>CM022099.1:7255428-8529842 GCA_011114355.1 Carex littledalei | reverse complement strand
GGTAAATTCTCTAAACTACACAAAATTACGCTATAGTAGACTGATTTTGCTCATCTTTCATGAATCATAAAAATAGTAAAAAAATTCTGAAAATAGTAAAAATTGGTATTCTACAAGTTCATTATGTAACTAATTTACTGAGCTGTTTGGATTGAATAATAGAAATGAAAATCTAAATTGGAAACTTCCACTCAAGTTTTGAGGCTCTTCCCTTTGTTTTTGGCAATTTTGAATTTTGGAATCCGGCATTGCTAGCACGGACGCATGCGTATTTTCGCAAGCTTTCCGAAAAGTGGTCATTTGCTGAAATCGGACACTCGAGCGCCGTTTTATGACCGTTTGAAGTTTCATCGTCGTTTTTCACTTTTTCAGTGAAGATATCGTCCATATTCATTTGTAATTTAGCGTAATTTACCGTATTTGCGTAATTTAACATAATTTAGTGTTATTCAACATAATTTCAATTAATCTATCGTATTTTTGTATAAATATGCTAATTATACATTAAAAGAAATAATATAAAAAATAATTTAAACAAAAATTTCAAATTTAGATTTCAATATTTTAATCTTCATAGTGTCTCTCTCTAAAAAAAAAAAAAAAGGAGTAAGCCGGCCAGAAAATGGCCGGTTTACTCTGGTATCTAAGCCGGCCATTTTCTGGCCAGCTTGAGCATTTTTCAATATTGGGTCGAATTCTGGACAGAATTAATAATTTGTATTAAACTTTGGATATTAATAAAAATGTCGGGAGTGAGGCTATGTTACTATGCATAACGCATATTCGATTATTGGTTCGTATTATATGAATTAGTATCTCAATTTTTAAAATATAAATAATCAATCCGAAACATTCAACGTAATTTTCATAAGAAAATGTATTTGTATATTAAAGTTTATATTTTTTTAGAATTATTTTACTATTTTTTTAGATAGATAAAAATTACTTTATCTAAAAATTTTAGACTATTCAAAAGTAGTTATTTTTTTATCTAACTAATAAAATAGTAAAAAAAAATTTAAAAAATGTGTGATGTGTAGTATCAAAATGAGATCGATAAACTTTGAAATAAGTAGTCCGCCGATTTTTGTAATTTTAGTAGTATTTAATAAAATTTAAAAGTGACATTATTTTATTGAAATGATTGGATTATGATAGACGCTACTGAGAAAGACACAAGTTTACCATTAGAAGAGGTAGAGGGGCATCCAATTACAAAATATTGGGAAGAATAAACAGAAATCAGACCCGACTTACCCGTTATAAGAATATTAAGACCAGTTCTACGATTGAGACCAATTCTAAGAATAGTAAATTCAACAGGGAATTCACATCACCTTCGGTACCGTAATAGGGAATCTTTTACAATTACTTGATCTGGACCGTTCTTTTTAACTTGGCACGAATCTCAAAGTCCAATAATACTGCTCCCTATGTCAGCCCGAATTCCAAACTGGCTGGGAGTTCATCTCAAACCGTAAAGTGAAGGGAATCTTTTACGGTACCGGGGAGGATATTGATCCATTCAACAGGAGGGTACGGGCTGTCCTTGACAACTCTCGACAACAAAATCTTTTATCCATGATTTTGAATGGTAAAGAAGCGGAATCCGTATCCTTCGAGGTACCTGACTGAATACAGTGAGGTTTAATGAACTTCTAGCTAGTTAAAACTTAAAACTGACGACTTAGATCTAATTGTACTCAGTCAGGTACTACACTGGATTTAAATTCAAAGAAGCGGGGTCTGGATCTGCTAAAGTAACTCAAAATTTGAGTTTCGTTTTGGACCATCTGTTTAGAATTTGAGTCAATACTGTTTCATGTAGAATTTATGAAGTCTTTTTAATATTTGTGTAGAGAGAACGGAGTAGGTCCGATGTCCATCGGACCTACTTTTAGGTTCAACGAGCATGATGACCGTCCAATCTAATTTCAGATGTGAGCACGAAAATTGAAACAGACTTGCACGAATTTAAAGCAATCTGCACGAATCTTAAAGCAAATCAATGGTGATTAAACCCATCGAACCAGAGTAGGTCCAATGCTCATCGGACCTACTCTCAAGTGTTGTGTAGATTATGTTCGGACGGTCCGAATCCAAACTCAAATTTTGAGTTACTTTAGGAATCAAAATTTGAGAAGTAAAGAGCTATAAAAAAATTTAACAGTGCGGAAAATCACATAAATTGGAATTCTAACCACTAAAATTATAAATATAAATTTAGTATTTTAAGAGGAGGTTAAATCATATACAAACTTTAAAAATATAAATTTGAATTAAATTTCAATACATATAATTAAAATTTTAAAATTATGAAAATGGTTAAATATTTTTCAGATTGACTTCAGATACGCTGCCGTAGATAGACACATTACTGATAAGTTCTCTTCTGCACCGAACAATTTGTATTAATTGAAGGTTCAATGTCTCTTTTCATTTGGAGAAAATTAAGGATCACAATCAGTGGCGTAGCCAGAATTTGAATCAGGGGTAGGCAAAAATATGCCCTCTCTATTTTTTCAGTCAAATTTTGTACCTAAACTACCAGAGAGCCAAATTAACATATTTGCAATGTAAAACAAATAAGGTAAATGCTGCTAGGGCTTAGACAGATACATAAATGATTGATATATTTTACTAGAAACTGCATTTGCTACATTACTAAAGTGCAATATTGTGGTATAGTTAGGTACTAGACAAATACAGTCCCTGGGCTTGCAATACTATTAAATGACTAAATCTGATATTTAATATGGTGGGTTGCATAAAAATTGAGTCCTCTGAAAAATGGGGTAAAATTTATGGAAATTCTGAGCTGACTGATTGTAAAATCATCTAAAGTGGTGAAATCATGGAGTAATAGAGTTAGGGTTCGGATCACCTCCATACCTTCATGCCTCCATCTGAAACTCTGAGCAGTCGCGCCTCTCTTCCCGCCTCCGCCTGAGCCGCCTTCACCCTAAGCCGCCTTTTTTTTTTCTTTTTCGGATGACTCTTTTCTCCTCTGGAATCGTCTCTTTCGAACTGTATCGCGCCTGTGATTTTTTTTTCCAAATCACCCTCTTTGCGCACAAACGGGTTCGGGACTTCGGGTTTGGATCTTCTTCTAAACGGGCTGCTGCTATAGAAAAATTACAACGCAAAAGGAGTTGGACTGCTGCTGTTTCTGTGGACTAAAACAGGGGTAGACATGTAGTAAATTAGGGGTAGGCAAATATTAGTAATCAATATAGGGGATAATTAAATTTCAATTTCTAGGGGTAGGCAAGTGCCTAACCCTGTGATGAATTGGCTCTGCCTCTGATCACAATTCAACTCTTTTTGGAATCTTTTTCAGTGAATTTAAGAAGGAAAAGAAAGATTTTCAAGTAAGGGCGTTGCTAGCCCCAAAAATAACTTCTTCAGGATATATGCACCTTAACTTCTATGAGAGTGAAGAAAAGAGAGAACAAAAGTGACATCAAACAAGTAAATCATTGTAGATGTTATTATAAAACTTGAATCGGTATGTTGGATTGAAAAAAAAAATTCAAATTCAAGCTAGCTAGTCTATTTGTCCAAATATTCATGAACCAACCCACAAAAAAAAAAAAAACCTTTTGTTCTTTTATGATTTGGGAGAATTTCATCTGGTGTTTTTTCTCTCATTGTTTTTCTTGTTTTTATGTTGATCTGTGAAAATATTAAAATATACAACTCAAAAAGAGAAAACTAATAGATAAAACATTATGCATGAAAAGTACTTTCGTTAAAAAGACAAATATTTTTTTTTTAAAGTCCATCAAACTTTTTTACCTTATTCATTCGTATACATCAGGGGTTTAAAATTCTATACTATGGGGATCCTCAAAGAAAGAAATGCAATACCGTTTCCTTCTCACAATTTTGTTAAATTTTAAATAAATCCTCAGAATATACGTTTTCAGTATTTTTTTTTATGTTAAATGATACTATATATATAGACATCACCAGTTCAACCATTTAATTTAACGATTTGACCAATGAACCAAGACCTGAGCTAAGCCGTTGATCCGGTTCCAATATTATATAATTCAAAATTCGATGTGAAGCAAAGTGGAGATGTTGCTTATAATTTCAAAATCCTTTGTCAATGTTTAACCTCTTTGACCTGACCCCTACACTTTTCAATGAAACTTGAAGTGCACTGGTGTCTCGATTACTTAATTTCATTACCAGAGAATCAGAGATAATCTTAATTAACGCCATCAACCAGGCCAGTGTAACCTAACCTAAACCTATCACATATTTTTATTCTTCTTTTTTGAGAGTCCGTGTGCACATTGCATAGGTGCATAGTTAGGCAAAGTAAATGGGCTGCACTGCACAACATTGCTAACCAACCCCAGAAGAACAGCCACAAATTACAGATTGCTTATCCCTGAAAGCCTGGTGAGGAATTAGGGGAGCCCCAATAGAACTATAGAATGATTTGGAAACAAAAAAAAGCTTATTCAAAGGAGAACGGAGTAGGTCCGATGTTCATTGGACCTACTTTAGGTTCAAACAAGCATGATGACCGTCCGATCTAATTTACCAGCAGCAATAATAGAGGAAGGTTGTACTACGGTCTCCACTAATTAGAGGAATGTTGTACTATGGTCCCCATTAATTATATGGTCCCCTTTCTCAGTCTCCACGTCAACCTTCATAGGTATAAATACTTGGAGCATAAAATATTAATACTTGTAAAATAAGATATAAATACTTGGCATACGTAACTTAATATGATCATTTCATTTTCCAGTTCCTAATTGTTTCCGCGTCAACCTTCCTCTAATGAACTAGTAGGGACTCCGTATCCCCCATCAATATTCCCTAATAGTTTCCGCGTCAACCTTCTTCTAACAAAAATAATTGACCTTATAGGTATAAATACTTACAATGCTTGATATTAATATTTTCATATGTAATCCAGTCATATGTAAAAAAATACTTGCGTGACAACGAGCCCGAAAATACGTCACCATGGATCTCATTTGAAAAAGAAAATTACGTAGAAGATGTTCGTGGTTTTATATTCACAAAATTCCTCACAGATTGTCAGAAATATGACAGTTAAGGTGCGGATACAATACATGTATTGGAGTGCGGGTACTCATATCAGCTTCCATTTTTTTTATGTTTACTAATCATTCTATATATATAAACATCACCAGTTCAACCATTTAATTTAACGATTTGACCAATGCACCAAGACCTGAGCTAAGCCGTTGATCCGGTTTCAATAACAGTGCTTTTGATATTATTCTCTATCCTTCCAATATTATATAATTCAAAATTCGATGTGAAGCAAAGTTGAGATCGATGTTGCTTATAATTTAAAACTCCTTTGTCAATGTTTAACCTCTTTGACCCGACCCCTACACTTTTCAATGAAACTTGACGTGCACCGGTGTCTCGATTACTTAATTTCATTACCAGAGATAATCTTAATTAACGCCATCAACCAGGCCAGTGTTACCTAACCTATCACATATTTTTATTCTTCTTTTTTGAGAGTCCCTGTGCACATTGATAGGTGCATAGTGAATTCATATCACCGACGGTACCGTAATAGGGTTTTACAATTACTTGATCTGGACCGTTCTTTTTAAATTGGCACGAATCTCAAATCCCAATAATACTGCCCCCCAGTCAGCCCGAATCCCAAACCGGCTGAGAGTTAATCTCAACCGTAAATAGCTAATTGTAAAAGGGAATCTTTTACGGTACCGTCGAGGATATGGACTCGGTGCATAGTTGGGCAAATTAAGTAAATGGGCTGCACAACCTTGCTAACCAATCCCAATCCAGATCGTAATCTCAATCCTACGGCGCCACATACTTGCTCACCATGGGCCGCCCAACATTGCTAACCAACCCCAGAAGAACAGCCACAAATTACAGATTGCTTATCCCTGAAAGCCTGGTGAGGAATTAGGGGAGCCCCAATAGAACTATAGAATGATTTGGGAGTGAGTCTATGGTACTATGCATAGCACGGATTAGTCCGTACTACAGAGCCATATTTTTATTTTGAAAATCCTAATAGTCGATCCAAACCGTTCAACGTGATCTCCACATCAATATTTACTTGCAGACTAAATTTTATATTTTTTTGAATTTTTTTACTATATTTTAAGATAGGTAGAAAATCACTTGATCTGAAAATTCTGGACCATCCAAAAATAGTGATTTTTTACCTATCTAAAAAATAGTAAAAAAATTCTAAAAAATAAAAAATTTAGCCCACAAGTATATTCTCATATGAAAATCATGTTGAACGATTCGGATCGACCGTTAGAATTTTGAAAACGAAAATATTGATCCGTAGTACGGACCAATCCGTGATATGCATAGTACCATAGACTCACTCATGATTTGGAAAAAAAAAAAGCTTATTCAAAGATATCTTATGATTTTTTTCTTTATACTGGCGCAATTGTATTTATCATTCTTTATAGATTGAACTCTATTTATATTTTTATAAGTGGTGGCTTTACTGAATTTTGCAGCATATTTCTCTTTTATTTTTCTTCTTAATTTCATCAGCATTTAAATAAAAAATTAAATAAAAATTGACGATTCATGAAATCTCAAAGTAAACAATTTAAAGTTCCGAATTGGTTTCGAATTATTCGTAAATTTAGATCTAATACTTCTTTTATTCACTCATGGTGCCACAGGTTCTTTAGATAATTTGTAGTTTTAGCTATGCATACACTGTTACCATGTAGTATAGGCAAAGCGGCTAATTATAGATCCCTTGTGCGGGCTGATCACAGAGTTGTTGTCTTTTTTTTTTTTTTTTTTTGAAATCCTTGACAGTCGCTTCTAAGTATAATTTTCATTAATTAAAATATAAAATTACATTCATCGTTCTACATCTAAAATATCATCCAAACTATATCAACATCTAAAAACATCAACATCTAACAACACAAACAACTAAAACAACAAAATAAACAAACCATATCCTTTGGTGGTAGACCCCGACGACCTTCAGCATTGGCTAGCTAGTGACCAAAGGAAAGAAGACATTTTTTTTCCTGTTTGGGTTGCGGGCGGAGAAGGCGGGGTGGCGCGGTGGTGGGGGTGCTAGGAGAGAGGAGAGCCGGCGACTAGGGCTATTGCCGCCAACTCTCCTTGGTTCTCCCGACAGTGGTGAAGGACGAGAAGGTGCCGATAGACAAGCGAGATGGCGACTAGGGCTATTATCGTCAACTTTCTCTTCTCCTGACTAGAGTTGGGGGCAGGAACATATAGCGTTTGCTGGCGGTTAGAGTTTCTTAAATAGAAGGCGGGGTGGACGAGAGTGGAAGAGGGTGGAGGAGGGGGTGAAGAAGGCAAAGAGGAAGAGGAGAGAGTTGTCGGTGTGGATTACCCTGCTCCCCCAGAGGGGAGCGGGAGGCAGGGGCGGGGGAGAGGAGACTCGCTGGCGGAGCGGCGCGAGATGGGAAGATGAAGATGGCAGAGGCAGCTAGGGTTTTCTTTTTTTCTCTTTTCCTCCACAGAGTTGTTGTCAATCTCATATATTTCCTAATTTGATAATTATTAATTTTTTCTTTTGATAAAATTTCTAAGCAAGACCTATTAATTTTCATTGAAACCATAAAGAGTCATTATACAGTATCAAACATCTAAGTCAGACTTCATACATAAAACATTTTTTTTAAAATGAAGGTCAATTAACCTCGTTCATTGTGCATGACTCCACCCCTGAACCCCATGCCATTGCCTAATTTTTTTATTTAAGCACCTAAGTTAATAGTTTTTCTATATTTTTCCCAACTCCCACTACTACAGAATTTCAAATCAACACCGGTTTTTTTTTCCATTCAAAACCGGTTTTCCTACCGGTGTTGATCGGGCCGGTGCTGATTCCACGTTTGATTAGCACCGGTTTTAAACCGGTGCTAAAAGTAGTATACAACACCGGTTTTTTCATAAAAACCGGTGCTAAAAGTGGTATACAACACCGGTTTTTTCATAAAAACCGGTGGTATAAGCTACATTCAACACCGGTTTTTGGGCTCAAACGGTGCTATTTTGTTACATTCAACACCGGTTTGGTTAAATAACCGGTGTTGTATATCAATCTGTTTGCTATAATTTTTTTTTTTTATTGTTTGGAATTCGGTTTATATTAGGCTAGCCATAAATTAAATATTCACATGCACAAAATATAGAATGGACAAAACATTATACAAATGAAACAACACATAATTTAAAAGTATCATCTTAACTAAATTTGATTGTTTCAACAAAAACAAGCTAAGATAATACCATCTCTCACATTGTTTCAACAACAACACAAGCATTTTTCCACAAAGAAATTAGGCCACATTGTCTGAAATTGTTTAAGATCTTCCATCGAATACGGCAATGAACTTAAGCACTGCACGAAATTATATTGAACCATCAATTTAGATGTTGAACTTAAAGAACTTAAAAAAAACTGCTTCAAATTAAATTTAACTAGTACCTTATTTTCATATCTAAGAATATTCACACATGCATAATTTTAAGGATAGTCCTTAAGTTTTTTTATGGACAGATGAACCTTTACCCATTTGCATGTACCATAAAAATACGCTAATCAGACCTTAAACACATAATAACAACAGTTTAAATGTCTTTAATTGAACTTGACAGAAATAGAAAATCAACCGTATTTGAACTTGCAAGTTTTAAGTTTTAACTATCCTTAAAAATTTACTGTGACAACCAAATATATAAAAACTGTAGTAACTATGTTATGAAATAGAATTATACTTGTATTGGAAAACCATCAAAAAATGTAGTAACTAGAGACAGCATTAACTTCATCACATAGAATCCACATTTCTTACTGTCATTCTGCTGAGGGCACTGTTTTAAAAAAAATATATATATTAGTATTGTGAAAATGCAAGTAGCAAATATATAAAAATGATTATATTTTGAAGCATATTTTACCTGTTTAATTGAATATTTTATTTCCTTGGCTTTTTTATTGTGTTGTCCGCCCAATGATTTATATGATGCAAAAATTCTGTAATTAACAAAAATTAATTAACAAAACTACTACATTTTTGCAAAAATTAATTACTACATTCCAACAACATTTATTTTGCTTTGTACCATAGATCATATGCAAGTCATATCCAATCATCATTGAGTCTAAATTCATAGTAGTGACCCAAAAAACATCATGTCCTGTGTATTCTATATCAATAGTACATTATGCTTGGAGTGGTACAGATTTTTGTGTTCTCCGGAGTTTCAGTTTTTGATTCAATTTTTTGTACATTAGAGCATAGTTCAAGCATATAGCAAGGTTCTAACAAGTCTTAGGGACATCTCAGATTTTTATATGGTACTCAGAGGGCTTAAGTATTTATTTTGGAGCTCTAACTCACTCACTGTCCTGCAGTTCACCTCTTCTGACAGCCAATCTTTAAGAATTAATTCTGAGCAATTGGCTAAACAGGAAATTTTGTTCTTTTTATGGAAGTGTAGAGGGAAACCCTAATTCAAATGCCTGCCAAGTTTCAAAATATTTATAATCTTCTAACTGTTCCTAACAGTGTTTGGAATACAGGGGCAGACTGGTAAAATGCTGGAGAAAAGCAACAGTTTTGTATTTCTGAGATATGACTTCAAAAATGCTTAGTAAATGCTCAGAAAATCGTAAAAATGAAAAGTTTTGGTCTAGATTGTGTGTTTTTGAGTCCTTTATTTACCAGTGTGGTTTGTTTTGCATTTTGGTCCCTGTACCAGTCTACACTGACTGGTTTACCAGAACAGGTCATCTTTGCTGTTTTGAGGGCTTTCCTTGTACCAATGACACTTGACATGTGCTTGGTTCTCAATCCCAGAAATAAATTGAGAGTTCTAGTTCTGATTTGTTTCCAATACCATAATAAAAAAATGTTTATTGCTTGGTCCTCTCTTCCCTGACCTTTTCGTAAGCCACTAGAGCTTGATCCATCGCTCCAGATTCCATCAATGGATTAATTCTCATTTGCATTTTTTTTCTACAGATTAAGAATGCCATCAATGAAAATTGCCATGTGCAAAGAGGTTATATGAACCCAACATCATTATGCATTTTTTCTACTAAGATTAAAGCTTAAAAATACTGAAGCATGAAAGATGCCAACAGAACAGAACAAATTTGTCAAAGAAAAAGAAGGGTCAAAATGGAAATACAAAAAATTAATGTTCCTGTCGAGTTTTGTTAAAAGAACTAAGCCATTAAAACATAAATTCGTTTACTTGTTCAAAATGCAAGTAAACAACAACTGATGCTCTTGGGAACTAATACAGATGGTCAACTACAGCCTGCTTGTCATAATCTGTATTTTCACTGCTTACGGTCAATGTTTGGAGAAGAGGGGAAGACTTGAGTATTGATCCAAGAAATGAAAATTTCAACTAACGCACAAACAAAATTAAAAAGAGGAACTTAAACAAAGAGAAAACTTACGATAGCCTCCAACTATAGCCTCCGCGGCGGCTCCTTCACGGTGGTGCGGCGGCCACGGCGGCTTCTCCACGGCGGTGGTGCGGCGAAGAAGCGGTCGTTCAGCCTCCGCGGCGCTGGCTCGGATCGGGCCCCTCTACGGCCGGTGCGGTGGCTCCGTCTTGAGGGGGTGGGGAGAATCGCAAGGGTTTAGCAAGGGGTGCGGAAATTTTTTTTGTCTCCGCGCCAGTTGAAATTTTGTAGCAAGGGTTTAGAGTTTAGACGGACTTAGGAAATTTTATCGGAATTCAAATCACCTAAGGTAACAGATTATTTTTTATTAAAATTTTTTTTTGGGGCACTGTTTATTTAAATGAAAGCGGTGTTGATACTTGAAAAATATGTTGTAATTTTTTTGGAATCTTTATTCATGAATTTTTTTGGAGCTCGCTCTCATGAATTTTTTTGAAATCTTTATTCATGAAAAATATGTTGCAATTATCAGAAACAATATTAAATTATGATTTTATAATTGTATAATTTTAAAAATGTGAAAAGAGTACGTGTTCAAATTAAAAACAAATTGTAGTCGCATAAAAATAACTTAACTAATGGAAAATAAATTGTACTAATTAAATATCTAACATACAATACCGGTTTCTTTTCAAAAACCGGAGCTAAATATACAACACCGGTTATTTTGAAAAACCGGTGCTAAATGTCTGACATACAACACCGGTTATTAGTAATAAACTGGTGCTGAATGTTTAGCACCGATTTTGGCAAATAAACCGGTATTGTATGTCAGACATTTAGCACCGGTGGTACTTTTAACCGGTGCTAAAATACATACAACACCGGTATACATCAAAATCGGTGTTGTTTGACCGGTGCTGATTTAAAATTCTGTAGTAGTGTCCCTTTTACATATAAAAATTCTTCAAACTCATCATTAAAAATTTACACGTTCTACTATATATCTTCTAGAATAGATTCGATCCAAAGAATAAATTTTTGGAAAAATTCTCTAGCTTTGAGTACTTCTAGCATAAATGACACGAGATACGCATGATTTGATGGTGAGAAGAGGTATTACATGTGACACGAGATACGTGATGTGCACGGAAGAGTATCCTCTCCGGTATGTGTAAAATATTTTCTTTATTTTACGGTTTGAGATTTATTCTCAGCCGCTTTGAAATTTGAGCTAGCGCAGGTTAATATTATTTGGGCTTTGAGATTTGTGCAAAGTTAAAAGAACAGTTCAGATCCACTAATTCTAAAAGATTCCTTTTTACGGTACCACGGAGGATGTGAATTCGATGTGCATTGTTTATAGTTTTGAAAATTCATTGCATTTGCTTTTCTTGTGCTCTTATGCTAAACAGGTGTGGAATGTAATGTCTGCGTTTGGTGGCAGCAGACTCATAGTGTCAGGTAGAGTGGAAAAAATAACACGGCGGAGCCGGCTCCGTTACGGAACGGTACGGTTACGGTACGGAACGACATGGCACGCGTCGTGTCAGTTACGTACCGTGATTCGCGTGTCCCGTGCCGTGATTATTTGAGTGCCGTGCTCATCTTATGAAACTTTGGCACGGCACAGCACGGCACGTGAAAGATTTAGTCACGACACGTAGTCACGCGAGTCACGTGTAATTAGAACCATTAGATATAGATTTAATGGTGAATCTTGAATAAACTAACTTAAATTATGATTAAATGGTCACGCAAGTCACATATGGTCACGGCACGTTTAGGCACGACGTGACTCACGTGGCGTGACCATTCATGTGTCATGACCACCCTTTGACATTTTGGTCACGACACGGCACGGCACGTGAAAAATTAACTTGGTCACGGCACGGCATGGCATGAGATCAAACTCACGGCGTGTTAGTCACGGGACGGCACGTTTTTTCCACTCTAGTGCTAGGGCAATCAGTGCAAGAGAAATGGATAAATTCTTGTAGAAGAGCATGCTCTAGCGCAAGAAGGACGAAGTGGGCAACACAATTTATTTGTACGATGTGGTAGATATGGAAACAACGTAATGAGGTCATATTCAGAGATAAACAGATTCGACCTGGTGTGCTAGCAATCAAAATTAAGGAGGACAGTGAACTGTGGTTCAAATATTGTGATAATCAGAGCCTAAGCTAGATGTAGAGAAATGAACAAAGGGGTTCTGCTTTATGTTTTCATAAACTATATTGGGTCGGGTCGGGGATAGGTTTCTACATCCCTTGTATTTTTAGTTTTTCTTTTTCTTTGAATTCACTACTACAAAAACATTAATCATACACGACATATCATATAGGGATGCGAGAAAATTTCAAATAAACAATGTGTAAAGGGAGGTAGTGCTCGCACGAAAATGAGCTCAACCATACACACACACAGTCATTGAAAAGGCAACCATGTATGAAATACACCTATATTTGTACACGGTTATTTAATAAGAAACTGTGTACGATCTCAACTGATCATTCACGGGTTTTACAGAAACAACCGTGTAAGATTCTGCTCCAAAACATGATTTTTTATTTAGAAACTGTGTGTACGCTTCATTTGCGCTCTCAACCAACCCTGCTCAAAATTAATTTCTTGAAGGGATGCCCCCTCGCTATGCACGCCTCTTCACCTCTCCCTTCAACCCAATTTAAGTATTGCCTCTTCATATTCTCTTTTCATTTTCTCATTAAGTCCATGTGTCTCGTCATTTTCTCTCTTATCCTCCTCTTCATTTCTCATTAAACCCTCTCACTATGGTAGGGAGATTTATCTCCTTTTGA
The DNA here is from genome assembly GCA_011114355.1 of Carex littledalei. Classification (NCBI taxonomy): domain Eukaryota; kingdom Viridiplantae; phylum Streptophyta; class Magnoliopsida; order Poales; family Cyperaceae; genus Carex; species Carex littledalei. Next base: position 8,516,597 of record CM022099.1, on the reverse strand, counting down.
CTCTAGGTACAAGATCTTGCTCTTCATAGTGTCTCAAAACAAAGTTGAATTGTCATAATCTTTTACACGTGCATAGATAAAATGATGTAGATCATATCCAACAGTTTTATTTTGACTTTTAAGTTTTAAATTTTGAGTTATTAAAGTTTTTGAAAATGAAGACATGATTGAAGCAAAAAAAGAGAGACATTTGAACCCTCCTTTTATCTGTTTGTTATATTTTTTTGAGCTAATTTATATAAATTATTATTTTATTCGATCAATTACTCATTGTTTATTTGTTATCTATTAATTTTAATAGGTAAAAGTAAGGTACGAATAAACCTATTCGACTCGTATCGTACAAAAATCTACTGTAATTTTGTAATTGCGCATATGTGTTCTTTGTTTGAAAAGGAGAAAATTGGAAATGCTAGCTAATTTCTTATTCAAATTTGAAAATTATAGATATATTCATCAAAACTAATATTTGTCTGAAGACATTATTTTTTTTGCTTTTGTTTTTGAAGACATTGTCATGCAATTTATTTCAATAAGAAATTAAAATGAGAAAACTATCCCAGGAGGATAAACATGTAACTACATAATTTATTTGTACAAAGACTGCGGTGTAGGTCTGATGTCCATTAGACTTATTTTAGGTTTGATGTTTATTGGATCTGTTTTAGCATCGATGGACTTAAGGACCGTCTGATCCAACTTTAACATTCGTGCGCTTCGTTTTAATATCTGTGTATATTCGTATTAATTTTCGTATGCACCGATTTTAAAACTGATTGTGATCCTGGAGCTCATCGTAGGTCCGATGCCAACCTTCTTATCATGGAGCGCTCGAGCAAGCACCATATTTGAGCTTGCCTTGCAGAATCCATAGTAACCAGTCTGATACACTTAGTATTACCTTGCAAATTCCGAAGGGGATAATGTAAGGACGCATCCAGTATAAATTGAAATGGAGATAATCTGAACCCTATAGAACCACTTGTGGCTTGTCTTCCAAGACGGTGCCGTTACGCGGATCCATATCCTCCCCGGTACCGTAAAAGATTGCCTTCACTTTACGGTTTGAGATTAACTTCCAGCCGGTTTGGGATTCGGGCTGACAGAGGGGGCAGTATTATTGGGCTTTGAGATTCGTGCCAAGTTAAAAAGAACGGTCCAGATCAAGTAATTGTAAAAGATTCCCTATTACGGTACCGGGGGTGATGTGAATTCGCCGTTACGCGGCGGCTTCCCGCTGACTACGAATAGTCGAATATACGCTCGTAAAGTTCCTCCCCCAGAAAAAATAATTCACAAATAACATGCGGGGACCCATATATCAGTGAATCATTCCAAAGAACAAGGTTAGTCCAGAAATCCCCTTTCTCAATCTGCCATTCGGGAGTCCAAGAAACTGGCGCAGGCGTTCAGCTTGGATTTGAGAAGAAGAAAGAGAGAAAGACGGGAGAGGAACTGAGCCGTGCGGTGCACCGAGTGATGAGCCGAGTCTTGGCGAGGAGGATTAAGATGGCTGAGGAGATCAGGAGAGTCGCTGGCGAAACCCCGTCGTCGTCATCGTCGCCATCGTCGCCGTCCATCTCTCAGACCAGGTGGGCGTGGCCTTCTGTGCTCCGTTGGATCCCCACCTCTACCGAGGGCATCATCGCCGCCGAAAAGCGCCTCCTCTCTCTTGTAAAGTATAACCTATCATTCTTTCTGGTTTTCTTGTTTCGGTGGTGATATTTTTTTCTTGGATAACAATTCTCTTTTGAGATAAATGTTAATTGACAAGTAATTTGATATTAAACTAGCATTTATAGTTGTAATTATGGGGACAGAGCAGAAAATTACTCATCCATTTATTTTTATTAATATTCCAGCTGATGAGTACCAATCCAATAAGTGTGTCAGTTTATTCAGTACCAATGTAATTAGCCCTTGGTATTTTTTTAAAAAACTTGAATTACTTTTTGGTGTTCAGTTAAAGTGTCAATAAGCCTGTAGTATTAAACAAAAAACAAGGGGATGAATAGAGACAAGAACAGCTCTTAATTAGTGTATATTATCACAATCATATGATTTCTTCCTAGTTTTATTAGCTTTATACCTAATAGATTTGAAGTAAGATGATTTCTTTGTTTCTATTGTGCAGAACTGGATATGTACAAGAGCAGGTGAATATTGGGTCAGGTCCGCCTGGGTCAAAGATCTCCTGGTTCAGATCCACTAGCAAAGAATCTAGATTCATTAACACGGTGACATTTGATAGCAAAGAGAGTAATTCACCGACACTTGTAATGGTGCATGGCTATGGTGCCTCTCAGGGTTTCTTCTACAGAAACTTTGATGCGCTTGCAGATCGATTTAGAATTGTTGCTATAGATCAGCTAGGGTTAGTTTCTTTTTCAGGGCATAGTTTCCATTATATCCAAAATTTCACAATTTACTGTATATTCTAGTATAGTTTGGCTTTTTTTGTTTCAATGTATCACCCAATATTTTTTCAGTTTTTGCTTAAGGCCACTGGCAGTTACAACAAGTATGTCAACAAGAAAATTACTGCCTTGCGTGCATTTCTTGAACTTATTTTTTTTTTTCCTCATATTCCATATAAACTTTAAGATCTAGAGCCAGTTGGCTTATTTTTGGTCAATGAACTAATATAACACAATCATTAGAGTCATGGCAATTTTTTCAATATTGGAAAGGCTACATCATTTTCATTAATCTAGTTTACTGGTTGGTGAAAGTACATTTTTTATTTAAGTTTTTAACATTTTGACGTTTTTTTTTTCAGATGGGGTGGATCTAGTAGACCAGACTTTACTTGTAAAAGCACTGAAGGTCGGTGTTCATTTATGTTTAAAACTTTTGATTAGAATCATTTTTATGTTTTTGTGTAAGTTGTACAAGTCATCTTAAAAATAAGCAGATACATTTTCAAAGTGCTTATTTGTGTTATTTTTTCATATAGAAACCGAAGAATGGTTTATTGATTCGTTCGAGGAGTGGCGCAAGGCTAAAAATTTAAGTAATTTTGTTCTGCTTGGTCATTCTTTTGGTGGATACATTGCAGCCAAATATGCACTCAAAGTATACTCTTTAATCTTAATTTAATTAACCTCATACTTAGCCAAATTTTTGCTAGGAAAACCCCTAGCTGCAATATGTTACAAAAGATCAAGGCATTGTTTGCCAGGAAGCCCCTTAGCCTCAATTCTATTAATATTTTCAAATGTGCCTTAATATTGTAAATATGGCTTGGGCTTTAATTTCTATATCTGAATGGTCCTTTCATTTTGAAAACATAAAGTTGGCAAAGCAATCAATGTTGTTTTGAAATTAGTTCAGTCATAAGGACCCCTTTGCAAATCCAGTCGGAGTTCTTTTCAGAATACTTATGAACTATACATCTTTTTCCTCATGCATAGTTCATTAATAACAATTTGACACCTGGGTGCAGCATCCTGAGCACATTCAGCACCTGATATTGGTGGGTCCGGCCGGTTTTACATCAGAGACGGACAAGAGCTCAGAATGGGTAACCAAATTTCGAGCTACTTGGAAAGGCATGATTTTTAATCATTTATGGGAATCCGGTTTCACACCTCAAAAAATTATCAGGTAAGTTATGCATTTTTAATTTGGAATATATATTAGGTTGACTTTTTTAAATGAAAGTCGGGAAAGGATTAACACAGTCCAGCGTTACCATTAAAATTTAAAAATTCAACTTAAATAAATCTCCTGGTGAAACCTACTGAGATTGGCAACCTTTCTATGAATGCACGTCTATAAAAAAATCTGTTTGGTTTACAGAGAACCGAAGGGGTTTGTATACATATGTGCTCCTGTGCATGTGCATTCAGTTTGATATGATCTTTGTTTTTGTTGATTTTCAGAGGGCTGGGACCGTGGGGTCCGGATTTGGTGCGTAGATACACTAGTGCTAGATTTGGTTCTTATTCGACTGGTGATGTGTTGTCAGAAGCAGAATCCACACTGTTTACAGGTGTCATTCTTGCTATTACTTCTATTTATATACATTTTCTTTCTTTATTGGGGTGAATTTAGGAGGGCTAGTGGATCAGGTAACATTAGGGAGCTATTTTTTTTATATAAAGGGTATGTATAGTGTATGTTCATTCTTATGGTACATCCTTATGAAGTTTCTTATAATCTGTCGGATAATTTGTCCAAATAAGAAACAAAGAGTTTGTTCGGCTTCATTTTTGTTTTGTAAAATCCGCCAAAGAATTTGTCCAAAAAGATTGTTTTTCTTATTTATATTTTTGAAACTTTCATTTCCATTTCTCAATAATATGCAATTCATCGTTGGTTAGACTTCAATTACTATTAGCAGTAATATACCTGAGGTACTTAATCAGGCTTGATTTCATGATACTTGATACTGCTGATCTGATATATTATGGTATTACGGGGCTGATATTGTACCACTACCTTTATCCATACTGAAATTCAGATTTTGGTCTTAACCAGAGATAATGATTAGTATATTACTGCTAATATGATATTCCAATACTTAATTCCCGCACTATTATGTGTACTAAATTCTAGTGGTAATAAGTGATGGAGAACACATTTATGTTTTCAATATTTTGATGAACAATAGTGTCAAAATTACTGAATGGATGGACACTAGAAATGCACTTGTTTAAAAAGTAAAAACCTTGAGTTGGGTTTTACCTGCCTGACAGCAGGCAAAGATAAATATGAAGTGTGCCTGACCAATCACCCCGGCCAGTATGTAAACCAAATGGTATGGGAACTTGGTGTTTGACCAACTGTCAAATTTGGTTGGCTTTTGATGCATGTAGAATTTGTTCCTATTGTATCTCTAAATGAAATTTAGGGTTAGAGGTTTAGGCTTTTTTTTTTTAAATAAATAAATTAAGCACTAAAATGGGTCGTGCCTGAACCTCGAATAGTCCACCCCCCCCCTCCCCTGCTGGTTTCACTACCCGTTGATACAGTTGTTAGCCTTGTACCTTGTTTCTGATAAACTTCCGTCAGTTTTCTTCTTCTCATGAAAGATTGAAAAGGGTGGGTAGTTTGGGTTTTTTTTAATAAAATGGGGCTACATAGTGTTTGGTAAACTTAATTTTTTTATGATGAGGGTTCAAATGCCTCAATTTTTTGTGCCTCCATCATGCATCCACTTTTTAATTTTCTAATAACAAAAGTTCTAAAACTTATATGTCAAAATAAAACTGTTAGATGTGATCTATATTATTTTCTCTACATGCACATAAAAAAATATCACGTTTTGGTTTTGTTGTTATATGAATCAATAAGTTGAAAAATCAATGTCCATAATCTATCCATATCAATGTATTTTTTGCAAGCTCTTGATAACGATCAAAACAAAGTCAAAATGTTGTAATTCTTTATAAGTGCATAGAGAAAATGATATACATCATGGTTTTATGTTGATATATGAGTTTTAAATTTGGGAAAATTTCTAGTGTACCCATCAAAACTTTCAAAATGGCCAATTTCCCCATAAAAGCATCTTAATATCCATTATACCCATAGAAATTTAGTATTCTTTCCTCTATCCCCTTTTATTGATTAAATCTCTCATTTAGTTATTTTAAAAGCTAAATTGACGAATATACCCATCCTTTCAAATTGAAATGTCCCTTCAAAGTTGAGATAGAATTAAATAAGAGAAAAAAGTGAAGAGACCTGTCTTAACGACCTTGGGCTTACCTTCTTATTTACTCGTTATGAAGAGACCTGTCTTGGATTCGAGATCAAAGTAGTGCAGCTTGGACTGACCTTCTTATTTACTCGTTATGTTTTGAGATGGAATCAAAGGGCATAGCTCCCATTGACTACACAAGATTCACGTTGGGATTCTGTTTTGAGATGGGATCAGAAACCAGACGATTAAAGGACGAGTGAAACGGGAAAAAACAGATGAGGGCATTGAAAATCCTTCTGTTTCATTTAAATATATCGAGTGGCTCTGCTTGCCCTTTTGGTCATAGAAGCTGGTCTTTCGTGGAGTTCACCACCAAGAAGCCTATCTAATTGAACTTCCTTTTAATATTTCACATGTTAAGAAAATTCAAAGTATTCGCAAAGTAGAAAGACAGCAGCTTCAATTTAGGCATGGTATTAACGAAATTTCTCTCATTGAAATTTGAATAGTACAAATCAGGTTCTCATCAACCAAAGTTTGGTTTATGGTTCACGTGCACCATATTCAAACTATCCTAAGAGGTCATCTTCCCCATTTGAGCATCCGAACAAATAGAAGAAAATCAGAGAACCGTAGAAATCAAAGGGCTATGTAGTAAATGGGAGCTATGAATGAACAGAAGGGGTATATTTGTCATTTTAGCTTTTGAAATAATTAAATAGAAACTTTAATAAATAAAGGGGATAGAGGAAATAATGCTAAATTTATATGTATATTGGATATTAAGTAGCTTTTATGGGGAAATTGGCTATTTTGAAAATTTTGATGGGTACACTGGAAATTTTCCCTTCAAATTTTAAGTTATTAACATTTAAAAATTGGAGGCATGATGGAGGCACAAAAAATGGAGTCATTTGAACCCTCCTCCTATTTTATATATTCCTATTAATTAGCAAATAAGCTAACCCATTTTCTTGCATATTCAAGATTATATATACCATACTCTAGCGGCTAAGGCTAGTGGAGAGCTATGCTTGAAGTACATTTTTTCCTTTGGGGCATTGGCTAGGAAGCCTCTTCTACAAAGGTAGTGTTGTAGCTGATCCTTCAATTCAATTAGAATACGAGTACACAAAAGTTGCTTCAATATCATGTTAAGTCTTATAAATTTTTGGTGCAGTGCATCACTATGGAAGGTACCAACTACGTTCATATATGGATACCATGATTGGATGAATTACCAAGGCGCGCAACAAGCTCGAGAAGACATGAAAGTGCCTTGTGATATTATACGGGTTCCACAGGTCTCTCCTCTCTGTCTCTCTCTCTCTCTCAACAGAAAGCACAAGAACTAGTCAAATTAAAGAATGCATGACACTTTCAACATTTATAAACCGCACTTAAAGCCACCTGCTAATTATCCTCATAATTGTTGTTTATATCAATTGCAGCAATTCCTCTTATAACTAGTTTACATAAACTTTGAAGTTTGAACCCAACAATAAATCTGACTTGGCCTGGTTGTCAACAAAAGTGGTGTTAAGAAAAGAACTCTTCAGCTGTGCAACTTCTGCTAGTTAGAAATATCTCAAACAGTGTGGGTTTGACATGCAATTATCGCAAATTCTGGGTACTGGTGCGTTATTTGCAAAAAAGACCTTTGAGAAGATGAAACTTGAAGAAATTTTACCTGAAAACTACACGTAGCATTAGTTAAAAACAAAATTTTAGCTTGCAGAACTGTAGTTTGCTGTTTTACAAGGGCCCAAGACAACAAGAAAAGAAATCCGGAAAATAATTGGAGAAGTAATATTTCTTTCTTTTGTTTGAATACAGGCAGGTCACTTTGTATTCATAGACAATACATCAGGATTTCATTCGGCGGTATTCCACGCATGCCGTAGAATTCTATCTCCAGATAATAATTCAGAGAATTTACCTCTCCCTGAGAGCCTAATATCTGCATAATATAATTGTTTTGCCTCTTAGATGCTGTCATTTGTTGCTATATTGTATATTTATGTAATGAGATATATAAGCATAATTGTGTTGGAACGTGTCTATAAATAAAATTGGCCTCCGGCTCCATGGTCCTTTTGTTCTAAAGGCAATTTGTCACCCGTTTTATAGAATTTTAGAGACCTTAATTTCTAGAAAGATATTAACAGTTATTTAGAAACTCATTTGAATTGTTGAGATGCAGATGTGAGAAGTTGGTTTCCGAGAATTGGAAAGTTCCTATCTATCATCTCTTTTAATAGTACTAATTCAAATTTAAGTAACTCATTATTCCTACAAAATATTGAACTAACATAATAAGATAAAACTATTTTCGAGGAGAGAAGTGTTTGGATTGTATTCAAGTAAAAATAACAACACTATTCATGAATTAGTGCTATTTACATACTTTCAAACATACCCAAAATATATTAGACGGCTTACGCTTTGTAACATCCAGACTGTTTGATTCCTATAGCTGAATTAAATTAGTGATGAGTAATGCAAGCATACAATCATATAGTACATATCAATGATTTTATTTTATTATTATATTTGAAATATACTTATCGTAAAAAATATCGCATAATTTAAAACTGATTTGATCATCCATAAAAAAAGTATCGCTGAAATTAAAAATCATACGATGTATATTTCTATCTGAGCAAATTTGATATATTGCCTTGTGGTCCTTCTCCGAAAGAAGTCAATCATGGCTCCAATGTCACAACAGTACATTTTTCTACATGAGGAGTTTGCCATTTACAAAATATATGCATGCGAGAAAACTATAATAATAGAATATTTCAGATAATGGTATTTAAGAATATTTTGAAAGCGCTCGATTAATAAAGAAGAACGGTTTCAAACGGAACTGCGTAAACCGAAATTGACGACGGATCACCTACACAAGTCGGTAATCCTTCTCGTCCAGGTTTCAACCAATCAGAACAAAGCACACGGATCGTGTGTTTCTTTGCACACAATCTGCTCCGTCCGATTACCCAAAATATTACCGTTTGTGCGGTTCCGTCTTCTCGCTAAATATAAAACCCCGAGTCAAATCACTTTTCAAAATAACATCCTAAAATCCCTAATTAAACTCAAAATCTCCTCTCCTTTCGTTCAAAACCCTAACCCTAATCCTCCTGCGCAGAACAAATGGCTCGTACCAAGCAAACCGCTCGCAAGTCGACCGGAGGCAAGGCCCCTCGCAAGCAACTCGCCACAAAGGTACGCTTTTATTGATGATTCACTGGTTTCGTACCGGATCGGTACGGACTCGTGAAGTTTTTTGCATACTCTTCTATGGTTGAGAGTCTCTGTGCGTGATTTGTTCAATTCATCTCTGATTAGTTCAATAAACGGGCTTTGTTATCTTTACTTAGTAAGTCACATAAGTTTTAAGTTTTAAGTTGAACAATAGGGTTGGACTTGCAAATTTCCATTGATAATTTCTGCTATTACTTGGGATAATACCAAAATCCATGAGAGTTGACAATCTATACACCAAAATTCTATTCATTCCTGACTTCAGGCACCTAATTTTGTTTATTTTAATTTTTAAAAGGCTGCAAGGAAATCGGCACCAACAACTGGAGGTGTGAAGAAGCCGCACAGGTACAGACCTGGTACTGTTGCCCTTCGTGAAATCAGGAAGTACCAGAAAAGCACAGAGCTTTTGATTCGCAAGCTCCCGTTCCAGCGCCTTGTCAGAGAAATTGCACAGGATTTCAAGACTGACCTGAGGTTTCAGAGCCATGCTGTGCTGGCTCTCCAGGAGGCGGCTGAGGCATATCTTGTTGGTCTTTTTGAGGACACAAATCTCTGTGCCATTCATGCTAAGAGGGTCACCATCATGCCGAAGGATATCCAGTTGGCACGTCGCATCAGAGGCGAGAGGGCTTGATTTGATGAAAGTTTGTATACTGAATTGCTTTTTGGTTGTTTTTAAAATATCCTAGGGATTAGGATTTTATTGCAGTTAATGTTTAGGTGATGATATTGGAAAGACAATTTGGTTAATTCAATGTTTGGTTGAAGCAAAATGTGTTTCCTTGTTGGGTGATGTTTGGAGATTTTTTTTTTTTCTTTGAAAAAGCTTGATAGTGCCTGTCAAGGGAACACAGTTACAAGCAACTGTGAATCTGTGATCAATCCGAATCCGAATCAGAAAAAAAAAACATAACTTCAATGTATCTAAACCATAGGTGTCCCAGTTGTACAATCTTTGGTACCAAACAATTTACTGTCATCTCTGTTGCTTGAAAAATTTGTGCGTTTTGTTCCTTCCAAATCGACAGCAACCAACAAACTGCTATAAATATTGCATTCCATTCCTGGAAGTATCTAGCACATCCATTTCTAACATCTCTTCACGAGAACTGCAAGTTTCTTGAATTGAAATTCCAACAGTCATGATCCTGTCACCTATGTGAATTGCTACTGTCTCATACTTGTTTAGCAAAAACACACTCAAACAGCATGTGAAGAGATGTCTCTCTTTTATTACTTGCACACAGTACAAAATTTGTCTTAAACAACATGAGAAGAGATGTTTCTCTTTTATTACTGAACACAATACACAATTTGTTTCAAACAGCATGTGAGGAGATGTTTCTCTTTTATTACTTGAACACATCACACAATTTGTCTTGGAATTGATACCTCTTCGTTCTAGCACATTTGTAGTTAATGTTTTTTTCATGACTGATAGCTTTGCAAATATCTTAATAGTAGGTGGAATCTTGTATTTCCACACGATCTGAAATTGTGTGCGGATCATACCCCTAGCTAGTAGCTACCATGGTCTCGTAGGCTGATTTGCTAGAGTAGATGCTAGATTTCTCCCAACGCCAAGTTAGCATGTCTTGTTGGTCGGTGAAGACGATGGTGTCCAGTCTAACTAGGTGAAGAGTGTGATTGATCTCTCGTGCATCCTTTAGTGAAATTTTTGGTAGCTGAGGTTGTGGCCCTCCTTGAGTTCTATCATATAGTATTGATCCACTCCAATTATCGTGCCAAAATGATATAGCTGCACCTGTTCCTATACTCCACGTAGTACACCAATAGAAAATGTATCTAATCCTCACGAGGCATTTCCGATAAACTGAGCCTGATGTGCTCCAGATCAACGGATCATCTGTCTGAGTGGGAACAGACCTCAATTCCTTCACTGTACTTGACCATATAGATTCTAGATCATTGTAGAATTTTCACCACCAACGAAGTAAGAGGGCCTCATTTTGTATATCCATGAACCCGACACCCATCCCTCTCAATTTCAAAGGTAAACAGACGGAATACCAATTAATAGAAGAGAAACTAGAATTTTCATTGCCATTTCTTCCCCACAAAAAACCCATTATCACCTTATCAATTTTTTGAATCACCCACTGCGGAAGACGAAAGCACGCCATATAGTAGATGGGTATAAAAGAAAGCACCGACTTGACCAATTGCAATCTTCCTCCACTAGACAACATTTTACCTCTCCAATCATCTAAGAGTTGACTCTAACGACATCTAGAGGGGGTGAATAGGTATGTTTAAAATTTAAATCCTACAACTTGTAACTATCTTTCGGATAGACAAGTTTGAAAGTTATTCCTGTATTTAAGTAATCTATCTACTGTAAGCTCTTGGCGTAATCAAGAACTTATAAATTAAACAGAAAATAAAATGCAGTAAAGTAAATAGATAGAGTTAGAGAAATTGACACAGGAGTTGGTAACGAAGTTCGGTCTCAGAAGGATCTACGTCTCTGGGACAACGCAACCTTATGAGGTGCGCCTTTCTATTATTCAATGAAGAAATGAATACAAGTTGTGACCGGTACGAAACAACACTCTTGCGGTCCACACAAACGACAGATGAGCACAACAGCTCAAAGAGAGAAAGTGAGCACACAGACTCAAAGATATAGGCGAGCTCGCAGGCTCTAAGTCCAGACAATCAATGACTTCACACTCTAATTTCACAATGGATCAAGTTAGGTGAAGTATATTTGAGGTTGCTGGAAAGATAATTGAAGTTTAGGCACAAACAACAATAGACTAGGCTAAACCTCTCAAAAGGATTTTAAAGTGTAAGATTTGTAAGAGTATTCTCCGTCAATTTAGACAGGAGACATAGCCCACTATTTATAGTGAAATTCAAAAGAGAGCCAACGGCTCTATGCAGATCACAAGGTCTACAACATAATGGTTTAACCTATTTTGCTTGTGCCTAGTTTTCAGTATTGACCAAGCCCGATAATTTGAATTTTGAATTTGATATCCAGCCATGCAATGGCTAGACTCGGGTAGTCTCAACCTGAGAGCTACTTTACCATATTTTTGGACATAAATAAAAATAACAACGCAAAATGGTAAAGTGTGACCTTCATAATCTTCATGATCTTGATCTTCTATGATCTTCCGTAATCTTCATGATTCAGCATCTCATTACTATCTGACATTCCAAATGGCTCATGTGAATCCTTCGGACGCGACTTGTTACGCCAACTTGTCATAATATGTAACATTGACTTGCTTTGACCTTCAGTCGTAACAACTAAATCTGCACATATCTAAAACAGAGAAACTGTACAATTCAATGTTATATGTTTTGCAAATTAGTCAAACAGCACAGAAGATTGCTTACAATAACAATCTCTCCATTTTGACGATTTGCAAAACATATAACAATAGCAAGTGCATAGTTTTAATTTCCCGTGGATAAAACAACAATTTTTTTTTTCTCGTGTTTCTTTGTGTTTTGTTTTCTTTGTCTTTTCTTTGTTTGTTCAATGGATTTAGTACCAATGCACCTTGCGTCTTCTCCCCCTTTTCAGAAATCGGGCAAAAGGGAAGAATTAACACGAGATGGGGCACTCCCCCTCAAATTATGCACTCTCCCTTAATTTAATAATATTTGTAAATTAAGGCGTAAAAATAAACAATTTATTCTAAAATTTACAGTTTAAATTATGTAAGGAGCAGAATTTCGTAAAGGATTTAATAATTTAACTTCTAACTCTTAAGCATAGAAGCAATTTGGATTTTACTTTTAAGGGTTTTCATGTTTTAATTGCGGTTTTATGGTAATTTGGTCATATAGTATATAAAATTCAGTAATATTTATTGCCATATTTCAGTGGAAATACTTGATTAATTTTTGATAAAATTTAAATTTATAATTTTTTTATGAAATCAAGTATGTATAATATTCTAAAATATCCAATATTTTGACAATCTCAGGTTGAATTTACTTTCTAGAACCATCAATTAATTTTCTGAAATTTTATAAAGCAGGTTCTAGATATTTAAAATCAATGCAAATAACAATGTGAAATTGAGTTTTGTCATTTGAAATTTATGTATTTATATGATTTAGATCAAAGTTAAACTTTTCTATATATAAGATCGTTATCAGTTTTAAGTAGACATTTATGATATGTAAGGTCCAAATCATTTTATCATTTTCTTTTTGTTTTTAGGTGTACTGACTACTTTATTATTTTTGAACTTTAAGGTTTTGGTGTGTCCTTTTAAGAGTGATGTTTTTATTTCATATTCTAAATTTCCTTGATTTGTGCATTGTGTGTTTGAAGTAATGCACCACAAAAAGAATAAAAATCCTAAAAACAAACTTTAAACCTAAACAACCACTATCTAACAATTCTCATTAGGGTCACTGACATCAGGATCGCTCCAGTCATTCCTCTTCCTCTTTTTGTTCTTGAGTGCCTTGTAGTTCCCGCATACCCAAGATTGATAATTGCCATCTTCAGGAGGAAGTGGTGCACAAGCACGGTGGTATGTGTAGCGGCATTGACGACAGGATACAATGTTCTGCCTGTCGTCACCAAGGAAACACACTTCGCAAAGGTAGTCCGGAGAGTCGGACTCCTGTTCCACTACTTGTTCGGATTCTGACTTAGTTGCAGAGGGATCAGTGTATGAGTTCTTCCCTCTAGACTCTAGTTCTTCGGAGTCAGAACTAGGTTGATATGAGTCAGTAGAGAAGGTGTCCTTGTAGATGGCATCTTCTGAGTTAGAGCTTGAGGATGTTGAGTCATTATCGTTAAAATTGTTGCTCTCACTTTCACTCTTGGATTTGTTGAGGAGGAAGACATTATTACAAAGATTAATTTAACTGGAAGAGAACACTTTGAAATGAATTGGATGGTTTTAGGAAGAGGAGTTTTATAATCTAAGTGTATATATGGTAGGTTTAGGAATAATAACAATATTAATTCCTAGGATTTAATTTGATGTGACGTCCCTACGGAAATGAGAAGTCGCATATGGATATAATATAGATATTTGTTGTGTATTTTAGGTATAGAATATTTCGATACACTTTTAACTTTTAAAATTTATAAACCTTCGTACACAATGAATAGGTTAGTTGCAAGCGCACAACCTATCGATTGTAGTATTTAGGTGTCGATCCGAAGGGAGGTAGGAAAATACTAATTTTTACTAAAGTAAACTACTTTTAAAACTAAACAATAAAAGTAAAAAGGGGGGTTTTTTGTAATTTTGTTTTTAATGAAAATTAAAGGCTCGTAACAAAGTAATTAAAATTCGGGTGTGATTCAAGTTGGAGAAGTCTAGGGGTATTCGGTCTACAATCCCTTGCTAATTCTATCTACTCGGTTTGTTTAAATTCATGTTTGATATGACGAGGTTTCTAACCTAAGATGTTAAAAAGGGTCACTTTCGTGAATTAATAACGTGCTTAAACAGTTCGGATTTCACAATTAAGTCCATCACCCTAGCTATCTAGACCATGAAGTTCTCGTTAGCCTATCATATCCTTAGATATCAGTACTTCACGATTAAGTCCTTCGTACCCATATTCAATTCAATTCAAGGGGTCCTAATTAGGGATTCGACTTCACGATTAAGTCCTTCATCAAACCCTAACCATAATTCCTGTAGTTCCGGTTTTATATTTCAAATTGGTCAATTCTAATCCAAATCCTAAGATATTTGTGATCATATATGATCCTATTCTACTTCAAGTCACCTAAGCGGGATACTACAAATCAAGTACTAATCATGCATCATCACAAAGAATAAATCTCAGAAATTAACATCAAATCAAACAATCATAATAAAAACTAAGATCCGAGTAAGATAAAATTAAACAAGTTCATGCTAAAAGACCTAAGCCCCTAGAGAGGAAATCTAGCCTCTCATGTGTGCTTTAACATCCACAAGAAAATATAAGATAAACATGGTAAAAACTGAGAAAATACGTAAGAGAAATGAATACAACCAATCTCCTAGTTCCTGCCCAAGTTCTTCCCTTGTTGCTCAAGCAAAATCTCGACTTCTTCCTTCTCTTCCTTTGAAATTTATCGCAACTTTAATCACCGCCGTAAAGTGGAGCAGAATGACTTCAATTGAGCAATGAAAAGCAGTCATGAGCAGTCATGATTTCTCCTGTTGCCTCCTTAGCCGTATATAATGTTTTCTGAACTTGGAGATCAAGTCGTTTTATTTTCGGCGCCCACTAACTTAGTCATTTTCTGACCTTGGGGATCAAGTTGTTATATTTTCGGCATCCACTAAGCCTACTAACTTCCATATTTCTAATTTTGTGATTCTGAACTTGGAGACCAAGTTATTCTAATTTTGGCGGTCACTCAGCCCACTAACTTTCCATATTTAGCAGTTTTTCAGGCTGGTGCAGTCATTGGTTGCGCTGCACAAAATTATACATTCCGAATTTGGATTTGTTTCCTTCATGAAAGTTGTAAATCTTTTTGTCATGGTTCTTCCAAGCTTTGATTCACCTAAATCGGAGTTCATATGACCAAGATATGGTCAAAATACGAACTGTGTGTCGGCAGCACGGGCTGAGTGCGTCCGCATTCTGGGTCAGTGCGTCCGCACAGAGCTCGGATTCCTCTGTTTTCTATATCTGATGGCTGAGTGCGTCCGCACGGAGCTCGGATTCCTCTCTGTTGTGCTTTGAATTTCTGCAATTCAAACGGGCATAGATCATGATCCGTAACTCCGTTTTCAGTGTTCTACCACTTTTCAGAAAGCTTGCTAGAAGATCTACAATTTGCTCAATTTTCTGTAATTTAAATAGACTTTGGCAGTAATTTAGTTCTTGAATATATTTGACATTAAAATAAGCATAAATACAAGAAATTTGATACAGTTTGGAGGTCAAATCATATCCTACGGTGTATAGATAATTGGCTTATCAATATTCGCGACATAGAGAAAGAACATTCATCCTTCATATGAGATATGAAACGACACTTTTCATCTTCTGACGTCATTCACTCAGATGGTTTGATATTTATTATAATTTGTCATATTATGACTTTTGACGAAAGTTGACCATTTTAAAACGATGATCTTCGTTAGACTCTACAAAGTGGTTGTTGTAACTCTAGACTTAACTCTAACTCTAATTCTAATACTTAGTCTAGACTCTCTAAGTGACGCAGGCCTACTAAGTGTCGTTCATATAATAATATTATATAGTTTATTTAATCGATTTTAAGTTATCTCCCCCTATGAGTTTGCCAATTTGAGTATTTTGGGAAGTATAACATTACGATTTTTAAGTTAGATTAGATTTGGGAGCTCAAATATATTTTAGCTTTATTGGTTTCCTTCTTGAATCTGCAATCAAAGGAAATATGACCGATATTTATAACAATAGTTGCAGAATTTAATTGAGCGTCTTTTATGATTTTGTTGCAAGATATTTAGATATCCACTGTGTATAAATTTGATTTGATTGTTAAGATTGTTTCTAGATATGTTTGTGACCCTATTTGGAAAATTTCTATCTTTGGAAATATGATTATGATTATGGAAGACAAAAGTTTTCTTTTTGAATTATTATTATCTTTTAATTTATAACTTCATCCATTATTTTCGTCTACTAGAAGTTGTATTTCAACTTCTTCTAGTTTTATTTCACATTCTACTAATTGTATTTCATCTTCTTCTAGTTATCTTTCACTTTGTATTGGTTGTCTTTCCTGTTCGACTGGTTGTCTTTCATCTTCTTTTTGTTGTTTTTCATCTTCTACTAGTTGTCTACTAGTTATCTCTCGTCTACAACAAGTTGTATTTAATTTTCTTCTAGTTGTATTTCACCTTATACTGGATGTATTTCATGTTGTACTGGGTGTCTTTCATGTTCTACTGGTTGTCTTTCACCTTCTACTGGTTGTCTTTCATGTTCCACTGGTTGTCTTTCGTCTAATACAAGTTGTATTCCATCTACTTCTATTGAATCTCATTCTCTTCTAGTTGTATTTCATCTTCTACAGGTAGTATTTCATCTAGTTGTATTTCATATTTCTCTAGTTGTCCTTCACGTTTTATTGGTTTTCTTTCATCTTTTTTTAGTTGTCTTTCACCTTCTACTACTTGTCTTTCACGTTGTAATGATTGTCTTTCACCTTCTACTACTTGTCTTTCATGTTCTAGTGGTTGTCTTTCATGTTCTACTGGTTGTCTTTCGTTTACTATAGGTTGTATTTCATCTACTTCTATTGAATTTCATACTCTTCTTGGTGTATTTCATCTTCTTCTAGTGGTTTTTCACCATGTACTGGTTGTTATTCATGTTCTACAGGTTGTCTTTCATCTTATACTAGTTGTCTAGTTGTTGTCTTTCGTCTACTACAGGTTGTATTTCATATTCTTCTAGTTGTCTTTCATTGTCTACTTGTTATCTTTATGTTATACTGGTTGTGTTTCGTCCACTACAGGCTGTATTTCATATTCTACTTGTTATTTTTATGTAATACTGGTTGTCGTCATCTACTACATGTTGTATTTCATCTACTTCTGTTGAATTTCATATTCTTCTAGTTGTCTTTCACCGTCTACTACTTGTCTTTCATGTTCTTTGTCTTTCACCTTCTACAATTTGTCTTTCATATTCTAATGGTTATCTTTCATGTCTTACTGGTTGTCTTTCATGTTCTAATGGTTATCTTTCATGTCTTACTGGTTGTCTTTCATGTTCTACTGGTTGTCTTTCGTCTACTACTGATTATATTTCATCTACATCGAATTTCATACTCTTCTAGTTGTATTTCATCTTATTCTAGTTGTCTTTCACCATGTACTGGTTCTTATTCATGTTCTATAGGTAGTCTTTCATCTTTTTCTAGTTATTTTTCATCTTCTACTAGTTGTCTAATTGTTGTCTTTCATCTACTACTGATTGTATTTCACATTCATCTAATTGTATTTCATCTTCTTCTAGTTGTTTTCATGTTCTACTTGTTGTCTTTATATTATACTTGTTGTCTTTCGTCTACTACATGTTGTATTTCATATTCTTCTAGTTGTCTTTAATGTCTTGTTGGCTTTATGTTATACTGATTGTCTTTCGTCTACTACATGTTGTATTTTATATTCTTCTAGTTGTATTTCATATTATTCTAGTTGTCTTTCATGTTCTACTTTTTGTCTTTATGTTATACTAGTTGTCTTTCGTCTACTAGAAGTTGTATTTCAACTTCTTCTAGTTTTATTTCACATTTTTCTAATTGTATTTTATCTTCTTCTAGTTGTCTTTCACCTTGTATTAGATGTCTTTCATTTCGACTAGTTGTCTTATATCTTCTTTTTGTTGTTTTTCATCTTCTACTAGTTGTCTTTCGTCTACTACAAGTTGTATTTCATCTTCTTCTAGTTGTATTTCACCTTATACAGGATGTACTTCATGTTGTACTGGGTGTCTTTTATGTTCTACTGGTTGTCTTTCACCTTCTACTAGTTGTCTTTCACCTTCTACTAGTTGTCTTTCATGTTCTACTGGTTGTATTTCGTATACTACATGTTGTATTTCATCTACTTCTGTTGAATTTCATACTCTTCTCGTTATATGTCATCTTCTACAGGTAGTCTACAAGTTGTATTTCAAATTCTTCTAGTTGTCTTTCACCTTTTATTGGTTTTCTTTCATGTTTTTTTAGTTGTCTTTCACCTTGTACTACTTGTCTTTCATGTTCTACTGGTTGTCTTTCGTCTACTACAGGATGTATTTCATCTACTTCTATTGAATTTCATACTCTTCTAGTTGAATTTCATCTTCTTCTAGTTGTCTTTCACCATGTACTGGTTGTTATTCATGTTCTACATGTAGTCTTTCATCTTTTTTTAGTTGTCTTTCATCTTCTACTAGTTGTCTTTCATGGTCTACTTGTTGTCTTTATGTTATACTGGTTGTCTTTCGTCTACTAGAAGTTGTATTTCAACTTCTTCAAGTTTTATTTCACATTCTTCTAATTGTATTTCATCTTGTTCTAGTTGTCTTTCACCTTGTATTAGTTGTCTTTCATCTTCGACTGGTTGTCTTTCATCTTCTTTTTGTTGTTTTCATCTTCTACTAGTTGTCTTTTGTCTACTACAAGTTGTACTGCATCTTCTTCTAGTTGTATTTCACCTTATACTGAATGTATTTCATGTTGTAGTTCACCTTCTTCTAGTTGTATTTCACCTTATACTGAATGTATTTCATGTTGTACTAGGTGTCTTTCATGTTGTACTGGTTGTCTTTCACCTTCTACTGGTTGCCTTTCATGTTCTAATGGTTGTCTTTCTTCTTCTACTAGTTGTCTTTCGTCTACTACAGGTTGTATTTCATCTACTTCTATTGAATTTCATACTCTTCTAGTTGTATTTCATATTCTTCTAGTTGTCTTTCACCTTTTATTGGTTTTCTTTCATCTTTTTTTAGTTGTCTTTCACCTTCTACTACTTGTCTTTCATGTTCTAATGGTTGTCTTTCATGTTTTACTAGTTGTCTATCATGTTGTACTGGTTGCCTTTCGTCTACTACAGATTGTATTTCATCTACTTCAATTGAATTTCATACTCTTCTAGTTGTTTTTCACCATGTACTGGTTGTTATTCATGTTCTACATGTAGTCTTTCATCTTCTACTAGTTGTCTAATTGTTGTCTTTCGTCTACTACTGTTTGTATTTCATATTTTTCTAGTTGTATTTCATATTATTCTAGTTGTATTTCATATTCTTCTAGTTGTCTTTCATTTTCTACTTGTTATCTTTATGTTATACTGGTTGTCTTTCGTCCACTACAGGTTGTATTTCACATTCTTGTAGTTGTATTTCATATTCTTCTAGTTGTCTTTCATGTTCTACTTGTTATTTTTATGTAATACTGGTTGTCTTTCGTCTACTACAGGTTGTATTTCATCTACTTCTGTTGAATTTCATACTCTTCTAGTTTTATTTCATATTCTACAGGTAGTATTTCATCTACTAGTTGTATTTCATATTCTTCTAGTTGTCTTTCACTTTTTATTGGTTTTCTTTCATCTTTTTTTAGTTGTCTTTCACCTTCTACTACTTGTCTTTCATGTTCTAATGGTTGTCTTTCACCTTCTACTACTTCTCTTTCATGTTCTAATGGTTGTCTTTCATGTTTTACTGGTTGTATTTCATGTTCTACTGGTTGCCTTTCATCTACTACAGATTGTATTTCATCTACTTCTATTGAATTTCATCTTCTTCTAGTTGTCTTTCACCATGTACTAGTTGTTATTCATGTTCTACATGTAGTCTTTCATCTTTTATAGTTGTCTTTCATCTTCTACTAGTTGTGTAATGGTTGTCTTTCGTCTACTACATGTTGTATTTCATATTCTTCTAGTTGTATTTCATATTCTTCTAGTTGTCTTTCATGTTCTACTTCTTGTCTTTATGTTATAATGGATGTCTTTCGTCTACTTCTTCTAGTTTTATTTCATCTTCTTCTAGTAGCCTTTCAAGTTCGATTGGTTGTCTTTCATATTCATTTTGTTGTTTTTTATCTTCTACTAGTTGTCTACTAGTGGTCTTTCGTCTACTACAAGTTGTATTTCATCTTCTTCTAGTTGTATTTCACCTTATACTGGATGTATTTCATGCTGTATTGGGTGTCTTTCATATTCTACTTGTTGTCTTTCTTGTTATATTGGTTGTCTTTGACCTTCTACTAGTTGTCTTCGTGTTCTAATGGTTGTCTTTCGTGTTCTACTGGTTGTCTTTCGTCTACTACAGGTTGTATTTCATCTACTTCTATTGAATTTCATACTCTTCCAGTTGTATTTCATGTTCTTCTAGTTGTCTCGCACCATGTACTGGTTGTTATTCATGTTCTACTGGTAGTTTTTCATCTTTTTCTAGTTGTCTTTCATCTTTTACTAGTTGTCTACTGTTTGTCTTTCGTCTACTACAGGTTGTATTTCATATTCTTCTATTTGTATTTTATATTCTTTTAGTTGTCATTCACCTTCTACTAGTTTGTCTTTCGTCTTTTGTTAGTTGTGTACTGGTTGTCTTTCACCTTCTACTACTTGTCTTTCATGTTCTAATGGTTGTCTTTCATGTTCTACTGGTTGTCTTTCATGTTCTACTGGTTGTCTTTCGTCTACTATAGGATGTATTTCATCTACTTCTATTGAATTTCATACTCTTCTAGTTGAATTTCATCTTCTTCTAGTTGTGTTTCACCATGTACTAGTTGTTATTCATGTTCTACAGGTAGTCTTTCATCTTTTTCTAGTTGTCTTTCATCTTCTACTAGTTGTTTAATGGTTGTCTTTCGTCTACTACAGGTTATTTTTCATATTCTTCTAGTTGTCTTTCATGGTCTACTTGTTGTCTTTATGTTATACTGGTTGTCTTTCGTCTACTAGAAGTTGTATTTTAACTTCTTCTAGTTTTGTTTCACATTCTTCTAATTGTATTTCATCTTCTTCTAGTTGTCTTTCACCTTGTATTAGTTGTCTTTCATCTTCGATTGGTTGTCTTTCATCTTCTACTAGATGTCTACTAGTTGTCTTTTGTCTACTATGATTTATTCAGTTTATTTGGATATATTTGGTTTATTTGGTTTAGGTTTTGAATTTAGTATAGGTTTTGGATCGGTCTTGGGTTTAATTTCAGATTTATGTAGATTTTTGGATTTGGTTTGAGCTTCGTATTTAATGTGGATTTGACTTGAATTGAGATAGTCTTCGATATGGACTTGTCCTGGTTTATTGAAGGTTCGGTTTTGGGTATAGGTGAACACACAAGGTTGCAGTTTGTACGAGGATAGACTCATTCGGTTTAGGATTGAGCAAGAATAAATTCTTTTGATGTTTTGGTCAGTTTAGCATGTTTCTCATTTTTTTTTTGTACAAGAATCGTCAAAATGAACCTGATGGATCATTGTAGCAGATATATATATATTAATATAAACACTGCTATGATGATAACAAAATCAACCATGTGCTGAAATCGTATGCTTCTATTTTTATTTTTCTGATATTCACTTTCTGTCAGGCTCTTGGTGAGTTTGAATGGTGATATGAATATTCGTCAAAAGACCATGGTCTCTTTCCGAGATGATTGTGCTTTGATATCTTTTATTCATAAGCCTGAATCGATTACTTATTCAATTTATGCATCTCTTTTATTTTGTTTCATATACACCACCGTTATATAACAATGAGAACACTTTATTTTGTATCATGTATATCACTGTTGTATAATGGGGAGAATACATATTTCTTTTCATTTTGATCACTTGTTCAATTTGTACTTGATTTTTTTGTTTAATTTGCACAAACTTCTCTGGTAACATTTTTTTTTGTCTCAACTCC
Organism: Carex littledalei; assembly: GCA_011114355.1. NCBI lineage: Eukaryota > Viridiplantae > Streptophyta > Magnoliopsida > Poales > Cyperaceae > Carex > Carex littledalei. The sequence goes on along the minus strand of CM022099.1, from coordinate 8,494,313 downwards.
AACAATCATTTTAATTAACAATGCATATTTTTATAACTTTTTTTTTTATATCACTTGACTCCTCTGTTGTGATTCCTTTTATCTCATCATTTTATCATTTATATTCAAGTTACACGCTCTTCTCCCTTTTATTCTTTTGAATTCAGCAGCATATCGGCCTCGATTTTATTCATTCAAACATCATTTTTCATGTCTAATTAAGAGGGAATTTCGACAGCATTTCTGCCTAATTCGCACTCGTCATTAGCATGATTGTGGCATCCTACGAGCACCGAGTGCTTCGGATCCTTTTTTTTGTTGGTGCTCTACTCCACCGAGTGTTTCGAGCCCATTGAATTGCCCTACCGGCACCCTACATGCACCAAGTGCTTCGAGTCCGATAGTAGCGAGTGTTTGTGTAATTTTACCCAACCGGCACCCTACGCGCACCGAGTGCTTCGAGTCCGGAAGTGGCAGTGAGGTGTTTCAAGTATTTTGTGATTTTATAAATTTATTTTAGAATGTTTTCATGAAATTCAGAAGGAGGAAAAATAGATAAGAGGATAAAGGAAATAAAAGAAAAGAAAATATTCACTTCAAAAGCAATGCCAACATCATTCTCTTTTATTTTACCTTTTCTACTCGTCAGGGAAACTTGAAGTATATTTTTTGTATTATCTTCTCTCAATCTCACTATTTTTTTTTTTGTTGACTTCTATCTCTCTGCTCAATTTCTCTATCTTAATTTGTGTATAGTTTTGACTCCTCTCTCGGTCTCTGTTTCTGTGTTTGTCTCTCCTCTTTTTTTTTTATTCTATGGTTGTTCTTTTATAGCACAGGAAGGGGGGCGCTCTTGTTGCCAAGAAAATTAAATTGGCCAACCTTGCAAATTTTAATTCCTAGATATTATGTTATTATCATTATTATAACGAGGAACGTCAAGCTTAATTTCATGTGTTATGCTCCTGGTTGTTCGCTTCAGTTGCTTTTGTTGATGGCATTGAACACGTATAATCGCTGATACCATAGTAGTAAGTACCGTTAAAGCATTGATCTGGTCATTAAGCTCCAAGAGTGATTTGAGCAGGATCTATCGCTAAAGGAGTGATTTAAGCCAATGAGAATTTCGCGCATCGCCATTGTAATCGGTGGATTTAATGTACTCTGAATAACCCATTATAACAGTACACCGCTTACAACATAAATTAACATTTTTTTTTGTACCGTAGCGGTGTGGTCTATTTTATGGATCTCAATTTCATTAGAGCATCATAAGCTGGCTTAAATTTGCATATATTCATCACATTGACACACGTAGACATAAATATGCACCGTTTTCATTTTAATGATCTCAAAATCATCATGCTTTTATAACATACATTTATATATTTTTTATTTATGCTCCTTATTATTATTTTTTTATTATATATATATATATTTTTCTTGATGTTTGTACAACAAATCTTGCCGACTAATTAACTTCAAGGAGCCATTCGGGCCTGATACATCGCTCAAGGAGCAATCCTAGCAATAAGGGATCAATTTTCTTTTATTTACATTGATAAGCATTGTTATGGACATTAAACTCATGATTTATTGTCAGAGTGGTTTCAGCGTGCAGCTCGCCTAAAATCACCGTCACAACCGCGCACTAAATGGGTTGAAGGCTTAACGGGCCTAAATAAAAAAAATGGCATAAATTTATACAATCATGAATTAACATAAATGGGTTGCTCTGACATTTTTATTAATATCCAAAGTTTAATACAAATTATTAATTATGCTCAGAATTCGACCCAATATCGAAAAATACCCAAGCCGGCCAGAAAATGGCCGGCTTACTCCCCCCCTAAGCCGGCCATTTTCTGGCCAGCTTAGTTTTTTTTTTTTTTTAAACCCGCATTATTTTTTATTCAACTTTGGATATTAATAAAAATGCGGGTTTAATCTTGATGAGTTTATTTTTGCTGTTTAACATATTTTTCTGTTTATTTTTTATGTTGTGCTACTATTTTAATGTTGTAATATTTTCTGTTTAGCATTATCATGATAATTTATTTTATCTGTAAAATATAAAAATAGTACCATAAAAGCACACATACACAAGAACCGAAATATAGGATAATCCAAATATACCAAACATAAATAGTATATCAAATATAAATAGTACAAAACTAGTAAAAATACAACTAAAACGGACAAATATAAATTGTCCCCAATGATATAGTCCGGATCAGCTCCCAACAACTCCTCGACATCACCTACGAATCTGGTGCTGTCAGAGACGCCGCCGACGGGTGTGCCACGGATAACCAAACCCCAAAGAGCACTCACATCCTGGAGAGTCACTGTCATATCTCCAAATGGCATGTGAAACGTGTGCGTCTCGGGACGCTATCGCTCCACCAGTCCAGCAATGAGAGATGCATTGATGATGCTTCTCTCTATCCGCACGATGTCCACAACCTGGTAGAGACCCAGGTTGATGAGGTACGGGGCCATCATATCGTAATACTGCATGTGAACGCACTGCAACTTCACATCTAGAAGACCCGTGTCCTGCGTTGAAAAAGGTAATCTGCATGGTGATAACATAATAAATTTAAACCCAACAAAATTTAAAGAAAATCTAAGAAAAGGAACGTACCTCACGAGAAGCCAGTGAGACTCGGTGCTCGCTGTGGGGAATCCACAGGAGAGGACTGATGTGCTCCGTGCTGCTGGTACTGATCGGCTCGTGCACTACTGGACGCGGGGTAGACCGTGCTCTAGGCATCCTGATGTCTAAAATAACCTAATTTTGGTAAAATTACGCTTAATTAGCCTAATTATGGTAAAAAAAGGCCACAATACCCTAAATATTGGACAATTGTGATAATTTCGGTAAAATTACGCTTAATTAGCCTAATTATTGTAAAAAATGCCAAAATATCCTAAATTTGGACAACTGTGCTAATTTCGGTTAAATTACGCTTAATTAGCCTAATTATGGTAAAAAATGCCAAAATACCCTAAATATTGGTCAACTGTGCTAATTACACTAAATTACGCTTAATTAGCCTAATTATGGTAAAAAAGACCAAAAGACCCTAAATATTGGACAACTGTGCTAATTACACTAAATTAAGCTTAATTAGCCTAATTATGGTAAAAAATGCCAAAATACCCTAAATATTGGTCAACTGTACTAATTACACTAAATTACGCTTAATCAGCCTAATTATGGTAAAAATGACCAAAATACACTAAATATTGGTCAACTTAGCTAATTACACTAAATTACGCTTAATCAGCCTAATTATGGTAAAAATGACCAAAATACACTAAATATTGGTCAACTTAGCTAATTACACTAAATTACAACAATATACTCTAAATTCTAACACCTAAACCCTAAAATAAATAAATTAAAAATTAAATTAGATAAAAAAAAAATTACCTCAAAGAAGAGAGAATTCGGTTGAGAGATGAGAGAATTGTGAGAGGAGAGAGAGAAAAATGGGTATATATAGTGTTTTTTGCGGGTTTAAAAAAAAGAGTAAACCAGCCAGAAAATGGCCGGCTTAGGGAGGAGTAAGTCGGCCATTTTCTGGCCGGCTTGGGCATTTTTCGATATTGGACTGGATTCTGGGCATAAATAATAATTTGTATTAAACTTCGGATATTAATAAAAATGTCGGTAGGTTTCTTGTTAACGGGCTCAAGATATATAGTAATAGAAATTGGTAGATCATAATAAGACTCATCTTGAACCGAGCGGGCCGGTATGACCCATTTCACAAAATTTCAACGTATAGTCTTTAATTGAATTAATATAAATGAAGGCTTTGATCCGAGAGGGCTGAATTAGCACAAAGAAAGGCTTTCATTTATTTAATGATTACTCTTCTCACTTAAATATATCTTTTTTTTTATTTCATTTCATTATTGTTATGTACATTTGTGCTATTCATAAAGGTGGGTCAGCGACAGTTTTATATGTTTGAAATGTATATATGTATATGTATATATATATATATATATATATATATATATAGATGGGCTATTGTACTTCGCGAAGTAAAACCCCCGTTTACTTCGGGCCATATTTTGTCATTTTGAAAATCCAAACAATCGATCCGAACCGTTCAACATGTTCTAAATATTGAAATGTGCTTGGAGACTAAATTTTACATTTTTTGGAATTTTTTTACTATTTATTAAGCCACTTTGAAAATCGCTGATCCGGTGGTCCAGAAAATTTTACTGTTTTTTACTGTTCACAGTGGATCAGCGATTTTCAAAGTGGCTTAATAAATAGTAAAAAAATTCCAAAAAATGTAAAATTTAGTCTCCAAGCACATTTCAATATTTAGAACATGTTGAACGGTTCGGATCGGTTGTTGAATTTTCAAAATGAAAATATGAGCGTGAAGTAAACGGGGGTTTTACTTCGCGAAGTACAATAGCCCATCTATATATATATATATATATATATATATATATATATATATTTTTATGTATTGTGTTTATAGTAGAATAAATGTCACAATTAATTCATTTGTGTTGGGTTTGCATCATTGCCGTATTTTTAGACTAAAACAGGTAGTGGAGATCATGGGGGACATGGAATTCACCCATGATTTATCAGAAAAGCGGATCTTCTCTAATGCCCGGCTTGCTAACCCATGCGGCCTCTGTCTATGCCGCACATGGCATGGAGGATGTTGCACGGTCTTCTGACTTAGCGGATTTTCTCGCCATTTCGCATGTTTGTGCACTTCGTGAGAGGTGTTGCATGCTCCATGTGATGTCCCATTTTGGCGACTATTTGACAATTGCCGAAACATGACATTTTTTCTCTGTTTTTGGCCTAAATAAGTAACTTTCTCCAAAACCTGCTCAAATCACTCAAAAACACGTTTGCGGTAAATAAATCGGAAAAATAGCTACTTTGCATTCACTTTTCACCATTTTTCAGATATAAAGATAGTGATTTACACTATATGATTTGGCGTCATCACCCGCCTATAAGATGTTACATAATAGAGGGGTAATATGCCCTTTTAATGGGGTGGTCTGGAAACTCAAAGTACCACACAAAGTACAAATCTTCATCTGGATTGCGATCCAAGATAGGTTACTCACACAATATGTCTTGAGAATGTGAGGATGTAATATCGAGGCGGGCTGCCATTTATGTCCTAGTACGGGGATGGAGACGATAAATCATATTCTATACTCGTATGCCTACTCGATAGGATTCTGGAGTATATTACTTTTCAGGCATGGCTTCACACTGAACTTCCACAACAGTGCCACGGTATTTGATATGTGGTGGACTCCGAGGAAAAACATGGCACAGCAGGACAGAGGTATATAGGACACCCTATGGGCATTAGGGTGCTGGGCATTGTGGCAAGAGCGTAATAGGAGACTATTTGCGCAACAGAGCAAGACGGTGATGGATCTTGTCAACCACACCGCATTAGAGATTTCAAATTAGCACAGGAACATATAAGCGAGCCTGACTAAAAATTAAAGGCATGATACTAGAGTGGATGAGGAGATCTATATTATACTAGAGTGGATGAGGGGATCTATATTATATACTAGAGTGGATGAGGAGATCTATATTATATATATCTTGTAAATAACTTTTTCTTAATCAATGAAAATGTCAGTTTCCATTGACCTTAAAAAAAAGACATATTGGAATTTATGTATAAAAACTATTATGTGAGACAAATGTGAGAGAATGTGTTTTTTTTAAGAAGTCTCTTCAAATTCTGTATATACAGTGATAAGATCTCACATTCAATAACAAAAATTTCAGACAGCTAGGTAGATATCCGAAAAAGAGAGAATCTCGAGTACTGGATATTGATGGGACACGTTACGTTTGGTATTTTGTTGTGGTGTCTCCAACCGAAGGTTGAACAAATTACGAGAAGAATTAGAAGAACTATCGTAAACACAACCTCCAAAATCAATTTGCTTTCTGCTACATAATTATGATCTTGATTATTTTACGATTCATTGTTTCTAACGCAACATGTAGCCATTTTCAATCTCTAATTAGTATTCTCCAACTCTCGCGGCCTGTCTCAAAAATTCTAAACCCAAATCAGGCGTTGTATCTATCAATCTCGATTATTTCAGTTCCAATTTTCTTGGTCGCATTCTCTTCTTCTCAATGTACTTCGACCATCGCTATCAAACTCGAGAGTCCAGCTACACAGTTTATTGTGAGCCCGCCATAGATTAAATATCGGATTGTGATTGGACGATGCAGATCTAAACAGAAATATTTTGTTACCTCAGAGGATATGACTCCCACCAGGCCACCACCCTCTCTGTTTCCCAGCGTTGTAATAGTTGCTCAGGTTTGACAATGCTGTCATCTTATTTACGAGTTATGGGTGAAACCATCTATCAGAAGCTGCTTTCGTCATTCAGTTTATCATTTCTTTTTCTTGTACTTTTTTATTTATATAATTAAATTTATAGTAGATATTGTGCATATTATTGTCCATTTAGATTCAAAATAATGAAGCGACTTTTACAAAGTGTTCATATTATATTGTCCATCTTTTTAAGGAGATAAAGAGGTACACCTTCAAATTCATCATACCTAGTTCACAATGTCTGATTGATTTGCAACTTTTAGAAGAAAAAAGAGATCAGTCACCAATTATATATACTGGACCATGACTTCTGAATTTATATAATTTTTTTAGTTAGGCTAGTTATGGTGACCTAAAGCTTGAAGTTGAAGTTTTATATATATATATTTAGTTCATGGAACTCTAATATGCATTGTAATGCACTGTGTGCTTATTATAATATTATTTGAACTTTTTGTCCTAAAATGTGGTAATTCGATACTAAGAAGAAACAAAAAAGGGGAAATTATGCGCAAACTTTTAGAATGGTTTTGGGGCATGACTGTGGTCTTGCTTTATTGGCAACTATGAGTGGTGCATAAACAAGAAAGTGCCCTTTCAGACTCAAAGTGGAATTGATGGCAAAATTCCAGTTTTTCTTCAAAGTCATTGATTGATCATGGAGTGGCAGTATACCTCATGAAAAGCATTGATGGCAATACATCATTGCATGCATGACTTTCACCATATGTTAAAACAAGGAAGTACAATATATATATGAGGTTCACCTCATATGACAGTTCTCATGATGCTATCTACTATTTTTTCCTACTTTTTTCTTCTGGTTTTATAAAAAAAAAAAAAAAGACTTTCTTATCTTCTGGGATGAAGTATTACAAATTTGAAATTTACAATTGGAGCTCCATAAAGTTGCAACCTTCTATCTATATATCGGGTATGTTTGGTTGTAAAACAAGAATAGCTAGAATAGTTAAATCAAGAATAGTTATTGTTTGTCTTATTAGAATAGTCAAATCTCAAAACTCTTAGGAATAGCCTATTCTAATAAGACAAAAAGTTTGGAATCACTATTCTAGCTATTCTAACCCAACCAAATACCGAATGGGCTATTTCGAATAGCCTAACTCCAAAAATAACTTATTCTCAATCCAACCAAACATACCCCTAGGCTTGGAATTATTAAATCATTGGACATATATGATGGTCTCCTGATCAAACCTTTTAATAATATGGGTTTGTACTTGGTTCGAGGGAAAAAGAAAAGGAATAATTGCACAAAAGAGACCTTAAGCAACAGTTTCTTTGACTCTGTACAAATTATTGCACGTTCACCTCTGAATTCAAAACGATATCATTTTCTCCGCGCTGAACTGGAAAGAAGGACAAATCGATTACGTAACCAACTAACAATAGTAAGTCTTAATGAGTGAGTATATGGTACTATGCATAGCACAGATTAGTCTATACTACGGAGCTATATTTTTGTTTTGAAAATTCTAATAGTCAATCCGAACCGTTCAACGTGATCTCCACATGAATATGTACTTGCAGACTAAATTTTATATTTTTCTAAATTTTTTTACTATATTTTAAGATAGGTAGAAAATCACTTGATCTGAAAATTCTAAACCATCAAAAACAATGATTTTCTATCTATCTAAAAAAACAGTTACAAATTCTAAAAAATAGAAAATTTAGCCCACAAGTATATTCTCATATGGAAATCATGTTGAACGGTTCGGATCGACCGTTAGGATTTTGAAAACGAAAATTTTGATCCGCAGTACGAACCAATCCATGTTATGCATAGTACCATAGACTCACTCAGTCTTAATTATTGTTCTTTAAACCTTAAAAATTATCCAGTACATCACTAGAGTCTGGATCCTATGAGGTAATGCCGCGTTTGAGCTTCAATCTGAGCCGTTGGATCAGAATTTGGACAAATCCGGTCCAAGATTTGTAATGCACGAAACTTTTAAGATTCGTTTTAGAATATAACAAACAAACCGGATTCTAACTCAAAAACCTTGTACTTCGTTACAAGTTATGCAAATATAACTTCACATTCACAACAATTGGTAAGCAACTAAATAGGATCTAAAATTTACGATTGTTCTAACATAACTAATTACACAATTTAATTTTTTTAACATCAGGCCACCACCCTCCATACATTTTATGTTTTAACGGTTTTATAATAATTGATCAATTAAATTAACTAATTGTACTTAATTTATCCATACATTTATTTTTATTAAAGGGTTCCGAAACAGTCCAGCATTTAAAATTCTCGATAATTGAACATGTGTCTCTCCGTAGAGAAACGAGGGCTTGTGCCATTGCACTAAGCTCACAATTCTTAATTTAATTTATCCATACATTGGAATTGTAGGTCCTTTTATGTGATTTTCTCATTTTCTAGGGGAATACATGTTATTTCTTGCTTTTGTGGGGTTATGTATGCATAAATTTGAACTGTAAAGTCGTTCACCGATCCATCTATAAAACTTAGCGTGTTGCTTTGTTCATTTAATTTTTAACCCACTTTAGTTGTATTTCAACGCTCCAAATATGTCTTTAAGCTGTTATAATTTTTTTGAAATGAAGCCACCTTCTCCTTTTCATTCTCGGTTCAAGAAGCAGAGATCAAACTATGCTGTGGTTTTAAGAAGAAGAATAAGAAGACTTACAAGGTAATATAATATTCTTCATAATTAAAAATAGGTGTAAATTTTCCACTGTAAAAATTTGAGCTTTTAAATTTTTCTTACTTGATACCAACTTTTTGTTGGTTTGTTGTTTGGTTTTTTGTAATCACTAGAAGCCTTCTTTTTAATCTAGCTTCCTAAGTTGCACAGTAAAAGAGAACCAACAAAATGAAACAAAAATAAAAGAAGAAAAAAAAAACAGAGAGAAAGAGATAAGATGCTCAGTAGATTTATGCCTAATGCAAATATACTTCTCTAGTAGGACCCGAAGGAGGTCGAAAGAGAAGCGAGAGATCAGATTAGAGACTGAGCTGACAAAAGCCATAAAACTGTACAGAGAAAACAGTTGCATCATTCGAGCGAACAGAAAGCTAAGAGCGAGAGCTCTTGAGCTTCTCCAAGAAAACAAAATCTTGCTATCGCATCTCGAATCAATGGCACAACCCTCACCGCATATTCTCTCCTGATTGGTGATGATTTATTTACTACTTGCATCCAGCATAAAGCTTTCTCATGTTATTCCTCAGTTTCTCTTTCTGGTACTGGTAACTGGTGATGATTTAAATCGCTTTCTATAAAGAGAGGTTCAGTCTTCACAAAAACTAATTTTGTTATGGGCTATTGGAATGGATTTGATCATGGGCTATTATTGGGCCCAGTTGGAAACTTATTGGGCTCAACGAATCATCAGCAGAAATTTTTAAATAATTTATTACAAAGACTGGACCCATTGAAAATTCAATGATAAAGAAAAACGGTTAGATCATATATATATATATTTTTTTTTGGAGGAAACGGTTAGATCATATTATCTTAGGTCCTAAGCAAAATATTTTATTGAGCTTGAGCTATTATACAAAGTCAAAAGTCAAAACCCGGTTCTTAAGCCGGGAAACGGACGGCCAGTAATCCTAGGCCATATACATATAACAGTGACATTATATTTTTCATCTCAAAAAAGAAAAAAAAAAGTGACATCATATTCTAAACAATGACAGTTATATTTTATGTGAGAAACATTACCTTCTATATTGTCCCCCCTGACTGTTTCATGTTTTGACAAAAATGACAAATAAAGCTATATAATAAGTGTTTTTCTATATTAGAAGGTCAATTTTTTTGTACTACGAGGCTGACTTTTTTCACTTAAAATAGATGTCATACCTTCCGAAACGAATATAGAATTGTCATTTACGAAAGAAATGATAAAAAATATTTTAAAACAAAAGGATAAAAGAAAAGGTCTAGATAAAAAAATTGGAGAAAAAGATGAAGGTCTTCCTAATTTATATCATTACAACAAAAAATTATCTCATTTGAATTTTAATTCATGATCTTCCATTTAGAAAAAATGTGTCTTTGCCACTAAATTAAAGATTAGTTATTTAATCAGATAAAATGAGTACAAAGTAACATACGTTTTATATTTTATGGGCAGGAGGTCAATTTGGGTCCGATGCCCATCGGACTCAAAGTGAGTTCGATGGGTTCGATGACCGTCCGATCTGCTTTATGTTTCGCGCCCGCAACTTTCGCGTCTTCTTTAAAATTCGTGCGCACGAATCTTAAAACAGATTGGACGGTCCCGAAACCCATCGACCCAACCTGCTCTATATGGGCAGATGTTGACTCTTTCTACAGAAAATATGTTGAAATAAATGACAATATATAAGCATATCCAGTATCCTCACTGTTCAACGAAAGAGCACATTCGTTGACCTTCTTACAAATATCTGTTCATAATCATGATTGTGCCCAAGACTGTATATGAAGAAAAAGAAAAGGAATCACAAAGGTATATTCACGAGAACAGACAAGTTATATGAAATTTATATGTACCGTCCAAAACAAATTTACGCTGTCCCAAGTAAACATAAAATAAAATTTTTGTGGTCATAGTACGACTCGTAGAACATAATTTTTGCATACAAATCTCGATTCTCTGTTTCAAATTCCAAATACAAACCCTAGTTCCTGAAACAATAGATATACCATCAGAATTGATTAAGACCGCTCGATCTGAAATTGGTAAGATCCCCTTACCCCTTGGGGTAGGAATAGGATCCCTCTGCAGCGACTTCACAACATCCCCTGTTAGAGAATATGAGTAACAGAGGATCTTTGTTATTAGGCGTGGTTCCCCTCAGTTTGCGTCGTCAAATTCCATAAATCTCGGTAAGCAAAAGGGAAGTTGGGTTTCGCAGGTGGGGCCCAGAAAGAACCCATGGATTTAGGAAGAAGATAAGGCTTCGGTTGACCCCCGACCACGTACTTAAAATGACCCATGCAATTCTGGAAAAAGACATTCGGCCTAACACCGCCCCTATGCTCCTTCCATGCACCAAATCACATGCCTCCACACTTATTTTTTAGTTCAATGCTATAAAGTACAAAGGCGTACATACCCTCACCTCACCCCCCAAATTATTCTAATTCAGATTTTGTAGAGGATTTAATTAAAATAAAAAAAATACAAAATGGTACTAGTAAATTTTAGAAGTAATATATACATGTTAAGAGTAATGTTATTCTATTTTACTATGCACATACCGACTCGTTTTACAGAAGAACACATGATAAATCCGCACACAATCATATCCCCCTTGCATTACTTTATTCACATTTGTATCCAAGCTAGCCAGGGTCCCGTCGTCCATCCAAAGACGCAAACCCCCACCGTTTTCTTTCTGTTACCGGGTCAAAGACCTAGCGTTGCAAGTTGCAACACCTGCATTGCATCATGTAATTGCCGTACATTTGTACTATGAATGCGAGAATAATCTCCAAATAAATTGTAAAAGTGTATCAATATTCTTTATTCCTTTCAGTACATCTAAATTTTCTATTTACAGTCATAGGCTCATAGCCATGCATGCCAAGTGCCAACCGAACTGGCACGGCGCATGCGGCCAGTTTGTGTGATTGTAGCGATGAAGAAAAACACATGCAATCACACGATTTACGGCCACGTGCAATTAGCATGGTCCTTTTGTGGAGCTTTGCCGATTAGGCATATATTGAAGCAGCCTTTTTTAAAGTTGAGATCGAAAAACGAATAGTTCCTATTCTTTCTTTTTGTTGAAAAATAGACAAAAATGCCCTTCCATTTATTTAAAAGACTTACAAAACTAGAAACATAAGAAAAACAAAACTGTCTTAAAAGTCTAAAACCTGACAAGTACCAGCAGAAGGGAAAAATGCAGAAGAACTCCTAAAAACCCATAAATGCCGTAAAATGGTCTCAGGATCACCTAACAGCATCATAAATCAGATACTGAATTCTGAGAAGAGCAGTATCAAAACTTTTCAGCTGTATTTATTAAATGCATCACTGACCAAGCAAAACACAAAATCCCTAAAGCCAAAAAATGTCAAAAAAGCACTAAACTGAATGCCATACGTTGCAACATCCAGCAACATCCGGTAAACAGTCATTACATTGGACCATGCCAAGATTATTAAAGCAAATAACAGCTGCCAAGCACAACCAAATATCTCCTTGTGTGTCCAAGTCATAGGCTTAATGAGCAAGAAGCATTGGTACCAATGGTACACTAGAACTGTTACCACCATTCATCTCAAGGGCATCAACAAGCAGGGGAGGTCTGAAGGGGCACCATGTTCATATCCTCAGGGACCCATAAGTGTATGTGATGTATTGGTTTTTTCTTCTTATTGCCTAACCAGTAATCCAAAAACCATTTGTCTAATTGTATGAATGTTTTTATTATCAAAACAGACCGAGTTTCGAGTTTTCCAAATGGCCCAAAAAATATCACAAGTTCCTATTCTTTCTAAGACGTTATGAACTTGTGATATAGACATGTAACATGTTTAAAGCTAGAAATATAAGAGCATGTAAAAATTGTTGAGGTTAGGATCAGTTTTCACATCTATTTGAATCATAATGAGTTTTAAATTTTTCGGTATGACGAATTAGGTGAAGACAAGCTTGTAGGTCTTTGAGTAAATTTGTATGTATTAAGAGAGAAAATTATGGAAAATAAACGCGGTAAAAATGATTTATTTATCAGACTCTACATCTATGTGAAATTTAAAATTTATAAGACCGACTCTCCCGTTGATTAAAATCAATGGCTTCAATATTTTTATTTTGAAGCAAATATGATGCCTTTCGGAAGTTAATATATATAACAGATCCCCTGACAAGGTCAAAGCTCATATATCATGCATAGATTTGGTTGTGGCGTTAGTTACAAACTTCAAAATAAGATATATTAAATTAATCATATTTGGTTAAAACTTGATGGAATAAATTAAATTATTAAGTTGATGAAGAAAGAAATTTTTTTAAGATGAATATTACTCTATATACGGAACCCCACAGGTAGAGTAACTTACTCCAAATTAACTAAAATATTACTCCTTCAAATTGACTACATGACCTTAGACAATTTTGATTTATAACCTTTATACCAAGATCCCCTACTTTAATACTCTCCTATTATTCAAACAACAAAAAAGAATTTAACCCAACCCATAATACTGAAATTACAACAAAATGACAAACATATACTTAACCTACACTTAGAAAATTATATCTTATCCAATATAATATGAAATATATGATGGCTATTTCTTTTATCTATTTATACTTCTTGTTGTTGTTGAGGGCCTTGTGGTTTCTGCTTTAACGGAACTTGCTGCTGCTGGCGCTGCTGCAATTGCATTTGCTGCATCTGTTGGAGCATCTGAGAACTGAGAGAGTACTGATGGTGGTTATTCATGCCTCCAGTTGCCTTTTGGTGGTGAGAATCACTGATCTCTCCAGTAGCTAGTTTTAGCCTCTTCACCTCAGCAGTCAACGCCTCATTCAGTGCTGCACATTTTCAAGACATAATATTGTCCGTCATTATTAATTGCAACAGATGTAAAATTTATGTCTTCCATACTCTGGGACCTTTCTCAAGGAAAAATAATAATAATAAAATAAAATTTACAAGTTACAAATTAAGTATGGTACTGGATGAATCATATAATAATACAGCTTGCCAGATTCATTATCACAATTATATTTTTAAGCTCGTTTACAAAAGAACATATGATTAATATAATTTACTTATAAAAATATCTGAATAAGTTGTTAAGCTACCACAACTAGGACATGGATACCATTGTACTTAATAGGAAAGCATTTGCATCAATTTATTTTAACAATATTTTATTCTCTTGGTATTTTTTTTTTTAAAAACCAGGTCATACTCCGGCTGCTGTACCAGTGAAGCCAAAGACTGTTTAGGGTACTGAACAGGACAAGCATACTCTACCTTATATATAATAAAAAAAAAAAAAAAATTAGTACCATCTCTTAGCTGAGCTTGTTGCTCCATGGCTTGTAAACGGATCTTCAATTCATTGTTCTGGCTCGCTAAGCCAGCAGAATCCCGCTATAAAACAGCATATTGCAGCATTAAGTACAACACAACCAAGAAAAAGAAATTATTCTTTGTGATGTACAAATATAATTTTGATATTATACTAATTGGATTATTGTCCATCAAAGTTTCAACACAAAATAGATGGAAATCATGTCAAATAAATATAACAAGGTATGTTCAGTCAGATTAATGTAACAAAGTACACCATAAAGTATTAATTCAAATACATACTATATCATCAAAAATTAATTCAAGCACATCAGTAAGATAAATAAGAAAGTACTTGAAGTATATATTAAACCTGTAATAATGTGAGTTGAGCGGACAAGGTGGTAGCTTCTGTTTGCAAAGTTTGAACTTTGTGTTCCAGCTCAGAAATGTACCGCATCTTTCTCTCCTTTGATCGAGCCGCTGACAGCCGATTCGCCAAAATTCTACAAGCGTATAAGTTTCAGTTATGACCAAGATCAATCAATCTCTAAGTAGAATTTGGCATGTTTGGATGAGGCTTTTAAAGTTAAGAAGACCTAACTTGGTTATTCCAAATTAGGTCGGCCTAAACTATTTTTTTTTTTCATGGAGGCTTAAAATTAAGAAGGCCTAAGTTAAAACAGAAAAGGCCAGCCTAAATTAAGACTTACGCCATCTTAGACCGGTCTTACTATTCTGCGTATGGCAGCTCAAGTGAAGACTATATCTCTCATTTCTTGATTTAGTCCTGAACCAAACATTGGCATTGGCAACAGAGGAAAAAAATATCTTCAACTTGTTCAATTATCGCATTTTTCTGAATTAATCTTTGAAGCCCTAATATCTCCCAATTAATTGGAAAAAATCTTAATTACTAACCTCTTTACCCTCTTAGGATCGGTTATAGCCATCTCAGCCAACTTCTCATTTGCCTTGATCTTGTTAATCTCAACCTCGTTAAACTCTCCGGCACCAAGCTCCATCCCAAAAGGGTTAAGAGACCCGTCCATTGACCCGCTCCGCGAAAGCCCCCCGCTGCTCTGGTTACCCGGTGACGGGATACCCGGTGAAACGGGCCCCAATTTTGGCGAATCCTCACCAAAATTCAACCTTCCCATAAAGCTATCCATAGACAAGCTCCTACAGTGCCTGGGATTAACTTGATCCACCAGTTCATCACTTGCCCCTCTCTTGTTACCACTCCCTTCCCTCTTGTGCTCGTTCATCCCACTGGACGCTCCAGTCTCGTTGACACTGCTACTCTCTGCCTCATTTTCGCTGCTGTCTTTGGTGCCGCTCGCCTCTGACGAATTCAACATTTCCAAATTATCTAAATTCATGTACGCGCTCACCAAATCGTCAGTGCTTAGTACCTCTTGTGGAGTCTCTTGCTTGACTGGAGGAGGGGCCGTAAATCCAAGAGGGACGTCGCTGTGGGACCTGCGGTGTGCCTTTCGGGGCGGGAGGGAGGCACGTGGCGAAGGATTGGGGGAGATTGAAGTAGGGTTGAGAGGTGGAAGCGAGTCAAGAGAGAAGAAAGTGGGTTGAGAGAGAGAGCGCGAGTGGGTTTGCACCGGTTGTACCGAAGCGGGACTTGGAGGTGGGATCTGAGAGGAGTAGTGAGGGTGGGCAGGTGGGAAACCGGCCGGGCGCTTGAAGGAGGTGTTAGTGGCGGTGCTGTCTCCGGGAGAAGGGTGGCGGTACGTACCAGGACTGGTACGGGGTAGATCCAGTTGTTCCATGAGAGAGGAAGTGACAGAGAGAGAGAGAGAGAGTAGGGGAGGGGTTTGGTCGGTCGGCTGAGGAGAGGGAGATTGTTTTGTTGTGAGTTTTGTCTTGGTCTTTGGTTAAGTGAGAGAGAGAGAGGGAGAGACGGCTGGGTGTAATAATTTGGATATATTGTGGCGCTTAAAATTTGGATTGACACGGTTTGGGAATTGGGAAGGGGCTTTTTTTCATGGGGAATGTATTTACATAATTGTATTTAATTTTACGGAATCAGTAATTAATACCATATCTAGTACTATATTGTACAAATGAATAGATAGATAAAAAGTTATGTAAAGTTTATGTACATAATTAATACCATATCTGTTTTGAAATTCATATACATTGTACATTACATGTCAAGAAATTCTAATGTATGATTATTTCTTTATTTTTCATATATATATAAATTGATTATCTGATAATTATTCATATAGTAATGAACAAAATTATGTATATATCTTTCTTTAGTTTTACCATTCGTTATTGAGAGTATTTTTATACAAAAATGTAATTGAAAAATGCAGTGGTCAACATGTTTGGTTCACAATAAACGCCATAGAAAATCAAGATAAGCGGTGCACCGGCTCGGAGCGGCGGGCGTCTTGGGCGGGGGATAGAAAAGGGAGTGACAGAGCGGGTACACGTAGCAATTGAAATTACGTGTGTATTAGGATTTTGCGCACATAGGAAGGCGTGATTTCGCATTGACCTTCTCAATTTGAGCGCTATTTTTTAAAGCAAGGAATAATCAGAATGACTGGTTTAAATTATCCTGGCAGATGAACTTGGTTTGAATTTTGGGCCGTTAAAAAAAAGTTGATTTTATTATATTTCTTAATAGAAATCACCGCCTATGTTGTCTATATTTTAAATTATCCTGTGATCTATTATCTATATTTTATGCTGAAATAAATCGAAATTTTGGTGTACATTTTTACAGGAACTAATTTGTTTACTAATTGTTAATAGTATCCATCATTACTTGTGAGACTATATTCTTTAGGAAATTTCTGGATCCTGTAAAAAATAAGTAAACTAATTAATAATTATTACAATTACTTGAAGGATGGAGATGCGAAGTAGGACAAGGCATTGTGACTATTTCAAAAGAAAATTAAACAAATATGCTTTCAGTAAAAGAAATTATTACCAAATAATATCCTACTATAATTAAAAAAAAAATCAATCGATTCAACATTCAAGTCTATTTTCGACTCAGTCCAGCTTATGGTAACCGTATAATTCTAATATGAGATCTTAATTCAACGGTGTGAACGGATCGGATATTATCTGATTTCGTCCAGATCCGAATCCAAAAAATTACTTAAATTATCCAATCCGTATCCGTATCTGTATCTGAAAAATTATAACGGATAAGGATACGGTAAGATTTTTAACTATCCGTATCCGACTGTTTACACCTCTAAACTATATTAAATGTACTCTATGTTCTTAAATTGATTTATTAAATTGCATATACATACCAATGATTTATTAAACTGCATAGACATATATATTCTGATTAACAATATAATACTATGACATGATTAGTAACTAATGTTTTGATAATATGATATATGTTTTGTAAGCAACATATTTATTATGAAAAATATTATATCTAATTTATGAATGAAAAAATTATATTTAAATGTTATTTTTTACTAGAATGTACATTAGTAATTTATTTTTAATTATCCGAATTATATTAATATCTGTATTCGTATCCGTCCTATATCCGATCCGTATTCGATACTATCTATATACATATCCGTATCTGAAAAATTATAACGGATAAAGATACGGTTTGACCACTATCTAATCCGTATCTGACCGTGTACACCCCTAGGCACGTCCCATTATAGAAAACGGAGGACCTACTTTTAGGTTCAACGGGCATCATAACCGTCCGATCTAATTTAAGATTTGTGGGCACGAAAATTGAAACAGATATGCACGAATTTTAAAGCATTCCGCACGAATCTTAAAGCAAACCAATGGTGATTAAACCTATCGAACCAGAGTAGGTCCGATGCCCATCAAACCTACTCTCAAGTGCCCATTATAATAGCCGCTTGATATATATGCATAAATATACCTTGGAATAAACAATGTTTTTGAACATAAGCCACTAGAAGTATTCGGTCAACACTCAACACATGATTCCACCATTAAACGCTCACATTGCAGCCGCAAAATTTAATTACGGCTAACAAAAGAAAAAAAAGAATGTATCATAGTCTCTGTTATTTGGAGGCCGAAAGACGATACGTGACATTTGATTGTGGACTAAACAGTGAAATAAAAGTTTTAGGTTTTGATTATTCTGTAAAGTGTAGTTTAGTTAAGTTGAATTAAGATGTTATTCCGTTAAACGTGGTTCAGTAGAACTGAATCAAGATAGAATAAGTTGACTTTTAGACTAGCTAAACTAATCCATCTATTTAGATGCCTTAAGTTTAGTACACAGTTGAGACTCACCGTAATTTTATTTTTAGTTTCTCTCTTTTTTAGCTCCTTTTTTATATTTTTTTGGTTCCGCAGTTGGGACCTACTGTCAATCTATGAAGAGGAGGAATAGTTATTAGTTTTGGCTTCTCTTGCTTCTCTCATTTTTCTTTTCTTTGTACGTGACTAGGCTTAAGTATTGGGAAGCGCATATGGTGAAATCCAAAACAGGTAACAGTCATTCCGAAATATCTGTAATTCGAATTCAGCTATCGAACTGTTTCGATATGCGTGTAAGAAAAAAATAGCTGTTTCGAGATGCGTTCTCGAAAAAAATTTGATGATTGGATTCAGATTGCAGAGATTTCAGAATTACTGTTCATTGGTTTCGGAATTTCAGCTGATCCGAATTCTTGAGTATTGATAGTATCAATCAGATTATATACTGGGTTAAATGTTTATTAATATATATCAAATGAATGAAGTAAGATGAATGATAAAAATTTTAATTTTGCAACTTTTTACTTTGTATAAACTACAAAAATTCTAACTATTTGCTTTGCTGACTGATAATGTAGGTATCAAAAAGAGCACAGTACAATCAATTGAATGTATAAGTGGATTGCAATATATCATTTATTCTCCACACCATGCAGTTCCTTATAACATGGACGAGTCTCCATGTTATAAGAGCACAGTAAAATGACGTGTGCCGGCATGTTTATCTACAAAATAGCAGTATTAATAATCCTAAATTTTAAAATATTTGCAGCATGCTTTATTTTAGAACATAAATTTTAATTTCTTTTTTGGATTTTCCTAAAAGTTGGTGGCACTTTGAAAAGGACCATCCTCCTCTGTATGTGTTAACGCGGAGAGCATGTGAGGAGATAGCATTGAGAGCAGAATCCATATCCTCTGAGGTAACAGAATATTTCTGTCTCAGAGTATTTCTGTTTAGATTCAGACTAATTTGGTCCGAGATAAAATACAATAGTGACATAATCTTGTAATAATCGTGCGAATTATGATCGGATAATGTGATCTAAAGAGAAATAATATGTTACCTCCCCAAAATTTTAAAGTTATTATTATCTCAAAAAAAAATAAACCAAAAAACCACAAAATCTGAGTATTTCGAGTCTACCACGGCCGCAGAATGATTATGTGGTCCCAACCAGAGGTCCGTAGAACCATTTTGCGGCTCCATATTTTTTTTTTGTTTTTTATATAATTAAAACAGGGGCACCACGTGGGGATATTACTTTAATATTTTTTTGTTCTTGGAATGCGTGCCCGTATGAGATATCTCAAAGTTTGCTGCGCCAAACAAAATTATATATATGGGTCGTAGAATGCCTGTGCGGTCCCTAGCATTTGGGGCCGCACCGGTGTTCTGCGGTCGTGGTAGATCTCAAAATACTAAGATTTGATAGTTTTTTTTTTTTTTTTTGAGATAATGGCAACTTTAAAAATTTCGGTGTTACCTCAGATGATATAAATTTAGAGCATGGAAGGAAGAAAAAACTAGATGTGTTTATTGCTCCTGAATATTGCCTAACTTGACTATTTGAAGGGACCAAGTTCCCAAAAGAGACACCACAGAGGCACAGACCAAGGCATATACTATTTCCATATATGTTAATGTTGAGTATTTTAGAGATATGGAATTGTGCTTGATGTATACTCTTTTTGTCTTTAAATTTATTACCTTTAATACTCAAAGAAAGATTAGTTGCAAGCGCACAACCGATCAATGTAGTACTTAGGGTGTCGAACCACAGATAGTATGCTTAGATACTTAGTTTAAACTTTAGATAAACAAAGAAAGTAAAGTACAAAAAGTAGAAATGGGGAGGTTTTGTTCTAAAATCCTAAATTTGGGTTCCATACCTGGAAGAGCGGAGTTTCAAACAATAAATGTAAATAAAATAAGGAAAAGAAAGATTGGTTTGATTTCAAGTTTGAGGAGATCTAGGGGCATTCGGTCTACAATTTCTTGCTAATTCTATTTATTCGGTTTGTTTGAATTCATGTTTGATTTGATGAGGTTTCTAACCTAAAAATGTTAAAAAGGGTCATGGTCGTGAATTAATAACGTGCCTAGATAGTTTTGGACTTCACGGTCGTTCTTCACCCTAGCTATCTAGACCCATTAAGCTCTTGTTAGTCTATCATATCCTCAAATATTGGTACTTCACGGTCGTTCTTCATACCAATATCCAATTTAATTCAAGATGTCCTGATTATGGGTTTGACTTCACGGTCGTTCTTCACCAAACCCTAACCTTAATTTCTGTAGTTCCGGTTTGGATATCAAATTACGGTCGATTCTAATCCAAATCCTAAGGTATTTGTGCTCATAATTTGGTACTCTCCTATCCCATCCTAACTACTTTGGTTCTTTCGAATCTAAAGCGGGACTTGTCCAATTCAAGTACTAAACTATGTAATTAGCACAAATGATAAATCACAGAAATTAACAATCAAATCCTATAAAATAATCATAATAAAAACAAATATCCGAATAAGATAGAATTAAACAAGTTCATGCATTTGACCTAAACCCCTAGAGAGAGAACTACTCTCTCTTGGAGAGATCCATAACAAAGTTTGGCAAAAATAAGAAGAAATGAAATAAAGAAATGATTACACTCTTTCTTAGATCCAAAACCTCAATCTTGCCGACTCCTTGCTCGAATCTTCTTCTTCTCCTTCCTTGAAAAACTTCGGAACTTCGAGAATTTCTGCTGAATTTTCTCTCAATTTGTGGAAAATAGATATGCAACAAGGGATGATGATGTTAGTGATGGTGTCCTAGACCCAGATCATATGAATGATATTTTAGTTTATTAATGAATGATTTTATCATTTTGTACCTTGAGTATTCATATTAGTGGATCATTTGAGTTGATGACTTAAATTGTATAACTTCACAATGAATAAATTTGTTTACTCTTAAATGTCTCTTATCTTGGCAATCAGCAAGGTATACTGGTTGACCATATAAGATAAGTGTAGTGATTAGATGATGGCCATGTTTTACAGGTTATACGATAAGGAGTTATTGATCTAATCACACATGTGCATACATGGAGATGTATGGCACTGGACAGACTTAAGAATGAAATATCATATGGAATGTGTTCTGTGTCATTGATATTTCATTGTGTCTAGAATTCTTTGGTTGAGATATTTATTTTTCTTACATAAGGGATGTGTATTGTTGGTACTGTCCAACGCTCTCTTTAACCATGAGTTATATAGGCAGTTACTGCAGTGCATAACTTATGCGGAAGAACGATGCGTATCAAGAAATCATTGTCCCTTATATGTTAATATAAGTGATGATATCTCTGGGACCCTTGATAAAGTTTGTATTATGTGCATGCAATATGATTATATGATAATCATATCATAATTAAACTTAAGGAAATCAAGAAATAATAATTGGTAAGGATGACACATTCCGACCTTACGATTATTTGGATATCATGAGGCAAGGAATTGACACAACAATATTTTTAATGTTACAGGGATCATGATTTTGCATTGTGCTTTTTCATCCACATCATTTGGGTAATCAATATTCCATGGCTAGTTGTATCATTGATTTATGGAATTAAAATGTTTAATTCCATTGCCATAATGATGGGATCCCATAGGGTCACACCATATGAAAGATTAAAAGAAAATATATTAATAAAGCATATGTGATATGTATATAATATGTGCTATGTTAATTATAAGGAGTTATAATTAATTTGTACAAATTATATGTTATTAATATATGAACAATTTTTATGACATAGAGATGTTGTAAAATAAACCTAGTAATATTTAAAGTATGTGTGACATATTTTAAATGACTTTTGACACATGAGAGATGCATATGAATTAACATAGAATATTAATTTATATGTTGGCCTTTTAATGTATGGGATTATGGACTTAATTAAATATTAATATGATTAATATTTTTAAGCCCAAATATATGCTGGAGAGAATTGATTAGTGATGGCATGATTTAAGAGATATTTAAATATGTCATTAAATCTAATCAATCTCATTAAAGAGGAAATAAATTTCTGAACAGATTTTTTAGGTAACTTTGAACTGGAATTTGAAAGGGTAAATACTAACCATTCTGGATGTATGACCTATGTAATCTGTAGCCCTTGGAGTCTAGAATCCAACGGTGAAGATTTCAAGTCATTGGAGTTACCTAGAAAAACATATAAGAGTTTTAGTACCGAAAGGTCAGAATTTTCTGTGACAGATATCTTGGCCGAAATTTGCTCTTTTCTTCTCTCTCCCATTTTTCTCTCATGTGTTGAGATCTAGAAATCCTCTAAGAAGTTCTCAGAAATTAAGAAGAGGGTTAAACTAGGATTAAGGTTCTACTTGTTAATCTCTTACTAGCCTTAGAGATACAAGTATTTCTTTAATCTTTCAGTGGATACCTAAGGAGGCTCGTCATATGAAGGGCTAAAGCACAACCACCGTTGAAAGAGAAAGGGAATAAGAAGTTGCTAAGCAAGACAACCCTTCTTGATTTGATTTGGAGATCAAATCCAAGGTATTATGTTATTCCCTTCTTCATTAGACTAATTAAGATTGTTTCTTGCACTTACAATAACTAGATCGTGTGTTTTGAGTCGAATAAAATTTTTGTTTTATTCCTTGCTATCTAAGCATCAAAACTTTCAGATGAGAGAGATAAAATTCTTCATCTTTTATAGCCAAAGACCATGCCCAATTTAGAAGCTAGAAGTGAGGTTAGTGGGTGCACTTTTCAGACTGCCATGTCTAATTTTGGCCTTTTAAAATGTGGTCCTGATGTGCCAAAAATAAAAAACCTGTTGAAAACGTGTATTTCTGGCTGTCTGGGGGTCCAGTGCGTCCGCACTGGTGGTGAGTACGGGTGGTCTGAGCCGCACTGGCTCCAAGTTTCCTTTTTTGGATTTTCTGCGTAATTCTCTGAGTGCGTCCGCACTAGCCTCGGACTTTTCTGTTTCCCCAAGAATCTGAAGCTTGCAAAAATCGGCTAAGTAGTGAGTGCGGATGATCTGACCCGCACTGGAGGTGACTGCGGACGCATTAGGCTCGGACTTTTTCTGTGAAGTTCTGAGATGCTGGAAATTTGTCTAAGTACTGAGTGCGTCCGCACTGGCGGTGAGTGCGTCCGCACTGGGAGTCTTTTTCTTCATTTTTCATCGTTTCCTGCACTGTAAAGCCGAGCAAACGCAGTAACTTGATTCTAGGTGTATTATATTCACTTTATATTCAAAATACAAGATATTTGGTATTATTTTATGATAAAAACTAGATCGAATGTGTATATAATTTACACATATCAGTTAATATTTTAGCTTGTAGAAAACTATGAGTAAGAGTAGACCTAGGGTGTTCTTAGGGTCGCTGAGTCACTTTGTGAATTTAACTCTAAATTTTATTGAATTAGTTTCAAACTATAAATTCAAACTGTTGAAACCGTTCTACCTTACCAGTAATATGTTTACATATGAAAGAATTTAATTTTCAAATTAATTTTGTTTAGAGTTAAGTGGTAAAAAAAAGTTAAAAATAAATGTTTTAAAATTAATATATAAATCTTCTAATTTTGACCACTTGACTTTATACTAAATTAATTCTAAAATTTAAAACTTCCGCGTGTAGACGCATCATTCGTAAGGGTGATCAGTTTCAAAAATTTGAATTTATCGTATGAAACTAATCCGATAAATTTTAAAATTAAATTAAAAAAATTGGTGAACTTAAGAAAACCCTAGTTCTACATCTATAAATTAAGTAACAAATGCAAGGATGTATATAAAATATTATATTTAATTATTTTGTGACAATTAATGCTAGTATTAATTTAATTGATATTTGACGCTGTAAATAATAATATTTCTAGCGACATCATCTATATATATTGCTTGCACAATGATATCAGCATTTTTTTTGCAATGCTAGAATGGCCAAAATATAGTAAATATTATTCTTTATAAAGATAGAGTCAATTTAATGTTAAAATGATCTATTTAAAACTGTAATAATATTAGAAAAAGTGAGTGACATTTTAAAATTTTCCATGTGATTTAATTACTCTAAAATAGATATTGAACTTACTAATTATTCATTGGCAAACAATATTACTCACGAGTCATTTTGTGAATTCAAACTATCTGATTAGACTCTGGACGAATATTAAAAGAATTCTGTAAATTTTAATTGAGAAAGATTGATTCGGATTTCGATAGGACGATTAGGATCCCAACTCAATATTGAGCTACTTCAGGAGATCCGGAGCTGGTCCACTTAGAGTGGAAAAAACGTGTCGTGCCGTGCCGTGACTAATATGCTGTGATTTTGGTCTCGTGCCGTGCCGTGTCGTGACCAAGTTAATTTTTTATGTGCCGTGCCGTAACCAAAATGTTAAGGGATGGTCACGACACGCGAATGGTCACACCATGTGAGTCACGCCGTGCCTAAATGTGCTGTGATCATATGTGACTCGCGTGACCATTTAATTATAATTTAGATTAGTTTATTCAAGATTCACCATTAAATCAATATCTAATGGTCATAATTACACGTGACTCGCGTGACTATGTATTGTGCCGTGCCATAACTAAATCTTTCACGTGCCGTGCCGTGCCAAAGTTTCAAAAAATGAGCACAACACGCGAATGGTCACGGCACGGGACACACGAGTCACAGCACGTAACTGACACATGTGCTGTGCCGTTCCGTGACGGAGCCAACTCCTCCATGTCATTTTTCCCACTCTAGGTCCACTAGATCAAGTGGGCCATTGATGCTTTAGTATCTTCATTCGCCGTGATGTGCGCCATTGATATGGAGGAATATTCTAGCCGAATTGTGTTATATATGGAAACATCAATATAATGGAGATACCAAAGCATCCGATATTTTTATTAAAACCCCAAAAAAAAAACAAATTATCAAATCTGCTCCCACCCCAACTTTATTTTTATTTCTACCCCAACCGCCCGTGGGCTGGGCGGTCCACTTTCCGGACCTGACTGCCCAGCAGGCGGGCGGTCCACTACCCTTATCTGACCGCCCAGCAGCTGGGCGGTCCGCTATAAAACCCTATAAAAGGGGTTTTTCTCTCTCCTGAGCAACACAGTAGTCATTACCCAATCCCACAAAAATATTTTCACTGAATGAGAGATGAGAGAGCCGTCAGAGGCGATTTTTTCAGCGATGGTGAACAGTAATTCCAGCACAGTATTTCCATAACAGTGTTTACAGAACAGTAATTCCAGAACTCTCATATGTTGGTTGCACTGTATGTGGGCGGGAAGTTTACCCGGGGTGCGGAGGGAGCACAGTACACTAAGGAAGCAGCCTACGGCTTCGAGGTAAATGAAAATACCTCATTTGTTGAACTGAAGGGAATAGTGTATGAAAAGATCGGTGTGAATCCCAACCGGTGTGATATAGATTTAGCTACCCGGATTAACACAGTAAGTGGTGGTAGACCTTACTATACCAGGTATCCAATAACAGATGAGTCATTATGGAGGAGTGTTTACAACACTTTTCAATCACAGGGGGTAATGGTAATGGACTTATATTCTAGGAGAGTTCAGCGTGAACCCGGGGTTGGAACATCTAGGGAAAATAGAGGTTATGATCACTCGGGTTATGACAACCCGCGTCACTCGAGTTATGACAGCTCGAGTTATAATCACTCGGGTTATGACAACTCGGGTCGTGAGCACTCGGGGTATGACAACCCCCGCCACTCTAGTTATGACAACCCCCGCCACTATAGTTATAACAACCCCCACCCCTCGAGGTATGACAACCCCCGCCACTCGAGTTATGAACCGCCCGTATCACCCGTTTATGAGAATTTTGTACCTGATTTTACCACCGATCTACCACCACCACCACCTCCTCCTGAAACCCCAATCCAACCCAGATTTCCATCTGTACCACCATCAATACCTATAGTGTCACCCGTTGCTATCCGGAGAGACCTTGACCTTGATGCTGAGCTCGATGCCGTACCACAAGGAAATTTGGAAACAGGTGACGAATGGGAAGGGAATTGGGATTCTGATCACCTGTCAGAAGGTAATGGAGATTATTTACCTAAGGAAGACAGATTTCCGATTAGAGGTCGGACAGTAGGCATCCGTGCCCCACATTCAACGATACCACTGCTTTTGAAGAGGCAGACATCTCATTTTTGGGCCGCGTGTCAGGTACAGTCAAGAGCTTGCTCCGTAGCAGGTTTACACCAACATAGATGAACTTGTGAAGAAAATACATGAGGTCCATGTTCACGGCAACTGGGAGTGCATAACTGAAAAAAGGGACCGAAGAAGGTTAGTAATTGTTTGTAAAGACGAAGAGCATTGCCACTTCCGTCTCTATGCAACCCCTGTGGGTAAGGGCAAGGCTTGGATTATTAAGAAGTGTGAACCACCTCACACATGCAAGGCTGCGTCATCAAGGAAAGACCATGCAAATCTTACGGCTTCACTTATTGCCGATGTAATTGAGAATGACGTTAAGGAGGACCCATCGATGAGCCTTAAGGAGGTCGCTAGACATGTCAGACGCGTTTACAAGCATGTCGTCCCAAAATACAACAGGTTGTGGAGAGGGCGTGAACTTGCGATTTGCCGAATGTTCGGTAGCTGGCATGGTTCATACAACTTGCTTGCACCATTGCTGCAGGCCATAACAAGTACAAATCCCGGCACTGTGTTTGAATGTTGGAATATAGGCGTACGGACTGTCGACAATGCGTTGCAATTCAAGGCCATAGCATGGGCGTTCGGTCCATGTATTCAAGCTGTGCCATACATTAGACCGGTCATCAGTGTGGATGCATGCTTCCTGTCTGGCCGTTACGACGGGAGACTGCTGATCGCATGTGCATATGATGCTGAAAACCAGTTGTTGCCTTTGGCCTTTGCAATTGTTGAGAAGGAGGACGGGGAAAACTGGGGATTTTTCATGAGGTTCGTAAGAAGACAAGTGGTTGGCGACCGGTTCTTTTGTGTCATATCAGACCAGCACAAAGGAATCAAATATGTTTTTGATCGCCCAGATTTCGGGTGGTCGACAGCGAACGGCGAATGTGTGCACAGGCTGTGTATGAAACATGTTACAGACAACCTACACAAGAACTGCGGATCTGAAAAATGGGTTGCAGATACATTCAGAATTGGTGCCAAGAAGAAGAAGCCGAGAAGGGTGGAAGAGATGTTCAGAGATTTTGCCAAGGTATGTATATTTTCACATACTTATATTTTCTGAATTATTTAATCAAACGTTTTCTCATCTGAATTTTTTTTTTGCAGTACTGTCCAAAGGCAAATTTATACTTACTCAAGGTGGGAAAAAATAATCCCGCCGATCTGACTGAGCCACCTCGATATGAGAAGATACTACAAGCCCGTGATGGAGGTTTCCGATGGGGAATTATGACCACAAATGGGTCTGAGTCCTTGAATGCTGTTTTCAAGCAGAGCCGGCAGTTGCCCGTGGCAGCAATTGTGGATGACACCTTCTACAAGTTAAATGCATGATTTGTTGCACGGCGTGTTAAAGCATCTGAATTACTGTCCAGGTATGTATATTTTTATTCAGAGATTTTGCCAAGGTATGTATATTTTTATTCGTTGACTTATATTTTCTGAATTAATGTCCAAGAATCAAACGTTTTCAACAAGGGTGGAGGGGAAACTAAGGAAACATAGGGAGAAAGGTTCAGCTATGAGAGTTGTCCCGTACGGGGATAACCAATTGGAATTCGAAGTGCACTGTCCATATGAGTTTGCTCCAACCGGCCGTAGACCGGATGGGACTATGGAGTTTGTGAAAAGGATGTTCAAGTATGTTGTTATTTTTGCACCTGACAATACTGTAACATGCACTTGCCAAGGAATCCAGTTGGCCCACCTACCTTGTTCTCATGTTATGGCGGTGTGCCGGGAGAGAAACTTCTCTGAGGATGATTATGTCGCAGACATGTACCGTACCGAGTACCTTGCGAGTACTTGGGGTGCATCTTTCCATCCTTATCCCAACCAGTATCAGTGGCCGTCCTATGTTGGTGATAGAGTCTGTCCCGCAAGCGGGTGGATCAGAAAAGAAAGAAGACCCCACAAGCGTCAAGTAATGACCATGGACGAGATGGAAGGTAGGCGAATGGGACATCAGGCCCGCCGTTCAACAACTGACAGGCAGCGAGCAGGTACGGTTGATTCCTTTTATTTACTTATATTTTATTTGTTTACTTATATTTTGTTTTGATTTTATTTCAACTGGAATGCAATGCAGATGCCATTAACGAAGCCAACGAAAGAGAAAATGCTAGAGTTGTTGCTGAGGCTACCGGTAGTAGCCACCGCAGGGGTGAAAGCTCAGGAACCGGTAGTAGCCGCCGCACTCATGAAAGCCCAGGAACCGGTAGTAGCCATGGAGAGACATCCGGTAGTGCCGCAGAACCAGCTGCACCCAGACCCAGACGTCGTATTTTGAGTTTGTTCGGCCGTCGTCGCTGATTACCAAGTTTTGTTAAATTATGTTATGAACTATTTTAGATGTATATTGTGGACTATTCTAATTGGTAGTTTGTGAACTATGCAATTTTTTATTTGCCTCGATTATTTTATATGTTTCATTTTTGTTATTTTTATTACTTAATTACGTATACAAAAACTAACAACATAAAATATAAACAAACACAAAACTAATGAAATAAAGTCTGCGACATAAATTTCTAAAAATTCTACAACATAAATTCCTAAAAAATCTACTTCTTACAACGAGCCTTGAAAGTGCATGGAACAAAGTCATCATCAGAGTTTGCTTGATCTGGATCAGTCACAGCAGACGAAGTGGTAGCCTTACCAGTACACGAAACAAACTTATCGTCCGATGCTGGAGGCTCTGGATCAACTTTCTTCTTTTTCAAACCAAAGCCGTAGGGGTTTTCCACAAAGTCATCGTCTGAAATTTCATACTGAACATGTCGTCTCTTCCATTCCTCCAGCTTACATGTCTCACAATTAAAAAAATCACGACATATTTGACACTTGTATTTTTTTCCTCATTTTTTCCTCGATCACTAATTGACCCTCCTCTCGCTACGTCACGATCTCGGTTGCTCGCATTCTTACCTCGTTTGTTACTGTCCATACCTCAAAATCGCCTCAAAATCGCCTGACAGCTCTCTCTTTCGGTTCTGAAAATTTGTTGGATTGGGAAATAAATATTATGCTCATCAGGAGAGAGAAAAACTCCTTTTATAAGGGTTTTACAGCGGACCGCCCAGCTGCTGGGCGGTCAGATCATGGTAGTGGACCGCCCGCCTGCTGGGCGGTCAGGTCCGGAAAGTGGACCGCCCAGCCCACGGGCGGTTGGGATAGAAATAAAAATAAAGTTGGAGTGGGAGCAGATTTGATAATTTGTTTTTTTTTTAGGGTTTTAATAAAAATATCGGCCAAAGCATCATGCATTCATGCCAGAAAAAAAAAAGTGCATTGAAGCCACGAGCACCACATAATAATAGCCAAGTTTGTATTTTATCAAACGAACAATTTAGATTGTAATAAAATAAATAAATCTGAACTGTTAAAAGTATTTAAATAATTGAGACAAAGAAAATCAGATTTCTGTTTTTTTCTCAAAGAAAAGCACCAGATTTGATTACCGAGCGTGATCATGTTGTCACCGAACTGCACATTAATTAACAAGAGAGAATTAGTGCCATTATCTTTTGTTCACACCGTA
Source organism: Carex littledalei (assembly GCA_011114355.1). Classification (NCBI taxonomy): domain Eukaryota; kingdom Viridiplantae; phylum Streptophyta; class Magnoliopsida; order Poales; family Cyperaceae; genus Carex; species Carex littledalei. The sequence goes on along the minus strand of CM022099.1, from coordinate 8,463,863 downwards.
TGTTGATTGTTTAATTATAGGCTAATAAAATTGATGAGAGAAAAATCACCCAAGATGTTAGCAAAAAGACTGATATATATATATTGTACGAATTTTAATATGCTTATTAGAAGGTGTGTATTATGTACAATGCGTTATTACAAACTTTGATTGCAAATAGTACAAGGATTCAGGGACGGAACTCAGGCCTGATCAAAGGTGGCTAAACCATCTCTATGGTTTCAAAATTTTAATTATATATATTGAAATTAAATAAAATTTTATTTTTAAAACTTTTTATATAGTCCAACCCCCCTCAATAAATAACAAATGTTGAGTTGTAGTCTGGTTAGGGCTCTATTTTGTAGTGAGATGACATGAGTTCAAATTCCACTCACCACATATTTTGCATATTAATTTTTAGCCACCTCTATTTAAACTTTCTAGTTCCGCCCTTGCAAAAAACATTTCAAACTGATTTCTTTTACTTTTTCGTTGCTTTAGATTTTTATTTGATTCTCATCTCACACCAAAAAATAGAACCACTTTATTCATTTATCTTGGTATTTGAATTTTTTTTAAAATCATATTTTTAGAAAAAAATAATTTAGATAACCAACTTAATTATTTTTTGTTTTTACAAAAATCATAAGCACTTAATATGCTATTCTAATGACGGATGCACATTCATCCAATGAGGTCAATTGATTTTCATTTATTTTCAAAAATTTTGTATATAATACATAATTTTCTATATAATTTAGAATAAAATGCTATAAATACTATAAAATTGATCCGCATACACAGCATGAAAATTTTATATGATTGACCCATATTTACGTTTGACCCCTATAACTTGAAAGTCTAGCTTCGCCCCAGCTATTCAGTACCTCTCATTTACATTTAAATGGTATCGAATAGCCTATTCGGTACCACTCCATTTTACTCTTTTACTTGACAGAAAATATGAAAAAATTATGAAACTGGGAGGTACTGAATAGACTATTCGGTACCTCTTGAAAATAAATGAAAGGTACCGAATAACCTATTCAGTACTTATTTACTATGATTTTTGTAAAAAAGAAAAAAAAATCAAATTAGTTCAACAAATTTACTTTTTCTAATTATGGTTTTTAAAAAAAATTCGTATTTGTTGCCTCTTTCTTGTTTTTCATTTTTCTTCCCTTGTGTCTATTAATGAAATAGCAACAATAAATCAAGCAGTTGAGCTTCCATCAAATAACAATTAAAGTGGGCCCCACTTTGCACGTTCTCATGCAACGTGTCTTGACCAGCTGAGAGTGACCGCTGTTCTTAGTTAACCTTTTGCCCTTTTGTTTACCGTTAACAATTCCACATCATGACCATATTTAATTGCAATTATTATTCGATTAATAGCCACTTCAATAGCGTCTTGCATGGACTTCCATCACTACAAGCACACACACCTTCAGAAACAGTTGATTCCAAAGATTCCAATCTGGTAAATAATCATTTCATTTTATGCTTATTTGATTCGCTCATTAACCGACTGAATTTCATGGTTACAGCGTCCCCATCTCACTTAGAAAATTAAAATACACAAAAATTATAATAATACAGTGATGGAACCACATGGAAATAAATCTCCTGTTATTCTACTGTAATAACAGGAACCTATTATTCCGATTCCAACAGTAGATCTTCATTGAGATTCGCACTTGAAAAAATTTCTTCATTAAAATTTCGTGCATGAAAAATTTGAACAGTTGAAATCAGAATAACAGCAGGTTCATTTATTTAACTTTTTTTCTATTTCCTTTTAAATTAACCTATAAACTTTTTTCTCTGTCATTACAAATATTGAAGTGACACTTGTAATTTTTATTGCAAAATTGTAAAGTATTTACTAATTTAGCAAAAATGTTAACAATTTATCTAAAACTGTCATATATACTTTAACAATTACTTTACAAATAATAATAACATCTTTATACTCACAACTGTAAAAGATTAAAAACCACTAACCTTAAAGAAAAAACTGTAAACGATTATTCTTATTATCATATGAGTTGATCATAATATTACAATTTAAAATAAAAATTAATTTTTACAATTATAAAAATGAAGATGTATTTTGCTGTTCCAGATAATATTTATTTTACTGTTAATTTATGTGAACTTTTGCACCAGTGGTGCCTGGTTTAAATATCTAGCAACTTAAATTTGGGCTTGGGCTTGGGCTTGGGGCCCGGTCAGCAACTAAGTTTGGGTTTGGGCTTGGGCACCGGACAAATGGTCTTGGACGGACACTATGTTTTTTATGTTATCCGAGTAAACAAAGTTATTTCAGCAAGAGATATTTTAAAAATGACCAGTAGGGTAAAAACGCACTATTGGTTTTGTGTTCCAACCATACTCCACATCTTTATTTTCATTTTCAAAATTCAAATAGTCGATCTAACCCGTCAACATGATCTCCATACTAAAATGTGCTTAGAGACCAAATTTTATATTTTTTGAATTTTTTTTACTATTTTTATAGATAGGTACAAAATCACTTTTCCTGGACAATTCAAAAATAGTAAAAAAATTTCAAAAAATATGAAATTTGGTCTCTAAGTACATTTTAATGTGGTTACAATCCCAATGGTGCATTTTAACCCTACTCTTTAAAAATTGAATGCTGCAGTTAAGGAGACACTTATTTAGAAAAAAAAAAAAATGAACTTACAAAGCTATTACTTAACAAGCGAGTTTTTCAGTAGCGAATCACACCAGAAAAGGAACCTGTTAAATACCATCAAAAGAATATAACCAAAAATTGTGGTAGCTTCCAAGCTTGTAATACCCCAGAAAATTTCAGAGTTATAACCCTTGTCAGACCAACTTCTCAATGAATTGAAAATAAAAAGAAAACAAATAATGAGGTAAATATACCAATGAAGATGCACCGATACAGATCCATCTTGAGATAATTACAACTGAGATACTACAAGAAACGAGCACCTTTGGTTTATTAATAAAGTTGAGAACATAGGTTCTCAACAAATAGGAGCTAAGAGCTGTTAGAACTTTCCTGGGATGCCTTAAATATACGAAAAGCAGCAATCAGCATTGTTATGTTGCCGATGGTTGTCAGTGCACCTTGAATTGCCACCAGTATCTGAAAGAAATGTCACCAACTATAAGTAGATTGATTATTTTTCTTCCAATGGAATTCCAATTCCAAATAAGTTGCACCGAATCTCAAAACCCGGTAGGGGAATCCCTTACTAAAAAATAAATAAAAGTTCCACGGAATAAGTTTAAATCGTCACAAGGTAACTAAGAAAATGTATAAAATTACCTCTAGTGACTCTGAATTATAAAAAAAATGCCAGGTGCAAGCACATAACGCTCCCCCAAGAAGTGGAACCTAGGGGAGAGAAACCAAATTATTCAGCCAATCATGTGACTAAAAACAAAAGAATTTCAGCTATAATAACCTTCAACTGTTGTATACGTATTGATATATCGATTGTATAACTGACTTTAATTAATGACTTGTTGCAGACCATGTTTGCAATATTTAAAATTATGTTCAAAGGAGTTTCAGTGAAGTAAGCAAATAGCACATGAATGTTGAAGTTAGCATAGGAAAAATAGTAAATAACTAAAATAGCATTTATTAGTAATTCAGTATGAAGTTAAATAGCAGAGATACCATTTCTCTTATTATTTGCATAAACATTTTAAATTTGTTAAAATTTGTAAAATCTATGCAACTCACCATGCCCCATGAAAGGCCTTTCCAAGCTGTGTGCCCTGATTTCTCTCCATATTGCCAAACTAATGCCATTGCTGCAATCCTATCCCCAATTAGAAAGGGAAAAAAGGGCAATTATAAGAAACAAAAGCTAAATGCTCAAACAAACTATAACCTCCTTTCAATTCAGTGTTTCCTTCTAGATTCAGTATAACTCGTATTGACATACCTTTTTAAGAGAGAATTTCTCCTCTATGCGGTTAATTATCTCCTGATCACAAAATTTACATTTCGATTTTTGACCCGAGTTTAGACTTAAGAGCACCTACTGTACATTAGTACATACCATTCAACAACACTGGACACGTGGATGGCCCAGGTGGGCAGTGAAAGCGCGTTAGAGGGCTCCTGAAGAGCAGAGAGCGCCAATGGAAAAGACGAAGCGGCGGCCGCGGCGGCTGGAGGAAGCGCTGCCGTGGCCAAAGCGATGCTGGCGGTGGCGCTTACAAGCGCTAAGGAGGGGAAGTGGATGTTACTTCCATGGTTTTCTCGCTTGGAAAGGAGAGGAAGTGAAGAGGCGTGGACTGAAAGAGAAGGGAGGGAAAGGGAGAGGGTTGGGGGTGGCATAGTTGACGCCATGGCGATTGAAGGCACGGCGAGTTGAAGCTGTTCAACTTCGCAAAGCGATAACACTGGAGTTACTGTTAACTTATCTCCAGTTTGATTGGAACTGGACGGATCCTATTCTACCGAGAGTTGTCCGATCCGTATAACTGGAAAACTGGAACGCTACTCGCCATGCCGTGCCGTGCCGTGCCGTGAACAAAATATCAAGGGGTGGTCACGCCACGTGAGTCACGTCGTGCCTAAACGTGCTATGACCATACGTGACTTCCGTGACTCGCGTGACCATTTAATCATAATTTAGGTTATTTTATTCAAGATTCACCGTTAAATTAATATCTAATGGTCCTAATTACACGTGACTCGCGTGACTACGTGTCGTGCCGTGCCCAAGTTTCGAAAGATGAGCACGGCACGCGAATGATCACGGCACGGGACACGCGAGTCACAGCACGTAACTGACACGCGTGCCATAACCGTGCCGTTCCGTGACGCCATTTTTCCCACTCTAAACGCTACTACGTACATATTTTTTTCCTTTTTGGAGAATTTTATGTTATACCCTTTAAAACTTCGAAATTACTTATTTTCCCCTTTAAAATTCATAGTATCATATTTACTCTTCAAAGTTTCAAAAACTAACATATATATATGGCAAATTCTTCTATGGGCATAAGGACCTATTTGTAAAATGAGTATATTTTCATTTTCAAAGTTCAAACAGTCGATCCGACCGTTCAACATTTTCTCCATATTACAATGTACTTCGAGATCAAATTTTACATTTTTTTGAATTTTTTTACTATTTATTAAGATGGGTACAAAATTCAATGGTCTGAATTTGACTAGTTTTGTAAAATACTTAATAAATAGTAAAACAATTCAAAAAAATGTAAAATTTGACTCCCAAGTACATTTTAATATGGAGATAATGTTGTACGGTCGGATCGACTGTTTGAACTTTGAAAATGAAAATATGTTAATTTTACAAATAGGTACTTATGCCCATAGAAGCATCCCTCTATATATATATATATATATATAGATCTAATTTATTGTCTTTTATATTAAAATTTATAAAATATCCATTTTATCCTTTATTAAATAATAAAAATATATCTTCATTTTATTTATGTATTAATTTTTTTTATTTATATAATGTTTAAGAGAATCCAATCTGACGGCCCATTTTAAAGAAAATGACACAATTTTCATGGCGGGCCCCGGTAAGTTGACATAAGGGCCCTCCTGCATAGGCTCAAGTTTGTATGCTCATTTGTAAAAATAAAATATAATACCAGGCATGCTGAAGATTTATTTGCTAACAGGAAATAAAACTATTCTAACAAGTTTATGAAAATAATTTCTTACATTCTACACAAAAATTAAAAAGCGATACAGGAAAGAGAAACGAGAAACCACAAAAGCTAGGGACTTCAGGACTAATTTCCCAATCAGATAGATTACTAGTACTTGAAATACAGCATTAGCTGTTACTCTTCTTTCCTCTTTGACCAAATCATTACTAGTGCAAATCCCATCAGAGACATCAATACAACCTACAAGCAATGCCATTTATAAATTGCATTAGCATGTTAGCCTCGATTTTACTCATGAATTCAATGTGACTGAAACAAGTCTGATAAGTAACTTACAGAAATAGCTGGTGGCACACCAACAAGAGGATCTTGAAAAAACCTATTTGCTAATGCAAGTGCTAAGAGACTGCTTTGCATTCCTACAAATAAAAAATAAACAAAATGATGTACCAAACAAACTCATTTCCTTTTGTGGTAATAACAGCTTACTTGATGTGTTATGGAGAGAAGCTAACCTGTTTCAAATGATACAGTTCTCTGTAGTGCTTTCACATCAGCTGATTTACTAAACCAAACACCGGCAAGACCAAACCCCAAAATAAATGCCAGTAAATGGAATCCAAAAAGGAGAAGAACAATGTTGATACCAAATGGAGACAATACAGCCTTTATGTTAATTGCCAATGGTGAGCCGACGCATAGTGCTGTCACAAAAACTGAGAGAGGCGGTAGAAATGGCTGAAGAGCTGAGCATACCTTTGGTAGGAACCTTTAAATTGTACAAAAATTTAATAAATAATAAGCACAAAAAATTACATCCAGTAAGTATAGTCTATTGACTTATACAAGTATTGGCGCTGGATGGATCGGCTAATCATACTGAAATTTGGCATAACAATAAACTTTATCCCAACCAATTTTGAGTGCATATGCAAACAACCACAGTTCAATATGAAATCAACCCAACATCTGTACCAGCTAAAATCCTGAAAGAAAACACAGCTTTAGGTAACAAAAGGAAAAAGAAATAACTGCTGCTACAAAAATGTAACATTGCTTTAGGTAAAATCCCAAACCAATTTTCATACCTATTTAAAAGGAGGCCAGCGGCAATTGGTGCTACTACAATTTGTGTAATACTTGACATCATGCCTTTGACATCGACTGGCAGCTTCTTTCCAATTAGTAAGTAAGACAAGGTTGGTGTCACGAAAACAGCAGTTGCAGTAGAAATTGAGGTCATGACTATGCTAAGTGGGGCCATGGATGGGTCCGTCAGAAATGTCGCATAGTTCGAGAGCTGGGCACCACTGACGCAAGATACCAACATTATACCAGCACCTGACTTGAGGGTTTTGGACAAGTTAAGAGATATTTCATTTTCAACATGATATTGGCAAACTTGCAAAAAATCCATTGTGCCTATACCAGTAATAATTTAAAATTCATTTTTAAATATATTTATCAACGGATATTAATCTATTTTCAAATTATGGTGTTCCTATTTACCAATCTAATAAAGAAAAGATGACCACCAATCATATGTGCAAATATGTGGCAAAGCAATGAGCTACTCAAAACAGAAACAAGGAGCATATATATCAGAAACTTCGCAATAAAACTTTTGATTTACCTAATGAGGTAGGGAGCTTAAACACCGAAACAGCAATTGTGCCAAATAAAAAACCAAGAAGGGGCTTAATGAAAAACTGTCCCAAATACCCAGCGGCAATGACATCTGGTCTCTTTATCGCCTCAATAAAATCTTTTGGGCTTGAATTAACTCCAACTGCAAACATTAAAAATCCCAATGCTGGGGCATAATACCTGACATAAGAAAACACCATTATGAGCTCTAACATGAAAAATTATATACGAGAAAAGCGAAAGCCCAGAAAAGACCTTGTTGTGAACCAGGTGAAAGAAGGTGGGTAAACCAGAGCAAGTACAGTGCTGCCAAGTACTATATGAGGAATTACAGAGTTTGCCCCTTTTAGAATCCTCAGAATGTCGAATCTCTTTTCCTGGATCAAAGAGACATGAGATGCAATGCCATTGTTTCAGTTGAAAAAATCATTTAATCAGATTAAAGAGGTCATATCACCAATGGATTGATATGATGGCAACTTAAAAAACCTGAATTCGTGGGGACTGATCTTCTCCAGTTCTATCTTGCTCAAATGACCCGCTTGTACTAACCAAAATGTTTCTCTTTGCTGAGATTCCAGTTCTATTTACTAATTACATCAGAAGAAAAGACAGAGCAATTAATCTCTTAACAAAAAGAAGATAAAATTTAACTTAACCCCCTGCATTAAGAAAAGGATGGCAAATTTAAAAAAAGGGACTCACTCCATAAGTCACTGGAACTCAGTCTAGGAAAAGCTGTTTCTGGAAAAAAAAAAGAAAAAAAAAATCAGACGCGACTAATTTTAAAAATACTTGACGGAGAAAGAGTAAAAAAAAAAAAAACCTGATCGCCGGAGAAGAAAGGAAGAGGGTGAAATAGAAGAGGCAGGAGTAGCAGAACGGATTAACCGAACCGTGCGGCTGACTTGAACCGGCCGGTTCAAGGGAACGGCGTTGGGAGCCATCGCCGCTGGATCAGTTAAGCTGGAACGCATACACTCTGAGGCTTTGACTTCGGAAAGTTCTTTTGGAATTTCACTATAAAAATATTTTGGAGATTGTTTTGGTAGGAATCGGGGATTATTTGTTGCTTAATGTTTGTATCTATAATGGTAGTCTAAAAGTGGGCGGCCAAATTACTAGACAGTGACCCGCAGTATGGATACATGATAAATAACATTTTGTATACCTTAGATCTGTTTACATGCATGTTGCGTTTTCATACTCCGTAGAGTGTAGACTAATTCTGAATTGAATTCGGAAAAGTAAACTAGTTATATACAGTAGGACGGGAAATGGGCCGGGCTTCTAATGATCCGGCTTAGGCCCATCCAGATTTTGTTAATAACCATAAAATCAAACAAAATTCTAGAATTCACCGATATCAGTTAGTGAACAATATTTTACTATATGGGCCGAACTTGTCGTTTTGTCTAAAAACGCGGGAGAGCAAAAATTGGGCGCGAAGGAATACTGAAAGGAAAATCTCCTTCTACTTGTCTTCGTAATCGCGGCGTGAAGGTGGTTGCCAGACTTCAATCAACAACACCCCGCATAACTCCGAGCAGGTTATCATTCTCCTCTTTATGTTTTTTATATTTCATATTCTTTCTATTTTATGCGTACCTTCTCCCTTTGCATACCCCTTGATCTCATTAGTCATTATATCCTCTTTGTGCTATCTTTTGTAATCTTGCTCTGATCTCCGATTTTGCCGTGAATGTTCAGTAAAGTGTTCAACGCTATGCAGATTGTGGAGTGGGTGCGAATCAATTATAGTCATGGTTGGAGGAGGCAATCAAGATGATCAATACCTTGTTACAGGTATCTCTCTCTCGGTTGCTATGTTTATCACAATGCAAATTCAAGGTTTGATGTTTACTAGAAAATATGCTTTTTAATCAAAGTCCTTAGCAGCTGTTATATGATTAATGCTAATGATCTTGGTGTTGTTGTCAAACTGATGAGTATGTGAGACCTTAGTTTATTCTTTCACCTTGAATTCGATTAGGGTTCATTCTCTTTTTCTAAATGAGGAGTTGTGGTTCTCTTAAGATGCTATTGTATTGCTTAGTCAATCGAAATATCATGTGTATATGTGTTAATTTCTTTACTGGGGCAAGGTTGTTGCCTTGCCTTGCTTCCCGATTCATGACCTGACACCACTTGATATTCTGACTCAAATTGAAAGGGAGGTGATAGGGCCATGTTCCACAGGCCCTTTTACTTATTCCAAACTGGGCCACGAAAGACTGGGATTCGGACCTTAACAAGGCCAACCCGACGTCATATGAAAAAGCCCAAAAGCTCGTTAAGCCGGGGTCCAATATGCCGGCCCCAAACCAGAGCCTTAATATAGGCCCAAGCCAACCGACATACGGGATAGCCGTTCCGAATCCCAGTCTTTCGTGGCCCAGTTTGGAATAAGTAAAAGGGCCTGTGGAACATGGCCCTATCATTAGCCCCCGAAGTCGGAATGTATCGGCGAGATGCTTTCGACTTGAGGGTGGATAAGTCATAAAATATACTTTATTAAATGTTATCTGTGTTAGTGATGCACTAGCCAAGTTCAAACATGTCGGTTAATTACTCCGGACACGTAACCCGAAGTAAATGTGTTATCATAATGAGTAACCTGGGACAACTAAGCGTACTTAGTGTCGAGGATTTTTAACACCGACTTTAGTGTATTAGTCATGCTGGAATAACTCGGGCGTATAATTTTTTTTTTTATTTTATTTTTAGGCGACATGGTATCCGAGTTAGTCAACGATTAGTAAAAGAAGTGAATCGTAGAAATGATAAGGATTCATTGATATTGTAACAGTAGAAAAAGCATAAATATATAAGAAAACATCGAAATCATACAACGCCTCGATCGAGTAAAATATCGAAATCATACAACGCCTATCTAAATTTGAACATGAGACATGAGTTAACGCCGTGCCTGGAAGTATGTTTCCACTTCTATTTGTCACGCCTTCCAAGCATCACGTTGTTCATGCTCTGCAAAGAGACGGGCGTGATGTCGTTTCTCTAAGTTGAAAATCACACTTACACCCTCTCATTGTCGGTATCCTCAAAGAGGTTATCCGATATGAGCTCGGGTTCGGTGGCGGTGTGTAATGTTGGACCTCCGGGATTGCGTGATAAGCACCCGGGACATTTCCAAAACCGACGTCGGGGGTCCGACCGACCTTGGATGTCGTAATGGGTGAAGCAACTCCACTTACAGCATCCCCGACATTTCACCATCTCGTGCTTGTCTTCTTTGTTGCGGCAGAGGATGCACCTACGCAACTTGGGCTCGAGATTGAATTTATAAATGTTGTTCTCGTCTTCCTTGGTGAACAAGGGTGCGCTAGCAAGGGTGAAGTCAATAAAGTCACTGATTTGTAGGTCCTCATTCGCGAGCATCCAATCCAAATCTTTCTCGGGAAAATGTTGGAGGAGGGTCCATCTCTCAGGTCGAGATAGGGCCCGTACCGTGTCCCGAGAATGTTGAGGAGTAAGGGGAGGTATATTGTGGCCGTGCCTCGATGGTTCGACATCACGGCTATGACCATGATCAAGGGGTGTTTTGTTCTTGGAAACAACTCTTTTGAAAGGCATCTCGGAGGTTTTAAGGAATGGTAAAAGGTGCAGAGTAAAAAATGTGCCTTTTACCGTATGGTGAGTCTGGTATTTATAGTCGTTTAGAGAAAATATTGCCATAAATGATGTGGGCCATATTGCCTAAATAGGTAGCCGCCAGCTACTAGCCATAAATGTCATTGGGCGTTGTGTTAGTTGTACGACATGACAAGCTTTCGGCGTTTTTTCGAGATGGTTAAACTGACTCATGTTTAGACGGTATCTAAGCAAGAATGAAATGCTTATGCGAGAAACATATATATATTAATCAAAAACAACACGAGATAAATATATCGGCTGAAAAGTTAACATACAAGTAAAATTGAAAAGTTAATACTTTAACAAAAGGCGGGCTATTCCCGCGATATTCTATATATGACTACGGCTATTCAAGGCGGGAGCGCTTGACTCGGCGTTCTTGGTCCCGGCATTTCCTGCAGGTGAAGGATGTGAAGCGGGGATCACCATGGTTCCGAGGTGATCTGCGGGCCAGACATCCGGGATGGAAAGCTTCTTCGCATCCGTCACAATGGAACACGTGCCAATAGTTCCCTCGGGTTCTGCAAACAGCACACTTGTCCCAGGCTAACGGTTCGTCTTCTCCCTCTTCCAAGTTAATTGGGGGTTGTTCGATGTTGACCTCGGGGTTCTGATGTTGGGGAGATGCGTGTGGTGATGGAATGTCTTCCTTCTCCTCCTTAACCTCGTCCTTCATTTTTTGGTTAGTCGCCATCTCACTACAATCCAAATTAGAAGATATATCTGGGATCGCTGGATGTCCCGTTAAAGGGAGACGGAGGTTATATATATAGTGTGTCGGCATTAATTACGTCGACGCCTCGTCTTCCGTTAACCGTCGTCAGCCATCAAATCAACCGTCAAGTTAGTCAGAGAGACGAGGTTACGGCGCAATCCCCGCATGACACCTGGCACGCGTCAACTCGGTAAGAGCCTGATTCCCTTGATACGGCACGGGAATCGAGGCGTCGCCATGGTGAAACGCGACGCTTCGTGGCTCCCTTTCGAAATTCGTGCAAGTTTTGAGCGGAAAAAATAGAGACCCCTATATATACCATGCCCCGATCCAGCCTTTCATTATCGTTCATCTTCAGCAACTCAACCTCGGAGCTAAAGAGCGAATATAATCTCGGTGTTAGCAGAGAGAGGAGCTTTCAGATATCTTCAGAAAGACGTTGGACGAAGATCGAGCTGAAAACTTCGATATAAGGTAATTTTTATCATCTCGGTAGTCGGCCGTATGTCGGTTAATTGTGTATGATCATTGCCGAGGTTAATAACGATGTAATGATCATATAGGCATGGTGATGTTGTCGAGGCTTGGATTAGTGATCCAGCCTTGGCAATCGATCCGTATTGGATAAGTCGGTAAATGTAATACCTTAGAAATAAAGAATAGAGGTTACCTAAGCCAATTCTATTTCTTCGTTAATTTAGAAATGGCCGGGGAACAAGAAGAATCTCGGGATTCGTCGCCCACTACTTCGGGGGAACTGTCTCAATTATGTCACTTGCCCCCCCGTCCTGGTAAAGGCAAGAGTCTCTATGGCATGTTGCCTCCACACTCCGATGCAATGCCGGAAAACATTGAGGAGGAACAACATAGTGACGGGAATGAGGAAGATGAAGGCAGTCCATCCCGAGGTGAGCTTGTAGTTGCCCCAGTGGGAACGTCTCGCGGGTCTACGAAGCCCAGGAAGAAAAAAGCCAAGGAAGATGCCCCCCCCCCCCGAGATGGTCATGGGAATGACTTGGATTTTCCAGTATCTGCTGGTATTACTCCTAAACTGGTTGTCCAATATCAAGCCTATGCTGACGCGTTTTACGAGGAACTCGTAGATGAAGCTGATAGAGTAGAATATCCACGACATGCGCTTAAGTTGACAGCCCCGGGTCCAAATGACCGAGCGCATGACTCGAGGCGCGGGATGTGCATATATTGGAAAATGCCGAGATGCGGTTTCAAAGTGAGGGTGTCTAAGTTCGTTCGCGAGATATTACGACATCTCGACGTCGCCCCTGCACAGTTAACCGCACCAGCATGGTGCTATATAATGAGTTTTAAGTATTTGTTTGATTACATGCCCGAGTTAGAGTCATACTGGCCCAGCACGGGATTGTTCTTTCATTATTTTACGGTATTATATAATACCGAGAGCCACCTTGCAATTCGGAAGCGTTCTAAGGTTGCGCTTTTTGAAAAGCTATCAAAGGTGGAAGAGTGGAATCATGGCTGGGTATACCTCGAGAATCCCAAGGATTTGAAATGCTTTCAGGGGATACGGAGGAAGTGGCGTCCTCTGAATAAGGAAGGATTGGTTCCGACTTCTCCTCCATCTCCGACGTCAGATGAATTAAAAGTTATCAATATTCTTGACAGTTATTTCACAAGTTAGTTCCTTTGTTTTTAACTCGTACCCGATATACCTTTGCATCACACCTGTTCATTAACCATACTATATTATATATAAATTGTTAACGCTGGTGTGATTTTTGTGTCGTAGGACGCGGGTTTATGGCACTACCCTGGAAGGCTGCTCGTCCTGCCCTTGTTTTTAATACTCCGGAGGACGGCTTCACGAAAGGAAAAGAGGTTGCGACGTCCCAAACACCGGCTTCCTTTTCCAAGGGTCCTAAGACCGTAAAGTCGGGATCTACTAAAACTGCAGCAACTCGCCCCAAGTCTACCACAAACACTGCAGCAACTACCAAAGGGGCTAAGGGCAGTGCTTCTGGTTCCTCTAAGCTCGGGAGTTCCCAGAAGAGGAAAGAAGTTTCCACTAACCCCCCCGTGTGTTTAACAAGGCGAGAGAAGGGGAAGGAAGTCGAGGCAGAAGAACCTGAGCCGAAAAAGCAAAAGGTTCAGTCCGATACGGTGTTAGAGGTGTCTGGGATTCCCCCGAAGGAAACACCCCAATCTCGGGTTGAGGCTGCTGAAAAAGAGTTGGAAAGAATTATTGAAGAAGCGGCACGCGACGTGTGGGATCCCGCAAAGGAGCACGCCGAGCATCTTAAGTCGAGTATATCCGAACAGGGGCGAACTACCGGATTCGTGTGGGGGACCCATATTTCACAGGGATTCCCGGATAGTATTTTGGCGTATCTCCCCGGATATTCCACCATGCAGGACGAAGAAGAGCATCCCGAGGTCCAGGCCGCATTTTCTCGGGAAACCTTCAGGCTAACCACAACCGCTCATCAGGCCAAGTGGGCCGAAGAGCATCCTGACCAAGTTGCCGGTCAGGTGCTAAGGTCGCTGCATGATGCCGGGGTTTTCTTTGGGTTTCTCAAAGATTCGCTTGAAAATCGCAGTGCTCTTACTATTACAACTGACCAAGCGGCGATCAACAAGGCGATCATGGAGAGGGACTATTTTGTCAAATTGGCCCAGTTAAAGGAGAGAGAAAGGAAGATAGCTACTGGCGAAGCCGCCGTCGCCTCGGCAAAATACGAGATGGCGCGGATAGTGGGTTTGCGGGCTGACAAAGAGCGCAAGGAAAACGAAGAAAAGGCAAAGCGCTATAAGCATAAAGCTAAGGAGTATAGGGATAAGCGCTATAAGGTCGATGAGGCCGTATGGAAGTTTTGGGCTAAACTGGATTCGTCCTGCCAAGGGATAGCAGGCCGAGGTGTGGGTCGAGTTAGGAACTCGGGGTGGATTGTGAGAGATTCGGGCTCTAACCTGTATGATCTCTCCCTTAATGAAAATTGCGTCCCCCCGTTTCATGGGGATCACTGCCTTATATAGTCTAGCCATAACTGCCACCTCGGGCGTTTATGGGAGAACGTGGGCAGTTATGTCGTCCGTTATCGGGAAATGTCGGGGATGGTGAAATGTCGGGGATGCTGTAAGTGGAGTTGCTTCACCCATTACGACATCCAAGGTCGGTCAGACCCCCGACGTCGGTTTTGGAAATGTCCCGGGTGCTTATCACGCAATCCCGGAGGTCCAACATTACACACCGCCACCGAACCCGAGCTCATATCGGATAACCTCTTTGAGGATACCGACAATGAGAGGGTGTAAGTGTGATTTTCAACTTAGAGAAACGACATCACGCCCGTCTCTTTGCAGAGCATGAACAACGTGATGCTTGGAAGGCGTGACAAATAGAAGTGGAAACATACTTCCAGGCACGGCGTTAACTCATGTCTCATGTTCAAATTTAGATAGGCGTTGTATGATTTCGATATTTTACTCGATCGAGGCGTTGTATGATTTCGATGTTTTCTTATATATTTATGCTTTTTCTACTGTTACAATATCAATGAATCCTTATCATTTCTAAGATTCACTTCTTTTACTAATCGTTGACTAACTCGGATACCATGTCGCCTAAAAAAAAAAAAAAAAAAAAAATTATACGCCCGAGTTATTCCAGCATGACTAATACACTAAAGTCGGTGTTAAAAATCCTCGACACTAAGTACGCTTAGTTGTCCCAGGTTACTCATTATGATAACACATTTACTTCGGGTTACGTGTCCGGGGTAATTAACCGACATGTTTGAACTTGGCTAGTGCATCACTAACACAGATAACATTTAATAAAGTATATTTTATGACTTATCCACCCTCAAGTCGAAAGCATCTCGCCGATACATTCCGACTTCGGGGGCTAATGATAGGGCCATGTTCCACAGGCCCTTTTACTTATTCCAAACTGGGCCATGAAAGACTGGGATTCAGACCTTAACAAGGCCAACCCGACGTCATATGAAAAAGCCCAAAAGCTCGTTAAGCCGGGGTCCAATATGCCGGCCCCAAACCAGAGCCTTAATATAGGCCCAAGCCAACCGACATACGGGATAGCCGGAAAACGGCTAGCTTAATGCCCACGTCCCAGAAACGGCTGGTTTAATGCCCACGTCCCGATAACGGACGACATAACTGCCCACGTTCTCCCATAAACGCCCGAGGTGGCAGTTATGGCTAGACTATATAAGGCAGTGATCCCCATGAAACGGGGGGACGCAATTTTCATTAAGGGAGAGATCATACAGGTTAGAGCCCGAATCTCTCACAATCCACCCCGAGTTCCTAACTCGACCCACACCTCGGCCTGCTATCCCTTGGCAGGACGAATCCAGTTTAGCCCAAAACTTCCATACGGCCTCATCTCCCGAGATAGGGCGTATCAGGAGGCATACCCCTAATCTTACTGGTACCACCTGCAACCGCCTTGTGTTAATCAATGCGTGGATAATTGCAATCTTAATCAGTACATAATTGAGCAATTGAGTAATACCCTTTTTGGTTCAGCTTGTGCTGTTTTATGATGAATCTCTTGGTATATCTCTTATCCCTCTTTTTCATCTCGGATTCAGTTTTGGGTTAAAAATATATAAAATCATAACAATACTTTTTTATACCAGTTCTAAACTCTGCTGTAGCAGTGCTTGGCTGGTTTTATTCTGCTGTTTAGTGCATTCTATTCTTCTGGTACAGTTTGAATAAAATTTATCTATGAAACAGATTATTGTATTAAAATGACTATCGTTGATGTGTAGGCAATGACAGGGATACAAGTTGACATAAAATTCAATCTATATTTTTCCTTATTTAGTGTTTAATATGTTATATAACATATTTTTTCATTTTAGGTTCCATTGCCACCGGTAAACGTCGAAGGGGAAGTAATTACTATGCAAATACAATACACGTTCAAGGAGAACAGCCCCACTTTGATGTTGAGGATGATTTTCTAAACACTCAAGGATAAATTCAAGTACCACCTCCAATTCAGCCTTATATCTCAATTCCAGATCCAATACCTAGAAAATCAAGAAATGTTCAGAAAAGAACAGCTATGTCTAAATTTCATGATGATTACCTAGCATTCAAGAGAGAGGAGACGAAGCTTATTTGTGCTGCACTAGAGAAGAAATCTGAGAGAATTGCAACTCGTAATGAGAAGTTTTCTGTTAGCGCAGCTATGGAGGCCTTTCAACAGTTGCAAGGATTTAGCATAGCAGATTTTGTTTATGCAAGCACTATGTTTATCGATAATGCTAGAGTGTGTGAGGCATTTCTGTCCTGTTATGAAAAACATAGGCAAGCATGGATCAAGGGAATGATTGATCTACACAAGGCTAAACAGTGAGTTATGAATTTGCTGGTTTAATTGATGTATTGATATAACTATATTAGGGTTGCATGATGGGTGCCATCATTTTTGAGACTTTCTAAGACTTGCTGGTAAATGCAAGCACTAAATTAGGATTGCTTTGTTAAATGATGATTGTTGGTTTGCAAACAGTTGTATAATTTTCTGTTTGCTGGTTTACTGCTTTGTCTTATGTTGGTAGAGGCGCACAAGGATTTTCAGGCAGCAAAACTAAAATGATGAACTTCTCACAATGCAGTTTAGGAGTTCACTCTTGGTTTCTCGCTGTGTAATCAAATTACTTTTACTCATCCTCTTGTATTTTATTTCCTGAATTTCTTCGGCCAAACAATTTGTAATTAAGCGTTCAAAACAATGGGTACTTGTAATTAATTTTAAGAATGGTCATTTTTTTTATTCAATTAAATTTCTTTTGTTTTGTTGTGGTTGTTTTATCTTTTTGAAGTTAATGAGTCTGATACTGAATATTTTATGTGGTTGTATTCATGAACTTTAATCATTGTTTTTCTTCCAAAGATGGGTACAGCGGGGTATTAATATTCTCACAAAAGAGCGGACTCAACGCATGTTTAATTTTTTGTAACAAAATATATACAGCTATTTTGTTTTGCTAGTAAAGTTACATATTCATGTTAAAAAAATCAAAAAATTTACATTTCATTTTTTTATAAGATTAAGAAATCAAAAGGAGTTGGGTAGAAATCAACCACAATTAACAACATGCCAGAGAGGCACTGTGCTGGTTCGGACGGGTAAGCAAGATGAGAAAGTGTTTTGTCCAACAAATATCTTAAATGCACAGAATTAGTTAGTTAAACAGTATCTTCACTTTCATATTGGTATCAGGGAGCAGTCCCAAAAGGGCCAAAATAAGAGGAGAGTGCTGGAAATTTTGCCAAGAAATAGAAAGCGTATTGTCCAACATACCGAAATTTTTATTAATCAAAAATAAATAAATAAAATATTGCTAAAGGATATCATTTGGCCGAATTTTGATATGTAGGTAGAACGAGAATGATTATCCCGTTCCCAGCAGACGGGACAATTTAACCCGTCCAAGTATATAAGCTGATTCACTAATTAACAAAAAAACAACTAATTAAGCAAAAGAAAAAAAAATACAGGACGGTAAAAACTAACCCGTCCGAGGCCAGTGAAAAAAAAAATTCAGGACGGTAAAGTCTATCCCATCCCAGGCCAGCGAAAAAAAAATTTAAAACCCGGACGGGTTAATCTACCCCGTCCCGACCCCTTTTTCTTTTCCGCCCCGCCCCGATCCCTTTCTCTCGTTCTTTTCTTCTGTCTCCCATCCGACCCGCCGCTGTTTCTGCCTCACCGACAAACACACCGCACGCCTTCGGATTTCGACCCCACGTCGCGCACGCCATCACGTGGATGGGTTTCTTTATCCCGTCAACCCCTGCAAATTTCGGCCCCGACCTCGCCCTCTCCATCTGTCACTTCATCTCTAGGTAATTTGTTTTTTTTTTTATAATATTGGAATAAATTATAGTAAAAATCAGTTAATTACAATAATTTCTGATTTGATTTGTTATCAAACTATTGATTGTATTTAATTTTATTAATTTGTTAATTGTATTTTAGAAGAATTGATAAATTAGGGTTTAGAGTTTAAAAAAGAAAACTATCTATTTTTAGGCTCATTTGATATGGTATAATCAATTTTGTTTAATTAATTTGTTTTGATTAGTTCATAGCATAGAATTGAGAGTATTCATAGCATTATTTTGATTACCGTTGAGAATTCTCAACCATCTACTCTCATTTATTTGAATAAATTATTAGATAGTTCATGCATGAATAATTTCTTCGAATTCTCAACCATCTATGCTATGAATAATTCATAGCATTATTTTGACTATATTTTAGCCTAAAGTTCTTCAAAAAAAAAGTAGATAGTTCATTCATTTTGGATTTTTGGTGATGTAAGTAATTTATTAATTAAGTAATGTAGGTAATGTAAGTAATTATTTTCTTAATCTATTATGAAATTGAATTGAATTGATTAGGTTCCATTTTATTAGTTTGTTAAGTGCATTTTGCAAGAATTGATAAATTAGATAATTTATTCAGCTCTTATTTTATTTAGTTCTTAATTTATTTATGCATGTGTGTTTTTAGAGTTTATAGGTAATTTTTTAATTTAGTAATTTATTTAATCATGTGAGTGTTTAGTAAATTTAGATTGTTATTAACTCTACGGTTACATATAATTCTTTCAAAATGTTATGCATGCAGAATGTGAAGTAGTCGTGGTCCGTGTGGCCCTGCAGATGATGCAGCTGCATATGATGAGGTTTGTTTTGGATCCGACATTGTCAGCAAATAATTTTAGCGATTTATTATGGATGCCGCATGACCAACATAAGGTCTCACGGATCCATGATGATGTAAGTTACTCAATGAATTATATAATATGTTTTTATAAAATGATATAAATGTTTGAATTGCAATATTTTATTTTAATCAATTTGTTTAACATTGACAGGATTACAGAGATATATGAGTGGATCCTCGACACCTCCGGACTGGGATTGTGTACCACAACCTTTGTGAACCATTCTTGCTTAGACTTGGTTTGTATTAGATTTCTCGAATGGATAACATAAATATTGATCCATCACTCTTCGCTGGTCACCAGAGACCCACAGTTCTCATCTTCCCATTGGAGAGATGACAATTACTCTGCAGGATGTTTCTTGTCTCTAGGCGTTGCCAATCATGGGGTCATCGGTGACGGGCCCTTTCGACGGTACTTGGTCTATCTTAGTGGATCAACTTCTTGGAGCTAGGGCCATAAGTGCGGTGCTTAAAAAGAAGAAGAGATCGGGGCCGAACGACAAGGATGAGGTTCGCATGACTTCTGGGTATGCTATAAATTGGAAGGAATTGTGTAATCAATTTGCTGCAATGCCAAACACACAGCCAGGTGAGCCTACAGAGGAGCAGGTACGCCAGTACACAAGGGCGTATGTACTCGACTTGTTCGAGTCTATGCTTTTTGCTAATTTGTCGGGAGATTCAGTTTCGGCAATGTATTTACAATTTCTACAAAATCTTGATTCACCGGATTAATACAACTGGGGTGGGGCTGTTCTAGCGTATCTCTATAGAAGCCTTTGTGTTGCGGTTAAGCGTAAAACAAAGCTTATGTTGGGGTCGATTGTGCTTCTACAACATTGGTGTTTCGTTTACCGACCGGTTGTCCTTGTCCCTTGCATAATTGGACTCCAAATTGGGGCATCCCAGATGCACAAAAGTGTCATGCATTCGGAGAGAAGTGGTGTTGTCTCCATGATTATCGTGTAGGTCACCGTTAGAGTGGAGTTAGTTATTTCTGCAACGAACTGCAAAAGCTCGAAGATTACATGATAAAATGGGAGCCTTACAAAGAGATGTTAGATCAGATACCATCTCAACTGCTGTCACGAGTTCATGAAGAAAGTGGTGTATGGCTAGCTTGTGTGCCACTTGTACACTTTTGGATTATTGAACATTATTACCCAGATTGTGTGATCCGTCAATTCAGATAATCACAAATCATCCCACCACCACTGCCGCTCCCCGAGATTAATGTATGCCGGTTACATAAATTTGTTCACAGTGCCAACGTGGGACAAAAAAATTGATCTGTTGTGCACCAGACTTACGTAAATGAGGCATCTAATCCAGCAAACCACTTGGTTGTTCCGACCAGGTATTGGAGTCATCACGAGATATTGCCATATCGACATTGGTTGCAGGATTACTACCAATTGATCAATATATTTTATTCATTTTACTGCCTGACACTCTGGCTACTCTTACTTTGTGTCACCCAAATTTCTTATTCCGCCAAAACCAGCTTTCAAAATAAAATAATTCCACCAAAACATTAAAAGCTCTAATAGATTTCCATTTTTTTTTAAATCTACTAGAATGATGTTGTACTTTATATTTTTGTAAAAAAGGTTGTTACATCTGAATCAAAATCTATATAAAATAAATAAATCAACGACTTAAACATATATTATGGAACGCCAAAATATGTGAATAATCAGATCAATTGATCAAAAGACGAATGCTTTTGTAATGACGTAACAAGTTTACTATGGGAAAAATTATTTTGATCACCACAGTTGATCGAATATTTGAATTATATATGTATTTTATGTTATTTTTGTTTTCTAATATGAAAAATAATTTATTGAATAATATATTAATTTTATTACAATATCGAAATTATGTATCCGAATTATATCCGTATTCGTATCCGTTTAATATCAGATTCGTATCCGTGTCCGTTTAATATCCGATCCATATCCGTATCCGTTTAATATCCGATCCGTATCCGTATCCGAAAAATAAAAACGGATACGGATATGGTTTTACCACTATCCGATCCGTATCCGATCCGTTTGCACCCCTATACAGGACCTAGTCAGGTCTATCAGGTAATTATTTCAAAATTATAAGTTTTATTTAAATAATCGTCGATTATGTTTATTAAATACTAAAATGATTGTTGTAGGGCTCGGATGATCATATCAGGTTGCCCTCGCCAGTTGTTACTGGTACACAAGACAACACAGGACCTAGTCATATCGTTACGCCACGTACACAAGCAGTAGATAACTTTTTTGGCACCCCGTCATACAATAATGTTTACGTCAGACGTAGGAGAGTAGAACAACAACAAGAGGCAGTACGCAGATACTCAGTTAGAGAGCGCCAAGCACCGGACAAATTCACTTTTAATTAGATATTTCATCATGTATGTTTGTTTTATTTTGACTGGTAGGTTGCCTTGTGAGCCATTGTTGGTCAATAATACTATGATGCTACATATTATGCTTGAGTTAGCCTTATATACTACTGATATATATGATCGAGACCATAACACGATGTGATCATATACTACTGGTAGGTTAGACCATAAACTACTGGTAGGTTAGACCATAACACGATGTGATCAATTAGCCTTATATATTATGCTTGAGTTAGACCATATACTACTGGTAGATTATCTTTTTTTTTTTTTTGCTAACTCCTTGATTACTAGTTTATTCAGTTATTTGAGGCTAATTGAAAGCTTAATTGACTTATTTGTTTTTTTTCTTATGATTTTAATGCTTTTTTTCTTGGTATTATGCAGTGGAAAATTTTGCAGGACCATATAGAAAAAATTGACGACGTGATGCAAGAGTATGATGCTTAGTATTTAATGTCGTAGTCTTTTCTTAGGTTAGCTGTTGTGTGAATGCTTTGTTATTGCTCTATTAATTTCTCATGTGTTGTGTACCGTCAGTTGCTTGATAGATGTGATGCATAAGCTCTGTCAATTTCTCATGTTTTGTGTGTGATGTATTATGTTCTTAGCAAGGGGCATTCCAAGATTATGTTCTTAGCAAATTTAAAGTTGCTTTAGTCTATGCAATCCATTATGGAAATTCTTATTTTGCACTAAGTAACAGATCGAGAGGAATTATTTTTTGTTTGTTTGGGATCTTGATTACTTCATTAGTATTAAGCCTTGATACAACACCTCTATCTAGAATTTCGGCCAATAATATTGAATTTCGGCCTATACAACACCATGCTTTTGTATTAAGCCTTGACAGAATTTCGGCCAATAATATTGAATTTTGCCTTGTAATAATAATAATAATAAAATATGGTGTCAATAATATTTAATTAATTTGTCTTATATCAACAAGAAATTTCGGCCAACTTAAATACAAATACAAATACCAAAATACGAATAGAAATGAAAAATAAGTACCAAGTCTAAACAAATTACAAAATTATGCATACATACAAACAATTAATAAATACACGAGTGTAATATCGCTTCATCTTCGACTGTAACTAGAAGAGATTCCTGAAAAAAAGTAGATAACAAAGTATATTACAAATGTATACGCAGCCTTTAAATAAGAACGATAAAACAATTTATTTAAATTTAAAATATCAACAAACCTACTGCATGTATATCAGATGTAGAATGTATAGCTTGTTGTCCCACTCTCCTACTATAAGAAGCCTCTAAACAAATAACACAACAACGCAATTTGATATATTGTGTACACATATTTTAAATTAGAATGACACCAAAATTTATTATGAAAACAAAATGGACAAACCTGCTGCACGTCTGTCGGACGTAGAACGTCTAACTTGATGTCCCACTCTCATTCCTTGCATTTTGTCCATCGTCATGACTATACGGTTGTGTCTTCTCCGACCCTTCCTGATTTTTGCCTTATCTGGAACAATAGTTGGACCGTCCAACTCAGGCCATTCACATTGGTTGGTATAGCCGTGAAATTTGCCACTCCAAGTTTCGGCAAGTTTGCTTGCGGAATACAAATGATGCACGAATAAATTGTAGTTGAATTTCCGTTCCCGACACACGGCAAGTACATGAGCGCACGGTATACCTGTAAGTTGTGGTTTGAGACGTGCACATTCTGCTCTGTTTCCATCACTTATGATGACATTATACCTGAAGGTTTCTTTTTTTATAACTAAAATTTCCGTCTCGTTCTTTGTATACGAGTCTCTCATCTTTCACCTTGACCACGTGTTCAACGTGTTCACCGAGTGACATGGAATACATTGGTAAGCATTTGTTGATTCTTTTTCTCAATAGTTTTTCAACTCGCGCTGACCAAAGTTGCTCACTGGCTATGCGAGCCACTGCTTTCCCTCGTCTATCCCTAAACCAAGCGAGACACTTGTAAAATGTGTCTTCCACGAGTGCAACGACTGGCAGTCTTCGACTATCTCTGAATACATTGTTCAAAGATTCAGATCCATTAGTAGTCATAATTCTCCAACGAGCGCCGCCGTCCATGCATTGATACACCTTTCATGGTCTGGGAATCTCATTATGATTGGAATCTTGGTATTTACCGACATTATTTAAGTATGCAATTGCATTTGAACTTTTCTTTCGCAATAGTTCGAAGAACTCCTCGAACCTCCGTGGCTTCTTTTTGTTCACAAATATTTTAAATAGTTCACAAATATGTTAGGAGCCTTTAGTGTAAAGTACCAGTTTGGTATTAGGTGTACTACATGGTTTTGGTACAGTATTAATTTATCAGTTGCAACTTATGGTACTGTAACGTTGCACTTGTATGAAAGTGTTTTGTCCAACATATATTTGAAGTACACAGAATTGATTAATTAATCATCATAATAGTAGAATAGTATCAACACTTTCATATTGGTACCATAGCAGTATCAACACTTACATAAACGGTCCTTTTGAAGAACCAAACCGGAAACCGGAACAAAAAGACCGTTTATGTATAGGCCAATCATGATAGGTTTTAATAACACTAAAGGCTGTGGATAGGCCAATCATGATACTACCCAGTGTTATTAAAACCGGAGCCAAACCGGAAACCTATCCATAGCCTTTAGTGTACAGTACCAGTTTGGCCTGGTCCGTTCCGGTTTTAATAACATTGGGAGAAAGTGTTTTGTCTTACATTTATCTCACATGCACATAATTTATTAGTTATACACGACATAATAGTAGAATAGTATCATGATTTTCATATTGGTACCACATAACAGTATCAAAATAGCCAAAATAAGAGAAGAGTGCCGGAAATTACGGCCCACAATAGTAACACAGCTGAACACTTTTCATACAAGTGCAACGTTACAGTACCATAAGTTACAACTGATAAATTAATACTGTACCAAAACCATGTAGTACACCTAATACCAAACTGGTACTGTACACTAAAGGCTCCTAACATATTTTTCTCTGTACGTATATGGATTTTTTTTTTTTCAGAAATTGAAAAATAATCTAAAAAATCCAAATTAATTAAGAACTCATTAACTGTGACTTACTTCTCAAATCATGTAGAATCATCTCTCGCAATTATGCAAAGAAAAAGAAAATTTTGTGCAGTAAAACTTCCCTTCAGAACAGAGAATAAGGTTGTTGCTGCTTTTTTCTGATGTATTTTGTTACAGGCAAAATCTGAGTTGCTGGTTCTAATTGGCCATTCGTGCTTAAAGCATTGTCAAATTTTCGGATTTACAGTGTCTGTTTTAGGCGAAATTTTTTTGTTACCACAAGAAAAAAATCAAATTAAATCGTTACCACTCTGGTTTGGCCCGTATCAATTCTACCACCCACGCTAACCCAGTTCGCGCACCAAATAGGCTGGTGCGCGCACTGGGTTGGCGCACAAAGTGGTGCGCTGACTGGGTTGGCGCACCAACCTCTTCTGCCTATTAAGGCACCAACTCAGTATTATTTTTATGTGGCGTATTTTAGATCGTTATTTCGATTAGTTTTATGTTGCGTATTTAGATATTATTTTCATATTACTTCTTATGTTGCGTATTTTATATCTCATATCCCGTAATACATAATACATTAAAACATAAGAACACACCATAGATAAAACATAACACACAACGATAATATATTAAAACATAACACACAATACATAAAACATTACCGAAATCCTTAACCTTAATACAAAACCGAAAGTTTGTACCATAATACATAATACATAATACATAACCGAAAACCCTAACCTTAATACATAAACAGAAAGCCCTAACCATGACATTATTGGGTACGGTTCCTAGCATCCCTTCTTCTTCTCGCATTCCTTTCGAGAGTAGCTCTGTTGGTCTCGTGACCTCTTCTCCTTCCTTCCAGTATGTCCATCCACATTGGGATCCTGTTGTGTCTTCTCCGACCCAACTTCACTAACCGGTGCTCTGGCGTTAAGATATCCCCTTCGTGCGGCGGCCAATCACCTTGATTGTCATACACGTGGAATTCTCCACTCCATGTGTCTATAAGTGTTTGGATGTTGTAGTAGTAATTGACGAAGACATTTGGATCGTAGTTCATATATTTTTCACACATTTGTAAGTTTCATCATCCAAAATTATTATGAAATTTTAACACACATTCGTACCTTATTTGACACACTGACATCACATGAACACATGGTATTCCGGTGAGCTGAGGCTTTTGGCAAGAGCATTGCACCTCATGGTCGTTCTGCACAACGACCTTGTACCTACAGTCTCGGGACGTGTACACCCATTTGCCTGCCTCTATGTCAAATGGGATTTTCTCGCCATGTGATGTCACCATGAATTCCCCGGATCTATTGAATGGAACCGCGCTCATTTTGTTAGTCTTCCGGATGTGCTTGTTCAGCTTCAAGTGCGTACGAGTGGAGAACAGCTGACCCTCTTCTTGGCATTGCACGGCCTTCTCTCTTCTTTCAACGAACCATGTGACACACTTATAAAACGTCTCTTCAATAATTGCAGCAACCGGTAACCTATGAGAATTACAATTTACAGTTAAAATAAAGATAACCTAAAATATTTCATTAATAGTAAACTATGAGAATTGTGAATAACAAACCTGCGAGAAGTTTTGAAGACATTGTTCAGCGATTCAGAACCATTGCTGGTCATTATTTCCCAACGACTCCCGTCGTCCATAGCTTGATAAACATTCCATGGCTTAGCTGGTTCTTTCTCGTCATTTTCATTATACTTGCCACATGTATCCAAGTATGTCAGCCAATCAGGATTTCGCCTTCCGATTGCATCAAGGCCATCCTGTAATCTTCTTCGCTTCTTCTTTTTAACCATCATCTTGAAGAATTTAGAAGCAACCTTATCCTGACTGTGTTTTCCAAAATTCTCAAACACGTGTTGAGAACAGAACCTGTGGACACACTGCCCGTTCTCCTCTGACCAACCCAAATCATCTTGAATGAACACCTTTTTTATACCCTTGTGCCGGTCAGAGACCACACACATGAACCTATTCGGACCAATTACATTATCCCGCACCCACTTCATAAACCACCCCCAATTACATTATCCCGCACCCACTTCATAACACACATGCCCTTGTACGCCTACCAATTTACCTCCTTGGTTGGCTTCCAGATGGCTCTCCTTGTACCCTAACCGTCTCTCCTCCTATGACAACTGGCTCTCCTATTGTTTCTGCAAACATAGTAGATGTATCTAAACGGCTTTTAGCTGTGCTTCGCTGTGACCCTTGTGACCCAGTTGCCTCTGCAATAACTCGCTCAGTTTCTACTGCATTTGTTGCATTTCTGGCCTCTTAATTGCATTTGTTACTTTGCAAAACCCAGTTGGAAAATAACTGATTTGCATCTCTTAAGTTCATTGCTCGCTTCCACCACTCAACAAACCATTTGTTGCACTTATAGAACATATCCTCCGCTATGGCAGCCACGGGCATTCTATGGCTCACCCGAAATACATTGTTGAGCGACTTGGAGCCGTTTGTTGTCATGATACCAAATCGGTATCCTCCATCACAGGTTTGGAAAATCTTTTCATAATTGGACGGCTTTATCACATCATTGGGACGTACTTTGCCCACCTTATTTAAAGATGCATTATACCTTGGATTTAGCTGCACAAAAACAAAGATATGTTACTTCATTTTCCTCATAGTCTTATAAAATAATTAAATGAAATGTTATAAATTAGACATACCACAATAAACTTTTTGAACATATATTTTAACCTTCTTGGCTTCTTCTTCCTGGCTCCTTGTTTGAACCTTTATCCAAATCACTTGTCATTTCCACAATCTGGACCAAGTTATCAGCAACATGCTGCATACAAAACATGTGCACAAAAAGGTCTGGAGACCATCTGTATTCTGCTGTCAGTGCACATTTGATCCCCTTGTGCTAGTCCGATATAACATAGACGAATTTATCAGCTCAAAGCCCTTCATTCTTCAACCACTGCAAGAAAAAACTCCAATTTTCACTATCCTCCTTCTGCACAATTGCAAATGCAATAGGTAGCAATTGGTTCTCGGCATCATAGCCGCAAGTTATCAAAAGCCTCCCCTCATACCGTCCAACCAAGAAGCATGCATCTATGCTGATCACTAGTCTCAAATACTGGAACGCTGCAATGCATGGACCACAAGCCCAAGCTACGGCCCTGAATTGAACAACATCTTGAATAAGCACTCTGTGTTTATCTCGTATCGGACAAGTCAGAAATTGATACTTAGAGCCGAGATTCTTGTCACAGATTCCCATAAACAATGGTTCCAGCAAGCTGTATAAACCCTCATAACTTCCAAATTATCAGGATATTGCAAGCTCACGACCACTCCACATCCGGTTGTATTTCAGGATTACATTGCCATACCTAACCCTCGTACAGTTTGCCACCCCTTGGATGCTCATATATAGGTCATTTTTAATGGAGGTCTCAATGATATCGGTAATGATTGATACCGTGAGACATTCATGATCGGTCCTTGTGTACTCAGGCATGCATGTGTAAGACTTGTCTTGCCTCGTTATATCCCATGCATCTCCAAAACTCATTATTTTTTCCTTAAGTTCGTAATCACAATGCGGAGTCTTGCACACCACCTGAATCCGATCCCTGTCACTTTTCTTCATTATAATCTCCTGATCTTATCAATATGGTACAATCTTCTTAATAAGCTCTTCTTTGCTTTGAAAAAATTGTTCTGGCGCCAGCTCACCTTTGTACTCAATCCGTCTCCCAAAGTAAACAACATTTGCTTCTCGAAAAGAATATATATCATTGAAGTTTGCGAATGGGTGCGTATCAGTCTGGCCACTAAGGACATATTCCTATATTATCTGCGAATGGGCACTAGACCATCTTCATCACGACCCTTCAAGTGATCAGAGTCCCAGTTTGCTCCCTCAAATTCATCCCCAGTTTGCAGATCTTCCTCCAGAATTTCGTTAATATTTTCAAAATCCAACCCAGTTTTGTCTTCTACTGGTGCCGGTCTGGGGTGAGGTGATGGTGGTGGTAATGGTAAAGACGCCACATGTACTGGTCTAGGTGGGAATCTTGTATGGGGTCGTGGTTGGGGTGCTGGTGAAGTGAAGTGACTGTATGTTTCTGGATCAGGTACAAATAAAGGAACCATGGGAGTGTATGGTTTTGGTTGTGTTGTATAATTTGGCGCATATTTCTATTACAAAATTTCCAATGACCTTTAATCGCCCGTACAGGCCTCTCCATGCAGCATCACTTAATATCGTCACTCTGGTATAAGTCGGGAGTGTTCCATCGTTCACTCGGGTTACCAATTCTAAGTTCCACCTTTCTGGGTTATAACCGGTGCATTCGTAAATTATAGTTTTCAAGTCCTAAAGTGAGATATCATCGGAAACCAATGATGAATTAACTAACTCATTGGAGTAATAAACCTCATATGTATTAGTAAAAAATTTCCCACCACAGTGTAATGAAATTATAGCCATGGCCAACAAATTACATTTTGGTAAATGGTAAACAATTGTCAGGTTACTAATTAAAATGTATAAGTTGCTGAAAAAAAATTAAAATAAAAAAAAATTATAAAAAAAAAAAATTTAATTAAATTAAATAAAAAAATTACCTGGAAATCGCATCCTCTTTCTCTCTTTCTCTTCTGTGAGTTGAGTGAGTTGTGGGACGGAGGAGAGAGAAAGATGAATATTTTTAGGGTCTGAAATAGCAAAAAAAAAAAAAAAATCCCAACCGGTCATTTAATGACTGGTTCTCATTTTTATTCTCAATCGGTCATTTAATGGCCGGTTTGGGCATTTAAAAAAAAATTCAGCTAAGATGAGTATTATTATTATTTTATAATTAATAATGGATATTAATAAAAATGACGGCCAATTTGTGGTTAGTAAAAATAGGAGTTATATATACTCTTAATGTTTCCAAAAAATAAAAATAATTAAAAGAACAGAAGGGATAATACATAATAGCCATCAAGAATAAAATATGTCTTTATTTGAGAGAAAGGATAAATAGGTCAGTTTAATTTTGACTATATAATTAATAATAGGTAAAATAAAGAAAATGTATACATAAATGATGCTTAGTTTTAATTGAAAAATGTGACATTTTGATGTTTTGATGGAAAAAGACCACAGATCTAATAAAAACATATCAGATTTGAGGTCTTATTTTGCATAAAGACCTTTATACTTTTCAGATACATGAAAACTGTTTGCATAAAGACATTTATACTTTCTAGATACAGGAATCAAGTTCGAATTCATGACATTTATGTTTTTTTGGGTGATTAAACCATAGGACAGAGACGCATCATATCTCCATTTATTTAATTTAATTTAGCAACTAATTGCAGAATTAAGCCGAAAAGGTGGCACCTTTATTTTGCATTATTGCTGACATATTTTAATGAAAATTTTGTAAATTATTCGTCGAAAAGGTGACATTATTGCTGATATTTCAACGGTTCGGATTCGTCTTTTGAAGCCGATCCGATGGGTTTTAGACTTGAGTTCACCAAGAAACTTTTGAAATCCGTCTATCTTACGAGTGATGCGTCTACATGCAAAAATTTTAAATTTTGAAATTAATTTTGCATAGAATTAAGTGGTAATAAAACGTCAAAAAATGAATGCATTAAAATTAATTTATTAACCTTCTAATTTTGACCGCTTGACTTTATCGTAAATTAATTCGAAAGTATAAAATTTTTACATGTATACGCATCACTCGTAAGGTAGGCGGGTTTCAACGGTCGGATTCGTCGTTTGAAGCCGATCCGATAGATTTTAGACTTAAGTTCACCAAAGAGCTTGGTGAACTTGAGAACACCCTAGTTCTACCCTATTATTATTTCTGTTTCTGTTGTTGTTATAAAATAGTCGATATAGAGGAGGGAATTCTTTTGAAATGTTAAGAGCTCCCAACTCGCAAGGTATTACCTGAAGAATGTAGTCAGAGAGAATCTACCTCACAATAAAGTAATGATAGTTTAAAGAATAACGAGATAGAGACAAGAAGCAATAATTTCTTTTATTAATCTTTGCTTACTGGTTACAAAGTACAATGGGGTATTTATAGAGAATGTTAACTATCAGCTTAACATCAGTCAAGAGCTTTACTAACAATAGTCAACATCCTAACTAACATCTCAACAGTCTAACTAACATCATTAATTGCTAACCGAATCAGTTATTCTGTTGTTCCTATTATAGTTGAAACTATTTTCTTGTGCAGGAAAAATAGTAGTTACCAGAACAAAAATCAAGTCTTCTTTTGCATATGTTAAAATTTAACATATTTAACATATTTAAATTACGATTTATTTTCATTTCATGAATATATATGAGTGAGGCTATGGTGCTATGCATAGCACGGATGGGGTCCATGCTACGGCTCAAAATTTGACTTTTCAAAATCATAACGGTCAATCCGAACCGTTCAACATGATTATAAAATGAATTGTACTTGCAAACCGAATTTTACATTTTTCCAATTTTTTTTACTATTTTTTTAGATATGTTGTTTTTGGATGGTCCACAATGTTCAGATCAAGTGATTTTCAAAAAATGTAAAATTTGGTTTGCAAGTACATATTCATTTTATAATCATGTTGAACGGTTCGGATCGACCGTTACGATTTTGAAAAGTCAAATTTTGAGCCGTAGCACGGACCCCATCTGTACTATGCATAGCACCATAGCCTCACTCAATATATATATATATATATATATATATATATATAGAGCTGGGCTATGGTGAGTTGTGAAGTAAGATGTTATTTTTACTTCACGCTCATATTTTCATTTTGAAAATCCAAACAACCGATCCGAACCACTCAACATGTTCTCTATATTGAAATGTGCTTGGAGACTAAATTTTACATTTTTTGGAATTTGTTTACTATTTATTAAGCCACTTTGAAAATCGCTGATCCGGTGGTCCAGAAAATTTTACTGTTTTTTACTGTTCACACTGGATCAGCGATTTCAAAGTGGCTTAATAAATAGTAAAAAAATTCCAAAAATGTAAAATTTAGTCTCCAAGCACATTTCAATATTTAGAAAAAGTTGAACGGTACGGATCGGTTGTTTGGATTTTCAAAATGAAAATATGGCCTATCTCTCTCTCTATATATATATAGAGTGATGCTACGATGCTTTGAGAAGTAAATAGAGTGTTTTACTTTCCGCTCATATCTCTATTTTCAAAGTTCAAACAGTCGATCTGAATTTCTCAACATGATCTTTATATTGATATGTGCTTGGAGACCAAATTCTATATTTTTTGAAATTTTTTTACTATTTTTTTAGAATTTTTGAAAATCAGTGTTTTTTGTGAATTTTTTATTATTTTTTTATTTAATGAAAAGCTGTGATTTTCAAAAATTCTAAAAAAATAACAAAAAATTTCCAAAAAATGTAAAATTTGGTCTTCAAGCACATATCAATATGAAGATGATGTTGATAACTTCGAATCGACTATTTGAACTTTGAAAATGAAGATATGAGCAGGAAGTAAAGCACTCTCTTTACTTCCCAAAGCATGATAGCCTCTCTCTCTATATATATATAATTCATGCAATTGCAGTTGTTTAATTAGTCGTAGTACATCAAATAATTTTAATACACACATTTCAATTCCGAAAGCATTCAAATTAGTATCAAGTTGGTACTAAATTTTATATTGGGCCTACTTAATTGATGGAGCATATATATATAGGTATACATAAGTTTAGTTCGATTCAATAAATTTTGATGTTAGTTGTCAAAACAATATATTAGGTATCAAGAGAAATTATTAAATAGGCAAACCCGACCATATCATTGGGCACTTGCCTTTCTCTAATTAAATACAACTCTTCAAATTGCCCATGAGCTTACGAGAAAAAAAAATATTTAAATTTTTGAGGAAAAAAATCAATTATTGAAATAAGTCAGTGTATAACCATAGTCCATAGATCCGTAAGGCTCTCCAGCACAATTATTGTTAAGCATGTGGAATGGGGACCACTAAAAAACGTTCCCATATCATGGAAGGGGCCGTTGCTACTTGCTAATAGGCACTGAAATTCAATTGCTCCACTGGAAATTTATTGGAGCTCATTTTACTCAATCAGGTGGATCCGAATATGCTGTTATCCAAATGGGATGACAAAATTCTATTATTCTAAATCCCACCGTTGGATTTTTTTCATCCGCGCTCTCAAAGAAGATCAACAGTTAGATTTAAAATAACAGCATATTTGAACTTCAATCAGGTACCTAGGAAAATATAGACATGTCTATGGAGTTCAAATGTTTTTTTTTTTTTTGAATAAAGATTGGAGGTCAAGTCATCCAACTATTTAATATCTACAAAAGAGTTTCTTCTGAATTTCGTAATACAAACTCTCACACACAGAGTATTGCCTTTGCCAGACTGAAGACTAATTCTCATGCTTCTATTTGTTGTGTATTTATCATGATTCTACTTTATAATTTTTTATAAATTAATTCTGAAGTTTATATATCAAAATATAATTGTAAGTGTTATATGTGGTACGCCAACTATAATTTGAATTCAAATCCCCAATTTTACACATTTAATATTTTTATATATGTATATAATTTTTTTAAAGATAAAAATTAAATTATATTTAATAACTATCACGAAAATTACTTAAGTATTCCTTGACATTAGATTTACCCAATATCAAACGTACGAGGTCAATTTGGGTCCGATGCCCATCGGACTCAAAGTGAGTTCAATGGGTTGGATGATCGTCCGATCTGCTTTAAAATTCGCACTCGCAACTTTCGCATCTGCTTTAAAATTCGTGCGCACAAATTTTGAAACATATCGGACGGTCATCCAACCCATCAGATCCAAGCTGCTCTCCAAACGTACCTACACGACACATCGGACCCAAGCTGCTCTCCAAACGTACCTACACGACACATGATGTTGATAAACACAACACGCTCAAATAGTACACCTGGCCGCTATTAATTCACTATATATTTATATACGTACCGAGAAGGTTCGTCAGTTGACAATTTTTTTTTATTTTTTTGAGAAAACAACAAGGGTCCGTCAGTTAACAAATTAAATGCCTCTCACTTCAAAGAAGCCAGGCCACCAGTTTGCTTTCTTCTTCCTGCACAGTGGCACATGCACGTTTCGCAGAATATTTTTTATAAACCATAATTAATTTTTTTTTTTTTACGAAACCAACATAATTACTTTTATTTTTTTTACAAAAACATAAGAACCGAAATGTCATTTCGGTCCGGTCTCCTTTTTGAATTTTCTGTGGTACTGATTTCATAAGTTTTCATATAAGCCGCCACAGAAAATCCAAAAAGGGACCGGACCGAAATGCCATTTCGGTCCGGAATAAAAAAAAATGGCGGACCGAAATGTCATTTCGGTTCTTATGGTTTTTGTAAAAAAAAAGTAATCACGTTGGTTTCGTAAAAATATTTTTTTTAATTATGGTTTATAAAAAAAATTCCGTTAACATGGGAGGCGGATCTAGCCATTAATTACCTATCTAATCAAACGCGTTTAACTCATTAAGATCAATATGGGCTTGAGCATTAATTATCTCCAAATTAAGCACACGCCATCTAACATTGGGTACATACATGCACCAATACGTCTATTGCCTTGACATTGGGTCCATTTTCATTGCAATAATTAATGCTTAATTTGCTTGTACTGTACAAGTAGAAATTAAGCAAACAACAGTTTAATTAGTAATATTATAAGAAAACCATATTGTCATATTGTTTTTTCTCTTGTTTGATCATTAATTAAATAACTAGAACAATGTAAAAGCTCTTGACAACTTAATTAATTAAGGAATGACAAGTGTTAATTAACATTCTTCTTATTAATTGAGTCGGACGAGCCAACTGTGTCTTACTTTTTGCTATGTGTTGAACTGATAGTTGATGAGCATAAGCCATATACATTGTTCTAAATAGTATCTAAGAAAATTCCACCGAAATTTTTAAAAGTACCATTTTCTGAAAAAAAAAAAAAAAAAAACCACGTTTTTTTGGGTATTTCTGGATCTACCCAGGCCACAGAACACTAATGCGGCTCCTTTTAAGGGGGTCCGCGGAATGCCAATGCGGCCTCTGGGGAGGGGCCGGTGCGGCCCCCCCTTTTTATTTTAAATCTGAAATCTGTAATTTTTTTTTTATTAAAATGGTTTTATTTATTTAGGTTTTAGTTTTTAAAATTGTTTTATTTGTTTTGGGTTTCGTTTGAAATGTTGTTTAAATTTAAAATTTGTTTTGCTAGTAGGATCAAATACTTTAGAAATGTTGTTCGTTTGAAATATTTTTTGTGTACGACGAGGTAATGATAGACTGAACACAAATAAAATAAATAACAAAGCAACAAAATAAATAAGTGACAGTATCTAACAAATAAGTCCTAGTATCTGACAAAACATCTAACAAAGTACAAATCAAAGCCTATGGATCAGGACTAAATACTTTTCTTGCCTTCTTCTTCCTGAACCCTCGACCCCGCCTGGAGAGTGGCGTCTCGTCAGTATCTGCTGAGTATGTAGAGTCTTCCGCCTGGACATCCAAAGACTGAACCGGCTCGTCATGAACCTCCTCAATCTGGGATGTCTGCTGGACTCCAAGACCAAAAATCGTAGTATGTCCAGACTCAGCCTGCTTCGCCTGTCAAGCACTGGGGTCATCATGGAGGAAAAGGTACGATGCCTGCTGTGAAGATGACCCAGGAAACTCCGAGATGGGATTTGTCTGGACATACCCTAACTGATAGGCAGGAGGTACCGTCTGAGTCGGACTGTAACCCTGAGAATACATGTCATCTCCCTCTATGCCAAAATCTGTAGAGATATTGAACCCCAGCGGCTCCTCATCCTCACCCTGTAGTAACTTACAAATTAGATAATAAAAAAATTTGCAAAGAAAATCACAGGTATGTATTTTCATTACAATTATACCTCGGCATCTTGAGTAGGCATGGCCTGCTCTGCGGCTTGGCGTAATTCCTCTGTACCTCGGTCGAACGCCTGACCGACGGTCTCAGCCTCCTAGACAGCTGCAAAAAACACCTTGTCACCAGCGTACGGGACGTAGACATTAGGCTCGTCGGATACGTCATCGACCGCATCAACTCCGCCCAAGCCAGCGCATCTCAGTAGAGAGTCGAGGCGCGACCTGTACCCACATTGGCACACTGCGGGTACGTTGTGCTTGAGGATGTTCTAGCCCCACATCGTGGCCATCATAGTCGTTATGACGCAACTCTTGACCAGATATAATTCCTGAAAAAAACAAAATATGAAAATGTGGTACAAATGTAATTATTGTTAGTTTTTAATTTGAAATTTAAAATTAAATATACCGTGGCTGCGAACGGTGCGCCAGTGGGGATAATACCATGGATCCGTCCTCTTCGATCTCTCGGGGTACTCGCTCATGGGGGTTATCGGCGATACACCCCTCCAGAAATATGGTGTACGCGCTGTGATCCTGGTACCAATCTCTATAAGGTTTGTATGAATTTCAAAAATGTCAGATTTTACAATCAGAAAACTATAGTGAAGAAATAAATTATAAAAAAGATTTTTACACTGGCGCGACATCCATGTGCGATGCTGCTAAGCTAATGGGGGATTTGTAGATCTTGACTCGGCCACGTAATAAGCACACACTAATCCCCAGTTCTTGCTCGCAGTGGTGTCCCTGGCATGATGAAGCTGTCGCCATACCCCCTCGCTGATCGTGCATGGGGCGGAGCTGTCTGACGCAGCCCGAACTGTCTCATGACCCGACCGGGGTAATGGTGCTCTATGATATATATATTTAATTATGTTAGGTTGCTTCTATTAAATTAAGTTGCAGTGTTGAGAATTAATTAAATTAAATTATGGTACCTGAAAACATATGAGCGGCACCTCTGCACGCCAGAAACACTCCTGCTGCCGACATCACTCAAGGCAATACCTCGAGGAATGTCTGATGCCCCCCATCTACCTTGACTTGAAAGCACAGGTTTAAATATATCAATTCAAACAACAAAATATGAAAAAAAAATTAAATCAAATTTAAAATAAATAAAATTAGACTTACATATTCTCTGTAGGGCTCCCAGGTCACAAACTCTAGATCATCTCTCAAATGCTCGATCTCCTATCTCCAGAATGTGATACCGAGTGAGAGCCATGCCCTACCCCGACCCAAATCTTCGGATAACAGTACTTGGCGCCGTATGCAGGGCAGTTGTCTGGCTCGGGCTTGCCCCATTCCGGCACATCTGTCTTGTTAGCCAGGACTGGATGGCCAACGATCAGTGTGTAGGATCAATGCTGTAGTAACATGCATGGTCCAATAAAGGTCTTGTTTTTCTTCAGACAAGCATTGTTAAGACCCCTTTACACTTTACAATGTTAGTGTTACTTATACTGATGTGCCGGAACTCTTGAAAAAATTAAAATATTATAAGAATAATTTTTTTACCTATATAGGCAAGACAGTGTGGCACCACCCCAATTTTACTTGCCCGCAGTGGGCAAATCGTGTAAAAGATCAAGGTAACACAGCCGCACCTGATCTCCGTGTGAATCCGGGAGCAACCAACAAGTAATCATCTCCAGAATATATGCTCGCAGGTACCGGTCAACAACCACCTGTTATTTATTTAAATTAGAACATTGTTTAGAAGTAAATATGATATTATTTAAATTAAATAAGGTACAATTTACATACTTGATCTGGACGATCCAGATAGTCCAGGAATTTGGCTCAATTTTGCTAAGCTAATGGTACTGGGCGAGACCTGAATCTTCTCATCTTTCTTCTTTTATTTCTGGAGCTCCGCGTGCGAGTACCCCAGCAAGTCCATGCACAATGGCCGGAAGTCCTCGTACTCGACGCCTGTCACATGCTTCCCAATAATAGTCATACCCCACAAACAACTGACGTCATGTAGGGTGACTGACATCTCAGCATAGGGGAGATGAAAGGTGTGCGTTTCGAGACGCCATCGCTCAATTAGCCCGGAAGATAAGCCCTCGTCATGGTTCTCCTCGGCCATCTGGAATAGTTGAAACAATCCCATCGCACGCAATGTCCCCCCGTACACCGGCTGATACGGTAGCTACATGCGGTTGTGACGAATCGTAGCCGCATCCAAACCCTACATTTAATTAAAAAATTAAATCAAGTTCATTGATAGAAATAATTATGTTATTAGTATTTTTATAAATATGAATAATTTAGAACTTACCCTAGTAACAACCTCTAGAATCCGATGCTCCGCGTTAGGGTACCACAAGAAGTCGTTGACCCTGTCAGTGCGACTCCGGATACCCAAAACATCTATCAACGCACTGTCGATGTACTGGGACATCTCGTACGGAGTGGCTATAGGGTCATGATGTGTACCTCTACTGGAAGATGGTACACCCCTACTGGAAGACGGTATATCTCTACTAGATGCCATGTTGTATTTGATAATTTTTTGTTAATAGTGTTGGTACCAATTTTGGTCAAATATGAGAATTTTGGTAAAATAAACCTAATTAAATTTTGGTACAAGTCTAATTTAATGTTGGTGCTCAAACAATTAATTTGGTAAAATAAACCTAATTAAATTTTGGTACAAGTCTAATTTAATTTTGGTGCTCAAACAATTAATTTTGGTAAAATAAACCTATTTAATTTTTGGTACAAGTCTAGTTTAATTTTGGTGCTCAAACAATTAATTTTGGTCTTATTCTAATTAAAATTTGGTACTATTCTATTTAAATTTTGGTTCGAAACCATAAATTAAAATCTAATTCAAAACCCTAAATTAATTTCTAATTATAAACCATAAATCTAAACTCTAAACTCTAAATCTAAATTCTAAATCTAATTACTACTCTAAACTAAAAATTAAAACTAGAAAAGAAGAATAAAACTTACCCGAGATCGAAAGGATTGAAAGCTTCTTTGAATGGACACCAAAAATGAGACTAGCGGCCCCCTAATATAGTCTCCCAGGGGGCCGCATCAGTGTTCTGCGGCCTGGGTAGATCCAGAAATACAAAAAAAAAAACGTGTTTTTTTGGTTTTTTTTTTTTTTTTTTCAGAAAATGGTACTTCTTAAAAATTTCGGCAAATTCCATTATCTGTACATTTTTTTTGTTAAATGCTATGAATTAAAATTAAGAATGTCCATCCTGCAGGCCGTTTGGTTTAATTATATCAAGTCAATGGATGGGGTATAAAAAAAGTTTCCATTAGTGCATTTAGAGAATCTGGGTTGCAGTTGGATTGACTGTTGATGATCGAGAAGGCCATGCATAATATGATAATCTCTCTTATAGTCGTCAGTCACGTGGCATTGTCTTTCGTTTGGATGATCTATAATCTAATTAATAACTTCGTCCAGATCTCACCATGCATTGGTAGAATTCTGAAAATTTTGACGGCGCTGTATTTTTTTTTTTTTTTGAAATACCATTCAATCTTGTGATTTCTTATATAGAAAGAATTAACTTGATGATACTGTACTTTATACTTAAAATAATTTATTTTCCCTATATATTTTTTCGGGTGACAAAACATAGAATAAAGTTAACATAATATTAAATTAACTATAAATTTATTTCATTAAACTTTTGACTAGCTTGAACTTAAATTCGTACTCTCATTCATTTTAATTGATTCGCTCAAACTCAAAATTGCTCAATATACAATTACGTTATACAATGTAGAGAATCTTACTATTAATATAACATACAAAAAAGTTTCAAATATAGATGTAATTTGTTTCAAAATTGGATTTTAAACAACGCAACATTATAATAGGTACAAATACATAGCAATTAACAGAGATAGAAATATTACTGACTGATAACGTAGGTATAAACATTAAAAATTTGAATAATTGATTTTACAAATATAAACATACACTAGTACAAAAAAACCCTTCACCGACGGTTGAAAAACCCCTACACCGACGCTTATGGAGGCGCCAGCAAAGCCGGGGTAAGTACATGTTACCTT
Organism: Carex littledalei; assembly: GCA_011114355.1. Taxonomy (NCBI): domain Eukaryota; kingdom Viridiplantae; phylum Streptophyta; class Magnoliopsida; order Poales; family Cyperaceae; genus Carex; species Carex littledalei. Next base: position 8,423,932 of record CM022099.1, on the reverse strand, counting down.
TACTGACGGGTAAAAACCAATCAGTGTAGGTGTTCAACACTGACGGTTTATAAAAAACCGTCGGTGTTCAACACCAACACTGATGCCTAAAAAACCGTCAGTGTTGGTGCTCAACACTGACGGTTTTTCAGGCGTCAGTGTTGGTGTTCAACACTGATGCTTTGAAAACTGTCAGTGTTGGTATTAAAAACGTCAGTAAAAATATTAAAATTTGGCATGGTTCTGTTTGTATTTGGGCTAGCTTCCATATTTTTGCTAGCCATATATTACTATTCAACGACGTTAAACAAAATATCATACAAATAATTTAGACAACATATATTCATTCACGAAAAACACACAAAAAACAATCAGTGTAGGTATGCTACATTGACGGTTTTAGAAACCGTCAGTGTTGGTTACCTACACTGACGGGGTTTTAAAACCGTCAGTGTTGGTTACCTACACTGACTGTTATTTAATTGAACCGTCAGTGAAGAATATGAGCAACACTGATGCTTCCGCTAATAAAACGTCAGTGTTGGTAAGCTGCTCAACACCGACTGTTTAGATAACAGAACCGTCGGTGATTGAGGGTCAGTGAAGGGCTTTTTTGTACTAGTGATAGAGGCGAATTTTTTATTGTTACCACGGCCAAAAATCCGAATTAATTCGTTACCACCCGTCTGACCCTTTATTCAATCCTACCACCTCCGCTAACCCAGTTCGCGCACCAAATTAGCTCGTGCGCGGACTGGGTTGGCGCACAAACTTGGTGCGCCAACTGGGTTCGCGGAGCTCATCTTTTGGGGCTGAATGGATTTGGGTTTAAGGTTTAGGTTTAGAGTTTAGGGTTTAGAGCTGACTGGATTTTAGTGTTTATTTTTATTTTTGCAACGGGTGTCTGAAAATTCTGTTTTATTTTTAACGATGTTCATTCATCAGACGCAAGGCAGCAGGCAGGTAAATAACGTAAAAACTAATGTGTTAAATTGACGGCGGAAGAACTAAACAACAGAAAAACAAAACAACATAAGAACTAATATCAAAATAATATCGAAATAACATCCAAATAACAAGAACTAATACCGAAATAATATCCAAAAACATAAACTACAACAAGTAAGTCTATCCTATCTGCTCGAGGGTGTCCACGGCTTCTTCTCTCTCCTAAGTCTCTTACCCCGCCCCTCCTCTTGACGCTCTCTCTCCTCTAGCGATGTGTACTGTCGTGGTGGCTGTGGTGGGGTCTCCTCATGTATCTCCCCAAAAAGTGTCTCCTCGTGTGGTCCCTCATCTGCACCAGGTCCGAAAATAAACTCGCGTGTATCTGCAGGGTACACGGGTCCATATGAGACATCCTGCTGGACAGCTGCTGCACTGGACTGTGGGAGTGACGTCTCCTGTGGGAGTGGCGTCTCCTGTGTGGGAAACGGAGGGGAGTCTACATCCTGCGTGTAAGCCCCGTACTGAGAGCCCAAGTGAAACGAAAAATCTGCGGATGGGTCCGGCTCGTCGTACTGATCTCCGCGGGGTATATCTCCCTGAAACAAATAGATAATTAGGTTTCACAATGAAGATGATTATAAAAATAATTACAAAAATATACGTACCGCTGCAAGCCCAGCAGCCTCAAATGCGGCCTCAGCAGTCGCTGCCTCGTGTAGGTCTGAGAAATCCGGCTCTGGCGTGCTCATAGGCTCCGCAGAATCTGCGGAGTCCATGTCTTTCAAATCTTCATAGCGGGGAAGATCTGAAAGCCTGAGAACTCTCTCGAGCTGATCCTGGTACCCGGCGACGACGACAGGCGGTGCAGCCATACACAACCACTTCTTACCGAATGCCTTCCAACCTCTTGCGACGGCGTATCTTGCGCTCCTAAGCACCTGCTTGATGTTCATGAGTGCCTGCGAATTAAAATAAATAAAATTAGTTCGAATTGCAAAGGAATTTTCATAATTTTCTTAAACTAAAAAAATTAAAGACTTACAATCTGTGCAGCCGGGCCAGCGCAGGGAATGAAGCCATACTCGTCACTAACCGTGTCGCGTCGTACGTGGAGCGGCTTCGTGTTCATCTCCGTGATCTGACCATGCAAGTACACCGTGAAGGCACAGTACTCCTGATACCAACTGCGATAGGTCTGATCGTATGTATCGAAAGCATACGACAGGAGCTCGTCAGGGATCCTGTCGCCCATCGCCTCAAGCCGAGTCACATAATCGGCGTGCACGGTCCGCCAATCCTTGCCGCCGGTAGTGGCCAGATCTTTGTGAAGCTCGTACCACTTGTCCTTGGAGATGGGATCCGGGACGGGAAAGGGCTGACGCATACCGAACTGACGCATCACCCGTCCAGGATAGTAATGCTCGACCATCTGGTAGAACACAAGTGGTACCTGCAAGATGGGAATACAAAATGGGAATAAAAGTGATATAAATAAAAGTGATGCAAAATGGGAATACAATAATAATGCAAGGGTTACCTGAGCAAACCAAAACTGACGCTGCTGGAGGCATATATGAGGCAGGTCATGCAGGAAGGAGTGAGGGATAGCATCATCGTCATCAACCTCGACACGCTCGTCGTACGGCTGCCAGCAGACGTGTCTGTCAGGAGTCATCTGCTCGAACTGACTCCGGAAGAAATCAACACCCATAGGTCTGCCGTGCGGGGTCTGGATGTACGTCTTCCTCGAGCACCACTTCTGCGCGTAAGACGGGCATGTAATCCCGTCGGGCTGCCCCCAAGCTGGAGCCCAACCTCTCACTCGTGGCTGTGGACGGCCGAACGGGAACCTCGTCCACGACCAATGCATCAGGAGACCAGCTGGACCGTAGAAATTGTGCTTGTTTGTCTATTTAGGTACAATTGACAGTTAAAATTTTGGTTTTTTTTATGTAACCATTTAATTATTAAGATTTGGATTTCAAAATAATTTATACCTGACATGCGGTGCACAAACCCCGATATAGACATGCCAATACCGCTGCACCCCAGTTCATCTGTTTCGGCTGGGCCAAGTCCCTCAGCCACTCAAGCAAACATCCAGGGACAGTGGCCCCCGATGAATCTGGGAACATCCAGCAAGCAAACATCTCCATGATGTAAGCCCAGGTCCACCGATCTACCGTCTCAGCATCAGCATCTGCGTCCAGGGCTCCACTGTAAATTCGAACCAATTTAGTGAAAATTGCGAAAAATAATTAATTTTAAAAAATAGACATCAAATAATTAATTTTATAAAATAAATGTTACCTGAACCGCTCCCGCAAGTGTGATAAACTGATGTCATTCTTCGAGTAGACGTACCCCTTCTTGGTCGACCTCCGCTTCATCAACCCGTCTCCCAGCAGGTCGAGGACGAGCTGCGTGAAGTCTCCGTACTCCACACCTGTGACCGCCTCTCCGGCAATGGGCAGACCCCAGAGACAACTCACGTCCTGGAGAGACACCGTAATCTCTCCGATGGGCAAGTGGAAGGTGTGGGTCTCCGGTCGCCACCTCTCGACCAATGCAGATATAAGAGCGACATCTGCATTTAAGTCACTGAGCTGTGACACATGCCACAGACCCAGCCTCTGCAACGCGGCTGCAAATCGAGGGTCGTAGAGGATATTCATCTGGTTGTTACTCGTCGACGTCAGAGTATGAGTCTGCATTTAATTTCAAAATAAACACAAATACAATTTATTATTTTATTCAAATGAAAATGTATATTATTTGCAAGTGGTATAGAGATGTAAACTTACATATGAGTTTCTGATCTTGTGCTCCTTGTAAGGGAACCAGCAAACGGGACTGATATACTCTGACGTCAAATGCGGAAAGACGGTCCGAGCTAACACTACATCCAACTCCACATCATCATGAGGCAGACTGGTGTGCTTAGTGCCGCTGGATGACGCCATACTACAATTTGGTGCATTTCTAATCAAATTTGGTCATAAGTACCTCAAATAGGGTACTTTAATAATTTACTAAAATAATTTGGCATAAAATACAACATAATATAGCTAAAAACAATTCTACTCTGTTTGGACACCATTCTAAATATTTAATACAATTCTACTCTGTTTGAACACCATTCTAATTATTTAATACAATTCTACTCTGTTTGGACACCATTCTAAATAGTTAATACAATTCTACTATGTTTGAATTTATTTTGGACACCATTATAATTATTTATTACAATTCTACTCTATTTGGACACCATTATAATTATTTATTACAATTCTACTCTATTTGGACACCATTATAATTATTTATTACAATTCTACTCTATTTGGACACCATTCTAATTATTTATTACAATTCTACTCTATTTGGACACCATTCTAATTATTTATTACAATTCTACTCTATTTGGACACCATTCTAATTATTTATTACAATTCTACTCTATTTGGACACCATTCTAATTATTTATTACAATTCTACTCTATTTGAACCTATTTTGGACACCATTCTAATTATTTGGACCTATCTACTCTACAAATAAATAAATAAAAAAGTAAAAAAAAAAAAAAAACTTACTTTTTACTGTGCCGGAGTGCGCGGAGCGGGGAGTGCGGAGCAAAATGAGCTCTCCGCACCCTTATACCGTGAAAAGATGAGCTCCGCGAACCCAGTTGGCGCACCAAGTTTGTGCGCCAACCCAGTCCGCGCACGAGCCAATTTGGTGCGCGAACTGGGTTAGCGGAGGTGGTAGGATTGAATAAAGGGTCAGACGGGTGGTAACGAATTAATTCGGATTTTTGGCCGTGGTAACAATAAAAAATTCGCGTGATAGAGCATTCAAAGTATAAATACCTAACAATTAATACATATAGTAATATTTGCATATGTAAACACCCAAAAAAAAAATTAAATACGTACTTAACTTTGCAAGTACATAAACACATGTCTGTATAACTTTACGCGCGCATTGAACAATCACTACAACAAAATCGGTCTTCAGCGACCGGCATTAGCGACCGGTAAGGTCGCCGGTCGCTGAAGACCCCATAAAAAAAATAAAAAAATAAAAATTTAAATGTTTCGGCGACGAACTCTTCAGCGACCGGCGCCCATATCAAACCGGCTCATCTGCGACCGATTTCGGCCTTCTGTGACCGGCGCCTTACCCTTCTGTGACCGATTTGGCCGGTCGCAGAAGGGTTCCGCTGCTGTAGTGAATTCAGGTTTAATCTCCAATTATTTGAAGTACAAACACCTGACAATAAAAGTGTAAGTATATATATTTAGTTTTGTATTGTTAAGTTTTTTGTATGATATATAGAAAAATATAAATACCTAACAGTAAAAGTATAAATACCAGCTGACAATAAGATACTAGCTAATTAATACTTGACAGTGCAGGTATAAACACCCGTGTATATATAACTAATTAATAGGAAGATTGTTGGATGTGCATGGATTGAGTATGTGGATCCCCACGTGAAGTATGGGGCTGATGTAGATTTTTTTTTTTTTCAGAGTGCGGAGGCTTATTTTCCAAAAAAAAAAAAAGTATTCTGTTGGACTAAGTTTTTGTACATACTTTTTTTTAATAAAAGAGGAATGCATTGAACATGCATTTATTGCTACATCTAATTAATATGACTTAGCTAGCTACGACCCAACTCCCTTGCCCATAAAGAATTTAAGAATTTCTACATCAAACAACTCCATATAATAATATGGAAATATACCTGACCAGAGGCAGAGCCTGACTTTTGAACTATGGGGATCAAATATTTATAGAATAAATCATATAAAATTTTCTTGCAGAGGGGTCAATTTTACAATTTCATGATATTTTACTCTAAATTCTATAAAAAGTTATATAAAAATATAAAAAATTTGAAAAAAAAAAATATGGGGGTCAATTGACCCCCATAGTTTGTTCCTCCATCCGCCACCGTACCTGACAGTGATAAATATAGGTGCAACCACGAGTCCACGAGAGTGTGTATCCTCTGAGATATCTCATATTTTGTGTGACCTACGTGTCCGGTGCCTATTCGGTGATAGCGCAAGGCAGTATTATTTGAACTTTGAGATTCATGCAGAACATATTTGAACGGTTGAGATTTTCCAAACAGTCACACAAAATATGAGATATCTCAGAGGATGTGAATTTGTGCAACCACATACTAGAGGTGCAAACGGGTTGGATATTATCCGTCTGCATCCGGATCTGTATCTGAAAATTAGATACGGATATCTAATATCCGAATATCTATGCGGATATGGATACGGATATAGTTTTAAATTTTAATTATCCGTATTCAAATAGTAGATATATACCATACAGTTTAATATATATTATGAAAAAAATTATATTATTCACTATTATGAAAAGCGGATATCCGTATCCGTTTAATATCTGATATGTATCTGTATCCGACCCTACCTGACTTACCTGACTACTCGAATAAAGAGCATACAAGAGAATAAAAAAACTAAAATTAATGAGCCTCCTGGTATTTCCCGAATTCGGATTCAGTGAAGTAACTCAATTTTTGGGTTTTAAATCGGGACCATTCATTCCGAAGTAGATCGCACACATCCCGACGACAAGATAGTCAAGAAGGGCATAGACTGAGACAGAAGGATCCAAAGCTACCTTTCGAATAGCAACTCACCCACTCGTAAGCATAGTGACAAATTAATAATTCGGGAAAGGTTCGGCGGAGTCAAAAATTCGTGATTCGGGAATAATTCGGGTATAATTCGGGAATAATTCGGAATTATATATTGAATCCGAATCAGAAAACTTAGTCTGGTCTGAATTTTGATCAGACGTTCCAGATCCAAACTCAAAATTTGAGTTACTTTAGAGATCAAAATTATAAAGTAAAACAAGCAGCATTAATAGATTGAGTTCTCTTGGTCAAAAGTCAATCCAAACTCAAAATTTTAGAGACTCTGGTCCCACCACGTGCACAAATATTAGCTGGAAACCAGCGCTGAAGACTCCTCTGTCCCAGACACGTGCACTAGCCTTAGCCTCTAGGCGCTTTTTTTTAGGCGAAAGAAATCACGGCGAAGCAACGAAATTTTCCGTAAAAAACGCGAATAATACGGAAAATTCGTTTTAAACGCGAATAATTCGCGAACTAAACGTTTTATTCGCGAATTACCTTATTATACGCGGATTGATGCGCCATAGGTTCAAATCCGAATTATTCGCGAATAATTCGCGAATTATTCGCGAATTTTGTTACTATGCTCGTAAGTAAGATGTCAAAATTATGCCTCTTTGCATTTTCTATTCTGTTGAGCATTAATTGTTTTTGAATTTCTTTCAAGAAAATAATATACCTGACAATGACATCTAGCATTAGCATCTAAAAACAAAACATATCCGTACTTACCCTATATATCTATCTTTGATCAAAATGGCTCGTCTTTTTCGAATTCATATCACCCAAGGTAACAGAATATTTATATTTGGATTTGGATTTGGACTGTCCAATCAGAATCCTCACGACTATTAAAGTAATCCAGTGCGTTCCACCTCGGAACGAATTGGTCTGGATTTCTATCGGACGGCCATGATCCAAACAAAAATATTATGTTACCTCTGAGGATATTGATTCGCCTTTTTTTTCCCTAATTGCTTCCTACAGACAATCACCTATTAGGTAGGTGCTATCTTATCCCAAAACTCAGCTATAATTTTGCTTCCTTGATCCTACAATTCACAGTTGAAACCTAACATATTATCCCTATACCATAACCAGCATACACCCAAGTTTAACCCATAAAGTATATCTAGAGGCTATAGTATAGTTAATTAAAGACAAAATTTTGATGCTTCTTCTTCTAATGTTAAGAATCAGTTCCACTGGGGTCAATTTGGATAAATGGCATTTCTGCTCTTGACCAAGCATGCAGTGGAATTAGTGGTCTGCTAAGGGGTACCTCGGGCAGGGCAGGGTAGTGCCCGAGGCGGGCAGCGGGTAGGCGGGTACAGGGGTAGGCGGGTAGGCGGGTACAACGGGCACGGGTAGGCGGGTTTTTTTTTTAAAAACTCCGCCCTGCCCGTCTCAAACCCGTGCCCGTTGCGGGTAGACGGGTACAACGGGCACGGGTACAGCGGGCACGGGCAGGACGGGCACAGGTATTTTTTTTTTTTTTTGCTGTTAATCTGGACCGTTATTTTTAACTTGGAACGAATCTCAAAGCCAAATAATACTGCTCCCTGCGTTAGGAGAGGATATTGGAGAGGATCTTTTACACATATTTTTTTTTTGAAAAACCCCAGGCAGTGGCTGCCAGGTTAGATCTTTTACACATATTGGAGAGGATCTTGTTGCCTCGTAAAGTGAAGGGAATCTTTCAACAATTAATGCAGAGGATAGGACATACTAGGCCCCTGCGGCCCTGCGCTATGCTACACCCAATAGGCACCGTACACGTCGAAAGTGAAGGGAATCTTTACAATTACTTGATCTGCACCGTTCTTTTTAAATTGGCACGAATCTCAAAGGACACGGGTACGCGGGTGCGGGTACGCCCGTGGCGGGTGCGGGCAGACGGGCAGCGGGCACGGGTCTGCCGGGTACGGGTACACCCGGGTTTGGCACCAAAACAGGCCACCCTGCCCATTTCAAGCCCGTACCCGCGTACCCGTTTACCCGTCTATACCCGGGCACGGGTACGGGTACCCCGGGCACCGGGCACGGGCGGACCGGGTTCGGGCAGCCCGCGGCGGGCAGTGTCAAACCACTAAGTGGAATACATTCCAAAAATGAGTCCATAGATGACATATTTGTGGTGTGTGTCTATATATATATATATATATAGAGTGGCTAATATCAAAACGTTTGTTTCTAGCCCCCGGTGCAACCAAGTTGTTTTCGGGTTTTCAAAGTTCAAACGGTCGATGCGAACCGTTAAATGTTTAATCTATATTAAAATATGCTTGGAGACCAAATTTTACATTTTTTGGAATTTTTTTGCTATTTATTAAGCCACTTTGAAATTTGCTGATCCGGGTGAACAGTAAAAACAGTGCAACTAAATTCTGGACCATGTGATCAGCAACTTTCAAAGTGGCTTAATAAATAGTAAAAAAATTCAAAAAAATGTAAAATTTAGTCTCCAAGCACATTTCAATATAGAGAACATGTTGAACGGTTCGGATCGACCGTTTGGACTTTGAAAACCCAAAAACAACTTGGTTGCACCGGGAGCTAGGAACAAACGTTTTGATATTAGCCACTCTCTCTCTCTCTCTATATATATATGGAGTTGGCTACGGTGCTATGCATAGCATAGAGGGACTCTGTGCTACGGCTTAATATTTGAGTTTTCAATAACAGTCGATCCGTACCGTTCAACATGATCTCCATATGAATATGTACTTGCAAATCAAATTTTACATTTTTTAGAGTTTGTTTACTATTATTTTAGATAAGTAGAAAAATACTTGATCTGAATGGTACAGAATTTTCAGATCAAGTGATTTTCTACCTATCTAAAAAAATAGTAAAAAAATTCTAAAAAATGTAAAATTTGGTTTGCAAGTACATATTCATATGGAGATCATGTTGAATGGTTCAAATCGACCGTTAGGATTTTGAAAACTCAAATATTGAGCCGTAGCACGGAGGCCCTCTATGCTATGCATATATATATATATATATATATATATATTAAGAGTACGGCTAACGCGTTTCCTCTAGTATATCAACAATATGCTTCCGGTTTTCAAAATCTATCTTTTTTTTTTGAAAGAGAAACATGAGGGTCTAGCCCTCAAATTCCATATATGATCATACCAGTGGTATGATGAAAGGGTTTGTAAAGTTATTTACAAGCAGCACAAATAAAGTAAAGCAAAATAAAAAGATGAAGATGAAATAAAATAAAAGAAAATTATTGTAACAGCTTCAGCATCGATTTACTCCTCAGGAAACCAAAGTCTAACTTCTTGTACTATTTCCCAAGATAATTGAGTTGGTGTTTTGCTCAATTCTTGAAAAATTCTTCTACATCTTTCCTTCCATATAGAGAACACCATGGCCAATGATGTTCTTCTCACCATCTTCCATTTAGAATCTAGCATTGAACTTTGAAAATTTCCTTGAGCAAAGAACTGGCACCTCCCTAATTCCGGATTCCTGATCCGCATCTCCCTTCTTACCATTATAGCAAACTGACAGTGTTTGAAGAGATGATTAATCGATTCTGCTTGTTGCATGCACAAGGAGCATCTATTAACCATGCACCATCCTCTACTAACCAAATTATCAACTGTCAGAATCTTATTATTGAGCATCAGCCAACCAAATATCATGACCCTCAAAGGCGCTTTAATACGCCAAATTCTCGCTATGTGTGCTTCAATGTATGGTCCCTCCTCAAACACTCTGTAATAGGATTTAACAGTATACTTTCCACTGTCTTCCCATTTCCAAATCAATTCATCCTGCTGCTGGTTTGGTGGTAAGAGTTGCACCTGCAACAGCTCTGTCAGCAGCGCCTGTTGCTCCTGTTGGGCCAGCAATGACACCTGGTCTGACACATGAAGAACCCAATTTCCCTGCACAATAGCTTCAGCCACTGTCATATCCTTGTTGTCGGCATACGTGTATAGCACTGCATATCTAGTTCTTATTGGGTCGTGCAGCCATGAGTCTTTCCAGAATTTTATATGCGATCCTTGCCCTTTCTTGAAGCGGACAGAACCATATAAAAATTGCTGAATCGGCGTTAGGCTTTTCCAGAGTGGAGTGGTCACATATAGTTCCCATGGCCTTGTAACTGCAGTGTTCAAACCAATGTCTATCTAATTGACTTCAAACGACAAATCCAAACTGTTCAAACCAATGTCCTTAACGAGAGCTTCGTTTTTATATAAAAAATTTAATTTTCGAATTTATTTACTATCAAGTCAAGTGGTCAAAATATGAAGGATTTTGTGCGCATTTTAGTGCCCTATTTTGCTCTTTTTTTTTACAACTTGACTTGATAGTAAATAAATTCGAAAATAAAAAAAAATTATATGTAAATGAAGCTCTCGGTAAGGAGATTGGTTTGAACGGTTTGGATTTGTAATTTGAAGCCCATTCGATAGATTTTAGAGGCCGGAAGTAGGGGTGTTCATCGGTTCGGTTCGGTTTCAACTGAACCGAACTAGGCAAACCAAAGTTATAATTCGGTTTCTAAAATAGAACCGAACCGATTTAGCATTGCAACCGAACCGAACCGAAGTTTTATTTCGGTTTGTTCGGTTCAAACCAAAATATATTATTTTTTTAATTTAAAATAATTGATTTATAATAAACCGAAGTATATAAAGAAATAAACCGGGTATTAAGAAATTAATAAACCGGGATATTAAAAAATAAATCGAAGTATATTTCAAGCAATTTATTAAGAAATAAACCAAGGTGGTCCGGACGAAATTTATAATATATAAAAGTTCGGTCGGTTCGGTTATTTCGGTTTTAAAAATTACCAAACCGAACCGAACCGAAATTATAATTCGGTTTTAGAAAGCAAACCAAACCGAAAAAACCGAACCGTTTGGTTCAAACTAATTCGGTTATGTTCAAAACTGACTAAACCGGACCCAACGAACACCCCTAGCCGGAAGTATATTGTTGATATACTAGAGGAAGCGTGTTAGCCGTACTCATAGCATCAAATTTCAACCACCAAGTCCGGTATAACGTATTCCAAAGTGCGTTCAAGCGTGCATCCAGATGATCTGGAGTCAACAAGGGATAACGGACTGCCTATATTTAATGTCCGCGTATTCTCGATTTATTTCTGGAGATTGAAATTAGTAACTTTTAAACATACTTTAATTATTTCAGAAGATGTGTATATATGAACTCCGCCCATGCTTAAGATGCATGGTCTTGGTGGATATGTATTATCACTTGATGGATTCGGCATTAATTCTAGTCTGGGATAGTAATTGCCATGCTTTTAATTTTGTGAAATCATAACGAAATAATATATGTGAGGCATTGTGTTCCCAATTTTTTATTAATAGAAAATAAAAAAATATCGAAAATTGGTTACGATTCCACGAAATCTTGATTTATAGGAAGAACGGGATATTGTATCCCGTCTAGTAAATCGTAACCATAACCACGATCGCTAATTAACTAAAAAAACCTGAACGGCATAGACCATCCCGTCCAGAGCGCAATTTTTTTTTTTTTGTGATTTCATTTTCTATTGTTATTCTGTAATGGTGTGAAGTTCGAGCATAAATGTCAGGATTGTAAATACCATCACTGTCAACTAAAAAAAAAAGTAATTACCATCAATGGTTGTCTGTCTTTTTAGATTTTATCTTGTACTTTGTGTTGGTGATATTCAGACAAATATCAAATTCGGATTTCATCAGAACTAATTAATTTCAAATACAGTATGATAGGCCCATATACCAATGGTCCTTAATAAACTCGAATTTGGCCCATAAAGCATTTGGGATTTGGACCCGCAAAGGGCCAGCTCAAAATAAAGCAAAACAAGGCCCCCAATACAGGCTACGGCCTAAAAACAGCTCGGAACTCGGACCCCCTCCCGAGGCCAGCCCGAGACCAAAAGACAGTAGGAACTCGGACCTCTTCGGAGGCCAGCCCGAGATCAAACAAGGCAGGGCCCAACGCCCAAAGGCCGAACGGCCGAAAAGGGCCGACATTAAGCCTTGCCAAATGACTTAGAACAACTTGGCCTGCGGAGTCTGGTTGGGCCTTGATCAAAAAGGCCCAGCCCAATATTGACTTCGCGTCACCGCCAAATTATGCGAATATTACTGCCTATTATGCGGGCGCCCTCAGCTATTATGCGGACCCTCATCACTATTGCTGACAAGACGCCGCTACAGTAAGGCGCCCGCCCCCTATTTAAGGCAGAAAATTCCCCATTAAAAGGGGATCGTATTTATTACTAATCAAAGGTATCTGAAGGGTTAGAGTGCTGATACCTCTCCACCTCCAGCGTGTTTACAGCCTCGGCCCGTTTTACTCGAAACGGGACGAGCCCAATTTTCAGGATCCAGTTCCCTTACGGCCTGCTCCCCCGGGACGGGACGTATCACAGTATACCCTTGAATTTTTAATGATTATATGAATTAGATCATGTGGATTTGAATTTGATCAGATATCGGATTGATCTTGATCATCCATATCTGAATTTTAGTGAGTTACGTGTGAGCTCCAGAGATAACCAAGCAGGTTAGATTATGCTTGAATCCTAGACATGATTTAATACATGATACATGATCTAATACATATAATCATTAAAAATTCAAGAGTATACTGAATTTGAAATTAATTAGTCTGATGAAATCTGAACTTGACATTTATCTAAATATCACCAACACAAAGTATAAGATAAAATCTAAAAAGACAGACAACCCGTGATGTTATTTTTTTTTAGTTGACAGTAATGGTATTTACAATCCTCACAGCTATGCTAGAATCTTACACCACCAAAATTTTTATTTATACCATCTTAAAAAAAAGAAAGATAAAATTGCAAGTACAAACTCACCGCTTGAAAAATATATATATGCCTGGTGAAGAAATTGAATAAATGAAAAAAATGCCTATCAGTGAATAAACTTATTGATTTGGCGGTTTTAGAATCTTCTATGTTCAAGAAGAGAAGATGTTGGAAATGAAAAAAAAAAAATTATTCTATTTGTAGTTAACATATTTCAGACTGTATATATATATATATAGAGAGAGAGAGTCCGGCTAGATTGCTTCCGGAAGCACTTTGACCGAAGTGCTTACGGGTCAAATTTAGCCGTTTGATGTTCGAAATGTCGAACTAAATATCTCAATAAATAAATTAGTTATATAATAAATATGTAGAATACCGATTTTAACTATTTTTGAAATTTTTTAACTATGTTTATGATTTTTGAAAGATGGACTTTTTTTACCTAAAAATAAAAGTATTTTTAAGCCAAAAGAGACCATATTTCAAAAATCATAAAAAATAGTAAAAATCGTTATTTTACATGTTTATTATATAACCAATTTATTGAGCTACTTAGATTGACATTTCGAACATCAAATATTAAAATTTGATCCCGTAAGCACTTCGGTTGAAGTGCTTCCGGAAGCAATTTAGCCAAACTCTCTCTCTCTCTCTCTCTATATATATATATATGAGGAGGGATCAAGTTACAACAAAGTTACAACAACTATTTTTTTCATTTTCAAAGTCCAAATCGTCGATCCAAACCGTTCAACATGATTATCTAAATAAAATGTGCTTGCAGATCAAATTTTACATTTTTTTGAATTTTTTTACTATTTATTAAGTATTTTACAAAAAATAGTCATATTCAGACCATTGAATTTTGTACCCATCTTAATAAATAGTAAAAAAATTCAAAAAAATGTAAAATTTGATCTGCAAGCACATTTTATTGTGGAGATCATGTTGAACGGTTTGGATCGACGATTTGGACTTTGAAAATGAAAAAAATGGTTGTTGTAACTTTGTTGTAACTCAAATTTGTTGTAACTTGATCCCTCCTCTATATATATATATATGAGCAGGGTTAAAATGCACCATTGATTTTGTGCTCCAATCATGCTCCACATCCTTATTTTCATTTTCAAAGTCCGAACAGATGATCCAAACCGTTCACCATATGAGATTCATATTAAAATGTGCTTGGAGACAAAATTTTATATTTTTTGAAGATTTTTTACTAATTTTTTAAATAGGTACAAAATCACTGTTTTCAGAAGATTCTGGCCCATCCAAAACAGTGATTTTGTACCTATCCAAAAAAATAGTAAAAAATTTCAAAAAATATAAAATTTTGTCTCTAAGCACATTTTAATATGAATCTCATATTGAGCAGTTTGGATCGATTGTTCGAACTTTGAAAACGGAGAAAAAAACGTGGAGCATGATTGGAGCACAAAACTAATGGTGCATTTTAACCCTACTCTATATATATATATATATATACACACACACACACATAGAGTTGGGCTACGATACTTCGCGAAGTAAAGCAAGTGTTTTACTTCACGTCTATATCTTCAATTTGAAAGTTCAAAACGTCAATCTAAACCGTTCAAGTTGATCTCCATATTAAAATTGTGCTTGGAGATCAAATTTTACAATTTTTAGAAACTTTTTATTATTTTTTTGGATTTTTTTTTAAATCACTTTTTTTCATAAAATTGTGGACCATAAAAAATCAGTGATTTTAAAAAATTCCAAAAAAATTGTAAAATTTTACCTAGCTGCGAGGACACTTGTCCCTTACGAAAGGGAGCATTATGATATTGACCGTGAGTCGATTACCCCGTTTTCATCCAATCTAATTAATGGGACGGGAACATTCCATGAAACAATGTTTGGTTTGAACTTTCAATGAATTATTCTTGGCCAAGGAGTTTTAAACTTTAATTTCAATAAAGCGTCTTGGCCAATGACCGACTATTATTACTGCCATGAACGTACATTTTCCCCTCGTTGTACGGTAGGTCCCTTTTCGTACATTAATTATTTTCTCATAAGCAAATTTAATGTTAATTAGTTTGCCGGACAGGGATTTTGCTAAGACATCCTATTCGTACGAAGATTTAATTTATATGTTGGTCCTACATGACCGTTTTTGTTGTTGTACTCATGTTGTGGTTTATAATATTGTTAAGCTATTTTTAAAGTGTGTAAGAGATCATAGAGATATTTGAGAAGTACTTGCTAGGGTGAATAGGAGCGCCTTGGTATATATTTTTGATATTTGGTTCTTCTAATTAATTTGGTATCTCAAGCTCACTGTTTAATTGATATCTATTCTGCTTGGGCTGATGTATGAAGTTTTCCTATTAAAGCCGTGAACTAGTAGTCTAGCAATTTAATTGATTCAATCGGGTTCGATCACACCTCAAATGATCGTTCTAAAAGGAATTTGAACAGCCATGCATCGACTATATTAATTTTATCATGTCACTGCAAATTCTGTGTATGTATTTTGCTTTCTAGAACTTGCAGAATGTGCCTTTCAGTGAGCTTGATCGTATCCTTAAAAGTTCGGAACGGACTCCGTTGTTTTTCTGACAGAAAAGCAGAGTCCTGCTTTTCCTATCTCAACCATTCAAAATCGTTGAGATCTATGCATGAAATTTTTTTTTTATCGAGATACATGAATGAAAATTTTTGAATGGTTGAGATCGGAAAAGCAGCAGAGCCTTATCCTAAAAGTTCTAACATATAACTCACCATTATGCCATATTAATTACATGTACTATATATATATCCTAAGTTCCAAGCTTAATGATATATTGAATTTCTTCTGGTGCTTGTTGCTGACAGTTCGCCAGTGTGCTTTTCCAGGTTTGCTTAGGCATACATGCTTCTCATTCACATTTCAACTTCATGCTTCACAATCTTATAAACTTGATATGTGGCCGGATATATGTTAGATATTCACATGTTGTTTTAGAATTGACAAACCAGGAATTCTAACTTCATGTCTATCAATTATTGCACAGTTCTAATATTTTTGTTTGGAAAAATACGTAATACATTTTTATGGATAGTTCTATATATCTCTAACTTGCATAGTACATTTCTAAATTATTTAGATATGACGTGTATCTTTTTTTTGAAGAATAGTGGATATTTTCACCGATTTCATTAGAAATCATATGAACCTAATTGGTATCTAAATTAGATACCAAAATCAAGACATAAGAGTCATTTACATCACAAAATTACAACAGTTGTAAAGAGCTAACTAAAAACATTACCAAAAACAAACTAAACAGCACCAAAATGATAGAACCTGATGGATTACAACAGCCAAGAGTCTAAACAACTAAAAAGAAAGAACAGAACTGCACTAAAATATTAAACTAATTCCTCCCAGTTAATGTCATCCCCATCATTCAATTCTTCTCCAGACATTTGATTTTGGGGGCTGCCAGCTCCAAAATCCTGAGTAGAGGTGTCCTCGGAACTCACCCTGTTTAGTGAGAGCAAGAGATCCACTACCTGAGAGGAGTCTGGGCTGCTTGTTGCTTCCTCCAGAATTAGATCTGGGAGATCCTTAACATCAAAAGGAAGCATTAGGTTTAACTTAAGTACAAAATTTTTTGATTTGGACTTGCACCAAAAATGGCTAAAGAAATTATCTTAGCACCAATTGCCTTAATAGAGAGGATTGGTATCTTTAAAACAAACCCAATTTCTTTCTAACCAAATGGTCCAAAGGACTGCTGCCCTTAGTAATTCAACTAATAATTAATCTATCTTTTAAATTCGTTACACGCTAAATCATGGCAGAAGGATTTTAAGCTGGAATGCTATCAACAAAATTATTATGAAAAAAAAAATTAATAAATATATAAGTATCATATAATATATGTTTATTATGCAACCAAAATAATTCAGCACAACTTTTTTTCTCAAAATAATTAATAAATAAGTATCATATATATGTCGTAATTATAACAATATTTTTTCACAGAAATTTTTCGCATTAGATAATAATGATTCAATCATATCAATAATAACCCTTCATATTTTTTTTATACAGTGGCGACTTGCCCAATCTTTTATTGAGCTGAAAAACTCAAAACTACTCTGTTCAACTTATACCAATCTTTTATGGAGCTAACAAAATTTAATTTATTTTATGAGAAGTTAATTACATGGGCAACAAGATATGATATTATTGTAAAAGAGATTTGCACACCCATTCAGTTGGTCAAGTGCATAGATCCCATGCAAATAAGAGTCATTAGCATGGGATCACATGTATCGGCTTCATTTAATTGCATGTAGTACCAATGCAATTTGTCAACTGTATGCATGGGTACGTAGCACATACAAATGAATATTTTTTTGTCTATACAAATAATTCAAATTCTAGTAATGAAATATTTTTCTTTCTAATGTTTATGTTTCCATAGATGTCAGTGGCTTCTTCATCTGTTTTATTATCCTTAATTATCTATTTTTTGTTGAATGAAATTTATTTTCATCTAATGGGAAAAAAGCTCATGTGAACTACGACATAATATTGCTAGAACAGGACGGGCTACTATTAAAGACCTGAATTTTAATTTTTACTCATTGTTAAAGTTTACAATTCTCATCTAATTAAATTTGTGTTAAAGTTTACAATTCTCTTATTTGGACGAAATTTTCAGAATGGGATGCGTCCAAATAAGAGAGAAGAAATATTTAATAACTCTGAGACAAACTTTGGGACCAATATATTTTACAAATAGCAATCTGAATTTTTCCATCAAAAATTACTCATGCCTTTTCATTAATTTCTGTAAATAAAATTGGTGCACAATAATAACATAGGCCACATAATTAGATAAAACTAATAATTTTCCCTTTTTTATTTTCAAAGCTAAAATATTATTAAGACAAATCTCGATCAAAACACAATGTAAAACGGAGAATCACCATTCTAATCATATTTTATAGAATGGCCGGTCATCAACCGTAAATTGTGCCGACCGGTCCGGATCAATCATTGGTTGGTGTCATATTATAACTCAGTTGTTCATAGTAAAACAAGTCCCGTGATATGTACAGAAATTTTTATATTCCCATAAGGGCTGTTTTATGAGAGCCATTATCTGTGGAAATATTGCGGAGGCTCCTATATAATAAAACATTGGATAAGACAATCAATACCTTGTGTTAATCAGCCATTCAATATACAAATTAGCCACTTGTGTCACTGAGTCCTAATATTCACACGTAATAATGAATACAAAATTTAACATTCGTTTTGAAAACAGTAGTAGGTGGATATAATTTACTTATAAATCTTTCGAAAATAGAAAATATATATAGTAGTAGGTGGACAACTTACTTATAAATCTTTACGCACTGTTTTGTTAATAGCTGCATCAAGCAACCATAAATCATCTAAAGAAACACAATCAAATGAAAAGTTATTGTAAGTAGCAATCCAATTCCAAATTAATCTAATATAAGAACAGTGTATAAACAGGTGGTCTGTACTTTCAACTTGATCACATAACACACATGTGGTATCACCTGGCCACCCCTTTACTGCTAAGTTAGCCTTAGTAAGAATCTTATCTCTTCTTACTAACCATGAAAAGATTTTGATCTTTAAAAGTATATGTGATTTCCAAATAGTGGTATACTCTAAGTTAGGCATTCCTCCATATTCTAACCATTTATAGAATGAATGAACAGTGAAATGATCATCATTAGACCATCTCCAAATCAATCTGTCCTCCACTTGAGCTGAAAGTGTAAAATGTTGGAATTGGTGTTGTAAAGCCAACCATTCTACTAAGTATATACCTGTTAATTGTCTTTGGAAAGACAATTGCATAGGAGAGGTGGCAAATACCTCAGCTACAGAAATGAATCTATGTGTAACAATAGAGAATAAATTAGGATACTGAAATTGTAGGGCATGTTCAGTACACCATCTATCTAACCAAAAAGATGTTGAATTACCATTACCTATTTCTTTATTAAGTCCTAAATTAATAACTACATGATCTTTAAGAATAGATTTCCAAAAGGTAAAACAAGCATTGGGAGAAGTTCTTTTACCATACTTACTAAGAAGAATATCTTTCCATCTTCCTTGACAAGAATTATCAAGAAATCTAATCCACCATTTAGCAGAGTGCTTTATTCATTAGTTTAAGATCCAAAATACCTAAACCTCCTTGATCTTTACCTTTACAAACCACATCCCATGCAACCAAGGAATATTTTTTCCTAGTTAATTACCACCATGCCACAAAAAATTTCTTCTTATTTTGTCAATTTTCTGTCTAATTTTGACAGGCATCCTATAAATAGACAGCCAATATAAAGGGATTGCAGAGAGAACAGAGTTTAAAAGTGTTACCCTACCACTTAGTGATAATAGAGAACATTTCCAACTTGGAAGTCTCTTTTCTATCTTATCAATCAGTAATTGCCAATCTATATCTGTTAAGGCTTTGTTATTAATAGGAACACCCAAGTAAGTTAATGGTAAAGTAGCTACTTTGCATCCTAATACAGATGCTAAAGAGTTACTCTCAAGATCAGATAAGTTAAGAGGATACATTTCACTTTTCTCATAATTGATTTTGAGACCTGAAGCATTTTCAAAAGCTAAGAGTAGCCATTTGATATTACTTAAGGTCACTGTCTCAGCTTTGAGAAAGAGAAGAGTATCATCTGCAAAATGTAAATTCATTACATTTCCTATATTAGAAAAATTACCTAATCCTTCTACCAATCCTCCTCTATTAGCTCTAGTTAGGATTTTGTTAAGAGCATCAGTAACTAAAATGAATAGAAAAGGAGACAAGGGATCTCCTTGTCTCACTCCTCTTCTACAAGAAAAATAAGGACCTAATGAACCATTTAGATTAACACATGTTCTACTACCTTCTAGAGTTAATTTAATCTAAGTGATAAATTTGTGTCCAAACCCTCTAGCTTGTAACACTTCTAATAGAAAATCCCAATTAACATGATCAAATGCCTTCTCAAAATCCAGTTTAAACAAAACCCCTTTATGTTTTTTTATTTCTACTTGGTGGAGGATTTCATGAGCACAAACTACATTATCTAAAATTAATCTCCCTTTAATGTAAGCAGTTTGAGAAGAATCAATCAAAGAGTCCATAACACAAGCTAATCTGTCAGCTAGTAGTTTAGTAATTAGTTTATAGCTACAATTAATGAGACTAATTGGTCTAAAATTTCTAACAGTAATTGCATCTTCCTTTTTAGGTATCAAACAAATAGATGCAAGATTAAATTTAGAAACATCTAATGAATGATTATAGAAATCAGTAAACATCCTAAATAAGTCATCTTTAACTATTTCCCAGAATGATTGATAAAACTGAAAAGACATGCCATCTGGACTAGGAGCTTTGGAAGGGTTACAAGCAAAAACAACTCTTTTAATTTCCTCTATTGTAAAAGGAGTTTCTAAAAATGAACATTGATCTCTATTTAAATTTTTAGAATTCAACCATAAATCCTTTTGTAAAGTTATGATTCTAGAAGTAGAGGATCCCATAAGACCTTTGTAAAAATCAGTGATATGCTTATGTATTAGAGCTTGATCAAAAACTAAAGTCCCTTCAATTTCTAAGCAACCAATAGAGTTTTTCTTTTTCCTAGAAGAGGCTACCACATGGAAAAACTTAGTATTGAGGTCTCCCTCTAAAAACCACTTAAGTTTTGATCTCTGTTGCCAATATTGTTCTTCTTCTAAATATAATTTATGCAACTCATTTTGACATGAAATCCAATTATCTAAGTCATGATCAGTAAGACAGTTATCATCTAATTGTTGTTCAAAATTGCCAATTTTTGCTAAAAGATTAGACTTTAACCTTTTTGTTTCCCCTCTAACATTTGAACTCCATCCTCTTAATTTTTTTCTTAAAAATTGCATTCTCAATTTCCAGCTAAGTCCCAAGTCAGATGTTAAAGGGATTTCAGACCACCAAGAAGTTACTAAATCATAAAAACCATCAATAGCTAACCAAGTTTTATCAAATTTAATAGTTTTAGACTTAGGAAATATTACTGCTTGAGTATCTAAGATCAAGGAATTATGGTCAGAGTATGCCCTGGGCAGAGAAGAGAGTTTTGCCAAAGTGAAATGAGAATTCCAGGAATTAGTGCAAAAACATCTATCTAGTAAGGCCTGAGAGTGAGAATTTAAAGATCTAGCCCAAGTAAATTTTCTATCTGATAAAGAGAGTTCCATTAATTCCTTATCCCTAATGAAAGAGTTAAAACGACTACTAATTACATGATTAAATGAAGGACCAGATCTCTCTGACCTACGTCGAATCATATTAAAGTCACCCATTATAATCCAAGCATCCATTCCTAAAGTACCAATATCAGCTAATTCTAAAAGAAAATTTCTTCTAGTATTAGTAGATAGAGGTCCATAAACTGTTGTAAAACACCATTCAAAGTTATCTGTCTTATTTTTTAAATGCACTGTAATTGAATAATCTCTAACATAAAAAGCAATCAAGGAGAAGACAGAATCATTATAACCTAAAAGTAAACCCCCTGAGGCACCCACAGAGGGTTTTACTATCCATTGAGTAACAGTAAAACTTAAAGTTCTTAAAGTTCTATCAGAAAAAATTTCTTTTTTAGTTTCCTGAATACAAACCAAGTCAATATTGTTGTCCTTAATTAAATCACTTAAGTATCTTCTTTTAACTGATAAACCTAATCCTCTAGCATTCCAGTTAAGAACTTTAACCATTATACTTAGTTAAATCCCTAATACTGTGAGACTCAGTTGTCTCAGAAGACTCTACTGTATCAGAATCCTGTAACTGCATTAGTGTCACAGTATCAGGAATATGACCAGTCTGTACACTCTCAGAAATAACCGACTCAAAACGAGGCTTAGATAAAGCTCTTAAAGTTTGAACAATCTTAATACTATCATCTAAATTATCCCCTAATTTAAAACCACTGATATCATACAACTTTACCAAATCTAAATCAGATAGAGAAGAATAAGGAAATTGTTCCAAAAGAAACTGAGTATCTGTGGTAGCTTTAGCAGACTTAGCAGAAGTCTTAGCTCCCTCAGTAGGAGTCACTTCCTTGGCCCCAGCCAATTGATTCAGTTTAACCCTAAGGCTATTACGAGGCTCATCAGTAGAAGTGGTTATCTGATGTTTCCCTTTCCTTTTCTTTTCTTTTTCATTACAAATGGCAACGTCCCAAGGATCCTTAGAATCCATGGGAGGAGGGGGAGGGGGAGGAGAGGGCTCAGACCAAGGGTCATGGTCTAAGACAAAGCTAGAATTAACAGCAGTGGATACTGTCAAAGTATCAGGTAGTTCTCTTAATGGGGTAAAGCGATTAGATGAATCACTCTGAATGGTATGAGAGCCAGAAGGTACTGGCAATGATGGAGGGGGTCTAGGCAAAGGAGTCGGAGAAGAGACAGGTTGTGGAAAGGGCAAAGGTGGAGGGGAAGGAGTAACCAGAGATTGATGAGAGGAAGGGGTAGGCTTAACTGGTTGTGGCAGAGGTGGGGGAGCCCCAATAGGCTGGCGGCGCTGCCAGTAAGGGCGCTGATGAACAGATGAAGGCCGTCCCTCTCCTTCAACAACAAATTGGATCCAATGATACCTGGATTGACCATCTGGACCAGTAAACAACACTTTGCGACAGGGAGGGATGTCAGACCTAGCAGAAACCCCTATCTTAAGTCGTAGATATTTCATAATGTCCCGACTTCGAGACAAAGGATCAACTTGTAAGACAAAACCCCCCATGTCACTAATCAATCTTTCAAAATCAAGACCACGAGATAAAGCAGAAGGCAAGCCAAATATTTTAATCCAGAAAGTTTGAGGTTCCCAGCCACCATCATACTTGATCGGATCAAAGGCCTCAAGAGGAAAAACAATGTCACCTAATAAGACCCGACCCTCTTCCAGAGCAATTTGTCTCCAAGTCGGATCAGGCGGAGTAATCACAAAGCAGTCATCATTTAGAGGAACAACCTTCCAGTGAAAATTAGGTACTGGAAATCGATCAATCAGACGAGATCGAATAAACTCAACACCCTTTCGATAAGAATCTTTGATGACCACATCACGGTGCAAAATAGCATCGAAATCTTTAATCGCCTTGTTACTACTAAAACGCAGCACTGGGAGAGCATTTCCGAACACTTTCATCTCATCCGTAAGAGGAGGACGAGATGAAGAAGGTAACATTGTGATCGCCTTGCAAGTATGCGATCTGTGACCAAGACGATTGCAAGCAAAACAAACCACTGCGTTGCGACAATCTTGAGCCAGATGACCCAAATCACCGCAACGAAAGCAGACAACAGACCCCTTTTTAGAAAGAAAATTGAGAGAAAGAAGCTTAGAATGAAGACAAGACGCTGTGGGAACTCTAGAAGTATCGAGAAGCTTCGGATTATCTGTGGTATGCTTTGTGTGAACTGCTGAAGCTGGAGGAGGTGCAAGAGCCGCTGTCGCCGCATAAGATCTATTGATAGCGGATCCGAAAGGACGCCATTGGGAGAAGGTGTCTCCAGGTGGTGGAGAGGAGGGCCCAGCAGCAGACTTAGACGGAGAGGAGTGAGGCAAAGGCAAACTGGAGGGAGTACGAATTCCATCCGTCGACGGGGGCCTACCAGCAGAGAGTGTAGGAAGTGAACTGGAGGCGGAGAGTAGCGAGAAATGGGGGCCTAATGTTCCGCTAGTAAGTGAAATCCCACCTGTCGGAGAGATATGGGATTGGAGGGGCGGAATCGCTAAAGGCATGGTGGAGCGGGTTGGATCACAAAGATGCTTCGCACAATCCAGAAATCGCCGCATAGAGGACTCCCTGTCCGCTAGCACAGACGATAGAGCCATGAGGAGAGAAAAGCAGAAAAAGGTTGGGCCGTGAAATCAAATCTTGGAAATCTTGAAAATCCGGGGACGGTGGTTGGCCCAAGAGCAAAATTTCTAATTAATGAGGGCAAAATTACGCTAGCTACAGTATAAATTAGGTGGTAATATAAAAATGCACAAAAGAACTAACAGTGCAATATGAGATACCTAAAAGAAAAATAAGAGAAATTTTGTTTTAGGTAGATATGACGTGTATCAATTTTGAGTCAATTGAAATTTACTTAATTAGTAATTTCTCATAAATATGTTTGAACTTTACCATTAAAACAAAATTGTTTGATGGAAGGCTAAATGTATTCCAAATAAATTAAGTTTAATACATGCATGCTCTATATCTAAATAATTGGAATATATCTACAATTCTGGATAGACAAAATTTTCTTTCTATAATATTGAGATTTTAATATGGTAGGGACCTGCATATTCTCTTTTCATTAACCCAACATGCATGGTAGCTTGGAAGATAGAAAATAATAAATGAAAAGATAAGTAATTTTCTATTTTCTATACAACAACAATTGTCAGTGTCCCCTCAACCATTTTATATATATATATCATCCTCGCACTAGGCATCAAAATATGAACTTTGCCAAGCTAGCTCAGCTCAGCTTAGCTTAGAGAGAGAGAGAGAGAACTTAGAAGCTGCTGCTAAGTGTACAAAAAACAAAAAAGAGAGAGAGAGAGAGTATGAAGAGGAGAGAGGAGCCACCTTTAACTCATGCTGACAATGAAGAGTTCCTTAGGATGCTCAGGGAGAGAAAAGAAAGGTGAATATATCTACCTTCAGAATTGATTAGCCTTTCAATTCAGATATATATTTTGCAGGCTTTTTTAATGATACTTATCAAAATATATGGTTAATTACATGATGTACATATAATTCATATTTAGCACTCGATCCCTAAAATGGCGATAACAATGATATATATATCGTATATATTTATTTGTGAAATTGAATATAGGATGGGTGTTCAAGCTACACAAGTAGAAGTTCGGTTCCAGAATTTGACAATCGAGGCAGAAACGCAAACTGGTCGACAAGATCTTCCGACTTTGCTAAATGCTACTCTTAATGGTGTTGAGGTACGTAGGTGTAAATTAATTAGATTCTGTATTTTGTTTCATGTTCTTCACAAATTTGTTCTTTCTCTCTCTCTCTCTCTCTATATATATATAGTGATGCTACGATGCTTTGAGAAGTAAATAGGATATTTTACTTCCCGCTCATATCTCTATTTTCAAAGTTCAAATAGTTGATCTGAACTTCTCAACACGATCTTCATATTGAAATGTGCTTGGAGACCAAATTTTACTACTTTTTTAGAATTTTTGAAAATCAGTGTTTTTCTGAATTTTTTTATTTTTTATTTAATGAAAAGCTGTGATTTTCAAAAATTCTAAAAAAATAGTAAAAAATTTCCAAAAAATGTAAAATTTGATTTCCAAACACATTTCAATATGAAGATCGTGTTGAGAAGTTCGGATCGACTATTTGAACTTTAAAAATAGAGATATGAGCGGAAAGTAAAATACCCTCTTTACTTCTCAAAACATGATAGCCTATCTATCTATATATATATACACACACACATACAAAGATCTATATATGTTGCTTATGCATGAGCATCCCCGGATTTTGATAAGCTTTGATTTATACAAGTTTTTGCTTTTTAATTCTATGCTACGACCGAAAAGGTGGTATTGTTACATATAATTAATTCAATTATTTGATATACTAAAACTTATATTTCGATTTATTCTTCTAACACATTAAATTTATTTCAAGTAAAATATTATATTGTTGTATAAGAAATGATTTTTTTTTTTGAGAAAAAAATTCTTAGTTATATGAGGGAAAAAAAAATCTTTATATTGTAAAAATGCAACTGCGTGAGAAAAAGATTGGAGGAATATATAGTTTTTTTTTTTTACCAAATTTTTTTGTTTTTGCACATCATCTTCTCATTAAGCCATAAACGACCCTTAAAACCGTGCTGCACTGTGCTCTATAAACTAAATCACCTCTTATTCACAATTCTTAACAGGAGTGAGCCTATGGTGCTATGCATAGCACGGATGGGGTCCGTGCTACGGCTCAAAATTTGATTTTTCAAAATCCTAACAGTCGATCCAACCGTTCAATGTGATAACCATATGAATATGTACTTGCAAACTAAATTTTATATTTTTTCGAATTTTTTTACTATTTTTTTAGATAGGTAGAAAAATCAGTGTTTTCTGAAAATTCTGGACCATCAAAATTCTACCTATCTAAAAAAATAGTAAAAAAATTCGAAAAAATATAAAATTTAGTTTGCAAGTACATATTCATATGGTTATCACATTGAACGGTTGGATCGACCGTTAGGATTTTCAAAAGTCAAATTTTGAGCCGTAGCACGGACCCCATCCGTGCTATGCATAGCACCATAGCCTCACTCTTCTTAACAGTAAAAGAAATCACCTAAAGTCCTAAACAGTGAAAGAATTTATAACAGCCTTGCAGAAATTGATTGTACAAATATATCGAAACAGTTTCTTAAATAAGGCCCAGCCCAGCCCATTTAATCTGGACGGCCCGTCCCAACTACATAAGGTGAATAAGAGGTGATTTAGTTTATAGAGCACAGTGCGACTGACTGTGTGAGGGAAAGAGAGAGGAGAACCAGAGGGCGAGAGCGAGAGAAAGATGAAGCCAAGAAAAGAGATTAAGAGAGGTGGCTGGATAATTGAACTCCAATATTGTAGATTGTTATTACTAGGCAAGGGTCGTGATAACCTTCTCCTATCTCACGGTATGGGTGTACGTTAAACCTTAAGTGTCAGTAGGCGAGTCATGTTTAATGCACACAAGGTGTTCGGTGGAATGCCCGAATCATGGTTTTATATATTTATTACGACCAAACTGTGGACTGCGGTTGGGGGTGGGATCATAGGGGAGGAAGGGGAGGGGTGATTTACAAATTTGCCAATAGAGATATATAGCATGACCAAAAATATGTGTTGGTTAGATTGGAGTTAAGGCGGTGATTGTTAATAATCTTGTTGTTGGTGCTTCTAAATTATAATAATTGTCACCTTCAGAAACAAATAATCTATTGCTTCAACTTTTTTGGAGCTTTATAGCAAATAGAATAGGTGTTAGTACTAGAGAGCCTTCCTTTCTTCAACCGAGAAAATAAAGCAAAAGCCTTCCTCAAAGACTTGCATTAAAGAGGCTAGACATTGTTGCAACTGTATTGATTACGAAAAGATACCATGACAAAATAGTACTTTCAATCAGAGAAAAGTATAAACCATATATCTGGAGTTGGTACTAGTTTGCCAAAATGTTGTATATTTAACTGATATATGGCCCTTCTAGATTAAACAAGCAGAGGCCTCTTAAGATACCGTTCAAATGTTTAAAAAAGTAGCATAAATGGAAATAATTTACTTGTTGAAATTTACTGAAATGTTTAGATGGATCGGTTTTATCTGCTTTGGTGCATTTCATAAAATTTTACTTTAGTTTTCATGTTATCAAAGTCAAAACTCAAAAGATGCTTTTCAATTATGTTCACAGGAGATAGTAAAGTTGTCTTGTTTGTGTGCCAGAAAGAAAAAGCCCATCAGAATTTTGAATGAATTAAGCGGAATAATAAGACCATCGAGGTAATGTTCAATCGGACTTTTCTGTAAATTCTTTAATTGTAAATTGTTATGTCAAAGCATATTTCTCTTGGCTTATAGAAGGAGGCACATCATAACCAACAATTCTCTAATGTAATTAATTTGAAAACTATTTTTAAATTAGGTTGACACTTGTGCTTGGACCTCCAGGGTCGGGAAAGTCAACATTTCTACGAGCGTTGTCAGGAAACCTCTGCTCTACTCTGAAAGTATGCAGTAAAGAAGTTTTCATTTCTTTTATTTTTTTTTAATTAACTAGTTTTACTTTTAGCTGATAGTTGAACATTTCTTTTCTTTATTGACGAAATTAGTCGAAAGGAAAGATCATGTACAATGGAGAAGAGCTCAATTCATCAACGCCTCAACACATGAAAGCTTATGTCAGTCAGTTTGATTTGCATCATCCTGAGATGACTGTTAGAGAGACTCTTAATTTCTCTTCTCATTTATTAGAAACAAATAATGCATTTGGTAAGTTTCCTTTCTTTGTTTCTTTATTTATTTTTGAGGCACTTAAGCCACTGGTTCCTTTCTCAGTTTTGGAAATCATTACATCATATACTAAATAAGCATATCGATCATGACATGGTACTGTCCTACAGTAACTCAAAAGTGAAAAACCTAATAGTTTATTCCAACAGTTGGGTATATATATATATATACCCGTTTACATATAGGTCCCTACATTCTTGTATAATTGCACTTTTACAATATAACCCCTAATACAACTTTAAATCTCAACACTCCCCCTCAAGATGGGCGAAAGATATCCACTAAGCCCATCTTGTCACAACCTCTAGCTAAGTCTAACGAATTGAGTCCTTTCGTCAGACAATCTGCTGCTTGGTCTTTAGTTGAAACATGACCTAACTCTAGTAGCCCACTGTTCAACTTCTCCTTGATGAAGAACCTATCGATCTCGATATGCTTTGTTCTATCATGTTGCACTGGATTGTTGGCAATGCTGATGGCTGACTTGTTGTCGCACCACAACTTCATTTTGTCTCCTTGATCCATCTTTAGCTCCACCAACATACTCTTCAACCACAGCAACTCTGCAACTCCCAAGGCCATAGCTCGGTACTCTGCTTCCGCTGTCGATCTTGCCACCAAAGACTGCTTCTTGCTCTTCCAAGAGACCAAGTTGCCTCCTACAAAGATGCAGTAACCTGAGGTGGACCTCCTATCATCGGCACAGCTAGCCCAATCAGAATCACAGTAGCCCTCAATGCTCACATGGCCATTCTTCTTGAATATCAGTCCTTTTCCAGGGGCACTCTTCAAATACCTCAAGATCTGGTACACCGCGTCCATATGACCCTTCCTCGGCTCATGCATGTAGCGACTAACCACGCTCACTGCGAAAGAGATGTCGGGACGCGTGTGACTCAGATAGATCAACCTGCCTACCAATCTCTGGTACCTCTCACGATCAACTGGTTCTCCAGCCTCTGCACTCAGCTTGAACCTTTGGTCGATCGGTGCCACTGCAGGTTTGCACCCCAACATACATGTTTCTGCGAGTAAATCTAGTGCGTACTTTCTCTGAGAAAGAACAATCCCCTCTGCTTCTCGAGCTATCTCGATCCCAAGGAAGTACCGAAGCAAGCCGAGATCTTTCACCTCGAACTCTTTGCCCAGTCTCACCTTGAGTTGGGCAATCTCCTTCTCGTCGTCCCCTGTGACGATCATATCATCCACATATACTGCAAGCATAGTAATGTGGCTCCCATTTTGTCGAAAGAACACAGTGTGGTCGGCGTTGATCTGCTGGTATCCCATACCTATCATAGCTCTCCTGAACTTGTCAAACCAAGCTCGAGGAGACTGCTTTAGCCCATAAAGAGATTTCTTCAACCTGCAGACCTTGCCCACTGTCTGATCTGTGCCAAATCCTGGTGGTATATCCATGTACACCTCCTCCACTAGATCCCCATGAAGAAATGCATTCTTCACATCTAGTTGGTGTAATTTCCACCCACCATTCACTGCTAGAGAGATCAAAGTCCGGACGGTGCTCATTTTAGCTACAGGTGCAAAAGTCTCATCATAGTCGATGCCATATGTCTGACTGTACCCTTTTGCCACCAAGCGTGCCTTGTAGCGTCGACCTGCCCGTCTGGGTTTTGCTTCACAGTGAAGACCCACTTGCATCCAACTGCCCTTTTCCCAGCTGGTAGTGGTACTAACTCCCATGTGCGGTTCTTGTCGAGTGCCCTCAGTTCTTCATGCATGGCTGCCTTCCACTTTGGGTCCCCTTTTGCTACCTGCCAACACTTGGGTATAGAGACAATGTCCAAAGATGCAATGAATGCTCCATATTCAGGTGATATGTTAGAGTAATTCATAGACTGGTTAATTTCATGTGGAAAGCCAAAACGATCAGGAGGATTTCCCGCATTACTACGAGAGGTCCTCCTTAATGTCTGTGTGGGAGAGAGAGGAAACATATCACCTGAGTTTGTGTGTCTGGTGTAGGTGTCTCAGGAGTCGGAGAAGGCCGGGAGAAGGAACTTGGCACGAGTGGTGTAGACATAGGTACATTCACCTTTCTCCTCCTCTGGTACACCCTCAACTCCCCCTGAGCCTGAGTTTCTCCTTCTCCTCCCTTTTCTACTCCTTCTACCCCACTTTCCTCTTCTTCTTGCGGCCCATCCTCAGCCGATTCTTTTCTCAAAACATGACCCTCTAATTGAATCGGTCTCTCACCCTCACTTTTCTCCCCCTCTCGCCCTATTTCTCCACTATCTGGCGAGTCACCAAAGGGTGAGGTCACTCTCAAGGGGTAGTATGCCTCAGACTCGCGGAAAGTCACATCCATACTGACAAACACCCGCTTCTCTACTGGGCTCCAACACATGTACCCCTTCTGAGTTGGAGAATAACCTACAAAGACACATTTGACAGCTCTAGGGTCCAGCTTCCCCACTGTTGGTCTGTTGTCTTTTACGAAACACACACAACCAAACACTTTCAAAGGGAGAACTCCTCCATTATCACCCTTTAACATCTCACAAGGGGACTTCCAATCCAATATCCTTGAGGGCAACCTGTTGATCAGCTGAGCAGCTGTCAAGACCGCTTGCCCCCACAAGTGTTTCGGGACATTCATCGATATCATCATACACCGGGCTACCTCTAAAAGGTGTCTGTTCTTCCTCTCTGCGACCCCATTCTGTGCCGGAGTATATGGACATATAGTCTGATGCTGTATCCCCTGTGCAGACAAGTACTCCCCAAACGCCCTGTTGGTGTACTCTGTCCCATTATCAGATCTCAATACCTTCACTATTGCACCGTATTGAGTCTGAATCGCCTTGTGGAAGTCTTTGAAACAAGCGAGCACATCACTCTTATTTTTCATCAAATACAGCCAAGTAACTCGAGAAAAACAATCAATAAAAGTCACAAAATATCTATAACCATTAATTGTATTTGCCGGACAAGGCCCTCATACATCAGAGTGAATAAGATCAAAAACCCCAGAACTCCTATTTCCAGAGCTACGATAAGAGCTTCTGGTGTGTTTCCCTAACTCACAAGCCTCACAGACTAACTTTTCTTTGTTTGCCCTTTCATACAATGAAGGGTACAACAGACTCAAAACATAAAAAGAAGTATGCCCCATACGCTGATGATGCCGTAATAGCACCTCCTCTACAGTCATCCCAGAACCTCATACTCCTGCCCTCTTTACTAAGGATGTCAGCGCTGAATCTATCCCCTCTCTATCCATGTACCACAATCCTCCTATTTCCAGAGCTACGATAAGAACTTCTGGTGTGTTTCCCTAACTCACAAGCCTCACAGACTAACTTTTCTTTGTTTGCCCTTTCATACAATGAAGGGTACAACAGACTCAAAACATAAAAAGAAGTATGCCCCATACGCTGATGATGCCGTAATAGCACCTCCTCTACAGTCATCCCAGAACCTCATACTCCTGCCCTCTTTACTAAGGATGTCAGCGCTGAATCTATCCCCTCTCTATCCATGTACCACAATCCTCTATGCCAAGTGCCAGTTCCAAGTCTCCGGCCCGTCCCCTTCTCCTTGAAAATCACCTTGGGAATATCAAAAGAAACAACACAATTTAGTTGGAGGATAATAGCACTGATAGACAATAGATTCACTGAAAATGAGGGAGCATGCAATACATTGGACAAAGCCACTAAATCAGTACATTTAACCGTACCCTTACCAACCACAGGCTGGGCTGTGCCATCCGCTGTCTGAATAGTTTCTGGAGGGCTCAAGTGAGTATAAGAAGAGAACTCACTAGAAGCCCCTGTCACATGTCAAGATGCACCAGAATCTATGATCCATTCTAGTGCTCTGGTGGGAGGTCTAGAGGCAAGAGCATGTGCAATACCTGTGGCGGAATAAGCAGAAGAAGCAAAATTACCCCTGGTGTCAGATGTGGATGTCTCGTCTGACATGCTCCTCTTTCCCCCATCACCTACCATTCTCTGCTTTCTCTTCAGCATCTCGAAGAGCTCATGCTCCTCCTCAGTGAAGCCAGCGAAGCCTGTCTCCTCCTCCTCCGGTAGATCTACCATCAGATGTGCCCGGTAGCCTCCACCTCTGCCTCCTCTACAACCCCCACGTCCACGGCCACGACCTCCAGACTGTCCTCGCCCACCTGTCTCTCTCTCCTTAGGTGGCTTAGGACAAGCCTTGCTCAGGTGCCCCACTTCTCCACAGTTGTAGCACTTGCGAGTCTCCCCCTGAACCCCTGTCATACCTGAGTTCGAGACTGTCAGGGCTGAACGCATCCCCGCACTTCCACTAGTTTCGGAGTGCAATTTCATGCGACTCTCCTCCTGCATCATAGCCGCAATTGCCTCGTCCAGTAGGGGAATCTTCGCTTGAGCAAGGAGCACTAATCTCCTCTGATCGAATGCTTGGTTGAGATGTTTCAAGAACCGCATAGTCCTTCCTTGATGAAAGCTCTCATCTTTCTTGCATTCCGGATCATTGCAACTTTTCCTCGGCGAGAAGTGGTCATAGTCTGCCCATAGTCTCTCTAGATCTACGGCATACTCCTGGATAGTCCTATCTCCCTGAACCACCTCAACTATCTGGTTCTGAATTTGGAATACTCGCATATTGTTCTCTGTCCCCGCATAGGTCCTCTTCAGTTTAGCCCATATATCCGGCACACTCTGGAGGCCATCAACTGTCACAGAGATCGATTGTACCATCGAGTTGAGCAACCAGGTGCACAGTAGCGCATGTGTGGATCTCCAATCCTCCCGCTCAGCTGTGTTCTATGCTGGCTCACTCTTCTCCCCTGTCAACCACCCGTCGAGGCGCTTATCCTGAAGTGCCCATATGATCCGTCGTGACCAGCTCAGATAAGTCCCTGGTCCATCAAGTTTTATGTCCACTGGTGGGAGATCCAACTTCGTCTGTGGTTGGCCCGATGTCGAGGTATTCGCCCCCTTAGAGTCTCTCAAGAGCTGAACCAATGTCTTCACATCCTCTGGCTCTAGCTTTTCGATAAGCTTCTCCATTGGTCACTCACGAGGATCCAAGTCTATACGTGACTTCCTTCCTCTTCTTGATCCGACCCACAAAAATTAAATCAAACAATACCAACAGCAAAATCCATTGCTGAAATCACTGTTCACAGTACTGTATCACCCGTTACTGTAGCAATCCACAAACTCACGGTTACTGTAGCCGATTCACTATTCTCCAACTGGACATATCCTGTCCCTTCTGAACTGGACTGCACTCAGTCCTTCATCCCTCTCCCATCACGGGACTGTGGGGAAAAAACCCCCCCACACGGGTGATTGAGAGGAGACCCTCTGGTGAGAGCTAGGCGGAAAGAAGAGAGGAGCTGGTGAGTAGGAGCGAACCTCCTTCTTCTTCTTTTTTTCCTTTACGCAGAAGGAGTAGAAGAGGGTGGAACGGACAGAAGAACGAAGGGAGGGGGGGGGTGCGGCTGTGCTCTGATACCAAAAAGTGAAAAACCTAATAGTTTATTCCAACAGTTGGGTATATATATATATATACCCGTTTACATATAGGTCCCTACATTCTTGTATAATTACACTTTTACAATATAACCCCTAATACAACTTTAAATCTCAACAAACTCAAACAAAATTTCTGAAAGCGAACCCCAGAAAGTCAGTCCAAACCCTAGATTTCAGTCCATAACAATACAAAACCATACAAAACCCTAGATTTCAGTCCATTACATCACCTGCTTCTTACTTGTTCCTCCAATACAGCCCAATAAAATAGAAGTATCAAGCAACACTCTCTTTATTTTTCCGCCCTTAATTTCTGCACAATTTCCCAGTGCGTCCATACTGTCACTATTCCCCTGATGGGTTTTTGGAAGATCAGATTTTAAGTTTGCTTTCTTTATATGTTAATGAAATTGCTTTTGCCTACAACATAACAATGCAAAACTAACTTTTCTTAACTCAGCATACCCTTTTGTTTCTAATATAACATTTTTCAATACTGCATTCTTTTGTTTGGCACAATAGCTTTGTTTGACCTACTTTCAATTACTTTCATTCCAATGAGCATAGCTTTGCAATCCTTTTCTGTAGGTTTTTTATGCAGTAAATGGCAATTATTGATTTGTTCAAAAAATTTTAAGTTTTCTTTTTCTTGATCTAAGTCCTTCTTTCAGAAGGGCAAGGTCCAGCATCCAAAGATGTTATAATTCCCCTTATTCTACACCCTAATTTTTCCTAACTACTCTCTTATCTCTCTAGTGAAATTCTCTATAATTCTCCTTGCCCCTTGCGCCTTGCGTGATTTGAACCCGTTCCCTGTGAACGACAGTGGCACTGACCATCTGGACACCTTGTTCTGTTCAAAATTTATGTTAAATAATGATTTTTTAGATTTCACTATAATTTAAAAAGTGACCAAGTTAGTATTTCAATTTGGTTATTTGTCCTAAAGAAAAAAAGTACAGTACAATATGCTAAAGCAATTGCTTGATATCATTTTTCTCATCTTCAAGAAAATGGCATGATTTGCAAAATTGTAGAAATGTTGGGAGAAAGAATTGGAAGGAACAAGGCTGCGATCAACAAAATGGACTTAGAATTTGATACTTTTGTGAAGGTAAAGTTAAACTTCAATGGTTTCTATATTCATTCAAATTTTGTTGCTTCACATTATTAGTTTGATTCAAATCTGAACTTTTGTGGTCTCTAGGCAACCACATGTGGAGATGGAAGCAACCTTACAACAAACTATATCATCAAGGTTTTATCTTTTTTCCACATAGTACTTTGGATACTTCAACATTTTCTTTTAAAAATCAGAAGAGACTTTCATGTGCAGATCCTTGGATTAAGCGAATGTGCTGATATAATAGTAGGAGATGAACTTAGAAGAGGAATTTCAGGAGGTCAAAAGAAGAGACTCACAATTGGTACGCACAACCATAATTGTTATTTCCTATTTGAGTCAAAAATGGAAGCAATTTGTTTTTAATTGCATGATATAAAATATGATTCTTTTCTTATTCATTTTTGTTGTGAGTTGTAGGTGAGATGCTTGTTGGTTTGGCAAGGTGTTTCTTTATGGACGACATATCAACTGGCCTAGACAGCTCAACGACATTTGAAATAATAAATTTTTTAAAACAAATGGCACATTTAATGGATTTAACTATGGTTATCTCCTTGCTTCAACCACCTCCCGAGACATTTGAATTGTTTGATGATATTATACTGCTATGCGAAGGGCAAATTGTATATCAAGGTCCTCGTGAATATGCCACTGAATTTTTTGATTCCATCGGATTTAAATGTCCAAAGAGGAAAAATGTAGCTGATTTTCTTCAAGAGGTACTTTACCAAATAAATGCATCAATACAATTTATTTAAAGATTAAGGAAAGGTTAATTGCCAGCTTGTCTCGGTATAAGCTCCAACTTGAATAAAATCATTACAACTTGAACTGGTACAATTGTGGTCCCTATAACTGAAATCCTTTTTGAGCCTAGGATATTGCTCTCTTGAACTTGAGTAACGTACTCTAACTATTGATAGGTTACTTCAAAAATGGATCAAGAACAATATTGGGCCAGGAACCCCAGCGAGTACCACTATCATTCAACCAAGAAGTTGGCTGAATCCTTCCAATCCTTCCATATTGGCCGAATGATCCAAAACCAAAGCAACAACAGAAAGACCACCAATGCTTCAACCAAATCAATCAAAACTGGGCAAATCTCAAAATGGGAAATCTTCAAGGCATGTTTTTCAAGAGAACTACTACTCCTAAAGCGAAACTCACCTTTGCATATTTTCAAAACAATACAAATTTCTTTTGTTGCATTTGTGATAACAACACTGTTTCTGCGCACAAGGATGAACCATCAAACTGTGATGGATGGAAACATATATCTTGGGGCTTTGTTTATAGGTATTATGGTTGTGAATTTTAATGGAATGACTGAATTGGCCATGACAATAAAACGACTGCCAATTATCTACAAGCAGAGGGATTTGTTGAACTTACCTGGTTGGGCGGTCCTTTCTTCAATCTTTATTTTGAGCATACCAATTTCGCTACTTGAGACGAGTATATGGACTGGCTTGACCCATTATGGTATTGGTTTTGCGCCTTCACCCGCCAGGTATATTCTTTTTGCTCCACTTGGTACCATCGTAATGTATACTAGCAGCAATCATATGTATGATAACTCGTCAAAAATCACATACAAATCCTATTACTAATGATAAATAATTTGTTCTTTTTAATTATATCCTTTAGGTTTTTTTGTCACTTAGTGGTTCTTATTGCAATGCATCAAATGTCACTGAGTCTATACCGGTTCATTGCCACAGTTGGAAGAACCCAAGTTGTGACCAGTGTAATCAGCGCTTCTTCTCTTATTCTCATTGTCATACTTGGAGGTTTCTTAATTGGAAGAGGTACTAAAAGTTATCTCTAAAGCCACATACATTTTAAATGACTTGTAACAGAACCTAAAGATATGCACAGAACGTCAACTTGTAATAATTAAGTTGTACAAACGCAGTTTGATCACCTTTTCAGGAAAATAAGCAAGGACAATTTTAGTAATTACTAATAACTTGTAAAACAAAGTGAAGGCAACAGTTATATGATGGAGCTAACAGTAGACTCATTTTGGAGTTTCCTACAGAATGAGCACACCACTTTCACTTTTATTTTAAAAATCAAAGAGTTCGTTTTGCAATTTAGGAATTTAGAGGAGTTTTTCTATTTTCTTAATGTCCTTTTCTTTCATTCAGACGACTTGCAACCATGGTTGCAATGGGCTTACTGGATATCTCCATTTTCATACTCACTGAATGCCATTGCACTTAATGAATTTCTCGACAACCGATGGTCTACAGTAAGCCAAACTTAATTGTGAATTCTGAATAATTTTCTAAAATTAGAGGGCTGATAGCGTTTTATGTAAAAAAATTCCAAAACATGGCCCAGTCATGAAAGATGTTCTGTTGAAAAAGGATATGTCAATATTATGACCCAACAGATATACTATCAAATAACCTATACTTGATCATAAGGAGCATAAGCACTAACCAAATTATACTAGTAACAGTTCAGTAATTGTATGTACCAGTTCATATTCCAGAAAAACTTGTATGTACCAAAAATTTAACTAAAAAGCATCTTTTGCTTTGACAGGAATTCCATTATGGAAATATGAAAGCAGACACAGTAGGCAAGGCTGTGCTTGAATTTAGAGGCTTGTTTACAGCATGGCACTGGTTTTGGATTTCTGTCGTTGCCTTGTTTGGTTTCTCTCTCGTTTTCAATATTCTCAGTATCTTTGCATTGGAAATTTTCAATCGTATGTCTCTTTTTTTCTTATTTTTCTCCTTGTATATTTTTATTTACCTACTTGTTTTGTTTAATTAGAATTGGATTAATGAAATGTGGAATGCTGTGAAAGAAAACAAGGCGTGGTGCCGTTTTGTCATTTAATTTTGATCTACTGCCATTTCTTATTTCAATCTTAGTGATTTGTTGTATGCAGCCCCATACAAGAGACAAGCCATTAAACCAAAGAACGAAATGCAGGAGATCGAACTTGCTTCTTGTAAAAGTGGGTTGGCTCCACATCAACAAGTTGTTTTCCCATTTCAACCCCTAACACTCGTGTTCAAGCATATTAGTTATTTTGTCGACATGCCTAAGGTAAAGAATTTAATTGCTGCTTTTCAGTGCCAGCCAAGATTTGCATTTT
This sequence comes from Carex littledalei, assembly GCA_011114355.1. Taxonomy (NCBI): domain Eukaryota; kingdom Viridiplantae; phylum Streptophyta; class Magnoliopsida; order Poales; family Cyperaceae; genus Carex; species Carex littledalei. The sequence continues at coordinate 8,385,631 of CM022099.1, read as the reverse complement.
AAAATCTATTTTTTATAGGAAATGGAAAAATATGGAGTGACTGAGAAAAGACTTCAACTCTTGCAAGATGTAAGTGGTGCATTTCGGCCTGGTGTATTAACTGCATTAATGGGAGTCACTGGGGCTGGTAAAACCACACTATTAGATGTTTTGGCTGGAAGGAAAACCGGAGGCTATATTGAAGGCACCATTAGCATAGAAGGCTTCCAGAAGAAGCAAGAGACTTTCTCACGGGTTTCGGGTTATTGTGAACAAACAGATATCCATTCCCCATTTGTAACCGTCTATGAGAGTTTGCAGTATTCTGCATGGCTTCGGCTCCCTTCCAATGTCAAGCCTCAAGAAAGATATGTAAGTGACTTATGATAGTGAAATGATATTTGTGGCACTATTAGACTCACAGAAACAGGGAAAGATGATAATTGTTCATCCAATTAATATTGAAGTTGAATTAACCATTTCCTGCTTTATATAGTTTAATGTATGTTTGTCATAGTAAAGCTACGATATTGATGTGATATAGCATGCCGGCTTATTATGCATTGTAGCTCATTCCTGATCTAGTTTACTTTATGTACACTTTATGCATCATGGCACCTTTTTTATTTACTTTAATCATTAAGACTTATTTCTCTTCTTCTTAAGGAGTTCTTTTGACCCAATAAGATAAGGTAGGCCAAAAGCCTATCTGATATAAAATGCAACAGTTGCGGTGGGGGCTGAATTTTATCATTAACTAACTCTATTTGACAACAATAATGTCATTTAATCTGCATCTCTCTCTTGCAGATAATTATAGAAGAAGTGATGGTGTTAGTAGAGCTATCAAACCTGAGAAACGCAATGGTGGGCGTGCCAGGACAAAATGGCCTTTCAGCTGAACAGAGGAAAAGGCTAACTATAGCAGTTGAATTGATATCTAGCCCTTCAATTATATTCATGGATGAGCCGACATCCGGCCTCGATGCACGTGCTGCAGCCATTGTCATGAGAGCGGTAAGAAAGACTGTTGATACAGGCCGAACTGTCGTCTGTACCATTCATCAGCCCAGCATTGAGATTTTTGAAGCTTTTGATGAGGTAAGAAGTTTACAAAATGTCTTATTTTTTTTCAATTTGGGGTGTACAAGTTCACCAGAGCCTATGAAATCAATTCTGGTATGAGACCTGAGGATTGCAGTGCAGGTATCCCATACAATACGTGTATTGTACCAAGGAGCACAAGAATTGGTGCAATAGTTTATTCTGCAAGACTAGTGAAGGAAAAACGTGATATGACTAACATGTCGTGACTTAGTCATGTCACGACATGTGACCAAATTTCTTTTTTTCACTTGACGTGACATAACTAAAATAGTGGAGGACAATCATATCCGGCAAATGGTCACGTCATGTGTGATCATGTTGTGACCACATGTGACGTGACTGATTACGTTTAATTATTTTTTCAGGTTCTAAATTAGCCATAGGAAAAAAAACAAAAAAGATACTAAAAATAAGAAACTATCAAAATAAATAAAATAAATAAACAATGTTGGAAAAATTGGTCGCATGGCTTGACGTGACCGGATCAGTTCATGTGACGTGCCATTTTTTATCAAAGGAGACAAGTCATGCGACAGGCGAGTCACGTCACGTGACCAACATGCATGGCGTTTCATTTTTTTTAATTGGAAATCTAGATTTCATATAAATTTTCAATTCAAATTTTTTTATCGCAGATTTTTTATTATCTTGATTATAGTCTTGATTTTCAAGATAATCAAAAACTTTTTTATTAGAATCAATTTGATAACAACGATGAATACCACCAAGGTTCAACAATTGAGTTGGAATTGGACATTCCATCTAACAAAATAACCTATAATTCAATTGATTATGTCTCCTATTCATTAGACTTTTCCCGGTTCTATATAGGTCTTGAAAGGATCTAGGACAACTCACCAAATTGAAATATTTCTAGTTTTATTATCAAAATACATGCCATGAAACAATGCTATTAATTTCCTTTAGTATGCAACATAGCAACCAAACTAAATTTCTAATTTTACCTTTACGCAGTTGATGCTGATGAAAAGGGGAGGTCAGCTTATCTACAGCGGCTCTCTGGGCCCATTTTCAAGCAACATGATACAATACTTTGAGGTAATATATTTGATTGAATAACTTCTAATTGATATTTTCATTTATATATTCCTTAGATGGAAATTGACAGTTTATGTTGAGTATAAACTTAAAATCGAGATGTGGCATGTAGTCTATACCAGGAATCCCAAAAATAAAAGAGGACCAGAACCCGGCTGCTTGGATGCTTAATGTTTCTTCGCAAACAATGGAATACATGATCGGTGTCGATTATGCTGAGATTTTTCGAAATTCCTCTCTCTACAAGTACTTCTATTTATTTGTTTGTTTTTACAGAGCATAAAACTTTCATTTGAAAAGCTTAAACCTAAAAGATTACTATACCAAGTTAATGTTATAATATTTGGACAGGGACAACATGTCTTTAATTGAAGAATTGGACCAACCAAAACCAGGTAATGTAGATCTCCATTTTCCAAAGGGATATTGGCAGGGTTTCAGATCTCAATGCCTTGCATGTCTATGGAAGCAACATTGTACATATTGGAAGAATCCAGATCATAATGTTGTTCGTTTTGTGAACGCCTTTGCTATGGCACTTATGCTTGGCACTGTATTCTGGCAAATTGGCTCCAACATGTAAGTTGAAATTCTAATTGATCCCAATTAATCTTCTGCTAATTCTGCCTTAATATAACCACAGTTTCCACACCTAAGTAATCCTAATTAAACCCAAAAACAATCGTTGTCCATCAATTATGCACATTTTATCAAAATAAGCAAAGAGAAGCCAGTCTAATATTGAATGGTACGTCCGATTGGTAATGTATATGTAGATTATTTTGCTTTTCTGCTAACTATATATGTGACAGGCCTTATTTGTAATCAAAACTTTGTCTAGATCAACCCTCAGCTAATCAACTATTCCACAATTTAGGCCTCAACAAACTTCTTTTACCATCGATTTGCTCTTAGTTGTGCAATCGACTCTCAGTGCAACCCATCTTCACTAAATGTCGTTCTGCCAAGTGAATGCCAACACCTGGTTTACTAATTTATTTGTATTAGTTAAACTAATATATTTTAATAAATCTGAGAAACAGAACAAGTGAGCAAGATGTGTTTAACATACTGGGAATTGCATATGGATCAGCATTATTTCTGGGGTTTGCAAATGCTGCCATCATGCAGCCTGTTGTTGCAATGGAGAGAGCTGTTTTTTATAGAGAGAGATCAGCTGGCATGTACTCTTCCATGCCATATGCTATTGCTCAGGTATCAAATATTCGGATGAAGTTTGGCAATATAAAAAAAAAAATTCTCATTTTGAAACATCTTAACAAGGATGAATTAACAGTTCTTTGTTTATTTTATTTCCTTAAACAGATGGCGATAGAAGTACCATACATGATGGTCACAGTGTTTATTTTCTGTCCTATAATTTATCCAATGGTCGGTTTTCAATTCACAGTGGTGAAATTTCTCTGGTTCATACTTTTCATAACACTGAGTTTCATGTACTACACGCTTTATGGAATGATGTGTGTTGCTCTGACGCCAAACATAGAAATAGCAGGAGGTCTAGCATTTTTTGTTTTCATTTTGTGGAATGTCTTCTCTGGATTTATCATTTCCATAAAGGTAAACTTCTGACCATTTTTAGTATATAATGATAATAGCGAGTTCATCAGAAAATGATCTGATGGGTCTTTCCAGAAAAATGAATTGTTTGTAGATCAATATCCTTGTTAAATTTCCAAAATACCTGAACAATATATCTTCCAAACCCTCTCTCTTCCCAGATCCTCTTAGCAAATGAACTAGCAAGCCATGGGAAGCAAAATCATTGTTCCAAAAATTGAGCGTATTTAGGATTTACGGTTTCGGATTATGTTCAATTTGATATAAGTAAATGAGATATGAATCCAAAGACTATATCTGAATTTATTTGAAAAATAAGCCCTTAATTAGTTAAAAGAGATGACCAAAATTTTGCTTATACAGATGATGCCAATTTGGTGGAGGTGGCTATATTGGGCAGATCCTGGTGCATGGACAGTATACGGCCTCATGTTTTCTCAATTAGGTGATAGAACAGAATTAATAAAAGTGCCTCCAGGACCCGACAAACCAGTAAAGGAGTTCATTAGGGATTATCTTGGGTTACAAGACGACTACTTCAATCTAATCATAGCCCTTCACGTTGTAGCAATTATGCTCTTCGGATTCATTTATTGTCTTTGCATCAAGTATCTGAATTTCCAAAGGCGGTAAGTGTTCCAAAACAGGTTGAAAATAGTAAACTGATGTAAATTTGTATTTGTTTTCTTTACTGGTCTACAATCACTCACACGTGCAAGTACAGTTTATTAAAGACGCTAATTTTATATTAATAAGATATGCTTTGCCAGGACATTCATTCTGATTTGATGCTACAACTTAATTCTGATTTTTCTTTTCAATTAATTGCGCTTGATTTTTGGGAAAGCTCTAAATGACTTTCGATATGCTTTTAAAATTTGGAGCACCGTTTAGTAGCGAGATAATTTGAGCATAATTCACAAATAAGTCTATTCCATGAGAAAACTGATACATCATTCATAACAGGAACCCCCAAGGCAAATTATGTTTTGCATTTTACCTATTCATTTTGGTGACTTGTGATTATAAACACAGAATAAATGCATTCAGTAGACTTTCTCTGATCATTTATGGTTTATCTATTTGATTTTGAATGAATAAATTTATGTAAATTTAATAGAAGCTGGAATTTCTCTGATCATTTTGGTGTATTTACGATCATTCGACGTGGTCAAAATTAATTAAAAGTATAAAAATATGCACAAAAGCATTGTGTATGCATTTTAGCTGAGTTTATGAATAATTTTTTTTATATGATATGATGTTGTTAGACGTGAACCTATATACTTTACTGTTAAATGTGAACTGTGTACACTTCTCTATATATATTAAAATTTGTGCAAGATTTATACTTTATTTGCATTTGTTTGTTTGTGCAAGATTACCAGCAATAATATATATACTTTATTTGTTTGTGCAAGATTTATACTTTATTTGCGCATCAATAAAAAATGCATGGTAGTGGAACATTACCAGCAAGAAAGATTTGCAGCATGATATTACAAAAGTAAAACGTGGCCTACAAATTTTGTCAGAGTAAAATGAGACTCGTACGACACAATACAAATAAGTAAATAAAATGCTGATATAAATTGCATCATCTCAATCCTCAACTTAATTCTGTTTGCCTTGCGTCAAAATACAAGATGCTGTCAATAATCGAAATAAAATTAAAGACCAAAAAAAGCTATAGCTTTTTCCTTCTGTTTTTCCCATTCGATTAATAGTTGTATCAAAGTAGCTGAGAGTTCTTTTCATTTCCTGAAGTGTTCAAATTTTGTTCAACCAAAATTGTCCAATGGACATAACTTTCTTACTTACAAAAACAAAACCGTGGCTTAGTCTAAGAAAAAAGAAATGACTGAAAGGTGCATAAAGTTTTGAGCAACTTTTTTAATTTGTATTACCAAATGTTGCCAAATCCGCATGAATTATTGCTAACCACCACCCAATTCAAAAGATTCACTCTGTTCCCTCTCCAGTTCTTTTCCTTTTTAAGTAAAACTGGAGGCGACCATTCGATTTGGACAAACAAAGGTTATATTTATATTGGTTCTTGCCATATTTTCAGAATTTGCTATTCTAATTAGAAAAGGCTTTATTAATGTCATAATGTAGACGAGTTCTTTGTGGTTTGCTAGGAATAAACATTTTGATAGTTTTTGATATATGACAGTGTTGTTTGACTTTATTCTCCGTGTGTTGTATGAATTAAAAACTGCTCTGTCAAAATTTTCACCCGTTTGCTAGTATATATACCTAAGAAATATATTCTCCAAATTACTATAAATTAGCAAATAGAGGGATTTTCTTATTCAAAAATCTTACCGGTGGTTTGGATGTATTAATACGCTTTTAAGCACGCAAGTATGATCATACAGTGTCCGTAGTCCTAATCAGTGTTGTAAACACGGCCTTAACGGCTGATTAAATGTCCGTTTAATCGTTAACGGCGGTCAAACCATTACGAATACACTAATCGGAGGTCTATTAATGAATTTTTCCAATTAATCGGCCGATTATTCCGTTTATTCCGTTTATTCCCGTTTATTCTAGTGAATATTTATTTTCACATTGTTTTTTTCTGTGACTGTGTGTGATATTGTATTGTAGTTTTATTTGTACTTGGATATACATCCAATATTTTTTATATATGTTTTTTCTTCTTACTTATTTTGAAATTGATTAATTCTTCTATTATTTATATAGCATATGTTTTTCTTACTTACTGATATAATTTTTTCAATTAGTACGACATGTTCATATATGAAATTAAGTTGTTATCATAAACTAAATTTAGTGATTTTATGTTGGAATGTTTCATTTCTTTCAAATAATATATTATTAGTATTGAAAAAGCTTAATTTTCGAATTTATTTTTACATTAAATAAATGTGTTACTTACAAATGTAAAATGTGTATGTGTTGTTAAGAAGAAACAAGCGTAGTGTCATGTTATAATAATAAAACTAAGTTAAAATAAGTTTATTTGATAAGTTTGATGAGTTAAATAAATTATTTTTAATAAATTATGAATATATACATATAATTTTAATGAAAACGATTAATCGGCTGTATAATTCTGATTAATCGCTTGGCGGTACCCGTCCAGCCGACAAGCACATACTGTCATTTACAACACTGGTCCGAATTCAGATCCAATTATGGCTAATAATTGATCCATTTTATCCCAAACTCATGGTTCTTTAAAAAATTATTTCAAGAGGATGTGAAATGACAAATAATCAAAGTCAGCTGTGATATTTGAAATGGAGAAAAAGAGGGGAACCAATCAATCAATACAAATGCACCTGCAGTTGAAACAAGAAGATGGCAGTTGCCATGTACCCATCCCTGTCTGCTGGATTTGGACTTATGCTTACCAACTTACCACACTTATATTTAGCCTCTTTCTCCTTATAACACTCACTCTCTCACACACACACACACACAAGCGTGGCAAGATGTATGTTCACTCTCTATAATTTTCTTATTTAGTTATGTAATTATATTGAAAAGCTTTATACCTTTATCCTATAGGTGACTGTTTTTCCTTGGTTTCATTTGATAATTATTTGAAGAACAATCACAGATGATGGGAATTTCAGAGGAAGTTGGAGGGGCGGTGTCGAGCAGTGAACTAGACATTGTCGCTTCTTCGCAAGAAAAGATTCGTGAGGTTCATATAACATCTGATGAACATTTGGCCAGACAGCTCCAAGCATTTGAAAACATACTTATTGGTACTTCCGACAGCGATTTTCATGGTACAAATTCAGTTCCTTATGGTTTATGTTGTTAATTCTGTCTAATTGCAGTTCAGAATTGTCATTAATTGATGTCATTGGTTGCTTTTAGACATATTCTCCCTGGAACCACCATCACAATTTATTGAACCAAACCCAATATCAGTACCGGTTCCGCTAGAAGCACCCTTGTCAGATGTCGGATTAAACTCAGAAAATGTTCCACGAGAGGTATGATATATTTTATATTGTGTAGACAATATATTTTATGCTATTATGTAATTTAATTTCATTGGATTAGTTACATATAACAAGGTGGTACATGCTGGCCAATTCTAACTGTTACTGATAAAAACTTCAAACTTGAGCCTCTAAAATGTATGCAAATTCAGACATCGAACGGTCCAGTAAAAAATTTAGGTATAAGATTGACCCATGGGTCGTACCAGCTGGCTGATATGTACTTTCGGTTGTTCAGATTTATTTTTTCATGCACTGCGCTTACATATATATTTCTGAATCTGGCAGGATAATATCAATCCAGACAGCATGACATATGAGGTGGCTTTTTTAATTTCAGCTCAGCATTTTGTACAATTATTTTGCACTGTCTAATTTAAAATTTCTGTTATTTTCTTAATTTATAGGAATTGCAATCGTTAGGGGAACAAATAGGTACAGAAAATAAAGGATTATCTGACGAGCTTATCTCCTATTTACCGACCTCGAAATACAGAACTGGTTTCTTCTCTAGAAATGTAACTGAGGAGTAAGTTCCTATTTTTATTTGTACACTGATAATAACTAATTTATTTTTTAGTGCTATAATGAATACAGCTAGTGGAACTATTTATTCTTTTTAGAAAAAAATAAAAGTCCACATGCTATGCAAAAACTACAGGTCATAATAAGATATTCATCTCCTAATAATGGAATATATGCTTTATTTTACATAGGGTCAGCATCTAATGCAGCTGTATCATGAGTGATCTGTACAATTACAACTTTTATGCTTTTGTTTCAATCAACTATCACCCAGAAAATTGAAAGCATTGTTTATGGTTGTCACTGTTACAAGTTTACCAGTACACTAAATGTACTCTGTTGACTGTTGAGGCAAGTCCTAAGAAGCTATTATCACAAGTTATTTTGCTATATATGCACATATAGATTTGATTCTTGAAAATTTGTTTAATAATTTTTTTTTATATGCAGATGCGTCGTATGCAAAACATATTACAAGAATGGACAAAAATTGATTACATTGCCATGTCAACATCGCTACCATGCTGATTGTATTACCCAATGGCTACAGCTCAACAAAGTACCTTATTTTTTTTTCATGATTTCTTTCTAAAAGTTAAATTTTTTTTTTTAGCATATATAATATGAGAGTTTAAGTTCAAAAATTGCTCCAGTGCAGTCGCTGAATTTAATTGGACTTGTTTTTTTATTTATCCATTTATTGATTTATGTACTTATTATTTGAAACAGGTATGCCCGGTATGCAATGAAGAGGTTTTTGGTTCTTAGTCAGGAGCTTCTGAAATCTCCAAATTGCCCCAAACTTAAATTTAGTATGTTTTTTTCTCTGTCATAATGTGGGGATGGGAGTCTTAAGAGAAGAAATATACATGTCATATATATATATATATATTTTTTTGAAGGTTACATGTCATATATATTTATTTTCTCCCTATATATTTGGTAAATTTACTGCATGCTAGTGCTAAAGATCTTGTATAATGAAGTAATATGCATGTATTAGTAGATTTGTAAGCTCGTGTATATTTTGTAATGTTATACAAGAGAAGAACGAAGTATATGGTATATGATTTTGTATTGATTAGTTTAATATAGTTAGGGGTGGCAAAAAAACTCGTAGCTCGTGGCTCGATTGTGACTCACACCTGACTCGCTCGTTTCTGGACCGAGCTGTTAACGAGCCAGCTCGCCACTAGTTCGGTTCAAAATTAACGAGTTCGAGCTGGGGTCTAGCTCGGCTAGGCATCAATTTGTGAATTTGTATGAATTTGTGTGCATTTTATACTGTCTACCTCGGTCCAGCTCGGTCCAGCTCGGTTCAGCTCAATTCAAAAAGTTTCTAGAATTTATTTTCTTCTTAAAACAAGATCCAGCCAGACCTAGTGAGCCAGCTCGTCAGCTCGCGAGCTAGTTCGGACTGGCTTGTCACGATTTCAAACTGAAATTTTAGCTCGGATGCCCTAGGTCTAGCTCGCTCGACTGTAGCTCAGTCCAGAATTAACAAGCTGAGCTAGGACCTAGCTCGGACCGAGCCAGCTCGTTGCCACCCCTAAATATAGTATAACTTTCAAATCGTGGATTTTTAATGTTATTGCTACTATATCAGTACCGGACGGAGCCTAAAATAAATTATATATATATGAGATGGGACTAAAAGATCATACTATCCGCCTCAGTGATTTTACCTTTTTTATTATCAAAAAAAGAAGAGCCATGATTATGTATAAGTTAAACCATCTCTATATGTCAAATGCATGTTTTTTGAGATTAAATAAGACTAGTTTCTCTTCTACTGTTAAATTTTTTAAGATTACCATTTTTCATTAATTTCACCCATCCAAAAACTATTAAAAAGGCCAGTTGTGATCCAAAAGCTAGCATCTTTCATATTTCGATACTATTCATAAATTAATAGTGAAAGGTCCATACCAAAGGAACCAGATGCTTTTAATTTCAAAAATATTACAAGGGATCTCATTTACTGATCAAGTAATGGGTTGGCAAATAACCGCTGACAACTTGATCCGATCCGATCCAACTTGAACCAACCCGGTCCATCTACAGGTGGTTTGATAGTTGATACATCTGCCACATCTTTGAGGTTGGCTCAGCATTTAACAAATAATGTAAATTTTAACAATGAATTATTTTTTTCAAAGCTACATAATTTTTTCAATGACATAGCAGGTTGTAAAAATTGTTGATTGTGACTCCTTATATAAAAAATAGAATACCAAAAATCCTTTCAAACATGCATGGAATCCAAAATATTAAATAAACCAGGATGTACATGTTTGATTGTTACTTAAGATTGATGCTTGACGAATGTAATTATTTGTACATTGTTACATCTGACAAAAGAATTTTCTATAAGATTCATGTGTCATGTGAAGTGTGAATTCAGTACAAATTTGTTTTGTCAAGTGGAAACTATGTGCAAATTAAACTTGAAGCCTATGTAAGTTGTGCTTAGTCAAGTATGACCTTTGTACAAAATTTATTGTATTTTATTGTAAAACTACTTTTATTATGAATTAAATCAAAATAAATATTAATACAACAGAAAAAATTATACAATTATGACCCAAAAAAAAAAAAGAATAGGCTGCCATGTTAATCTTCATAGGTTGGCACATGTAAAGAGTATAACAAAAAAAAAATAGTATTTGAAAGGTAAATCACGTAATTTGAAGAAAATTTGAAGTTATTTCTACAATATATCTATTTCATGCACGGGCGAATACATACTTTTGAGTAATGAGGATCAAAAACATACAACGAGAAAAAATAAATTTAATAAAGTAAATATTAATAATTTCAAATTTTACATACTTTAGTACAAAAGTTTCAATTGCCCAAGTTGTAAGTCTGTTTTTTCCTTGAAAAGGAATGCGGTCATTCATATAAAAGTATGGAGGGGTCAATTTATGGTAATTATCTGTTTTTGAAATATAGTAATTCAGTATAAATTATATAACAAAATCATATCGTAATTATCTGTTTTTGAAAAAAATATGGAGATCAATTGACCGTCGGTGGCAACGAGCTGGCTCAGTCCGAGCTAAGTCCTAGCTCAGCTTGTTAATTCTGGACCGAGCGAGCTAGACCTAGGGCATCTGAGCTAAAACCTCAGCTTGAAATCGTGGCAAGCCAGTCCGAGCTAGCTCGCAAGCTGACGAGCTGGCTTGCTGGGTTTGGCTAGATCTTGTTTTAAGAAGAAAATAAATTCTACAAACTTTTTGGATCGAGCTGAATCGAGCTGGACCGAGCTACACAGTATAAAATGCACACAAAATCATACAAATTCACAAATTGATGCCTAGCCGAGCTGGCGAGCAAGCTAGGCCCTAGCTTGAACTCGTTAATTCTGGACCGAGCTAGTGGCGAACTAGCTCGTTAACAACTCGGTCCAGTAACGAACGAGCTGTTAGCGAACGAGTCAGATGCGAGTCACGATCGAACCACGAGCTATGTGCTTTTTTGCCACCCCTACTGCCATTTGATTTATGTTCCTCCACCTCTGATTTTATGCTCTTGTGTGGATACACAGGCATTTTCTAATTATCATCCTTATTTTAATTTAATAATATTGAGGATGACATGCTTCTACTTCTATTGTTTTTCTAACGCGTGTATCAGCATTTGCTGGTAAAAATTTAGAAGTCTTCTCATCCGATGACTTTTAAATATCCTGATAAAATATCAAGATAGTTGGTATGAACTTTTCTCAAATAGTGTACTTTAATTAAATTAAATGAAAAGGTATTGGACTTAGACAAATTAATGGTTCACGACTATTAAATTAAATGAAAAGGTATTGGACTTAGACAAATTAATGGTTCACGACTAAATCTAGGACCAACCGAGCACTTAGTATAATTAAATTAAGAGTAAAGATTTTGTCCTCCTGCTATCTCATCCTCTAAATATCCTCCTTAACGGTCAAAATCTAACTGGTCAAAATCTAATGACTTTCAAAGAAATCAATTTATCTCCTTTCTCTCCCAGGTCATCCCCTCCAGAAAGGAAATAAAAAAAAAAAACTTTCCCCCATCTAGTCGATCTCCCAGTTGGATCCTCTCCGCCTCCTCCGCTCCTCTCACCTCGATCTTCGATTGAAATTTCATCGGCCTCTGGCTTGACCTCCATACCGGTGTCGATCTCCCAGGCGAGTTGTGCATGTTGCTCCAAGCGCAAGTCCGACTAGGAGCAGCTCTCTCTTCCCTGTGCCGAGTCAAGATCGGAGACACCTCCTTAATCTGTGGCCAGCTTGACGATTTAGCTGTTGTGTATATATTTTTCTCAGACTAGTTCATTAGTGTCTTTTTTTTCACCGTAGACACTGAACTTTTATGCTTCTTGTTTCTCTCATGGGCAAGAAGTTAGAGGTGAGCGTGGAGCACGGTGTTCGATCTAATGAGGTGCCATCCAGACGACGTGTGTACGGCTGGAACGAGCTTAAGAAGCACTCTCAACCGTCGAGAACTGAGTTCGCTTTACTAGTAAAAGTTTGATTCAGTTTTCCACTGGATCTTGTTTTGTTTTGTGTTGATTTGAGATTGAGATTTGAATACTCTGTATTTGTACTTCTTTTTTGAAATTGAGCAATCAAAGTATACACATTATGTCTCTATACAAGTTACAATTGGTCCATTGTTTAGTTGAATAATTGCTCGACTGTGCACAACATTAGTTGCAATTACAATTGCATAATCCCGCTGCAAAAAAGGTCATCTCATAAGTAACATGAAAAGGTCCAAAGAGGTAAGTTGGTGTTATCGTCTGGATCAAGATCGGCTCACAGGCAGCTGCTACGTCAGGAGTCAATTTATTGAAAGAGGAAAGGTGTAGTCGACTCTGCCGCCGCCGCCTCAGACTCCAGATTGTTAGGATGTCTCCGCCTGGTGCTTTAGATCAATAGGTTGAAGTTGTGAAATTTTCTTTCTTAATAATTGTATTTCTTAAGGATCAATGGCTAATTTCTAATGAAATTTGCTCTTCGTCCAGTGTCAAGTTATGGTATGCAGATCTTGAAGAAGCAACAAAAGCAAACAGGAAGCAGATTGGAGTTTCAGTTTTTCAAGTTTATGGTTTTTACTGGTATTCGCTGGCATTGAACTTTACTCCTTATACTGGACTAGTATGGACTGATTCAAGTACAAAATTGATGGCTGGTATGAAGAACTAGGGAACTGATTCTGGTACAAAATTGATGGCATTCCAGGGTCTCTTCTATAAAATTTCAGTATTCCGTACACCTCTGTGTAAATTTTGGTAAATAACAGAGTCTGTGGTGTAAAATTTCGGGTCTGACAAGGTTCGGAACTATGACAGAAAATAAATTTGTTTAGAAAACAGTCCCTGGATAGGGACCTCTTTGTGACAGCATGTAAAAATTTGTTATTTTTACATGTTGATATAATTCTCTGGCTTTATATTATTTTCAATTTTATGAACTTGATAATATTAGTATTTGTATAAAATTTTAATTTGTTAAATATTAGTATTACTTTATAACATATTTTATAATATAAATATTCCTATATCAACTTATAGGTATGAATACTTCCAAGATTACAAGTTAATACCTTCAATCTCCAAACAAATTAGTTATGAGTATGAATATTTTTCTCGGTACCTATCAATATATTCAAGCACCAAACAAATTAATTGATTTAAATTACTTTATAATATAACAATTCACACTTTACACTTCAATGCGTAAGTATGAATACTTACAATTTTACATATTAATATTTTTTTTAGAAATATTTGATATCTTAGGTATGAATATTTGATATGTTATATTTTTTTTAGAAATACAATTGTCATATGTAAACAATTCATACTTCAGTTATAAGTATGAATACTTTCTTCAGTACCTATCAATACATTCAAGCACCAAATAGATTAACTGATTTACTGATTTAATTTATTTTACCCCATAACAATTCACACTTCAATGCGTAAGTATGAATACTTAATATTTTAGATATTAATAATTTTACTAAAACTACCATACTGGTAATTGTGCGGTGATGGTTCCCCCAAGTAGTCAATGTACGGAGCACATTTAGAGGTTTTTCAGGAATAATTAACAACATAAAAATTCACACTTCAGTGCGTAAGTATGAATACTTGATATTCTAAAAATGAACGTTTACAACATTACATCGCTGACACTTGAGATGGTCATTACCGTTTGTCCTTGGTTTTCTGCGTGTGGTTCCTATCGTGGTCGTTTTCAAGTAACGTTTGTTGTCCCCCAGGTCAGTAGTGGTCCCCCAGGTAGTTAATGCCCAAGACACGTCTGTGTCTTTCTCATAAATATTTAACAACATAAATATTCACACTTTACTAAGTAAGTATGAATACTCGGCATTTTAAAGAATAATACTTGACATATTAGAAATGAATACTTGCACACCGAGGTATGAATACTTGAACGACGAAGAATCCAAAAGTACTTCATCATGGATCTCATTTGAAAGAGAAAATTATGTAGAAGATGTCCGTAGTTTTATATTTCCAAAATTACTCACACATCGTCAAAAATATTAACAAGATTAAACAGAGAAAAAAAATCCACTTCTAAAAACATGTAAAAGATGAGTATGTAATTAGAGAAAAAAGAAAGTTGATGTCCAGTTTTTTTTTTCTAATACTTGATGTCTTAAATATGAATACTTAATATATTATATGGTAATTAAGTATCCATACATACGGGCGCCAGTTGTAAATTTTTTCAATCATAAGCGGTCCCCCAAGTAGTTAATGTAGTTAGTGGTCCTCATCGTACTTTACACATCAGTTAATCAGATAGACGTTTAGAGGACAGAATGGAGAGGACGGTTAGTCGCTCCCTTAAATTAATGGCACTCTCCTTCTAACTATCATTTCTTAATTTTTGTAATTTTTAGATTATTCGTTGCTGAGTCAGATACACGTAAAAGGATTGGATCCTTTTGCTCTCGTGGTTAGGGATTCTTCGTCAATTCTTGGAAATATTAATAATTTCCAGGCCCACGAAAATAAATTAATAATTATTTTGTCAAAAGTGCCCCTTGGGCCCATTACTAATGGGGCACAAATGCACAATGAATTAGTGAATCCAATGCTCTGTTATAAGTTCTTTACAGCAATTTTTTTCAAAACACCAGCCGCATGAATTCCCTTATTTGTAAATTCAATTTTTATTTTTTTCATAATTTTAGTTTTAGAGCACATTGTCATATACATATATTTATTTTCTTACAATTTAATTACTTCTTCATATAGAATAATTTAAGTCATGATTTAAACTATCAAATAAGATGTAAAACAAAAAAGTAAGATGATGTAAACGATTTAATTTTTCTTAAATTTTAAGTACCAATCAATATTTAATTTTTCTCAAAAAAAAAAGAAGAAGAAAATTACACCAACCTTGTAAGTATATGTTTTAGTATCGATATTAAAATGTGAAAAAAAAAAGAAAAAAAAGACAACTCATCAAATCTTAAATAAGCATATCTAGAGCAAAAGATTTCTCTTTCGCTTGTACAACTTGGCATGGACTAACAACAATAATGCACTAAGATAGGTGCCATGTTCTTACCTTTTCTAAAAGGAAAAACTTCTTTATCTTGTCCCATTTTGAGAAAAGTTGTATAATTTTCCACTATGAAATTTTTTGCCTCCTCGCCTTCAGGAACAGTGGTTTTGTACAGAATCACTGTTTTTGATAACTGGGTATGGAGAAAGGCTTGGGTCCGATGGGTTTCGGGACCGTCCGATTCACTTTAAGATTTGTGCGCACGAATTTTAAAGCAGACGCGAAAGTTACTGGCGCGAATCCTAAAGCAGATCGGACGGTGAGAGAACCCGTCGAACTCACTTTGGGTCCGATGCCCATCGGACCCAAATTTCTCCCCTGGGTATGAGGGTTCAGATGCCGAGATTTTTATTAATATTCAAAGTTAATTAGAAATTAATATTTATGCCCAGAATTCTGGATTTTCGCTAAAAATGCCCAAACCGGCCATTTTATGGCCAATTTACTCTCCCCGTAAGCCGGCCATAAAATTGCCGGCTTACTCTCTTTTTTTTCTTTTTTTTCTTTTTTTTAGAGACACTATGAAGAGCAAGATAATGAAATTTAGCACTGAAAATTTGAATTTTTTTGTTTAAATTATTTGTTAGATTACTTTTTTTGATATATAATTAGCATATTTATACTAAAATACGCTAAATTACTTGAAATTATGTTGAATTACACTATATTAAGTTAAATTACACTAAATTACATTACATTATGCTAAAATAGGTAAATTACACTAAATTACATATGAATAGGGATGATATCTTCACTGAAAAGACGAAAAACGACGACGAAACTTCAAACGGTCATAAAACGGCGCTTGAGTGTCCGATTTCAACAAATGACCACTTTTCGGAAAGCTTGTGAAAATACGCATGCGTCCGTGCCTGCTACGCCAGATTTCAAAATTCAGAATTGCCAAAAAAACTAAGGAAAGAGCCTCAAAACTTGAGTTGAAGTTTCCGATTAAGATTTTTATTTCTATTATTCAATCTAAGTAGCTCAGTAAATTAGTTACATAATGAACGTGTAGAATACCAATTTTTACTATTTTCCGAATTTTTTTATTATTTTTTATGATTCATGAAAGATGACACAAAATCGGTCTACTTTAGCGTAATTTACCGTATTCAGCATAATTAGCGAAGTTATTGTAATTTAGCGTAATTTAATGTAATTTAGTGTAATTCAACATAATTTATTGTAATATAGTGTAATTCAACATAATTTCAAGTAATCTAGTGTATTTTAGTATAAATATGCTAATTATAAATCAAAAGAAGTAATCTAACAAATAATTTAAACAAAAAATTCAAATTTTCAGTGTTAGACTTTATTATTTTGCTCTTCATAGTGTCTCTAAAAAAAAAAATGAGTAAGCCGGCATAAAATGGCCGGTTTGGGCATTTTTGGCGAAAATCGGGAATTCTGGGTATAAATATTAATTTCTAATTAACTTTGGATATTAATAAAAATCTCGGGTTCAGATGTGTCGCACTTGTAAAAGACAGTTGTTTCAGTAAAATGAAACGGATAATTTGGGTTTAATGTATAGTTTATGTTAATAACTGGGTATGAGGGTTCTGAATGCATGAAACATTATTTTTCTTAAAATTTATTTGCATTAGTCCAATCAGTACGAATATATTGAATCAGATATTTAAGCACCACAGGGAATTGATTCCCTTTTTAACGAACTGATGTTAACCAAATCAGATTTATTATCCTTAGTATTTCTTTTTCATTTTGAATTTATTATTTTGCAGATTTTTTTTGTGGATATATGATTCATCTAAATGATAAAATTCTAAGCATTTAAAGACGTTTAGCAGCACTCAACTCTAGTGTGTCATTTAACGATTTAACAATTTAACTGGTGTTTAATCACTATTTAATGACGAAGAAGTAGGGGTGAAAATGGGGTGGATAATATCCGATTCATATTCAAAAAATTAGATATGGATATCTGATATCCGAATATCTATGTGGATACATATAAGGATATAGTTTTACGTTCCAATTATCTATATCCGAATGGCAGATATATACTAGAGTTTTGAAATACACAACCGATCCAGACCCGGACCGTCAAACCCGCGGGACCGGACCGGACTGGGAAGGTAGGTACGGTCCTGTCCAGACGGGTCACGGGACGGGTCTAGTCCAGGTTTGGATTGGTTTTCTCCACTAGAACCGTGCCTACCCAGCTGGTTCAAAACCCGTGGACCGATTTAGTCCAGACTGCCCTAAACCCACTCCAGACCGGACCGGACCGTACTAACCCGGACTAATCCGGACTAACCCTGACCAACCCGGACCAAATCCGGACTAACCTAGACCAAACCCGCCCAAACTTGGACCAAAACCGGACCAAAACCTGACTGAAACCGGTTATTTTTTTAAAGTAATTTGTTTTTTTAACAATTGATTAAAAAAAATTCGGACCGAACCGAACCAAGCTACAGGTTTGAGCCGTCCCACCTAACCCGAACCGTGCCAACCCGTGAACCGTGGGGGTTTGGACTGGACCGGACTGAACCGCCCCGTTTTCAAATCACTAATATATACCATATAGTTTAATATATATTATGAAAAAAATTATGTTATTTGTCATTATAATTAGATAAATATTATGAATAATGGTATTTTTTAATAAATATCTGATCTGTATCCGTATCCGTCTAATATCTGATCTGATTTGTATATGTATCTGAAAAATAAAATCCGAAAAATAAAACGAATATAGATATGAATATGGCTTGACCACTATCCGCTCCATATCCAATCCGTTTTCACCATTGTGAGGAAGAATTTAAGTGTCAGGAGGTCTAAAAACCGTTTGATTGATTTAATCACGTTTGTTAGAAGCTTATAAAAACACATCTGTGATTATATTTTGACAACTAATTTGAAATAGGTCGTCAAACAATAAATCAATTGTTTTGTTGCATGAAATGTTAAATAAAATTTGCAATAATTAGTCAATTGTTTCTCACAAGTAAAATTTTGCATTAAAGCATTCTTATCAATAATATTACCTTGATATTGTAGATTGTCCCGAAATTTTATTTATAACATTTTAAAAAAAAAATAAACCAAATAACCATCGTTTGGTGGGATTTCGAATTCTAGCACGGCCGCACCGGCATTCTGCGGACCCAAATGCTGGAGACCACACAGGCGTTCTGCGGACCCTTTTTTTTTTTTTTTTTAACGAGGCACCAGCAGCGACATATCTCAAAAATTTTGGTTTTTTAATATTTTTTAGTTTTCTAGAAATGTGTGCCAAAGTTTGAAAACGAGATGAAAGCGACATATCTCAAAGTTTGAACACGGATGGAAAAAAAAAATGACCATTTAAGGGTCCGCATCGGCATTCTGCGGTCCCGTTGAAATGGGTCCGCAGAATGCCGATGTGGCCGTGCTAGAATTCGAAATCCCACCAAACGATGGTTATTTGGTTTATTTTTATTTTTTTTAAATGTTATAAATAAAAATTTCGGTAGATTGTCCCTAACCATTCCCATGGACACCTAATATGGGATTTAAAAAAGAGTAACCAGATCCCCCTTTTTTTTCCCCGAAGAGCGATTTGTTTGCACCACTCTTTATTTTAAACTAAGTAATAGAAAAGGAACCGAATTTTTTATTTATAGCATAGCTTCAAAAAAAAAAAATCGAAAAACTACCGTTTTTGAAAATTTCGAAATTTACCATGGCAGCACCGGTGTTGTGCGGACCCATTTCAAAGAGGCCGCACAATGCCGGTGCGGATCCTGAAATGGGTCCGCACAACACTGGTGCGGACCCAGGGCCGCATTATACCGGAGCGGACCCCTGCAAAGATATATAAGGGGTCCGCTGGTTTCATTTTTTGTATCAATTCAAAGAAGTTTCAATCCCTTCGACCTCGGGTAAGTTTTCTTCCTCTTTTCTAGTTTTATTTTTTAGTTTAAAATAGTAATTAGATTTAGGGTTTAGGTTTAGGTTTAGGTTTAGGATTTAGGTTTAGAATTTAGATTTAGGGTTTAGAATTAGATATTAATTTAGGTTTTAGAATTAGAATATACCAAAATTCAAATATCCTTGTATCAAATATTAATTGTTCGAGAAAATATAATTGTACCAAAATTTAGGTTTAGGTTTAGGATTAAGGTTTAGAATTAGATACTAATTTAGGTTTTAGAATTAGATATGACCAAAATTTAAATAGAATTGTATCAAATATTAATTGTTTGAGCACTAAAATTAATGGACTTGTACCAAAAATAGGTTTATTATACCAAAATTTATTGTTTGAGTTAAATTAGACTTGTACCAAAATTTAATTAGGTTTATTTTACCGAAATTAATTGTTTGAGCACCAACATTAAACTGGACTTGTACCATAATTTAATTAGGTTTATTATACCAAAATTCTCATATTTGACCAAAAATTATCAAATAAAATATTGCATCTAGTAGAGATATACCGCCTTCCAGTAGGGGTGTACCATCTTCCATTAAAGGTACACAGCATGGCCCTATAGTCACTCCGTACGAGATGTCCCAGTACATCGAGAGTGTGTTGGCAGATGTTCCGGGTATCCGGGCACTGACAGGGTCAACAACTTCTTGTGGTACCCGAATGCGGAGCACCGAATTCTAGAGGCTGTCACTGGGGTAAGTTATAAATTGGTCATATTTATAAAAATACTAATAACCTAAATTTTTTTATGAATGGACTTGATCTGATTTTTTAATTAAATGCAGGATTTGGATGCGGTTACAGTTCGTCACAATCGGGGAGTAGATCCTCGTAGGATTAAAAGGTTATGTCAAGGGAAAGACTGAAAAAGGAACTTTCGGTGGTCTTTCCGACGTACCTCTTTTAATCCTCAGTTTATGGTAGAATGTAAAATTTTGAATTTTACGTTCTTTCCGCACCATAAGGCTTAACAAGGGTACATCGTTACCCAACAATTATATCTGGTCAAGAGTTGCGTCATAGGGGCTACGATGGCCATGACCAAGGGCTGAAAGAGGCTCGGAAAAGTCATCCTCAAGCACAACGTACCCGCGGTGTGCTAGTGTGGGTACAGGGCGCGTCTCAACTCTCTATTGAGATGCGTTGGCTTGGACGGAGTTGGTGCGGTTGACGACATATATGACGAGCCTGATGTTTATGTCCTGTACACTAGTGATGATGCGTTGTTTGCAGCCGTCCATGACGCTGAGATTGTCGGTCAGGCGTTCGACCGAGATGCCGAGTTGATGAGCCGACCCGCACATCAGGCCATGGGATCTCAGGCTACTCAGGATGTCAAGGTATAATTGTAATTAAAATACATAAATGTGATTTTTTTCTAAATTTCTTGATTATCTAATTTGTAAGTTACTACAGGGTGAGGAGGAGGAGCCGCTGGGGTTTAATATCTCCACAGCTTTTGGCACAGAGGGAGATGGATTATATTATCCGGGTTACAGTCCGACTCAGACAGCACCTCCTGCCTATCAACCAGGGTATGTTCCCTGGACAGTCCTCATAGCAGGCATCGTACCCTTCGCTCCATGATGACCCCATTACCAGACAGGCGTATTTATTCACGCAGCCTGAGTTTGGACAGACTATAGTTTTTGGTCATGGAGTCCAGCAGACATTCGAGATTGAGGAGGTTCATGACGAACCAGTTCAGTCTTTGGATGTCTAGGCGGAGGACTCCACAGACTCAGCAGAGACTGACGAGACGCCACTCTCCAGGCGGGGTCGAGGGTTCAGGAAAAAGAAGGCGAGGACGGTATTTAGTCATGATCCGTAGGCTTTTGATTTCTAGTATTGTTAAATGTTTTGTCAGATACTTATTTGTTAGATACTGTCACTTATTTATTTCGTTGCTTAGTTATTTATTTTTTTGTTTTATTGTTATTTATTTATTTTGTTCACTATATCATTATCTCTACGTACACAAAAAAAATTCCAAACAAACGACATATCTAAAATATTCCAAATGAACCACATTTCTAAAATACGACAAAAAATATATCAATTTAAACAATATTTGAAACTAAAACAAATAACAGATTTAAACAACATAAAAATATTTCACAAATAACAGATTTCATTTTTTTTTTTAAATAGGGGACCGCTCCGGTATTGTGCAGACCCATTTCAGGGTCCGCACTGGCATTGTGTGGCCTCTCTGAAATGGGTCCGCACAACACCGCGGTGCGGCCATGGTGAATTTCGAAATTTTTAAAAGTGATTTTTTGGTTTATTTTATTTTGAAGCTGTGTTATAAATAAAAATTTCGGAAAAATGACTAAAGGAGCTATCCAACTTTTGCCAAGTCAACAAAATTAGAGGAAAAAATACGGAAACATCCTATTAACTTTGTATGGTTTTCTGTCAATGAATTTTTTTTTCGATTTTTATTAGAAGATTTTGGTACACTCTATTATTTTTTAAATTATCCTTGAGAATAAAATTTGTGCCCTCTTGAGAGAGAGACGAAGACTTGTAGCCGCAGTTTTTCTTTAGAGAGAATATTTTGAAAGAATATTTTTGTCTTCCAAAATATTTTAGGAAAATAATTTACGAATGAGTATGGCAATTGGCAAAAGAGAGAATATTTTGGGAGACAAAAATGTGTTGTATTTTGTGAAGTAGAGAAGACCGATATTTTTATTAAAACCCCCAAAAAAAACAAATTATCAAATCTGCTCCTACCTCAAACTTATTTTTATTTCTACCACAACCGCCCGTGGGCTGGGCGGTCCACTTTCCGGACCTGACCGCCCAGCAGGAGGGCGGTCCACTACCCTTATCTGACCGCCCAGCAGCTGGACGGTCCGCTATAAAACCCTATAAAAGAGGTTTTTTTCTCTCCTGAGCAGCACAGTATTCATTACCCAATCCCACAAAAATTCCAGAACCGAATGAGAGATGAGAGAGCTGTCAGAGGCGATTTTTTCAGCGATTTTGAGGCGATGGTGAACAGTAATTTCAGCACAGTAATCCCAGCACAGTATTTCCAGCACAGTATTTCCAGAACAGTATTTCCAGAACAGTAATTCCAGAACTCTCATATGTTGGTTGCACTGTATGTGGGCGGGAAGTTTACCCGGGGTGCGGAGGGAGCACAGTACACTAAGGAAGCAGCCTACGACTTCGAGGTAAATGAAAATACCTCATTTGTTGAACTGAAGGGAATAGTGTATGAAAAGATCGGTGTGAATCCCAACCGGTGTGATATAGATTTAGCTACCCGGATTAACACAGTAAGTGGTGGTAGACCTTACTATACCAGGTATCCAATAACAGATGAGTCATTATGGAGGAGTGTTTACAACACTTTTCAGCCCTGATTTAAACAATTCAACCCTGATTTAAACAATTCAACCCTAAATCCTAATTTAACAATTCAACCCTGATTTAAACAATTCAATCATAAACCCTAATTTAACAATTAAATCGCGACAGGAAAATCAACAACCCGCACACGATAATTAACAATTCAGCCCTAATTTATAAAGTTCAGTTTTGTCAACCCTAAACCCCTAAACTACAAACTCTAATTTTGGAAACCCTAATTTTGAACAATTCAATCGTGTCGGGAAAATCAACAACCCGCACAAGATAATTAACAATTCAATTCTACCAATCGTTCCAATGCCAATACAAGATACAAAATATAAATTAAAAAAATTATTTAGAAACTTACCCGAAAATAATCGGACTGTCGCCGAGATGGCCGAAATTAGGGTTCGGGTGAGAGAGAGAGAGAGAGAGAGAGAGAGAGAGAGAGAGAGAGAGAGGAAGAGAGAGAGAGAGGAAGAGAGAGAGCTTGGTAGCCGCTACCAAGTTTTTCTCAAAAAAAGAGAGGAAGAGAGAGAGAGAATGGCAGATTTGAAGAGAGAGAGGAAGAGAGGGAGAGAGAGAGAGGAAGAGAGAGAGAGGAAGAGAGGAAGAGAGGGAGAGAGAGAGAGAGAGAGGAAGAGTGGGGTTTCGGCTGGGGTGGTGGTTTCGGGCGGCGACTCGGGCGGCGGGGCGGCGGGGCGGCGGGGCGGCGGGGCGGCGGGGCGGCGGGGCGGGGTGGCGGGGGGTGGCTAGAGGCAGAGACGAAAGAGAGAGAGATAGCGGTCTGCTCCCAGCGGACCGCTTATAAAAAAAAAAAATTAATAGTGGACCGCCCAGCCCCTGGGCGGTCAGGTTTGAAGAGTGGACCGCCCGGCTGCTGGGCGGTCAGGTGGAAAAAGTGGACCGCCCAGCGCACGGGCGGTTGGGGTAGAAATAAAAATAAGTTTGGAATGGGAGCAGATTTGATAATTTGTTTTTTTTTTTGGGGTTTTAATAAAAATATCGGTAGAGAAGACAGCTAAGAGTCTAGGACCTAGGAATGAAAGAGAGAGGATTGAATTTTGATACTTCATACTTCAAAAAAGACCCATGGCCCATGGGTAATCAAATAATAACATAAAATAACATAAAGCAAACAAAATGAAATATATATATATAAGTGCTGATAAACATCTAGAAATTTATTTTTATAACTAATTTCAATGCTTTTAATTTCGGCAAATATAGCCTACTTTGTTTCTTGCAAATCACGGTCAAATATTTAATTTTGCTGAAAAACTATTAATATTGTTTTTTGTGAAGTTAAAACTCCGAATTAAACTTGTAATGAACTCAAGAATTAGTGTTGGTCTAGTGATAAAGGCAATGCCTTCCGTGTGAAAGACTGCAAGTTCGAAATCCGGAAGGAAAAATCTCTTATGAATATTAAATAGTTTGGTGGCTTTAACATCAACCTTTACTCAAAAAAAAAATATATTGAACTTCAATATTGATTTAAAAGATTTTAAATTACCAGCGACTAACAAGTAACAACCTTCAATTTATTAAAAAAATGAGGATTTGTTCGGAAATGTTACATTTATAGTTTTGTCATTCCGAAAATTAAGCTCGAAATTTATTCATGCTGATAAAAATCATTTGCAATGAGAATAATCATGGTGTTAAGATACTAAATTTTTTTATGAAACGTAATTTGTTTTCCTTTTTGTTTTCTTTTTTGAAAAATTTGGTAGATGCTACCAAGCGTAATTGCTATCAAGGGAAATTAGAGGAGTGGATTGCCAAAAAAAGAAGTAATAATAAAAGCAATATTCATAATGGCAATCAATATATAATAATAATAATAATAATAATAATAATAATAATAATAATAATAAAGAAAATGTTCTGGTCTCTCAAGCTATCATATCCGAACGCGCCCCCCAACTAGTTTAATAGAAAAAACCTTCTAATTTTGCCTAACTTTCATTTCCAGTGCTCATATCCAAGTTTTTAAATTTTTGTTTATAACATTTTACAATACTACTACCAAGCATTTAAATCTCTATCTGCAAGTATTTATATCCTAAATCTGTGTAGTATTAACTCCTAACTATTTTTGTCTTCAAGCCAAAAAAAGAAAAGACTCATTTCACACACTCTTTTTTTATTTTTTCTCTGATCATTCTAGTCTATTTTTTCGACAATTCGTGATGAATTTTACGAATCTAAAAATACAAACGTGTTCTACTCAATTTTCTCTTTCAATTGAGATCCATGAAGAAATATTTTTGAGTTATTTTGAAGTCTTTTTTTTAAGTAAAGCCCATGAGTACTTTAAATTTTCGAGCTTTTAAAACTCAGTCTACAATCATTTAAACCTCTGATGTCACCATTTAAACTACTATTTTCAAGCATTTAAACCTCTGATGTCAATTATATAGTATCACGCGTTTAAATTGTTGAGTATTTTAGATATAGGGATTTCGTACTCTTTTTGCCTTTAAATTTATAAACCTTCGTACTCAAAGAATAGGTTAGTTGCAAGCGCACAACCTATCGATTGTAGTATTTAGGTGTCGATCCGCAGGGAGAGAGGGAAACACTAATTTTTAATAAAGAAAACTACTTCTAAAACAAAACAATAAAAGTAAAATGGGGGGTTTTGTAATTTCGTTTTTAAAGGAATATTAAAGTAAATTAAAAGTTCGTAAAAAGCAATAAAAGTCGGGTGACAATCAAGTTTGAGAAGTCTAGGGGTATTCGGTCCACAATCCCTTGCTAATTCTATCTACTCGGTTTGTTTAAATTCATGTTTGATTATGACGGGGTTTCTAACCTAAGTTAGCCTTTGGAACAAATATTAATACGAATACCTTGGGTGGACGGATTAATGTGCCTCGAATTCTAGGGCTGTCACTAACCTAGAGGGATATTTAATCACGTGCTTCAAGTGTATATATCGATATTTGTTCTAAGGTGTCCCAATCAAGTTTTGGCTTCACCGCTAAGTCCTTCACCAAACCTAACCTTAATTTCTATATTTCCAGATATGAATAATAGAGTTCGGTCGCTTCAATATTCAAATCCCAAGGTATTTGCAATCACAATTTATACTATCCTATATGATCCTAATCTACTTTTAATCAAGAAGACTTAAGCGGGACGCTACAAGTCAAGCACAACAAGTTGCACTATCCTATATGATCCTAATCTACTTTGGGTCTAAATGATCAAAGCGGGACGCTACAATTCAAGCATAAATCATGGAACATCACAAATGATAAATCACAGAAATTAACATCAAATCAAACAATCATAATAAAAACTAAAATCCGAGTAAGATAAAATTAAACAAGTTCATGCTACATGACCTAAACCCCTAGAGAGAAACTAGCCTCTCATGGAGAAGCAAGTATTCATCATGAATTCAAGTATAATAATAAGTAAAGACAAAGAGAAACTAACTAGAGAAATAGAATACACCCTTTCCCTAATCAAAAACCTTAGTCTTCCTTGCAATTGCTGTGAGAATTCGCCTTCTTCTTTCTTGATTCGCTCCTGTGGTTGATGCTCTATCTCGTGAATTTCTCTCTTAGAATGGTGATGATTATGGAGAAGAAATTCCTTTCCTTTTATAATGGAT
This sequence comes from Carex littledalei, assembly GCA_011114355.1. NCBI lineage: Eukaryota > Viridiplantae > Streptophyta > Magnoliopsida > Poales > Cyperaceae > Carex > Carex littledalei. The sequence goes on along the minus strand of CM022099.1, from coordinate 8,358,854 downwards.
CTGGAGCATATGGACGTGGGGAATCATTCTAAATCTGTCCCAACATGTTCCCCACGTCTCCACCTTCTATTTCCCACCTTTGGGTCGTGGTCTGAAGTGCCGAAAATAGAAAATCCTCCGAAATAGCAGTTTTTAGGCTGAATGCGGCCCAAGTGCGTCCACACTGCGGCCGCACGGGTTTTGGTTTGAGTTCTGGATTTGACTCCAAGTGCTGAGTGCGTCCGCACTACTTCTCAGTGCGCCCGCATTACGCTCGGACTTTTCTGTTCTTCTTTGGCTCAGGAGTGGAAATTTCTCTAAGTAGAAAATGCGGGTCCCCTGCGGTCGCACTCCGGTCGCATTTTCCTTCTGAGTTGCTGGATTTCTTCACCAAAATTCGGCTAAGTAGGAAATGCGTCCGCACCAATATTTAGTGCGTCCGCATTCCGCTCGGACATTTCTTCTGGAGCATGCTGGACCTTGGAAATTCTTCTAAGTGCTTAGTGCGGCCGCACTAAAGTTCAGTGCGAGCGCACTTTGGTCCTTTTTCTTGTTTTCCTGCGAATTTCACATAGACAAATGCAGTAACTCGATTCTAGGGGTATTTAATCCTAAATTATACTAAAATACATGATATTTGGTGCTATTATGCGATGAAAACCTGATCGAACATATATATAAATTAAACCTATCAAATTCCCCCAAGCTTGAACTTTGCTTGTCCCCAAGCAAAATCTAACTTGAGCTATCAATTCGATCCCATTAGTACACCTTATATCAAGTATATTTAAATGAAAAATTTGTATGATCTTGTCAAAAATTAAAAACCCTCATGCAAATTTCCCAATTTTCAAGTTTAACCCTTGGATAATTTCGACTCAACCCCATAATTCGATTACTCTAACTTTTATTTCCTTAAAGGTCTAGAATTCATGAACTTTGTTTACCCGAATTGATGAGAAGAAATGCTATCTTAAACATGGAATTTTCAAATTCCCCCAAGCTTGAATAAAACTTAGGTTAGAAATTTTGCGGACTACGTGTGTTGATACATGCACATTCACATCTTTGTTGCTTTTGATTTTCTCATTTTGATTTCTCTTTTATGATTTAGCACTATTTTCCCCATCCTCATTTAAGCACCGGTTAGTTACAAGTAGTTAACCGTACCCAACCGTTCTAATTCAAGGGTGCTTTGCATGCTCTTAGTCTAACCCTTCCACTAACACGAATGTCAATTTTATCGGGAGACTAGTGGAGCAGGAGTGCTACGGACTCATAACCATAAGTACGTCATGAAGCCGTAACATAGGTCATTGGAATCTCATTTTTATTTTTTCAAAATTTTCAATTTTACCAAATTTCTCAACTTATATGCATATATCATGAATACACACATCCCTAAGTATTCTTTCATACTTGGGGATATCCCAATTTTTCCAAACTTAAAATTCCCATATCTAAATAACTTCCCTAATCAATTTAGATTCCAAATTTCCTAATTTCATATGCCTTTATTTCCACAAAGTTTTTCGCCCAATTATGTGGTCATTTCAAATTGTTCCAAGGATTTTACTTAAAATTCGAAAAAATTGTGCATGAACATTCCTAATTTTCGCCAATCACCCAAATTTATCACATCTAAAAATTTTAAAATTACTGAAATTAAACATGATCCTAAATGCATATGCAAGATACATTTTCTTCCCATCCCCCAAGCTTAAATTAAGCATTGTCCCCAATGCTAAAAATAAACAAAAGTAAATAAGAAGAAATATGGACTTAACTTATTGGCGGAAGTCGGTGGTAGTACGAGGCAAAGAGGCCTCACGGGGCGTTCTCATCGCCCTCTTCATCCATGTCATCATTCCCTCCCTCTTGATCTTCCTCCTCCGTATCGTTACCGTCATTTGGAGGTGCATTTGCTGCCGCAGCTTGTTGTTGTTGCTCCGCTGCTAGGCCTGAGCGCCTCACATGGGGTGGAGTAGGTGGCTCATCCTCAAAATCGGCATTGAATTGCTGGCAGGCCATTCTAGAATAGTACATGGCATTGTTGGCTGTTGTCTCAATTTCATTGAGACGCCCGTCGAGGTGTAGGCGGAAATCCATCATGTACTGCATTAGTTGTTCGTTGGTTGGTCCTGCTTGAGGAGGGGGTGCGGCTTGAGCTGGTTGTGGTACTTCAGGTGGAATTGGGTCGTCGGCTATAGACCATGTTGCATCATTCAACGGATCAATCTCGATTTGAAGAGGTAGCCGGTGTCGGATTGTCCCTGGACCAATGTTGATCCAGTATTCATCATACATGGATCGCTCAATCAATGTTGCACGGACTAAGCCTTGCAAATCGACAAGGGTTGGACCATCCACAATGTCATTCCCAAATGGCACATTGAGAGCTCGCGCAATTTTTGTGATAATGCCCCCCACTCGGATCTTACCATGCTGCTGCCTATTTGTTGCTACGGTGTGGAGATGCTTGGCCAAATTGTAGCCAATGTGGGGCATGTAATTCATTTCTCCGTTGTTTCTTCGCAACATGCAACACATGTAGAAGAGTTCCTTGATGTTTATTACCGAGGCGGTCTCCCCCCGAGCGAATAGGGAATAGCTAAGTACTCGCTGAATGTATCGCAAGGTGGGGTGGAGGATGTTCTTTGTTCTTTGGTGGCCGAGAATGCCATCTTCACAAGTTAGGCGCCGGAATTGTGCAATGGACATGTCATGGAAGAAATCGGTGGTTGTGCGCATTGCATTGACATCGGCATTAGGAATGTGGAGAAGAGACATGAGCTCGGCGGAATTCATGGAATGGGCATACCCTCCGAGGTTGAATTCAAGGACACGCCTACCTCGGTCGAACTCAACGGAGGAGAGGAACTCGAGTGTGATTCCCTTGTAGGTGGGGACTTCATCGCTAAGGAAGTCCCAAAGGTCGAGCCGGGAGGTAAGCATCTGGACCGAGTTGGTGAGACCGAGTACATCGAGAGCCTCGATATCGATCCAACGAGATGGCTCAACAGTTCGGCGCCTCTCGTTGAAATTCTTCCGGCTTCGTTGCTCGTCACTCAAGGGTTTTGCCGGTGGATAGTTAGCTTGGCTACATTCACCTTGATTGCCTTTTCGTTTCTTGTTGGTTGTTCGTTTAAATTTCATCATTGTATCTGCAAGAAAGTTCTCAACGAAGAAAATTAAACACCAATTCCCAAACCGCAACTCAAAATAAGAATTTTAACCTAAACAGAGGAAAAATGCGGCCCTAGTGCGGACGCACAGAGGTCGCATAAACAAGTTAAAGAAAATTCGGTTCAAATTTCAAATTATTGACTGAGTGCGGGTTTAGTGCGGCCGCACTATGGTCGCACTTTGGGTCTGACAATGGGGAACCGAGGGTTTTGGTGAAATTTTGGTCAAATTGGCCAAATTTGGTACCGATCTCTAAGTTCTAACAACGAAATAGTGAAATTAAAGAGTAAGAGAGATAAAACCCGTTTGTAGATCGCAAAATCTCGTGGTGTGGTGCTTGAATGGCGAAAAGGTGGCTTGGCGGCTTGAAGATGCGAGGAGAGTGGCAATGGCGGCGGCTAAGGCTAGGAGAGAAGTGGGAAAGACTTGAGGAAGGTGAGGAGAAGAGAGATTTGTAGTGGGAGAGGGAGAGAAAGAGAGATTCGGTTATTTTTAGGGAAAACCGACGGTTTTGAGAGAAAAACGGGAGGGAGAGAGAGAAGGGGAAGGGGTGCCTAGGTTTAAAAAGGGGCCCCTTTTTCTATTTGTACTGCGTGCGGACGCACTTTGATTTAGTGCGGTCGCACTTTGGCGTTGGAGTTTGAAAAAAATCAAAAATTCCTGTGTGCGGTAGCTGTGCGGCTCCTGTGCGGGCGCATTACGCTCAGTTTGCAAGGTGCGGCCTTAGTGCGGACGCAGTGAGGTCGCATTTCTTCAATCTTCTTCCTGAAAGTTGGTTAAGTAGAAAATGCGGACGCACCATGTTTCTGTGCGGACGCATTTTGCTTAGTTTGGCCAATTTTGATGATTTAACCTGTCTGAAAATTTTCCAAGTAGGTAGTGCGGACGCACAGAAGTTTAGTGCGGACGCACTCAGGTTATTTTCACGAGTTTTTGACCTGAAAAATTGGCTGAGTCAGTGAAATTGTAACTTTTGTAAAACTAAAGTAAAAATTAGTAAAGAAAATGTAAAGAAGAAAAATAAAAAACTTGGGTTGCCTCCCAAGAAGCGCTCAATTTTACGTCGTGAGCTCGACATGGCTTTTGCTTATTGATGAGAGAGCGGGTTAGCTAGGTAGGAACCGTCCACCTTTTCTATTGGATCTTCATGGTTGAAGTGCTTTAGGCGCTGTCCATTTACCTTAAAAGAACCCGTGTTGTTGCTCCAAATCTCGATTGCTCCATTGTTGAAAACCTTCCGGATTTGGTATGGGCCATTCCATCTTGACTTCAATTTTCCGGGAAAGAGGCGAAGTCGTGAATTGTATAGCAAGACCATATCTCCTTCGTGAAATTCTCGTTTTATGATGTGTTTGTCATGCCACCTCTTTGTCTTTTCCTTGTATAGCTTGGCATTTTCGTATGCATTGAGGCGCAATTCATCCAACTCATGTAAGTCGAGAATTCTTTTCGTACCGGCGGCTTTTAGATCGAAATTTAGCGCTCTTATCGCCCAATATGCCTTGTGCTCGAGTTCAACCGGCAAATGACATGGTTTGCCATAGACCAATTTAAAGGGAGTCATACCTATTGGTGTCTTGTAGGCGGTGCGGTATGCCCAAAGTGATTCATCAAGTTTTAGCGACCAATCTTTTCTCGATGTGTTGACAACCTTTTGCAAGATGCTTTTTATCTCTCGATTGGAAACTTCAACTTGCCCGTTTGTTTGAGGGTGGTAAGGTGTGGCTACCTTGTGCTTGACTCCATACTTGTGTAGGAGATTGTCGAATTGGCGGTTGATGAAATGAGAGCCGCCATCGCTAATCACTACTCGTGGCACTCCAAACCTAGGAAAAATAATTCTTTGAAAAAGCTTTCTTACCACGGAGGAGTCGGCGGTTGGGCTTGCTACGGCTTCTACCCATTTTGACACATAATCGACCGCTACAAGGATGTACTTGTTGTTGCATGAACTCGGAAAAGGGCCCATGAAGTCAACTCCCCATACATCAAAAATCTCAACTTCTAGGATATTTTGGAGAGGCATCTCATGTCTCTTTGATATGTTGCCGGTTCGTTGACATTTGTCACACTTAAGCACATATTCTCGTGTATCTTTAAAAATTGTCGGCCAATAGAATCCGGCTTGGAGAACTTTTGCTGCAGTTTTGTCGGTTGAGGCGTGTCCTCCATAGGCGGATGAATGGCAACATTGGAGAATTTGGTTTACCTCCTCTTGTGGTACACAACGCCTATGTATACCATCTACCCCCAATTGAAATAACAAAGGTTCATCCCAATAATAGTTTTTAACATCTGAAAAGAATTTCTTCCTTTGTGTGTAAGAGAGTTCCGGGGGTACCAACCCACATGCTAAATAATTAACATAATCCGCATACCAAGGGGCGTCTAAGCTTTGTACCGCGTATAGTTGCTCATCAATGAATGAATCGTCGATCGGCAAGTCCCCTTCTTTTGGTGCGGTATTGATGCGTGAAAGATGGTCCGCCACCGAGTTTTCGGTCCCTTTCTTGTCTTTAATCTCTAGGTCGAACTCTTGGAGGAGGAGGATCCACCTAATTAGGCGTGGTTTGGCATCTTTCTTGTTGAGAAGGTATCGGATTGCCGCATGATCGGTGTACACCACCACCTTAGATCCCACCAAGTATTGTCGAAATTTGTTGATGGCGAAGATTACCGCTAGGAATTCTTTCTCGGTTGTGGTGTAATTCATTTGAGCCTCATCTAATACCTTGCTTGCGTAATAGATCACATGTGGCTTGTTATCGGCTCGCTGTCCTAGGACGGCTCCCACGGCGTAATCGCTTGCATCACACATAATTTCAAAAGGAGCATCCCAATTCGGAGGTCGGAGAATTGGAGCTGAAATTAGTGCTTCTTTAATCCTGCAAAAAGCTTCAATGCAAGGTTCATCAAATATAAATTCTGCATCTTTCATTGTTAAATTAGTAAGAGGTTTGCAAATTTTCGAAAAATCCTTGATGAACCGCCTATAGAATCCCGCATGGCCTAGAAAGCTTCGCACATCTTTTACGCATGTTGGGTAGGGCAATTTCTCTATCACCTCCACCTTGGCTTTGTCGACTTCCAATCCCTTAGATGACACCACATGGCCTAGGACAACTCCTTGTTGCACCATGAAATGACATTTCTCCCAATTGAGTACTAGATTGACCTGCTCACAACGTTCTAAAACTTTGATTAAATTAGTCAAGCAATTGTCAAATGAAGTACCGAACACCGAAAAATCATCCATGAAAACCTCCACAGAATTTTCTAACAAATCAGAAAATATAGCCATCATGGCTCTTTGAAACGTGGCTGGTGCGTTACATAAACCAAACGGCATCCTACGGTACGCGAACGTACCATAGGGACAAGTAAATGTTGTTTTCTCTTGGTCATCGGGATGAATTGGAATTTGAAAGAAACCACTATACCCATCTAAGTAGCAAAAATGTGAATGGTAAGCGAGTCTCTCGAGCATTTGGTCGACAAAAGGTAGAGGGAAGTGATCCTTCCTTGTTGCATTGTTTAGCTTGCGGTAGTCGATGCACATTCGCCAACCGGTCACCACCCTTGTTGATATCATCTTGTCGCCTTCGCCTTTCACCACTGTGGTACCACCTTTCTTGGGCACGACATGAACCGGACTTACCCATTTTGAATCGGAGATTGGGTAGATGATGCCGGCATCTAGGAGTTTGATGATTTCCTTCTTCACGACTTCTTTGAGATTCGGATTGAGTCTTCTTTGGGATTCGATAGAAGGCTTGTGATCATCCTCCATTAGAATTCTATGCATGCAAAAGGAGGGACTGATTCCGGTTAGATCTTCGATTGTATACCCGATAGCCTTCCTATGCAATCTTAGTTCATGAAGGAGCTTTTCGGTTTGATCTTTGTTGAGCTCGGAATTGACTATCACCGGATATGTCTCATCTGTCCCGAGGTACTCGTAGCGAAGAGTAGGTGGCAATGGCTTGAGCTCGACCTTCGGTGGCGCGGCACTGGTCGAATTGGCTTCGATTTGAGCTATTTCGGCCTTAGTGCGGACGCACAGATGTTCAGTGCGGGCGCACTGCGCTCGGGTAAGCAAAATCTGAGCATCTGCGGCGTCAGTGCGGGCTAGGTGCGGACGCACAGAGGTGTGATCGGGAAAAATGCGGACGCACTGTGAGCTGGTGCGGACGCACTGCGCTTGGTCAACTGTTTCTGACTCCTGTTCTGTGAAAGTGCGGACGCACTCAGGTTTAGTGCGGACGCACGGAGGGTTGTTTTTGCAGTTTTCGATGTTTTCGAGGTCGGTTTCTTCCAGGATTTCGTCCAGTTGTTTTCCTTTCATCATTCTATCTAGATGATCATCAATTATAGAGTCTAAAACATCAACCCTACATATTGAGTCATTATCATTAGAAGGAAATTTAATAGATTTAAACATGTGGAAGTCTACCTTCTCTCCACCAATGTCAAAGGAAATTTTTCCTTCTTTGACATCGATATTGGCACCTGCAGTTATGAGAAAATCACGCCCTAACAAGATAGGGGTATGAGTGTCCTCTTCCATTTCCACAACCACGAAATCAATAGGCACAAAGTATTCACCTATTTTGACAATGACATCCTCCACAATTCCTTCGGGAAACCTTACCGTTTTATCGGCCAATTGCAAGGACATTCTCGTTGGTTTTAATTCCCCTAAGTCTAATCTTAGATATACCGATTTTGGCATGAGACTAACACTTGCCCCTAAATCACATAAACACCTATCAAATTTGGTATCACCTATCTTACATGGGATTACGAAGCTTCCCGGGTCCTTAAGCTTTGGAGGTAGCTTGTTTAAGAAGAGGGCGCTACACTCCTCATTTAGGGACACCGTACCCACTTCCTCAAGTGTTCTTTTGTTGGACAAAATCTCTTTTAAAAATTTTGCATAAGTGGGCATTTGGGTAATTGCTTCGGTAAATGGTATGGTGATATTTAACCTTTTGAGGTGATCTACAAATTTGGCAAATTGTTGGTCTAATTTTTGCTTCACTAACCTTTGAGGAAAAGGTACAAACCTATGCGGGGGAATGTACTTAGGAGTTTCAGCATTTTTTACCTTTGGAGAACTTGGATTACCCATTGTTTGATGCTCTTCCGATGTCGGTGCATCCGCACTTGTAGGTGCTGCATTCGCATCAAGGGGAGTTGCAACGTCGTGTGTTTCCCTGGGAGGTTGCTGCTCCTCTTCATTGGGCATGGTAGGTCCTTCGTACTCCTTGCCGCTCCTCAAGGTCACGGCATTCGCATGCTCTCTTGGGTTGATGTCGGGTTTCCCGGGAAGCGTCCCTTGTTGACGGGAGGATGAAGATGCTTGTTGTGCAATTTGTGTTTCTAACATCTTTGTTTTGGTCTCTAAAAACTCAAATCTATTGTTCATGTTTCTCAAGGAGTCCGAAATATCGGTATTGGTGCTTCGTTGTTGGTTCATGAACTCGTTTTGAGAGATGACAAGGCCCTCTATCAATTTTTCTAATTTGTTGTTTTGAGAGGGTCCTTGGTACGAGTTTTGGTTTGACCGATTTTGGTATTGATTGGAATTACCTTGGTATTGGTTTGAGTTTGAGTTTTCATTTTCAGTCCTCCACTTGAAATTCGGATGGTTCCACCTTGTGTTAGGGTTATATGTATTCGAATTGAAATTATCGTTAGGCCTAACCTTATTGTAGATCGGGTCGTTTCTCTTATCACCTTGATTGTAAAACATTGCATTGACTTGCTCAACGTCTTCTCCTTCTAAAAGGACTTTGCAATCGGCGGTGATATGAGTCGACTCTCCACAAATGCCGCATGAAGCCTTGTTCGTCACGGATTTGACGTTTTGCATTTGTGCCACTTGATGTTGCAAGGCTTCCATTTGGGCTCTCAAGGCGGTAACTTCATCGGTTTTCAAGATTCCCGGTGTGGTTTGGGTTCGTCCACCTCTTTCGGCCGTCCATTCCCTTTGGTTGATCGCCATGTCCTCAATCATTAGCATGGCTTGTTCGGGATCCATCTTTGACATATTACCTCCTGCGGCTGAATTCAAGTGAGTCTTAGTGGCTATTGTGCAACCTGCAAAGAAAAATTGAAAAAGCAACCACATGTCAAGGCCATGGTTAGGGCACAAGCGCTGGAGCTCGGCCCATCTATCCCATGCCTCGGTCAAAGACTCTCCCTCGGCTTGTTTGAACGTCGTGATCTTTGTTCGGAAGTGCTGGGTTTTGGATGGAGGGAAGTATTTTCCTAAAAACAACTTCTCCATGTCGTCCCATCTTCTTATGTGGTCCCGATTCACGGTCCTTAGCCACGATCTTGCATTATCACGGAGGGATAGGTGGAAGCATTTGAGCTTGAGGTTGTCTAGCTCTTCTCCTTCTCGAGCGAAAGTGCCGCAAGACTCTTCGAAGACCGCCAAGTGAGCATGTGGATCTTCGTTTAGGGCTCCCCCAAACTGACTTTGGCCAAGCAAGTGGATGAGAGAGGGCTTGATTTCGCGTGGATCTTGGCCTTGAGGAATGAAACCGAAGCGGTGGCCTTGTTGGCGATTACGGCCATTTCCGTTGTTGTTTGGGTTGACACCAAACAAAGGATTGTTATTGAGAATAGGAGGTGGCTCATTGTTGTGTGGAAGCGGTGGCGGTTGGTTGTTGTGTGGAGGAGGAGGAGGTGGATTGTTATCGTGAAGGACTTGATTGAGAAGGCCTTCCGGATAGTCTTCCACTTCCACCTCAAAGGTGCGAGGCATGCCTAGATTGGGATCTAGACCTGCCATTGGTTGAGAAAGAGAGGATTCGCCGGCTTTGATTTTCGCGGTTTGACTCCTTGTGACCGGTGCCAGCGCTCAAATCTATGAGAGAATAGAAATAGAGAATAGTAAAGTGCAGAAAATTAAATAAGGAAAGTAAAATATTTTTGGATTTTTCTAAATAAGAAAAGTAAATTTCAGAAATTGTAAAAAAGGAAATAAACTATTTTTGGATTTTTTTTTTTAATTTTCTGAAAAGTAAATAAGGAAACTAAGAATTAAAAGTACTTTCCTAAAATAAAAACTAGTATCTATCCTATTCTCCCCGGCAACGGCGCCAAAAAGCTTGTTGAGTATTTTAGATATAGGGATTTCGTACTCTTTTTGCCTTTAAATTTATAAACCTTCGTACTCAAAGAATAGGTTAGTTGCAAGCGCACAACCTATCGATTGTAGTATTTAGGTGTCGATCCGCAGGGAGAGAGGGAAACACTAATTTTTAATAAAGAAAACTACTTCTAAAACAAAACAATAAAAGTAAAATGGGGGGTTTTGTAATTTCGTTTTTAAAGGAATATTAAAGTAAATTAAAAGTTCGTAAAAAGCAATAAAAGTCGGGTGACAATCAAGTTTGAGAAGTCTAGGGGTATTCGGTCCACAATCCCTTGCTAATTCTATCTACTCGGTTTGTTTAAATTCATGTTTGATTATGACGGGGTTTCTAACCTAAGTTAGCCTTTGGAACAAATATTAATACGAATACCTTGGGTGGACGGATTAATGTGCCTCGAATTCTAGGGCTGTCACTAACCTAGAGGGATATTTAATCACGTGCTTCAAGTGTATATATCGATATTTGTTCTAAGGTGTCCCAATCAAGTTTTGGCTTCACCGCTAAGTCCTTCACCAAACCTAACCTTAATTTCTATATTTCCAGATATGAATAATAGAGTTCGGTCGCTTCAATATTCAAATCCCAAGGTATTTGCAATCACAATTTATACTATCATATATGATCCTAATCTACTTTTAATCAAGAAGACTTAAGCGGGACGCTACAAGTCAAGCACAACAAGTTGCACTATCCTATATGATCCTAATCTACTTTGGGTCTAAATGATCAAAGCGGGACGCTACAATTCAAGCATAAATCATGGAACATCACAAATGATAAATCACAGAAATTAACATCAAATCAAACAATCATAATAAAAACTAAAATCCGAGTAAGATAAAATTAAACAAGTTCATGCTACATGACCTAAACCCCTAGAGAGAAACTAGCCTCTCATGGAGAAGCAAGTATTCATCATAAATTCAAGTACAAGAATAAGTAAAGACAAAGAGAAACTAACTAGAGAAATAGAATACACCCTTTCCCTAATCAAAACCTTAGTCTTCCTTGCAATTGCTGTGAGAATTCGCCTTCTTCTTTCTTGATTCGCTCCTATGGTTGATGCTCTATCTCGTGAATTTCTCTCTTAGAATGGTGATGATTATGGAGAAGAAATTCCTTTCCTTTTATAATGGATCTGGAGCATATGGACGTGGGGAATCATTCTAAATCTGTCCCAACATGTTCCCCACGTCTCCACCTTCTATTTCCCACCTTTGGGTCGTGGTCTGAAGTGCCGAAAATAGAAAATCCTCCGAAATAGCAGTTTTTAGGCTGAATGCGGCCCAAGTGCGTCCACACTGCGGCCGCACGGGTTTTGGTTTGAGTTCTGGATTTGACTCCAAGTGCTGAGTGCGTCCGCACTACTTCTCAGTGCGCCCGCATTACGCTCGGACTTTTCTGTTCTTCTTTGGCTCAGGAGTGGAAATTTCTCTAAGTAGAAAATGCGGGTCCCCTGCGGTCGCACTCCGGTCGCATTTTCCTTCTGAGTTGCTGGATTTCTTCACCAAAATTCGGCTAAGTAGGAAATGCGTCCGCACCAATGTTTAGTGCGTCCGCATTCCTCTCGGACATTTCTTCTGGAGCATGCTGGACCTTGGAAATTCTTCCAAGTGCTTAGTGCGGCCGCACTAAAGTTCAGTGCGAGCGCACTTTGGTCCTTTTTCTTGTTTTCCTGCGAATTTCACATAGACAAATGCAGTAACTTGATTCTAGGGGTATTTAATCCTAAATTATACTAAAATACATGATATTTGGTGCTATTATGCGATGAAAACCTGATCGAACATATATATAAATTAAACCTATCATAAATATCTCTCTATAACCATTTAAAGTAGTTGTGTCAAGCATTAACATTTAAAGTAGTTGTGTCAAACATTAAATAGTTTTCATGTCATTTTAAAATGTTGTAGACTGAGATTTAAAAGCTTGAGAATTTAAAGTGCTAATGGACTTTACTTTAAAAAAAAAAAACAACTTGAAAAAAACTCAAAAGTATTTCTTCATGGATCTCATTTGAAAGTGAAAATCGAGTAGAAAATGTTTGTATTTTTAGATTCGCAAAATTCATCATGGATCGTCGGAAAAATAGACGAGAATGATCAGAGGAAAAAAAAAAGTGGGTGAAATGAATTTTTCATTTTTTTACTTGAAGACAAAAGTAGTTAGGAATTAAAACTACCTAGATTTAGGATTTAAATGCTTGCAGATAGAGGTTTAAATATTTGCGAGTAACAATGTAAAAGGTTATAAACAAAGCTTTAAATGTTTGGATATGAGCGCTGAAAATAGAAGTTAGACATTAAATACTTGGAGGACGCGCTCGGAGATTTATTTGGGAGACAATTATCAGGCTCTTAATAATAATAATAAAGTAAAATGATGAATATTGATTGCTAAAATATTCATTTGGTGATACCGCCGACATTTTTATTAATATCCAAAGTTTAATACAAATTATTAATTATACCCGGACTTCAAAATTTTCGCTAAAAATACCCAAACCGGCCAGAAAATGGCCGGTTTACGCCCCCCCCTAAACCGGCCATTTTCTGGCCGGTTTACTCTTCTTCTTTTTTTTTTTTTTAAACCTGCAAAACCTCCATAAAAGGACACCCCCTCCCTTCATCCAAAGGACACACAGCCCGAGGCAGCAGCAGCGCGGTTCAGGTAATTTTTTTTTTTTATTATTTTTTATTTTATAGAATAATTAATTATATTATTAAAAAATTTAAATTTAATTAAAAAAACCCTATAACCCTATAACCATAAACCCTATAACCCTAACCCTATAACCCTAAACCCTAAACCCTAAACCCTAAACCCTATACCCTAAACCCTATAACCCTATAACCCTATAACCCTATAACCCTAACCCTAAACCCTAAACCCTAAACCCTATAACCCTAAACCCTATAACCCTAACCCTATAACCCTAAACCCTAAACCCTATAACCCTAAACCCTAAACCCTATAACCCTATAACCCTATAACCCTAAAACCCTATAACCCTAAACCCTAAACCCTATAACCCTAAACCCTAAACCCTAAACCCTAAACCATATACCCTATACAAATGTGTCAATTGTTTACCATTTAGTAATCTGTCAATTGTTTACTATTTAGTTACCTGACAAATGTTTACCATTTAGTAACCTGACAATGTTTACCATTTTCTAAAATGTAGTTTGTTTACCATGGCCTTTATTTCATTACACTATGGTGGAAAGATGCTTAATAGTGCACAAGGGGCGTATTACAACAAAGATGCAGCTTATTCAGTAATGATTCCAGATGACATCTCACTTTTAGACCTGAAATCCATAGTTTACACACACACCGGTTACAACCCAGAAAGGTGTGACCTAGAATTGGCAACCCGATATTGCCATCCCTCCAGCGGAAAATTTATGGTTGCGAAACTGGTAGATGAGAGTACGTGGAGAGGCATGTTTGGTTATTTGAGGTCCTCAGGGAATTTTCTAATAGAAATATTTGCTAGAAGAGTTCCGGTAGAGCCCGGGGTTGGAAGTTCGGGCTCTGGATCAGCGGCACCACATTATACCCCACAACCAGAAACCAACAGACGTGACTCCACCTTACTCCTCAACGAACCTGACCCAGAACCCTACAACTACGTCACTCCACCAGCACCTCAACGAAGACACTCAGTTGCATCCCCGCCTAGACACAATCGAGGCAGACCAAGACACTCAGTTTCAACCCCACCTAGATCCGTAAATGCCACTCCTTTACCGTTACCTCCAGTATCACCTTACCCCATACCTGCACCAGTAGACGATGCAAGCTGCCCGGACTTTGAAGATATTAATGAAATACCGGAGGACGATCTGGGGAGCGGGGATGAATTTGAGGGGGACATGTGGGGGGATTCAGATCACATGGAAGGTTGGAAAAATGCGGTTGGTGCGTTACACGCAGGGCCAAGGTCAGTACCAAGTTTCATCCCCAAATGAGTACGCTCCTTGCACCCGTAGCGACATGGGCAACATGGAACCCACTCACAGGGAGTTCATGTATATTGTGACGCGCGGTCCCGACAGACAAATGGAATCACTTGCAGAGGTATCCAATTAACTTCAATTCCGTGCAATCATGTCTTAGCTGTTTGCCGTGACCGAAACTGGCAAGAGGACGACTTTGTTGCAGACTGGTATAAAACATCCTATCTTGTGAGTACTTGGAGCCATGTGTTCAATCCAATTGGCAATATGGGAGACTGGCCTCCTAATCCTGGAGACAGAATCCTTCCGAGTAGTGGTTGGATTAGGAAGGAGAAGCGACAACACACCCGTCGTGTAATGACGATGGATGAAATGGAAGGTAGACGAAGGGGGCATCATCCTCGCCGTTCCACTTCCGATAGGCAACGAAGAGGTATGTAACATTCATCAAAAATTATTTTTCTTTTCAATTTATATCAACTTACTAAGTAACGCATGCAAATGCAGAGGCAAGAATCGCAGCAAATGCGGCAGAAAATGAGCGAGTAATGGCGTCGGGAAGTGGGTCCGGAGGGTCACGGCGTAGCACAGCTACGAGCCGTTTAGATGCAACTGCTATGTATGCCGAAGCAATGGGAGAGGCGGTTGACATAGGAGGAGAGGCGGTTGGGGTGCAAGGGGAGCCATCTGTGATCCAACCGAGGAGGTCCACTACTAGACGCACAACAAGGGCATCTACAAGCCAAGCAGGGCCATCTACTGAGCAACCAGAGCCACCTCCTAGGCCATCTCGTAAATCATCTTTCGCAAGTGGTTTACTTCGGGGATTACCTTTTAGACGTAGCAATAATATGTGATTTATATGCATGTTGTAAAAATTGTGTGGACTCTATTTGCAATTTGTGTGTACTTTACTATTTTGTACGGAACTACAAGAAGTAATGAAATTAATTAATACTCAAATAAATTACAACCTACTTTATCTAACTACAATAAAATACTATTTTTTAGAACCAAACTCCAGATGGTGTCCTTTTATAGAGGTTTTGCAGGTTTTTTTAAAAAAAAAAAAAAAGAGTAAACCGACCAGAAAATGGCCGGTTTAGGGGGGGGGCGTAAACCGGCCATTTTCTGGCCGGTTTGGGTATTTTTAGCGAAAATTTTGAAGTCCGGGTATAATTAATAATTTGTATTAAACTTTGGATATTAATAAAAATGTCGGGTGATACCGTTGTTGGTGGTAATTAGTATTTTTCCACTGGGTTAAATTGAAGAAATAAGATGGGCTAACGATTCTCTTGGTAATAACGTGAACAATGGGTAAAGAATTTGAGGACTGGCCGACTGGGGAAGGCATTGAAGGAAGAATCTACATCATCAGTTGGGAGAATTGCTACCCTAACTCTGAATTCACATCCTCTCCGAAACCGTAATAGGGAATCTTTTACAATTATTAGATCTGGACCGTTCTTTTTAACTTGGCACGAATCTCAAAAGCCCAATAATACTGCCTCCTGCGCTAGCCCGAATCTCAAAGCCGCTGAGAGTTAATCTCAAACCGTAAAGTGAAGGGAATCTTTTACAGTAATGGAGAGGATACTTGTTCCCCTAACCCCAGCATGTTGTTGTTAGGGACAACATGTAGTAATTGCTTTTGTCGATGTGTGTTTCATTCTAGCACATCTATGGTGCTATCTTTTGGGAGAACATCTCTAAATAAAACTTTTGTTTCAGTAATATGAAATGGGTTTTAGTCTTTTCTTCACAAAACAAAAAAAATCAATAGAGAGAATTTCATGTATATCCTAAAAAAATTGAAATTAAGTTTTTTCTCTTCTAAACTTCATAATATCATATTTACTCTTCTAAACTTTAAAAACCCACAAATTTATCTCATTTATTGTCTTTTATATTAAAACTCATTTTAAATTTATAAAGTTACCACCTTATCCTTTATTAAAAAAATTAAAAATATGTAGCATGTCTAAAAGATCTAATAAAAAAACCAATAAATTGGTAAATATGATATTATAAATTTTAGAAGAAAAAATACGTAATTTCGAAGTTTTTAAGGGTATATGTGAAATTTCCCTAATCAAGAAGTGACACGTCAAGGCAAAGAAATCAAATTTGGAAGCAAAAGAGTGATGGATGCATGGCTTATCAACGTGTAAGGAAGAAGCTAGTTGGGAGGCGCCAGTTGCAATCCCAGGCTCAATAATTGAGCATTTATATATCAAATAATTACATTTTATATGATGAAGTACGAGGTTCTTATCCAATATATCATAAAAACGGATAACATTTTATAGTGAAATAAGAAAATTAGAAGTTGCAGTTATGATAAATTAAGGTTGTTTCCCTTCATTACCAAAAAAAATATTTATTGAAAAAATATTAAGTTTCTAAAATGAAATGATTTCTCTAGAATTAATTTATTCGGCAATATTCGGACATAAATAAAAAAAATGAAATTTTGAAGGCAAATATAATATAAATAACATGATTAACCGCACAATAATTTACACATAGAGACACACAAAAAAGTTGTATTGTTTTTAGAGTTAATATTACACATTAAGCACATCTTACACATATTATCTAAACAAGGAGAGAAAGAAAAATGCCATATGAGTCATCTGATTAAAAGAAATGAAGAGGGGAAAAAAAGTTAAACAGATGAAAGCATAAATGACGTAACATAATTAAAAAGCTTAAACGCCTTAGAGCATCTACATCCCAGCAACTGAAATGAGTTTCTAAATAACTGTTAACTTTTTTTTAGAAATTAACGTCTCTAAAATTTTTAACTCTCACATCCCTGAAATTAATTTTAGAGTTTCTATTAAGCCACGTCAGCAACAAATTAAAAAACATAAATAATTTGAGCCAATCATTTAATCATCATGGAGTTTATAAACAGTTTCTTAATAAGAAACTTTACTAAATAGTTTCTAAATATGAAACTCTCTCACATCCCTGAAACTAGATTAGAAACTGCCACGTCATATTAGAAACTCTAATAGTACCAGGGATGTAGATACTCTTACATTTTATATGTAGGTAGATTAAGCGTAATATTACTTCAGAACTAATTTAAACAAGGGTGGAGATCCATTGACAATATATGAACTTGGCAATTTTGACAATGATACAAATTTGTAATTTTAAAATTCAGCATTTGATCTAATGACAAAGAGCAATCTAGTGGCAAAGGGCAACACATTTAATGAAAGTTAGTAAGCTAAACCTCCACCTGAAAAATGAAAGAACTATACGCAACCTTTATCGTTCATCAAACAACTTAAACTTGCAGTTGTTTATATTTCATGGTATTTGATGGAATATCAAAAAACAGTAAGAAATTTGATAACCAATTAATAAGTCCACAATATCTACGATATATTTTTATTTAGAGAATCAGCTTTTAGTTTAGTTGCAAAAGACAGTACTTTGTGTGTGGAACATCACAAGTTTGAAACCTGTATAGAGAATCTTTCGCATCAATTAGACAACTTGGTGGTTTGACTCCCAACTTTCTAAAAAAAAAAGTTATTTATTAAAATGTATAAAACTAATTTAAGATGTATTGTGAAGATTGTCGAAATTTCGCTTTTAAAAAATATCAACCCTTTAAATATTAATATGTATGTATTTCAAAAACACTAAATGAAATATAAAATACTGACTCAAGTTTTAAAAAAAAAAAACTGTATTTTTTTTTAGAAAAGTTGTTAGGTTAGCTCAGAAGTCTGTAATTTTTGCAAAAATATTCGCTATTTATTCGCGTTGGAGAAATATCTTAATTGTGTAATTATATATAACACTTAGCAGAGTAGAACTAGGGTGTTCTTAAGTTCACCAAGTCTCTTTGTGAACTCAATTTTAAAATCTATCGGATTGGCTTCAAACTACAAATCCAAACTGTTGAAATTCTTCTACCTTACGAGTGATGCGTCTACATGCGAAAATTTTAAAATTTTAAATTAATTTTGTATAGAGTCAAGTGGTCAAAAAACGTCCAAAAAATGAATGCATTAAAACTAATTTATAAACCTTCTAATTTTGCCCACTTGACTTTATACTAAGTTAATTCGAAACTTCAAAATTTTCACATGTAAACGCATCACTCATAAGGTAAAAGAATTTAGCAGTTTGAATTTGTCGTTTAAAATCAATTCGATATGTTTTAAAATTGAGTTTACAGAGAGACTTCGTGTACTTAGGAACACCCTAGTTCTACTCCACTTAGCAATATAACATTTATTAAATGTTCTTGCTAAAGAGCTACTTAAATCATGTATAATTTTTTTTTATAAAAGTGTGAATATATCCACCGATTTATATTGAAATTTACTGGTACCACATAGGAACCCAACCTCTACATGTATTTTATTTAGGACAAAGCATAACCGTTCTCACCGGTATAACATTCTATATAGTATACGTGCTTCTAGACTAGGGCTGCTCATGAGCCGAGTTGAGTCTGAGTTGAGGACAACTTGGATTCAACTCGCGAACTCAGGAGCCGAGTTGAGTCCGAGTTGCTAATTCAGTTTTGAGTCAGAAACTTCAATTTGGAATCAACTCGCGAGCAACTCGAGTCGAAGTGAGTCGACTCGCGACTCATAATATAGTACATAGTGAGACAATCTAATTTAATTCTAACAAAAAAAATATTACATAGTTTACCAAAATAATACACAATTAAAGACAGTACATAATGAGACAATGACCAATACATAATTAAAAATTATGAAAATATCAAAATAGTACATAATTAAAAATTACCAAACAAATAAAGTCTAACAAAATAATACAAAGTCTAATATATTAACAAAACAAAAGAAATAGTGCATAATTTATCAAATTATCAAATATTGTGAGAAACATGTATAAGGTTTGGGGACGCAAAAATTAGGAATATATGGATTAGGGTTTGGTGTGAGTCCAACCGAGTTGATTCCGAACCGAGTTGGATGTAACTTGAATTCGACTCATAAATCAACCGAGTCAGTTAACTCGAGTCAGTTTCAACTCGAGTTATCAGCTAGTTGAATCCGAATTGACTTCGAACTGAGTTTCGAGTCATGACCTTTTTGTGCACCCCTATTCTAGACCCATCAATGATTGGCTATTTGGCTATATCCAACGAAACTTATTTGGCTATAGCCGACATTTTTATTAATATCCAAAGTTTAATATAAATTAATAAATATATCCAGATATGCTGGGAAGTTATAAAAATACTCATACCTGTCATTTTTTAGCCGGTATCTAATTTAATCCATTACTGGTCAGAAAATGGCCGGTACCAAAAATTTTCTTGTTCTTTTTTTAATACGGTACCGGCCATTTAATGACCGGTACTCAAATTTGTTTTTTTAGAGACTATGAGAGCAAGATGCTGAAATCTAACATTAAAAATTCATTTTTTTTTAAATATTTGTTAGATTACTTCTTTTGATATATAATTAGCATATTTAAACTACAATATGCTAAATTACTTGAAATTATGTTAAATTACGCTAAATTACATTAAATTATACTAAAATACGCAAAATTAAAATAATTACAAAATGAAAGATACTCAATTTTAGGATGCTAGTTATTGTCAAATTAAATCACTAGCCACATGCGAACACTAAACTATATTTTTTTTAGGTACTAACTTTTAACAATTTCACTATGCTGCATACGACACTGTCACTAGCCGCATACGGGTCGTTGTGTGTCTACCGATGATAAAAAACTTTAACTCAATTTTGAGGCACTAAACGATGTTTTTTTGCAATTCTGATTCAGTGTGCCATTGGCCCCGACTCATCCCAAGCTTTCCGAATTGGGGTCATACGCGCAAATCCGAGTTTCCTAGCCAAAGTTATGGCCGTTTAAAGTTTTAAAAAAAAAAACGATGCTGTCGTGCAAAAACACCGATGACACACCGATGCTTTATGCACGACCAACGACGACAGAAGTGCATCGATGTTTCATTGCAAAAACATCAGTGACACACCGATGTTTTTTAGCACTACCTACTTAAATGTCAATACTAAGTCTAATAAAACATCAGCGGCGCACCGATGTTTTTTTAGCACTATCCGACTAATAAAACATCGATGTTTCATTGCAAAAACATTAATGATGCACCAATACATGCAACCGATGTAACACACACATCCAACCAAATGCATTTGTTTAATCTTAGCCAAACCGAGTGCAAACTTCAATCCGAGTTTCCTACGATTTTTTCTTCTACCCAACTATGCTATGCCTATCCTAAAAAAAAAAAAAATTGGTACCGGCCATTTTAGGCCGGTACCGTATTAAAAAAAATTTGAGTACCAGCCATTTTCTAACCGGTAATGTATTAAATTGGATACCGGTCAGAAAATGACCGTATAGATATTTTTATAACTTCCCAAATCCGTTGGTATATTAATTAATGAGTGAGGCTATGGTGCTATGCATAGCACGGATGGGGTCCGTGCTACGGCTCAAAATTTGACTTTTTAAAATCCTAACGGTCGATCCAACCGTTCAATGTGATAACCATATGAATATGTACTTGCAAACTAAATTTTATATTTTTTCGAATTTTTTTACTATTTTTTTAGATAGGTAGAATTTTGATGGTCCAGAATTTTCAGAAAACACTGATTTTTCTACCTAGCTAAAAAAATAGTAAAAAAATTCGAAAAAATATAAAATTTAGTTTGCAAGTACATATTCATATGGTTATCACATTGAACGGTTGGATCGACCGTTAGGATTTTAAAAAGTCAAATTTTGAGCCGTAGCACGGACCCCATCCGTGCTATGCATAGCACCATAGGCTCACTCTTAATTAATTATATTAAACTTTGGATATGAATAAAAATGTCGGTGGCTATAGGTAATAGGTAGGTGAAAAAGCATAAAAAAAGAAAAGCAAGAAAAGTAACAGACAACAATGAAATATCTACTTTCACACTTATGACGGGTTGCTTCAAGAGAAATTGTGTAAATTGCATAAATGATCTTTAAAATACTTTTATTTTTATTTGGTCCCCAAAGTTTGAAATTTTTATACCAATCTTAAAAGTTTTGTTTTGTACCTAATCTGGTCTGTTACTATCACCAATCAAAACTTAGATGAAAATCCTAAATGGAGATGTATGAATATTAATTTTAATTAATTTATATTGATACTATGTCAATGTTAGTATTCATAAAACTGAGCATTCTAAATGAATAAAATATTAAAATCTAGGTGATTTATATTTCTTGTGGAACAACATTAGCATTGTTTGAAATGCTAAAAGGCCATCAAAATAAACGAAAATATAATAATATTAAAGGTATGACTAATTTAATACAAAATGAAAATTTCAAAAGTTAAAATAATATTTTTTTAACTCTAGAGGTCATAATGGCAAATAAACAATACTCGGTAACTTGAAGGGTCATATATATAAAATCTTCCCCTGTTACCTTCATCGACCTCCTCATTCAACCTTTTTACCAGGCAAGAGGCCAAGACCATCCTTTCCGATTTCCAACGGAACCTCGTTTCTTCCTTTGCCTTGGCCATGGCCTCTTTCCTTCTCTTCCTTAATCTTCCTCTCCTCTCCAGGCGTTCTCTTGTCTCCTTCCTTCTCCTTACCTCCAAATCCCTTACACTTTTCCAATAGAGACCCTCTTCTTTTCATTTATTCTCCATCAGTGTTTCTCTTCTTAATGGGTGCTGGGTTATCTAGCGTAGTGGGATCAGAAGGAGCTGGAGTGGGCCCGGGTCTAGGGGACTTGCCAGAGGGGTGCATAGCAGAGGTGCTGAGGCGGCTCGATCCACCAGACATATGCCGACTGATGCGACTCAATAAAACTTTTCTAGATGCGGGATCCAGCGAATTTATATGGGAAGAGAAATTACCGAGCAACTATGTGTATTTGGTGGAAAAGGTGTTGGAGGGTGAAGAGAAAGCGGGTTCAGGTGAAACTGTAAAAAAGTTGGGGGGTTTTCTGAAAAAGGAGGTTTATGCACTGCTCTGTCGCCGGAACTCATTTGATGGAGGAAATAAAGTGAGCTTCTGTGGCTTTCTTCTATTTTTCTGGCAATTTACCAGTTCCATTTTTTTTTTTTTTTATGTTAGTTAATTCATGGCATAAGTACCAGGAAATGAATGTAATCCCACCTTCCTTAATTGGTTTATGGCCTTAGAAATAATGCAATATAATTTAAGTCAAAGAGTTTTTTTTTTTTTTTTTGGCCAATAGTCAAGGGTTCTAATAACTTTTGTCATAGCAAAATTGACATATATGAAACAAAACAACAATTGTGATTTTCATATAATTTAACATGTAATGAAGGAATTTTGGCTGGAGAAGAGCAGTGGTGGTATTTGCATGCGAATTTCTTCAAAGGCATTATCAATTACAGGGATTGATGATAGAAGATACTGGAATTATATTCCAACCAAAGAATCCAGGTAATATAGATCTCTAATCTAATCTTCAGCTATAATAATATTCTTTAACAACAGTTAACAGTTAATGGTTCATTTCATATTCTTCAGCATATTCTCCAAAGTAAAAATAAAATTTAAAAAAAAAACATCTATTTTGTTTAATTTGGACCATTCTTTTGCATTATTTGCAAAGTTCTTTCTCAAAAAAAATAAGACTGCTGCCTGAATCATTCCTTGCAGCTTTGGAGTGGTTGCCTATCTACTACAGATCTGGTGGCTTGAGGTGAGGGGTGAAATTGAGTTTGCCTTTCCTGAAGGAACCTACAGCCTTTATTTCCGTCTTCATCTTGGGAAGCCTTCGAGGCGTCGTGGCCGACGAAATTGCATCACCGACAACATACACGGCTGGGATCTAAAGCCTGTTCGGTTCCAGCTTTCAACCTTAGACGGCCAACAAATGCAGTCTAAGGCGTACTTGGCCGAGCCTGGTGTGTGGTCCTACCATCATGTGGGAGATTTTGTGGTGAAGTCATCGGATGAAGTGACACATGTCAGGTTTTCATTGCTCCAGATTGATTGTACACATATCAAAGGTGGCCTTTGTGTCGACTCGGTTTTGATCGAACCAAAGGGCCTCAGACAAGATAATATCTACTGTGCTTAGCTAGAACAACAAATAGAGAGTTAGAGACTTCTTCTTGAAACATGCATCTTTAGGAATTCATCATTTTGTGCTCCGTTTAGAATACTTCTTTTGATAGAGCATGCCTTTTATACACCTTTGCAGGGCTTGAACATACCAGGAGTGTTATAATGCGAGTTCTATGTTTGTAAAAGATGTATATAATTTTGAAGTTATTTGGACTGTTAGGAGTCCATAAGGTAGAATCAGTTTTCATTTGCGTGATAGTTTGCACCCGTAGTACCAAATTTCTTAATTCTTCATATTAGGTAAATATTTATACTTCAACATACAACAGAAAGAGATCATTATGTAAATATGCAGCTCAAAACAACAGATCATCAGAATACAAGGCTATACTCCCCAAATACAACATCAAATATAAGAATTTATATGTGTATCTACTCTCTAAAAGACAAACTATTCTACATACCCATGTCAATGTTGAAGAAAGCCTAAAATATAGCCGAATATCACAAAAAACCAACACTGCATAAAAACAGATGATTTTAGACTTCACTCCTTCGTACCACTACTCTCTCCAGGTCGTCGGTATGGCATGTACCTCTGATCCTTGGAAGCATTCTTCTTTCGCCTCTTTTCAATGAAGGCATCAAGTTTACCAGTATCCTGTTTATGCAAGTTAAATGAATTAGAGATGAAAATTGTTTGTAGAGAAGGATCTATAGAAACTTTTTGGAAAATATGAAAGAAAGAAGCAATTGTGTATATACCTTCAGCTCGTTATACTTCCCTACCAGCTTTCTATTTCGGATTTCAGCTGCACAGAAAAGAATAAAATTTGACTTCACAATTTACACAACTATATATCAGATACTGAGCCACAAGTGAGCCAGACAGCACACGCCAATAAAAGTTTTGGGTCAATTTCAGGTCTTGTGTAAATCGAACTGGATCAGATTCATGTCAACTTTGCAACAGTCATCAGAGTTCAGTTGAGTAAGACAAAGGATTGTCAATAAAATCAGAACCTAAACCTTAATCAACACTGACATTAGTAAGGCTATTAAGAGATTAGATTCAAATCAGATCCAACAAGATGCAAAACTGAATCTATTGAAAGTGCAAAAGATCTTAATTCAACAAAAGTGACAAGAACCAAATGCAGATCCATACCAGTTTTCTTAACCTATTGGATCAGATTTGGATCTTGTTGTCAAGTCATTAAAATAGATATATGAATGCATAAGCCATATAAATAATTAACACGAAGTATAATATAAAACATCAGTTTTTAATAAACCAAGTTATTATAAAAATATAAGAGGAATCTTTCAAAAATCAGAAGAAAAAAACCTGGAAATATCCATTTGTTGTAATATAATGTTATGATTATGTGCACACAAATATTACTATTGGATTCAGATGGTTTTCGTATCCAAATCTTGTTAGCTTCAGAATCAAGCCCAACAAGCTATTGAGCAACCTGAAATCCAGCCCATCAACTTGGAAGGATAACTAACCTAACTTCCAATCGATCACAACACCAAACTACTTTTTTTTTCAAGATAACAACCAAAAAATATCAGAATCCTTAAACCAAACACCTGATCACTCTATCTGAACCTGAATGACTGGGACACAAAACAGGTTAGAAAGAAACTCAAAATGTACTGTGCCACAAAAGGGTCCAACATGAACGACCCAAGACCACATCTGAACCCATAAACACCGCCATAAGATTAGATCCGAGTATCCGACCAACCACATTCACCACCTCAGTGAATCCTGGTTTGGATTAAGGTCTTTCCTAATAGCCCTTCAACATTAACTCGGATCTGTACGTAAATTTGCAAATTAGCTCAATTTTCCAGGTCAGGCCAGGTTCAGATATCAAACTGAATTGCAAGCCTACTTGAGCACTATTTAAGGAATTAGTTTTGAGATAGGCTGGGTTCAGTTGGATTAAGATTTGTAAACTTCGTAACACACACTCGAGCACACAGAGTTAGAGAGAGAGACTGTACATTTTTTGAGATAATAAGGTTTTTTCCCTTGCTTAGCAGCTTCTTTTTCCTTCCTTATGTGCTCAGACAAAATTTTGGACTCAGTTGCTTTGTTATGATCGGACTTCACTTGTTTGTCCTGACATACCAATATGAGTTAATAAATTTAAAGAAAAAAAAACAGAAAAGGCAGGGAAAAGCAAATAGGGAGGCAAAAAAAAAAAAATCGTTTGAAGCACAACTCACAATCCAAGAGATGTGGCTCTTCAATTCAGAAATGACATCAGGATTCTTCGATTTTGTAATCATCTTTTGAAGCATCTACGACAGTCATGAGATTTAAGTACAAGTAAAAAAAAAAGTGTGCATTTAGAGTTTATAAGTGAACCCAGAAAGATCCAGAATAATATGTTATGGTGAATATTAAAGACTACCTGCTGAAAAAAAAGAGTTAGATTTAGAGGTACCTGTCTTTCAGAAGGAAGTTGGACATCATACAAAAAATTGTATCTTTTCCTGAACCTGCACACAATTATAAGAAATAATAAGCAAATTAACAAAGAAGGCAGAACAATAATAGCATATTATATTAACATGATAATTTATTTCACACATATCGGGCCACTCTTCCAACTGATTTGCAAAACAACAAAAAATAAGAGAGGAGCACTCTTCTGGCACTATTCTTGGTTACAACTCTTCTACTACTATTCAACAATTCTTTTGGATAGCACTATTCTGCTACTATTCCTTAAGTTGCGAAACAACTCCTAAGCAAAAACCATAGTTGGGAAACAAAATCTCTTCATGCACTCCACTGATATCAAATGTAATCGTACAAGGTTTCTAACAGCTTACCCTTCTGTATCAAGAGTTCCGCACAGAGACTCGAATCTAGGATCTCGCACCATCTGCGAAAAGGAATTCAAGTCCAATGTTCACAACAAGTACATTATAGAAAAGGTTCATGCTTGATAATAAATCTGAGATGAACAAATCAAGGGCTACGGTACCACATTCCTGATGTCATAGTAATCAGGCATGGTATCAGTAGCAGTATGGGTGTACTGATCACACCTTATTGTTTCTGGGTTAATATTTTGTTACAGGAAGTTGCAAGTCACCGCCACAAAGCCAGAAAATGCCATACATGACATTAATAAACCAGAAGTTTAATGCCGAGGGGAAGGTGTTGTTAGTACAGCTTTCACTGAATCGGGGAAGTAATGGATTCATTCATAAGATATTATCATGTTATGCACAGTATGCGTGATGTTATGTACACATGGTGCTACATTTTTTGCCAGGTTACACATGAAATGTTCAAGGACCACCATGTGTTATTTAAATTGCTGTCTTATAGTAATAAATTCCCTTGCTGTGTTTAGTTTTAAAGGCATGCATGGGTAATTAAAAGTTCAGATTGGCAAACACTAACCTTTTTAGGCACCTGAACGACTTCTCTGAATTTCTTAGGCCGGATCTTACTACTCACCTCCATTGGCCTACATTATATCAAACCCACAAAATTTCAAAATTAGCAACAAGTACCATTATCAATCACATAAAAGACACAGCTGAAAAGTGGGACCTGTTCTTGTTAGCTCGGCTGGGCTTCTTCTGGATTGCTGACTGCTTGTGTTTGAGAGGACCTGACAAGTGGGACCCATCGGCGCGGGCTCTCTGGAGCTCCTCGAAAGGTACATCTGCGAGCTCTCTCTCTATCTCCAACTCATCCCCGGATACCGATTCCGATTCTGATTCTGAACCTTCATCGTTCAGTGAAGAGGTGGATTCGCTATCTTCTTCGTCGTCTTCTTCTTTCCCTTCTTCGAGGAATCGCTTGTGGTTTCCCATGAATTTTTTTGTGAATTCCGAGCGGCGAGATGGGTTCTCAGAGAAGTTAAGGGAAGCGACAGGGTTTTAGGTCTAGAAACAAAATAAGAAATGGGCTGAAATTGGGCTACACTGCCATTCTTTCCGGCCCAATTAGTAAAAATATACGCATGAAATTTTAACAGACCCAACTCGAATTTGGGTTATTGAGTTTGATTCGTAAAAATAGAGCTGGCTCGTTGGATTCGTTAATACTTCGAATTGAGCTATACAAAGACAAAGTGATTCTTCCTATTTTTAGGAACTTTTAATAATTATTACATAGTAAAATAATAGAACAGCACACTAATCTTAATAAAAATTATTGTCAGACGTGAATTAGTGGATTCAATATAATGATAAAAGCATACAAATTTGTTCTACAAATAAATAGTCGAATTGCATATTAAAGATGCAAAGAATAACAATTATTATGATTTTTTATCTATCATCGTTATTATTATTTTTATTTTTTTATTATATTATTATCACTTATCATTATTACTATCCTCAAAAATCAACCATTTTACTGTTCTAACTACTATTTTACTACCAACATAACTTACATTTTTAAGTAAGAGTGAGGCTACGGTACTATGCATAGCACGGATTGGTCCGTGCTACGGCTCAATATTTGAGTTTTCAAAATTATAACGGTTGATCCAAACCGTTCAACATGATTATAAAATGAATCTGTACTTGGAAACCAAACCGTTCAATATTTGAGTTTTTCAATTTTTTTTACTATTTTTTAAGATAGGTAGAAAATCACTGTTTTTGTATGGTCCAGAATTTTCAAATCAAGTGATTTTCTACCTATCTAAAAGAATAGTAAAAAAGTTCGAAAAAATATAAAATTTGGTTTGCAAGTACATATTCATTTTATAATCATGTTGAACGGTTCGGATCGACCGTTAGAATTTTGAAAACTCAAATATTGAGCCGTAGCACGGACCAAACCGTGCTATGCATAGTACCGTAGCCTCACTCTTTAAGTAATATTATCAATATACAAATACGGACATGATCCCTATTTTTCATCAAAAACATTTTCAAGTAATACAAGAATAGCACTGCTTTATTTATTTATTTTTATTTTTATTTAGTCTCTTGCTTTATCTCTTATCCGAATAATACAACTATATTAATTTTATTATTTAAATAGCATTGTTTTTATTAGTTTATCTTTCGAACTTTGGTCCGAAAAAGGATAATATCTATTTTTGAATTATTTGAACGTTTATAATGATATTTTCTATTAAAAAATATGTAGTCAAGTACACTTTTAACATAAATAAATATGATTATGTTTTTAAATTTATATTACAAGAAACAACATAATTAATCATGTGAAAGTTCCAACAACAAAAAAATACAAACATATATTATCGCTAAAATGGAAAGAGAGTAAATAAAATTGTTGATGATGTGTCGTAAATAAAAAAAAAATTAACACTTTACTTTTTTTAATGAAGTATAAATTCTTTAATTTGTCAGATAAGTGCTCCAAGAGTCGCAATGTATTACATCCAATGTTTTAAATAGCGTTTATAGCGTCATAGCGGGAAGGCTACAAAAAAAGCTATAGCGAATAGCGTAGCTATAGCGGAAGCTATGCTACATAGCGTTTTTTTTTTACAAAAATTATATTATATATTTGTATATCAGCATTATCTAAAGTCTCATAGAATAATAAATAATACCAAATTAATTAAGAAATTATAATATTCATATTGAACCAGTATAAAGTCCAAATTGCGGTTCAAAATATCTATAGTAATATCATAAACTATCGATCTTTTTCAATTCAAAATATCTTAAGCATCATGATTCATGACATAATCTATTTTTTTCAATGTTCTAAATAGCGCGCTATAGCGTTTTCGGACCAAAAAAGCTATGATGCTTTGGCCATATAGCGCCGTTTTTTCAGCCGTTCCGCTATGACGCGATAAACGCTATTTAAACCTTTGATTTTTTTTCTATTCAAATTTTAAAATAACCTAGACAAGGGTTTCCTTCTCGGTTTAGGCAAATTAAAAAATCTGTAGCAACAAAGCTTTTAATTGATTTCGGTTTAGGCTTTTATTTAATTTTTTGGGTCTTTATTTAAAGCCCGTGTAAATTGTCTAAAAAAGCTCATTATGCATAGCATGCGCTATTTGCGCTACACGCTATGAGCTATAGTAAACCGCTATTACCGCTATAACGGCCGTAGCTCAATTAGCGCATTTTGATGTCACAGCTTAGCGTTTAGAGTCCAAAAATGATATAGCGCTCTATTTAGAACACTGATTACATCCCATGTTTGAAACAGTTCCATGTAGCTACTTTTTTGTATTTGATTTGTCCGAATTGCGTTTTCAATTGCTAATTCAATGAACTGTCGATTGAATCGAACCAGCTAATTACGAATTATTTTTTATTAATATTTACAGTTTGATAGAAATTTCAATATGCATGCTCGCTGTTAGTTTCGTGGATTTAATCTCCAAACATATTTTGCACAGGAGCGGCGACATATATACACCGACAGAGGAGAGCACTTGTCCTCTTATGCAAATAATTATAAAAATATTCGCGTAAAATTTATGATAACAAATTATAGTCAAAATATACATACCTTGTTAAATTATTAAAATTTATGCCTCAAGTTTCATAATTGTTGAAATATGCTTATAATATTTATATTTATAAGAGGAGGGTTCAAATGTCTTTATTTTTTTGTCTTCTCATGTCTTCATTTTTAAAAATTTTAATAATTCAAAATTTAAAAGTTAAAAGTCAAAATAAAACTGTTATATATGATCTACATCATTTTATCTATGCACATGTAAGAAATTATGACATTTCAACTTTATTCTGGTTGTCATCAAGAACTTGTAAAAACGTACTATTATACGATAATTTATTGATTCACATATAAACAAAACCGAAATGTGATATTTTTTTATGAGCACATAGAGAAAATAACATAAATCACAATCTAACGGTTTTATTTTGACGTTTATGATTTAAATTTTGAGTTATTAAGGTTTTAAAAATAGAGGCATGGTGGAGGCACAAAAAATAAATTATTATAAAATTATGCTTATTATAAAAATAATATAAATTTATGCCTCATTCTATAATTTCACCTCACCCTACTTTGTGTCCTAGCCTTGTCCTGATTCTGCAAATATTTTTCAAGTAAAATGACTTTAAATCCATGACAATGAATTTATAAATCAATTATAATTATCCAGTAATTTCCCTAATTAATGCCATGGCACGAAATCCATCATTGGTTAAACAATTATTTGGTTATGCTATTTTGGGCTGTGCTCTAACCGAAGCAATCGCCTTGTTTGCACTCATGATAGGGTTTTTAATTTTATTTGTATTCTGAGAACAAGAAGTGCTTGTTTTGCTTCAAAACAAAACAAACTTGTCGGTGTATGTAGTTTCTCTTTCTTCCGAAATTTTATTCATATCCTCAATTAAAAAAATTATAGAAGTGCCTTTCATTTATTTTTTTAAATTGCCCCTTCTACTCACAACTAAATTATGTACTTAGAGTATCTACATTCCAGCAACTCAAATGAGTTTCTAAATAACTATTAATCACTTTTTAAGAAATTAAGGTCTCTAAAATTTCTAACTCTCACATTTCTCAAATTAATTTTAGAGTTTCTATTAAGCCACGTTAGCAACAAATTAAAAATGAGAAATAATTTGAGTTAATCATTTGGCCAACATAGAGTTTATAAACAGTTTCTTAATAAGAAATTTTACTGTATAGTTTATAAATAAGAAACTTCCCCACATCTCTGAAACTAAATTATAAATTGCCACATCAAATTAGAAACTCTAATAATACTAGGGATGTAGATGCTCTTAATATTAGTTTCGGTTTTTGAATCATTTATAAATGAATCATATCCGGATTGTAAAAAAGTGCGACCTCCCACGCATACACTTTCATATTTGATATTTAGAACTATAAAGTTTTTGGAAGATATACGGTTTCTACAAGGTATACGTGTATTAGTTTAGAAATCATACACGGTTTGTTATTTAGAACCGTGAATGATTTCTTTCTTTTTTTAATACGATTTATAATTGGCTAGCATTCATATTTTTTTTTTTTTTTTTTTTTTAAAAAGAGGCAAAGCCCATTCCATTGATAGGAAAGTTAAATACAAAAACCATCAGTAATCGGCATGATACCACCTTAGGGCATCACAACCCATCAAACAAACCGAAAGTAACCGCAATAGCAAGGATTGTAACCAAAATTGAGCTACTGCCAAGCTCCAAAAGTAAACTAAATTTGTAATCACTAAGCCACATAACCTTGGGCTAATACTATAAGCTAGATACAAAAATTGTGCATATTGGGGCTTCATGCATCAGGAGGGGACTCTGGGGGGTGGTACAGCACCATCTCCATATCCAACGGCATATAATGAGCTAAAGGTATGGCATCTTCCAGCACTGGCATCCAGTCCGTAATAGCCTCTTGTACTGCAGGTTTAACAGACCCTGCCCAATAAGAAAGAAGAGATTTAATTTGAAGTATCAGAGTCCTAGCTGAGCTAACTCGACATTGATTAAAACAGATTGCATTGCGATGCTTCCAAAGCGTCCAGCAAACAGCACTAAGTACAACCAACAATCCTATTTTTTCTGTGACATTCAGAGACATTGCAAAGTGTATGATATCTACAAGGTGAATCCAAGTTTCCATATACTGTTGGCTCTTCCCAAGCCAGAACCAGACTTGCTGTGCTAAGGTACATCTCAAGAATAAATGGTCAACTGTCTCTTCATCAGTACAGCAGTAACATGAGGGATCACCTACCCAACCTCTATTTCCTAAATTATCTTTAGTTAGAATAGTATTATGGCTTGTTAACCACATAAAACTTCTAATTTTAGGAGGGACTGGTAAGCTCCACCAAATTAACTCTGGATCTAAAAGAATAATCCCCCTGAAATTTAAAAATGTATAAAGGGATTTAGTGGTAAACTTCCCTCTAGCATTCATATTTGCTAGCTATTAAACGTACAATTAATATTACACATCCATAATTCAATAAATATTCAACATCACAACATGCAGAAAGAAATCAATCATATTCATTCAACATTCAACATACACAAACAATTAATATACATATACATATACATATACATAAATATCTTACATGAACATGTTTTATGGAATAAGTTTGAATGAAATGGGTCACAAACTGATCTTGAACTGATAAAATATTTTCTAAAAATTAAATCATGATTTAAAGTCAAGTTTCCGGCAGTGTATGAATGGTCATATGATAGTGTACTTACATTGTTGTTTAAACTCTTTCGCAAACCACAGCTTATTTCAAAGAAAGTTTGTGTAAGAGATTAAAAAACAATGCACCGTCACATACCTTTCACACACTTCCGAAAACTTGACTTTAAAACATAATTTAATTTTTAGAACATGTTTTAGCTTTCAAAATCAGTTTGTGACACATTTTTTTAAACTTATTCTAAACAAAATTCATTTACAAGCTAGAGTTAGAAAAAAAAAATTGACGGTGGTTGTCAAGCGACGAGAATTATCAGTCTTTTCATAATTTGATCTTATTGACATAGCGACATAATCATTCCCTATCATAATTTGCAAAGTAAATTCAGATCATGCAACAAACATACATAGCCAACCAAACATTAATAACTTTACATAAATTCAAATAAGTTTTAGTGTGGTAGTACTCATTTTCAAGCCTAACCCATATTTGGTTGATTAAATCCGAACTTAAATATTAAAACATAAATTAAAAGATTACCCGTTAGAAACTGGACGAGGAGAGATCACTCTCTCTTAAAGAGCACGCGAGGAATCAATGCTCCTTGAAAAATCCATCGTTTTGAGTCTTTTTTCGCTTCATTTTGGCCTTCTACCGTGCATCCGAGCCGTCCTCCGAATCATCATACCTCACTTCCACGGTGATGACGAAGACCAAACACAGAAAAACTCAAATTAAAGGAGGAGGAAATCCTTCGTTTGAGTCTTCTGCACTTCGTCTTGGCCTCCTAGTTCGAATCTTCCCTGTTGACGAAAAACCTAACCTAGTTTAGAACGAAAAATGAATCAGAGTGTGGGAAAGAAAGTGGTGTTGGTTTTTATAGCGAGCTTTCAAAGAGAGTAGCGCCAAAATCCTAAAAGAGGATTGAAGGGAGAAGAGAAGAGAGAGTTATTTGATTAGATAGGAGGGCGGTGAGAATTAAAAAATAGGACAGTGATCAGAGAGGCGCGAATTAAAAAAATTATTTTTACAATTCAAACACGGTTCCTGAACAAACTGTGTATAACTTACAAAGGCGTTTACAAGGTAGTCATAGAGGCGCAAAAAACCAAAAACCCTAACATGATTTATACATGGTTATTATTTAAAAACCGTGTACAATTTGTTCTTAATTAAAAAAGAATTATTATGTGCTTGCTGGTATTCATGTGTTTTAATTATGATCATTAAAGAAACATAAAAGAAACTAACTTACACAAATTTGAAACAATTTATATATACATACAGATTTTCAAGGTTATTCACAACTTTTGTTATTAAACCTTCATAATATGATGATTGAAAACAAAATTTCTAGTTATTGAATATTGGTTGGAATAGATTCTCGAAGTGTCATCATGTTAGATCTCGACAGAAATTCAAGATTGCACACAAGGGGGGATTAATGAAGAGTTGAAGTCTCGATATACACCAATCAGGGGGAAGAAAAGGGCAATGAAGAGACAAATTAAGGGAGGGGCTGGACTTAAATGGTGCAAGTGTGTGAAGAGACGGTTGAGATGTACAAGATATTAATTAGTAATTACTAACAGGGGTTTTGGTTGAGTGGCACAAATGAACCGTACATGGCTTCTACTAAAAAACAATGTTTGGAAATTGAGCAAAATAATACACGGATTTTTATAAAAGACCGTGTATGAAGTAGTACAACCGTACACGTTTCAATATTATTAAACCGTGTACAAATAAACGTGACTTCCGGACACGGTTCAAAACTTTCGAACCATGTGGGTATGTATGAGCTTTTTTTTGTGCAAGTGCCTCCTCCCATTACACATTGTTAATGTAGAATTTTTTCCCTTCTGTATATGATATAACGTGTATGGTGACGTTTTATGTACTAGTGCACATTAAAATGTTTATAGAAGTTAAGGGCGAGTCATAACATAAGAACTAAAAATGAAATAAAGTTTAGCCATTGACATGAAATTTTATATGTCCTAATAACATTGGTTCTAGGATAAATTAGGGGTGAAATTATAAAATTAAGATAGGAGGAGGTGGTTGAATAAATAAGTATTACGTAAGTACATTTTATGATGAGAGACTAATAATATTTTTATATGACTTTCTAATGAAAGTTGTTTGTCCTAATAAAAGTTGGTTCTAGAATGTATTGGACCGTAGGGCTGCCGACATTTTTTTTAATATCCAAAGTTAATTAAAAATTAATATTTCTGCTCAGAATTCTTGACTTTTGCAAAAAATACTAAACCGGCATTCTCTCTCTTCCGAGTTTCTAAGTTCTAATTGTTAACATTGTTGGGTTGTATATACAGTCATTCCCGTTCTTTGTCTCTCACAGTTGGGACTAATCAAATACCCATCAGAACCGGACATACTCCCTTTCTATATGCGGTTTTATTATTATTTCATCACTAATGTATTACAGCTGTCAATTGATAAAGTGATCAACTTTATAAAGCAGCGGCTATCTTCATTCCCAATATGTTCCTGTTGTGCCACGTCACACACAATCCGAAAAGGATATAAAAAAGCTCTATTATAAAAGGTGAGGAGTGATTATTGGTAGAACGCCTCAATTTGCATAACCCAGATTTGATCATACGACCTATAATTCAAATTAGTCTTATATTAATTTTGTTTAATTATACAATTTTGATTTGCATAAATTTTGTATTATTTTTAAGTTCTCGTTAAGAAAATTAATTATCAAAAATAATTTCCACGCTCCCTTGACCTATTATTATTTTACCTCTATATTTCCAAAAAAATGTAAATAATGAATAAATATGAGAAATTTTATTAATATAGATGAATTTTCATATAAATTTTATTAATCAGTATTTATATCTTAAAGGGAGCGTGGAAAGTATTTTTGATAATTAATCAGTATTTATATCCCTTGAAAAATAATCATAAAATAAACATTCTAAAGCTTTTGGATGGTTGGTGGGGAAACTAGCGAGTAGCGACCACCTCCTTATTGGATCTGTTTTCTCCTTGAGCCCGTTTGCGGCTGTTTTATTTTCCAATCAATATTCCGTGTCCGTTGAAAAGAATAGAAAGTTTCTTTTATATTTTCCTATATTCCAACCGTTGGATTAGCATTGATTCATTGAGTGCCAGATCCACTCCAAGAATAAAAAAAAAAAAAAGCAGAGTGTTCCATTGAAAAGTTTGTATTAAATACTACTGATAGGATCATGTTTCACAGGCTCTTTAACTTACTCTTTACGGGCTATGAAAGATCCGGGATTAGGACCTCCTTAACAGGTCAATCCGGAATCAATACGAAAAGCCCAAGCTCTGTCTAAACAGGGCCCAATAATCGGCCTCACAAGGCTCAGCCCGAAAATGGCTTGAACCACTTCCGCGCGGGGCAACTGCCGATACGGTTTGCATAACTGCCCGAGTCTCTCATAACCGCTCGGGATGACGGTTATGGACAGACTATATAAGGCAAGAAATCTCATTAAACATGGATAAAATCATTTGCTAAGAGAGATATCGCATAAGTTAGAGTCCGAATGTCTCCAAACCTCTCCGAGTTCCCAACTCGGTCCATACTTCAGCCTGTTATTCTTTGGCAGAACGAACTCAGCTCGATCCACTTCTCATACGGCTTACTCCCTCCGAGATAGGACGTATCAACCACCTACCATATCCCCTCCTGTCCCCATCAAAGGATATATAACAGTTTATCAGATTACACCTTTAATTTTGTTCTCTTCTTAGATATTGAATTGACCTGTTTAACAGATTCATTTAGTACTATTAACTATTTAATCACACTATGCATAAAGTTTCCACATTGATGTCACTGTTTAGTCATGAAGTAATTAAATACTGATTTTAATGTTATTCATTTGATCTACGCTGGAACTTAATTTCTCAATACTTAAACCTGTCCGTTGTAACGCTTTTAAATGTGATGGTACTGGTTTTTTTCTCTCTATAATTAGAACCTGATGTCGAATGAGAAATTCTGGCCAAACGTTATAAAGTTGGTATCGTTATTGGTCGTGTGTTGCAATCCGGCTAAACCTAATTAATGTCATGATAGCAACAAACGAAACAAGCCATCATATGTATATAGCATTCTAAATATATGTGTACTTCAGACATTTTATTCTCAAACTTTTAGAATCTAAGACAGTGTTATCTTTTTTAGTGTTTTTAATTAAAAAACTAGTTGTAGTAATTTTATATATTTTCAGGTCTGCAACGTCAAGCTATGTACAAATTAACACATACAACCATCATAACATATCATATTTCCAACTCGTAATAACTCGCTCGTTAACTGATCGTTTTAACTCGAGTCAATTCCAACTCGAGTTGGTTGACTCGTTTAATAAATGAGCTGAGTTTGAGCGTATCCCAACTCGCTCATTAACAATTCGAGTTACACAAAGTTCATCACAATAAATCTCATGCCCTTCTAAATGACTCTTAAGCTGTTGTTTAGATTGTTTGTTTTGTTAGTTGTTTTGTTAATTTATGTTTGAATTGTTTGTGTTTATATAAACTCATACCAGTATATAACTAAAACTAAGGAAATTGACTGGTCAAACAAGTTATAAACGAGTTGTGAGCCAACTCGAGTTGGCTTTACAACTCGTTATTGCCATTCCAACTCGGATTGACTCGCTCATTAACTAAATGAGTTGAGCAGAAATTGGAGGTAACTCGCTCAAATTCAGCTCATTTACAACTCTACTAAAAAGTATAATAATTGTTCTTTTAATAATAGACCAACATAGAAGAGGAGAGATACTGATAAAGTTTGGTTCTAATTAATCAGAAACTTATTAATATTTAAGTATTCATCATTATATATTAAGTTGTAATGTCTCTCTTTGTATATATATCTCTCTATAGTTGTTGCATTGTCAAAATTCTGAGGTTAAAATTTGTGTTCCTCTTCTAATATCTCATGTATACTTTCAAATTCTAATTGTTCTAGTCATAAGAGTATTCATCATTATATCTTATCAGTATTAAATACCTATTGGAAAAAAAAAAAATTTGCGTAAATATATTTTTCTTTTTTATTGTTTTTGTATTATTTTATACAATATTAAAAATCCATTGTAGTTTATATATCGTTTTCTGTCATCTGCGGTAGCTTTTTTTTTTAAAAGACTTCCATTTTAGTTAAAAATCTGGAGTTTTAAATCAAATTACGGAATACATAAAAAATAAAATCTGGAGTGGGTACTGAGTCATCGGATGGGGTCCCACATCCAGTCTTTCATAGAAGCAATCGTAGGGTACACCGTCCTTTTCGAATCACGTAGAGATCATGATGAACGGCCTTTTAAGAGCCACGTGTCCACTCCGATGCTCGCGTGCGCCAGACTGTCGGTGCCTTTTCAGGTACAACGTCGCATGGTGGTGCGACGATTTCCTCAAAACGACAAATTCTACCGGGTACGGGCCCCATTTGTCAGTGATCCAGCCTTGCGAGGCTGGGAGCGGGTCGGGTTCAGTGCCCGCCAGGCCGCGACTTACGACCGACACTGCCGCTTCTGTTGGGATTATGTCATTGTTACTTGTTAAAATATTGAGTCATACCTGTTAGTATCCTCTCCATTTAAATTTATTACTGGAGATAACATTTCTTAACAACTATTCTATTTTTGTAATATGATATTGACAAGAACTGCTCAATCAAATTTGAACACAAGAATTGATCTTACAACTGGCATGGTGTGACATAGACTGTAGATATGCTGCGTAATCGACACACTTCTCTCGGACATATGACTGTATAATTCTTTATACTGTATCGAAAATGTTGCAAATTCGTCGACAAAGTCAGTACAAAAGTACTTAATTTGATACGAATTTAGTTGGTTTTTTGTTTCAATGGCAGGGGCGGATCCAGAATTTTTGTCGGGGAGGGGCAAAAAAATATCGAATTGGGTTTAAATATCTAATTGGATTTAAATTCATTAACCAATTGGGTACTCGACAAAAAACAACACTTTAACTTATATTTTCTAATACTTTGACTTGTAATTTCTGATGCTCTGACTTATAATTCTAATTACCAATCAAATTCAACAGATTTATTTCAATTTTAACCCTAAATTTAACTTGAATTACAAATTAAAAGTCCAGAGAGGAGAAAAAAAAATTTCAGGGAGAGGCAAAGTCGGTCGAAACCGATAAATCTCCACTAAAACTCAAAATTTATGAGGGGCACTGCCCCCTGGAATACACTGGGTCCGCCCCTGTTCAATGGCGAGTACACGAGTCCTTGTAATCGAGAATTTTTTATATCTATGCATGGAACGTCGGTGATACTCTTTCTCTTGTTCTCTATTAACAATAAATAAAAAATGCTCCTTGAAAGCGGGTGAGGTAATAGGAGATTTGAGAAACGAAAGATACATTAATTAAGCCGCACCATGTGATGATGCAAAGTGAACATTATTAATTGGTAACATGTTGAAATTAATGTATTGGGATTCTTTGAAGCATATTCTAATTTCATTGTTAGAGTTCGCCCCTGTTGCCATAGCTTGCTATGGGCCTATGGTGATAAATGAATTATTCGGGTTCGGTTCGGCGAGGTCAAAAATTTGTGATTCGAAAATAATTCGGTTATAATTCGGGAATTATTCGGACCAGAGATCTCAGTCTAACAAGGGAGCAAAAAATTTTGAAAAAAATTCGGGAAAAATTCATGAATAATTCGGAAAATTCGGAAAATTTGCAAATAATTCACAAATCTTGTGACTATGATAGCATCGAGACGTTTTAGCAATGATATTATGAAATACAAGTACGTTCGTAGTGAAATTATGATGATGATTTCTAAGAAATATCTGAAGAATAGTAATACAATCATATGATCATGAGGATTTTTTTTAGTTTTGAGCTTAAGAATAAAAATTCTCAAATTTCTTCATTATAGATACTGAATCTTGAACATAAGATCTTCACATGAAAACTAATATCTTAATTAGTGAATTAGACATGGTTCTCTTTTTAAAGTACTAAATATGTTTAAGGGGAGATAGAAGAGAGGGAAAGGCGACTAAACCTCCTCCTATGTATAATTAAATATTTATAATTTTATCTATTAAATTATATAATGTTTACATATATATATTTCGGTTCTCTAATAAAATAAAGTTACACTATACCAAATTATTGGGGATTTGTATTGACTTGCGTGCTAGTGCAATGATTAGATGGACTAATAGCGGATGACAAAATCATGTTGAAGTTTTCATCTCAGTTCAATTAGTAAGAAACCTCGTTCTACTTTCTCTTAATGACGGTTTGGTAGTCTTAGTGCATTATGGGAGAGACGTTGGGGTGGCAAAAAAGCTCGTAGCTTGTGGCTCGTGGCTCGATCGTGACTCACATCTGACTCGCTCGTTATTAGACCGAGCTGTTAACAAGCCAGCTCGCCACTAACTCGGTTCAGAATTAACGAATTCAAGCTGGGGTCTAGCTAGCTCGGCTAGGCATCAATTTGTGAATTTGTATGAATTTGTGTGCATTTTATAATGTCTAGCTCGGTCCAACTCGGTTCAACTCGATTCAAAAAGTTTATAGAATTTATTTTCTTCTTGAAACAAGATCCAGCCAAACCCAATGAGCCAGCTCGTCAGCTCGCGAGCTAGCTCGGACTGGCTTGTCACGATTTCAAACTGAGATTTTAGCTCGGATGTCCTAGGTCCAGCTCGCTCGGTTGTAGCTCGATTCAGAATTAACAAGCTGAGCTAGAATCTAGCTCGGACTGAGCCAGCTCGTTGCCACCCCTAGTTATAGAGGCTGCAAGCAAGTTAGAACGATAGTGCATTTTACTTTTTAGGAGTTTGTAATTATTTTTGGAACTTTTTAGACTTGTGGTTGTAAGGACATTTATTTAAAAATATTTTTGTAGTCTCTAATCTCTATCAAGTTTTTCAAATTAAAGTGCATGTTAGTACTCATAGAATAGAAAAATAATAATTC
This sequence comes from Carex littledalei, assembly GCA_011114355.1. NCBI lineage: Eukaryota > Viridiplantae > Streptophyta > Magnoliopsida > Poales > Cyperaceae > Carex > Carex littledalei. Next base: position 8,318,301 of record CM022099.1, on the reverse strand, counting down.
CTTTTTAGTGGTGTAAATGGAGTGGATTAACAAAGGATACAAAAAAAAAAGAATTTGTTATTCTTTTTTATTATCCTACTAGGATGCATGTTACCTTGAAATATACATGTTACCAGTAAAACTAAGCAAGCAGTCGATATGAACGGTTCAATGTGATTTTTATATAAGAATGTAACTGCAGACTATATTTTACATTGTTAGAATCTTTTTATTGTTTTTTAAGATATGTAGAAAACTACTACTTTTGAATAATCTAGAATCTTTAGATCAAATGATTTTCTATTTATCAAAAAAGAGGAGGATTCAAATGCCTTCGTTTTTTGTGCCTCCATCATGTCTCCACTTTTAAATTTTCTAATAATAAATATTCTAAAACTTATATGTTAAATAAGATAGTCAGATGTGATCTATATTATTTTCTACATACACATAAGAAATTATTACTTTGGTTTTATATTTATATGAATTAATAAGTTGAAAAATCAATGTCCAGAAATTATCCGCATAAGTATATTTTTGCAAGTTCTTGTTAATAATCAAAATAAAATCGGAATGTTATATTCTTTTGCATGTGTATAGGAAAAATGATTTGACTCATATGTAACAATTTTATTTTGACATTTAAATTTTAAATATTAAATTATTAAAGTTTAAAAAGAGGCACAATGAAGACAGAAATTGGAGGCATTTGAACCCTTCTCGTCTAAAAAATAGTGCATTTTTATATAGAAATCACGTTAAACAGTTTAGATCAATTGTTTGAGCTTTGAAATAAAAATATTGATTCGTAATACATACCAATTTGCTTTATATATATTGTCATTTCCGTTTCCTATACTTAGTGCATGCCATTAATAAAAATAATAATAAGAAGTAATTCACAAATACTAATATGCCCAATTAGTACATTTTGTCATGGATTCATAATCAATCAACTGGGCTATTGATTTGTGTAATGATCAATCAATAAAAAATGAATTTGCTCCCAATCCCATTATGGCATCTCCATAACATAATTTATTAATTTAATCTGGTCCTAGACAATTAATCACAATCATTAATACTGAGAAATGTCAACCCATTTCATCCAATTTTATATTTTCTCGGCAAGGCACATATTTAAAAAATCAATGTTGGGTACTCAAGTACCAGTACCACAGAGGAACACAAACCAATGCCAAAGAAGCTTTAAATGTATAATTTCTTAGTATAATCAAAGAAATCTATACACAAATCGAGGACATTCATTCGTAGCGTAAGTAACAGTCTAACAGAACAGTAAGATACAAGAAAGCCCCAGAAAAAGAAAAAGTGAAAATAATAATAAAGGTTTGGTTTGGTAGTTGGTACCAATACCATGACTCAAAGAGCAGGAGAGGATTGCTTGGAGGCAAAGGTGACCAGTGTGCCTCTTCTTGCACAAGATTTCATTGTTCTCCTCCGGTAATATTATATCAAAAGAAAAAAAAAAAAAATTGGTAATAGAGAAATGAATCTTTGCATAGACCGGGTATATGGATTAATCATATTTTGAGAGGTTATGTAAACAATTGCAGTTTAGGTCCGACGGTTATCGGAAGTAAATTTGGATTCGATTGGCAACAGAGTTGTCCGATGTGCTTTAAAACTTGTGTGTACGAATTTCAAAACGGAGTGTGCACAGATTTTAAAGTGTATCGAATGACTTTGATGTCCATCAGACTCAAATTTACTTTCAATGACCATCATACCTACGCGAATATATATATAGAGAGATGGGCTACGGTGCTTTGCAAAGTAAAACACCCTCTTTACTTCGGGTCATATTTTCATTTTGAAAATTCAAACAACCGATCCGAACTGTTCAACATGTTCTAAATATTGAAATGTGCTTGGAGACTAAATTTTACATTTTTTTTGAATTTTTTTACTATTTATTAAGCCACTTTGAAAATCGCTGATCCGGTGGTCCAAAAATTTTTACTATTTTTTACTGAGCCGGCTCTGCCGTGCTATTTTTCCCCCTCTAGGCACCGCTATCTGAATTGTCTTTTCTCTGAAGAAACCTACACAGATGTTAAGACCATGCCAAATTTCAATACTTATAACGTGGAATAGCAACATGAAAACATGTGGAATGCACCATCAATGTGCTGATAATTATAATTTTTCAAAATACCTAAGAATTATTTAAAGACCGTATCCGACAGAAATCTTTTTTACTTTGAAAAAAGGTTGTAATTACAAATAATGTGTTGTTTTATTATTATTATTTTAGTTGAACAAATGAACTTAATTATCCAAGAAACCAAAGCCAATTAAGTGAAGTTAGTCCAACAAAAAATCTAGAAACATCAAATTTCGGGAAAAAAGAGAGTAAAATTAATGAAAATATTTTCAAATCGCTTATCAAAAGATTCCTTCTAATTGAGAATCAGTATTCAGTCTAGTGGTAAAGGCAATGTCTTTGGTGTGAGAGGTCGCAAGTTCGAAATCCGTATAAGTGAATCCCTTTTAAATATTAAACGTTGGTTGACTTGACCTCCAATATTTATTTAAAAAAAGTCCTCTTCTGATAAATCTTCTTTAAATTATTTTTATAAAAGAAACAAAATAGTTGCTATAGCCTACCAATTCTTCATATATAGTATTGGAATACTTAGTAATAATAAAACCTATCTAGATATTTTAATATAATTAAGTCAAAGTCTCATGATTACAAAGAAAATAATTCTTAATAAATAAGATAATCACACTTCAAACAATAGATAGGTAGTAATAAACTTTTCATATGTTGTAAAAAAAGTAAAAAAAAAACATTTATTACATAAGTTTTATTAATTTCAAATTTAGCCTTTTTACTATGAGACGGAATCTTAATTAGACAACAATATATTCTTAGTCTAGGACGTAAATATTCAGTACCGTACGAGATGGAATTTCGAAACCTATTTAAAACATGAGAGGGTTCGTTTTAAAATTCTTTATGTCAATTAAAACCAGTGTTTTAATATTCGGTTCTCATACGGTATTCGGAAAGCTACCGCATACCGCATATACGGTATGTGGCCGAATATGCGGATTCTTATTCGGATTTATATATGCAGATTTTTTTATTAAATATTTAATCTCACAGTACTTAAATACAATAAGGCAGCATGTAGAGATGTTATAAAAGACTTATGAGTGAGACGCTTGAAGAGAACACCTACCTGGTGGGTCTGAAACTCATTTAATGGGTTATGAATTCGGGTCCGTAACTCTTTTAATGGATTTTGAATATTTTTTAATTTTTTTAAAGTATGAATTCAATATTCGGTCCGAATAGCTATTTTTTATTCAGCCGGACACTGAATTAAAACACTGATTAAAACGGACAGTCAGATCACATTCTACGCGGTCAGGTACTGTACGGGATGTGAATTCTAATGTTAGGTCCATCCTGGCAATAATTAAGAGACTATTTACTGTAGAGATCGTTTTAAGTTGGGTAAAACATCTCCTTTCACTTTACCCCACTACACCTCCATTTCTTTCCTTTGCCCCACCCTCCCTCTCACTAGTCACTACGACGCTTTCATTTCAGTTTGAGCGTCAAAGCGAGGTGAGAGCGAACTGCTAAAGCCCCCATCAATTCATTAATTAATCCATTTGTCACGTAACGAATACTGTATTCCATCCTTGTTTTTATTCCCCTCTTTTGTATTTATTTTCTCTCTACACCATCCATTAGTTGCTTTTGGGGGGCGGCCTTTTGTTTCTTCGATATAAATATATTCTGCTTCCCTGTCCCTGAGTTGTATCTCTCTCTCTCTTTCTCTCTCTCTCTCCTCTCTCTCTGTCTCTCTCTCTTTCCTCTCTCTGTCTCTCTCTCTCTCCAAAGCAGAAAGTAGTCGGCTCAAGCACACCCCATTTTTGCAGAAAAGCTCGGGTCTTTCAGCTCAGAGGGGACTTTGTCGGAGCACAAACAGAGGATTGTATAAGAGTTATGATATAAGAGAGATGATGCGAACAAAGGTGAACAACACGATGTCGCCGGTTAATGGTGAGAAGTTCTCGCCAATGAAGGAGTCTTCGCCACGTGTCGGCGCCACAGAGAAGGAGGTATGGGAGGTACGGCCTGGTGGTATGCTGGTACAGAAGCGGACCCCGGATTCAGACGCACCGGTCGGAGCGCCTGTACCGGCGATTCGTGTCAAGGTTAAATATGTCGGTTGCTACCATGAGGTTTATATCAGCTCTCAGGCCTCCTTTGGTAAGACTTGTCTCAGATTTTGATTAGATTAGTTGCATTGTGGTAGTTTTGAAAGTGTTATTTTTGGTGAAAAAGATTTGAACTTTTTTGAGGTGGATTTTCTAATTGGGGCTTAATTAATTATGTCAAATTGCCTAAATTGAGGAGTGTTGATGTGAATTTTTGTCCAAGCTCTTTCCTATTTCAATTTTTTCAAATATAAAAATTTGGCAATATATTAATTGGTATTTTTATATAGTTATGTGGAATTGTGGATGCATTTTATAATAACCTGCTTTGTCAGCACAGTTCTTCAAATCCTCAAATATATTGCATCTAGAGATTCGACATGTAACACTGAATCATATGGAATTTAAAGAGAAACAAATTTTAGGAAGATCAAACTCCGACAAATTGTCAAAACTAGATTCAAATAAATTAATCCAGTCAATCTAAATTTAATACAGGTGAATTAAAGAAGATGCTCTCTGAAAAAACCGGACTACACCCAGAGGATCAGAAATTGGTTTTCAAAGATAAAGAGAGGGATTCAAAAGCATTTTTGGATATATCGGGCGTAAAAGACCGGTCAAAGCTGGTTTTGTTAGAGGACCCCACTGCTAAGGCGAAACGGCTCATCGAACAGCGTCGTACCGATAAATTAGAAAAGGCAGCCAAGTCGATTTCAAGAATTAACCTAGATGTCGATAAACTTGCCACCAAGGTACATTTGTAAATGAGTTCTTAATTTCTTCTTTCCAAGGATTAAATGTGTTGTTTGTTTGATTGTTGAAAAATTTGGTAGGAATATGATTGGTAGGAAGATGTGTTCTAAGGCATATCTTTGATTCTATTCTTAACAAATTAAAGTGGAATATCTTCTAGTAAAGCAACATAAGCCTTCCGGAATAACTAATTCCTGCTTTTTTCTCTAGAGTGAGATGGCACTAATTATTTTAGTTTCATACAATCATTGAACAATCTAAACATAAGGAAACTGAGATGATTCCAATTTTTGTTTTTGCTTAGTTCCCAAGTAATCATTTCTGAGCAAGAGCTATTTCATATAAAAAAAAAATATAAGATTAGCTGGTAAGATAATTACATTGAATAATTTGTTCTCGTTGTATGTTTTTGTGTAGGTGACGGCACTCGAGAACATAGTGAATAAAGGAGGGAATGTGGTGGGAGCGGATGTAATTACTCTTACCGAAACTTTAATGAATGAATTAATCAAATTGGATGCAATTGCAGTTGATGGAGATGTCAAGGAACAAAAGAAAATGCAGGTACCTATTCTGTTTGGTTCTGGTATACATATATTTCAGTTTGGTTGTATATATAGATTTGTTGATTTTTGGTGATTTTGATTTTGTAGGAGAAGAGAATACAGAAATATGTGGAACGGCTCGATGCGGTAAGACTTAAGAATGCAACTCCCAGAACAAATGGTCATGCACCAAAACCGCCGCTACCCCAATCACCGCCGGTGTATTCACCACAAACACAATCCCCACAAGCACATTCCCCGCAGGTGCGTGCACAGCAGCAGCGCCGCGAATTCCAACCCGCAACAGCAGTCACCACAAATTGGGAACCGTTTGATCTTCTATCTTCTCTGCCTTCTACGTCCTCTTCTACCATTACTACTACCATGGCTTCCTCTACCACCTCTCATACTGCTGTACCAGTGGCACCAAGATTTGAGTGGGAGTTATTCTAGGGGAAAATGAAAAGAAAAAAGAAGAAGTTAAAATGGAGTTGATGGGGATTGGTTGGTTCTTTTTGTTCCATCTTTCTTTTTTTCTTTTTTTTTTGTTTTATTCTGGGGGTGTATATTACAAACTTTGATGGATGTGTTATGTGTATGCGTGTGTATTCAGTTACTGTTCTTTTCTTCATTAAGATGAAATGGTGAAGAAGTAAGTGGTCCTATGATATGTTACCATCATTGCTATGTAGAATTTGTTGGAATATATAATAGATGATCATACAAGGTGGACATGCATTTTACCAAAGTTCTTGAAAGGTGAAAAGGGATTTGATGACTCATGGAATTGGTTGGTCTTTTTGCTTTTGAAAATGTGCTATGATAGCTGTCCCGGGCTCCCAGCTGTGGGTTTGATGCCAAACATAACTGGGACATAACTTGTTTCTGGATTTTATTAAGTGCAGCTTCTATCATGGTGTATCTTACAACTTTTAAAAGTTCTTTAGAAAAAGTTCTTGACAACCAGCTGGTTGCAAATTTACATCAACATAAACGCTTTTAATTAAGAATGGATACCTCCAGTTATATTAAGAATGGAGATGACATGAAGAGGTAGGTAGTGGGAATTTGGAGGTCAATCTCAATCACTCAAGCACAACAGTTCTTGTTGGAGGTATTATAGGCTAATCATTTTCTTTTATCTTGATAACTATTAATCTTTGAGTTTAGAGGGATCTTTCTGTTGGTTGTCTACAGAAACCTAAGATGCTTTTCTTCTTTGATTAGTGGGGTTAGGAAAACGGTCTCCTGTTCTTCTATACCTTTCTTTTATGTGGTTTATATTCTATTTCTATCATTCTATTCTTTCTGTATGTCAATTAGAAGAATTATTTTGCAATGAAATCACTTTTGTACAAATATATTTTTTAGCAATCTCAATCTACTAGCAAAAATACTTTTTTTTTTTCTTCAAAGTTTTAGCTATTATTAAAAGATCTTTATGATGAAATCAAGGACTTTGACTTGGCTGATTTGTTAACACAAAAAGGCACATAGATGATATACACATAAAACCTAGTACAACAACATGCAAAGATGACCAGCTGGCACTGCCAGTGGATGCCAATGATTTGCACAGTGGACCTCAGAAGCTTCATGCCATGTTAAACATGAAAGATTGAGGGTTCTTTTTTATAATTTTTTATACTGGTAACAGTATTATAATGATAGCAGGTACAAATAATTTTTGTATTTATAGAGCTGGTATGTGGTATATGCATGCTTCCATTGAAAGGGAATTTTGTGCCATGTGTAATACTCTTATTAGCTAGTTGGCCTTTTATTCTCAACTAACAATTATATCTAATTATGCTTTCTTTGTCTTGTCATCTTGTGCTTCTGTTGTAAGTAGGGCTGCAAACCAATCAAATCAAATCAAACTTACTCCAGTTTGAGTTTGAATTTGAATAAGATTCGAACCGAACTGGTTTGATTTGTTTCATAACGAACTTCAATCGAACGAGTTAATTTTGAATTTTTGTTCGAATCGAAGTCAATAAAATCACAATTACGAGCTTTTTTGGCAACCCTACCGCCCTTATTAGTTTTTTTTTTAATTGGATAGCTTAAACTAAGCATTGCGTTGGATCTTTATCTGATCATATCAGGTATCTATTTGTACCTATTTGAAATGAAACCTTGATTTTGCACTGAGCCTCTGGCGTTGCTCTGATTTGAACAGTTTATGTTAATTTGAGATTCAAACCTAAATAGTTCGCGAACCAATTTCGAACGAACTATACCCGGTTTGAGTTTGAGTTTGAATAAGATTCGAACCGAACTGGTTTGATTTGTTTCAGAACGAACCTCAATCGAACGAATTAATTGCGAAATTTTTTTCGAATCGAAATCAATCGAATCACGAACTACGAGCTTTTTTGGCAGCCCTAGTTGTTAGGTTTATTAAGCTTAAAGCTTCATTTATATTTCCTACTAGGTTACTCATAGAAATTATATTTGGTCGAAAAAAATTAAGATTTAGGAGTAATTGTAAGTGAGTTTTGGAATTATTATACCAATGTGTAAGAAAAGAAGTAATTAAAATTAAGCTTCAATTAATTTATAAACTAAAAGGCAAGAAATTGTGTGAGGAAAAAAAATTGTATATTTCTTACCAAAGGCCAATCAACCAATCATCCAAATTGGAAAAAAGAATATATTTTGCACATGTGCAGGTGAGAGATCAAAATCATAAAAACTGTATCAAAGAATTGTCCTCTTGAAGTGAAGTGCAACTGCAACCTAAGGTCTCTCTGGAGGACAGGGCAACTTGCTTTTATATAGAATTGATAAAGATATTGTACCTCACAATTTAATTTACTAGTTAATTGTCCTCTTTACTTCAATCATGTGTATTTGTACCAATTTATTTATAAAGAAAGGGAAAAAAAAGTACTTTTGTTTATTTAATTATTTGTTTGTTTGTTTAAATTTGTCTTTTGTTACAATCGACATGGACATCAAAACTAGGGATAGCTTAATATTAATTTGATAACAGAGATTAAAACCAATTGTTCTGTCAAGAAGGTTCCTAATTAATAAGACCACAAATAGTTTGATAAATTGAATTCTGTATTCAATACTATCTTACTATGCTTTAAGATCCAAACTCATTATATCTTTCCAGACCTCAAAATTGTTTTAGTTTCACAAAATTGTCAATTAACCTCCTCATCAAAATTTTGTCATTAATGTGGATATTAAGTAATTGTCATATAAGTATTCAATTTTTGTTACATTATCAAATATTCTATTCTCTTCACCCCCAAATAGTACGGCTTAATTTCACCAAATATAAAATGAAAAAAATGAAAAAAAAAGCAAAGATATATTTTTCTTAGTACGAAGAGATGTTTCTCAAATATACATAAATATGGGTTTTGGAAGAGGGACTTTTGCTACTTCTTCTTTCTATTATATTTTTTAAAACAATAATATGAAATTTTGTTTTTCTACAAGAGAAAATTTAAGGCGTTGCATATGAAGGTGAAGAAAATAGAATACTCGATGATGTGGAAAAAAATGTGTGCTCACTGACAATTACTGTTAATGTTGGTAGGAAAAATGAATAAGAGCGGAATAATCGATAATTTTGTGAAATTTTACGAAGACGATCAAATTTTAAATTTGTAAAACATTTAAGCCTAGGATATTGAGGTTCTAGTAATAAATTTTAATAAAAATATATGAGTGAGTCTATGGTACTATGCACAGCACGGATTGGTCCGTACTACGGATCAATATTTTTGTTTTCAAAATCCGAACGGTCGATCCGAACCGTTCAACATGATTTCCATACGAGTATATACTTGTGGGCTAAATTTTCTATTTTTTAGAATTTTTTTACTATTTTTTTAGATAGATAGAAAATCATTATTTTTGGACGGTCCAGAATTTTTAGATCAAGTGATTTTCTACCTATATTAAAATATAGTAAAACAATTCGAAAAAATATAAAATTTAGTCTGCAAGTACGTATTCATGTGGAGATCACGTTGAACTATTCCGATCAACCATTAGAATTTTCAAAATGAAAATATGACTCCGTAGTACGGACTAATCCTTGCTATGCATAGTACCATAGACTCACTCAAAATATATTACATATTCTTTTTCTAAATGTTTAGTCAAAATTAAAGGCGTTAGAATATACTATTTTTTGTATGAGAATTTCAAAGTTCAATTATCCCGACAATATATGCAACACTTTTATTTTTTTGGTACAATGTAGCTAATACGAAACATTAAGTGAGATGACTTATTTTAATTTAGAGGATAAAAAACTATTATACCATTTTCAGTAATTCAGTATAATATGAAATAAACAACTTTAGAGTTTACAAATGTAAAAAATAGGTTCCTACTTGTGAATGGTCCAGAATCTTTTAGATGAAGTAATTTTCTACTTATTTGAAAAAATAGTAAATTTGATCTACATAATATATTTTTATATGAATATTATATTAAACGGTTTAGATCGATTGTTTGGATTTCGAAAATAGAGATATTTGTGGGGATGTAAGATATAAACAACAATCTTTTCTTCCAATCAATCCGTGCTTATAATTTTGTGATAGCTTGTATTACAGGAAGAAAATCAACTGTTACAGAGTTTCAACACGAAAACTAGTAAGTGAAATTCACAAATGATCAACAGAAGAATGTGTGGTTAGAGAAAGAGCGCGCATCTCTCCCTGATTGGTCATCGAAAATGACGTGGGCCCCACTCCAGCATGTGGCTAGCATGATCTCCTCCTCGAGAACAGCTTGGGTCCGATGGGTTTGGAACCGTCCGATGCACTTTAAAATTCGTGCGCACGTTTAGAGCAGACCGCGAAAGTTGCGGGCGCGAATCGTAAAGAAGATGGGACGGTTGTAGAATCCATCGGACCCAAATTGACCTTCTCTCTGCCCATGTATAGAATTTTGCTGCTAGCTAGGAGCTACTATTTAATTTACGGTGGCAAACCTCCTTTTTAACACGCCACAATATCATTTGCAGATTCTGCGGCACAATAAATCCCAAAATATAAGGCGAGAAAATTGAAACATAAAAATTGAACAGAAAAGAGAAGAGGCCTACGTGGCGTTCCCTAATACCACAGGCGTAATTCGTATGTCTAACTTTATTATTTCTAGAAATTATAAAATTAAATTATATGAAACAAGATTGATTGTTTTTTTTGATCTCATAGATCCAATTAATAATTCAATCTCAGTTATTTATGTAAGTTGCAGCATGTATTCATCATATTATGAAAACTGGGGATCCGTATCCTCCCAGGTATCTGACTCAAGCAAATTGAAACGGCCAGTTCAGACTAATTTTATCTGGGCCAAACTCAATCCGGTGCCTATAGAGACTGTAGGGATATGTTTTGAGATTTGTGCCATGTTAAAAGAACCGTCCGATCATAATTTGCTTGAGTCAGGTAACCTGAGGTGATGTGAATTCGTAAAACTGGTGAGTTCTCTTCTCTCAGTCTCATTGATTTTTCACATTGTGTGATTTTTGTGTGGTAAAGTTGTGAAAATTATTAGAATTGAACCAATGGTAAGATTCCATTAATCTGCCTTTAGTCGGATCGAATCAATAGTTTAGTTTTATCTATTTATAAAAAAAAAAATCAATCTTGTTTGAGATTTTGATTTTTCAATTTCTAAAAAATGAAAAAATTGTCGTATGTCCGTGTGTGTATATATATCACGGGCCCAATTAGGTTGTCCAAGAAGCTCTGACTCAAAGTCAGTTATGGGCTTGTCCATTTAATTTACAGTGGACTGTGGTGATGGTGTACTGGTGGTGGTCCAAATGATTTTTGTAACTTAAAAATGTACTAAGGTAAACTGCCTGTGTAATTTCAATCCAGGATTGGTGGTCCCTTGTTACCCAATCTTATTAGCGACTCTTCTGTTTTCTCTGATTGTTTTTTTATATTTTATTTTATCTTTTTGTTCTTGCTCCCTTTATTGAAAAAGACGAGGGTTTAAATGTCTGATGTCTATGGTACCTTCTCGTGTCTTACATCTTTTCTCTGTTTTTAAAGTTCAAACAGTCGATCTGAACCACTCAACATGATCTCTGAATTAAAATGTGTTTGGAGATCAAATTTTATAATGTTTTGAAAAAAATTATAATTTTTTTTAAATACGTGCAAACCACTGTTTTTAGATAGGCATTTGAGCTCTCCTCTTTGAAAACTTAGAATATTTTTTATTTGTAATTAAATCTGTTTGTTTGATCAAGTTTTGTTAAACATAATCTTTGGTTGAGAATAATTGACATGTTAATTTTGATGTTATTTTTAATTGCAAAAAAAAAAAAACTAAAACTAATATTATTAAATACTTTGATAAATATTAAGGAACGAAGTCAAATTTATGATAGGAAAAGTCACTTGCTCTTTTCCTCTTACTAAAAAAAAAATGCTCTATTTGTTTTTTGTGTTTTTTTAAATACAAAATACTATGCATGTAACCCAAATAATTGTAAGACTATATTTGATACGCCCTATTCCGGGGAGTAGGCCGTATGGGAAGAGAATTAAGAAATTGGGCTCGTTCCGTCTCGGATCGACGGGCCGAGACTAAGAGAAGGGGGAAGGTTTGAAGGTATTAGTGTTTTATCCTCTATAATACCTTGTCTTAGGAAAATTGCTACCTGTATTTCAAGGAACTCTTTGCCTTAAATAGGTCGCCCCTAACCGTTAATACGCGCTGTTAGAACGGTTAGAGGAGTTTGTATAGAAGCGGTGACCCCGCATAAGCGGTGGTGACGGGAAGCCGAGGTTGGACTGGGCCTTATCAAGTGAGGCCCAACTCGACATCACCAGGCTAGATTGTTTCGGATTGATTGGGCGAGGCCAGGTTCGGTCCTTGTCGGGCCATTCGGCAACTGGACTGTGGGCCTTACTTTGTTTGGTCTCGGGCCGGCACCAAGAGGGGGTCCGGGTCCCGAGTCGCTTTCTGGGCCTGTCGCGTACGACCGAATGGGCCTCGTTGGACAAGCTTGTTGCCGGGCTGGCCCCGGGAAGGGGTTCGGGTTGCTTTTGGGCCACGACTAGCTTGTTAAGGGCCTTATTCTATTCTACCTCTTGTTGGTCCTTGGCGGGGTCCGAATCCCGAGTCACTTGTGGGCCGAGTTCAAGTTCATTGAAGGTCACTGGCACATGGATCTATCAATATTATATTCTAAATATTTTATCTCACACTAGTGTTTTTATCTCACCTATGTTAACAGCACCTAATATAGCTGAATAATTGGAGGGGCACGTTGCTCAATCACTCATGCTATAGACATAGCTTAGAATAATTACCAAATTATTTCTCTAATTCAATTAGATCATACGTACGACTTGGAAGTTAAATCAACTATGTTAATTATATGCTCAAATCTTTTAGGTCAGGTGGACCCAACATAGATTGTTCCTAGTGAGCTTGTGATACAAATAATGAAAGGAGCAAGGCTAGCTAGGCAAGAGGAAATTGACTTGTCTTTTGTGTGCCAACTGGGTTTGGTTCAACTGTTATTAGCTGGATTTGGGAGGCTGCATGTCATGAACTGTTGCTGGATGAAGAGGGACAGGTACCTATATTGGATAAATGGCCGGTACTGGCTAGAAAATAACCGGTACTTAGATAAATAAGGTACCGGCCGGAAAATAGCCGGTATTGAAATAAATAGGGTACTGGCCATTTTTTGGCCGGTAGGAGCATTTTTATTAAATTCCAGCGAACTTGGGTATATTAAATAATTTGTAATAAACTTTGGATATTAATAAAAATGTCCGGAGCCCTACACGGAATTCAGATCCTCCCTGGTACTGTAATAGGGAATTTTTTTACAATTACTGGACCTGGAGTTCTGGACCGTTCTTTTTTAACCTGGCACGAATCTCAAAGCCCAATAATACTGCCCCTGAGCTACCCCGAATCTCAATGTGGCTGAGAGTTAATCTCAAACCGTAAAGTGAAATGAATCTTTTACAAATCTAAAGGTTTTATTATTTTTTGTCCGGGAAAAATAAAAAAAAATAATAAAACTGAACAATCTTAGTAATGAATTATGCATTTGCACAAACGCAAGTTGAAGGATTAAATATATAATTTTCATGCTTCAAAAACTCAACTCTGCTAGTATTAATATTTATGCTTTAAATATGCACTTTAGTTTTCTTTAATTCCGGAAAAAATATCTTCATGGTAAAAATAATACATTTCTACCAAAATAATTTATTTTCAATGAAATTGTATACTTAAGCTAAGAGGTGTACTGTTGATCTGAGAATAATGTTCATCATCAATAGTGCCATAATCTACATATCATGATTAATTTGTGTTTTTTTTAGTTAAAATAGAAAATGTTATGATTTATTTATTTATTGTATTAATATATTATAAATATTTCTTATATTTCTTTGAAAATAGATAGAATAATATATAATTGAATTATTAAAAATACTGCAACAAATAACCCGGATCAATATTTTTCAGACTATAAGAAAAATTAAAATATTTATTTGTGTGTTACTGGAAAAAAATAAAAATATTTTGGATCTGAGTTATTGATCCCGGTTCAAAAGTCACTTCTGAGCAAATAAAGAAAATATTGTGGTCTTTCTAGTACATTCAAATTCTAAAATACTGCATCTATTTTGAAAAAAAAATTGATATCAAAACATTTTGTCTGACAAATGTGAGATTTTTTTTTTTCAAAAATAGATAGAGTATCTTACAATTTGAATGTACTAGAAGGACCACGATATTTTCTTTATTTACTTAGAATTGACTTTTGAAGCGGAATCAATAACTAAATCCAAAATATATATTTTTTTCAATAACACACAAAGAAATATTTTAATTTTTCTTATAGTTGTAAAAAATCCGGCCTGAAATTTTTTGATCGAGTTATTTGTCGCAGTCTTTCTAACAAATCCAATTATATAGTATTCTATCTATTTTCAATGAAATATAAAAAATATTTCGAATATATTAATACAAAAAATAAATAAATCATAACATTTTCTATTTGAACTAAAAAACACAAATTCGGAGAATTATTCTCTGGAAACCCAAATCCGGAGAATAATTCTTCGGAAAGAGATCTGAGAATAATTTTCCGGAAAGATGGCCTGGATCCGGAGAATTATTCTCCGGATTGGGCAAATTTCAAATTTTCCCGAATTTGGATGCATAATGTTAAATTTTATATATTTTTTATTATTAATAAAAATTTTGGAAAAATGTAGCTGGTATCATAGTGACAAATGAATTATTCGGGTTCGGTTCGACAAGGTCAAAAATTCATGATTCGAAAATAATTCGGGTATAATTCGGTAATGATTCCGAATTATCCGGACCAGAGATCTCAGTCATACAAGGAAGCAAAATAAAAACAAAAAAAATGTTCTGGGAAAAATTCGCGAATAATTCGTAAAATTCGCGAATTATTCATGAATAATTCAATCAAAGTTCGGTCAACCGAATAATTCGGCGTTCAGTTCGTCATCACAAAAAAAAACGAATTATTCGCGAATAATTTCAAAACTATATATGGAGAATAATTTTAAAATTGCACAACTCTCTGCACTCATGCTTTTTTTTTTTTTTTGCTAGGATTGAGTTTGTAATTCGAGCATATTTTTATTTCATCACAAAATTGGAACTTCTAAAAAAAATATGTAATATACGAGTGGCAAAATCCTGGCTCTTTTCATTACATGTAAGGGTTTTAACGTGACAAATTAAAATTTTGATGTTGCAAAACATCAAAAGCTGATGAGTTTTAGGTATGTTTTCACCAAATTAGGAGCCTAAATATTCAATGAATTTTTCTGTACGAATTTAAACAATCATGAGACAAGCTAAGGGCTTGTTCGGCTGCTTCCCAAAAATTACTGTTCACATGAGAAAAAAAAAATTCACTCAGAGTGAATTTTTTTTTTCCCACGTGAACAGTAATTTTCAGTTCAAATTTTTTTTGATCCCATACCCATTCCCTAGGGAGCGCCGAACAGGCCCTAAGGGCCTGTTCGGCTGCTCCCCAAAAATTACTGTTCACAAGGGAAAAAAAAATTCACTCTAAGTGAAATTTTTTTTCCCACGTGAATAGTATTTTTAAGTTCAAATCTTTTTTGATCCCACACCCATACCCATTCTCTAGGGGACGCCGAACAGGCCCTAATAGTATAATATCAGGGGCGGATCTATGATTTTCGTCAGGGGGGCAAAAAATATTGAATCGGATTTAAATATCTAATTGGGTTTAAATCCATTAACCAATTGGATACTCGACAAAAAAATAATGCTTTAACTTATACTTTCCAATACTTTGACTTGTAATTTCTGATGCTCTGACTTATAATTCTAATTACCAATCAAAATTCAACAGATTTATTTCAATTTTAACCCTAAATTTAACTCGAATTACAAATTAAATGTCCAGAGGGGGGCAAAAAAAATTCCGGAGGAGGGGCAAAGTCGGTCGGAACCGATAAATCTCCACTAAAACTCAAAATCCAGAGGGCAGCTGCCCCCCTGGAACACTCTGGGTCCGCCCCTGTATAGAATCACATATTCTAATCATATTTGACATTGTAGGGCCACAAAAATAACCTTTTTCAGCTAGATTCAAATCAATTTTGACATTTCAGGGTCATAAGAACAATATTTGAAACTTTTCAGCTAGATTTTTGTATTTAACATGTCATTTCACTAATTATGTGAACATTTTGAGCCAGATTATTGTCTTTTTACATTACTATATTTTCAGGAAAATTACAAGGACCAAAAAACAAAAGAAACATAAAAAAAAATATGAGAATTTCAATTTCTATTAAAAGAGAACCCCCAGCCGAAATTTCCCGACATTTTTATTAATATCCAAAGTTTAATACAAATTATTAATTATACCCGGACTTCAAAATTTTCGCTAAAAATACCCAAACCGGCCAGAAAATGGCCGGTTTACGCCCCCCCTAAACCGGCCATTTTCTGGCCGGTTTACTTTTTTTTTTTTTTTAACCAGCAAAAACTTCCTTAAAAGGACACCATCTGGAGTTTAGTTCTAAAAAAATAGTATTTTATTGTAGTTAGATGAAGTAGGTTGTAATTTATTTGAGTATTAATTAATTTCATTACTTCTTGTAGTTCCGTACAAAATAATAAAGTACACACAAATTGCAAATATAGTCCACACAATTTTTACAACATGCATATAAATCACCTATTATTGCTACGTCTAAAAGGTAATCCCCGAAGTAAACCACTTGCGAAAGATGATTTACGAGATGGCCTAGCAGGTGGCTCTGGTTGCTCAGTAGATGGCCCGGCTTGGGTTCCAGATGGCCCGGCTTGGGTTCCAGATGGCGCTGCTTGGTTTGTAGATGGCCCTGCTTGGCTTGTAGATGCCCTTGTTGTGCGTCTAGTAGTGGACCTCCTCGGTTGGATCACAGATGGCTCCCCTTGCACCCCAACCGCCTCTCCTCCTATGTCAACCGCCTCTCCCATTGCTTCGGCATACATAGCAGTTGCATCTAAACGGCTCGTAGCTGTGCTACGCCGTGACCCTCCGGACCCACTTCCCGACGCCATTACTCGCTCATTTTCTGCCGCATTTGCTGCGATTCTTGCCTCTGCATTTGCATGCGTTACTTAGTAAGTTGGTATAAATTGAAAAGAAAAATAATTTTTGATGAATGTTACATACCTCTTCGTTGCCTATCGGAAGTGGAACGGCGAGGATGATGCCCCTTTCGTCTACCTTCCATTTCATCCATCGTCATTACACGACGGGTGTGTTGTCGCCTCCCCTTCCTAATCCAACCACTACTCGGAAGGATTCTGTCTCCAGGATTAGGAGGCCAGTCTCCCATATTGCCAATTGGATTGAACACATGGTTCCAAGTACTCACAAGATAGGGTGTTTTATACCAGTCTGCAACAAAGTCGTCCTCTTGCCAGTTTCGGTCACGGCAAACAGCTAAGACATGAGTGCACGGAATTGAAGTTAATTGGATACCTCTGCAAGTGCATTCCATTTGTCTGTCGGGACCGCGCGTCACAATATACATGAACTCCCTGTGAGTGGGTTCCATGTTGCCCATGTCGCTACGGGTGCAAGGAGCGTACTCATTTGGGGATGAAACTTGGTACTGACCTTGGCCCTGCGTGTAACGCACCAACCGCATTTTTCCAGCCTTCTCCCAACGTTTTCTGATCTTCTGCAAAACCCGGTCAGACAGAACCTGTCCCTTGTCTTGTAATTCCATTGCTCGTTGACGCCGCTGAACAAACCATCTGTTGCACGTGTAGAACGTATCCTCTACTATGGCACAAACAGGCAATCTACGACTCGTTCGGAAGACATTGTTGAGCGACTCGGAGCCGTTTGTTGTCATGATACCAAACCGGTATCCTCCGTCACAGGTTTGGAAAATTTTCTCATAATTGGACGGCTCCATCACATCATTAGGACGTACTTTGCCCACTTTCTTTAAATACGCATTGCACTGCGGATTTACCTGCACAAAAACAAAGGGGTGTTATTTCATTTTCATAAAATTCTTATAAGATAATTAAACGAAATGTTATAAGTTAGACATACATGAGCAAACTCTTCGAACATCTCTTTCAATCTTCTTGGCTTCTTCCTCTTTAAATTTTTTAGGGTTATAGGGTTATAGGGTTATAGGGTTTAGGGTTTTTTTAATTAAATTTAAATTTTTTAATAATATAATTAATTATTCTATAAAATTAAAAAAAAAAAAATAATAATAAAAAAAAATTACCTTAATCGCGCTGCTGCTGCTGCTGCCTCGGGCTGTGTGCCCTTTGGATGAAGGGAGGGGTGTCCTTTTAAGGAAGTTTTTGCTGGTTAAAAAAAAAAAAAAAAAAAAAAGTAAACCGGCCAGAAAATGGCCGGTTTAGGGGGGGGCGTAAACCGGCCATTTTCTGGCCGGTTTGGGTATTTTTAGCGAAAATTTTGAAGTCCGGGTATAATTAATAATTTGTATTAAACTTTGGATATTAATAAAAATGTCGGCGAAATTTGCCACGGACCTTTATACGGAAATTTTTTATTGGTAGTAATTAATAGAAAAGAATATAGACAAACAGTAAGAGTACAGTAATATTTATATTGATAGTAAGATCGGTAGGAATTCTACCGATCTTAAAAATAAAAAAGTTTGGATCGGTAAGAATTTTACCGATCTAAACCAGTTTTTTTCTTTTTTCCTTTTAATTTTTTCTAGTAAGATATTTTTTTTACAAAAATAGATAAAGTACCTTAAAATTTAAATTATAAAAAACATTCTATCTATTTTCTGAAAAACTTTCATATTTTACTAGAAATAAAATATAAAAATTCTCTCCATCTATACATCAGATTAAAAAAAAAGTTTAGATCGATAGAATTCCTACCGATCTTACTACCAATATAAATATTAATGTAATCTTACTATTTGTCTCTCTTATTTTCTACTAATTACTACCAATAAAAAATTTCCCCTTTATACAGTGAATATATTTGACACTCCAACCGCCGACATTTTTATTAATATCCAAAGTTTAATACAAATTATTAATTATACCCAGAAGTCAACTCAATATCGATATATACCCAAGCCGGCTATTTTCTGGCTGGCTATGTTCCTTTTCTAAGCCGGCCAGAAAATGGCCGGCTATGTACCTTTTTTTTTTTTTTTTTTTTTCTAGAGAGACTATGAAGATCAAAATATTGAAATCTAACTCTGAAATATGATAAATTTTTGTTTAAATTATTTGTTATATTACTTCTTTGATGTATAATTAGCATATTTATACTAAAATACGATAGATTAATTGAAATTATGTTGAATAACACTAAATTATGTTAAATTACGTTAAATTACACTAAATTACGTTAAAATACGGTAAATTACGCTAAAATACGATATGAATAGGGACGATATCTTCACTGAAAAGGAGAAAAACAACGATGAAACTTCAAACGGTCATAAAACGGCGCTCGAGTGTCCGATTTCAGCAAATGAGCACTTTTCGGAAAGCTTGCGAAAATGCGCATGCGTCTGAACCCTCTACGACGGATTTCAAAATTCAGAATCCCCAGAAAACAAAGGGAAGAGCCTCAAAACTTGAGTTGAAGTTTCCGATTAAGATTTTCATTTCTATCATTCAATCCAAGTAGCTCAG
The DNA here is from genome assembly GCA_011114355.1 of Carex littledalei. Taxonomy (NCBI): domain Eukaryota; kingdom Viridiplantae; phylum Streptophyta; class Magnoliopsida; order Poales; family Cyperaceae; genus Carex; species Carex littledalei. The sequence goes on along the minus strand of CM022099.1, from coordinate 8,298,625 downwards.
TAAATTAGTTACATAATGAACTTGCAGATTACCAATTTTTACTATTTTTGGAATTTTTTTACTATTTTTTATGATTCATGAAAGATGAGCAAAATCAGTCTACTATAGCGTAATTTTGTGTAGTTTAGTGTTTTTTTTACTGTATTTCAGCATAATTAGCGAAGTTATTGTAATTTAACGTAATTTAGTATAATTGAACATAATTTATTATAATATAGTGTAATTCAACATAATTTCAAGTATTCTAGCGTATTTTAGTATAAATATGCTAATTATACATCAAAAGAAGTAGAGGAGGGATCAAGTTACAACAACTATTTTTTTCATTTTCAAAGTCCAAATCGTCGATCCAAACCGTTCAACATGATTATCTAAATAAAATGTGCTTGCAGATCAAATTTTACATTTTTTTGAATTTTTTTACTATTTATTAAGATGGATACAAAATTCAATGGTCTGAATATGACTATTTTTTGTAAAATACTTAATAAATAGTAAACAAATTCAAAAAAATGTAAAATTTGATCTGCAAGCACAGTTTATTGTGGAAATCATGTTGAACGGTTCGGATCGACGATTTGGACTTTGAAAATAAAAAAAATAATTGTTGTAATTTGATCCCTCCTCAAAGAAGTAATATAACAAATAATTTAAACAAAAATTTATCGTATTTCAGAGTTAGATTTTAATATTTTGATCTTCATAGTCTCTCTAGAAAAAAAAAAAAAAAAAAAAAAAGGTACATGGCAGGCCATTTTCTGGCCGGCTTAGAAAAGGAACATAGCCGGCCAGAAAATGGCCGGCTTGGGTATATATCGATATTGAGTTGACTTCTGGGTATAATTAATAATTTGTATTAAACTTTGGATATTAATAAAAATGTCGGCTCCAACCGTCCAACGAGACCAAAATTAATTCAGTGCTTTTTAGAATATAGAGAGATCCACTTTTTCGTGTCAGATTAAAACGGACTACTCTTCCCATTACACGATCAGTCGATCAGGTAATGCTATGGATCTGAATTCCTGTACTCTTTGTCGGTTGGATACTTCGACCCGCAACCCCGCGATGGATAATTTTTTCTTTTCTTTTCTTCTTGTGAAATTAGAGATTTTTTTTTTAAAACATAATTAAAAAAAATATTTTACCAAACCAACATGATAATTTTTTTTTTACAAAAACTATAAGAACCGAATTACCAATTCGGTCCGCTTGATTTTTTTTTTGGACCGAATTGGCAATTCGGTCCAGGTTGATTTCACAAATTTTCACAGAAAACTTTGTTGCCGTTTGTGTAATGCCTAGGGACCGAATTGCCAGTTCGGTCCAGAGTTTTTTTAGTCCGGACCGAATTGGCAATTCGGTCCCAACTTTTTTTTTTTTTTTTAGGTTTGGTTGAATTTCTCACTTGTGTATCATATATCATATCGAATGTAGGTCAAATTGAATTTGAAACCGAAAGACAATTAAATAGAGAAATTTTACATTGTGCCCTCTTTTTTCAAAACATAGAACAAAATACCCTCCTCTCAAAATTCTTAACAAAATGCCCTTGTGGACCCCACTTTTCTCCTCTCTTCCCTTCCCTCCCCTTTATTCTTTATTCTTTGTTTAAATAGAAAAATACAACTATAATTTCATTCACGTTTTGAATTATTTTTACCTTTTTTTGTGTATAACTGATTAGAATTAAAAATTGTAGCGTAAAATTTTATTTGCTTAAATAAAAAAAAGCATAATATTAGCTTATACGTGGAATCTTTCTAACAATAGATCATTTAAAAAATTATTAAAATACATAGTATTAACTTATTTTATAAATATTTTTAATTTACATATTATTTTAACATAGACATTCTATCTAGTTTATTCGTTTTAAAATTTCATATTCCTATTTTTAACAATTATAAGAATTTTGTCACATCACATGTTAAGAACAATTAAATTAGGATTGATCAATTGAAATAATAATTTGATAAATTAGATTCTTTAATGAAATAAAAATGTGGTCAATTGAAATTTTAAAACGAATAAACTAGATATAATTTTAGCCGGATCACTTTTTTTTATCTCCCATAGAGGATATTAGATGAAATTTGATTTACTCTATTTCATTTTCAATTTTTTTGGCACAACCTAGCAAGTAAGAATTATACATCTTTGTTAATGTAAATATTTTCTTAACTAAATTTACAATAATTTTATTTATAAGCAAACTCTAAAAAAAAAAAAAATTTGGGACTGAATTGCCAATTCGGTCCGGAGTCTTTTTCGGATTTTCTGTAGCTGTCTTTCTGAAAATTTGTGAAATCAACGTGGACCGAATTGCTAATTCGGTCCAAAAAAAAAAACCAAGCGGACCGAATTGGCTTCGGTTCTTATGGTTTTTGTAAAAAAAAAAATAATCATGTTGGTTTGATAAAAATATATTTTTTAATTATGTTTTGAAAAAAAATTCTGAAATTAGGCCCGACCCGATTCCAGTTTCACTCCGATCTCGACCTCTGTGGGGCTCTCACCCTTCGTTTCTCGATCGATCCGTGTCCCAATCTCTCGAAATATCCTCTGCTATCTTTCTCTCTCCCACCTTCACCGAAGGTGCCGTAACGACCTAAAAATTGAGGAAATCAGATCGGAGGTTCTCTTCACTCCTCACGTAAGCTCAGGTACCTTCTCTCTCTTTCTCTCCCTGTAATTTGATCGGATAATCGGTTACTCTGGCGCTTCTGGGGTGCAAGATCAAATTAAAAAATGCGTATTGGTGTTTTCTTTATAAAGGTTTTTTTTGATTAAATTCTGTATAAAGATTTGTTCCTGATAGAGAAAATAAAAGAAAATGAAACGGATTATTGGATAGATGATTGTATGTTTTAGTAACCTAGTAATATTTCTCCGTTTTTCTGATCCTTAGGAGTCATTTTCGGTATAAATTATTAGGACTTTAGTTCCTCTTTATGTTTCAATTCATAGAAAAAAATGTGTAATTCGAACATTTGGAGACTAAAGCTATAAAATTGCTTTGGTTATGTATCAATACTGGCCAAGTGGCCATATCCATGCGAAATGCAATTTCATAGATTTGCTAATACTGATTTTTGCCAATAAAATTCTGAATAGAATGGAGAACTGGTTCCACGGTGAAGCCCTCAAAGATATATTCCCCCTCCTAGAAGGAAAAGACCTTATTTCATGCATGCTCGTGTGCCATCAGTGGAGAGACATCGCAAAAGACGACTATTTCTGGAAATGTATCTGTACCAGAAAGTGGCCGTCAATTTCAAAAATTGTCCCTCCAGGCACCACCTTCCACCGTCTCTTCACTACTTTCTCCCAACCACCCCCGCCACGTCAGCAACCCCTCCCTCTCCCTAATCTCTCCTTTGAAGACCTGGTCTTTTACGTTGATGTGTGGACTGAAGAAAAGGAAATTCTCCTCTCATCGGCTGTCTCAGGATCCGTGCTTCGTGCTGGTTTGACCAATGTCCCAAATGGCATCGCGGAGAGTCTTAGATCCCATATGGACAGCCCAGATTGCAAGATGATGATGCCGGTGAACCCTAGCGTGGCGATCGCATATGGGAACACAGCAACTGTGTCTGTTCTGGTTAGCAGAAGGGATACAAACAAAATGGCGCGTGTTGCAAATAGAGCTATATTTGATTATGTGGATGTCACCGCATCAAGGGCATTGGCATATGAGTATCTGAGGTTTTCACCAAGGCGTCCATTCATATCTGACATAAGGGTGTGGGTGTCGTTGCTGTTTCAGGCGGGTGGGGGCCATGCAATTTTGGAGGTTTTTGGGGTTGAGATCGATTTTTGTGATGCGGCAACCACAGAGGTTGAGTTTTTGTGGCTCTTGGACATGCTTGATTGGAAATAAAGCGGGGAGCGTACAAGTAAGTGGTTTGATTTATGTCACCTTTAAATAATACTTATTTCTTATATATTGGATAATCTTCAGTCATTTATTATAATAGGGTTGAACATGTTGTTATTACGTACTCAACAGTACTAGATTTGTAGTCTTAATATTATCAACACTTGAGGAGGTTGAGTTCCTATTTTAAACTAGTATTACAACCTTGAAACTTTCAATAATTATGAAAAGACAAGCTAATATTCAAACCCAAATAACCACACAATACACATTATTAATTATTCTTCATTACTGAATGGGAGGCTGGGACACTCAGATAACAATCCTCAATTCAATTACAAAGATAGCAATTTAAGATAATTGAACATGGGGTATAGAGTTACTTAGGTTCAGCCAATAATGCCGAGCTCTATCAGAGTGTCCACGATGTCTTCAGGTTGGGCAGGCTTGATGATGAAAGCATCTGCTCCAGCAGCCAGGAGGCCATCAGCAAGACCTTTGTCGAAAGTGCTGACAATAATTTTCATGTGAGGCGCCAAGTCCTTGAAACTCATTATGACCTGTTAGAACAATAGTGAATCGAATTATATTCTATTAGAAAATAGGCTTATTAACAAACAAAGAAGGGAAAAGTACTTCTCCATTGATGTCAGGTCTTCCGGCATCAATGATAATGAAATCAAAGTCATTGTCTGTTTGGAGAAGCTCCAGTGCTTCATGTGCATACTGAACCGAAACAACCTCAAAATTGAGATTTGTCAGGATCTGAAAGTACAAGCATTTCACTAGTACACTGCATTCAACTAACAAGGCTCTGATTCCGTCTGCCATCGTCCTTGCCTGCAAATAATTAAATTACATCTTAATGTCTGTTTCATTAAAATTATGCCAAATAGAGGAAGAATTTATCCATCTAGATAGTATTTTCCCAAAACTAATATATTGTTTGTTTATACATCATCATGTTGAAATAAAAATGAATTGGTACATATATATTATCACATCCTTCAAAAACACTTGTAGATCTAGAACATTCAGGGGCGGAGCTAGACTTTCAAGATACGGTCAAACATACATTGGGAGTCAATCATATAAAATTTTCATGCTGAGTATGGGGGTCAATTTTACAGTTTCATAGCATTTTACTCTAAACTATATAGAAAATCATGTATAAGCACAGAAAATTTGAAAATGAATGGGGGTCAAAATTGACCCCCATTCACTCCATGTAGATCCGCCCCTGAATATATTTACAGTTGAGAAGGTTGTCAATTAAGTATAAGAGAAAGCAAAAATTGTAAGTAGACTTGAAAAGAAATAAAAAGGAAGGAAGAGTGTAAAGACCTGAGGAAAGTTTGGAGATAAGTCTGAACTGCTCTGACTTTGATGACTCTTTCCCTCACCGGGTGCGGTTATTTATAGAAGGAAAAGTGCTTGTTGAATTTAATGCAGTGATAATTTGCATTAAGCATTGCGTTATTCAAAGATATGCTCATTTTTTTGAGAGAAGCAAAGATATGCTCTTTTTTTTTTGAGAAAGCAAAGATATGGACATTTATCGAATAAGCTTACGTTATACAAATCCAACTACATACAATCTCAACTTGGTTATTTTCCCTATTTATATCCGAAGAAGATTATTATGTGCATCTGTAATTCATTTTACCTTGGATCGATATTAATTCTTGGATTCTTTCATTTGTGTATTGAATTTTCTAATAGCACTCAACTCATGGTTATCTCATGCACATTTATTCCATGCGTAATTATACACACTTAATACGTACAGATTATGTTGTTGTCAGTGTCAAGATAAGCCAGATAGTGGTGTAAACGGAATGGATATTATCTGGGAAATCCATGTCCGTATCCATAATATCCATAAATAAATTATTTGTACCGTATGTATATCCTATATCCATATGGATAATTATTATGCAGGGCAATGATGTTGATATGGATAATTTAGTCCCTTAAATGGATTATCTGAATTTTTATTTGTGCATCTCAATTTCAAGTTTCTTCTTTTGTTGAAATTATCTTGTATTTTATATACTTGTTAACTATTTATGGATATCAAATAGTATATGTAGGTTAATTATCAATTTTGCAAATTAAAGTTTTTGTTTTATTATTCTACAAGTATATAATTTTCCACACATAATGTGTTGCTTCTAGTATTGTTTGGCTACAGTATTTAAATATATTTCTTGTTTATAATATGTTACTTTTGTTGCATCTTGGTATTGCGGGTCAATCCTACTCAACTACATACCATATTTAAGTATAGGGACAATTTTCAGTTAGCTAGATTATTCTGGAGATGCGCTTCTGAATAAATTGTTATACCATTATTGAAGAACTTTTAAAGAAAAATGGTTGTTGGATATAATCAGGGGCGGAGCCAGACTTTCAAGGTATGGAGGGTGAATTTTACAGTTTCCATCGCATTTTACAATAAACTAATATAGAAAATCATGTATAAATACATAAATTTTGAAATGAATAGGGGTCCATTGACCCCCATTCACTAGAAGTGAATCCGCCCCTGGATATAATAATACCATTTATTTAGGCATCACCCCTGTTTATTGTCGAGAAAGATTTTTGTTTTCCATCCAAAGTTTGACTATATCTCCGATAGATTTTAATTCTTAGGTTCTTTCATTTACATAGCATATCTTTCAATAGTACTTCCGTCATAGTTATCTGAAACACATCCTTTCCACGTGTAATTCTACACTTAATGCAAGAATTTTATATACCCTTGCAAAACTACTCTTTATTTATGTAGCTAACTGTTGGTACTTTAAATGCATAAAATTTGATTGACATGCGCATTTATTAAAGAAAATTAATGATACGCACTCATGCATGACCAACTATATTTAATTTGAACTAAACATTGTGCCTGTTAATTGCCACGGAAGATTATTTTTTGCATCAAAGTTCAATTGCATCGCGGATATATATTGATTCTTAGATCTTTAGTTTGCGCAGTACATCTTTTATGTTGACATCTATCATTAGCACTTGCAAATCAACTTGCTATTGTCAGTGTTAAGGTCACCAGAGCATACCAAACTGGTCCAATCTATTTTTTCTGATGGGCAGTGAGAAGTCTCACCAACTATTCCATTAATATAATAAAAAATGTTTCTGTACAACGCCTCTATTTACATATGTACCAGTACTAGGGCTTAAAACAGATCCGGATAAAATTTGTGAACCATAAATGGAGCGGATATCCGTATCTATCCGAATCCTTTTATTTCGGATCCTCTGCAGTACACAGATCCAAACCCATTATCTGAGGGCGCTCCTCACTCACTTCGCTCTCCATCCGGACATATATACTATCCTCTTCCTATTACTCCGTGTCTTGTGGGACTAACCCCATCTCCAAATCCGGACACATCAATTCCGTGACTTCCTCCTTTAATTACACCCTTCAATTACATTTTACTTTTTCGTGGACTAGGCCAGCCCAATACTAGGCCTCTAATTCAACATTTACTTATGTGCTTTTTTTTATACACCATATGAACTTGATCTAGCTTACATCCGTTCCAACAGTTTTTTTTTTACAAATTAAATCAAGATCTCATATTCAATTATACAATCATTTTCATATTTGAATTTTGTTAATTAGTATTTGTATCTTAACTCAATTATCCGACAATTATTCGTTTCGTATCCGTATTCGTGGATTATCCGCTCCGTATCCGTATCCTTTTAAGGTGGATTTGGTTTTACATTTTGACATCCGTTTACTATCTGTATCCGTATCCTCTCATTGAAAGGTGGATATGAATTTGGTATTAGCATGATCCGCTCCGAATTCGCTCCGTTTACACCCCTAATCAGTACTGTATGTACCAGTCTATTTAGGCCAACAATTGAACTAGGTAAAGCCTAAAATTGTATGTCATTTGGGTCAATTCAATATATATGCAGAGTATAATTACTTTTTATTGCTCAAGTCCTATGGTTATGCTTCTATATAACCTTTGGTTGTCTTGCAAGCATGTTAATTTATTAGTTAATATATACGTTTCTCTTTACATTGATTTATTTTCCTTGAATGAGAAAAAAAAGTAAAATATTCATGAGAGTAGAAGCTAAAATATTGAAAATGGATTATTGTATTAGTTATATTCTCTTGTATGTATAATGTGTTGCTTTTTAAATTTGTTTTGGTACGGTACTAGATATATATTTTCTGTACATATTGTTTCTTTCGACACACCTCCAGTCAACTAAAGTGCTAATTCAATAATTTTTATGAGAGTAGACTAATATATACTTTTTCGTAAGAGCCTATGGATTAATATAATGTATTATGTCCATACTAAATTGCTGTTTTGGGTAATGACATAGTCACTATAGTTGTTACATTGTAATCTTTTGCACTTCCATACAGAATTTGCTTTTTGATGTACCATTTCAACTTGGCTGTCAATAGTGAACTTGAAAATTGTAATTTTGTTCTAGTGTACTTATAACTTCACATCCTCATCCTTAAATCACATTCACGATCAGAAACAACTGGATTGTTTGTTGTGTAATATCAAATTTTATGATCAGAACATACATTTACTAATTTAAATCTACTTTCTTTCTGAAAGAAGCAATACAGGAATGACACTCTACCACCTAGTTGTTTCTATAACTATCGTCTACTGTAGTTATGTAGCTGTTTTAGGCTGTTATAAGGTTGCTCTTTTCTGGGATGCTCCTGTCATTTCTAAATTCTTTTATCCTTGTAAACTTCATTTCTTTTTGCTGAAATGAATATGGATGATTTGACCCCATCTTTTCTTTGAAAGATTAAAATAGACATTCATCAATTCTTTTCTTTTGAAAAAGTATGACAAGTTCTTCATTTTTTTTTCTCTTGTTATTTTGTGGTAGTGATGTTAACTTTTGTTTGTAATCATTTTTGTGTTTTTGCAGTTTCTTTTGAGAGAGGTGGATGCTTTGTACATGGAGTCTTGGACTAGAAGTCAAAATGCATGACATTTGTAGTGTACCATACAATAATTTTCACAAAAGAAACAAAACTGGTAACATTGGCTTGACTTGGTATGAGTCTAATCTGTGGAGGAAGCAACAGTTTATTTTTAAATACATGGTGTAGTTAATGCATTTTGTTTGGCGTGCAGTTGGATCTGTAAAATAGTGCTGTTCCTGTTTCAGAATTTATTTTATCCAATGTTTTGAATCATCTCCGTTACGTGGAAACAGAAAGCCCCTAGTTCATTAGTATTTGATTTAGGTATTTTGGCTGATGTGGAATAAAGTCCAAACTTGAGACTTGTTTTTCCACTTTAATTGTTTTTGTTAACGAATAAAACACATCTTTTTTTTTTTTTGGTTGTAGTAATTCTACTAAAAGATTTCTTCGTTCATACTGAAATTCAGATGCAAGATACTTCAGTCAGTGGTGCTCAGTAACAATACAAAAAAGATTGCTTGTTCATACTGAAATTCAGATGCAAAATACTTCAGTCATTGGTGTACAGTAACAGTACAAACAATGTGCTACCAGTAATGTTGTCTATGATGAAAACTAATTTCTCAAAGGAAAGACGCTCTCCTAGTTTTGTGATAAATGGAGAATATAATATGTGTGATTTGTGAAGTACCACTGCCAGATAATTTACATTACACAGGAAGAACAGATCATCTCTTTGACCATGTTGGCTGGCCTACTTGGTTTGGCCTTAAAGCAGCGTAGACAGATTGCATTAATTACTCATGATCAGGCTTTATAGGCACAACATTTAATGAAAGCTGCCAGATTTGGATCGTCAAACAAATAGTGCAAGGATAGTGATCAGTGTGCAAGAATAGTATAACACAAGTGCTAGTTTGATTTGTCTGGGAAGAGGTAGTAACTACCTACCATGCTTTTCAAAAAAAGATTTGTCTGGGAAGAGTACTAATTCGAAAGTATTAATCATGCTTTTGTTGCAAAGTGAAGAACTCTAGAATCTTTAACTGGAACCAAATCAGAAATTCTAAATCCTAAATCTTAAACTCTAGACATGGAATTCACATCCTCCAAGGTACCTGATGAGAGAATCTTTTACAATTAGTGGATCCGGATCATTCTTTTTAACTTTGCACGAATCTCAAAGCCCAATAATACTGCCTCTGCGCTAGTTCGAATCTCAAAGTGTCTGAGAGTTAATCTCAAACCGTAAAGTGAAGAACATCTTCTACGGTACCTGGGAGGATATGGATCCCTAGACATGTCGAGTCTGAAACGAAACCAACATTTTAACTTTAAGTGACCATAAATTTCTTTTTCACAATTATATTTCAAAATCTAAATCTCAAACAAAAAACCCTAGTTGTTTTTCTTGACCAACCGAACAATTTTATTTTTCAGCCTCAAAAATATACAAGATGATCTCTAGAACTCGCTAAATTTTTTACAGCAAAAATCAAAATATGTGGTCGAGACCTTTGTTTAAGATCCAAATTTGATTACGAATTGAAGAGGATTTGTGTCACTTCTGGTACTAAATCTCCATTAATGTTATGGAAGTTTTTGGTGTTCCTATCTCATTCATTATGTTTTATTATTAATAAAGGCAATCTCTGAACAGTCTCTCCAGTCCAATTTAAATTTATTTTATTTTAAGCAAGCATTAAAATTCATAATTCTGTATGACACTTCTGGTGGGTAAAATATTTAAAATCATTCAGTATTTTGCATTATTCTGATAATAGTGTGAAAATCACACTATTTATTCCAGCAGCCTTTTTTCTTTCATATCTTTTAGCTGCTAGAAGAAATCATGTGATTTGAAGCTCTTAAAGAATGCAAGGGCTATATATTAAAATGCGAAATACTCTAAAAAGATGATTTTATGTTTTTTCTTTTTCAATTCTAATCTAAATATCCATTAAAACATCCATTACTCAAAAATTCTAATTTTAACATCCATTTGATGTAATTTATTTCTTCAATTTGAAAACTATTTTCTCATCTATTTAACATTGAAAATTTTAAATTATTAGATAGGTAGACAAATCTGAAAGTTGTCACCTATCAAATAATTTTCTTTCTAAAAAAATATATATATTTGATAGGTGATTAAACAACTTTCAGATTTGTCAACATTTCGTTAAATGCTCTATATAAATAATGAAAAACATATTTGTAATTTTCATTTTTTAAATTAGGTAGTTTTACCGTAATGAAAAATGCAAGATATAAACTAATTCATATTTTAATTTAGAGGATAGAAAATATTCTTATCCTACATAGAGATAGAGCTAGTGCTCGGAATGCATGTTATCTATATTGCGCTTGGGATTTCTTTTTCGGGTTTTCCGCATCAAAGCTTCATGCAGGGGTGTCAATGACACTCTTTTATCCGTTTATCCGACCCAATAAAACAAGTACGGGAAAGATTTTTTTTTGTGAACTTATCGGGTACGGGTACGGATAAAGATTTTTTTCGTTATCTAAACGGATAAGGGTACAGGTAAAGTCTATTTTATATCCGTTACCCGATTGGATAATTATATATATATATATATATATATATATATGAGTGAGGCTATGGTGCTATGCATAGTACCAATGGCTAGTGTACTACGGCTCAATATGGTACTTTTTAAAATCCTAACGGTCGATCCGAACCGTTCAATGTGATATCCATATGAATATGTACTTGCAAACTAAATTTTATATTTTTTTGAATTTTTTTACTATTTTTTTAGATAGGTAGAAAAATCAGTGTTTTCTGAAAATTTTGGACCATCAAAATTCTACCTATTTAAAAAAATAGTAAAAAAATTTGAAAAAATATAAAATTTAGTTTGCAAGTACATATTCATATGATTATCACATTGAACGGTCGGATCGACTGTTAGGATTTTAAAAAGTATCATATTGAGCCGTAGTACACTAGCCATCCGTGCTATGCATAGCACCATAGCCTCACTCTATATGAGTAGAACTAGGGTGCTCTCGAGTTCACCAAGCCCTTGGTGAACTCAAGTCCAAAACTCATCGGATCGGCTTCAAATGACGAATCCGACCGTTGAAACCCGTCTACCTTACGAGTGATGCGTCTACATGCAAAAAATTTAAATTTTGAAATTAATTTTGCATAGAGTCAAGTGGTCAAAATTAGAAGGTTAATAAATTAATTTTAATGCATTCATTTTTTGACGTTTTTTGACCACATGACTCAATGCAAAATTAATTTCAAAATTTAAAATTTTTGCATGTAGACGCATCACTCGTAAGGTAGACGGGTTTCAACGGTCGGATTCGTCGTTTGAAGCATATCCGATGAGTTTTGGACTTGAGTTCACTAAGGGCTTGGTGAACTCGAGAGCACCCTAGTTCTACTCTATATATATATATATATATATATAGAGATTGGCTAATGTAATAACGTTAGAACTTCGGCCGAAGTTCTAACGGGTCGTTTTTGCAATTTCAAAATCCAAACAACCCATCCGAACCGATCAACATGTTCTCTATATTGAAATGTGCTTGGAGACCAAATTTTACATTTTTTGGAATTTTTTTGCTATTTATTAAGCCACTTTGAAAGTTTCTGATCCAACGGTGAACAGTAAAAAACAGCCAAATTTTCTGGACCACCGGATCAGAATTTTCAAAGTGGCTTAATAAATAGCAAAAAAATTCCAAAAAATATAAAATTTGGTCTCCAAGCACATTTCAATATAGAGAACATGTTGAACGGTTCGGATGGGTTGTTTGGATTTTGAAATTGCAAAAACGACCCGTTAGAACTTCGGGCCGAAGTTCTAACGTTATTACATTAGCCAATCTCTCTCTCTATATATATATATATAATCTGGCTAATATGCTACGCATATATAAGGGCCCCTCCGTGCTACGGCTCACTTTTTGAGTTTTTAAAATTCTAACGGTCGATCCGAACCGTTCAACATGATCTCCATATGAATATGTACTTGCAAACCAAATTTTACATTTTTTAGAATTTTTTTACTATTTATTAAGCCACTTTGAAAATTGCTGATCCAATGGTCCAGCAGATTTTACTGTTGTGTACAAATTACTGTTTTTTCAAAGTGGCTTAATAAATAGTAAAAAAATTCTAAAAAATGTAAAATTTGGTTTGCAAGTACATATTCATATGGAGATCATGTTGAATGGTTCGGATCGACCGTTAGGATTTTGAAAACTCAAAAAGTGAGCCGTAGCACGGAGGGCTCTATGCTATGCATAGCACCATAGCACTGTCCTATATAGAGAGAGAGAGAGAGAGAGATGGGCTACGGTGCTTCGCGAAGTAAATGGTCTTTTTTACTTCATGTCATATTTTCATTTTGAAAATCCAAACAACCGATCCGAACCGTTCAACATGTTCTAAATATTGAAATGTGCTTGGAGACTAAATTTTACATTTTTTGGAATTTTTTTACTATTTATTAAGCCACTTTGAAAATCGCTGATCCGGTGGTCCAGAAATTTTTACTGTTTTTTACTGTTCACAGTGGATCAGTGATTTTCAAAGTGGCTTAATAAATAGTAAAAAAATTCCAAAAAATATAAAATTTAGTCTCCAAGCACATTTCAATATTTAGAACATGTTGAACGGTTCGGATCGGTTGTTTGGATTTTCAAAATGAAAATATGGCGTGAAGTAAAAAAGACCATTTACTTCGCGAAGCACCGTAGCCCATCTCTATATAAATATATTTATAAGCACATTGAAAAAAGTACTTTAATTAGTTTATTTGCGCTTAGCATAGTCATAATTTATTTTCAATAAAGTACTGTTTAATGAATGTATATGTTTTAATATTTTATTTAATTAATAATAAAAATAATTATTATATTAGTATTATCCGTTATTTACCCGCTACTATTTTGTTATTTAACAACCATAATGAGTAAGGGTAGAGTACGAGTAAGATAATTTGTAGCGGTACGGGCAAGGGCGGATCCAGAATTTTGATCAGGGGTAGGCACAAAATATTGACAAGAGTATAATTTTTTTCTCATAGATGAATGAGAACAGAGTAGTGGATCGGGATACAAAATATTGACAAGTCACGGCACGATCGGATACGTCACGACACGACATGGTTCTGTCACGGCACATGTGCCGGTTACGTGCTGTGACTCGCGTGTCCAGTGTCATGACCATCTTTCGAAAATTTAGCACGACAAGGCACATCACGCAAAAGATTTGGTCACGACACGACACATGGTCACGTGTAATTAGGACCGTTAAATCTTGATCGAATGGTGAATCCTGAATAAACTAACCTAAATTATGAAAAAAATAGTTAAACGTGACCAAACATGACCGTGGCGTGATTAACGTGTTCTGATCATTCACGTGCCATGACCATCCTTCCAAATTTGATCACGGTACGTCACGACACGTGATCCAACTCACGGTACATATTTATATCCTTAGTAGTTGACATCTTTTTTCTCCTAACGAATCAACTATTTTTATATGTGGAGTAGCGAATCAGACTGTGTCTTTTATTTCTTTTATGCAAATCAGTCTGGACTGATTTCCTTTTCTACGCAATTTTCTTCTATTGGACCGTATTGGACCGTGAATTAAATCCAGGGGTAGACACAAGTATAAAATACCACTGGGTTTACAAAAAATTTCAGAATTCAGGAGTAGGCACTTGCCTACCCCTGACTCCATTTGAGTCCGCCAGTAGATACGGGTAAGGACAATTTGTAACGGATACGGATATGAAAATGTTTCCACCCGACCCTTACCGTACCCCGTTGACACTCCTAGCTTCATTTGTACAAGCCTTTTTAGATTAATATTTAAATAAACTTTTTGTAATTTAAACGGCTTGATAATAGAGGTCTACTCTTACAATTCCTTCTCTTCATTTTTAATTTAAAAAAAATAAAAACAATTACCTGTATTGCATTCCTTGACCGTCAGAAAAGCACAATTCTAGACCACTGTTTTGTAAACGAAATCAATTAGATAACTTATTACATAAGTTCTGAAGAAAAAAATAATTTAATGCAAACATTTTCCAGACATACCATACAAATACTAGGTATATCTAGGCAGAACCACCTAAGAAAATTTTATACCAGAAATATTGTAAAACGGGTAGAACTAGGGTGCCCTTGAGTTCACCAAGACCTTGGTGAACTCAAGTCTAAAGCCCATAGGATCGGCTTTAAACGACGAATCCGAACCGTTGAAACCCATCTACCTTACGAGTGATGCGTCTACATGCAAAAATTAAATTTTGAAATTAATTTTGCATAGAGTCAAGCGGTCAAAAAACATCAAAAAATGAATGTATTAAAATTAATTTATTAACCTTCTAATTTTGACCACTTGACTGTATCCTAAATTAATTCGAAAGTATAAAATTTTTACATGTAGACGCATCACTCGTAAGATAGGCGGGTTTCAACGGTTCGGATTTGTCGTTGAAACCGATCCGATGGGTTTTAGACTTGAGTTCACCAAGGGGCTTGGTGAACTTAAGAACACCCTAGTTCTACCCATTGTAAAACATGATTAATTTGTAACATTAACCTTTTGAATGCATTATCATAATATAACGACAAATTATTAATTTTTTTTTTTCACGAGTGCAGTTTTTTGTGGCTAAAGAAAATTCCAAATTGAAATATCCAATGCTGGTTTCACAATTTACATACTTTATTGCAGAACAAAAGTTACATATCTCTATCAAAAATCTGCCTTTTTAGTGGTGCAAATAGCGAAGTTGTAAGGTCAAAGGTGCAAATACCTATATATATGGTGGTCCCACCAACAGTGACAATAGTATAAACAGAAACACGTCGTCCTTCATGGAGCAGAGGAAAGAAAAAAAAAGAATATTAATAATAAGAAGAAGAACAAGTAAATGAATGCAGAAAGAAGCAAAGAAAATAAAAGAAAAGAAAAAGAAAAAGAAAAAAAACAGAGAGAAACCTTCGTTGGTGTCGTCTCGTCTCTTCGTTTCTCCAATGAATACCAGCACATTGACCAATGGGACCTCAAGTCAAAGGGAAGAAAGAAAATCAAGGCCAAAAAACCAAACCAAAACCAGCGGCGTGAGGCAGAGGAGGCAAGCAAAGAAAGAGATGGAAGCATGTAAATCCCTCTGAGATCTCAGAAAGAAAGACGAAATAACATTTCCTTTGCATTTCCAAACTATCCCAACAAACTAGAGAGGGAGGAGAGAGAATTAATGCCGAACAGCGAGAAGAGCGAATCCCTTCATCACAAGCACCACAATGGCCATGGCCATGGCACACGCAGTCATGGCCACCATGTATTCCATCTCCATGGCCATGGCCATGTCACACGCCACAGCCACAGCCACCACGGCCATGGCCACAGCCATGGGTCAACTCACAAGGTATGTTTGTCTTATTCCCTTCAAATTTCTTGTTTCGGGAAGAAGCTCTGTTAGATTGTCTGGTATTTACTGGTTTTTTTGCTTGAATGACCCTGAGAATTTCGGCTAATATGGATGTGACCCTTCAAATGAAAATGTTTTTGATGTGCCAAGCTACAATTTTGTCCGCTCTGCCTCGTTGTTAACCGCTTCTGCGCTTTATGCATATAACACCTTTCAAACTAGTAATTCCCATAAAAAATCTTTCTGTGCGCATCACACAGTTCTGTAGCACATACCATCAAATTGGATTCATTTTGCCATATTCTCTTAAAAATTGTTAGCACCAGCACTCATAGCTCTGTTATTATTACTAAATGAAGAATCATCTCAACAATCCAACAATTAATAAATATTTTTAGAAACTTAAGTTCATCAATTACAAGTAGGACAGATAACAGGAGATGGAAATGTATCCACGCTATTGTTTCTTCTTTGGGTTTATAAAACAATATCGTATTGTAGCGTAAACAAAATTGATCGACCGAGCAAAATTTCAAAACCGAGAAAAAAAAAAGCTTCCATTAGTAGAGAGAAAGGTAGAGAATGATAAAATTTCCTTTACTCACTGTAAGTTGTCCCTATGTTATCAGGGACGGCTTGTGCAACACACGATGCACACACTAGAGGTGGCAAGATTTGATGTTGCCGTGTTGGCACTATATTTCAACAAGGCTGAAGCACGTGATAAGTTTTGCAGAGCCATCCAATATTTTTGCAAGTTCATCAATAATGGACAACCTGGCATTGCGTACGATATCGAGAAATCATCCAGCCTTGCGAGAAAAGCTTTTCGTATTTTTAAGGTCATATCTTTTCCTTTTATTTTATCCATCCATCCACCTGACCTGTTGGCAGGGGCAGATTTGACCCCCAATTTTTTTTATTTTTTTTATTTATGTATGATTTTCTATATAATTTAGAGTACAATATCATGAGTACTATAAAATTGACCTTCATTCTCATCATGAAAATTTTATTTGATTGATCCCCAATGTGTGTTTGACCATACTTTGAAAGTATGGTTCCGCCCCTGCCTATTGGTAATCAAATAAAAAAAATGAAGAAGTAAATGATGCAAGTACCAGAGCAAAGTTTAGTTAACCAGCTTGTGAGCACTAAAACTTGTGCCTTAGTGATATTGCCCTCCTGATGATCTGAATCAGTTAATTGAAACCAGTACAGAATTGTTATGTAATATTAGTTTATGTACTAGAGTACTATTATATACACAATTATTTAATGTAATTATAAATTGTTAATTTTTGGTCACACTTGCAGTTTGTGAATGATCTATATGCCTTTCTTACCCCTCCTCCAGAGAGAGTCAGTCTCTTTATGATTATACTTGGAAAGGTCAGAAAACTTTCATATGTGATACTACTTGCTGAGCTTAATTTCATTATCTGATCTGATAGTATCATTAGCATAGTGATTCAATGTATGACAAAATTGGTAAATACGTACTGGCGCATGCTACTGAACAATTAATTTGGTAGATTCCCCGAGAGTGAGGTTTTAGGCAAAGAGAAGATGTGTGAAATCCCTTCATCACCTGGCCACAAAGGAATAAAAAAGAAATTTATATAATTGTTCATAGTTGGAATTTGATCCTTGATGTTACAAAAGCTTCTTTGCATAACAGTAAGTGAAGCATGATCAATTAATCAAAAGACGAAACCACTGCTGGCATGCACCAATGTCAAATTAATATTGGATGATGGACAAACAAATTTGAGATTCATGCAGAAATTGGTTATACTATTATATTGTTGCAATTGTTAATAGTGTTATTTGTCATTTTATAAATATTTTGTTTTACAGGTGAAAAATTTGACTCAAGGCACTTTTCTATTTCTAGACCAATTTTCCTGGGCAGCAAAGACGGGATTATATAAGGTTTAAACATTATCTGGCTCTATTTTTATCAACTTCTGATTCTATTTTCATGAACTTTTAAATACAAATACTGAAGTGAACCTGGTATCCCTTTGTAGGACAAGAAACGGGCTGAGCAAATAGGCAAGATATCACTTTATTCATGGTTTGTTTCTTGTGTAGCCAATACCATTATGGAGGTTTGTGTTTTTCGACCTCTTTGTACCATAATAAATTGTCTTACTGTTTATAATTTTTTTACCATATTTCTGATCAAATATTTTTGATATAGTGTGCAGCATTTTGGAAGCAATACAACCAAATTTCTCATTTGCCGTCTATGAGAAGCATAGATAAGTTCGAAGTACGTCATACTCTACCTATTCAAAAGGAACATAGGAAAAAACTCAAAAAAGTAATTTATCTTACTTTCATGGTTATTTGATATGCCTAAATTCTAAGTTCTAACACCTTAAGATAGCTATAGATATGTAATCCATACAGAGAAATTGGCACTGCAAACCTCAGTTGTCTACCTATTTTTTTAATGCTTTTTCTAGGAAATATGAAATAAAATATAATATTCTTCAAATGAGAATTTATCAAACTTCTGCATGTTTTTGCAAATTGAGTATAGTTGAGGGACCTGAATGTTCCTTCTGATAATTACAACCTTACATTAAGCCATGCACTATCCACAGTGCTTTAATGAAAGATTTTTGCCAAACATCTATTTTTTTAGGATTCGATGCGTCATAATAGTTTGCAGGAGCTCGTGGAATTATTTTATTTTTCATTTTCATTTCACTACATCACATTTCAGCCAAAAGCTGCTAAATACACTGGTTTGGCTCAGTACAACCCAATTTGTGCGAGTACCAGAAATAACCAGTAAAGAAACCTGTATGTCACTAAAATAAATTCCTTCAAAATCAAGAAAAAATACCAAATAAAATTACAGTAGCTATAGGTACTGATAATATTGAACAAGAGGTAAGCATAGTCAACCGATGCCAACAAAGCGAGTGTCATTGCTAGGTAGAGGCTAGTAAGTGCACATCCTATGCACTGATGATACTTCATTGGTACTTTTCTTGATATCTTTCTTATGTTATTAGGTGCTACTTTGTTAGTGATCCAGGCTCAGTTTAAGCAGCTAACATGTTAAGTTGTCCTTTTTTAAAGATAGCTTAGAGCAAGCAGAGTATTTAGTTATCAAATGTTAAGTGATTTAACCACAATACTTGGTAGTATAAAAATGTAAATTTATTTAACCAGCACAATTATAACTATTTCCATTCTCTTTTCAGATCCGCCGCCTGGAGTTAGCGTATAGGGATAAGATGATTACCCTTATAAAGGCATTTATGGATCTCACTGTCGGTGTGGGACTTCTGAAATTAAAACCTAAAATTATCACTCCTCGGGTGACGGGTGTTTTAGGGTTTCTTAGCTCACTTATTTCTTGCTACAAGGTATGTCATCTTTCTCCATTAGTCCCTTTTACAAACCAAGAGATTGTAGGGACATTTTGCTTTGAGGAAAATAGGATACTGATCAAATTTTCTCTGTTTAGTTTTTCATTTTTTCTTGTTTTGTAAAAAGCTAGACATAAAAAGAAAATTATGAAATCAGCCCATTTGGTTGCAAGGCCTTGGACCTAGTTCAACTAAAAAGACCAGTAAAGAGACCCCCCTAGAGCCAAGCCCAAAGCCGAATGAATGATCCGTTAGAAATATTAATTTTTTTGTTTAAACAAACTACCAGCAGCCTGATGCTCGTTGTTGGCATTTATTTTGCTCCCCCCCCCCCTTTTAATTTAATTCCATTTTGTTTGTTAATTGGAACTCCTTGGAAGCAATTGTCAGTTTCGTCTCTGGTGCAATGCAAATTTTGAGAGAGCTTTCTCACTGCCTCTCTGATTTTAATTCCATCTTTCTTTTTTTGAAGGTTAATTCCATCTTTAATTTAGATGTTAACCAAGTGTATCCTCAAAATCATAATACCGAGTCAATTTCTACTGGGCATTCTGGGTGTTTTTAGTTTTAATCTTTCTATTATATTTAGTTATTTTAAATAAATTTTCTCGTAATTACATCCATTTTCTTGTTTTTGCAGTTAATCCCTAAGGTTGAAGAGGCAAAGAAGAAGACTCCCATTTATCGTATCGAAGCATATGAATCGCCACAATAAGACCCAATTTTTCGGCTACCTTTTCTATGATAATAAGGGGCAGCTCAAATACTCTTGGAGGATCAAGGCCCAATATGGATACAACTATACAAGTTTTGATTTTGAATAAACTTCTTAAATTTTTGTTATCTTTTATGACCTTTACATTATAGAGATTCTGAAGTTTCAACCTTGCAAATTAAGTATCAATAACTCTCATAAAAGTTAATTTTTGTGTGTGTTTGTGTGGTTTAAATTGCTATAGTAACTATCGATTAATGCTAGTCTAGTAGTAACTTGCTTATCTTGCCTCTACTAATCTAAACAATATGTTACTTAATTTATTTGAATTTTGTGGTCAATTAATTAAGTTCTGTTGGAAGATTGTGACATGATAACCTCCTGATTGAGTACTGTTAAAGTAGGCTGCTAGCATTTTAATCATGTAATGGTCCCATAATTATATTAAATTACTAACAACCTTCTGTAGTAAAAGTTATGTTACGCATCATATAACTTGCAATGTGCCGGTGGTTCTCGGCGACATCGAGATCCGGATTGATCTTAGGCTGTTAATCAGTACGGATAATTTGTCACATTTTTCCTCATGCTTTTAAAGGAGACAAACACATGCTTCTTGCGCTGCTGTACATTCAATCAGAGGAAAAGTCATACCATTGTCATGATATATATCTTGTCAGTGAAAAAGGCAATTTCTATGTTGGTACAATGCATACTGTACCAGTGCCAACCATTTCTCCATAAGTGATAATAATGCATTTGATTTAAGCCTTTCTATTAGGCATTCCCTTTTTTGGGTACAGCAATCGGCATCTAATAATTTTTCCCCACTTGTACTAACTTTATAACATAAATGTTTATCATCTTTAGCAGTTTGCCAGTAACATATCTAGTACCTGTATGTCTGGTACGCTTCTCCATCTGGTTATTACTAGGCAAACCTTTCCACTTAAGGTAATTCAAATACCAAGTGTCAAAAAAACATGTGAAAACGATGTGGATATCTTTTGAGAGGTAGCTCTATATAGTAGATATTTCCCCCCCTTGTTTTTATTACCTGTACAATCAATTGATGGGAGGATCAATTAGAATCCAAGTTCTTTGTCCTTTTGAACTTTTTGCAAATCAGTCACTTGGTTTTATTAGCCACATGCATTTATTATTACTTTGTCCTCCATCAGAGCTAGAAGTTCGGTTACATTATATACAATAATTACAATATGGGACCATTATTACTATATAAGAACCTCTATCTGACCTCATTTATAGAGAACCAAACAAAGAAAATAGCGTTGAACCAGTATGTACCACTTGTTAAGCTTCCTCTTCTTCCTACAACTGTCAACATATAGAACAGTAAAAGGCTAGGTGCCAATGAAAATGTAGCCTTAGATGTTAGCATCAAAGTTGGTTGTTACATGCAACTTGCAAGAGTACTAATAAGGGACCATATCAAATCTTTTTCTTTGGGTCAGAATCATGTGATTTTAAGTAGTGAAAACTTTTTCTTGTCTCATTTCAAGAAGCCAACTTAGTCGGAAAAAGCAACAATTCATCATCGGTGTAGCACTTTAAAAAAAATGATAATTTGGAACATAAAATCTTCAAAAGAAATTTTTTTGTTGAAACACACTATCTTGATATTGTGACAAGTTTGTGAACATGAATGAAATGCTTAGTTGTCTTTTTCAAATGTATGAACCAATCAAAATATAGCTAATTTTCTAAAAATGGCTTCAATATAACAAAATATCAAAGTATTTTTTTTTATCTGATCTGCAGGGTTCTAAAACCAGATTAAGATTCCAGTTTCACATCACCTCTGTTTTCGGTTCATCAAGTTCAAGTTGACTTCAGATAAGTTCAAGTTTTTATATTGTCTCACAATCAAGCTACTATCAGTATCAGGTCAAAATTATTTTAATCAAGCTTGATGTGACGACTTTTATGAAATCTAGCTAGCTTTAAATGTCAAATAGTAATATAGTAAAAGGCAAGATGCAAACAGAAATCTAGCTTCATATGTTAGTATCAAGTTGGCTGTAACATATTAGAGGGAAGGGACCATATATAAATATATAATTAGTCTTTTTCTTTCAGGTCAAAATCTAAGGGTTTAAAATTTCAAAATTTCCTTGTCTCATTTCGTGAGGCCAACTGCGATAAAATTTAAACCGGGAACCAGATTTTGACCAAATATAAAATTTATTTAAAAGATAACTACCAAAACCCATGATCTAGAATCTGATGAGATCTAAAGTCAATTAAGCAACCAAAAACAAGTCAAACCCAAAACAGAATTTCCCAACTTGAACCGAAACCGAGCACACCAATTAACCTGAAAATTTATTGAAAATTGTACCGAGAAAATCCAGCTGCAGCTCTTACACAATTGTCAGGATTAGACTTCAAGGGTCCAAATGTACTTAAAATATTATAAATAAAACACACAAAAATCCCTTAAAATCTGGATTCTCTTTTCTAATGTACGTTTGGTACTTGGCGGTGGCCAATAGACAGGTCAACTGTGTCCAAAGGACAGGCCATTTGGAACTCGGGGTGTCAACGGGTCGGATAGAAGCATTTTCTTACCCTTACCCGTTATGTTAACGATAAAAACTTTTTCCTTAACCGTACCCAATAAGTTAAACTAAAAAAAACCTTAGCCGTTACCGTTTTATTGAATACGTTACGGGTCGGAAAAACAGATAAAAAAGTACCATTGAATAGACATATATGAGCCATGAATAAAACCATATCATATCATTCTTATCTCCATATATATATATATATATATATACAAGTATAATTTTATAATTTTTAGTTATTACCGTATAAGATAACCGGTAAGGAATAGTCTTGACCCGTATCTTTATCCGTTATGTTAAAAAAAAAAAAACTTTACCCTTACCCGCACCCTATAAGCTAAACAAAAAAATCTTACTTATATCCTTCTTATTGAATACGTTACGAGTCAGGTAAACGGATAAAAGGGTGCCATTGGCACCCCTATTTGGAACGCTCCATCAAGCTTCAAAGCGCGCAGGTCAGGTTTGAATTCGATCAATTGTATTTAGCAGTACTTGCAATATTTGAAGTACTTCACTTGGATTGTAGGCTAGCCCTTTGTTTCACATAATCTCATATTAGTCTATTATTAGAATTTGCCAATTTTGAGTTTATTGTTATATATAATGGATTATAAATAGCCCAAATAATGTGAAAAATGGTATTGAAATTAGTCATTAATATAGTAGAAAAAATATATCAAGCTTTTTTTGCTGGATAAGTTTGCATATATATCACATCAGAATCAGATATGCCAATTTGGTACCAGCACTTGATAAATTTGCTAGTGCATGTATCAAAGCAACAAAAACCTTCCACTCTCTGACCTATCTGGGCCCATGCTACAGAAAATCGAATAAAATAATGTTAGACAGATGATCCAAGTATCGTCGTTTTTTTGCTTTGGTCCATGAAGTTTTATACTTTTGATTTAGCCTCATGAAAACCTTAGTTTGCATCAAATTGAGCGTAGAGAATTGTTTTTCTCTTTCTCCGTACTCAATTTATTTTTCTATAGATTCTTCTAATTACGATATTAATTTAATTAAAGGTTATATCGAATATGTAAAAGAAAACTATTAAATACTATTGGAAAGAATAATAGAATAACTTGGTTTATTGTTCTTTTATTTTACTTTTATAGTTGGCATTGCTATTTTGAGAGCTAAATGTGCAACTCAAAGAAACTTTTATATTTTTATATCAAATTTAGTAGTCATCACCTTCACATTCTTAAAGTTTACTTTTCATATTAAATTATAAAAAAATACATATTAAATCTTCTCCGTTATGGGTGGAGTTTTTGTCCAAAGGGATTTGGACAAAATCTCATCCAAAGTCAGTTGTAAACCGTCCGATCTGTGTTAAAATTTACACAGATGGTTTACATTTACGGAGTCATTCTGAGCTATTAAGTTTTAAATATGTTGGCACAAATCTTAAAGCAAATTAAACTGTAGGGCCCAGCTTTGGATGAGATTTTGTCCAAAACACTTTGGACAAAATCCAATTCCCTCCGTTGTTGTAAAAAAAAAAATACTTTATTTCATATACCATGTTTTATTATTATTTTTTAACAATGCACTGCGAATATCAATAAAAATACTTATGGTAGAAGATATAAATAAAATTCATTATGTGAGGCTAGATTGTGACATCTATATTTTATAGATGAAGTCGTATTTTCCATATAGGTAATTTTTTTACTAGTTGCAGCAAAATTCATTCAAATTATAAAAGAACGACTTGAAAAATAGCAATGCCGTCATTATATATGGGTGTGTATGCGCGTGTGTCAATATATAAGTTAATATGTCATTAATTCTTGCATTTCTCTTTTAACAACATTTAATTTACTAATTTTTATTAAGTTTCTAATAATTAGAATAATTCTATAGAAGGATAAATTGAATATGAAGAGAGAAAATTCTTTGAGCACTCAATAATCTAATTGTTGCTCTCAAAATAACAGTGCTTTTCTATTTTTATTAAACTTTGCGGTTCCTTTGAATGTTTCAAGTCCTCGTTCTTCGTCTCTTGCACATCAAGCTTTCAAAAATCTCGTTAGATAGAGATAAAATATGTTTAGAATATGCTTACTCTAGGGACAAAATTACGATTTAGAAGCGGGGGGGGGGGGGGGGGGGGGGGGGGGGGGGGAATAAACAT
The DNA here is from genome assembly GCA_011114355.1 of Carex littledalei. Lineage (NCBI taxonomy): Eukaryota > Viridiplantae > Streptophyta > Magnoliopsida > Poales > Cyperaceae > Carex > Carex littledalei. The sequence continues at coordinate 8,273,502 of CM022099.1, read as the reverse complement.
CATTCCCAAAATTTCTTTTAATAAAAAATAAAATATATATAACAAGATTTTTCAAAATTTAATTTTATAAGTAATACAACAGATAACAAATATCAGTAAAGTGTATGCCTATCAAAATCAAATTTCAAATTCAACAATGATATCATTGCATGTAATATCTGAAAAATTTGTCACCCATCTTGTTTGAAGTCCAATTTTAAACGAGCTTAATGAGATCCCCTACTTTGATAAAAAAAAATATTTTTTACTTTGTATTGAGCTTAATTAATGGGACCCATCTTGTTCCTAAGCATGTCGTCTATGGGAATCCCTCAGATATGAAAAGGATATATACTATGTATTGAGCATATATGAGAACCCTACTTTGATTAATGATTTTTCTTAGTTGCTTTCTGAATTTGTTGTTTTTTTCTTCTTAAAGAGGGGGGGAGGGCACATTTAGCCATTTGAAAATAAAAATGAAGTTATTTGAGGAAACTGAACAGTCATATGTAATAAATTTTACATTAATGTCATTAAATTTAATTGAAGGTTTCAATAACGAAAATTTGTTACTGTCGATCGGTGCACCAGAAAAGAAATTCAAAGAATAAAATTTTCTCACCAAAAATATAGGGGCGTAAAGATGCGAGGGACACCTATTGATCCAAATATATTGGAAACACCTCATTTTTTATATAGTTTCCACGCTTAAAAATTCAAAAGAAGTGGTAGTGCACACATCATCTGTGTCACTAGCTAATTAATGTGGAATTGATACATAGATTACGCAATCAAACATCTATATATATATATATATATATATTAATAAAATTACTTTCAAATTGAACTCTATGTCATCATCAAGTTACATGCTAAAGTTTTGATGTTATGGCATAAGGTTTGATGTTGTGGATTTGCATTGGTAAAAAGAGGAAGAAAAAAAGATAATTAATTGGTTGTAAGAAAATGACTCAGGAACAAATATCTCGAACTTCGCTCGCTTTCTGTCTCTCTCTCTCTCTCTCTTAGCTGGAGTGTACGGAGCCAATACCAAATCCGAAAAGCCAGAACCTGATCGGTTTCTGTTTAAGGTTGGATACGAACCACGCATGCACACATTATGGAGACACAGAGATCAGAGGAAAATAACAAACGCAACCCCCCAAAAGTCAGAATGTGCATATCTCCACCACGAGCACATGTATTTCCTGCACCAAATCGTGACAGCCTTCTTTAGTAGATTTGTTTCATTTATTTTTTGTTTCCCCAAAAGTTTAATCTATGGTTTGAATTTCATGTCTTAAAAGAAGAGGTTGGTCGTACATTCTGGAAAATCAAGTTGGCCATATTGATGTACTGGCTACCATGTTCTCTACGTGACCCTCCATTTTCCCGTTTATCCTTATTTGGATATGCACCGCTGCTTCTCGACAGCCTGCTCTTACCATTTCTAGAATTTTTTCTAGGGGTGTCAACGGGGGCAAATTCAGGATTTTTATCAGGGGAGGGGCAAAAAAATGTCGAATCGGGTTTAAATATCTAGTCGGATTTAAATTCATTAACCAATTGGGTACTCGATAAAAAATAATACTTTAACTTATACTTTTCAATACTTTGACTTGTAATTTCTGATGCTCTGACTTATAATTCTAATTACCAATCAAAATTTAACATATTTATTTCAATTTTAATTCTAAATTAAACGTCCAGAGGGGGGCAAAAAAATTTCAGGGGGGGCAAAGTTGATCAGAACCGATAAATCTCTACAAAAACTCAAAATCCAGGGGGGCAGCTGCCCCCTTTGGAACACTCTGGGTCTGCCCCTGTCGACAGCATGCTCTTACCATTTCTAGAATTTTTTCTAGGGGATGTCAATGAGTACGATACGGGTAGGATGGAAGTATTTTCATACTCATACCCACTAAGACTTGACCTTACACATATCCTACTCTTATTCCTTAAGGGGCCTGTTTATTTGTCACGGGATTACACGGGATGTAATTTGATGGAGATGAGAACCCACTTTTGAAAAAGTGGGAACCCATCAACACGGGTACACACATGATTGATTATGAAAATATATTGAGATGAGTGTTTGGTTGTACCATGAGAATTAAACATAATTAAATAAAATAATTAAACAATAACATAATAATATTTATTAATTATTATTTCTTAAATTAAAATTTTGTAAAAAAAAACCTGTTCTTTTAAAATAAATTAAATGTTTTTTAGAGTGTCTTGTATATAGGCTCATTTCTGGTCTTATGTTTCAATTCTTATATTAATAATTTCAAACTATTAACTTAATCACAATATGTCAAATGATAATATATATATATATATAGATAGAGGAGGGATCAAAGTTACAACAAATTTGAGTTACAACAAAGTTACAACAACCATTTTTTTCATTTTCAGAGTCCAAATCGTCGATCCAAACCGTTCAACATGATCTCCACAATAAAATGTGCTTGCAAATCAAATTTTACATTTTTTTGAATTTTTTTACTATTTATTAAGATGGGTACAAAATTCAATGGTCTGAATATGACTATTTTTTGTAAAATACTTAATAAATAGTAAAAAAATTAAAAAAAATGTAAAATTTGATCAAGCACATTTTATTGTGGAGATCATGTTGAACGGTTTGGATCGACGATTTGGACTTTGAAAATGAAAAAATAGTTGTTGTAACTTTGTTGTAACTCAAATTTGTTGTAACTTGATCCCTCCTCATATATATATATATAGAGAGAGATGGGCTATGGTGAGTTGTGAAGTAAAATGTTGTTTTACTTCATGCCATATTTTCATTTTGAAAATCCAAACAACCGATCCGAAACGTTCAACTTTTTCTAAATATTGAAATATGCTTGGAAACTAAATTTTACATTTTTTGAAATTTTTTTGCTATTTTTTAAGCCACTTTGAAATCGCTGATCCACTGTGAACAGTAAAAAAACAGTAAAATTTTCTGGACCACCGGATCAGCGATTTTCAAAGTGGCTTAATAAATAGTAAAAAAATTCAAAAAAATGTAAAATTTAGTCTCCAAGCCCATTTCAATACAGAGAACATGTTGAGCGGTTCGGATCGGTTGTTTGGATTTTCAAAACGAAAATATGAGCATGAAGTAAAAATGACCTCTTACTTCACAACTCACCATAGCCCAGCTCTCTCTCTCTCTCTCTATATATATATATTTTTTTTTTTTTTTGGAAAATTTTTTTACTATTTATTAAGCCACTTTGAAAATTGCTGATCCGGTGGTCCAGAAAATTTTACTGTTTTACTGTTCACAGTGGATCAGCGATTTCAAAGTGGCTTAATAAATAGTAAAAAAATTCAAAAAAATGTAAAATTTAGTCTCCAAGCACATTTCAATATTTAGAAAAAGTTGAACGGTTCGGATCGGTTGTTTGGATTTTCAAAATGAAAATATGGCGTGAAGTAAAACGACGTTTTACTTCACAACTCACCATAGCCTATCTCTCTCTCTCTATATATATTTATATATATTTATGTACCACGGACAAGATAAGAAGCATTTATGATATTAATAATTATGATAAAATAGTTTAATCACGTTAAGAAACAACAAAAATTATTCATCTTCATAGCAGTTGCTCCAATTGGGAAAAAGAAAAAGACTTCTGATTCAATTTGATTTATCCCATTAGAAGTTTAGAACAGTGCTTTTGGAAGAGAAAAAGTAAAGTGCATGGAAATTTAATGGGAATTGATTTGGGAAAATCCTTCAATGCCGAATATCTAATGGGAACAAATAGCTAAGGGCCTGTTTGGCGTCAAGAGAGGAACGGAAATGAGCTTGGAAATAGAAAATTTTTGAATTGAATTTTACTGTGCTCGTGGGGAAAAAAAATTCAGTCTGAGTGAATTTTTTTTTCCCACACTTACCACACCGAATATGCCCTAAATGTTGTTTTTCCCGTTAAATCCCATGCTACCCAACACGGCCTAAGAATATGTCTTACCCTACCCTATCCGTACCCGTTAAGATTAACGGGTAACAAAACGGTAGCGGGCGAATAACGAATAATACTAATATAATGATTTTATTATTTTTATAAATAAACCATCAAAACTCATCATGTCATACATATGCAATCACAATTACTAATATAAAAATCAAAATACAAATCAATTCTATCTAATAGTTTTTTGTAAAGCAAAAAAAATCAAAACCACAAATATCTCTTCTAACAAATTCAATTTGTTAACTAAATAACAAAACATTTAAATAAAAAAGTAATATGTTTAACATAATATTCTTCTTACAACAAAAGACATACATTTTCTCATGATATCATTATTAAAAATATCTAATTATTGCGATGAAGAAGGAAGAAAATTTTGTCATCAGTTTGGTTAGCGTGGATACAACAATATGGAAAATAGGAAAATAAATAAATTGAATATAATATTTATATATCTATATATAATTTATTTTATATAATTACCCGTTACCCAACGGGTACAAAATAGCATTTACCCGTACCCATACCTGTTTATCTAAAAAAAAATCCTTACCCATACCCAATAAGCTAACGAAAAAAAATCTTACCCATATATCAAATACGATACGGGTTGGGTAAATAGGTAAACGGGTGTCATTGACACCATTTTTCTATTTTTTTTGTAATTTTTTCTTTTGTACAAACCGTCCCCTTGGGCCGGACGTCCCCCTCACCCCTAAGGGTGTCAATGGGTACGATACGGGTAGGGTGGAAGTATTTTCATACCCATACCCACTAAGAATGACCTTACCCATACCCTACCCTTACCCATTAAGAATTGACCTTACCCTACCCTACCCTTACCCGTTAAAATTATCGGGTAACGAAACGGTAGCGGGTGAATAACGAATAATAATAGTATAATAATTAGTTTTATTGTATTTTACAAATAGAACATCAAAACTCATTTATTTCGCAGATATGCAATGACATTACTAATAAAAAATAAAAATAAAAATAAAAGCCCAATCAATTTTAACTAAATTGTATTTGTTTATAAAACAAGAGAATTCAAAAACAGAAATATATGTTCCAACAAATTCAATTATTTAATTAAAGAACAAGACATGCAAATAAAAGTATTATGTTTAATATTTTTCTTACAACAAAAAAAATACACTAAATAACAAAAGTACTCACTAATTATTGCTCAAACATTATCATATTATTATATTTTATATAATTACCCTATACGGTAACGGTACGAAATAGCCTTTACCCGTACCCTTACCCGTTTAGCTAACGAAAAAAAATCCTTACCCATACCCATACCCAATAAGCTAACGAAAAAAAAACCTTACCCATACCGCCTTATCGAATACGGTACGGGTCAGATAAACGGTTAAAAGGGTATCATTGACACCCCTACTCACCCCATTATATAGTTCACATTCATTTAAACATTTTATAATTATAATTTGAATGAGGATATATATGGTAACAATTATATCACGGATAGACCCGTGTTATGAAACTGTATCATCATTTTAAAGGTTAAAAAAGTCGATCTGAACTGCTAAATATGATCTCTATATGAAAAATATATTTGGAGACTAAATTTTATAATTTTTAATTGTTTTTACTATTTTTTGATAGGTAGAAAATCAGTTCATCTAAAAATCTGGACCATCAGATAGTAGTGATTTTCTACCTATCTAATAAAAATAGTAAAAAGATTCTAAAAAAATATATAATTTGATCGGCAATACATTTTTTATATGGGAAATCATGCTTAACGGTTCGGATCAATTGTTTGAACTTTGCAAAATAGAGATTAATTCATAGTACGGAACAATTCGTCATATGCATATTACCATAGCCGCACTCTTATAATTGTTATATAATTAGAACATTAAGACATTTTAAAACATTGTATAACTAACTAACATGAAGGTTCCAATATCACAAAATTTTAGTGCCACACAAATACACAATATCACATATTATTTTATATATTTATATTTCATACTCTAATATCAAAATACTGAATCCAATATGATGATATTGTTTATTTTTACGAGCGATGTGTTCATGTAATTAGTTTTTTTTGCTTATTTATATTAGATAAAAAAATAAAAAAATACTTTCAAATTAATCCATCACAATTAAGTAAATTCGTTTATTTTTCTCTCTTGATCTACTATAAAATAACCTTAATAAATTATTAAATTTTACATGAACGCATCTCTTGTATATATAAATAATATCTATGAATTGATTTTACATTTGACATTTGAATTCCAAATTTGAAATATAAATAGAAAAAGAGTAATTTTTGTGGCATTGGAATCCTCACTCTCTCTCTATTAAATTTAGTATATTTATATAGAATAATTCAGAGACTTTTAGTTAAAAAATGAGTAAATTTTATTTGTATGTCACTAAATTTTGTCCTTTGTCATTGAGGGATCACTCTAGTTTGATTTGTCTTTATAGTTCTTAAATTTTTTGTTTGCCTCAATTAATTTATATTTGTTATTTTTTCTATTCAAATATTGACAGAATATGCTCATGCATATACATGTCACTTTATAGTTTGTTAGTATTTGAACAAAAAAAATTAATAAATTGATTTAATTAGAACAAATAAAAAATTCAATACAAATTAAACTTGAATAACTAATTCACCACAAAACAAATAAAAATTTAGGGACGTTCCACAAAATTTATCCTAAAAAAATCATATTTTTCGGAAAAAAAAAAAACTATGTAATCATTGGTATTGCGAGTTCAAAAATTAATTTAATAATCGGCTTCAAGCCTTCAAGTTGAAAGGCTTACCCACATCGTATCTAGAAATGTCGGTGGCAGAGATGACAAGTACGTGTCCTGCTCTGATTGGCCATCTCTACGGTTGCAAGCTCTTGGAATTCGAATCCTGTGAGATATATATATCTCATATTTTGCGTGACTTTTTGAAAATTATCGACCGTTCAAATTGTATTTGTATATATTGTATATATATCTAGTGTTAGTATCCATACATATATGAATAAAATCTTTTGTTGTAATAATAAAGGTATTAAATAGTTGGATGACTTGAACTCTAACTTTTACTAAAAAAAATATTCATGCATGCTCGTGTGGTACATGTATCACATATTTGCAAGTAAAACTCTAAACTTAGTTATATATATATATAGATGGGCTATGGTGCATTTTAATGTATAGCCCCTCTTGTGCATTGGACTATAAATTATTGGATTTGAAGTTCAAACAACCGATCCAAACCGTTCAATTTGATATCCACATTAAAATGTGCTTGGAGACCAAATTTTACATTTTTTGGAAATTGTTTGCTATTTTTTCAGAATTTTTAAAAATCACTGTTTTTCTATGGTTCAGAAATTTCTGAAAAACAACGATTTCAAAAAATTCTAAAAAAATGGTAAAAAATTTCCAAAAAATATAAAATTTGGTTTTCAAGCACATTTTAACGTGGAGAACATGTTGAGCCATTTAGATCGGTTGTTTGAACTTCAAATCCAACGATTTATAGTCCAATGCACAAGATGGGCTATACATTGCAATGCACCATAGCCCATATATATATATATATATATATATATATATATATATATATATAGGACAGTGCTACGGTGCTACGCGTAGCATAGAGCCATCCGTGCTACGGCTCACTTTTTGAGTTTTCAAAATCCTAACGGTCGATCCGAACCATTCAACATGATCTCCATATGAATATGTACTTGCAAACAAAATTTTACATTTTTTAGAATTTTTTTACTATTTATTAAGCCACTTTGAAAAAACACTAATTTGTACACAACAGTAAAATCTGCTGGACCATTGGATCACGATTTTCAAAGTGGCTTAATAAATAGTAAAAAAATTCTAAAAAATGTAAAATTTGGTTTGCAAGTACATATTCATATGGAGATCATGTTGAACGGTTCGGATCGACCGTTAGGATTTTGAAAACTTAAAAAGTGAGCCGTAGCACGGAGAGGCCCTTATATACGCGTAGCATATTAGCCAGATTCTATATATATATATAGGGACAATGCTACGGTGCTACGCGTATATAAGGGCCTCTCCGTGCTACGGTTCACTTTTTGAGTTTTCAAAATCATAACGGTCAATCCGAACCGTTCAACATGATCTCCATATGAATATGTACTTGCAAACCAAATTTTACATTTTTTAGAATTTTTTTACTATTTATTAAGCCACTTTGAAAAACACTAATTTGTACGCAAACAGTAAACTTTTCTGGACCATTGGATCAGCGATTTTCAATGTGGCTTAATAAATAGTAAAAAAATTCTAAAAAATGTAAAATTTGGTTTGCAAGTACATATTCATATGGAGATCATGTTGAACGGTTCGGATCGACCGTTAGGATTTTGAAAACTCGAAAAGTGAGCCGTAGCACAGAGGGGCCCTTATATACGCGTAGCATATTAGCAAAATCCTATATATATATATATATATATATATATATATAGAGTGGCTAAGGTCAAAGTGGTATGACTAAGGCCTTGATGCTACCAATTAGTTTTTGCAATTTTAAAGTTCAAATAGTCGATTCAAATCATTAGATGTTCAATCTATATTAAAATCTGCTTGGAGACCAAATTTTACATTTTTTGGAATTTTTTTACTATTTTTTAAGCCACTTTGAAAATGGCAGATTCGGGTGAACAGCAGATTCAAATCATTAGATGTTCAATCAAATTCTGGACCATGTGATCAGCAATTTTCAAAGTGGCTTAAAAAATAGTAAAAAAATTCCAAAAAATTTAAAATTTGGTCTCCAAGCAGATTTTAATATAGAGATCACATCTAACGGTTTAGACCGACCGTTTGGACTTTGAAAATCCAAAAACGACTTGGTAGCACCAAAGGCCTTGGTCATACCACTTTGATCTTAGCCACTCTATATATATATATATATATATATATATATATATATATATATATATATATATAAGGAGGGTTCAAATGCACCATAATTTTTGTGCTCCAATATGCTCCACATCCTTTATCTCTATTTTCAAAGTTCAAATAGTCGATCCGAACCGTTCAACTTGATCTCCATAATAAAATATGTTTGGAGACCAAATTTTATATTTTTTGGAATTTTTTTACTATTTTTTTAGATAGCTACAAAATCACTTTATCGGATGGTCCAGAATCTCCTTAAAAAAGTGATTTTGTAGATATCTAAAAAAATAGTAAAAAAATTTTAAAAAATGTAAAATTTGGTCTCTAAACATATTTTATTATGGAGATCAAGTTGAACGGTTCGGATCGACTGTTTGAACTTTGAAAATAGAGATAAAGAATGTGGAGCATATTGGAGCACAAAAATAATAGTGCATTTGAACACTCCTATATATATATATATATATATATATATATATATATATAGGACAGTGCTACGGTGCTATGCGTATATAAGGGCCCTCCATGCTACGGCTCAATTTTTTAGTTTTCAAAATCCTAACGGTCGATCCGAACCGTTCAACATGATCTCCATATCAATATGTACTTGCAAACCAAATTTTACATTTTTTAGAATTTTTTCTATTTATTAAGCCACTTTGAAAAAACACTAATTTGTACACAACAGTAAAATCTGCTGGACCATTGGATCAGCGATTTTCAAAGTGGCTTAATAAATAGTAAAAAAATTCTAAAAAATGTAAAATTTGGTTTGCAAGTACACATTCATATGGAGATCATGTTGAATGGTTCGGATCGACTGTTAGGATTTTGAAAACTCAAAAAGTGAGCCGTAGTACGGAGGGGCCCTTATATACGCGTAGCATATTAGCAAAATCCTATATATATATATATATATATATATATATAGGAATTGGCTAGCATGCTATGCGTATATAAGGGCCCTCCGTGCTACGGCTCACTTTTTGAGTTTTCAAAATCCTAACGGTCGATCCGAACCGTTCAACATGATCTCCATATGAATATGTACTTGCAAACCAAATTTTACATTTTTTAGAATTTTTTTACTATTTATTAAGCCACTTTGAAAAAACACTAATTTGTGCACAACAGTAAAATCTGCTGGACCATTGGATCAGCGATTTTCAAAGTATCGTAGCACTGTCCTATATATGCATAGCATCGTAGCACTGTCCTATATATATGTAAAATCTGCTGGACCATTGGCCCTTATATATGCATAGCATCGTAGCACTGTCCTATATATATATATATATAGAGAGAGATGAGCTATGCTACTACGTGGAGTAAAACGCGTTTGTACTTCACGCCGTATTTTTATTTTGAAAGTCCAAACGACCGATCCGAACCGCTCAACATGATCTCCACATTGAAATGTGCTTGGAGACCAAATTTTACATTTTTTAGAATTTGTTTACTATTTATTAAGCCACTTTGAAAATCTGAAAATCCGGGTGAACAGTGAAAAACAGTAAAAAATTCTGGACTGCCGGATCAGTGATTTTCAAAGTGGCTTAATAAATAGTAAAAAAATTCTAAAAAATGTAAAATTTGGTCTCCAAGCACATTTCAATATGGAGATCATGTTGAGCGGTTCGGATCGGTCGTTTGGACTTTCAAAATAAAAATATAGCGGCGTGGAGCACCAATGCGTTTTACTCCATGTAGTAGCATAGCTCAATTCTATATATATATATATATATATATATATATAATAAATTCTTAAAATTTTTGATTTTCTCTCTATATACAAAATTAAAAATTAAGATATGAATATTTATTTTGTAAAATGTATTTGGATGTTTGTGTATTAAATAATTTTCAACTTGAGTGAAGTTTGTGTCCAAGTCCAATCGACTCTTTTTGGAAGGATAAGTTGAGTGAGACTATGGGTATTATGCGTAACGCGGATTGGTTTGTACTATGAATCAATTTTTTTGTTTTTAAAATATAAATAGTCGATTTGAACCGTCCAACATAATCTCCATATAAAATGTATTTGTAGATCAAAATTTACATTTTTTTAGATTATTCAAAAGTAGTGATTTTCTACTTATCTAAAATAAGAGTGAGGCTATGGTACTATGCATAGCACAGTTTGGTCTGTGCTACGGCTCAATATTTGAGTTTTCAAAATCCTAACGATTGATCCGAACCGTTCAACATGATTATAAAATGAATATGTACTTGCAAACCAAATTTTACATTTTTTTTGAATTTTTTTACTATTTTTGAGATAGGTAGAAAATCACTTGATCTGAAAATTCTGGACCATCCAAAAACAGTGATTTTCTACCTATCTAAAAAAATATTAAAACAAATCGAAAAAATGTAAAATTTAGTTTGCAAGTACATATTCATTTTATAATCATGTTGAACGGTTTGGATCGACCATTAGAATTTTGAAAACTCAAATATTGAGCCGTAGCACGGACCAATCCGTGCTATGCATAGTACCGTAGCCTAGTGGTTTGACACTACCCATGGTGGGCTGCCCGAACCCGGTCTGCCCGTGCCCGGTGCCCGGGGTACCCGTACCCGTGCCCGGGTATACCCGAGTAAATGGGTAAACGGGTATGGGTCTTAAACGGGCAGGGCCCCTATTTTTGGAAAAAACCCGGGTGTACCCATACCCGCCGTACCCGTGCCCGCTACCCGTGTACCCGAACCCGCCCCGAGTGTACCCGGACCCGTGTACCCGCCCGGGTTTACCCGAAATTTTTTTCAAATTTTTTTCCCTCCTGTTCTACAGTAACCGGTTCAAATATAAACCTATTTAGATTTGAAATATTTAATTTAGATTTGAATTTAGATTTGAATAGGTTTTATTGTTTTAAAGTAATTGATTTAAGATATTTTTTATTTAACCTATTAAAAATAAATGAACGTTTAGAAAATATATTATCAATTTAAAATGAACTTTTACAAAATATATTATCAATTTAAAATGTAAACTACAAATTTCGAGATATAAATAAATTATGAAACTATATAATTAGAATGCCGACATTTTTATTAATATCCAAAGTTTAATACAAATTATTAATTATGTTGAATATTAATATCCAAAGTTTATTAATATCCAAAGTTATATTACTTCTTTTGATATATAATTAGCATATTTATACTAAAATACGTTAGATTAATTGAAATTATGTTGAATAACACTATATTATGTTAAATTACGCTAAATTACAAATGAATAGGGAGGATATTTTCACTGAAAAGGCGAAAAACGACGGCGAAACTTCAAACAGTCATAAAACGGCGCTCGAGTGTCCGATTTCAGCAAATGACCACTTTTCGGAAAGCTTGCAAAAATGTGCATGCGTTTGTGTCTACTATGTCGGATTTCAAAATTCAGAATCGCCAAAAAACAACGGGAAGAGCCTCAAAACTTGAGTTGAAGTTTCCGATTAAGATTTTCATTTCTATCATTCAATCCAAGTAGCTCAGTAAATTAGTTACATAATGAACTTGCAGATTACCAATTTTTACTATTTTTGGAATTTTTTTACTATTTTTTATGATTCATGAAAGATGAGCAAAATCAGTCTACTATAGCGTAATTTTGTGTAGTTTAGTGTTTTTTTACCGTATTTCAGCATAATTAGATTTTAAAAGTCACTAAAAAAACACGTGACGTAATAATATTCGTTTAGTGTTTAGTGTTTTTTTTACCGTATTTCAGTATACAATATTTGATATTGAACTATTCAGATTTTAAAAGTTGAATTATAAACACGTGACGTAATAATATTCGTACGACACTGTAAAAAAGAAAAGAAAAAGAAAACAAAACAAAACAGAAATTTTTGGCAGAAACAGAAAAAAAAAAACCGTCTACTCGCCTACCCGTCTACCCGAGATGGGCACGGGTTTGAAACGGGCAGGGCAGACTTTTAATAAAAAAAACCCGTCTACCCGTGCCTGTTGTACTCGAGTATCCGTTGTACCCGTGCCCGTTGTGCCCGCTACCCGTCCCGGGTTTTGCCCTGCCCGGCCCGAGGTACCCGAGAGCAAATGTCTACCGTAGCCTCACTCCTAAAATAATAATAGTAAAAAATTAAAAAAAAATGTAAAATTTAGTATGCAAGTACATTTTAATATAGAGATCATATGGAGTTGGTGGTTCAATTAGACTATTTGAACTTTGAAACACGAAGATATTGCTCCATAGTATGAACCAATTCGTGCTATGAATAATACCATAGCCTCATTCAGGATAAGTTTGTAACTGTCAATGGATGTACATTTGGGTTGATTATTGTGCATGAGTGTTGCAAAGAGTTCTCTCTTTTTTGCATTCTAAGAAGTCAAGATATTTTGCTTCATCTTTGAATTTTTCATGTTATTGACTTGTAAAACAACTAAAAAAAAGTTATAAATGTTTGCATTATCTTGCAAGTGGTTCGGATGGAGGTTCAGACAAGAAGCCACGAAGAAGAAACCAAGAAGGTTGAAAGAGATGTTCGAAGAGTTTGTTGTGATATGTCTAATTTATAACATTTTGTTAAATTATTTTATAAAACTATTCTGAAAATGAAGTAACACCTCTTTCTTTTTGTGCAGCTAAATCCAAAGTGTAATGCATTTTAAAAGAAGGTGGGCAAAGTACGTCCTAATGATGTGATGGAGCTGTCCAACTATGAGAAGATTTTTCAAACCTGGTCCAGAATTGTGGAAATGACAAGTGGTTCGGATGGAGGTTCAGACAAGGAGCCAGAAAGAAGAAGTCAAGAAGGTTGAAAGAGATGTTCGAAGAGTTTGCTGTGGTATGTCTAATTTATAACATTTCGTTCAATTATTTTATAAGACTATTATGAAAATGAAGTAACACCTCTTTCTTTTTGTGCAGCTAAATCCAAGTGTAATGCATTTTTAAAGAAGGTGGGCAAAGTACGTCCTAGTGATGTGATGGAGCCGTCCAACTATGAGAAGATTTTCCAAACCTGTGATGGAGAATACCAATTTGGTATCATGACAACAAACGGCTCTGAGTCGCTTAACAATGTCTTCCGGGTTAGTCGTAGAATGCCCGTAGCTGCCATAGTGGAGGATACGTTCTACAAGTGCAACAAATGGTTTGTTGAGCGGCGGAAGCGAGCAATAGACTTAAGAGATGCAAATCAGGTTATCTGACCGGGTTTTGCAAAAGATCAGAATATGATGGACCAAAGTTGCACAAATGTGTTTGGTCCCTTATATGCACGGCGAAGGTCAGTACCAAGTTTCATTCCCAAATGAGTACGTTCCAGTCACCCGCGACGAAAATGAAGTATGGGCATTATTCACAAGGAGTTCCAATATGTTGTGACACGTGGGCCCAACAACAAAATGGAATGTACATGCAGAGGTATCAAATAAATATCTATTCGGTGCGCTCATGTGTTAGCGGTTTGTCGTGAACGAAACTGGTGCGAGGATCAATTTGTTGCAGACTGGTATACTGTGAACTATCTTGAAAGTACTTGGAGTGGGGTGTTTGTTGCTTTTGGCAATATGGAAGAATGGTCTCCTTGTACTGGACTTAGAATTCTTCCGAGCAAGGGCTGGATTAGGGTTGGGAGGCGAAAACACATCCGTCATGTAATGACCATAGATGAAATGCAAGGCAGGTGAAGGGGCATCAGGCTCGCCGTTCCACTACCGACAAGAATCGAAGAGGTATGTAGCATTCATCAAAATTTTTTTTTTTTTTCAATTTATACCAACTTACTAAGTAACAAATGCAATACATAGGCGAAAAACGTAGCAATGCGGCAGAAAATGAGAGAGTTATGGCAGAGGCAAGTGGGTCAGGGTCACAAGGGTCATGACGTAGCACAACTACAAGCCGTTTAGATGCATCTGCTATGTTTGCAGAAGCAATGGTAGAGGCAGTTGCCATGGGAGGAGAGGCAGTTGGGGTGCAAGGAGAGCCATCTAAAAGCCAACCAACGAGGTGAACTGGTAGGCGTACAAGGGCATCTAGAAGCCAAGCAGAGCAATATGGTAGGCCATCTTCTGCAACTGGTCGGTTTTTCAGATTTAATTTTAGGCGTAGTAGTAATAGGTGATTTAAATTCTTCTCATTTGATGCATGTTGTGAACTTGTTTATTTAGATGCTGCTTTCAGAACTATTTTATTTGTAATTTGTGTGGACTTTATTAAGACTAAGTTATGAGTTAGTTGAATGTAAGTTTTTATAACTTTACTGTATTTTACCATATTCAAATGTAGAGAAACATCAAGTCTACATGCATATCAATACATTAAGTCTAAATAAACTATGAATTGATGAAATAAAGTCTATGATCACAGTCAAAATAATGATGATTTACGTAGGATTTTGGCTTATGTTTTGCATATTTTCTCACGCTTTTGTTTAATTTATTAGAGAAAAAGGCTACTGTCACCCTTCTTTATGTTTTATTGCAGAAAACAAGTTTTGGGACTATTTTACACTAAATGGAGCTAGAATCGGGTCAATCGGATCAGTGATGCTTATCGACTAAGTCTCTGTTACGGTCCGTATTGCCTGATACGGACCAGGCCTAGCACAGACCAGAAGATAGCGCTGGAAGCATTAAACCCTAACTGTCAAGGTCTTAATACGGACTGTATCACCTGATACGGTCCGTATCCGAAGGCGACCCTTGGGGAATAACTGCCGACAGCTGTTTCCAGATCAGTTTCTTAGCCCCTACTCAACCTCTAGACGTCCCTCCACTCCTATATAAGGCCCCTGGGCAGAATGAATAGTTATCTTTGTAATTAGGGTTAGATTTGATTAAAGAGAGAAGAGAGGAGTGCTTGTAACAATGTCGTTTCGCGGCTAAGTTCCTTTTCTTAGGGCTAGGTAGTAGACCTTGTTACTCTTGATGTTTTGATATATATATTTCTGTTGATTATGGTTTCTTGTTGTTGAAACAAAATGCTTTTGTGATTTACTATCTCTTCATCTAACTTCAATGATCTAGTTTGAGTCCGTTAGGGTAGTGATAGTACTTTAATGGTAAGAGAAACTATTTGTATGAATTAGCCTCGTTGAGATCTATTAGGTTTATGTGAAGAAAACCTTAGCGGGGAAACCATAAACCAGACCAACAAAATGCATACCAAATTTCATCACTTGCGTAAGGAAAATCGCAGTGATCTGTGTAGTAATTTGGGGTATTTAAGAGATCAGACATTTGCGTAAGAAAAATCACAGTGTCCTATGTAGAATCTCGGTGAAAGATCTGTCATTCTTGCGTAACCTAAATCGCAGTGACCTATGTGGTGTCTTTCTTTAAACAACAACATGAAATCAGACGCAACATGAATATATTGTCAAGGCGGATTGAGTGGCAATGGTGTGCCAAAACCCTAGAAATTCTCATCTCTATCTTTATTTTAATTACTTTTAATTGCTTCCTAATTTACATTGATCACAACAACATCTCTCAATTTTCAGATTTCGTCTAGCCTTTCGAAAGATTGTGATTCGATCGCTCAAAGCACTGAACCAATATTCCCTGTGGATCGACCTCGATTATACTACTCGATAGGATTGTGCGCTTGCAGTCCGAACCGATAGCATTTCCGAGTTTATAAATATTAAAAGAAACATTGCTCTCTTTTGAGTGATCAAGCTTTTTGGCGCCGTTGCCGGAGAATAACGGTTCATTGTGCAAGGCCTCGCAAGACGTCCTTGCTTTGACCATTGAATCCAATTAATTAGAAACGCCTAGATTTCTTTTTATTTTATTTTCAATTTCGTTTTTATTTTTATTTTCTTTTTATTTTCAGATTTTCTTTTCTTTTAGGACGCTACACGCTGGCCGAATCATCCGTACGAAGATCCGTGAGGATTGCTAGTAGGAGAGGACAATTCGCTTCCACATCGCCGATAAGAACCAATCATAGTTCTTCATCGAGTAATTCTGAAAGCGAAGAAGACTCAGATTCGATCAACATGAATATCCCACCGAACGAACCGATCAACAATGAAAGACAAAACAATGGTGATAATGAAGTTCACGATGCAGCAAGACCCAAACTTCTACGAGACTATTGCGTATCGCGAGCGAATGATCCTAATTCTAGCATAAACCCGCAAATTGTTACAAACCGTAATTTTGAGATCAAACATGCTCTCATAAATATGGTTTCACAACAGTAATATGGAGGATTTCCAAATGAAGATCCACATCTTCACTTGTCAATTTTCTTGGGATATGCGAGACGATAAAGATCAACGGAGTTACCGATGAAGCAATCAGGCTAAGGCTATTTCAATTCTCATTAAAAGATAAAGCAAGAGCATGGTTGTTTTCCTTGCCGGCCAATTCCATTCAAACTTGGGACCAATTGTTTAATGTGTTTATTGCAAAATATTTTCTACCATCCAAAACTTCGAGGTTTAGAAATGCAATTACTAATTTTGAACAAAGGGATGGTGAAACATTGTGTGAGGCATGTGATAGATATAAGGATATGTTAAGGTGTTGTCCACATCATGGTCTAGAAAGATGACTGATTGTCCAAACTTTTTATAATGGTCTAAACCCTACCGATAGGTTGTCTATTGATGTTTCGCAGGAGGAGCAATACAAAAAAGAGAGGGTTCAACACAAAACCGCACAACGGTTACAGACCGTATCAGTTGATACGGACCGTATTCAATGAGCAGAAATAACCAACTCTCCAATTCTGGCACTCCAAGAAAGAAATTCGAATTATAACCGAATTTAACCTCCCATCATCACCACCTTCTGCACATTCATCACATCCTTTCACTGCCATATAAACCTTTCATCCACTTCCCTTTTTCCTGCACCATTTCATAGAATTTTCAGATAAAAATTCGCATCCTGTCCACAGAAATCCTCAAAGTCAGGCCCGTATCAACCCCGTATCAAGGTGATACGGCCCGTAACAGAGCCCAAAACCTGAGAAAAATGGCGCACAACAGCCCTCGTTCCTCCAACTCTCAATCCGACGATGAAAACACCTTCGCGACAGCCATGGAAATCAAATTCCGCGACAAACAAGAATTCGACCGTGCTCAAACAATGCTTGATCGCACCATCGCGAACAACAAAGCGATGTGTATCAATACCATGAAGGTCCTTGGATGCTATGATTATGTGCGAGTATCCCTTAATAATATCAATTTATGAGATTTGGCAGACCGCTACGAACAACAAGAGTCTATTTGAGGCCCTCCATCGAATTTCTATCAACACTACAATGGGATGGCGACATGATCAAATACCGATTATTCAACCGCCCATTTGCCATAACAATGGAGGAATTTTGCAAGGCGCTGTCCATCCCCACAAATGGCGAAACCGAATTAGGCACAAGGGAGAAACGCATGAAGTACTGGGAAATGATCGCAATTGATGAGCGCAAAATATACCGCAAAGACTCACGCCTCATCTCATCGATAGAATTAAGGTATATTCATATTATTTTGACTAATTCTATATTCTCAACAGGAGAGGACACAACGGAAGTGCGAGAGAGGGACATTTACATCATGCGGTGCATGAAGAACCACAAGCATCAACCGCACCTTGGATACCACATCTTGCACCACCTCAAATCGGTGGCCGCCGACACAAAGAATAATCACGTGGTTTCTGCGGGTTGTTATGCAACTCTCCTTGCGCACCACCACAACATAAAACTCGTCGGCGAAACTGAAGTATTCGGAAACAACCGCCTCAACATGAACTACCTAGTGAACAACAATCACGTGCAAGCAGTATTCAATGCACACACAGGAGACATAAGGTACACGTTGAAAATAGGCGAGGGAATGACCCTCCATATCGGAACGGATAAGGGGTCATTCCAGTTTGGATACGAATCTGAACATGGAGATGATGCACGAAGCGACGAGGAAGAACCAATAGAGGAGGAACCAATCGAGAAAGAACCAACCGAGGAGGAACCAACCGAAGAGCCCATGGAGGAAACACATAGCGCATCACACCACTCATCCATCCACCATCATGACATGGCTTTCGTACGCCACCTCATTCCGCCGCGCGATAACACCAACGAAGCAAACTCCATGCCCGTACCAACCGGATGGGAACAAGAGACAACCATATCTCAAGCTCGTGAGCCCGGTCCAACCGCACGTTACGCCAACAACACCCTCGAGAATTTAAAGAAACGCACCCGCTACTTGGAGAAATATTTGGATAAGGTAAACAAAGCCCACGAGAATTTCTATGAATATTGCATTTCCAAGGGAATACCATTCACACCACCGATTCCATTCACCCCACCACCACCCCTTCGCAACGAGTAATCTGTGAGATCTTTCTTATCCCTCTCTTAATTGTTTATTTTCTTGCATTGAGGACAATACAAAATTTAAGCATGGGGGTAGGGGTAAGAAATTAGTTTAGGAATTGCATTGTATCTAGGATCATGGCATGCAGGATCATGGCATGTAGGACCCTTATTTTTCATTTTTTCGCTAGCAGTTTTACTCAATCGGGACCACTTCTCAAGGCTTAACCAAGATAAGTTGGGAGGAACGATTGAGGTTTTTATCTAGCGCGCATATAGGCATTCGCATCGATAGGAGCATGTAATTTAGGGGTAATTTGCATGTAGGTTAATCAAATAGGAATTTCTTTAAAATTGAATTAGGCTAAGGTTTAGACAATTGTCCATGATACCAAAAATTCAGAATTTTTAATTATTAGTGATCTCGAAGTGAACAATGAATTGCTAACCATGAGTGTTGATCAAAAATCGCAAACCCTAGAATTTTTATTTATTGAGTAATTTATTTTTGCAAAGTCTTTTAAATTTGATAGTGTTTTAGAATACCCATTTATTATAAATAGACCCCTAGCGAAACTATGCAATAATTCCTTGTATGAATGAATACTTGGAATTGTGTGTAATCATGGTGCTTGTGACACAAAAATATTTTATTTTTCAGAAAAATAGAAAAATACAAAAAAAAATCAGAAATGAGAAAAATCCAAAAAAAAATATAGAAAAAAAAATTGAATAAAAGATGGAGGATAAAAAGAGTACAGGTGCCTACACAAGACTAGTTACCAATAGGCTCGAGAAAACCTCCCAAATTTTAAATTTTGTACATATTTAATTTTTCAAAATAGTCACAAGTACCAACACACTTAGTTGTCATACTTTGCTCCAATCAATTGGGAAGGAAAATCAAAATTCATATCATTAGAATTCCTATTGATTGGAAGGGATCTATTTATAATCGAAGGGGAAATTAATACTCTCAATTTTAAAGATATTTGGGAAATAAATTATTCGATTATAATTTTTCTAGGGTAAGCATAATGAGGTCAATTATGGGGTGATTAAATTGTTCAAGGGAGAGATCATGAATATTTTAAAGTTCTAGATTTTTATTGTCATGTCAATTGTACGAAACACAAGTTCTAATTTAATTTTTAACAAGTCATTGAGATTGTATGGTTTAACCTAGACCAGATCTTTGACCAGCTGGGATGTTGTTGCTTGAGGACAAGCAACAATGCAAGTTGGGAGGCGTAATCAGAGTCAAAATAATGATGATTTACGTAGGGTTTTGGCTTAGGTTTTGCATATTTTCTCACGCTTTTGTTTAA
The DNA here is from genome assembly GCA_011114355.1 of Carex littledalei. NCBI lineage: Eukaryota > Viridiplantae > Streptophyta > Magnoliopsida > Poales > Cyperaceae > Carex > Carex littledalei. Next base: position 8,252,929 of record CM022099.1, on the reverse strand, counting down.
TTTATTAGAGAAAAAGTCTACTGTCACCATTCTTTATGTTTTATTGCAGAAAACAAGTTTTGGGACTATTTTACACCAAATGGAGCTAGAATTGGGTCAATCGGATCAGCGACGCTTATCGACTAAGTCTCTGTTACGGTTCGTATTGCCTGATACGGACCAGGCCTAGCACAGACTAGAAGATAGCGCTGGAAGCATTAAACCCTAACTGTCAAGGTCCTAATACGGACCATATCACCTGATACGGTCCGTATCCGAAGGCGACCCTTGGGGAATAATTGCCGACAGCTGTTTCCAGATCAATTTCTTAGCCCCTACTCAACCTCTAGACGTCCCTCCACTCCTATATAAGGCCCCTGGGCAGAATGAATAGTTATCTTTGTAATTAGGGGTAGATTTGATTAAAGAGAGAAGAGAGGAGTGCTTGTAACAATGCTTTGATAGGCAGTAAACCTTGTTACTCTTGATGTTTTAATATATATATTTCTGTTGATTATGGTTTCTTGTTGTTGAAACAAAATGCTTTTGTGATTTACTATCTCTTCATCTAACTTCAATGATCTAGTTTGAGTCCGTTAGGGTAGTGACAGTACTTTAATGGTAAGAGAAACTATTTGTATGAATTAGCCTCATTGAGATCTATTAGGTTTATGTGAAGAAAACCTTAGCGGGGAAACCATAAACCAGACCAACAAAATACGTACCAAATTCCATCACATGCGTAAGGAAAATCGCAGTGATCTGTGTAGTAATTTGGGGGTATTTAAGAGATCAGACATTTGCGTAAGGAAAATTGCAGTGTCCTATGTAGAATCTCGGTGAAAGATCTGTCATTCTTGCGTAACATAAATCGCAGTGACCTATGTGGTGTCTTTCATTAAACAACAACAGGAAATCAGACGCAACAGAAATATATTGTTAAGGCGAATTGAGTGGCAATGGTGTGCCGAAATCCTAGAAATTCTCATCTCTATCTTTATTTTAATTACTTTTAATTGCTTTCTAATTTACATTGATCACAACAACATCTCTCAATTTTCAGATTTCGTCTAGCCTTTCGAAAGATTGTGATTCGATCGCTCAAAGCACTGAACCAATATTCCCTGTGAATCGACCTCGATTATACTACTCGATAGGATTGTGCGCTTGCAGTTCGAACCGATAGCATTTCCGAGTTTATAAATATTAAAATAAACATTGCTCTCTTTTGAGTGATCAGTCTACAAAATAGACACTAAAAAAACTAAAAAAATTTACAACATAATTCATCCAACTAAAATGCATCTAAATTTTAAACCCTAATAATACTACTTCTTAGAACGAGCCTTGAAAGTACATAGAACAAACTCCTCGTCCGATTTTGCCTGATTTGGATCAGTCACAGCAGACAAAGTGCTAGCCTAACCAGTATAAGTACACGGAACAAAATCATCGTCTGATGTTGGAAGCTTTGTTTCAGCCTTTTTTTTTCAATCCAGAGCCTTAGGGGTTTCCACAAAGTCATTGTCTGAAATTTCATACCTAAGAAATTTCTTCTGTATGAATAATTGAATTTTCTTTTTATCACGGCATACTCGACAGTTGTTCTTTTTTCCCTCATTTTTACCTCGATCACTAATTGACCTTCCTCTTGCTAGGCCACGATAGGACGACCTACCTCGGTTGCTATTGTTCATCCTTTTGGCCCTTGAGAAATCGCCTCAAATCGCCTAAAAAATCGCTTCTCTTTCTCTCTTTCCCTTCCTCTCTTTCTCTTATGTGAGTTGAGTGAGTTATGAGAAGGAGAAGAGAGAAATATGGGTATTTATAGGGTTTGAAACAACAAAAATTTAAAAAAAAATTGAGAACCGGTCATTTAATGGCCGGTTGAGAAAAATAGTGGACCGGCCATTTAATTGCCAGTTTGGGTATTTTAAAAAAACCGGCTAAGCTAAGTATAATTAATATTTTCTAATTAACTTTGGATATTAATAAAAATGTCGGGATATTGAGTATTGACAATAAATTCGAGGTATATAGTTGATTGGGAGAGATTTCGAATTTCATTTTTAATTAGGAATATTTGATAAATTAGTGACCACCGTAGAAAATTACACAGTAAATTAGATGCGCATTAGAATCAGTATTCCTAATTAATGCAAGGTACCGTACCTAAATATTATAACATGGATGCTTCTAGGGACTTCAAGTCACATGTGACCTCCCAATTTCATAACTGTTGACCAATAGCTATGCTCACATGATTATTTTCATGAATATAAAAAATTATGTTACTTCATGCACACGTGGCAACATTTAAACAAAAATCTGTGATGATAATTTAATTAGGTCTTTTGAAGATCTTCATAGAAGACACCTTATTGGTTGTTTGCCACCTAAACAATTTATTACTAATTATATTTATTGAAAATATAGTGGAGCTACTCATTTGAGACAGCCTTTGAATTAATTAGCTATACTTAACGGACCGACTTTATTAGTGAAACTTATCAATTTTCATTTCTTATAATGAAATTAAATATGGTAGGTTGTTATGCCTCTATTATTACTTGTATTTCATTTGCCAAACTATGAAACACAATAGAAGAAGACCAACGTGTAGTAGATGACAAAAAGGAAATTAGTATCTGATAACCAGAGAAGACAATCAAGGTGTTAAATATTGGCTTTTGAAAGAATTTCGGGTCTATCCATCAATTTTCACAAATCAGAAATATTATACTCAGAAGTGGCACACGAGCATCGACAAGCACTAATGAATGTTTTAGGATGTAAAGAGGGAACTTTCCCGTTTATATACCTAGGGCTGCCGCTATCAAACCGGAAACTACCAAAAAGTGCGTACATACCCTTAATAGAGAAGATGAACAAGAGATTAGCGGGATGGACGGCCAAGCATCTCACAATTGCAGGAAGAATTGTTCTTTTGAATGCGGTATTATCCTCTCACCAACTTACTTTATGACTGTTTTCAAAATGCCAAAATGGATGATAAACGATATAGACAAAATACGAAGAAGATTTCTATGGCATGGGGTCACTCGGGAAAATCGCAAGATCAATCTTGCAAAATGGGAACTGGTGTGTAAGTCCAAGGCAGATGGCGGTTTGGGAGTGCTGGATCTCGGTATTTTCAATCGGGCGCTATTACTAAAGTGACATTGGTATTGGGCAAAGCCGGAAAACATATTATGGAAACTAATTTACCGACTTACTCTTTCTACAGAGACTTCGGCCATGGGAATATCATTAAGAGATATTGATTTGCAGCAGTTCTTCAAGGCCTCTGTCAAGTTTATACCCGGAAATGGCGCAAGTATAAGATTTTGGGATAATAATTGGGGAGCAGGCATTCTCAAATATCAATTTCTAATTCTTTTTACTTATGCTGTGGACACTGACGTTACACTGCTTGAGGCGAAACAAACCCAATCAGTGCAACCTTACCTAAGAAACGATCTTTCAATCCAAGCGCAAGAAGAATTAGAAGGGGCAATACAAATTCTGACAAGTTACCAATTGAACGAGGCAATAGAAGATGAACTACAATGGAATTGGGACAGTAGAGGAAAGTTCACGGTACGAAGTGCATATCAAGCAATGATACGTGGTCCTTCAGTGGGATCACAACTTAGCAAAATTTGGCAACTAAAAGTGCCACCGAGAATGAAGGTCTTTGGATGGTTGATGAAGTCCAATAAAATACTCACGCTCGATAACCTAATCAAGAGAGGTTGGAATATGGCCAATAGATGTGTTTTATGCAAAAGGCAAGCTGAAACGGTAAATTACATGTTTAATCAATGTATATTTGCAAAAGCTTTCTAAGAAGAGGTGGTGGTTCTCACAAATCACACCAACACCGTCGGTCGGACAATGCTCAATCACACGGACATCATCACAGATGCACGCTACAGTAAGAAGTTAAGAGAAATATGGCTCATTGCGCAATTCATACTGTGGCGAGAAAGAGATGCAAGAATTTTCAGAGATTTGAACAAAGAGGTGCGGGAACTGGCACAGGAAGTTCAAGACGAGTTGAGATATACGGAGTTGAAGAAATTCAAATAGCACGGCACCGGGGCATCAATTTATTTTTCAGTACAATCTTGTGTTTCATTCACTTCTCAGCATTTACTTTCAAAATTTAAAAGAGCTCAAATGTTTGAGCTCATTCTCTTTTTATTTTAATAGTGGTTACCATCCTCTTGTAACTGAACCTTGATATCAATACAAATGGGGGCTAGACCCACGTTTTTATTCAAAAAAAAAAAACCAGAGAAGACAATGGATCCAATTGATGCCATTTTTGATAACTTCTAATATAAATGAACAAATAATTAGAATTTATTTTTTTAATTATAATACAAAAGATAAGTAATAATAATTATATGCCATCCGTGGCTCGGAAAATTTGAAAATATACTTCATTTTTATATATATTTTTCAGAAAAACTTGTAAACTTGAGACTAAAAATAATTATAAATTAAGTTGCATTATTTTTTTCTCCATCCTATAAAATATTTGGCTCTACCTTTGACATTAATTAAATTGTAATAGCTAGGGTGTGTTTAATGAGCACAACTTTAAAAATCTATCGAATTGGCTTCAAACGACGAACCTAAACCGTTGAAACCCATCTAATTCACGAGGATATGTGTACATACAAAATTTTGAAAGTTTCGAATTCATTTAGTTCAAAGTCAAGCGGTAAAAAAAATGAACCTTTTATAAGTTATTTTATGCATTTATTTTCATCATTTTTTTGACCGCTTGACTTTGTACTAAATGAATTCAAAAATTTAAAATTTCACATGTACATACATTATTCGTGAAGTAGATGAATTTCAACGGTTTGAATTCGTTGTTTGAAACAAATCCAATAAATTTTGAAAATTGTACTCACCAAACCCTCCTAGTGAAACACAACACACCCTAATTTTGCTCTTCTTACCGCTTTTTTTATTAATACCCAAAAAAAAAAATTATCAAATTTGCCCTCCCCTCCAAATTTTTATTAAAACTACCCGGACCGCCCCTTCACTGGGCGGTCCACTGTTCATACCAAACCGCTCCACTGTGGGGCGGTTTGCTAATTTTTATTTTTTACTGTTCATACCAAACCGCCCCACTGTGAGGCGGTTTGGTATTTTTTTTTAGAGACAATATGAATATCAAGATGCTGAATTCTTACGCTAAAAATTCGGATTTTAAAAAAAATATATTTGTTAGATTACTTCTTTTGATGTATAATTAGCATATTTATACTAAAATATGCTAAATTACTTGAAATTATGTTAAATTACGTTGAATTACACTAAATTACATTAAATTAAGCTAAACTCTAAACCCTAAACTCTTATTTTGGACAATTTCTAAAATCCTTAACCCTAAAAATTACCATACATTAAATGATTTACAATTTTCACATAACATATTTATAAAAATTAGTGATATTTAAAAGATACCTAAACCCTAATCCCTAATTTCTAAACCCTAGTTTCCAACATTTTTATTAATAAATATACCCACGTTAGCTGGGTTTTTTGTTAGATTACTTCTTTTGATGTATAATTAGCATATTTATACTAAAATACGCTAAATACTTGAAATTATGTTAAATTAAGTTGAATTACACTAATTTACGTTAAATTATGCTAAACTTTAAACCCTAAACTCTTATTTTGGACAATTTCTAAAATCATAAACCCTAAACCCTAAAAATTACTTCTTTTAATATCAAATCTGCCCTCAATCCCAAATTTTTAGGGTTTAGGATTTAAGGTTTAGGGTTTTAGAAATTGTCACAAATAAGAGTTTAGGGTTTAGAGTTTAGCATTATTTTAACGTAATTTAGTGTAATTCAACGTAATTTAACATAATTTCAAGTACTTTAGCGTATTTTAGTATAAATATGCTAATTATACATCAAAAGAAGTGATCTAACAAATATTTTAAAAAAAATTCGAATTTTTAGCGTTAGAATTCAGCATCTTGATATTCATATTGTCTCTAAAAAAAAAATACCAAACCGCCCCACAGTGAGGCGATTTGGTATGAACAGTGGACCGCCCAGTGAAGAGGCGGTCTGGGTAGTTTTAATAAAAATTTGAAGGGAAGGGCAGATTTGCTAATTTGTTTTTTTTGGGTATTAATAAAAAAAAGCGGCTCTTCTTAGATTGCTATATAAAAAAGCTTCAATTAAGTGCATGATCTATTCCCTCTCCTCTCAATTAATTTCTCTTTTATCAGACGTATTCTTTTATTTTATTTTTTATCTCTTCTCCTTTATAAAAAAAACTAATTGCTAAATTAGAGTAAACACATGAATTACTTTTAGTCAATGTTTACCAAGTTCTTCTCACCAGACGAAGGATTCCAATCAACAAATGTTATTCTTGATTTAACTCTGTTTTGCTCATTTCTATTAAATTAAAATGAGCTCTTTCTGAAACTTTGTTCACACCAAAGTTAGTACTATTTCAACTCAGATTTTGGGATTAGTCAGATTTGGGGCTTCCTCAGGTTACAAGTTAGTTAGGTCCAAGTCAATTCTGATGTGCAAATAAATTAGGTCCAGGTTTGTGCATGTTACAAATAAGTTGGGTTCGGATCTACTTAAATCCTCCTTTTGTCAACCATTAATGAACAACAAATGAATACGACAAACAAAATAACAGGACCATACTGTAGCAGGGGCAATTTGGGACAAAAAGAAAACAGTAAGGGCATAATTGAAAAACATGTGGAAGCAGAGAACACTGAAGAGAATAGTTTTACAACTTCCAATTATCGCTGGCGGGAAATATCATTGTTTCCCTTATAAAAACAGCTTATAACAGATAACAAGATACACAATTTAATATGAACCATAAATCAGTAAAAGAAAGATATCTATCCTCTTGTCTCAAGGCAAGCAACTTGAAAAAGAAATCAAATCCATCATAGCGCGCTCTATATATATATATATATACACACACACACACCTCTCTGTCTCTCATCCATATCACTAAGAGCAAATCCCTTCTTGGCTTCTATCCTCTCTAACGATCACCTCTCCAGTCTCAGCCATGTGCGAGTGCGGTGTGAAGGCTCAATGCCACCATCAACAACCCCCGCACCTCACTCCTCTCATCAATAAACAAAGCCCAAAAACCCCAAATGAACCCCACCAAGTGAATAGCCTTGTACCGGTCATGGCTGAGGTCCGGTCTATATTAGCGCTATCTTTACCAATGGTCTTGTCAGGGCTGTTACTGTATCTCCGGTCGATGATTTCTATGCTATTTCTTGGTCGGTTAGGCCGGTTATCGCTTGCTGGTGGCTCGTTAGCACTCGGTTTTGCCAATATAACCGGTTACTCTGTTCTCTCTGGTCTTGCCATGGGTATGGAACCGATATGCGCACAAGCTGTTGGTGCCGGTCATCACAATGTCCTGAATCAGACTCTACGGCGTACAATTGTTCTATTGCTCACCGCCTCTGTACCTATTGCTGCTCTCTGGTTCTCCATGCAACACCTTTTACTGGCCTGTGGCCAGGACCCTGATATAGCCACGGCTGCACATTCATACATTCTTTTCTCCTTACCGGATCTCTTGTTACAATCTTTCCTCCACCCGATCCGTATTTATCTCCGTACCCAATCAATCACCCTTCCCCTAAGCTATGCTGCATTCATTGCACTTCTATTTCATTTTCCTATAAACTATTTGCTTGTTTCAATTCTTGGCCTTGGTATAGAAGGGGTTGCAATTGCCTCTGTTTTGGCCAACTTTAACCTCCTCCTATTCTTATTCTTATACATTTTTTTCTCTGGTGTCTCTAAAAGCACCGGAGATTTTGATGCCGATAATTCAAGTAGTGATGAAGAAACCTTATTAGAATGGAAATCACTATTAAACCTCGCAATACCTAGTTGCATTTCAGTTTGCCTAGAATGGTGGTGGTACGAGATAATGATCTTGCTCTGTGGCTTACTCGCTGACCCAAAATCAACCGTTGCATCGATGGGCATCCTCATCCAAACCACATCTTTGATATACATTTTCCCCTCTTCACTAAGCTATAGCGTGTCGACCCGTGTTGGAAATGAACTAGGAGCGGGCCAGCCTGAGAAGGCCCATCGAGCTGCACGTGTCGGGGTCGCATGTGGGGTGGTTTTAGGCTTCTTGGCACTTTGTTTTACAATAATTATAAGAGATATATGGGCAAGTGCATTCACGTCAGATGCATCGATCCTACGAATAACGGCAACAGTGCTTCCTATATTGGGCATGGCAGAGCTAGGCAACTGTCCTCAGACAGCCGGGTGTGGTGTTTTGCGGGGAAGCGCAAGGCCAAGCGTGGCAGCAAACATAAATATGGGTGCATTTTACGGGGTTGGCATGCCGGTGGCTTTAGCGTTAGCATTTTGGTTGAGGATGGGATTTACTGGCATGTGGTTCGGAATGATAGCAGCACAAATGGCATGTGCCATGTTCATGCTAGTCTCGGTGACTGGTACCGACTGGCATCTACAGACTCAAAGAGCACAGAGGTTAACTGGCAGAGGCGGTAGCAACAAAATAGAAAAAGATAACAAAATATGTGTGTTTATTGATGAAAAAGATGCCAAAGAACGATTGAAAAATATGGATGCAGTTGATGGAGAGGAGACAGGATTGGTGCGGTTGTTAGATTAGACACTAATTATGATTTGGTAATTCGCTGACTTGAAATTTTTGTTTTTTTTTTGTATTGTTTAATTATAGCAATATTGGTCTCATAAGAAAAGTTCACAGAAGTAAATTGTTTTATTATAAAAAAGAGTGGATACAATTTTTTTTGAATCTGTATTGGGATTTTTGTTCAGCTTTCTCACCTAATTAATTATATATGATAGGCCTCTTTGCAGACTGCAATGTCATTTCTAAAACTCCGGTCTAACATATGTCATTTGAATTGAACATTAAAGTTTGAATTACTATCAAACAAATTCGATGTGCACATTATATGCATGAAACAGGGATTCGGATCTGCTGAAATCCAAAATACATGAACAGTGTTTCTGGAATTTCTGAAATTCTGAATCCAGCTGTTCAATATTTTCTGTGCACGTATCTCGAAACAGTTCAACGGCTGGATTCTGAATTTCAGAAATTTCAGAAACACTGTTCATGTACTGAAATTTCAGCAGATTTGGATCCATGCAATAGCTATTGGAGCCGCCAGGTTTGGCTGAGAAATGGAAACTTAATTTAACCTCACGTGAATGGATTACTTGAACGCTCTCTTGTACTTTTTGTGGCAAAAATTAGTTGTGTAAATCACTTTCAGCTCACGTTCAAAGTGCATATATATATATATATAATTGTATGAAGTTGAAATGGTCTCAAAATTGGAAAAGTCCATATATGAGTTTGGTCTAATGAAGAGGATGCATCATGCATCTCCTGATTTTTTAACATTATTTTTTTTTCCTTCTTCATTCTACTGTTATCTTATATTTTTTTTTGGAAAAAAAAATATTTCTTTCTAATTCCCCTTCTATGTTACATCGGTTTTTACACTTATACACTTATACTTTCAGTACTCTGTATATTGATACTACACAAATTTCAGCCATTCATCAATTTTAGAGACGGCTGGGATATATTTGTCAGGTTTGAGTTGATTTGAATTAATTAATGCATGTGCTTAGTGGTAATTGTAAAGTTTTTTTTTTTTCCAATCTGTAGGAGAAGTTCTATTTTTAGATGTTTAAAAATATATGTTAAATGAAATATTAATTTTCAAAGTAAAATTATATTTTTAGAAAATTAATTTGCCTTCAGAAAATTTTGAGCACATGTAAATATTTTACAAAACATTAAAGACATATAATGATAATAACACAACTAATCATGTAATAGTTCAACCGAGGAACTTATGAAATAATTGTATATTGTAATAGTTATATTATATCTTAGATATTTTAACACATATCTTTTAAATGAGAAGGAAGAAGTATAATACGTACATAAGTCATTCGATCAAAAAAGAAGGATATAAAAACCAAATTGAGCAAATAAAAATATTAATAGGGTGGCATAAATAAAAAGTTGAAGACTTGACATTTTTTATGAAGTATCAGTTAGGGGTGGCAAAAGAGCTCGTAGCTCGTGGCTCGATCGTGATTCACACCTGACTCGTTCGCTAACAGCTCGTTCGTTACTAGATCGAGTTGTTAACGAGCCAGCTCGCCACTAGCTCGGTCCAGAATTAACGAGTTCAAGATAGGGCCTAGCTCGCGAGCTAGCTTGGTTAGACATCAATTTATGAATTTGTATGATTTTGTGTGCATTTTATACTGTCTAGCTCGGTCCAGCTCGATTCAACTCGATCTAAAAAGTTTGTATAATTTTTTTTTTCTTAAAACAAGATCTAGCCAAACCCAACGAGCTAGCTTGGGCTGGCTTATCACAATTTCAAGCTGAGATTTTAGCTCGGATGCCCTAGATCCAGCTCGCTCGGCTGTAGCTCGGTCCAGAATTAACAAGCTGAGCTAGGACCTAGCTCGGACCGAGCCAGCTCGTTGCCACCCATCTCTGAAGTACACTTCTCTGAAGAAAAGTGAGTTTATGCAGTAAATTTTTATCCACATCTCTGAAGAAAATTGTTGAATTACTTTTAGGAAAATAAACAAAATTGCTCAAATTTATAAATGTAAAGAGGTACATGAATGCAGACATGTAGTTGAGAAACGCAGTAAATCTTTAATATTTTTTTCCGAAATTTAATTCTAATAATAACACGCCCTGTTATTTTTTACATATAATTTTTATGTTAAGTATTTAAAGCAATCTGCTCGGTATTTGCAATACTTAAATGACAAGATCTCATTGGTCATGACCTCTTTATTCTTCCAACACACAGAAAATAGCTAGAGAATCTTCTGAGCCTAAATCACAAGTTGATTATCTTTATTATTGTCAATAAATTATGAATAATTTCCGTTTATTGAGGCCACACATGGCTTCAACTTCTGTTTAAATATAGTGAATGTCAACCGTGTTTCTAAGGCAAAATTAATTGTTTCTTTAAAATCATTACTTGTTTTGTCGTTCGTCAATAGTCCAAATTGTAAGCAAAAAAAAAATAAAAATAGTCCAAATTAGCTATCTCACTTCATTTATACCTTAGTGAATGGGGTGGAATTCATGTACACCAATCAAAGCAAATCCATTTATTTATTCTTTCCAAATTAACAAAATCATATTTCTCCAACCGAAAAAGTCAAAAGAAAAAAAATAAAGAAAGATAGCTTCAATATGGGAAATTCAATTGCTTATTATATTTTACTTTTTTTTTTTTGTCACACTTTCATGTCCTAGGTCAATATTTTACTTCTTAGAATGGCAGAACATAGTGATGGAGAAAGAGTTTTAAGCCACCCCTATAAATTGAAAATTTGTATTTGGATCCATTAAATTTTGTAATTTCTATAATCATTAATATTTTTTACACTTACCCTCCTCCTCTCTTATAAAATAAAATCACACTATATTTGTTTTTTCATCCCCCAATTATTTTCTAGTTTCACCACTGACTTCTCATATTTTACATCTTGTTTGACAGTTTAAATTAATCTACATGAAGTAGTAAGATATTGGAAAAAAAATCTCTATCTATGACAGAGAGCCTACAAGTGAGTAAGTGTGGAATAAGTTAATTCACTTAATTAATCCACTTAGAGTCATGAAGTAAATTAAATTACTCCGGATTAACTCATTTCTTACTACATCTTAATCCTTCCTTCTTAATTACTTCTTATTTGACAGATTAAGTGTGGAGTAAGCTAGGGATTAACTCTACAACCAAACATGACCAAATTAAGAGTGTACTTTGAGCTTGTAGAACTTGTTTGTGTCTGCTAGGTCCACCTCAAAATACTTAGGAGGAGATCATCTCACCTCAGTAATTTGTCATTGAGTTTAAACATCAGACAACTATAAGACAAGACTGTTAAGATCATCTCTTTTTCACTATTATAAATAAGTAAATAACTATAAATAAGAACATTTATCATCATTTTTCTCACCGATACCTACTTGAAACACCATTCTAAATAATGTGCAAATCATAATTTTGACCTCAATATTAATATTATCATGGACAAAAACCTCATCCTAATCAGGCGCGCCGTACCAATGACAAACTGGGGAGATACTTGCCTACTCCTAACTCAATTTTTTTTTTCTTTTCAAAATATGCTTCTTTTTTCATGGCTTTTCAGAAATAAATACAAAATATGATTGTGCCCAAAATAATTATATAATTATGTCCTACTCTGGAAATTTTACCCTCTTGTTTTCCCTGACTCTGCCCTTGCACCATACCATATATGCATATATACCTAGTCTAATCATCTATCAAGTATCAACGCTAAATTACTTGCTATGGTTCGTTTATTTTATGAATAAACTTATGATTCAAATCCAAAAAAAGTACTGTAAGGTTTGTTAAAATTTTAGGATCCAAATCTGTTGAAATTCGAGATCATCAACAGTAACCCTGAAAATCCTGAAATTCTGAATTCAGCTATTGAATTGTTTCGAGATGTGTACACAGAAAAATCAGCTGTTTCGAGATGTGTGCACATAAAAATTTGAACGACTGGATCTCGAATTTCAAGGATTTCAGAGTTACTGTTCATGGATCTCAGATTTCAGCTGATCTGGATGCAAAATTTTAAAGTAGAGACAACCTTACCATTGTTTCAAACTGTAAAATATATTTTTACAAATTTTTTTCAAAGAATCATAGCAAAAATAAGTATATATATGTTTATAATTTTTTTTACTTAAAAAGGACAAGTGTCTTCCCCAAACATCATTTGACTTTGCTATGCCAACTTGCATGCATGTTGTAGATTTTGATCATATAAATTACCATTGGGATCATAGATTGTAGGTGGTAGCTATAGCTAGAGCGAGGTGTAATGGAGAGGTACATATGTCAAAAGATTTATTTGATATGGCATTGTGTAGCTAGCTAGATATTTGAACAACATAGTCCATGCATGATTTTTCAGGACTAGCTCAATATGTCAAAGTGCATGCTCTTTTAATTAAGTGTGTCGTTTAGGAATATGACGAAAACGAACCCAACGTGGCATGCAATTATTTAAACCATGTCAAACACATAAACATTATGATCATATATATTAACACATCCTAACATGCGACGTCTCGTGATTGGCCAGAAAAAAATATATATATATGAAATAACCAAACAAACAGCTAATTTGAGGACAAACATGTGAATCCTTGTTCTAGAGTTACCAAAAATTAATATACTTCTAATAAAATATGCAATTATAAGTTATATGTTAGCGAAATTTCATTATGAAAAGCCTTCTAGATATATCACGAAAATTTTCTTTTAGAAAAACAATCTCACAATTTCCCAACATCTCATCATTATCTCATTTTCTCAAACGGAATAAATAGAAAAATAAGGCAATTTTTCTTTTCAAAAATATGGTATGCTGATCGATTAGGAAAACTAGAACAAAAATTATCTTTCATGTTTAATTGTTGTGGTGTCTAAAACCAAGATTTTTTTTGTCTTCTAAAATATTCAAAGTTAAGTTAAAATTATGAAAGGAAGTTATTATCTTTAAACCGAATAAACGAAAGTAACATGCATTTAAAAGTTAAAACTTTTCTAATGACTTCCAAATTCGCAAGTTTTTCATTATAATAATGTACTTTATTAAAGTCTAAGAAGACTCAAAATCTGAGAACACTCAACAAGCACTATGCCAACTATGGCATAAAAGTAGGGACTCAAAATTATGACAACACTTGAGAGTAGGGTCCGATGGGCATCGGACTTACTCTGGTTCGATGGGTTTAATCACTGTCGATTTGTCTTAAGATTCGTGCGGAACGCTTCAAACTTCGTGCGTGTCTGTTTCAATTTTCGTGTGCACAAATCTTAAATTAGATCGGACGGTCATCATGCTCGTTGAACCTAAAAGTAGGTCCGATGGGCATCGGACCTACTCCGTTCTCTTATGACAAACATATCAGATACATTGCTTATGTAAGTACGAGCTACTAATTTTTCAATCTGTCGACCTCCCTGTAGAGAGAACAATTAATTTCTTAATTATGTTAGATGTGAATAGAGTTTGTAATTAAATAGTTTATTCCCAAATTCATGTACTTGTTTGCAATGGTAGAACTTGTTAATTGTTTGCTGACCGTTAAGACAGCTTGGTTACATAGATTAAAATAAATATAAAGTGGAAGAAGCAGTAATTTAAAGAGTAAATAGAGGAAGCACGACTGAGGAAGGAGGCCCGTTAAGGAGGCGATCCTGTTCTGGAGACCCGTTAGGGAGGCGATCTTCCAGCAATCTTCCAAGCGATGGTGAGATGGAAAACCGTAGCTCAGGGTGATGGATGGTACACGACTATTTCTCCAAAGCAGCAGCTCCACAGTTCACCCAACACCTACTGCCACCGCCTACCTCCAGCTAACCGCCGCTACAACCATCATGGGAGCAAACACATCACTTCATTCCCAGGTAAGTACTGGTACCACAAGAATACTCATAATAACCAAAGATATGCAAATCCCTCCCAAAGCAACAGCATTAATTGCGCCAGTACCGTTGAGAAACTCTTCCCATGCTCCATCAACTCAGCTTTCAATGCCATTAATGGCCATCTGGTACATTCTTCATCTACAAAACCGGTATTGGCCAACACAGTAAACCACAGCACCCAACACAGTAACTTCTCTTCAAAGAGAGCATTAATGGCAAAGAAAAAAAACACCACCTTCCCCACCAACTCTCACTTAATGAATCCTCAGGCTTTTAATTCCCCACAGAACACAGCCCTACTTAACAACTCATCAAACCAAACCTCATATGCCCAAGCCGTTCATTCTCCTCTCTCCAACCTCACCCTCAACAACCAAGCCGGCTTCCGCTTGCAATCCCCCCCATGGCCGCATTACCTCGACCACAACCCGTGGCACCGCGCCTCCACCCAACCAAACATCCCTACGGTGCCGTCGCCCCAGCCCCTGCCTCTCCCACCCAATCCAGCAACCGCCATTTGGCGCGGGCGCTGCTACAACTGTCTCAGCTTTGGCCATGATCAGAAGGTGTGCCCAAGCAAAGAACGTGTATGCGCCATCTGCTGGACGAAGGGCCATGAGGCGAAGAACTGCACCAAACCGCCACATACTCTCACCGGCCGCTTCGACCCGCTAACGCCAAGGGGCAATATAGGCGGCTCTGGCCTGCCGTCGAATCGCCCAAAACTAGCGACGGTCTACATCCCCGAGACCCAAGTCATGAAACACAACGCCTTTGAACTCAACCGAGCCATCATTATAGATGCCCGTCTCAAACCGACACATACAACCAACATGATTCAATCCATCTTGATGTCCACGTGTCGCTCGGACTATCCTTACCCACTCACTCACATGGCGGGACCACAATATTTGCTATTGCTTCCAATCGGTACGGACCGTCACCGTTTCCTACGAACCTTCGCAAAACCGTTAGAAGAACTCGGGTACATAACGTATCCTTGGAGCCCCGCGCTCAATGCATGCCCTTCTCGCTTGAAATACAAAGTATGGCTCGAACTCAAAGGAATGCCGCCTCAAGCTTGGTATATCGAACATTTGGTTGCGGGTATAAGTTCTTTTGGCATCTTATTAGATCACACCCCCCTCACCAAGGTTAGCTCATTCGAGAAGATGATAGTAGTAGTGGCCGTGCAAGATTTAAGTCATATCCCGGAAGGCATACTCATGTGGATTCGAGGCATGTCGCGCATTGTCGAAATATCGGTGCATGGTTGGATGGACGAGCCTCTTCCTCTCATTCCTCCTCTCGACCCTACTCCGGCTAAAGAGTACTTCGATCAAGTGCGACAAACAAATGAGGCGGCACACAACGGCCTAGACTCGGCCGGCAAGGGTATCGACACACTCGATGTCGAATTTGAATTCTTTTTGGCCGTTTGGGCGAGTCTCGCCGAGGGGTCGAGGAAAGAAAAAATGGAACGCATTCTCCGGTCGAGCCCTCGGTTTGAGGAGTACCTTCGTCAACAGCCCCAAAATATTCACGCTCAGTTCGGCACCCCAGCTGACACGCCGCCGTTGGATCCTAAGAACAGAGGAAAAGGTTTGGCATTAGAACAAACACAGGATCTGTCCAGTAATATTCATAATGGAGAAGACCTTTCCTTTCCCAACCTGCAACCTATGAATGTTCCAACAGTACCTAGTACCTCGAAACACTCTCCCCACGCAACATTAAATTCCTTCCAGTACGTACTGACAGGTCAGGGTACTGCACGAAACTCTGCAAATATTCAAATTAATTTGAATCATTCGGACCCTCTGCGAAGCAATTCCCAGCTTCAATCCACTCCTCTCAGCCAAACAGGCCAGCCTCTACAAGTTTCGGCCTCAATTAACTCCCAGCCCAATTGCGTTAATGCCCTCCAAGCCCAAAACCACTTTATTTCTCCCTCACCCCAACTCACATCTCCTAACCCGTTTTACTCCTCACACCAGGCCTCTAGTGCACCTCTTCCCTCTCCCATATTGTTTCGGCCCCCAAGCTCAGTATGCGACTACCACCAACACACCCAGCCCCAACCCGCAAACTCAGCTCTTCACAATCCGCAACCCGCACGGCCTCCCACCCCAAACCCGAACCAGCAGCAATCCAACCCGAACCAGCAGCAATCCAACCCGAACCCGCAGCACCAATCCAACCCGAACCAGCAGCAATCCAACCCGGACCCGCAGCACCCCAATCCCTTAGGCGAACCCGACAACCCAATACCTATCTCACCCTCTCAATCTCTCGCGAACACAGCTAATTCTCTCATAGAACCAGCCATTTGCAACCTGGCAGAAGAGGCCGACTCCTACCTACCTCAACCACAACCGCCGGCAACTCCGGCCTTTGCTCCGCCCCACCTGCAGCATCCGATTCCAGCAGCAACATCCGACCCTACTGGCAACATCCGAACCCACCAGCAGCACCTAGCCCCACCTCCACCCCTCCTGCAGCAACCCGAACCAGCGGCAGACCACCGGCCAGTCCCAAACCCATCAGCGATTTACACCCAAAATCCATTCCAGAACCCTACGGAGGCCGAACCTGAGCAATATCTTTCGGACCCAATGGAGGTCGAACCAGAGGAGTTTTTCTCTGACCCCTCAGAAGAATATCTGCCCATGCCGCAGCGGGAGGTTAATCCCAACGACCTCAACCAATCAGACTCATCGTCAGACCAGGCTATATACGGAGATCGTCTCGATGCTCATGTTCGGGCAATAGAGGAAGAATTGGAGGCCGAGGCCGCTTACCAGTGCGCACTGGCTGACCTGGAAAGAACACCTGTCGTTAATACTTCAGACCAGCAGCACTCGGTTGCGCCTAAACTGAGGAGAAGTGCACGTATCAGCAAGAAGGGCTCCACTAAACACTATGGATTAGGCAATAAAAGGAAGAACAAGAAATCATTTACAGGAGCGAATACGTCAAGGCAGCCGACGAAGCAAGATATGGCTCGCCAAACTGAAATCCTCCGCGCTCTTAGTGACGAGACCTTGGCGGCTACTCCTCTAAACCAGGCCGTCATAGATGAGATAGAGGCGCATTGCGGCCTCAAAGGAAACATGCCAATTGAAGACCGGCCAGGACCCTCCGTTCCTGCAAACTTGGTGAATCCGTTCGAAGATGAGGGAGAATCTGTGTTAGGTGATTTAGAATTTAACAGTAGTGACGAGGAACTCTCTGATGAAGAGGGTCAGGCAGATTCGGCTATGTAAGCCGTGGTAGCTAAGAGACAGTCAAACTGGGTAGTGGTTACTTTTGGACCTATTTTGATTTTGTAACTTTACTCCAGTGTTTGCCGTGTAACCCCTTTATTATAATGAATGATTTAAAATTTCCTATTTCTGTGTTTAATTGGAATGTACGAGGCTTGGGAGACAAATCTAAATGCGCGGTTATTAAAGATCTTATTTCTGACAATAACCCGGATTTAATTTGCTTTCAAGAAACAAAATGGAGCACTTGTTCTATCTTTGAGGTCCGACAAGCATGTCCCCCCAAATTTAGACACTTTGCATCCCTCGATGCGGAAGGATCACGAGGAGGAATATTGCTCGCGTGGGGCAATTCATTCACTCTCATTGATACCTTCGTTTATACTTATTCGATCACAGTGGTGATTCGTATAAGAGAACTGACTTTTATGTGTACAGGAGTCTATGGACCCCAGGACGACAACAACAAGCGCATTTTTCTCAACGAGTTGCAATCTATTAGATCACTCAACAACCTACCGTGGATGATTTTGGGAGATTTCAATTTACTTCGCTCAGTCACTGATACAACCGGGGGTACCGCGAACCTGGGCACCATGCTGGACTTCAACAACTTCATAGATCAAACATGTTTATCAGAGATACCGCTGCAGGGCCGTAACTACACCTGGACAAGTAAGAGACCGACCCCAACCTTCTCCAAGCTCGATCGAGTACTAATCTCTGAACACTGGAACTCCATGGCCGCATCCTTCAATCTCCGGGATCTCCCGGCAACGGCTTCGGATCACACACCATTGCTTCTTACTCTCACTCCCCACACAAACCCGCCTAAAAGATTGTTCAGATTTGAAACCTACTGGCTCAAATACCAAGATATCGGACCAGTAGTGGCCCGGGCATGGGGATCAGTATCTATTGCCAATCCCGCACGTCGGATACAACAGAAAATCGCGGCAGTTCAGAAGGATCTACGTATATGGGCTCAGCAAAAGTTCGGTAACAGAGATACGTACCTAACCAGATCCAAGTGGGTCCTGCACCAGCTCGATAGAGTGGAAGAGAAGCGGCAACTCAACTCCATTGAGTTCGCCCTGCGCATTCAATTGCGGGTACACATTTTTCGGCTCGCAGCTGACAAGGAAGAAAAATGGCGACAACGCTCAGGCTGTACCTGGCTCAAACTGGGAGACAAAAACACTAAGTTTTTTCATGCGGTGGCTAACGGAAGGAAGAACAACAACTCAATCATCACAGTTTCCCAGAACACCGACGGCACTGGCACGTCTCACCAATCAGGAGTGCCCACTGCGGATCTACCTGTCCTACTTCTCAACCACTTCAAAGGAATCTTAGGGTGCACACCACCACATGCGGGGCATTTTGACCTAAGGAGCAAAGTCGGTCCCTCATTTGCAGCGGATCTCAGTGGCCTCGATGACCCCATTACAGAATCAGAAATCCTGTCAGCGTTGAAGGGCATGCCGAAAGGAAAGGCTAGCGGTCCGGATGGCATTCCGGTGGAATTCTTCCTCTCCTTCTGGGATACGGTCAAGACGGATATCGTTAATCTCGTCGGGGACTTCCACCAAAACCGTACCTCACTACGGTGCATCAATAAGGCCTCCATAACCTTGCTCCCTAAAAAGAAGAACCCGGTCCACATCTCGGACTACAGGCCGATCAGCGTCATCAACACCATTGCAAAATTGCTTCATAAAATCTTGGCCAACAAACTCCAACCACTGCTCTCTAAACTCATCTCCCCAAGTCAGACTGCTTTTGTCAAAGAAAGGTCCCTTATGGAATCATTCCTCTCCGCCAGAGAATTCCTGGGGTTCCTCTCAAAAAGGAAGATTCCTTCGGTTATCTTCAAGGTTGACTTTGAGAAAGCCTTTGACACGGTGACCTGGTGTTTCCTGGTAAATCTTCTGATTGAGAGGGGCTTTCCGCCTGCCTGGATCTCTTCTATCCTGAACATCCTTCACTCCTCCTCCTCTTCAATAAAGGTTAATGGTTCACATACTCCCTCCTTCCCTCACAAGCGGGGCCTTCGACAAGGAGACCCCCTCTCCCCGATGCTATTTAATTTAGTGGCTGATGCACTAAGCAGATTCCTACGGAATGCGGAGCACCTTATGCCGCCGCATGCAGTACTTCCACCGGAAATTATCCAATACGCGGATGACACCCTCATAATTACTGAGGCAAACCCGATGACATTGAGAATAATCTCTCAGGTCATCTCGGTTTACTCCAAGCTCTCGGGATTACGCATCAACCCGGCCAAGTCATCCTTTGTCCCAATCGCAATTCCTTCCGACCTTATCGCACCGATACAGCGAATCCTACCGACAACAAGATCTGAACTACCAATCAGATATCTGGGATTACCATTGATGGTCAGGAAACCAAGGAAGATGGACTTTCAGCCTATGTTGGAAGCGGTTCAGGGCCGACTAGAGAGTTGGACATCAAACTTCTTGTCATATGGGGGCAGAGTTACCTTAGTCAAAGCAGTACTTTCAGCCATGCCATTGCACTACATGCAGGCCCTGCGGGTTCCAAAAGGGGTGACAAACATATAGACAAGATGCGACGAAATTTCTTATGGAGGGCCAATGACCCCTGCAAAACCATCAACTGTCTCGTCAATTGGGAAAAGGTATGCTCCTTAAAGGAAAATGGAGGCCTGGGAGTAATCGACCTTAATTGCCAGAACGAGGCTCTGCTGACAAAATGAATTTGGCGGTTGGAAACAAAACCGGACAGTTTATGGGCGTCCACACTCAACAGGCTGCATGGTGTATCCGACTCATCCCACATTCAAACATACGCCACTGACTCCCCTTTTCTGCAGGTTTTATCTTCCCTAATTTCTTTTTACTCATGCTCAACTCGTGTAGATCACGACCTCCGGTGGAACTGGGAACCATCCGGATCCTTCACTTGCGCATCTGCTTACCGAGTGCTGCATCAAAAGGGGGTCATTTCCAGGTATCACAGACCGTTATGGGAGCTCAAAGTCCCAATGAAGGTCAGGATCTTCGCTTGGCTTATGTTGGCAAATAAGATCCTTACACAGTCAGTGCTCTGGTTTCGAGGATGCACAGTCCAGCCGGGGTGCCACCTATGCGACTCACGAATAATGGAAACAAGGGATCATATCATGTGGCGGTGTCGTTACGCAACTAGGTTCTGGACAGGCCTCTTCGCGCATTACAACATTAACATCCAACGAGGAGGCTCAATCGTGGACAAATGGGATCTAAACTGTCCCCAGGGCTCCGCGAAGACGAGATCGCAAAGGAACAAAGTTTGGGCGGCGGGAGCATGGGCGCTTTGGCGAGAAAGGAACAGGCGTTTCTTTTCTAATCAGGCTAAACCGGTGCAGTTTTTTATTAATGATACAACATTGGAAATTCATTTTTGGTCTCAGCTCGGGTAGGGGCAGCAGTAATTGATCAGAGTCAAAATAACGATGATTTACGTAGGGTTTTGGCTTAGGTTTTACATATTTTCTCACACTTATGTTTACTTTATTAGAGAAAAAGGCTACTGTCACCCTTCTTTATGTTTTATTGCAGAATACAGGTTTTGGGACTATTTTACACCAAATGGAGCTAGAATCAGGTCAATCGGATCAGCGACGCTCATCGACTAAGTCTCTGTTACGGTCCGTACTGACTAATACGGACCAGGCCTAGCATTGACCAGGAGATAGCGCTGGAAGCATTAAACCCTAACCGTCGAGGTCCTAATACGGACCGTATCAACTAATACGGTCCGTATCCGAAGGCGTCTCTTGGGAAATAACTGCCGACAGCTGTTTCCAGATTGATTTCTTAGCCTCCAATCAACCTCTACACGTCCCTACACTCCTATATAAGGCCCCTGGGCAGATAGAATTGGCATATTTGTAATTAGGGTTAGATTTGATTAAAGAGAGAAGAGAGGAGTGATTGTAACCATGCCGTTCCGCGGCTAAGTTCCTTTTCTTAGGGCTAGGCAGTAAACCTTGTTACTCTTGATGTTTTGATATATATATTTCTGTTGATTATGATTTCTTGTTGTTGTGCTAAAATGCTTTTGTGATTTATTATCTCTTCATCTAATTTCAATGATCTAGTTTAAGTTCATTAAGGTAGTGACAGTGCTTTAATGACGATAGAAACTATTTGGATGAGTTAGCCTCGTTGAGATCTATTAGGTTTATGTGAAGAAAACCTTCGCGGGGAAACCATAAACCAGAACAACAAAACGCATGACCAAATTCCATCATTTGCGTAAGGTAAATCGCAGTGATCTGTGTAGTAATTTGGGAGATAAGAGACCCGATAGTTGCGTAAGGTAAATCGCATTGTCCTGAGTAGAGTCTCGATGAAAGATCTGTCATTCTGGCGTAACATAAATCGCAGTGACCTTTGTAGTTATCTTTCATAAAACAACAACAGGAAATCAGATGCAACAGGAATATATTGTCAAGGCGGATTGAGTAGCAGTGGTGTGCCGAAACCCTAGGAATTCTCATCTCTATCTTTATTTTAATTATTTTTAATTGTTTCCTAATTTACATTGATCAACAAACATCTCTCAATTTACAGATTTCATCTAGCCTTTCGAAAGATTGTGATTCGATCGCTCGAAGCACTGAACCAATATTCCCTGTGGATCGACCTCGCATATACTACTCGATAAGGATTGTGCGCTTGCAGTCCGAACCGATAGCATTTACGAGTTTATAAATATTAAAAGAAACATTGCTCTCTTTTGAGTGATCAGTAATCCGCAACTCCTAGGTTGCTCGGATAGGCGAACTGTTTTTAGAGAATTAAGCTTATGATAAGATAACTACAAGATGCTACCTTAGCATTCTTGCTGTGTAATTAAAACCTTTTTCTATCAATATATTGTTGGCAGTCTCTCTGCCAACTTTCAAAAAAAAAAAGAGTAAATAGAGGAAAAAAAAACAATATTTCTTCGTATAGAAGTTTGCGGGTTCGAAATTTGAATGGGGAGTGATTTATGAATATTGAAATTTAGAAGACTAGATATTTATCTTTCTCTAAAAAAACAGAGGAAAAATAGAACATTAATATATATGTTTGATAACAGAGTATGGAATAGGCTGTTGAATTTAGGCGATCATTTAATCAATCCCATAGAGCTGGTGTCGTGGCCGTTAGCAACCATAATATATAAGGTTCTACTAATTTTTGTACCATACTCACATGTGCATGGTTTCATATTGTATATATTTCTTTTATGGGTTTCTACACAGATCTAACAATCTCTCCTAATTGGCAAGAAATGTTCCTTTTTATATATGAGCCAACGTCCATATCAGTTACTTTCCTGATGACAACGCTTGATTCACTGATGGAGATATTAAGGTTGTAGAGCAATAATGTACATATAGGAGATAGATATATAGTTAGATGACTAAGCCTATGTATCGCTATTATAATCCCAACAACATTTACTATATGAGGAGGGATCCGATTACAACACTTTTGAGTTACCACAAAGTTACCACAACTATTTTTTTTCATTTTCAAAGTCCAAATTGTCGATCCAAACCGTTCAACATGATCTCCACAATAAAATGTGCTTGCATATCAAATTTTACATTTTTTTGAATTTTTTTACTATTTATTAAGTATTTTACAAAAACTAGTCAAATTCAGACCATTGAATTTTGTACCCATCTTAATAAATAGTAAAAAAATTCAAAAAAATGTAAAATTTGATCTGCAAGCACATTTTATTGTGGAGATCATGTTGAACGGTTTGGATCGACGATTTGGACTTTGAAAATGAAAAAAATGGTTGTGGTAACTTTGTGGTAACTCAAAAGTGTTGTAATCGGATCCCTCCTCTTAATATATATGTATATGAGAACAGTAATTTCGTACTTTTATATATGTTGCATATTAATACAGATTTTTTTATGAATATTATAAGGAACGACATTCAGGAGCGAATTTTAGTGTACTTCAAAGGATGCTAAACACTCCATAGTTCTATTTTTTTTAAGAGTAATTATAATTTCTCCCACCTCTCAATCCCCCAAATCGTCCCCCATCTTATCCAATTGTCCTTCATTTAACTAATTAACTAAGGTGGTCCCAACTAACCTCCAAAACCCTTTTCTGATCTATTTCTCCTATTGGCCTAAAACAAGAGAGAGAAAAGAAAAAAACGACGAATCTAGTAAGTCTCACAATTTTAACTCCGATGAGAACCCTAGAGCGGCGATCTCAAGTATGGCGCGCTTGTGAACCCTAACAACAGAGATCTTAGGCATTAGAGCGGCGATCTCAAGCATGGCGTCTCGCTCCTCCTTTCGCTGGATCTTAGGCATGGAGCCGCGACATGGATCTCCGGTGACTCGCTCCTCCTTTCACTGGATCTCAGGCATAGCGCTGCGACATGGATTTCCGGCGAGGTAAAGCGAGTGTTTTACTCACCTCTATATCTTCAATTTAAAAGTTCAAAACGTCGATCCAAACAGTTCAAGTTGATTTCCATATTAAATTGTCCTTGGAGACCAAGTTTTACAATTTTTAGAAAAAAATTACTTTTTTTTTGGAATTTTTGAAAATCACTAATTTTTTATGGTCCACGATTTTCTGAAAAACAGTGATTTTAAAGAATTCCAATAAAAAAAGTAAAAATTTTCTAAAAATTGTAAAATTTGGTCTCCAAGCTCAATTTAATATGGAGATCAACTTGAACGGTTTGGATCGATGTTTTGAATTTTGAAATTGAAGATATAGATGTGAAGTAAAACATTCTCTTTACTTCGCGAAGTACCGTAGCCCAACTCCACAAATTTAATACAAATTCACACCTGGACCAAGAGCAAGAGCGAGAGCGAGCTAGTCCCAGCTCAAACTCGTTAATTATGGACCGAGCTAGTCCCAGGTCACACAAATTTAATACAAATTCACACTTGAACCGAGAGCGAGCTAGTCTCAGCTCAAACTCGTTAATTATGGACCGAGCTAGCGGCGAGCTGGCTCGCTAACAGCTCAAATCAGTTACGAACTAGCTGTAAGCAATCGAGTCATATGCGAGTCTCGATCGATCCACGAGCTACAAGCTTTTTTATCAGCCCTATATATATGAAGGCTTGACCCCACCTTTCTAAAAAACAATTTTGTTACTGTATAATTAAGACAATGCATTTAAGTGGTTTCTCTTGATTAATTAGATTTATGGATGGACAGCAATGATATGTAGAACAGCTTTTTGGAAGCACCCAAAGGCCAATTGCCATTAATATTCCTTGATGGATGTATAATAATAACAAAATAGATCTCTCAGGATCTTATTTATTTTCTGCATATTATCGAGCTCTGTCCCCAACCTCCCATTTTAGTATTTTTTTTTTTTCACCATTTAATTGTGTTTGTATAATCTAAGATTGCTGTCCAAAGTACATATTTTTTTCGAGAGACTTTTAAATCGATTGCCTTGTACTTTGGATGCATTAATCAATTGGTTTCATATGAAGTAAATATCATTATTTAATAAAGGAGAACTTGACCTTACAATATGATATCGTGTTATCATGTTATTATAGTACAAAAATAAACCGTAAAATAGGATATTATTCCAGCTGTCTACAACATAAAAGTCTGAGACTAAAATGATCTTTTGACTTGGGGGATTGTCAGGATAACCTATTTTAAGTAAGATCTTGCTATCACTGCATTTGCATAGGGGTGTCAATGGTACCTTTTTAGCCGTTTACCTGATCCGTATCGTATTCGATAAGGTGGGTATGGGTAAAGTTTTTTTTCGTTAGCTTATTGGGTATGGGTATGGATAAGAATTTTTTTTCGTTAACCAAATGGGTAAGGGTATGAGTAATGACTATTTCGTACCTGTTACCCTATAGGGTAATTATAAAATCTAAATATATATTCAATTCAATTTCCAACCCACCTAAATATGTATTCATGTTTTTGAATTTCTTCTTTTATAAAAAACAATTTAGTTGGAATTGATTGCACATTCATTTTTATTTTTTTTATTAGAAATGTAATTACATATGTGTGAAATGAATGAGTTTTTTATATTTAATTTGTAAAATATAATAAACTAATTATTATATTAGTAATATCCGTTATTCAACCGCTACCGTTTCGTTACCCGATAATATTAACGGGTAAGGGTAGGGTAGGGTAAGATCAATTTTTAATGGCTATGGGTAGGGTATGGGTAAAGTCAATTTTAATGGGTATGGGTATGAAAATGTCTCCACCCGACCCGTACCGTACCCATTGACACCCCTACATTTGCAGCTGATATTTATAACTATAGTTGATATTAGATGTTATTAAATAAATAAAAAATCATAACAGAAAAACATTTAAGTATTTTCAAAGTCGTGTACAAAAAAATGCATGATCTCAATGGAATCATTTACTTAATAATTGTTAATAGGTCAATTAATTATAGTTCCATATTCTACGGGCTATTCAGGTCAACCTAGCTACCTACGTACAATACAGAAAAGATATTATGTTCATATGATTCCCTCCTCCATTTAATTTTTCAAATTGGTTTGATTGTTCTCGTAATATGCAACTTAACTGTACCAGTACTATCTACAATCGGTACCTAGTTACCTTACGTTGTTTTTATGCATGTGCATGTACTGTGCACAATTAATAGATAAAAATAGAAAGAAAAGAGAGGGCAAAACAAGAGGGGCACCAAATATTTTTCTAAACGAAAAAATAGTGTGTGAACATGTGGTGATTAATGACATGTAATGTACTCTACACATGGTGCGTAGCAAGGAACCAAATGTAAGGCCTTTATTACGCTCATGCAAATAATATGTATCATATGCAAAAAATTTACTTGGTCAGCTTGGATAATTACCAAAGGAAATTTAATGAGAGATTAATGACATCAGGTTTAGATACTCTATCCCTTTCAGAGCCTACTAATGCCACCCTTTCGACTGGACCTGTCTTGATTGCCCCTGTACTGGTACTGTAAGATCAACCAACCAATTTCACTAGCATATATGTAAGCACCTAGCTAGTTGTTCATGATTTGTAAGGCACAGCTCAATTGGTTCCGGGACCATCCGAATAGGGAGCTAATCATGTAACTCGTGCTGGTTGTTTAGTAGGCCGGTCGGATCGCAACTCACATGTGGTAGTGGCCTAGTAGAGAATGACATGCCATCTAACTTACACATGTGTTGTTCTTGTAATTTAACAAAAATTACTATATGCTGCCATAATCCAAGCAACTTATTGGTGTAGTATATAGTTGATCTCATTAAATTGCTGAACTGGCATAGTATATGCTGATTTTATAGGCCTCGCAAAATTGTCCGATTGCCTATATAATTTGGTATAAAACATTAATTGATAAATAGCAGACAAAAACCATTCTGGATACCAAACTGTACTACTAACCATTAATACTATATATAGGCATACTATATATCTATGTGTACCGGTATACGACCAGAAGTACTGCAAGCCTTATATAACCTAAAACATACAGATATCACATATGCATGGTAACTTGTTATATTTATGTCAACCGAAAATTAAGGATCCCTCTTAATTAATTGCCATGGTACTTGAAAAGTTATGGTAAAATTTTTGTTACAATTAATAATGAAAGTTATCATGATCATTAAATATATACAGCAGGGGAGGAGAGTCCACATAGGTGGGGTTAGCTAGGAGATCATATGCCAGTGCATATATAGCTACTGGTAAGCTAAGTTACAAAAAGGGATGCATTATATGTGCATCTACCCCTTTCCTACCATATCTATCCATCTATGCATGGGGTTAGGTTAAAGAAGTAAGGTCCAACCGTCCAAGGGATAAGGAAGGCGTGGATGTGGGATTGTGGGGAACTCAAAAAGGAGAAAATTTGTCAACATTTTATTTTATTTTAAGGGCAATAACTACAAAAGGACAAAAAAAATGTCAAAATGACCCCTAAATCAGTGTATAATATTAAATTCACGAAAGGGTATGAATGTGGAGAGCGAGGTGATTGGATAATAATTAATATCACAGATTGTTAATTATAGTCCTGTTATCCTGTGGCTAGTTGACTTTGTGCCATATAATAAAAGCTATATATAAATGTTTGAATGAACTGTATATATGTTTGATTTTGGATTAGAAAACTATGGTCGGGCTTTGAAATTGTTGTGGGCATCAATGCCACCACAGATACATAATAATTGGTTTGACATAGTTATACAACGTACTTCAGGAATATATATATTTGACATTAACCGTAGGAATAGGTAGTCTACATCTATCCTAGTACATACGTATACATAAAATACTAGAAGACTTAATTGGTTGCTAGTATGTATCTCTCTGCACACCTATGTATCCCAGTACAAGCCAATATGTACATTTTGCAATTGACAATGTACATTTTGAAATAGTTAAGTTTGTAGTTTGAGAAATTCAGAAAATATATTTTAATTTGGCAAGATCTCATGTCAGCTGTCCATAGTACTAAATGCATATTTTATAATGAGTGAGGCAATGGTAATATATTTATATTTTATAATGAGTGAGGAAATGGTAATATATTTTTTAGATCGACATGCACTATGGATTCATATCTTATTTTTAAAGTTTAAACAGTTAATCCGAACAGGTAAATATGATTTTCATATGAAAATATATTTGAAGGATACACTAATTGCTTGTAGCAAGGTGCCAGCAAAAAATTTGGTGATTTTAAAACTCTAGCAGTCGCCTCCCCCCAACCCCCCCCCCCCCCCCCCCCCCCCCCCCCGTCCCCTCCCCGGCCCTCCCATCCCAGACCGCCCCTCCCACTCTTTCTAGGTCTCACCCCGGACACAACACCTCCACTCTCTCGGCTTTACCTTCTCGTACGGAGATGAGAATGAGGGAGAATGAGAGAGAGTGAAGCGGAGCTGAGAGCGCAGTATCGTCAGAGCTCGGAGCATAGAGTCTCTACCCCCATCTCGATCGGAGCACGACGGTGAGGAAATCCGGTCGTCGGAACACGGCGGTCGAAGAAGAGCGAATCCGGTCATGGAGAGAGATGGGGATTATAATAGAGTAATTATGAGTGTATATAAGTAAGATTAGAGGATTAGAGTAATTTGGAGTAATTTATAGAATTTTGTAAGAATAAAAATGTAAATTTAAAAATTAGAATCATTTGACTCGTTATAAATACGTTTTTTAATAAATGAAATTGTTAGTAGGTATTTAAAACCACTAACTTAAAAAAAATGTATTTAAAGACAAAATTTTTTACATCTTTTAGAATTTTTTACTATTTTTTATATAGATAAAAAAATCACTACTTTCGATATAAAATAGTAAAATATTTTTAAAACATTTAAAATTTGGTTTGTAAAATATATTTTCAAATAAATATCATGTTGTTAATTATAGTCCTGTTATCTTTTGGCTAGGTGACTTTGTGCCATATAAAAGCTATATATATAAATGTTTGAATTATTGTATGTTTGATTTTGGATTAGAAAACTGTGGTCGGGCTTTAAAAAATGGTGTGGAGATACTGTACGATTTAAATTTCATTAAAATAGAAAATTGTTATATACAAATTTAGATCAGCTTTTTGTTCAACTATTAAAAAATAAAAAATTTGTCCAATGGAAATCACAACATGTTTTGTGCATTAATGCCACCACAGATATATAATAATTTGTTTGACATAATTATATACTATACGTACTTAAGGAATATATATTTGACATTACCGTAGGAATAGGTAGCCTACATCTATATTAGTACATCCGTATACATAAAATACTAGAAGACTTAATTGGTTGCTGAGAGTTGAATAACTTGGCACGAATCTCAAAGCCCAATAATACTGCCCCTGTGCTAGCCGGTCCGAATCTCAAAGCGGCTGAGAGTTAATCTCAAACCGTAAAATGAAGGGAATCTTTTACAGTAATGGAGAGGATACTTGTTCCCCAGTATAGTGATTAATAACCAAAATCTAGCTAAAATTAATTCACTTGCTGTTAGTGAATATATAAAAAAAAATTAGTCCTACATCTTGGATGAGTACCAAACTTGATGATAATACATTAAATGCTTTTTTTAGACATAATTCTATAAAAAGATTATGGAGCTAAAAAATTCATAGTTCGTTAATTATAATCAGATGTTATATAAACAATGAACTCTAAACTTCAAAATTTCAATGTGAATACATATTTAGTTATTGATATATAGAACACAATCAAAAGCTTCGAAATTGTGGTTTTTAATATCTAGGTTTGAAGTAAATAAAAAAAAATAGGAAACCAAACTAACAAAAAGAATGGAGATTTAAATTTAATCTCTCTACATATTAAATGAATTTTTCAAATGAAGATTGACTTCTCTTAATTAATGGACAGCTACATTTTGCCCAGTGGCGGAACACAGTAGAGAGCAAAGGAGGCTAAGCACCCCCTATAAATTGACATTTTATACTTTAGTCCAATAAATTTTATAATTCTCATATATATTAATACCTTTTAGCCCCCTTATAAAATTAAATTGCACTATATTTTATTTTTCAGCCCCCCAATCTCTATTTCCTAGTTCCGCCCCTGATTTTGCCGTAGGAATAGGTTGCAATTAATTTTTGGGTTTTCACAACATAGCTTAAAATAATTAAAAGTCAACGCAGAAAAATATTAGAGTTGTCCTTGTCTCTTAAATTCTCCAAAAAAAAAATATAAAAAAATTTAATAGTGAAGTTCCATTTTGTAATAAGCAATACGTACATCTGCAATTAACTATGTATATTTTGAAATAGTTAAGTTTGTATTTTGAAAAATTTAGAAAATATAAAAAATTTAATAGTGAAGTTCCATTTTGTAATAAGCAATACGTACATCTGCAATTAACTATGTATATTTTGAAATAGTTAAGTTTGTATTTTGAAATTTTTTATTCAAAAACAAACAAAAAAACCACATTTTCTTCAGAATTCGAAAAATACCAGGGCCGCATGGTCAATTGGCGGCCCCATAGACTGAAGGAGGGCTGCCATGTGCCGCTGTGGCCCCAAGAATGGAGCCGCCGATTGACCCTGCGGCTCCAACATATTTTTGTTGTAGAAACTAACGAATGAAAATGTATGTCTTCACAGAAAATAGTATTTTAATAACCAACTTGACTCACATTAGCAACTGAAAGGTCAAATATGTAGTGATACATACAGTTTCAAGTCCGTGAAAAAAAAAAAATGAGGCCGCAGGGTCAATTGGCGGCACATGGCGGCCTCCAAGAAAAGAGCCGCCGATTGACCTTGCGGCCCTGGTATTTTTCGAAATTCCCAAAAAGTGGTTTTTTTATTTATATTTTTTTTAAATGGTATAATAAAAATTCGGTATTTTATTATAATTAAGTGCTTTTTATAATGAGTGAGGTTATATGATAATATGCATAGTACGAATCGATTCATACTATGGATTCAAAAGTTCAAACAGTTAAACATGATCTTTATATGAAACTGTATTTTGAGATCAAATTTTGCATTTTTTATAATCTTTTTACTATTTTTTTTAGAAAACAGTTGATTTAAAAATTCTGGACCATTTAAAAATAGTAATTTTTTTCTATAATAAAAATAGTAAAATTGTTTCATATGAAAATCACGTTGAATAATTCAAAATAACTGTTTAAATTTTAAAAATAAAGATATGAATCCATAGTACAGACCGATTCATAACATCCATATTTTATCATATAGTTTATCTTATAATAATTAAATGTATAATTTAAGTTAGCGTGAA
Organism: Carex littledalei; assembly: GCA_011114355.1. Lineage (NCBI taxonomy): Eukaryota > Viridiplantae > Streptophyta > Magnoliopsida > Poales > Cyperaceae > Carex > Carex littledalei. Next base: position 8,221,278 of record CM022099.1, on the reverse strand, counting down.
AAAATGTGTAAGATATTGAATTGATGAAGAAATTGATGGCCTATGGGATGGAGAAGGATCCGTGTTTGAAGGAAAGAGGCAGAGATGAGGTTTGACCAGGGAGCGTGTCATCTGCTGCCCCCCTTTCACCGCCTCTCTTCTCTCCACCAATCAAATTAAATCCTGGCAGAAAACTAACCAATCAGAGATCAGCATATTTATTCCACGTAATGTGATCTTGATAGGGTTTAAAATTTACTTTAATTGAGAGAGGCCTGCCTCCAATAAATGGAGATCCTATTTGAATTTAATAATTAAGTACAGCTCTCATATATTTTCAATTCTAATCGTGCATGCGTATTAAAATGCCATCTATCATATAAGACCTACAAATATAATTTATTTTTTCGTAGACTGATTCTTATAAAATAAGATATCACGGACCTCTGACTTGTTTGGCATTTAGGAATTTCATTTTTCTAAATCTTTGACATAAGCTTATATATATTCTGAAGTATGAACTGGTCATGTTCTATATTCATATTAAATTATCTTAGCTAGGGTGATTTTTTCAAGAATTCAAGTACATGTTAAATATTAGAACATAAATACTTAATTAAACAAAGTCATTAAACATTGAAGCATCTTCTCTCTCTATATATGCTAATAGACAGAGAGTTGAATAAACATAAATATAAAAATATCATGAAATCACAGCACTATATAATTAAACATGTTTACAAATACAGCATATATATAATTAATCATATCATTCAGAAAAAAAGTTAGTACATAACCATGTATATTCCTTGACGAGAAACGGAGTAGGTCCGATGCCCATCGGACCTACTTTTAGGTTCAACGAGCATCATGACCGTCCGATTTAATTTAAAATTTGTGCGCATGAAAATTGAAACATGTACACACGAAGTTTAAAGCATTTGCACGAGTCTTAAAGCAAATCGATGGTGATTAAACCCATCGAACCAGAGTAGGTCCGATGCCCATCGGACCTACTCTCAAGTGTTCCTTGACATGTGAGAACATTTTTGGGCTTAAAACAAAAACAAAATTAAAGAAAAGCCTATCATGTAAACACAGTCTCATTTAGGCCGTAAGTTATCTCAGCCCAATACCCTTGTAACATTTTCCTTTTCTCTTTCCTGAATAAAACCAAATACTCCATCCATGATCCAACAACTCTATCCCCTCCTACCCACCTTAAGCCCAGTCCAATATTTTCTCTTCCCAGTTTCTCCTCAATCCGGATACTCTAAAGTAACTCAAAATTTTGATTTTAGTTCCGGACCGTCCGATCAGACTCCGGGCCAAACCGGCCCGAGACGGAATGGACAGGCCCTTTTAATATTCGTGCTAAAGTAGATCCAACGGTTCGGATCTTAACTCCAATTTTGAGTTATCTCAGGTGATATGAATTCCTCTCTCCTTCGCAATTCCTAATTAGCAACCGGCTGCTCCCAAGTCGCACCTCCAGTGCTAAAACCAAAAACCCTACCAGTACCACCAGCGCAGATCTCTCTCCGACAAACCACCATGATTCGACAATCGCTTCTCGGCTCTCTCAAAACGCTCTCGCAAAACCAAACCCTGATCCTAACCCGATCCGTGAGTGGCACAGCGAAGGGGAAGGGAAAGCTCAAGACCGGCCAGGTGCTCAAGCGTGCCTCCTTGCCAAAGAAGAAGCAAGGTTCCGACGAACCCGACTCGGAGCGCGGAAACCAGGTCGACAAGGAGACGGGGAATCGCATTTCCGCCATGGCCAACTCTTGTCTCTCCGCCCCGACCCCGATCCGGTACCTCACAGCCCAACAGAGAGCCAGGGAGGTCGAGCGTGAGAAATTGGGTCTTATTTCGAAGGAGAGGCAGAGGGAGCTTGAAATGATCAAAGCTCAGAAGAAAGCCGCTAAGGATGGGAAGAAAGAGGAACAAAATAGGCGTGTCCAAATGGGTAATTATTACAAACCTAGTTCCTGATTTGATCTGATAATAGTAGTAACTGTACTGAAAATAGATTTTGGTTTGGTAGTTGGACCAATATATACAGCACAAGAAGTTCTTGTGATAACATTTGTACATAGAGTGTCGTGCTGTCACTTTGCAACAAGTTGTTTGCTAGTCCTATACTAAATCAGTATGGGCATTTGTACTGTGACAGTAGGTGCATTACAGTACCAGTATTGAACAGCATTGCATACATTGTTCGAGTTTCCAGTGGTACTGATGAGGGAACCCGCTTATCTTGTCAGGGTGAAATTCCAGACCCACAACCCTTATTAAGGGACCCTCTTAAGCTTCAAGCTTTGTGGGTCCCAATTTCAGTCTCAAACCAACATGCTATCAATCCTGTAATCTTTGGGAGATAATCAGATGACAATATCTCCATAACAGGTCCGCCAGGTTTAGATTACATAGCTCTGGGTTTAGTAGACGAAGACGCGATACCAAAATATGAATTGACTGTAGAGGATGGTAGGAAATTGGCGAAGGAATACAGTAGGGTTTTGATGAGGCGGCACCGTGCCAGACAAAAGGCCGAGACAGACTTTCTGAAGCTAAAAAAGGAGGCAATCGAGGCATTGCCAGAGAAGCTCAGAGAGGCTGCACTAGTGCCTGATCTTACGCCATTCCCATCCGACAGATTGATGGCTACGCTTACACCACCAATTGAAGGGTATGCTGAAATGGTGAAAGAGGCAGCCAGGAACCAAAAGGTCAATACGAAGCTTCGGTGAAAAGAATTGGGTTGTTTTCTTATATTGTGTGATCTTTGTTTTGTTTCAAGTTATGAGTAGAGATGGAGCATTTCTTGACTTTGTATACTTGTTTTTGTGGATTAAGGGACTGATTTTACAATAATGCGATAGAACTTTCTATACAGAGATGTGATTTGCAATTTCAACTAATTTAGTTGTTGCTGAAGATTTGTTTTCTTTGTAATACTTGCTCAGTTTGGTAAAATGTTGAGTAAATATTGACTTAGCTTATGGAAATAATCAAATGTACTGTTCGCAATTTGCTTTACATATCTTGTGCCTTCATGGTTTTTCTTGTGAGATAATGCTTGAGGCTTGCAAAAATACTTGTAGCTCATGGGTTGTTCGAGATCGGTTCAGAAAAGTCTCGTAATTAGCTTGTTCAATGCTGGCTCAGCTTGTGAATAACAGTTTCATTATTCTGTTCAAAGGAACAAAATCTGATTCGATTCCAAAAAATTTATCCGATCTGAATCTGAATCCAAATCCAATTCAACCTGATTTTTGGTAAGTTAAACTGATTCAATCTGAATTGAGACGACCTGATACAAGATCCTGAAATTAAGATGACCTAAAGCAAAATGACACAAAATCTATTTAACTTGATCCCGAACAATCCGTAATCCGAGATGACCAACAAATTGGAGTTTGAAATCCAATCCGATTCAAAATCCGAGATGGTTTGAAGCTAAACAATCTGGAATCCGATCTAACCCGTAACCTAGTCATTCATAATTCAAAAAATGACCCGATCCTTAGACGACTCTTAACTCGATCCAACCAATTTATTTTTAGACGATCGGGATCTGAAATAACCATAGATTGAAAACAATCAGATGTAAATCTAGACAACTTGATGATATCCGACTGAACACGAGACAAATCAAGACCTGAAAATAATTCAAAATCCATGACTACTCATAATATAACTTTTATTCTTTCAACTATCTCATAAATAAGGCGCACTAAAAAGCATGGTAAACACACCAGCATAACTAGTAGGAATTCGGATCATAAAGTAACTCAAAGTTTGAGCTTGAATCCGGACCATTCAATCAGAATATACACGAGTATTGAAGGGACCCATGAATTCTATCTCGAACTGGGTTGGTCTAGGTTTTAATCGGATGGTCCAGATCAAACTCAAATTTTGAGTTACTACTTACTACGGTACAATTTGAATTTAGTCATATTGTTAACCGTCTTGTGATGTCACGCAAACTGATCGGCTCACGTCACGTCGCGCAAATTGATCTGGTCACGTCACGTGGCCAATTTTTCAACTTTATTTATTCATTATAATTTCTTTTGTAATAATTTCTTTTTTTAGTATATTTTTTATTATTTGTAATGAACTAACTCAAAACTTAGGAAAAAAATTGAACATAATCAGTCACGTCATGTTATATGACCTATTTTTGCAACTTTATTTCTTTATTATAATTTATTGTATTAGTTTTAATTTTTAGTATATTTTGTTATTATTTTCTATAAACTGACTTAAAACTTAAAAAAAAATTGAATGTGATCAATCACCTTATGTGGCGTGGCACATTACGTGAATATTTTTTTATATTTATATCTGAGTGAGGCTACGGTGCTATGCATAGCACGGATTGAGCCGTGCTACGGCTCAATATTTGAGTTTTCAAAATTCTAACGGTCGATCCGAACCGTTCAACATGATTATAAAATGAATATATACTTGCAAACCAAACTTTACATTTTTTCGAATTTTTTTACTATGTTTTTAGATAGGTAGAAAATCACTGTTTTTGAATGGTCCAGAATTTTCAGATCAAGTGATTTTCTACCTATCTAAAAAAACAGTAAACAAATTCGAAAAAATGTAAAATTTGGTTTGCAAGTACATATTCATTTTATAATCATGTTGAACGGTTCGGATCAACCGTTAGGATTTTGAAAACTCAAATATTGAGCCGTAGCACGGACCAAACCGTGCTATGCATAGTACCGTAGCCTCACTCTTTATATCTTTACTATAATTTATTTTGTAATATTTTTTATTTTTTATTATATTTTGTTATTAATTTTTATGAACTTAAAACTTAGAAAAAAAAATTGAACGTGATAAGTCACGTCATGTGAATTTTTTTTTATCACGTGATGTGTTCAAGTCACAACGTATTAGTCACGTCATGTCACGTTTTTCAATCAAGATGGGATTTAAAAATGAAGTTTTTCCTTAAAAAAAAAATATACCGTACTTTTGAAATGAACGGACCATAATTATACAAAGAGGATCCTCTAATTCAAAATCAGATCGATCCGGTCCGTTGGTATTAAATCGATGGTCTGTATTGGAATAACATCTCCTTCCTTTCTTTACATGACTAGAGTTTGAACTAGAAAAATAAAGCTGGTCCCAGCCCATAAAAAGGCACTTCTGATAGCTGTTTGATTCCAAACGAAAGCATATCTGTTATACCTATTACAATTAACCAGGCTTCTTTAATTCCTTGCCATATTGCAAAGCTATTCCTAATCCTAAATGGCAGTTAAACTATCTAAATCCCTTATTTGCATTTCCCATTCTCCTCCCTTTTCCACCATTCCAAACCAATTTGTCCATGACAAACAAGTTGATATGCTAGACTCCGGGTTGAATCTCGCGACAACACTCGTCGGGTTCGTTGTGAGCTTAGGTCTGATCATCTTTGTTTGTGCCCGGGTGGTATGTGGCCGTAGCGAGTCAGTTGATCTCCGGACAGTTCCTTATGAGTTTGAGATGCGCTCTCAAATGCGCGCGACACAAAATATCATGGTTTTCTTGCTATACTATAATTTTTATACCAATAAGGCATTCATTGTTGTATTTCAATTTTATTTGCATGAAAATAGTAAATTAATTTCTTTACTTTCTTTTTCGTGTACCGTTAAATTAATGTCCATAGTTTTCTACATTACACTAAATTTAGGAATATCCAATATGTCAATCCAAAGCGGGATGTATCAAAACATAAAAAAATGTGACTAAAGTTTTCTCAACTGATATGGAACCTACCTTTACTTGTTTGAATTATTTACTCTATTCAATATTCTGAAATGATGCATTTCAGCAGCCAGAGTGCATTGTAGATGGACTTGAACCAGTTGTGATTGCAGCAATGCCAACATTGAAGTACATCAAGCAGTCTCCCTGTGTAACAGAAGATCAGTAAGTGATATTGAATATTAGATATATCTAATCAAAGAAAATTATATCAAATAATATATGCAGTTTGAAGTAGTGCCTTTTTCGGCCTTAAATTCTTAGGTGTACCATATGCTTAGGGGAGTATGAAGAAAGAGACATACTGAGAATCATGCCGACCTGTGGCCACAACTTTCATTCCGGCTGCATCGATGTCTGGCTCGAGTCACACTCAACGTGCCCCATTTGTCGAGTCTCATTAAATCATCTTTTTGCGGGTAATTATGTGACTACTTCAAGAAATACAATGAATAGAAATGCATTTTTTCGACATTTTGTCAACCAGTGGGAAACATCCAACCATAGTTCTCTTGAAATAGCCGAGTTAGATAGATAAGGACCATTCTTGCCACAACTAAATTAGAATTATGATTATTTCAGCTGTTAAAATTAGCTGAACTTCTGATCAGAATTCAGAAATCCACACATACATATTATTTTGAGTTCTTCTTGTAGTTGTATATAAGGAAAGTAAATTCTCTAAAATTTGTATTATAGATAACATAATTCTTTATTCATTAATTATTTGATATATTTTCCATATGTAACCAAATAAACTCAATTAAAATGCCGTCTGTAATTGTTCATACAGAGCCCAAAGAACAACACCAATTATGGTATCTCTAATTAAGCCTTTAATTAGACTCTTCACCCAGCTATTAGAGCTCTCCTGTGATGTTCTTCCAACGAGATCACGGAAGCGCAAATCTCCTTGGTCCGCCATTAATGCATAGACCACACCATTCATGTGACCTTTCCCTATGACCCCGACCACTGTGTTACAATTATTCACAGCTTTGCTCCGTTTTAGAGACCATGCAAGATACTGAAAGTACACATAAAAAAGTTTAATTCAGAATGTATAAATTTAGTTCATTGAGGCTTAACTGATTCTTGGCTGAACAAATGAACCAACAACCTGAATGAGCTTAATATAAGCATTTGGGAGCACTCAACCTAATACCAATCTCAGGCTCAATAATGGCACACACATCAAAATTTTCAATGTAAGTTTCTGGTTAAAAGAATGAGATATACCATGTCACGCTCGTGTATTAAAGGTTGTAGAAGGGATGGGTATGTATTGCTCAGCTGTTCATATAACTTAAATGGACCTCCTCCCTTATCTTCAATCTGCTTATTTAATGTGCTCAATTAAGAAATAATGAAAGACAGCATAGTTTATTTATTACATCGAGATATTGGCACAAAATTCACCTCAAAATCACCCTCTTTACTTTCGAGTGAAGGAGAAGTTATACCACGAAAAAGCAAAGTCACGAATCTCAATTTTTCATTCCAGTTGAGAGAATTCCAAGCACGTTGAAGCTAAAATTAGCCATTGCAAAATGAAATAGTTGGATAAAATAGACCATTGGAATGAGATACTAAAATAATTAAGAGAGATATATACTGTTATTTCAATTGGCCGATCACCCAAAACTACTTGAGCTCCAATTTCTTCAGCTGCTTTCCTGGCCGCTCGAAACTACACATAATATTAAAAATAGAACATATCAACAGTTATTATATAGGGCAGTCGAGAAATGTCAGAACCAGAAGCTTCTAGAAGATGTCAAATATAACCTCATCTCCAAAAGTTTGATTTGTGCCAGAAGTAATTTTCGAAGAAAACACAGCCAAGAGCAGCCGTAATGCAAGGGCACTCTGCCCCCCTGCATTTGAATTAAATGTAAAATTTGAAACCTTGAATTAGTACCACAAACAGGTACCTGGTACGTGTAGTTAAATGTTTAACATGGGAAGAAGAAAGGTACCCAAGTTTATACTACGGCTAATTGCTCCGAAAAATTTGGCGCCACTTAAGGAAAACATGTTCGAATTCAAAAGTGGGGCATTCTGGTCATCTGCTGAAGCATACATAATTCCAGCTCTGAAATAGAACTCTGAAAATACACGAGTTAGCTTTATCTATATTGATTTGGTACAGACGGGAATCTCCAAATGACAATCAAGGAGTTGAAATATTACTGTTATGAATTATTACCTTCGACCTTTCAAACACCATATCCATTGTGCATAATACTGGATATGCACCTTGGCTAATGAATGTATTGGATTTAGTAAGGTTTTGGGTTAATATATTGGCCGTTGTTTCAATTAAAAAAATCCAATTAGAGAATGAAAATTGCATAGTTAAGCCTTTCTTCTAACTTGCCTGCTGCGACATAGCTCCACAACCACATTATCAGGTTGTACCGCCCGCATGACCCGTTCCACGTCAGCAGCTGATTTCTCTGACAAGTGAGAGGTCCCAAGTACCCATATCCTCTCTGGTTCTACAAACCAGCGCCGCCACTCTGGTACCGGCCCAAACCGCCGCTTCTGTACCAGTACCAGAGAGCCTCCTTGAACCAGGTCCATCAACTCTGGGTGCGCCACAGCCACGGTGGACCGCGTCTCAGCGAGTACTGCCGTCTTATAGTCAAAACAAGGTGGTGGAGGTCGGATGAACGCCTTTAAGGTTTCCATTAAATTTCTCTTCCTTTTCTTTTCTTTTTCTATTCTAAATGGTTAGAGATATTAATGTCCGCTTATTGATTCAGCGCTTCTCCCACTTGCGCTGTATTTATGGAGGAGAACGAAGATAAGAGATATTCTGAGTCCGGATCCCCTAAAGTAACCCAATTTTTGAGTTTAGACGTGTACGGTGCCTATTCGGTGGTAGCGCAGGGAGCCAGTATTATTTGTGGGGTCCAGTCTCTTTAAGATTTGTGTTAGAGCATCTTGGACGGTTTGGATCAAAACTAAAAAATTGGGTTAATGCACTGGATCCGAATTCAGATATTCTTCCTATGCAATTTTTTTTAGTTTTATGGGTAAATAGAATAGAACTGAAATTAATGGGCTGACTTGTAGGCCTATTACAGGCTATGAACGCAAAGCCTGATAGGGCATGGATTCTATTTATTGTGGGCTTGGATTAGTTTTAGACTGATTTATTATTCAAGCATGCTATTTTTTTTAATAAAGGCCACATGTGATGCGATCAGCTATTTTTGGAATCCTTTAGATTCTGGTAATGATCAAGATTTAATTTTAATTTGGATTCATTGGAGGAACTACGGGAAAGTTGCGTGCAGCGGTGCAGATGTCAAAGAAACACAATGTTGTACAGTAATATGGGCTCTTTGGATTACGAGGAACAAACAAATTTCAATTATCCTCTCTTTGTTTTCTAATATTTTAATCTTGAGGAGGATTCAAATGCCTTCATTTTTTATGCCTCTATCGTACCTTTATTTTTAAAATCATAATAACATAAAATTTAAATATCAAAATAAAACCGTTAGATATGATATATATCATTTTCTCTATGCACACGTAAAAGATTGCAATATTCTCATATTGTTTTGATTAGCATCAAGTACTTGCAAAAGTACACTGATGTGGATAAATTTTGAACGTTGATTTTTCAACATATTGATTTATATAAAACCAAAATTGAAAAAGTTATAAATTTTTTATTTACATATAGAAAATATAATATATATTAAATCTAACAGTTTTATTTTGACAAATAAATTTTAGAATTTTTATTATTAGAATATTAAAAATAAAAGTATGATAGAGACAAAAAAAAATGGAGACATGTGAACCATTTTCTTTAACCTTTTAGAAAGAAATGAGAACTGGTTAAGAGGTCCTATTACACGTAGGCATGGCCTGTTCCACATCAGCAACTGATCTGTCTGACAAACAAGAGGTCCCAACATATCCTCTCTGGTTAAAAAATTCCGAAACAACACTCTGGTACCGGCCCAAACCATCCTAACAGAACCAGAGAGCCTCCCTGGACTAGGTCTATCAGTTCTTGGTATTGGAGATTTGGAGGTTAGAAGTTAAGAGAAAATTTGTTGGGTAACTACCAAAAAGGATTCAACTGATAGATGTAATGGGCTGAATATTGGGCCCATTATAGGCTCTGGAAGTAATCCTAATAAGCTATGTTATCCTGATACTTCATATATGGTCCGTACCCGTATCCGATACATATTGTATTTCCGTATTGATACTCGTATCGTATCGTCCGATACTCATATCGTGTTGAAAATTATCGTATCATCTTATTCCGTATCGTATCTGATACGATACCAATATCCGTATCCATGCAACATAGCTAATAAGGATTGGGGTTCAATTTATTGTGGGCTTGGATGGGTGGTAGAAGATCCAGCAATTAAAATTAATGGGCTGAATATTTGTGAAGATGTTTGTAGCTAAAACTTTTTATAAAGCCATCCAGCTACTAAAATTAAAAGAACAAAAAGAAAAGAAAAATCAAGTGTTTACTTGACAATCTAGAATCCAACTTTGAATTTTCTCAAGAGCCACAAGCCGTTGCTAGATCCAGCCCAATACTAAACGTCTAAACCCTTCAACAATACAAGAGGCACCCCAGTGCTTTGATTTAATAAGGTTGTTTGGATTTACATTTAAAGCAACTTTTTGTAATAGGTCCAACCTTAATATAATAGTATTTGCCAAAAAAAAAAAAACAGCATCATTAAAAATATGAAACATTTTTTTTATCTTGTATTATCGTCTAATAGGAGTATACGGATCAGATAAAAAATTCAAAGCAAAAAATAAATTATGCACTGAAAACCTTAAAAATTTAAGATGCAGAAGAAATTAGGGGGATTTTTAAGTGTACTCCTCAAAAACGTTAGAATTACGTAGTTTCCTCTCTAAAGTTCGTAATATCATATTTACCCTTCTAAATTTTGAAAACTCACAAATTTATGTATTTTATTGTCTATTCTATTGAAACTCATTTTAAATTTATAAAGTACTCATCTTACACTTTATTAAAAAGATTTAAAATATTAGCATGTTTAAGAAAAATGTCAGTCTTCTAATTGGTCAGTGTTCAGGGAAAATGATTTATTTATTCACGCATACACAAGAGTATACCTAAATGTCACTGTGTATGGATCAAAAGTAGAGGAATGACTCATTTTCCCTCGAAAATCGATCATTTAGAAGACTAGCATTTTTGTTAAACAGGCTACATATTTTTTAAAATTGGATGAAAAAAAATTTGGGTATTTGTAAATTTAAAAAAGAGTTTTAATAAGACAATAAAATTGTTAAATTTATAACTTTTTTTAACATTTAGAAGGACAAACATGATATTATGAATTTTAGAGGGGGAAATACGTAATTTCAAAAAATGTAGCGATATACGTGAAAATGTCCAAAGAAATTATATTGCATGAATTAGCCTAGAATTTATGATTTGTAATGCAAATTGAAGTTCGCATTAAATGCAAATAATATCTATATTTACAAGCAACATAATGTGCTTTTTTATACGGACGACTGAGGAATAAAAACAGTACCGTGTCTCCTGAGACAATCTAAGTTATTAAGACAATTATTATCCTAGGACCTATTCTGCTGAAGAGGCAAAGGAGAATAGATTAGAATAGATTATTCTGAGATTCTATTCCAATCGAATAAATAAAAAAAAATTGAGTGGAAATTTGAAAATTGAAAGAGTAGAATTGAATTTGAACTTTTGCAGTCAAATTTATGTTATTTTACAAGTAGGAGGACCCTTCTCTATTCATAATTTTATGAATTGACATTTTTTAAGAGATTAATTTTGGCTCATTTATCGATATTTTTCATTTTTCCATAGTCAGCTAAACATGATTATAATAGCGTAAAATAATAGGTAATTGAAATAAAATAATAGCACTAAAAAGTGCATATTTTTTCTTCTTTCTTCATTTTTTATGCTATTTCTGCATTTTTTTTCTAGAAATGCCAAGATAAAAAAAATTAAATCGAATAATTATTAATTATTTCACTAGTCATAAGTTTAATTTTGCCTTTTAAGAGTCAAGAGGCATATTCCTTTGACCTTTGGACTAAACCAGAGGCATCCATACTTTGACTTAATAATAATTACATTCGTAACGAAGAAATCAAACATTAAACCTGCATGAAAATATCACATTTAAAATTTATCCTCAATTACACGACAAAATGTATTCAAACAGAGTTGACAACTAAGTTGAATAACAAACTTGCTAATAATTGGGATAAAATCATCCTGGCTTATTCAATTAGCTTGACATGACACCTTGACTTGTTTAACCTACTTTAAAATTTGCCTTACAAATTATTAAAACTATAATCTAAAACAAAGGAAGTCTATAGTCCGATTAATTAATTTAATGTCATAATAACATGTCGGAAAATGATTTAAAACTGATTTTATCAAGGGTAGGCAATGACGTCAAAACCTCATCACAATCTGAATTTCAATCCGGATATCTGAAATTTTTTATTGGTAGTAATTAATAGAAAAAAAAGAGATAAAGGTAAAATTACAGTAATATTTATATTAGTAGTAAGCTAAATCATTTTTTTTTTATAAATTTTTTTTTTTACAAAAATATATAAAGTATCTTAAAATTTAGATATATCAAAACATTCCATCTATTTTTTGGAAAACTTTTCATATTTTACTAGAAATCAAATATAAAAATTCTCTCCATCTATACATCAGATTAAAAAAAAAGTTAAAATCAGTAGAAATTCTATCGATCTTACTACTAATATAAATATTACTGTAATTTTTACCATTTGTCTCTCTTCTTTTCTATTAATTACTACTAATAAAAAATTTCCCGGATATCTTGAGACATAAATCAATCAAACGACAAGTCAAAATTAGTTTGCTCTCTCTTTCTTAATTCTTCGCTCGGAATTGGGGAGAGATATTAATGAAATTTGGTCGCTAATTTGGACTGGCAAGATGTAGACCGCATCCAGTGGTACCTCCTTTGACTCTCGGAATAATTCAATTGCAAAAGTTGTCTTTTGAAATCTACCCATTTAAAGCTAAGAAGCGTCATTCTTTTTTACCAGAATAAATATATTTTAATTTGTTAAGATGCGACGAATTTGTGCAATGCACTCGTACGTCATCTAGTATGTATGAATTTCATCAATTGACCAAAATTTAATGTGTCTATTCTTTGGACTTTAAAATGTTTCACGGTCGTTCACACTAATTAGGCCGTTGTAACTTCATGTAAAAAGTGACTTTATATTGAGTTAACTTCTTTAAAGGATAAAATTTTAATATTGTCAAGCCACAATTTTAAGAGTTGACAACTTTGATTAGTCCTTCCTACATAATTTGAATTTTTATTTATTTCTTTAATATATTATGAAAAATCATGTTGATATTTTAATAAGAGTGAGGTTATGGGGATACGCATATTACATAGTACAGAGCACTCGGTGTTATGAATGTATATTTTTTTATTATAAAGTTCAAACAGTCAAATTCGAACCCAATAAAAATGTACTCATCGATTAAATTTTATATTTTAAGATGATTTAAATCACTATATTCGAATGGAACATTCAAAAATAGTGATTTTTTATATATAAAAAATAGTAAAAAAAACAGGAAAAATGTAAATTTTGATTTTTGAGTACATTTTCACATAAATATTATATTGAGCAATTCATATGGACTGTTTAAAATTTAAAAATAGAAATATAGATCCAGAGCACAAAACAATATGTAATATGCATATCACCATGGCCTAACTCTTTTAATAATATTATTATCTTACAGTATATGTACAATAGGGGTGTCAATGACACCATTTTATTCGTTTATCTGACCCGTACCGTATCAGATAAAATGGGTATGGGTAAGAATTTTTTTTCGTAAACTTATCAGGTACGGGTACGGGTAAAGATTTTTTTCGTTATCTAAACAGGTAAGGGTACGGGTAAAGCCTATTCCGTACCCGTTACCCGATAGGGTAATTATAAAAAAAATTATATATATTATATATATTAATGAGCAATGAATATTAATTCTCAACTATTCTTGATAATTGTGTTACGCTTAATTAACTATTAAAAAACATAAATAAATTTCAGCAAATCTCAATAAAGTTTATACCTTTTAAACACGTATATATATTTGTGAAATGAATGTATTTTATATTACTTAGTAAATAATATTTTTTTATTATAATAGCATTACCCGTTATTTACCCGCTACCGTTTCGTAATCCGACAACCATAACGGGTAAGAGTAGAGGACAGGTAAAATTCGTAGCGGATAAGGATAGGATATGGATAAGAACAATTTGTAACTGGTACATGTATAAAAATGCTTCCACTTGATCCTTACCTACCCGTTGACACCCCTAATGTACAATCTATTTCATTAATTTTAATATAAAAGGTAAAAAGCTAACATTGATATTTTTTTAATGAGAATGTATGTTTTTTCTAACAAGGTTGTTCTTTTTACTATATCAAATCATAGAAATAAGAGTTCTATTAGTCCTACATGAAAAACGTGATAAAAATGAATTTACATAAAAATCTTAATAAATTTAAATTAAGTCCATTGACATAATATTGAGTATTTATTGATCAGTTGAACTCGCTTAACAATGAATATTTTAACAAATTTTGACAATATAATTTTAAATTAAGTTTAAAATTTTTTATAGATAAAAAAATATAGACATGTATAACAGTACAAATTTAATATTTCGTAAAAAAATGTTCAATATAAATTGTCGCAAGTTTAAAGTCAACTAATAAGCGGCAAAATTTAAATCAAATCATAGCACTTTTCATGCGCATCGATCCCAAATATAGTATATATCATAATTTAAAGATCAAATTTTATAATTATAAACTATTTATTATTACCGTGAAAATTAAATTTATTACATGCTAACTTGATACCCACACTACTAATTATTATATTTGAAACATTGGGCTTAATGTGAGGCTCAAGTTCCTCAATGACTTCGTAAGCACGGCGAAAGCGTTGTCCAATGCGTTATGCGTTGTAGTCTGGATGTCTTAACGGAAGGCTGTAGAGACAGTGACGTCCGTGTAATAAATTAAAGGGGAATTTCACGTATACCCCTCAAAAACTTCAAAATTAGGTATTTCCCCCTCTAAACTTTGAAATTACGTATTTCTCCCTTTAAACTTCAAATACTCTCAAATTTACCAATTTTATTGTCTTTTATATTAAAACTAATTCTAAATTTATAAAATATCCATTTTATCCTTTATTAAAAACATATAAAACCCATCAGACTCAAATTTGAATCTGAACGGTTCATCTACCGTCCGAACTGCTTTTAGATTTGTGTGCGCAAGATCGGCACAAATCTTGATGCGAACACACACGCATATTGAAGCTACATGCACAAATCTTAATGCAATGCACGTAGATCAGAATTGCTTTAAGATCCATGCATGCTACATCAGCACGAATATCGAAGTGATGCGCACAGATCTTAATGTGATGCTTGCGAATCGGACGGTAGAGGAACCCTTCAGATTCAAAATTGATTATGATGGGCTTTTATATGCTTTTAATAAAGGGTAAAATTGATATTTTAAAATTTTAGAATGAGTTTTAATATAAAAGACAATAAAATGGGTAAATTTGTGAGTTTTTGAAGTTTAGAGGGGACAATATGTAATATTAAAGTTTAGAGGGATAAATACGTAATTTTGAAGTTTTTAAGGGGTATACGTGAAATTCCCCCTAAATTAAAAATCACAACAGCTAATGACCTAATGTGCACGTGAGGAAATTATTTAATTGAGAAAAGGGAGGAATGAACTTGGATTAATTTCCATCGATTTGGATACGGTGTACCCAGCTTATCAAAAAGTGCTCTTTTGTCTTCTTCCTATCCAATCCTTCTTTTATTGTTTTAAATTATTTGATTGCAAATCAGCAAGCTGCTGTGAAATCGTCAAGATCAGACTGCTGACGCAGACCCTTATCTTGATCATTTCGTTAAGCAATAAATGCAATAAATCGTGTAGGCGGGTATGTATATTGAATGGAAAGGAACTTAAATAATAAGCGTTACAATCAAACCTATCCAAGATATATAAAAATAGAGGAGAGGTCAAATGCCTCGTTGCTTCATGTTCCAATTGTACTCTAATATTTTTATCTTCAATTTCAAAGTTCAAACAGACGATCCGAACCGTTCAACATAATATCCATGTTAAAATATGATTGGAGATCAAATTTTATATTTTTTGAATTTTTTTTACTATTTTTAAGATAGATACAAAATCATTGTTTTTAGAGGTCCACAATTTCGTGGAAAACAGTGATTTTGTACCAATCTTAAAATATAGTAAAAAAATTCCAAAAAATATAAAATTTGATCTATAAATATATTTTAATATGGATATCATGTTGAGCGATTCAGATCTTTTGTTTGAATTTTGAAATTGAAAATAAAGATATTGAAGTACGATTAGGGCATAAAGCAATGGAGCATTTGAGCCCTCCTCATAAAAATAAGTAATTAATGTAAAAGTATTATCCGATGATAGAGCACCTTATTTGATAAATAAGGAATCTATCGTTTCTAATTATGTCAGTATTTTTTTATGTGCAAAATATTCGTTTAAATTAAAAACTGAAGTTTAAACAATAATAGTGACATAAGTTCTTTGTTTTGAAAATGTAATTTACAAAATTTAAATTTAAATAACAACCACATAAAATTGATTGGGATTGTAAGTATTTTAGTTATGCTGTGTTATTTTCACAACCAACTGTCAAATAAACTAATCTTTCTCATTTATTTTGGTGGGGTCATGTATATGAATTAGTATATCTACATCTCTTCTCGTTATCATAAAAAATATTTTTCTAATAAGTATTTGTTTCGAAATGAAATTTGAAAAACGATTCCACTTAATCACAAAGCCTAAAATAAAGATCTTTGTCGTGGTGTTAATCGTTGAATCGTGAGCGCTGACGTAAGTGCAAATTCAGAACACCATAGCCACCTGCTATGGCAAAAGACAAAAATACCCCCGAAATGTCAAAACCAAGCAGAACTCCGCAACAAAACCGCATTCCTCCCCCTTTCCTTGGTTTTCAGTTTTCAATTTTTAAAGCTGTCCCTGCCTTTTCATCTCTATCTCATTTCCGCGTAGACCCCAAAATACGGAATTACCCCCCTACTTAACCTATAAATAACTCCACTAAAGTCAGACCCCTCGAGTAAACTCAAACACAAAAAGCTTATCTGTTCTAGCGAATTCACAATCAAAAGACAAAAACGAAAATGGAGTCATCATCAAGCGAATCGGGGTCACCGACAACCTCATCAGAGTATGCAACTGTCTGGTCGTCTCCACCTAAGAGACCGGCCGGCCGAACCAAGTTCCGAGAAACCCGCCACCCGGTTTACAAGGGTATCAGGCGTCGGAGCAACTCGAACCGTTGGGTTTGCGAAGTCCGAGAGCCCAATACAAGATCGAGAATCTGGGTTGGAACATTCCCCAGTGCTGACATGGCAGCCCGAGCTCATGACGTGGCAGCAATTGCGCTCAAGGGACGTGCCGCTTGCCTCAATTTTGCTGACTCGGCATGGCTCATCCACATGCCTTCCAGTTTCTCGAGTGTGCGGGAGCTTAAGCGCATGGCAATTGATGTTGCTGAGGCATTAAATGGGAGGGAGAATGGGGACAGGGTGTCAGACGCTTTGTCTACGTCAGCAAGCCAAGTGTCAGATGAAACTGAAGTGGTTAGTAGTGCAGCATCGTCTGATGAGGATGCGCCTTATTCCGATGGGTTTGACCGGATGGAGTTTAATTTGGATACAAACGGAGAGATGAATTTGGGGCTGTACTATTCGAGCCTTGCGGAGGCGTTAGTGATGGAGCCTCCACTGGGAAGTTATGGAAGTTGGGATGATGATGAAGAGAGCACAGAGGTGACTTTATGGAGCTACTCTGTTTGAAATTTGAAGATTTGAGTAAAGGAAACAGAGTTCCCTGTTTTACATTTAAATGGTTATGCATGTACCTTTATTTTTTATTTTTGAGGAAACTGTAGTTTGTAGTTAGAGAAGATGTTAATGTAACGGTAGAGAGAAATGTTCATATCCCCTCAACAAATTCTTTAAAATAATCCTCTTTTGGAAAGTCACGTGTCATGTGTTGCTAAGCAGATCTCCCATTTTAAGAAATTGGAGAGACTTTCTTCCTCCTCAATCGTCGCTTCTTTTTCGCCTCGAATCGTACCTCCTACCTACATACATATCTGCTCTAGAAAAAATTCTTACATTAACGCTAGATCTCTCCATCCTCTCATTCGTCATCTCCTTTTTCAGTTCCCTTGCTGCTTGTCTCCACTCACCTGCCTAAACTTCTCTCTTTGCTTCAACAACCGCTCTTTTCTTGGTACGAGTGCAAAGTGATTCTCACAACACATCAATGACTGCCGCGAGCGGGATCAAACGAGGATTTTAGTTGTCAGTGGTTTGAGCACAAAGCTCAGAGAGATCCTGTAAATGTTCAAGGATTGAAGCGATGAATAATGGAGGAGGACAATACTGATTTACTGGTAAGAAGCCATCAGAAGAGTTCACAGTGAAATTGGTAATTTTTTTTTTTTTTTTTGAAGTGATTTGACAGTGGTTGTCAAAATTACAGAAATATAAAACAAAACGCAACTACAATACAGCTAACAGAATTTTAGCCAAAGAGTTCCCTCTTGCACCACCTTGTGTCCCAGTACCTCTGCTGGTACCGTAAAATTTTGTTTGTCCTCTGCCTCAGTGAAATTGGCAGTTGACTATTCTAAATGCTTTTACAGACTTGAAACTGAAACTGTATGTATCGCTACATATTTGACCTTTGACCTCTCCCTTTTTAGTTGAACTATTTCGTGTTTACATTATATAGTCAAAGTTGATTGGATTTGATTAATTGACTTTAATTGAACCACTATTGCTCAATTTAGAGTTAATAGGGGATTGGAGAAAAATTCTACATTCTAGTAAATGAATGGTGAGTTGATAGAATTAAGATCATTCCGGTACCGTAATAGGGAATCTTCTAGAATTACTGGATCTGGACCGTTCTTTTTAACTTGGCACGAATTTCAAAGCTCAATAATACTGCCTTGTGCTAGTCCGAATCTCAAAGCGGCTGGGAGTTATTCTCAAACTGTAAAGTGATGAAAATCTTTTACAATATTGGATCTATTTGTATTGTATCAGATTCAGTGACAATATATAATTTACATGAACAGACTTTCGACAATTTTGCATTGTGTAATTAAGATTTAGATACTTCTAATTAAGTGCATATAATGTCCTTACAATTACTCTAATTCTGATTTCTTGATTAAACCACGTTCATGAATGACACCATTGATTAAATTGTTAATTTGAGTCAAGTTGGTTATTAAAATATGATTTTCTGGGAAGACAAACATTTTCATGTATAGTACCAACATATTTTTACTATAGAAACTAACGACATAAAATTAGTTTAAATTTATTTATAATTTAAGGATCCGACTAATTGTCCTCAAGCTTCAATCCCCAGTTTTTCTCCAAAAAAACTGTCATTTGACTTGCGCGAATACTGTAAAACTCTGCAACCAATACTGTAACTTCAACAACAGATCATGTATAATAAGAAGTTTAAAAGTCTGACAATCCAAGTTAGTTGGAAGTGGTCCCCAAGTTAGTTGCAAACAGTTAGCAACTTGCAAAAACACTGTACTTCCGGCTGTACTTGAAAAACTGACGGCTTCTAGAAGGTTTCAAAAACAAGCCACTTCTCAAACTTGTAGTTATTTACAAATAACACCTAAAATTGTGCAAAATTAATTTTTTTGCATCAAATTTTTTTTTTCGATATTAAAATTTTAAATTTATTTTTTTATTTTTTTCGTATTTTTATTTTTTACGTAATTTTTTTCTTCAATTATTAATATTTGTATATCGATCTATATCATGTGAAATAAGACTTACATACTGTAAAATTAGCAGATGCAAACTATAAAACTGACATATTTTAACAGCAAAACTTCAATACTGTAAAATTGTATCCAAATAACATATGCAAGTTATAAAATTTCATTAATCACAAAATTAACTATTCAAAATCATAAACTATAACCAACAACTGTAATATGTCACCACCCATAACTGTTACCACCTATAATTTCACAGAATACTGTAAACAGCTTTAATTGTTCACAAGCACAAACAAAACTTCAATAAAAAACATGGCTAATACATCAATACAAACATGGCTTCTTCACTTCATAACCCTCTGGTGCACATTATTCGGATGAGTGAGAAGTTTCATTGCTAGAACAACACGTTCTTTGGATATATCATCCTGCAAAAAAAAAAAAGATAAATAAGCAAGGTTAAAAATTGGAGTTACGAACCATAAGCAGATGCAAACATTCAAAACAACATACTGTAAAATTGTTGTATGTATCCTACAAAATTGTTGATGTATCCTGTGAAATTTATAATGTAAAATTGCACATAAGCTGTAAACTAAAAGTAAAAACTGTCTAATACATAATTTGCATCTGCTAATTTGACAGTATTGAAGGCTTATTTTACATGATATAGATCCATAAATAAATATTAACAATTGTTATCTGTATCTTGTAAAATTATCATATGTATCATGTAAAATTATTATATGTATCCTGTAAAATTGCACATATGCTGTAAACTAAAGTGAATACTGTAACCCTAGTGAATCATAGTAAAAACCGTCTAATACATAAACTTTACACATGACTAATACTTCCTGTAATAAACTGCATCAATACTGTAAACTTACTAGATAAATGAACTGTTTAATGCTGTTTATGAGTACAACTGTTAAACAATTCCTCTAACTATGACTAACAAAAGTGAATCATGTAAACTGTTGCACATATCCTATAAAATTGCTATATGTATCATATAAATTACATCATGTTATAAACTTGTATAACCATACTGTAAATTTTTACATATATCTTACATAACCTATAAAACTATTGCTTGAATCTTGTGAAATAATGCATATATACTATAAAATGCTAAAGTTAACAAAATTACCTGATCAATACATCCTGTAATAAATCCATCCATACATTAAAGTTAATAGATAAATACTGAAATTTTAAACAAGTACATATATCCTATAAATTACTGTGAAACTGTAAATCTATTGCATGAATCCTGTAAAATTGTACCTATATCCTGTAAATCTATTGCATGCATCATGTAAAATCTATTGCATGCATCCTGTAAAATTGCACATATCCTGTAAACTAAAGTGAATACGGTAACCAAAGCGAATCATAGTAAAAACTGTCTAATACATAACCTTTACACCTGACTAATACATCCTGTAATAAACTGCATCAATACTGTAAACTTACTAGATAAATACTAGAATTTTATTAAATGTTATACATTGTCTAATGCAGTTTATCAGTACAAATGTTAAACAGATCCTGTAACTATGATTAACCAAAGTGAATACTGTAAACTCTTGCACATATCCTGTAAAATTGTTATATATATCCTATAAATTGCATCCTGTTATAAATTGCATTCATACTGTAAATTGTTACATATATCCTACAAAAATATTGCATGAATCTTGTGAAATAACTCATATATCCTATAAAAATATTGCATATATGCTATAAGCTATTGCATATATGCTATAAGCTATTGCATATATATTATGGAAAAATGTTAAACAGGTCCTGTAAAATAAATAAAAGAAATACAACGCATAGATCATGTAAAATATTTGATATATGTTGTCAAACTGTGAAACAGATCCTAAAAAATTCTATACATAACATTTTAACCTAACAGATAGATCCTGTAAAATAATAACTAGAACCTGTAAATCTATTACATGAATCCTGTAAATTAAAATCAGTAAATAACTCACTGAATTTAGATTTCACTGCTGGCCTTCAATCTGAATCGCAAAGTTCATCGGAGAATACAAATTCCGTAGTGCGATTCTCAGATAGAACGCTAGTAGAATAAATCATGTATCAGTAATTTTATATATAATAGTTGAAATTATGAAACTTGAGGTTTAGTGTTATCAAAATTGAAAGCATGTATCAGCTCGATTCGCATCTCTCGATCATCCAGGAAATTAATCCATATTATCCAAGAAAGCGGATCAATGCAGAATCAAATAATAGATCTGATTACTATCTATTTTAAGCAACTGTAACAAGGTAGATATAACTATTGTATATACCATTTCAATTGTCTACTCACGAAACGACACTGTTATACTCCTTTTGAATGATATTCACTGGATCTAGATAAAAATCTACCCCACTATCAACTTAATTTGAGAAAACAAAATATAATATGATGCATAACGGGAACACAGAAGGAATAAGAGATACAAAAATTAAACAAATAGAAACTCATCTGAATCTCCACTCTTGTTTGCATATGCACGTGATGTGAAAATCCAAATCGAAAAGATCAAAACAGAAAAGAAAAGACAAATAGATCAGTAAAATTACACTTAAACCCCGGGACAAGCTCAGATTGATTGCAAATTCTGATAAAAATGAGTAGAGAAACATTTATTTTATTTTATAATTTTTAGTAAGAAATTTTTGACTAATCTAATAAAGTAATGTGCAATATTTCTTACCAAAGCTTGAAATGATGCATGCACTATTTGGAGGAGCGAGCCAGAATCGAACCAGCACGGCTGATTGAAGCAAATATTTACATCTGTTCACTACTTTTGTTAACCCGTTTTGACCAATTGAGAGAAGGGCTTCTGCTTTCAAAAGAAATTACGTCACCTAGATCGGAGAGAGTTGATAGAAGGAACAACAAAAGAAGAGAGAACGATGACACAGAGACAAATAGATCTGTTTTGTCGAACTGTCGAGGAGGAAGCGCGTGGCCTGACTTGGCGGAGGTGGACTCGCCTTCCAATGGGAGGTGGTCGATCTCGACATAGAGCCACCGGAGCCGCGGTCTCCGTTGCCGACGCAGAGCCACCGGAGAATGTCCCGCCGCTACGGTGACGATGGCCGGAGAAAGCGGATCGGATCGGATCGGATCGCAGAAGGAGAGAACTAGGTCACGACCTCTCTAGTCTTTTTCTCTCATGCAACCACTTTGGCATCGGGAAATTTCAGATCGGAAATTTTTTCATTCTGAGATATTGGAGGAGAGAGAGAAAGAGAACTGGAAAAGATGGAAAAAAAAATAAAGTTGATAGTTGAAAGGTTGACCGCAATTACCGTTAACGACAGTTTAAATCAGTTGAACTCTTATCTAATTAGTTTGGGGATAATCCGGGGACGATGGGCTGGAGAACAGTGCCTTTCTTCTAATCCAAAGGTCAAAAGGAATCATTAAGGACGTTGGTTAGGCCCCACAATTACACTCAAACCTCACTTACGGTCCCCCCGGGTAACCAGAAAACAGCTGGGTGTTAGCACGTGTTGCATGCCAAAACATGTGGTAATTGGGATTCGGGTTCGGATTAGTTTCACTACGGGCTATCATCATTCGTCAGGTCTTCAAATTGGAAACGAATCTGCTGAAATTTTCACCGGTGAACAGTATTTTTGAAAGTTTTGCTTTCGTGAATCCAATTGTCAAGTTGTTTCTAGATGCTTGCACAGAAAAATTAACTGTTTTCAAGATATGTGCATAGAAAAAGTTGAACGGCTAGATTCGGAATTTCAGAAATTTCAAGAATACTGTTCACGAATGATGGATTTCAGCAGATTTCAATTCCTTTGAATTGGGTTGGATTTCGGTTCATTTCATTTTGGATTTCGATTCATTAGATTTTAGATCATCTCAGTTTCAAATTAGTTTGACTAGTCGGATAGTTTTGTTACTGTATAGATAGTAAGCAGACGGGTCGGATCAGATTCGATTTGGGTAAATTTGACTTTTCATGTCGAATTTCGGATCATTTTGAATCGAACTTGGAAGCATTTGTTTTGATATTTAGATCAGTTTGACTTTATAAAAGTAATCTGAAGATCAATTCGAATTTTGATTCAAAATTGTATCGTTCTTTTTACCGAGTCATATATTACCACCTCTATTCTTCTCCTCGCGTGATGTCGTAATCAGGTTAATTATTCAATTAGTCTAAACAATATTTATGACGGGTCCAAGAGTCCAAATCAAATGTTTTTTTTTTTAAATTAGAAATAAGAAACTCCATCAAGCTAGTCTGTTTAATATCGAATAATCTCATTTTAATTTGCATGCGGTGCTATCTGCTACCTAAACAGCCGATATTTTTATTAATACCCCACAAAAAAAACAAATTATCAAATCTGCTCTCACCCCAAATTTATTTTTAAATCTACCCCAACCGTCCAGCCACTGGGCGGTCCAGTTTCCATAGCTGACCGCCCAGCTGCTGGGCGGTCCGCTAGTGATTTTTTTTTTTTTTTTTTTAAGAGACAATATGAATATCAAGATGCTGAATTCTTAACGCTAAAAATTCGGATTTTTTTTTAAATATTAGTTAGATTACTTCTTTTAAGCATATTTATACTAAAATACGCTAAATTACTTGGAATTATGTTAAATTACGTTGAGTTACACTAAATTACTTTAAATTACGCTAAATTACATTAAATTACGCTAAAATAAGGTAAATTACGCTAAATTACATATGAATAGGGACGGTATCTTCACTGAAAAGGCGAAAAACGACGACGAAACTTCAAACGGTCATAAAACGGCGCTCCAGTGTCCGATTTCAGCAAATGACCACTTTTCGGAAAGCTTGCAAAAATGCGCATGCAACCATGCTGCTATGCCAAATTCCAAAATTCAGAATCGCCAAAAAACAAACGGAAGAGTCTCAAAACTTTAGTTGAAGTTTCTGATTAAGATTTTCATTTCTATTATTCAATCCAAGTAGCTCAGTAAATTAGTTACATAATGAACTTGTAGAATACCAATTTTTACTATTTTCGGAATTTTTTTACTATTTTTTATGATTCATGAAAGATGGCACAGAATCGGTCTACTTTAGCGTAATTTTGCGTAGTTTACCATATTACTGTATTTCAGCATAATTAGCGAAGTTATTGTTATTTAGCGTAATTTAAAGTAATTTAGTGTAACTCAACGTAATTTAACATAATTCCAAGTAATTTAGCGTATTTTAGTATAAATATGCTTAAAAGAAGTAATCTAACTAATATTTTTAAAAAAAATCCTAATTTTTAGCGTTAATAATTCAGCATCTTGATATTCATATTGTCTTTATATAAAAAAAAAAATCACTATCGGACCGCCCAGCCGCTGGGCAGTCAGCTATGGAAACTGGACCGCCCAGTGGCTGGGCAGTTGGGGTAGATTTAAAAATAAGTTTGGGGTGAGGGCAGATTTGATAATTTGTTTTTTTTTTTTGGGGTATTAATAAAAATATCGGCCAAAACAGGAATGCAAAAGGCACTATCCAACTTTTAGTGCAATTGAATTTTTTTATATAACCTTTTTTATGAAGGTCAGTCTTCTTTTTCTATATATATTCAAGAGAAGAGTTAAAAATGTCTTCATTTTTTGTGTCTCCATCATGTCTATATTTTTAAAACATTAAAAAAACTCAAAATTTAAATTATAAACTTCAAAATAAAACTATTAGGTGTGATTTATATTATTTTCTCTGTATGTTCATAAAAAAAAATATCACAATTTAGTTTTGTTTTATGTAAATTAATAAGTTGAAAAATCAACATTTAGAAATTATTCACATTAGTACGATTTTACAAGCTCTTGATGACAACCAAAGTAAAGTTGAAATATCATAATTTTTTACACGTGCATAGATAAATTGATGTAGATCATATCTAACAATTTTATTTTAACTTTTAAATTTTAAATTTTTGAGTAATTAAAGTTTTTAAAATGAAGGCATAATGAAGACATTTGAACCCTCCTCTATATTCAACCATATATCCATTATGCTATTTCCCCGTATGTTAATAGATATTAATGAATTTATTTCTCAATGTTATTTCCCCGTATGTTAATAGATATTAATGAATTTCAAACGGTGAATCTTAACCGTTCAAACCAATCTATTTCATTAGTTGTGCGTTTACATGCAAAATATATAATTTTTCGAATTTATGTATCAAGTCAAGCAGTCAAATGTGTCAGTTTTTAAGTTAATTTTAACGCATTCATTTTTCAACATTTTTGACCGCTTGATTTGATACTAAAATAACTAGAAAATCTAAAAAATTTACATGTAAACGCATCACTCATAAAATAAATTGGTTTGACGGTTCGGATTAGTCGTTTGAAGTCTATCCAATCAGTTTTGTAATTGATGTTATATGACACGGATGTCATACTAGCCGGACTCTATTATTTTTTTAATTCTTATCCTTCACAACTTTCAATAGTCCGAACTACTGATTAAAGCAGTGTTGTAAAAAAAAGGTCTTAACTACTGATTAAACGGCCGTTTAATCGTTAACGGCGGCCAAACTGTTACAAATACATTTAACGGATGCATGTTTGCGGATGAAAATGATTAATCGGCTATTTTGCCGTTTAATCGTCTGTTTATTTCTGTTTATTCACATTTATTCCAGAGAATATTTATTTTTCAAATTATGTCTTTTTATGTGGTAGCGTGTGATAATAAGATTTATAAATCTTGTATTGTAGTTTTATTTGTGCTTGGATATACATCCAATATTTTTTATATATGTTTTTTCTTCTTACTTATTTTGAAATTGATTAATTCTTCTATTATTTATATACCATATTTTTTCTTACTTACTGATATAATTTTTTTCAATTAGTACGACGTGTTCATTTATGAAATTAAGTTGTTATCATAAACTAAATTTAGTAATTTTATGTTGGAATGTTTCATTTCTTTCAAATAATATGTATTAGTATTTGAAAAAGCTTAATTCTCAAATTTATTTTTTCATTAAATAAATGTGTTACTTATATATGTAAAATGCTTATGTGTTAAGAAAAATAAGCGTAATATCATGTTATAACAATAAAATATATATACTTAAATTTAATAAAACTATTAAATTATTCGCATATTTGTGATTAATCGGCCGCATACCGATTACCGATTGTGCGCGGAGAGTAGCAGCCAGCAATCAAACCACGGCCCAGCCGCTGAATGTATGGCTTTAAAGCAACACGCTGCTCACTCCCGAAAAGAGAAAACAATAAACTAATCAGACCTGCCAGTCACTTTCCCATCTCAGCTGTTGTTTAACACTCCGCGCGTTTTTGGGTGCGCTTCCTTTTCCCTCTCCACAACCTATAAATACTTTCCTTCCTTCTATTTCTTTATCCATTTCAACACTCAGAAGTCAGAACTTACAGTTCACTGTCCGACTCTACTAATCTACTCACATTCTCTAATTATCAACCCAGAGATCAATTAACACTTCAATGGAATCGTCTTCTAGCAGCGACACGGACTACACGACTGTTTGGTCAGCGCCTCCGAAGAAACCATCGGGCCGCACCAAGTTCAAGGAAACAAGACACCCAGTTTACAGAGGAGTTCGGCGAAGAGGCACCACGAACCGGTGGATCTGCGAGGTCAGAAACCCCAATAATAAATCGAGAATCTGGCTTGGTACTTTCCCGACTGCTGAGATGGCCGCTCGGGCGCATGACGTGGCAGTGATGGCTTTGAGAGGTCGCTCTGCTTGCCTGAACTTTGCTGACTCAGCATCACTAATCAGCATCCCTTCTTCCTTCTCAAGCGTAAAAGAGCTCAAACAGGCTGCCATCGAGGCCGCCAAGGCGCTTCATTCAAGGAACTCATCAGACTTGGCTGAGAACGTCTCTTCCTCAGCATCATCAACTGAGATTGTATCTAACAGCAATCCGGTTGCCAATGATCAAATGGATTCTAATTGGGATGGAGATGGAGATATGAATTTGGGGCTGTACTATACGAGCTTGGCCGAGGGACTGATGTTGGAGCCTCCTTTTGATTGGATTGGTGATTTAGACGACAATCAATGGTGTACGCCGGTTTCTCTCTGGAATTGAATATGCTCTGTTTCACCTTAGTGTCTTGTTGGACTAGGGAGCACAATGTACCCATTAATCGTAGTGTACTTAAAAGTAGCATTTGTTAATTCGTTAATTCATTTATTAAATAGGCTTGAATTACATTTTTGTGGAGTCACATTAAATATAAATTCGCTTGTAAAACTAATTAATAAAGCAAGGGAATATAAACATGAATTACCTGACTGAGTACAATTTGATCTGAGTCGGCAGTTTTTAACTTGGCACGAATTTCAAAAGTTAAAACAGACTCCCTATGCCAAAATAGGCATGGAACTTTTGTTGTTATTATTGTTTAAACTTCAGTTTTGAAGTTAAACAAATATATACTTTTGCACTTAAAAGAATATTGACCTAATTACAAATGATAGGTTCCTTAATTTTCAAATAAGGTTCTCTATCATCGGATAATACTTCCACATGAATTACTTGGGAACGATTGGACTTCTAATTTTATATATTTTGGATAAGTTTGTTGATTGTAACTCTTATTATTTAAGTTCCTTTCGACTCAATACATAGAGGTGAAAACCGCGTCGATAATATCCAATCTATATTCGATCCGTATTAAAAAAATTAGAATAAGGATCAAACGTACGGATAGGGGAGGATGGGCGTGTGGTGTTTGGGGTTGCTGCCGGTGAGGGATTACTGGATCGAGGCGGGGTTGCAACCACTTGGGCATAGGTGAGGGATGATGTGTAGGGGATGTAGGGCTTGGTCTTGGGAGGAGGTTCCTGGGCTTCAGTTGTAGTCTTCCATTGGTCGGGGTATCGCCTACGGCGTCGCACTACTTGTCATTCTCCGGTTGCCGCTTGAGGTGGGTAAGTCTTTGGTTGGGAGCTTGCCATCTTCCGCATGGTAGGTTTCCAAAAAAAAAAAAAGTAAAAAAATTATGAGGGATGTGTCTACATTGAATGTCAACATCCGTATTCGATCCGTATTCATGTAGACATATCACTCGTAAGGTAGATGGATTTTAATTGTTCGGATTTGTCATTTGAAGTAAAATCCGATAGATATTAGAGTTAAGTTCACAAAGAGACTTGGTAAATTTAAAAATACCTTAGTTCTACTCATATATCATATAGTTTATACCATATGAGACCATTCTATCGGGCTTCCTCCCCAGAATTCCTTCTCTCACTCAAGAACTCTACATGGGATAACCAAACGTTTTGATTCTTCTTAACAGATTGATGAATTTAGTAGATCCATGCTTGTAAGGGTTTGTAAAGGTTGTGATTCCTTATTGAAATTATGGTACCCCATATTTTTAAAAACAAAGGCATTACTTGCTGTTACGCTCAATAGCACTTTATAGAAGGCAATGGTCATTGTTAGAGATTGATTTTCAAAAGATAATCCCATCGTCAGTGTTATAATTTAAATCAGAGGGAAAGGACAAGGACAAGGGTATGATGGGAAAAAATATATTAAAAAATACTTAATTGTGAGTTATTAATTCAAAGGGGCAAATAAGAAAGAAAAATCAGAGTTAAAAAGATATATTAGATATAATTAAGATTAGGGCTGCCAAAAAAGGTTCGTAGTTTGTGATTCGATTGACTTTAATTCGAAAAAAATTCGCAATTAACTTGTTTGTTTGAAGTTCGTTCTGAAACAAATCAAACTAGTTCGGTTCGAATCTTATTAAAACTCAAACTCAAACTGGGTATAATTCGTTCGAAATTGGTCGCAAACTATTTAGGTTTGAATCTCAAATTAATATGTATCGTTCACATTAGAGCAACGCCAGTGGCTCAGTGTAAAATCAAAGTTTCATTTCAAATAGATACAAATAGATACCTTATATGCATATAAGATAAAATCCTAGAAAATCTGATGGATAGTTTTATACTAAGAGCTCCAATCATAATTTCATGAGATTTGATGGTTTTTACAACTCATTGGATATTTGTCCTCAGTTGTGTTTGGATAATATTATTTTTCATCCCTCAATTTATTTCCCAGATTAAATTCCCATTGCAAGTCAAAATGTTAAAAAAAAAAAAATACATCAAGTCTGATCAAAGAATTTTTTTTTCCAAGAAACTGAGCATCATTTCTCTCTTTCACAAAGTATCATTAAGTAAATGAGATAAACAAAAGTATATATTTCATAGCGGGTCCTTGTCTCCCGAGGATGCCAAGTCCAGCCAGGTTGTCACCTGTGCCCTTCCACGCACCTGGAAACTAGAGATCATTTGCTCTGGAGTTGTGAGTACTCCTCGAGATTCTGGAATGGCCTGCGAGCACAACATAATATTCCGCCGCTGCAAGGGCATACAGTTCGGGACCTATGGACAAGGACGGGCCAGGCTTTGATTCGGACTCAGAGGGCTCGTTGGGATGTGATATGGGCGGCAGGTGCGTGGGCGCTCTGGAAAGAGCGTAATAGAAGATATTTTTCAAACAAGCGAAGAGCAGTGGGTCATCTCATCAATGACGCAACACTGGAAATAGAGCGCTGGATGGACGCCGGCTAGGGTTCATATAAGAACTAGGGTTACGATAAGAGCTTTTCATAAGTTGCATTTAAATTAGAGGCACTGTATGTAAATATAAGGGGAAGCGCAGTGCAACATGCAAAACTTCTGTAATTATTTTTTTACCAATTAATATATCTGTTAACGGAATTTCCGTTAACCATCAAAAAAAAAAATAAGTATGAGACAAAACTCATAACTAGTATAAAAATAATACTTTATATTTAGACAATAATAATATAAACATATTTTTATGTGACAAAACTGTTTTTCCTTCATAAAAAAATCAATAAACATAAGTAATTAATGTTTTACAATTTGAAATTTTTTCAGAGTTATTTAATTTATATGACCATTTTTTATGAATTTTATTTAATTTGATTCTAATAAATTAAATGTTACTATAAATAAGAAAATTTGAATAAATGTACATATTTTCAAAAAGAATTAAATTTTTCCACAATTATACTCACGGTATAACCGAACATTTATTTTCGCATGTTCTCATAATTATTTCTGTGCACAACTATGGATATGAGTCTCCGTAAATTAATTTGTAAGTTCTTTTTTTTTAAAAGCTTGATAGAGATAATTTGTAAGTCTCAAACCCATAAAATCACATCCTGCGTAATTCATAATTCAGTAACAATCCAACATGCTCAATATAAGTTAAATAAAAAAAAAATAGTTTTACATGATGTTACAAGGGCTGAACGCCCGTGACACTTTTGTATTCCTAAGAATAGAAACAATAAAATTTTGGTCAACTAGTGAACTATGAGGGAAGCGTGCTATACTTGTAAATTAGGAAAATAAATCTGCTGTGATTCTCGGAGAATCACATGACCCTGCGATCCGATCTCAATTGTTGGTCTTTTTCGAAATGTGTGCATGAAAATTTACTTTCCTGAGAACGTTTCCGAAATCCGTACACGGAAAAGTTTGAACCGTTGATCTCGGAATTTCAGAATCCTGCGATCCCTCTCGGAATCGCAGCAGATTGGAACTCATAAATTAGGCTAAGCTGACCAACAATTCAAACATACTAGATGACGTAAGAGTGCCTTTCCAGTTGGGGTGCAAATGGATCGGATATTAAAATATGAATTAGATATTAACGGATACGAATACGGATGCAGATATAATTCGGATATATAATTCATATATTATAAACAAACAATTATCGTCAAATATTTCTTTGAATGAAAAGATAAAACAAAGAAGAAATACACACGAAAACTGACTACTGCATATCAATATCTTTTCCAAATGCTTAATTTATAACTATATTACTTAAATGCATCACTCAAAATAAAAAAAAACTATAGTATGTATTAAGTACCAGTTGACTTTTAAATTAGAAAAAGAAAATACTTGCGCCAACACTTTTTAAAATATTGGGTCATAATACTCGATACCAACGTAAGGAACAATTACAACACAAGACTGAAGCGACAAATTGATAAGTTAGAGATCCAATCCAATCCAACACTTTAAGTTATTGGGCTGTAATAAGTATACGGATATCCGAAAATTTAAAATATACGGATAATTGATCCGTATCCGTATCCGATTCTGAAACCGAAACCGTATTTGTATCCGAATCCGTATCCGTATCCGCAACAATCCGTATCCGAATATCCGAATTCGCAAAAA
This sequence comes from Carex littledalei, assembly GCA_011114355.1. Lineage (NCBI taxonomy): Eukaryota > Viridiplantae > Streptophyta > Magnoliopsida > Poales > Cyperaceae > Carex > Carex littledalei. The sequence continues at coordinate 8,189,225 of CM022099.1, read as the reverse complement.
TTCGGATACGGATCCGGATTCCGACGGATAATATCCGATCCGTTTGCACCCCTACTTTCCACAAAGTCGTCACCATCTTAACAAATTAAATTATAGTTAATTCTGGAAAAAAAAAAAAGGAGTAACAAAAGAATAACGCTTCTTGGCCTTAAATGAGTAGCTTTCAAAAGACATGTTTTAGATTAATTAATCATTTTTGGACATGTTTTATGGTATTAAATTAATTAAACGGAGTAGAGACTTCCTTTGCTTTAGATTATGGTTCTAGTAATATTGGATTTGAAGTTGCAAATATTTTTGTAATATCAAGCTAATTGAATTTAATTCTATGTTTATTTATTTATTTTGAGAAAACTATAAAGTCAAGTAGATTAGTCTTTCAAATTCTAATGTCACAAAGTATTTTCCATGCTAGTTTCGAACATGCATCTTCGACACAAAGTGTTAATTTTGTTTCTAGAACAAATGTGGGTTCTTTTAGGTATATGTTTATTGAATTAGGCTCACTATCAATGCAAGAGAAAAGAACAAATGTGGGTTCTTCTTGGAATATTGGATACCATATTCCCATTTCCAATACAAGAAAAAAGAATCATTTAGGGCGTCGCTCAGGCCCCACAGTTACACTCAAACCTAAGGGTGTAAACGGATCCGGATTATCCCGTTCCGAATCCGCTCCCGTATCCGGTTACTATCCGTATCCGTTTTAAACGGAGCGGATACTTAACGGATACGGATATATATTGTATAACTCCAAAAGTCACGGATATGGAAACGGATACGGATGGAGAAGTACAAACGGAGCGGATATCCGCACTATCCGAATCCGCCAATACTCCCAGTTTCTCCGGGCCTCAAATTCGCTAATCTTTTTTCTCTCTTTCCAGTTGCTAAAGGTTTATATATTCTCCGTCTCTGTTTCTTTACCCATTGTGGGACTATACTTCATATCCGGAATAAAGTTATTTTTTGTTGAAAAGCACGCCTTGGGAGCTGAGAGCTTTCTCGCCTTGGGACCCGGCCCGGTCATTTAAATTAAACAATTAATTTGGCATGTGGGCCCTGCCTCTTCGTCTTATTTATTTTTTTAATTCACGAGGAATTTGATGGAACTCCTTGAGATATATAAATTAAAACAAAAGACATCTTAAATAAGCACCATGAATCAGAGAAATCATATATATAATATTTTACAAATTACTAATTTAATTTAATTTAAATAAATTAACTTAAATTATTCATTCATTTTTATATTTAAAGTTTATAATTAGTATTTGTATCTTAAAGTTCTGATAACTCAATTATTCGATAATTATCCGTTCTATATTTGTATTCGAATCCGTATCCGTAAATTATCCGCTCCGTATCCGTTTAAGACGGATATGGTTTTAAATTTTGGTATCCGTTTACTATTCATATCCGTATCCGTATCCGCTCATTGAAGGACGGATACGGATTTGGTATTAGCATTATCCGCTCCGAATCCGCTCCGTTTACACCCCTACTCAAACCTCATTTAAAATAACAAAATAACAACTGGGTCTTAATTTAAAATAACAATTGTACCTAGTTATTTCACTTCTACAGGTAGCTGGCAACCAGTTACTCGGCTTGTGCTCATAGACACATGTACCATGCCTCATGCTATAGATTTTTCTTTTTTTTTAAATTGCAATTTTAGTGAACATGTGGTAATTAAGTAATCGGGCGGATATTGTCCGATTTTGATAGAAGTCGGAGTCTTGTTCGGATTAGATTCACAGCCCAGCAATCAAACCAACGCCCCAGCCGCTGAATATAGCTTGAAAGCAACACGCTGCTCACTCCCCCAAAAAGAGAAACAATAAATTAATCAGACCTGCCAGTCACTTTCCCATCTCAGCTGTTGCTTAACACTCCTCCGCGTTTTGTGCGCTTCCTTTTCCCTCTCCACAACCTATAAATACTTTCCTTCCTATTTCTTTATCCATTTCAAAACTCAGAACATCATACAGTTCACTCTCCGACTCTACTAATCTACTCACATTCTCTAATTATCAACCCAGAGATCAATTAACACTTCAATGGAATCGTCTTCTAGCAGCGACACGGACTACACGACTGTTTGGTCAGCGCCTCCGAAGAAACCATCGGGCCGCACCAAGTTCAAGGAAACAAGACACCCAGTTTACAGAGGAGTTCGGCGAAGAGGCACCACGAACCGGTGGGTCTGCGAGGTCAGAAACCCCAATAATAAATCGAGAATCTGGCTTGGTACTTTCCCGACTGCTGAGATGGCCGCTCGGCGCATGATGTGGCAGTGATGGCTTTGAGAGGTCGGTCTGCTTGCCTGAACTTTGCTGACTCAGCGTCACTGATCAGCATCCCTCCTTCCTTCTCATGCATAAAAGAGCTGAAACAAGCTGCCATCGAGGCGGCCAAGGCGCTTCATTCAAGTAATTCGTCAGACTTGGCCAAGAATATCTCTTCCTCAGCATCATCAACAACTGATACTGTTGACGAGAAGGAAGTGGTCTCGTCATCATTGTCTGTATCTAAGAGCAATCTGGTTTCCAATGATCATATGGATCTTAATTGGGATGGCAATGGAGATACGAATTTGAAGCTGTACTATGCGAGCTTGGCCGAGGGACTGATGTTGGAGCCTCCTTTTGATTTGTTTGGTGATCTAGACGACAATCAATGGTGTACGATGGTATCTCTCTGGAGTTGATGTTTTGAAATTTTATTTGGATATATAGTTTTGGGAGGCATTGAGTATGCTCTGTTTCATCTTAGTGCCTTGTTGGAATAGGGAACACAATGTACTTATTATTCGTAGTGTACTTAAAGTAGCATTCGTTAATTCATTTATTAAATCGGCTTGGATTACATATTTATGGAGTCATAGTAAATATTTATGGGGTAAATTTTGTCCAACAAACCACTAAGAGTATCTGCATATCTGAAACTATTAGAGTTTCTAATTTAATGTGGCAGTTACTAAATCAATTTTAGAAATGTAGATGGATTTTTTCTTTAGCAACTTTGCTCAATAATTTTTTATTAAGAAATCATTTATAAACTCTGACATGGCAAAACGATTGGCCTATATTCGCTAAAATTAGTTTAATTTACTATTGATGTGGCTTATCAATTTTAATTTACTGATGATGTGGCTTATTAGAAACTCTAAAATTAGTTTCAGGGATGTGAACATTTAGAAACTCCAGAGTCTATAATTTTTTAAAAGCAGTTAACAGTTATTTAAAAACTCTAAGAGTTTCAGGGATGTAGTCTATTGGGGTGCAAACGGATCGGATAAAATCCGACCGTATCCGAATCCGTATCCGAAAATTAGATACGGATATCCGATATCCGAATATCCGTGCGGATACGGATACAGATATGGTTTTGAATATTAATTATCCGTATCCGAATAGTAGATATATACTATATAGTTTAATATATATTATGAACATCTTTATGTATATATCCACGGATATCCGATATCCGATCCGTATCCGTACGTATCCGTCTAATATCCGATCCGTATCCGTATCCGAAAAATAAAAACGGATAAGGATATGGTTTTACCACTATCCGATCCGTATCCGATCCGTTTGCACCCCTAGATGTAGATACTCTAAGAGCATCTACATCCCTAAAACTCTTAGAGTTTCTAAGTAACTACTAACTAATTTTCAGAAATTATAGACTATGGAGTTTCTAAGGGTTCACATTCCTGAAACTAATTTAAGAGTTTCTAAAATGCCACATCAGCAATAAAATAAAATAAAGAAAAAAATTAAGCGAACACCGGCCAATCATTTTGCCAACTCACAGTTTATAAACGATTTCTTATTAAGAAATTCTTGAGCACAGTTGCTAAATAAGAAACTGGTCTATATCCCTGAAACTGGTTTAGAAACTGCCACATCAGATTAGAAACTCTAAGAGTTTCAGGGATGTAGATGCTCTAAGTATTGAATTAATATCACCTCAAGTCACAGACAGTTTAGATCCGGATCGCCCAATTAAAATTGACACAAATATTAAAGAAGCTATGTATAGTTCACTTGGAATCATATTGGTCCGGATTCTGATCGGACGGCTCGGATCTAAACCAAAATATTCTGTTATCGCATAGGACTTCCAAGTGCATTTGACCTGCCTCCGCCCCAAGATTATTATCTATCTAAATAAGCATTATTCTAAGTCAAAATTTTATTATTAATCGTAATAATACAATACAACATGATAATAAAATTAAAATAATAATTTCAATTCAAATTATTACCCATGTAAATCAAAAGTACTATTCCCTTGATGTAACATTTAGGAGGAAGAAAGGTAGTATTATGATTAGAGATAAAATTTTCTTAGCTGAAACCTTCATGATTTCAGGATTGCATTAAAATTAGACAACTAATCAACAATATTAATAGATATTTACCAATTCTACTGTTGGCATATGGACGATTTACTTATTATAAAAATTTATTTTTAAAAGAATTATTAGTATTATATTAGCATTAAATTAAATCGGATATTTATATAGGTATCGAATTAAGTTCATATTTGATTATGATAGGTTGATTAAAACTATACCATACCCATTATAATCATGTTCATAGTTTAAATATCTATCCAACTTAACTAAGTTCAAATAGGTTCCAATTAATTTGGAGCTCAATCGGAAAAGGAGTTATAGTTAGTATAATTTGATTTGTTCTTAATTAACTAAAAGAAATTGCTATTTCAACTTAATTAGGTCGTTTCATAAAAATACACTGGACCATAAAAACATTTCTTATTGAGAATTATTTTCCGGAAATTCAAATCTGCAAATTATTCTCCGAATCCGCGTTAACCAGGTGCCTTTAGATCTGAAGAATTATTCTTCAAATTAGACATATTTTGAATTTTTTTTTGAATTTAGATGCAGAATATTAAATTTATATTTTTTTGAATATTAATAAAAATTTCGGAATATGTATGAATAAGGAGTGGGGTTTTTGTCCAAACAACTTTGGACAAAGATTCATCCAAAGTTTGACTTAAACCGTCCGATCTACATCTAAATTTGTATAAACATTTAGATTCAAGAAACCATTTATATTTATTAAGTTTTAAATATATTTTCACGAATCTCGAACGTATAAACTTGACTTTGAACGAGCCTTTATCCAAAACCCTTTGAACAAAACCCAATCCCATGAATAAGACCGAATTGCAGCAAATATTGTGAGCACTGACGTTAACAATCCAGCACACATCAAATTCAGATTGAAACCACATGCGCCGCAACTTGCTATATGTGGTCACAATATTCGATAATTGTGATAAACATTTTTCAAAACTTGTGAAATAAATAAATGTTCAGAGAATTATAGTAAAAAACACAAACAAACACTACATAATAATATATTGAGTTGGGCTATTGTGCTTCACGAAGTAAAACGAGTGTTTTACTTCACACTCATATTTTGTGATTTCAAAGTTTAAAATATCGATCCGAACCGTTCAAATTGATCTCCATATTAAATTGTGCTTGGAGATCAAATTTTACATTTTTTGGAAATTTTTTACTATTTTTTTAGAATTTTTGAAAATTGTCGTTTTTGATGGTCCATGAATTTTTGAAAAATAGCGATTTTCAAATTTTCAAAAATTCTAAAAAAATAGTAAATAATTTCCAAAAATGTAAAATTTGGTCTCCAAGAACAATTTAATATGGAGATCAACTTGAACGGCTCAGATCGACGTTTTGAAGTTTCAAATTAAAGATATAGACGTGAAGTAAAACACTCGTTTTACTTCGCGAAGTACCTAGCCCAACTCATAATATATTATCGTAAATTTATTGAATGATACAGTCAAAATTTAATTTTATATGTCAAATCAGTTGAAAATTATGAAAAAAAAATATTCATTGGTTATCATTATATATACGGTTTTATGTCATATTTACCAGTTCATTACAAACAGAAAATAAACATGTACTAACAATATGAACAATATTTAATTTATATCGTATTTCAAAAACACAGATTCTAACAACACATACATTATTTTGATGATCCATATGCACACTTATTTCAACAATTGTGGTCGAAGTGTAAGTGCATCAGCGATTCAAACGAAACAACGGTCAAGACGATGAAAAGGTAAGCAGTAAGAAAGGTCAAGAGAGAGGAATATAGAAAGAGAACATTCTTTTGTGCGCGGACAGCCGCAAGCCAGCAACTATACAACCAACGGCCCGAACAAGTATCCTCTCCATTACTGTAAAAGATTCCCTTCATTTTACGGTTTGAGATTAACTCTCAGCCGCTTTGAGATTCGGGCTAGCGCAGGGGCAGTATTATTGGCTTTGAGATTCGTGTCAAGTTAAAAGAACGGTCCAGATCCAATAATTGGAAAAGATTCCCTATTACGGTACCGGGGAGGATGTGAATTCCAACGGCCCATCCGCTGTAATGAGACTGAAAGCAACACAAACTATTACCTCTTTATCCCAATTAGACGAGAAACAATAAAGAATACGAGAAAATGGTCACTTTCCCGTTCCCAGCTGTTTCTTGCACAGAGATAGCTTAACGCTGCCTTTTTTTTTTTCATTTTTTCTATAATTCCGCGTTGCGACTCCCACCTTCTGTTCCCACAACCTATAAATACTTTCTTCCATTCCCTTCCAAACTCCAAACTGCTCACTCTAAACTCAACTCATACACTTCTCTTCTCTTCAGCTCTATTAATTCGCTCTTATTCGATAACAAGTACTTCAATTCTCAAATGGAATCCACTTCTGGCAGAGACTCTGACTACACGACTGTATGGTCGGCGCCTCCGAAGAAGCCGTCAGGACGCACTAAGTTTAAAGAAACAAGGCATCCCGTCTACAGAGGTGTTCGGCGCAGAGGTAGTTTGAACCGCTGGGTCTGCGAGGTCCGAAACCCCAATAATAAATCGAGAATCTGGCTTGGTACTTTCCCGACTGCTGAGATGGCCGCTCGGGCGCATGATGTAGCAGCAATGGCTTTCAGGGGCCGCTCTGCTTGCCTGAACTTTGCTGACTCAGCGTCACTGATCAGCATCCCTCCTTCCTTCTCAAGTGTGAAAGAGCTGAAACAGGCTGCCATCGAGGCAGCGGAGGCACTTCATTTAAGGAATTCGTCAGACTCAGCCAAGAACTTCACTTCCTCATCATCATCAACTGAGACTGCTGACGAGACGGAAGTGATCTCGTCATCATTGCCTGTGTCTAAGAGCAATCCGGTTGCCAGTGATCAAATGGATTCTAATTGGGATGGAGATGGGGATATGAATTTGGGGCTGTACTATGCGAGCTTGGCCGAGGGACTGATGTTTGAGCCTCGTTTTGATTGGTTTGGTGATTTAGACGACAATCAATGGTGTACGGCTGTGTCTCTCTGGAGTTAGATGTTTTGTAATTTTTCTTTGGATAGTTTTGGGAGGCATTGAATATGCTCTGTTTCATCTTAGTGCCTTGTTGGAACAGGGGATATAATGTACCCGTTATTTGTAGTACACTTAAAGTAGTATTCGTTAAATCATTAGTTCATTTATTTAATTGTCTTTAATTACATATTTATGGGGTGACAGTGAATATTCATAAGTCTTTTCTCTGTTCACTGGAACTAGAATCGTTTTAACAACTGGAGTAGCAATTAGTCCAATAAACAATTAAGGGGAATTTTTCACGTATATTCCTCAAAACATCAAAATTAGAGCATCTACATTTCCGAAACTCTTAGAGTTTCTACATAACTGTTAACTGTTTTTAAAATATTATAGACTCTAGAATTTCTAAATGTTCACATTTCTGAAACTAATTTTAGAGTTTCTAATAAGCCACATCATCACTAAATTAAAATTGATAAGCCACATCAGCAGTAAATTAAACTAATGACCAATCGTTTTGCCACGTCAGAGTTTATAAAGATTTTTTAATAAGAAATTATTGAAAGTTGTTAAATAAGAAATTCATCTACATCTCTGAAACTGATTTAGCAACTGCCACGTCATATTAGAAACTCTAATAGTTTCAGGAATGCAGATGCTCTTAAGTACCAATTCCTCTAATATTCATAATATTATATTTACCTTTCTTAATTTCAAAAACTCACTAATTTACTCAATTTATTATTTTTTATTAAAAATATTTTTAAATTTATATATATCTCACTTTACCCCTTGTTAAAAATAAAAATATATTTGAAATCTAAATAAAAAGTTATTTATAGACATTAAATGAAAGTTGGTAAGCTTGACCTTCAACATTAGGGGTGTAAACGGACACGGATATCCGGCCGGATATCCGCTCTGAATCCGCATATAATCCGTATCCGGATTTAAACGGATACGAATATCGCGGATACGGATATGATTTTAAATTTTGATATCCGTTTACTATCCGTATCCGTATCCGTATCCGTATCATGTTAGGTTTTAAATTATTTTGCCTTCAAGAGATTTGAACCCATGTCATGTGAAGTAAAAGTCTAAACAACCAAGGTACAAACCACTACACCACACTATTAATAAAATAAATATCTTATATTCTCTCATCTTTCTAACATTAATATCTCCATCAACTTACAATTATTCATTTATTTTTATATTTAAATTTTATTAATTATTAATTATATCTTAAAGTTCATATAACTCAATATCCGACAATTATCCGTTCTATATTCGTATTCGAATCCGTATCCGCAAATTATCCGCTCCGTATCCGTATCCGTTTAAGGCGGATATGGTTTTAAGTTTTGATATCCGTTTACTATCCGTATCCGTATCCGTATCTGTTCATTGAAAGGCGGATACGGATTTGGTATTAGCATTATCCGCTCCGAATCCGCTCCGTTTACACCCCTATAATCAACATTCTTTATAAAATAAATAAATAAATAAAACATAAAGGGTAAATATGATATTACAAATTTATCTCTTTACTGATTATAATTGTCAACGTCAGCGTTTTTAAGAAAAAAAATTATATAGTGATTTGATTCCGAAATTTTTATTAATATTAAAAAAAATATCAAATTTTAAAATCTACACTCCAGTCTGAGAAATTTCAAAATCTGTCCAAACAGCAATTTTTTTTTTGCGGAAATTCAGCCTAAAACAGCAAAATAATTTTGCTTTTTTATTATTTTTTTAATTAAACAGAAATGTTCTAATTTATTTATTTTTTGGTATTGAAATATTAGAAATATTTTATATATTTCTTTGAAAATGGATAGAATACTATATAATTTAATTTATTAGAAAAATTACGACAAATAATTCAAATTAATATTTTTCAAGCTGGATTTTTATCGGCAGTAAGAAAATTTAAAATATTTTTAGGTAGAACACAAGGCAGGAAAAAAAAAGGGGGCGGGAACAAGATCTCAATAGTATTCAGTTGTTCAATATTGTCAGTGAAGGAATGATGTAAGGCTTACGGGTCATGAAAGATACAAAAAAAAAAAAAATGGAAATTGGAACTATATTTCTGTTTCAAAGAATTTTAGTAGAAAACGGAAACGTGCATTTAAGACGCTAACTTTATTATCTTAAAATTTATTGAATGATACAAGTCAAAGTTAAATTCATATGTCAAATCTTACTATAAGTTTTAAAATTAAAATCTCATTGTATATTATTATACATTCGGCTTTATATCATATAAATATAAATATGTGCAAATTATTAAAAAAGAATAAACATATATATAGTATATAAAACACTGATTCGTGTAAAACCTTTTTTATTTTGAGGACCCAAACGCACACTTTTTTCAACAATTGAGTATTGGTCGTCGTGCAAGTGCATCACCACTTCACTGGTTCAAACGAAAACGACGGTCAGGACGAAGAAAAGTTAAGCAGTAAGGAAACTCAACTGAACAGAGTAATAAAGAAATAAATTTCCTTTGTGCGCGTACAGCCGCATTACAGCAATTCTAAGCCAACGCTGATTTGAATTACGACAGAAAGCGACACTCCGGACCCCGACATTTTTATTAATATCCAAAGTTTAATAGAAATTATTAATTATGCTCAGATTTCCGAACTGTTGCTAAAAATGTCCAAGCCGGTCAGAAAATGACCGGCTTAGGTACTCCAGTAAACCGGCCACTGGCCGGCTCAATTTTTTTTTTTTTTTTTTAGAGAGAGAGACTATGAAGATCAAAATATTGAAATCTAAATTTGAAATTTTTGTTTAAATAATTTGTTATATTACTTCTTTTGATGTATAATTAGCATATTTATACTAAAATACGCTAGATTACTTGAAATTATGTTGAATTACACTATATTACAATAAATTATACTAAATTACGTTAAATTACAATAACTTCGCTAATTATGCTGAAATACAGTCAATTACGCTAAACTACACAAAATCACGCTATAGTAGACTGATTTTGCTCATCTTTCATGAATCATAAAAAATAGTAAAAATTGATATTCTACAAGTTCATTATGTAACTAATTTACTGGGCTACTTGGATTGAATAATAGAAATGAAAATCTTAATCGGAAACTTCAACTCAAGTTTTGAGGCTCTTCCCTTTGTTTTTTGGCGATTCTGAATTTAAAAAAATAGCGTAGATGTCACTGACGCATGTGTATTTTCGCAAGCTTTCCGAAAAGTGGTCATTTGCTGAAATCGGACACTCGAGCGCCGTTTTATGACCGTTTGAAGTTTCAACGTCGTTTTTCGCCTTTTCAGTGAAGATATCGTCTCTATTCATTTGTAATTTAGCATAATTTAATGTAATTTAGCGTAATTTAGCGTAATTTAACATAATTTAGTGTTATTCAACATAATTTCAATTAATATAACAAATAATTTAAATAAAAATTTCAAATTTTCAGAGTTAAATTTCAATATTTTGATCTTCATAGTGTCTCTCTCTCTAAAAAAAAAAATGGAGTAAGCTGGTCAGAAAATGTCTGGTTTACTAGGTACTTTTCTGGCCGGCTTGGACATTTTTAGTAACAGTTCAGAAATCTGGACATAATTAATAATTTCTATTCAACTTTGGATATTAATAAAAATGTCGGCTCCGGACCTCCGCACCACAAGTTGAGATAAACAAAGCCAGAAAATGAAAAGAAATATCCAGATTCCAGTTACTTCCCCGACCCCAGCTGTTTCTCGAAAGGAGATAGCTTAACCCCGACATTTTTTTTTTTGGTCTTTAGCCCCGCGTTGTGACTTGCTCTCTGCTTCCCACAGTCTATAAATACTTTCTGCCTTTCCCTTCCAAACCCAAAAACACCAACAGCTCACACTCTAAACTCAGCTCCATTAGTTCACTCTTATTCAACAGCAAACAATTCAATTCTCAAATGGATTCTTGTTCTAGCAGCGAATCAGACTACACGACTGTATGGTCGGCGCCTCCGAAGAAGCCGTCAGGACGCACCAAGTTTAAAGAAACAAGGCATCCAGTCTACAGAGGAGTTCGGCGCAGAGGTACCTTGAACCGGTGGGTCTGCGAGGCCAGAAACCCCAATAATAAATCAAAAATCTGGCTCGGTACTTTTCCGACTGCTGAGATGGCGGCTCGGGCACATGACGTTGCAGTGATGGCACTGCAGGGCCGCTCTGCTTGCCTAAATTTTGCCAACTCGGCATGGCTTGTCAGCATCCCTCCTTCCTTCTCAAGTGTGAAAGAGCTGAAACAGGCTGCCTTTGAGACGGCCGAGGCGCTTCATTCAAAGAATTCGTCAGACTCGGCTGAGAGCTTCTCATCCACATCATCATCATCATCATCAACTGAGACTGTTGATGAGACCGAAATGATCTCGTCATCATTTCCTGTGTCTAAGAGCAATCCGGTTGCCAATGATCAAATGGATTCTAATTGGGATGGAGATGTTGATATGAATTTGGGGCTGTACTATGCGAGCTTGGCGGAGGGACTGATGTTCGAGCCTCGTTTAGATTGGTTCAGTGATTTAGACGACAATCAATGGTGTACGCCAGTGTCTCTCTGGAGTTGATGTTCTGAAATTTTTATTTTCTTTGGATAGTTTTGGGAGGCATTGAATATGCTCTGTTTCATCTTGTTACCTTGTTGGAACAGGGAACATAATGTACCCATTATTTGTAGTGTAATTTAAGGAGTATTAATTTATTAAAAGATTATTTCAGTTATATAATCGGCTTTTATTACCTTTTTATGGAGAGACAGTGATTATTCATAAGTCTCTTCTCTGTTCACTTAGAACTAGAATCCCAGTTTTTTTTACAATTGGTGTAGCTAATTAGTCCAACAAACCGTTAAATGCTATGATATATTTGAACCTTAGCTCTCGAATGTGATCTATGCACGAATCTCTTTGCAAATGCAAGGTATTGAAAAACTTGGCAGGATTAGCAAGATTATAAAAAATATATATATATTAATTCAGATGCAAGGTATCCAATCCTCCGAAGATTAGCAAGGTATCAAATATATATATTGAAAAACTCTTTGCAAATGCAAGGTATCCAATATGCCGAGGTATCCAAATGCAAGGTATCAAATATATATATTGAAAAACTCTTTGCAAATGCAAGGTATCCAATCCTCCGAAGATTAGCAAGATTTTAAAATATATATATTAATTCTTCTTAATTTAATTTAATTGAAATCATTATTGTTCTTTATTCATCAAATTGTGTCTTTTTACAATGTACGTAACATCAGTATCTAAGGGCTTGTCCGGCTGCTACTGTGCGCGTGGGATAAAAAAATTTCACTCTGAGTGAATTTGTTTTCCCCACGTGCACACAGTATTGTAGCCATTCAAATTGAATCTGAACACAAGCTACATGAGGATTTTACAAAAATCCACCACTAAGGGGGTCATGCTATGTATCTCCAATAATTCTAGTAGGTTGTTGACTTGATGGTACAAATTGAGTTCAAGGTTAAATTTGTTATAAATATATTAAGTTATGGATGTTCATTTAATTGCATCAAAACTTCTCATTAAAGAAGTATGTTTTATCTCCCTCATTTATCAATTGAATTAAATTAGATGGCTTGTTATTTACATTTTCTATCTATAAATAGAGGATTGTAAGTTTGTATTATACATAAGAAAAGCATATGAATAAAAGATAGCCATCTTTATACATTCTCAATATCTTGTTTATTATTCTTTTGCTTTATTTTACAACACGTTATCAGCACGAATTGCTCGGAAGAAATTGCAAAATTATTCCGTAAGTAATTTGTATGATTGATCATTATATCTTTCATTAATTTAAATTTCATTTAAATTTTTGATTATATTTGTTTTAGTTATAAGAATCATTCCTTGAAGTGAATGATAGAATAATAACCTGAAGTTATTATCAAAAATAAAAGTTTATCAAGAATCCGAAGTTCTTATTACCCGAAGAGAACAAAAGAATAATAACCTGAAGTTATTATTATTGTTTTAGAACCTGAAGTTCTATTTGAAATTTTAATATAAAATTAATATAATAACCAGCAGTTATTATAGGCCACTGGATGAATAATAACCTGAAGTTATTCCCAATTAAAACCTGAAGTTTTATTAGAAACTTTCATATAAAATCAATATAATAACCAGAAGTTATTATAGGTCATTGTATGAAAATATAACCCGAAGTTATTTCAAATTAAATTTTACAATTGCGCAGCCAAGCAATTTAATAACCAGAAGTTATTAAATAAATATTTATTATAACCTGAAGTTATATAATATTAACCTGAAGTTATTAGTACATTTAAATTTATTTATTTATGCAATTTACATATTCTTTTATTTATATTTATTTATCTCCCTTTTCACAACCTGAAGTTATGATATAATAACCTGAAGTTATGGCATTAATAACCTGAAGTTATGACATTAATAACCTGAAGTTATGATATTAATAATCTGAAATTATTAATACGTATCTATTTTGTAGTACATATGACAAATCTCACAAAGTTTGAATTTATCTCCTTTTTCATTTATCATAACTCGAAGTTATGGTATTAATAACCTGAAGTTGTATTTTGTTATAAATACGTATTAATGAAAAATAAGAAAGGAAAACATCCTGAAGATGTTTGTTACATATGTGAGATGACAAATCATTGATTGCGTACATGTCGTACGCCTAAGCATTTTGTAGAGCTTTATCAAGCCTCAATTAAGAAAAAGGGGAAAAATGTGAAAACTAATTTTACTGAAAATGACCCCGAATATGAATGCCATATGGATACACATCTTGATGTATCAGATTTCTTCCATAATATGGATGAAAAAAAAATAAATATTATTACTTAGGGAGAAAATATAATATAGAAGCTTATGTTTATGTTTAATAAAGTTTAGATTACTTTTATATTTTTAGATGCAAACAAATGAATAAAGGTAGTTTATTTTAATTTATTCTTGCATTCTTTTAATTTAAAGGAAAATGGCTAACGCAATGATAAGTAAAGAATATCTATGTCTGGTAGATAGTGGAACAACTAATACCATATTGAAAGGTAAGAAATATTTTTCACAATTGCATCTTGGTGAGACTAATATCCACACTATATCTGGCATAACTAATTTAATTGAAGGCTCCGGAAGAGCTTGTATTTTGTTACCTGAAGGAACAAAATTAATAATAGATGATGCATTATATTCGAGTAGATCCAGAAGAAATCTACTAAGTTTTAAAGATATTCGAAAGAATGGTTTTCATATTGAAACTATGAATGAGAAAAATTGTGAATATCTTCATATCACATCTATTAAGAATGGCCAGAAAATTATAATAGAAAAGATGCAAGCAATGTCCTCTGGACTATATGGTACTTATGTAAGTACAATAGAATCAAATATGGTTACTAACCCGAAGTTAGTTGATACTAACCAGAAGTTAGTTGTTACTAACCAGAAGTTAGTTGTTACTAACCAGAAGTTAGTTGATCCAAAGTTATTTACTTTGTGGCATGACAGATTGGGTCATCCAGAAAATATAATGATGATGAGAATAATTGAAAGTGCAAATGGGCATCCCCTAAAGGACCTGAAGATCCTATTATCAAAAGAATTGACATGCGAAGCATGCTCTCTTGGAAAACTAATTACTAGGCCATCTCCAAATAAAATTGGACCTGAAGCTCCTTCATATTTAGAAAGAATTCAAAGAGATATATGTGGGCCTATTACACCTCCATGTGGACCATTTAGATATTTTATTGTGTTAATTGATGCATCAACACGCTGGTCACATGTGAGTTTGTTAGCAACAAGAAATGTTGCGTTTGCTAGACTATTAGCACAAATTATCCAAATTGAGAGCTAATTTTCCGGATTATCAAATTAAAAAACTCCGGCTTGATAATGCAGGAGAGTTTACTTCTCAAACTTTTAATGATTATTGCATGTCTATTGGAATTACGGTAGAACATCCAGTGGCCCATGTTCATACACAAAACGGTCTAGCAGAATCGTTGATTAAAAGGTTGCAATTAATTGCTAGACCTTTACTTATGAAATCTAGTTTACCGTCTTCTGCATGGGGACATGCCATGTTACATGCTGCTGCACTAATTAGGTTAAGGCCAACTGCAGATCATAAGTATTCCCCGTTACAATTGGTCTCCGGAAGAGAACCAAATTTGTCCCATCTAAAGGTATTTGGTTGTGCAGTATATGTTCCAATTTCTCCTCCACAACGTACAAAAATGGGACCTCAAAGAAGGTTGGGAATTTATATTGGTTTTAACTCTCCTTCTATTATTAAATATTTAGAACCATTAACAGGAGATGTTTTTACAGCAAGATTTGCTGATTGTCATTTTAATGAATCAATATTCCCAAACTTAGGGGAAGAAAAACCAAAGCTGGATAAACAAGTAACTTGGAATTCATCGTTATCTTATCTTGACCCCCGAAGTGGTCAATGTGAACTCGAAGTTCAAAAGATTATAAACTTGCAAAGAATTGCAAATGAATTGCCTGATGCATTTACAGATACAAATAGAGTTACTAAATCACATATTCCAGCTATAAACGCACCTGCTCGAATTGACATTACAAAAACATCTAATGAATCTAATGTGCGTAGAAAACGTGGAAGACCACTTGGTTCTAAGGATGTAAATCCACGTAAAAGGAAAAAACAGAATAAAACAGTTGGTCCAACCCCAGAAGAGGTTGATGGTAAAACTCTTGAAGAAGTCAATAAAATCCCAGAAGAGGTTGGTAGTAGAACTCCTGAAGAAGTAAATAAAATTTCAGAAGAGATTAATGGTAAAACTCCTGAAGAAGTTGATAAAACCCTAGAAGAGGTTGATCAAGTTCCAGAAGAAACATATATTAATGAAATCTTTGCATTCGCTATAGCAAGCGATGTTATAAATGAAGAAGACAATGTGCCAAAAACTCTGGAAGAGTGTAGATATAGAAATGATTGGCCTAAATGGAAAGATGCCGTACAAGCTGAATTAAGTTCATTAGAAAAATGGCAAGTATTTGGACCTGTAGTCCAAACGCCCAAAGATGTTAACCCTGTAGGTTACAAATGGGTATTTGTTATAAAAAGAAATGAGAAAAATGAGATTGTGAGATATAAAGCAAGGCTAGTGGCGCAAGGCTTTACACAAATACCTGGAGTCGATTATGAAGAGACGTATTCACCTGTAGTGGATGCGATAACTCTCAGGTTTCTAATAAGTCTCACAGTCACAGAAAATCTAAAAATGCAACTTATGGATGTCGTAACAGCATATTTATATGGTTCACTTGACACTGACATATACATGAAAATTCCCGAAGGATTGAAAATGCCTGAAGCATATAAGTCAAAACCTAGAGATATGCACTCTATAAAATTAAGAAGATCTTTATATGGACTAAAACAATCAGGTCGAATGTGGTACAATCGACTGAGTGAGTACCTTCTAAAAGAAGGATATAAAAATAATATAATTAGTCCGTGTGTTTTCATTAAAAGATCAAATCTAGGTTTTACAATCATTGCAGTGTATGTTGATGATTTAAACATTATTGGATCTCCTGAAGAGATTGAGAATACTGCAAAATTGTTGAGAAATGAGTTTGAAATGAAAGACCTTGGTGTAACTAAATTTTGTCTCGGCCTGCAGATCGAGCATCTAAATAATGGAATATTTATCCATCAATCAAATTATGTTGAAAAGGTACTAAAGAGGTTCAATATGGATAAAGCTCATCCTTTGAGCACACCAATGGTCGTACGATCGCTAAATGCAGAAAATGATTATTTTCGCCCGCACGAAAATAATGAAAAAGTGGTTGGTCCTGAAGTACCATACTTAAGTGCAATCGGGGCATTATTATATCTTGCAAATAATACAAGACCCGATATCGCATTTGCAGTAAATGTGTTAGCGTGGTATAGTTCCAAACCAACCAGAAGACATTGGAATGGAATTAAACACATATTTCGATATCTCTGCGGAACTAGAGATATGGGGTTATATTATCAAAAGGATACAAAATCCAAATTAATTGGATATGCAGATGCGGGATATTTATCAGATCCACATAAAGCACGATCCCAAACGGGATATGTATTCACTTATTGTGGAGCTGCAATTTCATGGCGATCAACAAAACAAACTCTTACGGCAACATCATCAAATCATGCCGAGCTGATTGCCTTATACGAGGCGGGTCGAGAATGCGTTTGGTTACGGTCAATGATTCAAAATATTCAAGAAGAATGCGGGCTTGAAAACATCAAGGAAAACCCTACTCCGCTGCATGAAGATAATGCAGCATGCATTACACAAATCAAAGAAGGATATATCAAAGGAGACCGGACTAAACATATTGCGCCAAAGTTCTTTTCAACACATGACCTACAAAAAGAAGGCGTAATCAATGTTTGCCAAGTCCGATCAATAGACAATTTGGCAGACCTATTCACAAAATCTTTGCCGACAAAGGTTTTTGAACAACTGACAAAGAAGATAGGTCTACATCGATTGAAGAATATTCAATGATATCTAAATGAGGGGAAGCGTTATACGCACTGTACTCTTTTTTCCTTAATCAAGTTTTTATCCCAATGGGTTTTTCTTGATAAGGTTTTTAATGAGGCAGTACATGGTCCTGAAGTACCGTGTTAATATTGATCCTGAAGTATCATATTAATAGCGTATAATGAATAATGAACATCCAAGGGAAAGTGTTATAAATATATTAAGTTATGGATGTTCATTTAATTGCATCAAAACTTCTCATTAAAGAAGTATGTTTTATCTCCCTCATTTATCAATTGAATTAAATTAGATGGCTTGTTATTTACATTTTCTATCTATAAATAGAGGATTGTAAGTTTGTATTATACATAAGAAAAACATATGAATAAAAGATAGCCATCTTGATACATTCTCAATATCTTGTTTATTATTCTTTGCTTTATTTTACAACAAAATTAACATTTAGTCTTATAATTGTTATTTAATTCTTATAGAAGTTGAATTGGCCCAACATATAACTGCCATGACTTGGTCAATATATATTTCTGTTTTAGGCAACCCTTCATTCATCATGAAAAGCGTCAATACCGTCGGAGACAATAACTGGTCTATCAAAATTAAATTAGAAACAGCGATCGTCATTATGAAACATGTGGAAAATTAATTATATAAGCAAGGGAAGATGAACTTTGCTAGCTTCTCAAAAAGTAGTATTTTATCTTCTACCTATCCACTTGAACCAAGTTTCCGTTTGCAAGGGAGGATGAATTTGGAAACTGGAACTGTCTTTCTATGTTCATTTTAAAAATGAAGGTTGATTACATTTATTTGAATTTCACAATTCATTTTATTATTAAAGTAAAATTTAATTTAAGATAGAGCTGCTGATGCAGTCCTTTGAAAATCAGTTTTTAAATGTTTATTTAATAACAAGCCTAATGCAATTGTGTGTGAGGAACTTAAATAGTAAGCATAGTCAAAACAATCATCTAGAATAATTACTATATGGGGTATGGATAAGACCAATTGACCAAATGAGGCAAGTGCTGACGTACCTACCAATCAGCAGTTTTCATACCAAATTGAGTTGCAACTTGCAAACCATGAGCGCCACAACAATTTGCAATATCACTATTTGTGGAAAGGCTGAAAAATCCCCCAAAACCAGCCAACAAGTCGCCGTATGTGTTCAAACGGTCGGTTTGGTTGAAACCGAAGTAAAATGTTCAAATTAATTTTTTTTTTGGTTTTCAAAAATAGAACCGAACCGATTAAACCTATCAACCGATTAAGAATTGAACCGAACAAATCAAAGTAAATTTTGATTTGTTCAGTTCAAACCGAAATAAATATATTGGTACCATTATTAATGAAAAGAATACATTGTCATACACAATAATTGAAGTTCGGTTCGGTTGGGTTCGGTTTAATTTAATGAAATCATTATAATACCAATAAAATTAGAGTCAAACCAATACAAACCGGTCGTTCGATTTTGAAAAGTCTAAACCGAACCGATCCATTTAAACCGAAATAATTCCAAATTTTAACCAAACCGATCTATTTAAACCGAAAAACCAATCCATTTAAACCGAAATTATCCAATTCAGTTAAAAACCGAACAAACCGAACCGTTTGAACACCCCTAGCCGTATTTGCATTCCTGTCCTTTGTTATCACTTGGTCTTGGTCCCAATTTTCTTCCCCGTCTCTATCGCTTTTCCCGTTATAACATAACAACATATTAATAACTCCATTGCGGACTTGTTAGACGCCTTGTATTAAATAAATTATTGATTATCGTTTATAAAAATTTTGGGTATATATCACATTATTCGATTTAGCGAATTCGTATAGGTTCTAGTTAGAATACCATTATACCAATCCGAAGAGGAGTAACTGACATGCAATACATCATGTCATAATTGACTTAGCAATTAAAGGATAGTTTTCTGACCTTAAATCATGTATTATTATCTAATTTTGATTTTTTTTTTTTTTTTTTTTGAAGAAACACATTAGGTCGTTTCATAAAAGAAAAAATATTTGTCACCTTGCAAACCCTTTTACTGATTTTAATCGCCAACGGCAGTGTCTTTAAGAAAAAAAAAACGATATTGTGATTTAATTTGCTATAAATACTAGTTAACTAAGAGTTGACATCTCAATAAAAGTTAAATTGCCCCAGCACATAGCTGCCATGACTTCGTCAATAAATATATCTGTTTCAGGCCACCCGTCGTAAAAAGCGTTAGCCCAAGCCCAACAGGAAAGAGGCCGAAGCCTCTTTAATTTAAATAGCCACGGCCCAGCAGAAACAGAGGACCCAAGTCCCAATTAATAGGCCAAGGCCCAAACCGAAAAGCCCACATTAAAATTCCAAATTTGCATTTAGTTCCCGAATTAATTTAATTTACGCAAGGGCCTAAATTTTACAGATTCATACATTTAATTTTCAAAAATCTTCACAAAGGTCCCTGTCAGTTCAAAATTTGGTACCATTGGTCACACTGGGCTGGTACCGATTGTACCAACACGTTATCGCAAATCACAAGCATTAAAACATGTCAGAGAGGGACAAGGTAACACCAGTCACAACAACAACCCCAACAGAGGATTGCCGGAACACCTAAGGCACCCCAGTACCGGTACTGGTACAGTACCAGTAAGGAAAGACAGAAACCAGCACAAACAGCAACCAGCTAAGCAATAAAACAGGCAAGTCACGGCCGGTACAAGGCATACAAGGAAACAAGAAAACAAAGCAAACCAGGACAAGCCCAGTACCAAGCCAAATCCAACCGGCTAGTACCAAAGGAAAAACCAGCACCCCACATTCACAGTAAAGATCGGCCAAGCCGAGAAAATCAACAACCCGCACTCGGCCATTAAATCCCAAAATCATCCCGCAAAAATACAGAACAAGCATAAATTAAGAGGGGTGCTTTTTAATTACCCGAGAGAGGCTCCGAATGCAAAAATGGGCAGCGAAAAATGGCCAGCACCAAGGTGCTTGCCTCGCCTCCGGCCGTCAAGCAAAATCAGCAAGCAACACCACAAGAAATAACACCTCAAAGCACCAGTACAGCACAAGGAAGGCACCGGATCAACCCAAAATCGCAAATGCTCAAACACAAAACCCTAGGGTTTTGAAATTCGAAATCCATAGAGGAAAACGAAATAGAAAGAGATAGATTTTTCTCAACACATGAGCGAAAACAGAGAGAAAAACCAACTCAAAAATGAGAGAGAGAAAGGTATATATAGCACCCGGGTTAGGCAACGCACGGGAGAGGCGCAAGGGTCAAGGCTCCCTGACAATAGGACAACCAAAGTCATCGCGCGCACGAGGGATGGGGGGCAAGTGAACCAGCACCGTGCGGGAGAAAAGGGGGAAAAACCCTAAGAGGTTCTCTAAATCGCGAAAGAGAGAAAGGGGGAGCGGGGTGATTCGAACGAGAGGGGTCCAAGAGACAGAGAGAGAATGAGAGGAGAAAAGGGAAATAAAAATGGAGGGGTTTGCATCAAGATTCGTGCAGAACCAATTTGAACGGTTGAGATAAATCAGGATTCAATTGAGACAATCAATAAGAGAGATTGTTTTAATTCAAATTACTTAGTGAGATTCGAAATTAGAAATCGATACGAATTTATCGAACGTTAGTCATATTTATTTCATAAAACTTAAAATTTCATTAATCGTTAAATTTTCAATTGTATTATTAATAAGTACATTTCTTTATTAGAGAATCGTATTAAATCTATAACTCGTAAATTTTAAATTTATTTAATAAATTAATTAATATGTTCAAATTTAATAAATTCTAAGAATTTTATTACATTAATTGCACATTTATATTTTTCCTTAATTAATTAATTAAAATTTTAATTAGGGGTAAATTTTGATTATTAGTCTAATTAATTCGGGTTATAACAGTTTCGCTCATGTGCTGAGAATTTACCTCTCTCTCTTTCTGTTTCCCTCTGTGCTTGCTATACCCCCAAAACCCTAGGGTTTCGGTTGGGTCTTTGTGCTTGTGATTGTTCTCTGGTGCCACCTTATGTTGTTTCCGGTGCTTGCTGGCGCCTCTTGCTTGTGGCTTGCTGATTTTAGAAGGCCGTGATGCGAGGCCATTCCCTTAGTACAGGCCGTTTCCCTTGCCTTTTTGAGATTTGGTCCTCTCTCGGATAACTCTTGAGCACTCCCTTTTTAATTGTTGCTTGTTGTGCTTGATGATTGAGTACTTGGTTGGGCTTTGTTGATTTTTGTTAATGTCTTGCGCAGGTTGTTGATTTTTCCGGCTTGACAGTAAATTACGGCTGTGCTTTTGGGGTGGTTGTGCTGTTCTTTTTCTTTGTTTCCTTGCCTCTGGTACTGGGGTGTTTTGGTTGTGCAAACCCTTTGTTGTGTTGGCTGTTTGTAACTGTGTTGCTTGTTGTGACCTGGTACCGGCATTGTGCTGGCTTTGTTGTTTAAATCGAGTCTGCCTCTGTTGTGTGGTGCTTTGTTTCCATTATTTTGCTTTGTGCTTGTTTTGCGATATTGGAGTGTTGCTGGTACCAGTCGGTACCAGCCCAGTAATGTCACTGGTACCGAAGTTGCACTGATAGGGACCAAATTGAAATTTTTATAAAATTGAGGGCATAGTTGCTAAATTATGTGATTGTGTTAATTTACCTAATTTGAGGGACTTACATGTAAATGTGATGAATTTGAAATCATTAGGACTGAATTATGAATATAATTAAATAAGGGACTATTTGCGTAAATTTTAAGGCCTTGGTGATATTCCCTATTCATAGGGACTCATGTGCAAAATGAGGGATTTTAGTTTGTGTGTCGGCTGAGAAGTTGGAAATTTCATATTTGGAAGAAATGTTAAAATGGACTTGATAAGGCTTCGGCCCCTAACGTTGATAATGTTTAATTATACCAAATTGGGCCTTTACTTATGGGCTTAGACCGAAAGTAAAATAATAAAATAGTATCTATATACCATAAACTTTATATTATAATTAGTTAATATATTAATTAACTAAAGTAATCAATTAGCAAATATAATTTTTAAAAGTATAATTATTACAAATAAATGTAATTAGCATAGTTAGTTTATTATAATCTAAAATGGTAGGTTAGCATATATTTGAATGACACATTAGAAACACCCCACCCGTAGTAAATTAGAACTAATAATTTAAGTATTTAATTTATGAAACCTAAATATATATAGTTAAATAAATTAGGACAAGTAATTAACAACATTTTTTTTATAAGGATAACTACAAATTTTATTAAGTATAGTAAATAGCTAACCAACGTATTATATCGTATACTTAAATAAATTAGCAAGTACGAATTTTTACGCTAAATATCTAAATTTGTAGTTGTTAATTAAATAGGACCGTTAATTAACAACGTATTTTATTTTATACGAACATAGAAATCATTTCAAATTATTATTGACTTCTTCGATTTAACTCTTTTTGTTATAACATTCCTTGTTCCATCTTTTCATTCAAGCTGCGTACTCCTTTTTTATTCTTTTGAAATTTCAGCAGCATCTCGGCCTCAATTTTACTCTTTCAAATATTATTTTTCATGTCTAATTAAGAGGAAATATTGACAGTATTTCTGCCTAATTCGCACTTGTCATTAGCATGATTATGGCATCCTACACGCACCGAGTGCTTCGGATCCTTTTTTGTTGGCGCTCTACTCCGCCGAGTGTTTTGAGCCCATTGAATCACCCTACCGGCACCCTACACACACCAAGTGCTTTGAGTCCGATAGTAGCAAGTGTTGGGTAATTTTACCCAACCGGCACCCTATGCGCACAGAGTGCTTCGGGTCCGGAAGTGGCAGTGAGGTGTTTCACGTATCTTGTTGATTTTTTTTTTAGAATATTTTTATAAAATCCAAAAGAACGGAGAAGAGATAAGAGGATAAAGGAAAGAAAAGAAAAGAAAATATTCACTTCAACGGCAATGCAAAAGTCCTTCTTCTTTATTTACCTTTTTACTCGTCAAGAGAATTTCAAGTATACTCTTTTTTGTATTATTTTCTCTCAATCTCACTAATCTCTTGGTTTCTCCGTGTCTCTCTGTGTTCTCTGGTCGTTCTTTTATCGCACAAAATGAAGGCGCTTTCGTTGCTAAAAATCATGCTACGCTGCTCCTCAAATTAATTCAGCCAAGCGTGCAGCTCTTTTAAGTCTCAAATATTTCACAATCATTGTTATAATTATATATATCATTATATTGGATTACACCGTTATAGCTATTGCGGTGAGCATGCTTCAGTTTCTTTTTGGTTAACGGTGTTGGATTATGTATGGCTATGTTGCATGGATACGGGTATGGGTATCGTATTGGATATGATACGGATACGGCGATACGGCAATTTTCAAAAATGAAGGATACGATACGGCTATTATATATATTATTTTTTATTATTTTAATTATATTATTAATTCAATATTGTATTACAATAAATAAAAAAATTACACTTATATTATTAATTCAACACTTGTATATATATCAAATTTTTTAACACTTGTATATATATCAAATTTTTTACTTGTAAGTTGTAATTTATAAGTAAAAAAAAATTGATAATTTTGCCATGGTATATGTATACACTACTCACATCACCCAAATTTATAATTCATCTACAAAATATTTAGAGTTTAACAATTGCATCTACAAACATAAAATTGATAGTGAACATTATAATACCAAACAACATAAAATTAGATCCATAACATACATAACATCCATTACATATTCAAATCAAATAGACTAAGCACTAGCAAATCTTAATTATAACATTCAAAGTCCATAAAATTAAACTAAGTTCATACTTCATAACAAATTAAACTAATTAAAAGATCCAACAAAACAAGTGAGCCTAAATCTCCAAAACAAGTCGATACTTCATCTCAAATACTACACATCATCTCCAAACACTATACTCTCAAACTCCGGCTCGTCAAGTGAAAGACTTGCAATGGCAAGTTGCTCGGCACCATCAAATGGCGCATGTTCATCACCCGCCACATCCCAAAATCTACTCTCTCCCGTAGAATATGCGGGGGATCTTCTAGAAAGAAGTCTCAAATTAGAATGCACAAAAACTAAATCCTCGGCACGCTTGGGTGTCATTTTATTTCTCTTAGCGTCATGGATAAGAGAATAAGTTTTCCAATTTCTCTCGCAACATGAAGATGATGATGGTTGACATAGCAACTTCAAAGCTAAACATTGGAGATTAGGAGCCGCCCCACCATAAATCACCCACCAATTAAGTGGTGGTATTTCTCCCCTATCCGCAATAGAATCATGTAGATCATCTTGATATTCACTCCAACAATCTTTTATAACCATTTCTTTTAGCCCTCTCTTAACTTGAAAAAACATTTTCAACACAACAATTACCGAGGCGAAGCGCGCCTCGGCCGCCGAAAGTAACTTGAGATCACAACACCCAAAATACATATGCAACCGCATTGAGTGGTTGTTAATAAATTTTTTGATGGCAGACACATCTGAGGCAACACAACTAATCCAACTACATTCGTCATAGACAATTTGATTGGCTTGGGTATTTCTTGCGGCACAGATATTTCTCAAAGTAACTTGAGATCACAACACCCAAGATACATATGCAACCGCATTGAGTGGTTGTTAATAAAATTTTTGATGGCAGACACATCTGAGGCAACACAACTAATCCAACTACATTCGTCATATTTTTCTGTGTGTGCTAATAATAAAATCAGATGATGCATTTGTGGGGGTGCTTGGTGGAATTATGATGGTACCAGTACCAAAACTATTTACTGGCATTGGTCTAAATGTCTTTTGTTAGCATGGTAATCAACATTCTTTGAGGTATTTGTACCAGTATCCCTATTCTTTTATAATGAGCAAGCATTATGCAAATCAAATTACAAATTGTTCAAGGTTCAGCCGATGAACAAAATGGACACAAATCAGCAATTCAGCACAAATCATTTTTTCACAAGCCCCAAATCATTTATTTACTTCTAAATTTTTCATCAAATCATTTACTTCTAAAGACAAGAGGAAGAGAAGGGCAGCACTGAGATTGAAACTTACAATTCAAGGAAGAGAAGGGCAGCAGTCTCTCTAAACCACTTGTTGATCAATTGAAAGTTGAAACTTGAAAGTTATACTTGCAGCAAACCGCAAGCCCTTGTTAACCGACCCCCTTAAAATTGATGGCGTCGATTTTAAATTGACGGCAGAAACAGTGGAGAGACCGGAGACGGTGGAGAGAGCGGAGACGGCGGAGAGAGTGGAGAGGCGAGCGGGGCGGAGAGGCGACCGGAGTGGTGCGGAGCGGAGGGTGAGCGGAGAGCCGTCAGTCTTCTTTCTTTCTATTCTGCATTTTGTTTTTTAATTTTTTTAGTTCGGAGCGGAGAGTGTGGTTCAAAACCTAACGAGACGTATCCCGCCCCGTATCTCGTTGAAACAGCCGTATCCCGAAATATTCAACGCGTATCCTGACCGTATCTGCCTAATTCGGATACGCCACGTATGCCGATACGCCAGCTGGCGTATCGGATACGTATCGGGGCCGTATCGGACGAGTATCAGTATCCGATACGTGTCCGATACCGATACGGCTTCAATACTGGAGTATCCGTGCAACATAGATGTATGGTGATAGGCACCGTTAAGCCCTTTAAACTTTAAAAGAATGATCTGTGCAGAATTTATCTTTAGAGTATCTATTTCAACCAACGAGGAATTTGTGCTAATGAAAGCTTTAATTGCATCACCGTTGTAACAGGATTGATATTATTATTATTTATTTTATTTTGGCACCGTTATGACGGTGTTTTTCATTTTATTGATTTCAGGAGCATCATGCTTTCTAGACATACACTCTTTTTTTTTTATTATTATTATTATTTTATTACTCTTCTTGATGTTTGTACAACAAATATTCCTGAATTGATTCACATTTCTGTTGCCGACTAAAAAGAGATCATCATTGAGCCAGGTCATTAACTTTAAGGAGTCATTTGGGCCTGATATATGGGTAAATTTCGCTGGAGGTCACTAAACTTTGTTCTTTGTCACGAATTGGTCACTCAATTTTGATTTGTCTCTCCATAGCCACTGAACTTTTATTTTGTCCCAATTAAGTCACTCTATAACTTTTCCATCCAAAATATTAACAGAATATAACTTTTCTGTTAGTATTTTGGACGGAATGAGCATATTTCGTTATAATTTGGATGGAAAAGTTATAGGGTGACTTGATTGGGACAAAATAAAAATTCAGTGGCTATGGAGGGATAAATCAAAGTTGAGTGACCAATTCGTGACAAAGAACAAAGTTTAGTGACCTCCAGTGAAATTTACCCTTGATATATCGTTCAAGGAGCAATCTCAGCAAATGAGGGATCAATTTTTTTTTATTGAATTTGAGGGATCAAATTTTTTTTTATTAACGGTGATAAGTGTCGTTAAGGACATTTAAACTCAGCATTTGTTGTCAGAGCAGTTTCAGTACGGAACTTGATGGGTTGAAGGCTTTTTCATATTTAGACACTAATAAATTACTTGATGGGTTGAAGTTTAACACTTAATTTATTAGTACGGAACTTGATGGATTGAAGGCCTTGTCAGAGCGGTTTCAGTACGGAACTTGCGTCTGGATGAATAAGAAATAGCACTAACCCGAAACTCTATTTCATATTTAGACACTAACTCTCTATGCTCTCTCTAAATTAACAATTCTTTCTAACTCCTAAATTAACTGCAAACATGTTAATCTCACAATTCATTCAAACGCAGAACGGTTTAATCTCTGCGATCATGCGCATGACACAAAGTGCCAAGTGGCTGTCAAGATTTAAAAAAAAAAAAAAATCATGGCGGAAGGCTATCAGCTGGATTACACAAGTCGGTTTGGCATGTGAAATGGGTAGGGGTGGCAACAAGTTGGCTCGGTCCGAGCTAGGTCCTAGCTCAGCTTGTTAATTCTGGACCGAGCTAGACCTAGGGCATCCGAGCTAAAATTTCAGCTTGAAATCGTGACAAGCTAGCTCGAGCTGGCGAGCTGGGTCTAGCTGGATATTATTTTAAGAAGAAAATAAATTCTACAAACTTTTTGGATCAAGCTGAATCGAGCTGGATCGAGCTAGACAGTATAAAATGCACACAAATTCATACAAATTCACAAATTGATGCCTAGCCGAGCTAGCTTGCGAGCAAGTTAGACCCCAACTTGAACTTGTTAATTCATGACCGAGCTAGTGACGAGCTAACTCGTTAACAGCTCGGTCTAGTAACGAGTAAGCTGTTAGCGAGTGAGTCAGGTGCGAGTCACGATCAAGCCACGAGCTACGAGCTTTTTTGTCACCCCTAGAAATGGGTGGAGCCCACATGGCTTGTCTTGATTCACTTACACCGTGCACGTTGGTGGGGACTCGTTTTCCTTTGTTCGGATGCGCCACCATCAGCCCATAATTTCATCATTATATCTATATGTTATGCCACTTGATTCCATGGAATCCCTGTTGGAAACACATTCATAATTTTTTTTTTGTTTGCATTGAGACTTCCAAATTTGCCAATTATATGATGAAGTATTATTTTGTGTTAGTAATTTGGTAGGTGATTAATGTATCGTGTTTTAAGAGAAGTAACTTGAATGAGAGAGCCAAGCAAAAAAATGAAGAAGGTTGAATGAGAGAGCCAAGTATTCTTTTGTGTTAGTAATTTCTGTTTTAGATCATTTGGTCCTAGATAGAATGTACGGAGTTCCTTTAATATTTGACTGGATTCTGATTAAATATATGGCTCGGATTTAGACAAAATTGTTCTCTTACCTTTACCTTAGGTGATATGAATTCGTCTCACGTGATATATACATGATAGACTTGCAGGAGAAGAGGAATTCACATCACCTCAGGTTATCTGATCCAAGCAAATTACAATCGGAATGCCCATTTAACATGACATGAATCTCAAAACAGACCCCCTACAGTCTCAATAGACACTGTAATGAGTTTGGCCAGATAGAGTTATTCTGGACCCGCCGTTGCAATTTGCTTGAGTCAGGTACCTGGGAGGATATCTGTCCGGAGAAGAGAGCTCTTATGAATTTCAAAAACTAGAGCACCTTTTACAAAGGTCCTTGTGGTTCACGAGTTGACCAACTTTTTTTTTTTTTTTTTTTTCTAACACATCCATAGGTAAATTCCATTAGTGTTCCAGTAAACACCAATTTTTTTTATTTTGCTGTTACTGTTTTATATGAAGAAAAAAATTATGCTTATTTGACAAATAATGCATGCATTATATTAATTTACAGGAAAGATTTTAGGGTGGCATGAATTTTCTTATGCTTCTGATATAGTAGTTGTTGGATTAGGTACCACTATCATTGAAACTTTGGAAGTACTAACAAATTGGAAAGATATATGGTAGCTCTTGCCATCCCCTTTATTTCACCTAGGTTAGGTGTCTAGGATTTATGATGGGCATGTCCCAATGTTGTCTGGGTCCCACAAGTCATGGGTGGTAGATAAAATAGAGAGGAAAAGGAGAGGACACTGCATCAGACTATCAGCACAAATTATACTTGAATCATCCACTTCTCTTCCTATTTCATTAAAGGAAAAAAAGGCATTCTTTAAAAATTTAGCTTTGCGTGTTGTGTTGTGCACTTCATGGAAAAGCTAGGAAAAATATTCTAGCTTAAAAATTATTCTTCTGACAAAATAATTTCACGGCTTCAACGATCTAAGCCTATTCATTTGTGAGGTCATTATTGCTAACATCGTTTAGCATTGAGTTTATTTTTTTTTGGCAATTTTTGCTATTTTGAGAACTCTGTTACAAAATATTTGATGGTATTGCAAACAGTACTGAGCTGTACTTTTTTTTGGCGCAATCACACCCGAAATGTTGTGTTAATTTTGAAGAGTGTTACAAAGAGGTTTGAGAGGGTATTACATAATTTGTAAAATCATAAATCAATCCATACACCTTTAAGTTCGTCACGCACCGCGCGATCAATTTTCTAGTTAGATTAAAAGCTCAAGCAGCCTTGTGTAGCAGAATGTGTTGGGGAATCATAAAGGCCAAACAATTACGTCTTATCTAGAGATCAAACAATTACATCTCATCTAGAGGTCAAACACTTACACCCCGGAGAAGGAGAAACAGTTCCCCACCTTAACCTAAGGACCGTCCTATGCCAAAGCCGACTTATAAAACATAAATCTTAAGTGCGGAATATAATACCTGATTCCATGAATGTTTCCATGGAATAACTCGATCCTTTGAGAGATCGCCAACCGTCTCCGTGAGCGCGAGACTAGACTCTAATGGCAAGAAGCCCTTCTTGTTGTTTTGTCGTATGGTCGTAGAATAAGTTTTCCAAGACAGCAAGATATGGCCCTTGAGAAATCCTATCCAAATTTCCTAATGACTCTTCTATATTCTTTGATGGTGGAAGAAGAAGAGAAAGCACACAGAGCTGTATTTTTCTAAAAAGAAAAATATTTTTTTTCAGTTTCTGTGCTTTTCTGTGTTATCTTGTGTCTTGGGGACTAATCCTTATATATAGTAACCTATCTGGTTATCTGCCAATTTGAAAAAGGTATTTTGTGCGACTGCATCGAAAACCATGCTGTTGCATCAAAATCCGTGCGGACGCATTGAAATCCGTGTAGCCCACACAATTATCTTAAATGGCAGTTTTCTGAATTGCAAATCTCAGAACCAGTCCATCAATGATTTGATCTTTGCCTAAATTGTTCTACACATTTATATACCACATTCTAATGAATATATTGATTGTCTATTACCTTATTTGATCACTTTAATTGACAACCATATATGACAATAAACAATCCATAATTATATTACATATATGCTCAATGTTGGCATTAAATCCAACGAGGTTGGTAATAAATCCAACAAAATGATCCAGAAAAATCTCTCTAGCCAAAATGCAGTACAATGAATAATTAGTATCCCTCAATAGTTCACTTGCCAGCTTTCTTGGTTCTCTTTGCAGATTGTGTTTTTCTTGGAGCTCTCTTACCCGGTTTGGCTGTAGAAGGAGAAATACTGGTGACTTGTCATTTTTTCGTTTGGTCTTCTTAGATGCATGTAGCTAGGCTGATCTCCATTTCCATTATTTTTCTCTTTTGGGTTGGCTTCAGTCACCTTCTCTCCCTCCTCATCTGAATCAAATAAAAATCCATCCAGGGTACCTGCAAAAGTTGAATATATAAATGAATGCACATATAGTTGCACTAATAAATTACTTGCATGTGTCAAGAGGTACGTACCAGAACATTAAGGGCCCGTTCGGCGGCTGCTAAGGAATAGGAATGGGAATAGGAATCATCAATTTTGAACTACTTTTTACTGTTCACCGTGGGAAAAAAAAATTCACTCAAGAGTTAATTTTTTTTTCCCACGGCAACAGTGCCGTTGCCGAACGGGCCCTAATATTGTGTACAGGTGGGATTATTACTTGTGTTGCCGAGTGATATTCAAGCCAGTAGTATCAAGTACTAAAGAGGGAACACAAAAGAATCTTAATCACGAAGAGAAATAATGCAAACCTTCAACCATGGTTTCAGCTTCAAACAAATTAGACTGAGGTTCGAGTTGTATGAAATCATTCATAATAGCCTCTATCTGTCATTTCCATTTTTAATAAGAACATATAAAATAAATAAACATACATAAGAACTTAATTCTATCGTGGTATTAAATCTTTTGCATAAGGGCTTCCAGGAAAATAGATAGTTCTTTTATGAAGAACTTACACTGAAATTAAATAGAACAAATAATGAGGATTTTTATAGATAAACCTTTGCTTCTGTTTGCCCCACACTGACCTGAAAAAGACAAGGAGATGAAAAAAATCAATAAGCTAAAAACGATTAAATAAAATCAGATTATCCTAATGTGGTCTGAATTGAATGACTTACAATGCAAAATGTTCTCGACTGATTTATATATTGTTCCTACAATAAAGACAATAAAAGAAATTGAAAATATCAGTCAGGGGCGGCACTAGAAAATTTGAATAGGAGGCTAAACTATGAAATACATAATATGTGAAAAAGCAAAAAAAGTACAATTAGTGGGAATTGAACCTACGACCTCACAAACACCAAGTAGAACAACCACTAGGCTATAAGTACACATTTGTTATTTTATGAGGGAGATAAACTATATAAAAACCTTAAACAAACAAATATTTAATTAAATTTCCGTATACATAATTAAAATTTTCGATTCCATTGGGGGGCGGGGGGTGTATTTTCAACCAAATTCAATTTCTATCACAGCTTGTTTAATAAAATAGTAATAAAAATAATAATAATAATAATAATAATAATAATAATAATAAATAAATAAAATCTCGATTTGATAAACAAGGATGTTGCAATGAGCTTTAAACTTGGTAATCTCCCTTAATAGTCTTCTATGCTTCTTTAACACTTATCTTGATGCCAAAAAAACCGTTATTAATGTCATCATCTTACAAGGGCACAGCTTCATCTCAAAATGATATGATAGTGTATTCAAATTTAGAATTAAGCTATGTAATTTTAAAATGTTTTTAAAATATCAACAAAGCATAGACACTGCACGGCTGGGTCTATTTTATATAGACATCTTATAATATAGTCTAATGGTTTACTGTTAGAGTTTTAATTAAAAAACAGAAATTTCAACCTTATAAACTTCTAATACTGGATCAGACAAAATAAAAAAAAAACATTTTAAATTGAGCAAAAGAGTAATAAATTAAAATGTATATTGTTCAGTAAACTATTGCAGGTACACTGATCAGTACTGCTACGGACTGGTACCGACTAGTACCCGTACCACATGACAAAACCCACTGGTAACGACTAATATCAATGGGTGCAAAACCATCACAAAGAACTCTAGTGCCCTTAGACATCTGCAATTCCAAATCAATATTCATCATTTTTCTAAATTCGATTGCAATCAAGCACAACATTAAAGTTGAAGCAAACAAAAATTTTATGTGCACAAAAGTACCTTTCTTGGCCGTGCATGAACACGAGAAGGAGATACGCCAGTAAGCGGCCGTGCGCTGAGCTGGAGCAGAGGTAACGAAGAGAGGGCCGGCTAGAGAGGGAAGAAAAGCCCCCTTTTGCCTCTATTTTTCTCTATCGTGAAAGATTAACGGCATGGAGTCATTTGGGCCGATTTTCTTATTCATATCATTAAAAATACAAAATTTAAATTGGCAGCATTGTTAGTAAAAAGGTTTCCGAATTTCTCGGCCCACGGGCCGGAACAATTGGTACCGTCTCTCCTCTTATTTTTTTTTCATAACCATTTAATTAACTTTGGTTATTTTTCTTGAACTACTCCGTTTTTCTTTTTGCACCGCTCAAATTTTAAACCAGACGTTCAATTTATGAAGTTGTTATATTTGTTACTATTTTTATTTATCACAGTTTCAGCACAATTGGAATGCAATTAGGTACTAGTACATTTTTTACATTTCAACGAGTTATTTGGATTGGATGGCATAAATTATAAATTCAACAATCAAAAACTTGATATAAGTGAAGAATATATACTTCTGCTGGAAACAAGAATTATTGCAAAGCCATGTATCATACAATAAGCAAGAGGAGAAAGGGTACCACTGGTACCAAGGTCAAAATAAAAAAAAAAACATTTTAAATCGAGCAAAAGAGTAAGAATTTAAAATTTATACTGTGCAGTAAACTATTGCAGGTACACTGATCAGTACTGCTACGGACTGGTACCGACTGGTACCCCGTAATTTAATGGCTTGAGAATATTCTTCCCCACTAATATGAAAATATTTTTATTTGACTAAAAGCTGGACTCACTATTTATTTCTATTTTCATTTGATTTCCAAAATCACTGAATTGGTGCTGTAATGATTTCCATTGAAATTGAGATCGGATTTGGCCCAGCCCAACAATAGGCATGGATTATACCTTGGAAATGAAAATTGACCTCTTTATTAGGCCCAAGCCGACAAGTATTAAATCGTATAACAACCTTCAATTTTCTTTGATTTGTGCTCTATCGTTAGTCGTTACTTTCAAGTTCAATACTACAGCGAAAAAAAAAAATAGAACAACGAAACCAAGACTCCAAGAGGCTCCCCGAAAAAGTATCCTCCTAGTCCTAGGTACCGTAAAAAGATTCCCCTCACTTTACGGAAAAGTATCAAAAATTAATTATTAAGTATTAATTATACTCAGCTTAGCTGGATTTTTGTAAAAATATGCTCAAACCGGCCAAAAAAATGGCCGGTTGGATTAAAAATTAGGACCGGCCATTTTTTGGCCGGTCATGAGTGTTTTTTTTTTGAAATATTTGTTAGATTACTTCTTTTGATTTGTAATTATCATAATTATACTAAAATACGCTAAATTAGTTGAAATTATGTTAAATTACGCTAAATTACTCTAAATTAAGCTAATTTATGCTAAATTACGTTAAATTATACTAAATTACGCTAATTACACTAATTACACTAATTATACTGCAATACGCTAAATTACACTAAATTAGGCAGTGTTCTAAATAGCGCGCTATAGCGTTTTCGGACCAAAAAAGCTATGACGTTATGGCCATATAGCGCGCTATTTCGCGCTATAGCGGCGCTATATGGCCATAGCGCCGTTTTTTCAGCCGTTCCTCTATGACGCGATAAACGCTATTTAAACCTTTGAAATTAGGCCAATTTTGTGCCATCTTTCATAAATCATAAAAAATAGTAAAAATCAGTATTCTACAAGGTCATTATATAACTAATTTATTGAGCTACTTAGATCGAAAAATAGAAATGAAAATCTTTATCGGAAACTTCAACTCAAGTTTTGATGCTCTTTTCTTTGTTTTTTGGCAATTTTGAATTTCGAAAAATGACAAAGCAGTCATCGATGCATGCATATTTTCGCAAACTTTGTCAAGTTTTGAGGCTCTTTCCTTTGTTTATGGCCGTTTGTAGTTTCGTCGTCGTTTTCTGCTTTTTAGTGAAGATATCGTCTCTCTTAGAGTAATTTAACATAATTTCAAGTAATTTAGCGTATTTTAGTACAATTATGCTAATTATACATCAAAAGAAGTAATCTAACAAATATTTCAAAAAAAAAAAAACTCTCTTGACCGGTCAAAAAATGGTCGGTCCTAATTTTTAATCCTACCAGCCATTTTTTAGCCGGTTTGGACATTTAAAAAAAAATCCAACTAAGCTGAGTATAATTAATATTTTATAATTAATTTTGGATATTAATAAAAATCTCGGCAAATGACAAATGGGGTGAGCGTTGACGTAATAATCCAGCAGTTTTCATACCAAATTCAGTTTAAAAACACATACGTGTCACGTCAACTTGCTGCATGTGGAAAGAGTAAAAAATTCCAAAACTAGCCAACAACCCCCCATATTTGCATTACTACTCGTTTCCTTTGTTTTCACTTGGTCTCAATTTCTTTCCCCGTCTCTATCGCTTTTCCCGCTATAACAAAACAACATATTAATACCTCCTTCAATGTTAGCCGTGTATTGGATAATTATTTATTATAGTGTGATATATTTAAATATGAAAATTGATTGATTCTCAATCAAACAATTTGAAAAATTAATTGTTCGAATTCATTGGTACTTGAAGAATGAAAATTGTTAAGTTACATTATGTTTGCCAAATTGTTAATTCTTTTTCTAATTTTTATAATCATTCAATCATTAATTCTTCACGATTGTTAAGTAATCAAAACAAAAAAAGATCCTCTTTTGAGTCTTAATAGATATAACTTATATTATATTTTGGTTTTTTAGATAATTAAAACAGCTCATCTAAACTCGTGAGTAAACTAAACGACACAAATTAAATATCTATTAATATCAAAACTATAGACAGTCGGATCAAAGATATTTGATTACTTTTCAAAATTGGGTAAGATCAAATCCAATTCGGCCCCACCTCGAATCTAGAATAAACCTGACTCGCAGCTGACTTTTCGAACCACAGATTGACACGATCCGACCCGTTTTAACTTGAGATTAGAATACCAAACGCACGCTGATTTCAACAATTGAGTAGACGGACGGTCTTAGTGTGATCGAGTGCATCATATCATCAGTATGATTATTAGTTCAAACGAAACTAAGGTCAAAACCAAGAACAAGGTAAGCAGCAGCTATAAACCAACGCCTAGAGTGAGAAAAATGGCACGGCGGAGCCGGTTCGGTCACGGAACGGCACAACAAGCGTGTCAGCTACGTGCCGTGACTCACGTGTCCTGTGCCGTCACCATTCGTGTGTTGTGTTCATCTTTTGAAACTTTGGCATAGCACGACACGTGAAAGATTTACACGGCACGACACGTAGTCACGGGAGTCACGTGTAATTAGGACCATTAGATATTGATTTAATGATGAATCTTGAATAAACTAATCTAAATTATAATTAAATGGTCACGCGAGTCACATATGGTCACGGTACATTTAGGCACGACATGACTCACGTGGCGTGATCATTTGCGTGCCGTGATTATCCGTTGATATTTTGATCACGGCACAGCACGTGAAAAATTAACTTGATCACGGCACAACACGGCAAGAAACCAAAATCACAGCGTGTTAATCACAGCACGGCTCGGCACAGCACAATTTTTTCCACATTTTTTCCACTTTAGGCAACGCCCCTTCCGCAGAGTAGTTGACATCTAAAGCAACACTCCTGACCTCCGCACGGGTCACCATAGGATAAGATGAGAGAAACATCAAACAAATATCTATATTCCAGTCACTTTCACATCCCAGCTGTTTCTCGCACGTAGATAACGCTGTAATAATATTTGCCAAACTGTAATAATAATATATCTTGCATTTTACTTTTCTATTTTTTATAAGAATTGAATCATTAATTCTTTTCGATTGTTAAATAATTAAAATATGAAAGATCCCCTTTTGAGTAATTTAAACGACAATTAAATATCTATGGATGTCAAACCTGTAGACAGTCTGATCATGGATTTTGTTTTATTTTTTTAAAATGGGTCGGGTCCA
Organism: Carex littledalei; assembly: GCA_011114355.1. Classification (NCBI taxonomy): domain Eukaryota; kingdom Viridiplantae; phylum Streptophyta; class Magnoliopsida; order Poales; family Cyperaceae; genus Carex; species Carex littledalei. The sequence goes on along the minus strand of CM022099.1, from coordinate 8,152,136 downwards.
ATCCAATTCGGCCCGACCTCAAATCTAGAATAAGCCTGACTCGCAACGGACTTTATGAATCAACAAATCCCACTCATTTTAACTTGACATTAGATTAAAACATTGATTACAATATCACTATTTTTATTTTGATGATACAAACGCACACTGATTTCAACAATTGAGCAAAAGACGATCGTAATATGAGTATATCATATCATCACTTAGTGATAGAGCGGGAAAAATAGCACGGCAGCCGGCTCCGTTACGGAATGGCACAGTTATAGCACGGAACAACATGGCACGTGTAACTGTTACGTACTGTGACTCGCTTGTCACGTGCTGTGGTTATTTTTTAAAAATTTGGCACGGCACGGTTCACGCGAAAATTCTGGTCACGGCATGGCACGTGGTCACGCGAGTTACGTGTAATTAGAACCGTTAGATCTTGATTAAATAATAAATCTTGAATAAACTAACCTAAATTATGAAAAAATAATTAAACGTAACTAGTCACGTTTAGACACGGCACGTTTGAACACGTTACATTTAAACACGGCGTAACTGTGTAATCATTCGCGTGCCGTAACCACCTTCGACATTTTGATCACAGTACGACACATGTAACTGTTCATTTAATTACGACACAGCACGACACAAAATCAAAATCACATCGTATTAGTTACAACAAGGCACGGCACATTTGTAACCCTACTCATTGATAAGATAGTTAAAACCAAAGATTAAAAAAAAAAAAAAAAGGTAGTTAAAACGAAACCACGGTCAAAACTCAAAACTCAAAACCAAGAAAAGGTAAGCAGAAACCCTCTTTCCGCCGCACAGGTCACCATAGGATAGAGTTAAACAACAAACAAATATCTATATTCACTTATTCATGTCACTTTCCCATTCCAGCTGTTTCTCGAAAACTTTACGCTGCCTTTATTTCTCTCACCGCGTTGCGACTCTCCGAACGCGTATCCTCTGCATTAACTTAAAAAGAAATTAATTAATCTCAACCGTCTGATTTTAAACGGAGACAATCCAGCTCTGCCTATAATATAAAAAGTCTTTTAAAATTAGTGCAGATCTAATCTGTACAAATCTTAAAATAAATCGGACGGTTGATATTCATTAACTCACCAGATTTCCTTTTAAGTTAATGCATAGGATACGAATGCCTTCGCTGCTCCCCACAACCTATAAATACCTTATTCCATTCACTTCCAAATTTAAGGCACCACCAACAGCCCACACTCTAGACTCTACTCATACTCTCCTACTCTGTTCTACTAATTCACTCTTTCAATTGCCAAATGGAATCCTCTTCTAGCAGCGCATCAGACTACATGACCATATGGTCGGCCCCTCCAAAGAAACCGTCAGGACGTACCAAGTTTAAAGAAACAAGGCATCCGGTCTACAGAGGAGTTCGTCGCAGAGGTACCTTGAACCGCTGGGTCTGCGAGGTCAGAAACCCCAATAATAAATCAAGAATTTGGCTCGGAACTTTCCAGACTGCTGAAATGGCGGCTCGGGCACATGACGTTGCAGTGATGGCACTGCAGGGCCGCTCTGCTTGCCTAAATTTTGCCAACTCAGCAAGGCTGATCAGCATCCCTCCTTCCTTCTCCAGTGTGCAAGAGATGAAGAAGGCAGCAGTTGAGGTCGCTGAGGCGCTCCATTCAAATTCAAGGGAATCGTCATACTCGTCCGAGAATATCTCTGTTTCCACATCATCTGAGACGGTAGAGGAGAAGGAGGTAGCTTCGTCACGGATGCCTGAATCTACCATCAATTCGGTTGCCGATGATCAATTGCAATTTAATTGGAATGGAAATGGAGATATGAATTTGGGACTGTACTATGCGAGCTTGGCCCAGGGGCTGATGATGGAGCCTCCCGTTGAGTGGTTCAACAATTTGTATGATGATAATGAATGGGGTGGGGCCGTGTCTCTGTGGAATTGAGGAAGGTTTAGGAACATCTTTTAGTAGTTTTGAGAGACATTTCAACATGCTCCTTTAGAACAGAGTATGAAGGAATTCCAATTTTATTAGGGAAACGGAAATGTTGATCTTTTTATTCGTTTGTTTGTATATAAACCGATTAATTACAAGAAAGCTAAAGTTATATTCTGATCTATGAATTCTTGTTCCGGTACTAGTATTACAATTACAAGAAGAAAAATGTATGTGTATAAGCGCATCAGACCATAGTGTTTCAAACGGAACGACGGTCAAGATTCAGGACAATAAAAAGGTAAAAACAACGCTCCTGAATTGGGATTGAAATCCGATGCTCTTCAAATCCCTCTTTCTCCTACTATCCTCTCTATCTCTCTCCTCTTTCTCTCTCCTCTCTTTCCTCTTTTGAAGAGAGATAGACACAAAATTAAAAATAACACTCGCTGTTATTCTTCTAAGAATAGCAGCAGAGTCAGACCCTCTAATTGATACTGAAAGAGAGAGCAACGCTCCGGACCCCGCATCAAGAATCAAATTATTTATAATTTCTAAATTTTAGACATATCCTTGTAATACAATAAAATTATACATTTTCTTCTAAAATCTACACTTATGTATTTGTTTTCTTCTAAAATCTTGAATAACATATTTATCTTTCTGATTTAAAATAACTCACATGGTTATCCAATATAAATTTAATGTATATTAAATATTAAAAAAAAGATTAATCCACGAAGGTATATATAAGATTGTAATTTATAAATTGTTGATCAATTTCCTCCTTTTTCTCTTCTTCTATATATATATTTATAATTTTTGTCATTCAACAAATTTCAAGTCTATGTACTCTATCCAAAAGCACATCGGAGTAAGAAGCTGAAATCATGCAATGGATTCCAATATGAATTGTTTATGCAAGATAATGTTTTATTTGTCGAATTGTTGTGATATAATATGGAATAGGGTTCAAATATCTCGTGTCTTTCTTACTTTATTTGTGTTTTATATTCTTATTTCTATTTTTAAAATTCAAACAGATCTGAACCACTCAATATGATCTCCATAATAAAATGTGTTTGGAGACCAAATTGTATATATTTTTTAGTTTGTTTTACTATTTTATTAGATATATGATGAGGGTTCAAATGCCTTCATTTTTTATGCCTCCACCATGCCTCCATTTTTAAAAACTTTAATAACTCAAAATTTAAAACTTAAAAGTCAAATTAAAACTGTTGGATATGATCTACATCATTTTATCTATGCACGTGTAAAAAATTATGACATTTCAATTTTGTTTTGGTTGTCATCAAGAGCTTGTAAAAAAACATACTAATGTGGATAATTTCTAGACGTTGATTTTTCAACTTATTGATTCACATAAAAACAAAATCAAAATGTGATAATTTTTTATGAGCACATAGATAAAATGATGTAGATCATATCCAACGGTTTTATTTTGACTTTTAAGTTTTAAATTTTGAGTTATTAAAGTTTTTAAAAATGGAGGCATGATGGAGGCACAAAAAATGGAGGCATTTGAACTCTCCTCTAGATATATACAACATCATTGTTTTTCAGAAAATTCTAAACCATAAACAAATATTGATTTTGTACCAATCTAAAATAATTGTAAATTAGTTTCAAAATAATATAAAATTTAATCTCCAAACACATTTTAATATGGAAATCATGTTGAGTGGCTTAGATTGATTGCTTGAATATTGAAAATAGAGATAAGAATGTAAAACATGATTAAGACATGAAAGACGTGGTATTTGAACCATGCTCTATAATCTAATTTTTAAATATGATTGGTTATGTTTAGTTTTAATATATAATGGTGTTTATGATAAATAATTTTTGTTACAACAAAAAACATATAAGTTTGTGTGATTTTATACGCGACAAACATGATTGACGATGTTTGATTTATCTAATAATAATCTGATATGTTTAATTGTGTAGTGAGTAAGTGTATTAAATTTTGCATTTTATATAAAGAAAAAAAAATGAGAATTACGACCTTAAAAAGATGATGAATTAAGAGCTAATAAAATTTATGAAGAATTGAAATGTCAGTTATTATAATTTAGAAGTGCAAATTTGTTATATTAAAATTTAGAAAATAAAATATGTACGATTTTAAAAGTATATATGTAACTGTTCGTTTGTTTAATAAGAGAACCAGTCGATAAATCCTCAAAATAAAAACAAATATCTAGATTCCACCATTCCAGTCATCTAGATATTTGTTTCTCAAAATAAAAACAACTAAATTACTTTCCCATTGCCAGCTGTTTCTCGCACGGAGATGGACGCTGCCTTTATTTCTGTAGTTCCGCGTTGCGACTCCCTGCCATTTGCTCCCACAACCCATAAATACTTGTCTTCCATTCACTTACAAACTCAAAACACCAACAGTTCACAGTTGTAACTCAACTCCTCTCATACTCTCCTACTCAGCTCTATTAATTCGCTCTTGCAATTCTCAAATGTATTCCATTTCTAGCAAGGAACCAGACTACATGACCGTATGGTCAGCGCCTCCCAAGAAGCCGTCAGGACGCACCAAGTTCAAAGAAACAAGGCATCCCGTCTACAGAGGAGTTCGTCGCAGAGGTACCTTGAACCGCTGGGTCTGCGAGGTCAGAAACCCCAATAATAAATCAAGAATTTGGCTCGGAACTTTCCAGACTGCTGAAATGGCGGCTCGGGCACATGACGTTGCAGTGATGGCACTGCAGGGCCGCTCTGCTTGCCTAAATTTTGCCAACTCAGCAAGGCTGATCAGCATCCCTCCTTCCTTCTCCAGTGTGCAAGAGATGAAGAAGGCAGCAGTTGAGGTCGCTGAGGCGCTCCATTCAAATTCAAGGGAATCATCATACTCGTCCGAGAATGTATCTGTTTCCACATCATCTGAGATTACTGAGGAGAAGGAGGTAGCTTCGTCACAGATGCCTGAATCTACCATCAATTCGGTTGCCGATGATCAATTGCAATTTAATTGGAATGGAAATGGAGATATGAATTTGGGACTGTACTATGCCAGCTTGGCCCAGGGGCTGATGGTGGAGCCTCCCGTTGAGTGGTTCAACAATTTGTATGATGATAATGAATGGGGTGGGGCCGTGTCTCTGTGGAATTGAGGAAGGTTTAGGAACATCTTTTAGTAGTTTTGAGAGACATTTCAACATGCTCCTTTAGAACAGAGTATGAAGGAATTCCAATTTTATTAGGGAAACGGAAATGTTGATCTTTTTATTCGTTTGTTTGTATATAAACCGATTAATTACAAGAAAGCTAAACTTATATTCTGATCTATGAATTCTTGTTCCGGTACTAGAGGAAAAGGAAGTGGCTTTGTCACTAATGGCTGAATCTACCATCAATTCGGTTGCCTATGATCAAATGGAATTTAATTGGGATGGAAATGGAGAGATAAATTTGGGACTGTACTATGCGAGTTTGGCCGAGGGCCTGATGATGGAGCCTCCTATTGAGTGGTTTAGCAATTTGGATGATGCTAATGAATTGGGTGGGGCCGTGTCTCTGTGGAATTGACGAAGGTTTAGGAACATTTTTTTATTAGTTTGGACTTTGGAGAGATATTTCAACCTGCTCTGTTTTAACTCCGTCATCCTTCTATTTGTTTGTTATTTTAAACTTGAGTAGTGAGTAGTTGGTTCCATTTGAGGACTGTGATGTAAGTATTCTTTTTCAAATCACTGTAAAAAGTCTTATCTGATGTATACATTCTTGTTCGGGTATACTAGATTTACAATTTACATGAAGAAGAAAAATATATAAACATGTTACTGACTTTTACTTTTATGCTTTCCAACAAAGGCTGTATTTGACATGGCTGCACAAATATCCGCAGATGGATCATTCGCCAGGGAGAACAATATTCCAGAGACTTTCGCGCGGAAATGCAGACGTGGCTTTGATAGTGAAGTGAAGTGTTGCGACTTGCGGCTATGAGATCCGTGGTATTTGAGAAACACTTGGCGGGGGAAGCTACCTGATTAATGCCATCTAGTCTCCTGGTACTAGATATTTTTCTATTTGTGTATTATTTCTGTGGTGACTCAGCAATTGGGGCGCTACCCTTTTCTGAGCATGTGTGCGACATGAGGGCCCGCCGCTGTCAACACTATCAGAAGCCGGGCTTCCATTCCTAGCCACAAGTTTTAATAAAAGGGACAGTTCAGATTTTGGTTACTCTCCAGTAGACACGGACTCCACATCTGCCCTTCTCTTCTTTGCTGGTGCAACAAAATGATTAATTTTTCCAAATTGTATTATGGTTCTGCAAGAATACATGTATAGTATATACCACAGTATTCATTCAATAGTATTTTTTTTTTGAGGTCTTAAACTGTCTTTCTTTTCTTTGACGGTAAAAATAAATATAGAAGTATAATTAATTCTGAAAACAAAGACTTAAAAATAAAAGCTGAATTAAAATATCATTTAGAATAACCAATCCAATTTTACAGGAAAAATGAAATCTTCACTTTTGGAAAAAAAACAATTGCACTTCTTGCGTCAAAACCATTATTAGAAGACAATTTTTAATTGGCAGATTCAAACTTTTATTAATTGAAAACGAACTCTTTAATTATTTTTCACCAGTTATATTATAATTTCTGTTTTCTCTATTGTCTTCCTTTATTTATAGTATAGTTTGTGTTTACTCAATGTACTATTAAATTATGTAATGTTATATTTCCGATGATATAAATTTTTTTGAAAACCATATATACGCACAATTTTATGTCATATAAATTATTACAAAAAATAATAATATACAAACTGCGTAAATTATACATACATCATATCATATTTAAAACACTGATTTGAATACGACTACTTCTGTATTAATAAATTAAACGAAGACGCACTAGAATTTTAAAAATTGAGCAGACCAGACGGGTTATACAATCATCAGTGTAATAAAAACGAAACGATTGTCAAAACCAACGCCGCCTCCGCTGAAATGTTGAAATTGAGAGCAATTCTCCGGACCTAAAAGAAACAATAAACAGATCAGAATAAAAAAAATATCACTTTCCCGTCCCCAGCTGTTTTCTCGTACTGAGATAGCTTAACGCTACCTAATTTTTCTAATCCAGCATTGCGACTCCCTTCCCTTTGCTTCCCACAACCCATAAAAACCTTCTTCCATTCACTTCCAAATTTAACAGCTCACACTCTTAAAAGTCCAAACTCTTCTCATACTCTCCAACTCTGGTCTATTAATTCACTCTTTCAATTCTCAAATGGTATCCTCTTCTAGCAGCGATTCGGACAACATTACTGTATGGTCGGCGCCTCCGAAGAAGCTGTCAGGACGCACCAAATTTAAATAAACAAGGGATCTGGTCTAAAGAGGAGTTCGGTGCAGAGGTACGTTGAACCAGTGGGTCTGCGAGGTCAGAAACCCCAATAATAAATCAAGAATCTGACTCGGTACTTTCCGGACTGCTGATGGCGCTGCGGGGCCACTCTGCTTGCCTAAATTTTGCTTGGCTGATCAGAATCCCTCCTTCCTTCTCCAGTGTGCAAGAGATAAAGCAGGTAGCAGTCGAGGTCGCCGAGGCACTCCATTCAGGGAATTGATCATACTTAGTAAAGGATGTTCTGTTTCTACATCATGGGTTGAGATGGTAGAGAAAAAGGAAGTGGCTTCGTCACCAATGGCTGAATCTACCATCAATTCGGGTGCCTATGATGAAATGGAATTTAATTGGGATGGAAATGGAGAGATAAATTTGGGACTGTACGCGAGCTTGGCCGAGGGGCTGATGATGGGGAATGAAATCCTCTGCAGAGTTTTTAAAACTCCGCACTGCGGTTCTTTTAATCTGGTCAGTTCGTTTTGACTTGGCACGAATCTCAAAGTCTAATAATACTGCCTCCTCCGTTAGCCCGAATCTCAAAGCGGCTGACAGTTAATCTGGTCCGTTCGTTTTGTTCCGCAGTGCGGAGTTTTATAAAATTCCGCAGAGGATGCGCGCCCTGATGATGGAGCCTCCCTATTGAGTGGTTTAGCAATTTGAATGATGATAATCAATTGGGTGGGGCCGTGTCTTTGTGGAATTGACGAAAGTTTAGGAACATTTTTTATTAGTTTGGAGAGATATTTCAACCTGCTCTGTTTTCACTTGATTCCTACTGAGAACGGAATAGGTGTAGCTCTGATGTCCATTGGATCTAGTTTAGTTTTGATGGGCAGATCTACCGTAAGATCTCATGTCATTCAAGTTTTGATTAAAGGGTCCGATAAAACAACGGAGCTTCCCGAAATGAATTTACTCCATTTAAAATTTTAAACCCGATAGAGAGATAAAACCCACACCGCATCGCTTGCTTCTCTCACTCTCTCTCGCTGCGTCGCTTGCTCTCTTGCGCGTGCAAACTTCGCCGACTTTCTCTCTCGCGCACTAAAAGCTAGAATAAACGCCACTAAATACTTTTCTCTGTGTTTAGACAAGTGTCGCGAATGTCAGAGTCGGCAAAAGCCTTTCGCGGCGTTTACAGGCCTTTTTCCTAGCGTTTATTGGTGTTTTGCCGGCTTTTGGAGCCTTTTCCCGGCGTTTAAGAAGCGCCGCCCAAAACTTTTGGTGGTTGTGATTGAAATTATGTTTTCAAATGATACTGGCACATCTTTTGTACAGGAAATTCATTATTTCGTTGTTTTTTTTTAAACTGGAACAATGAATTCATTAATTGTTGAAACCGGCACTTTGCTCTACTTATAATGTATTTTTCTTGTTGGATTCTAGATTTTGTTATGTTTCTTTTGAAAACATTTCTTTGGAAGCGAGCAATAAGATAAAATATAGAATTACTTGTCTCAACTCATTGATTATTGCTCCCATTCAAGCATAAATTAGAGTTCTTTCATTTGATATTCTTCCTAATTTACCAGAATAATAGATTTTTGCTAATAAAATAAGCATCATAATCATCATCAAAATCATCATCATTATTATTACTTTTATCATGATCATGATCACCATTATCAATATTCTTGATCCATAGTACAGACCAATTTGTGCTATGCAGAGTACCATAGCCTCACTCTATTAATTTACTTGCCCAATTATTTTATACCGTTGATTACATAAAGTGTGCATTGAACTTAAATCACTTACGAAACATTTTGGTGCAGTGAACAAGATGAAGTGACTAATGAAGTGCATGATGAGGGGATGAGGAAATAATTCAAAAGCACATCGGAGCAAAAAGTCAAAGTCGTGCAATGCCATTCAATACCAACCTCAAATGCAAGATAATATTTGATTTGTCTAAGAGTTGTCAGGTTGTGGTCTGATATAATTTTCTCAACGATTGGTCATATTTTCTTTTGGTGATGTTATTCATAATAACTAATTTTTGTTAAACATGATAGTATGATAGTTATATATGTTTGTGGGATTTTGTTATGCAACCTGAAAACACTGTTTAATTTGACTAATGAAACTGGTGCTTATTTGTGGATTATTTTTGGAGTCTTGTTTTCTATTTTTTTAAGTCAGTTTGGAATATCTATTTTTAATCTCTTATATTAGGTATAAAGGAGTAGTCTAGGGAGAGAAAGAAAGAGTGCTAAGTTAATCCTTGATTAATTATAATTTTAAGAATGTTAAACATAATTAATCTGAGTTTTGGGTATATTTGATATATACTAAAGTTATATTGGGTAAATACGTGAGTTATTAGATTTTTAGGTGATAAATATGTAATTACAGAAATTTAGATGGTAAATAAGTAATTTCACAGTTTTTTAGTGGTATATATGAAATTCTCTTTTTTTTTTTTTTTTTTTTTTTATATACCAAAATTTTTAGCGAGTGAGAAGCCGGCATTTGCGCCAAGTAGTCCACTTGCGCCATTTGCTGGCGTTTCTCCTGGCGCCGGATAGACTAGAGCCGGGAATTAACAAAGAACCCTCCGCAGAAATGTTGAAACTGAGAGCAACACTCCGGACCTAAAAGTAACAATAAATTATCAGAATAAAAACCAAATACGAGGATTCCATTCCAGTCACTTTCTTGTCCCCATCTGTTTTTCACACGGAGATAAACGCTGCCTATATTTCTGTAACCCCGCGTTGCGACTCCCTGCCCTCTGCTCCCATAACCTATAAATACTTTCTTTTATTCACTTACAAACTCAAAACACCAACAGTTTTACAGTTGTCACTCTAAACTCCACTCATACTCTCCTACTCATCTCTATTAATTAATTTGCTCTTTCAATTCTCAAATGGAATCCTCTTCTGCCAACGAGCCAGACTACATGACCGTATGGTCAGCGCCTCCCAAGAAGCCGTCAGGACGCACCAAGTATATTGAAACGAGGCATCCGGTCTACAGAGGAGTTCGGCGCAGAGGTAACTTGAACCGGTGGGTCTGCGAGGTCAGAAACCCCAATAATAAATTGAGAATCTGGCTCGGTACTTTCCCGACTGCTGAGATGGCGGCTCGGGCGCATGATGTTGCAGTGATGGCACTGCGGGGCCGGTCTGCTTGCCTAAATTTTGCCGACTCAGCATGGCTGATCAACATTCCTCCTTCCTTCTCCAGTGTGCAGGAGATGAAGCAGGCAGCTGCCGAGGTTGCCCAGGCACTCCATTCAAGGGATTCGTCATACCCGGCCGAGAAAATCTTTGTTTCTACATCATCAATTGAGATGGTAGAGGAGAAGGAAGTGGATTCGTTGTTGATGCCTGAATCTACCATCAATTCGGTTACCTATGAACTAATGGAATTCAATTGGGATGGACATGCAGATATGAATGTGGGACTGTACTACGCGAGCTTGGCCGAGGGGCTGATGATGGAGCCTCCTGTTGAGGGATTGAGCAGTTTGGATGATAATGAATGGGGTGAGGCTGTGTCTCTGTGGAATTGGTGAAGGTTTATGAGACATTTCAACCTGTTGTGGTTTGACTTGAAGTCTACCTAAAAAAGAGAATGGAATAATTCCGTTGTTATTAGTGAAAACGGAAAGTTATTCGTTTGTTTGTTCTAGTTAGTTCCATTGGAGGACTGTGACGCAACTTTTTTCTTCTTCCAAAATCACTGTTTATATAAACCGATTGATTGTTAGAAACCTTAGTCTTAGTCTGATATATGCATTCTTGTTCCGGTGCTAGATTTACAATTACAATTAGAAGAAAAACGTAACCATGTTTTAAAGTTCTTGAAAATAGTCAAAATACTGTCCATGCCACTGAGTTACTGACTGTTGCATCCGCAGATCGATGGATCCTTCGTGAGGGAGAAAATATTCCAGAGAGGCTTTCGTGTGCGGAAATGCAGACGTGGCGTTGATAGTGAAGTGAGTGGGAGTGTTGCGGCTATGTGATCCAAGGGAAACAGTTAGCGTGTGATCGGGTTACCTGATTAATGCCTTTCCTCTCCTGGTACTGGATATTTTTCTTTTATAAAAAAGTTTTTCTATTTATGTATTTGTATCTGTCGCAGGTGATGGGCGCTATCCTTTTCTGAGCATGGGTGTGGCATTAAGGCCTGTTCTCTTTCTCTCTCAGCAGCTGAGTTTCCATTGGCAGCCTATCATTTACATAAAAAAAATTAAGGTTTAGATTTTGGTTACTCTCCAGTAGACATGGACTATGCACTATCCTGAAAATGATGACAAAGATATGTTATAACTTTTTTAATTTAGCCCTTCAATTTAACTTAAACGGTTCTTTTTGTTTTTTGATAAATAATTAGGGTCAAGCCCCTATTTTCGTTAACTGCAATTGGTTACATTAAAAGCAGGTTTTGAAATAAAACCTATGAAAAAATAAAATAAAATAAAATAAAATATAATGAAATAAAATGAAACTGGTAGACACTAGAGCTGAGGTTCCCAAGTCAAAAGGAAGAAAGTTTTAGATATCCAGAATAGAACAAAAAGAAACACTATAAAATAATAAAACATCAATCAATTAATGATCTGCCATTGTGAGTGAACTTCTTCAACGAGCTGAGGTTCGCATGGTGCAGTTCCTGTTGCAGATCATTAAGTTCCCTTTGTGCTTGTGCTGATAACACTGATCTGAAAATGTCAGAAAGAATAAAGTGTTGAGAAACGTGCTTTCAAAAATACCCTGACCCAAAACGATTGATTGCTGGAAACCTTAAAAGTCTTATCTGATGTATGTATTATTGTTCCGGTACTAGATTTACAACTACAAGAAGAAATATGTAATCATGTTTTGATCTTACTGATACTTTTATTCTTGCCACCAAAGGCTAAATCTGACAGGCTTCACAGATATCCGCAGATGAATCCTTCGCGAGGGAGAAAAATATTCCACAGAGACTTTTGCAAGGAAATGCAGACGTCGCGTTGATGGTGAAGTGATTGTGAGTGTTGCTGCTATGGGATCCAAGGGAAACAATCGACGTGGGAAGTTAATTACCTCATTAAGAATAAGCCTCTTCCTGGTACTGGATATTTTCCAATTAATGTATTTTTCTGAGCATGTGTGCGACATGAGGGCCCGTGTCTTCTGTGTCAGCAGCTGGGCTTCCCATTCACAGCCACACAGTTTAGATTTAGGTTGCTCTCCAGTAACAGGGACTCCGCATCTTTCCTGAAAATGATGACAAGTTGACAACGATATGTATAACTTTTTTAGCCCTTCAATTTAACTTAACGGTTTAAATTCAATTTCTTATACTATTTATAAGCACTAATCTGAATCAATATCTTAAATTCAATCTTAAATATACATATGTTAGCTAATTTGACTTAAATATACATATGTTAGCCTCTGAAGTGTACATAAATTGTATGCGAAATATGTGATAACACTTGGTAATAATGTGTCCGAATAATTGCTCTAAATAAAATTCAAAAACTTAGTATATAAATGTTTTAGAGAATAATAAAGTATATTATTCTAAATTTATTGAATAATAAAGTAAGAGTTTAATGGTATATTTATGATTAGATTGAAAATTTGAAAACTAAATATACGACCAGTTAGATATCATATGCGTGCATATTATAAAATAATAATATATAAACTACGTAAAACATATATACACTATACCGTATTTAAAAAAAATTGAGTAGAGAAGCGGTTACACAACAATCAGTATAGACATTAAACAAAAACAATGGTCAAAACGAAAAAAAAAGAGGATAAATAACAACACTTTTTTGCACGAACCGCCACGGTTCGCGCAGGCCAGCAATTATAAACTAACGCCCCCTCCGCAAAAATGTTGAAATTGAGAGCAACACCCCGGACCTACCAGCAATTATACACTAAGGTCCCCTCAGCAGAAATGTTGAAATTGAAAGAATAAACAAATTAGAATAAAAAAAATATCAGGATTCCAGTCACTTTCCTGTGCCCAGCTGTTTTCTCGGAAAGAGATAGCTTCGCTCCCTTTATTTTTCTCTAATCCCTTCTCTCTGTTCCCCACAACCTATAAATAAACACCAACAGCTCAACAGCTCACACTTTAAACTCTACTCATACTCTCCTACTATGCTCTATTAATTCGCTCTTTCAATTCTCAAATGGAATCCTCTTCTAGCAAGAAAATGAAGCAGGATGCTGTTGAGGTTGCCAAGGCACTCCATTCAAGGGATTCATCATACCCAGCTGAGAATGATTCTGTTTCAACATCATCGATTGACATGGTAGAGGAGAAGGAAGTGGATTTGTCACTGATGCCTGAATCTACGGACGGTTCGGTTGCCTATGATGAACTGGAATTTAATTGGGATGGAAATGGAGATATGAATTTGGGACTGTACTACGCGAGCTTGGCTGAGGGGCTGATGATGCAGCCTCCTGTTGAGTGGTTAAGCAATTTGGATGATGATAATGAATGGGGTCGGGCCGTGTCTCTGTGGAATTGAATTGGAGGAAGGTTTAGGAACATTTTTGAGTAGTTTTGATAGACATTTTCAACATGCTCTGTTTTAATTTAATGGATCCTTAGAACAGAGAATAGAGTAATTTCAATTTATTAGTCAAAACTTAGGGGTAAACGATACCCTTTTAACCGTTTATTCTATCCATACCGTATTCCATAAGATGGATATGGGTAATTTTTTTTTTCATTAGCTTATTGGGTATTGGTGTGGGTAAGAATTTTTTTTCGTTAGATAAACGGGTAAGAGTACTGGTAAATGTTATTTCTTACCCGTTACCTTATAGGATAATTATATAAAATAAAACTATATTATACTATTTGAGCAATAATTAGTGATGGTAAAATTTATTTGCGTAATATTTCATATGATAATGTTGAGCAAAAATTAGTTATGTACTTTTGTTATTTAGTATATGTTTATTTTTATAAGAAAAATGTTAATCATATTATTGTTAGTTACATGTTTTGTTATTTAATTACATAATTGTTTGTCCGAAAAGATAATCATATTTTTAAATTCTCTTGCTTATAAAAAATAATTTAGTTGTAATTGATTGTATATTTGTTTTTTGTTTTTTTATTAATAATGTGATATGTGTGAAATGAATGAGTTTTGATATTCTATTTGTAAAATATAATGAAATTAATTATTATAGTAGTATTATTCGTTATTCACCCGATAATGTTTCGTTATCCGATAATTTTAACGGATATGGATAGAGTAGGTGGTTCGGCTAATTACTACAATTGATAATGAAAATGCGGGCAGATTTGGCAAGAAATTAACAGTAAAAAATGTGACTTAAGATGAATGATATCATGATCATTATTGGAGGATAATGGAATTGAATCCTGCTTGTTTATTCTCTTAATTTGCAAGATTTTGTAACGCTAGTTTTCTTTAATTATAAATAAGCCTTTGAAAGAGGGCAGATTAGCTTTTATTTGTCTTAGTTTAGTGCTATGTTTAGGGTGGGTGAGTCCTTTGTGCTTGGGTGAGTGAGACCCCAAAATTATCTTCTATTTGCTACTCAATTAATAAAGATGTATTTTTTGTTTATTTTTCCGCTATCAAATTGGTATCAGAGCAGGTCGTGCCATGCTGCGAGTGATGTCTAGTGCTAACCAGGCAGACTCGAGGTTGAGTCCTTTTCAAGAGGAGGAATATGGTGCGGCTAATTACTTCAATTGATAATGGAAATGTGGGCAGATTTGGCAAGTAATTAACTGTAAGAAATGTGGCTTAAGAGGAATGATACCATGATCATTATTGGAGGATAATGGAATTGAATCTGCTTGTTTATTCTCTTAATTTGCAAGATTTTGTAACGCTAGTTTTCTTTAATTATAAATAAGCCTTTGAGAGAGGGCATATTAGGTTTTCTTTAATTATTAGGTCTGTATATATAAAATATACCAAAATCTCAAATTAATCATGTTTTATATTATTGAAACTACAATTAAACATGTAATTAATGAATTGTAGATCAATTATGTCCCTTCTTCTCTGCCTTTTTTGTCTTAAGAGCTCATCTTCTCTTGATCACTTGTTCCTTTTACTTCATTCTCATTTTTGTCTCCGTTTCTTCTAATCACTTATCGGCTTATCCAAGATGGTACTGGAGAAAGAGCCTTCGAGACCTAAATAGGAGCTTTGGGTGGAATCACCCACAATTGAGTAAGCTCCTCAAATTATAATCACAGTCTTACATTTTCTATAGATTGTCTCCAGAGCTCATCTTCTTTAGATCACCTATGCCTTTTACTTAACTACCATTTATTTAGCCTCCACATCTTCTAATCACTTGTCGACTTAATGAAGATGACATTAGAGGAAGAGCCCTAGAAAACTAAATAGGAGCTCAATGTGGAATCACCAATAATTGATCAAGTAAGCTCCTCAAATTATGATCCAGTCTTCCCCCTTTTTTTTTTTTTTTGCTACTTTTCGTCAAATTGCTAGCAGAGCCTCTTCTTCCTTATTTATCTTTTGTCTTTCTCCAAATTCCAAGTTTATCTGTGATATCCAAAAGCACATCCAAATAAGAAGTCCGGGTCGTGCAATACCATCAAATATCAATTATTTATGCAATATCTCCATTTTTATATTTTTTTGAAAAAACAATATGGTTGGATATAATTAATACAATTGTACTTAGCCAATAGAACTCAAGGTGTCTTAGAACTTATACACTTATACATACGGACATTTGTTGGCCATTTCGATGAACTTCTTTTATTCTCTTATAATATGTCCATGTTACAATCGCACGGCCACGATACCATTAATATTTGATTTAAGTAAGAGTTATAATATGATCTAATTCTTATATACGTTTGTGTTATTTTGTGTGCCATAATGAAGGGTAATGTATGTTTTATCTAATAATAATGATCTAATATGATTTGTGTAATGAGTAACTGTATTATTTTGTTTTTGTTTTCTATAAAGATAAAATGAGAATTACGAACCTGATGGAAATATCCAGTTCCAATTAAGGTGAAAATTTTCATCTTTCTCCTGCTAAAAAACCGGCTGCTAACCCATGAGATAATGGAGAGAAGGGGGATGATATGCGAGATGAAGTGTATATTGTGTGACACATGTAACTTGGAGACGGCGCATCACCTCTTCTTTACATGCACATACGCACAACGAGTGTGGAATGCCCTTGACAACCACATCAATGCTGCAGGTGACACGGTGGAAGATATATGGTACAACTTTGAGGTGAAAGCAGCTAGATGCGCTCAAGAAGCGCAAGGTCTAGAAGGAGGGCCTTATTCGTGGCCGCGACATGGTACTTGTGGAGGCAGCAAAATGATAGAATATTTAAGGGGAAGACACTACCACCGGAGGTACTGGCGACAAGAATACGAGATGAAGCAGGCCTATGGAAGCGCTATTATGGAGGTAAAAGGAGTAGACAAGGCATAGGTTAGTAAGAAAAGAATGTAACAGAGGTGGAGAATGTAAAAAAATTTAATGGGTGTGTTCGGGTACGTAGGTGTAGGGTAGTTGTATTGTAATAAACACTTAGTAGTCACTACTAAGTAGGGCTGCACAAAAAATTCGTAGTTCGTAATTCGATTCGAGTTTGATTCGAAAAAGTTCGTAAAAAATTCGATTCGAATTAATTGAGTTCGTTCGAAATTAATTCAAATCAAACTTAGTTCGAAATTAATTCAAACCAAACTCAAACTGGACCTAGTTCGTTCGAAATAGGTTCGCAAACCAAACTTAGTTCAAAATTAACTCAAACGTGGACCGTTGATTTCCACTAATAATGAACTTTAATGTTTTATTTAGGATAAATATTTGGGTATGTAATAATTCTAAGACTTTGATGATTGTTCTGTACTTTTATTGATATTTAAATTGTACTTTGAATACTTTGGATATTTGAAAACTTTGGTGATGTTGCTCCTGGTGGCTATTGGAAAACTTTGGATACTTTGATTAATTGTACTGAACTTTAATTGATTGTACTAAATTTTGGTGTTTGATATAAATTTTGGTATTTGTAATGAACTTTGATATAAACTTTGGTGTGCTGTGTAATTAGAATTCAAAATGCCTGAATTTTTATTGAAGTGCTGTAATTTCGAACTATGGCCTAGCCATAAGTCATAACTCGTAAGTCGTAACAAAGTTCGTAAAAGTTCGAAATTGAGTTCGTAAAAAATTCGATTCGAAATTGAGTTCGTTCGAAATTAATTCAAACCAAACTTAATTCGAAATTAATTCAAACCAAACTCAAACTGAGTGTAAATTCGATTCAGTTCGGTTCGTTTTCAGTCCTACTACTAAGTTTCTCAACAAAGAGAATTATGAACCTGAAAAAATTGAGAATTATTGAAAAAAAAATGAAGAATTGGAAACACATATCTGCTATTATAAATTTTAGAAGAAAATATATGAAAATTTTAAAAGATATAACTGAAATTGTTCATTTAAAAAGAAAAAAGAAAAAAAGAAACAGTACGCAAAACCTGAAAATAAAAACAAATTTCTAGAATCCATTCCAGTCACTTTCCCGTCCCCAGCTGTAATAACTTAACACGTAGATAAACGCTGCTAAGATTTCTGTAGTCCCGCGTTGCGACTCCCTGCCATATGCTCCCACAACCTATAAATTCCTTCTTCGATTCACTTCGTCCCAACTCAAAACACCAAAAGTTTACAGTTGTCACTCTAAACTCCACTCATACTCTCCTACTCAGTTCTATTAAGTAATTCGCTCTTTCAATTCTCAAATGGAATCCTCTTCTAGCAACGAACCAGACTACATGACCGTATGGTCAGCGCCTCCCAAGAAGCCGTCAGGACGCACCAAATATATAGAAACAAGGCATCCCATCTACAGAGGAGTTCGCCGCCGAGGTAACTTGAAACGGTGGGTCTGTGAGGTCAGAAATCCCAATAATAAATTGAGAATCTGGCTTGGTACTTTCCCGACTGCTGAGATGGCGGCTCGTGCGCATGACGTTGCAGTGATGGCACTGCGGGGCCGCTCTGCTTGCCTAAATTTTGCCGACTCAGCATGGCTGATCAACATTCCTCCTTCCTTCTCCAGTGTGCAGGAGATGAAGCAGGCAGCTGCCGAGGTTGCCCAGGCACTCCATTCAAGGGATTCGTCATGCCCGGCCGAGAAAATCTTTGTTTCTACATCATCAATTGAGATGGTAGAGGAGAAGGAAGTGGATTCGTCGTTGATGCCTGAATCTACCATCAATTCGGTTACCTATGAACAAATGGAATTCAATTGGGATGGAAATGCAGATATGAATGTGGGACTGTACTACGCGAGCTTGGCCGAGGGGCTGATGATGGAGCCTCCTGTTGAGGGATTGAGCAGTTTGGATGATAATGAATGGGGTGAGGCTGTGTCTCTGTGGAATTGGTGAAGGTTTATGAGACATTTCAACCTGCTGTGGTTTGACTTGAAGTCTACCTAAAAAAGAGAATGGAATAATTCCGTTATTATTAGTGAAAACGGAAAGTTTGATCCTTCTATTCGTTTGTTTGTTCTAGTTAGTTCCATTGGAGGACTGTGACGCAACTTTTTTCTTCTTCCAAAATCACTGTTTATATAAACCGATTGATTGTTAGAAACTATAGTCTTAGTCTGATATATGCATTCTTGTTCCGGTGCTTGATTTACAATTACAATTACAAGAAAAACGTAACCATGTTTTAAAGTTCTTGAAAATAGTCAAAATACTGTCCATGTCACTGAGTTACTGACTGTTGCATCCGCAGATGGATCCTTCGCGAGGGAGAAAATATTCCAGAGAGGCTTTCGTGTGCGGAAATGCAGACGTGGCGTTGATAGTGAAGTGAGTGGGAGTGTTGCGGCTATGGGATCCAAGGGAAACAGTTAGCGTAGGATCAGGTTACCTGATTAATTCCTTTCCTCTCCTGGTACTGGATATTTTTCTTTTATAAACAAGTTTTTCTATTTATGTATTTGTATATGTCGCAGGTGGGCGCTATCCTTTTCTGAACATGGGTGTGGCATTAGGGCCTGTTCTCTTTCTCTCTCAGCAGCTGAGTTTCCATTGACAGCCTATCATTTACATAAAAAAAATTGAGGTTTAGATTTTGGTTACATGGACTATGCACTATCCGGAAAATGATGACAGAGATATGTTCTAACTTTTTTAATTTAGCCCTTCAATTTAACTTAAACGGTTCTTTTTGTTTTTTGATAAATAATTAGGGTCAAGCCCCTATTTTCGTTAACTGCAATTGGTTACTATTAAGATAGAGACAGCGATAAAACCTATGAAATAAAACCTATTAAGATAGAGACAGTTACATTAAAAGCAGGTTTTGAAATAAAACCTATGAAAAAATAAAATAAAATAAAATAAAATATAATGAAATAAAATGAAACTGGTAGACACTAGAGCTGAGGTTTCCAAGTCAAAAGGAAGAAAGTTTTAGATATCCAGAATAGAACAAAAAGAAACACTATAAAATAATAAAACATCAATCAATTAATGATCTGCCATTGTGAGTGAACTTCTTCAACGAGCTGAGGTTCGCATGGTGCAGTTCCTGTTGCAGATCATTAAGTTCCCTTTGTGCTTGTGCTGATAACACTGATCTGAAAATGTCAGAAAGAATAAAGTGTTGAGAAACGTGCTTTCAAAAATACCCTGACCCAAAACGATTGATTGCTGGAAACCTTAAAAGTCTTATCTGATGTATGTATTATTGTTCCGGTACTAGATTTACAATTACAAGAAGAAATATGTAATCATGTTTTGATCTTATCATCTTACTTACAGATATCCGCAGATGAATCCTTCTCGAGGGAGAAAAATATCCCAGAGAGACTTTTGCAAGGAAATGCAGACGTCGCGTTGATGGTGAAGTGATTGTGAGTGTTGCTGCTATGGGATCCAAGGGAAACAATCGGCGTGGGAAGTTACCTTATTAAGAATAAGCCTCTTCTAGTACTGGATATTTTCCAATTTATGTATTTTTTGTCTGGGTGGAGTTTCTGTCCAAAGGACTTTGGACAAAGTCTCATCCAAAGGCAGTCTTAAGCCGTCCGATTTGATTTAAAATTTGTATGAACGATTTAGATTTACGGAATCATTTACATTTATTAGTTTTAAAAATGTTCGCACGAATCTTATTGCAAATCAGACGGTTAGGTCTAGCATTGGATGAGATTTTGTCCAAAGCCATTTGGACAAAATCCAATTCCTTTTTGTCTGTGGTGACTCAGCAAGTGGGGCGATACCCTTTTCTGAGCATGTGTGCGACATGAGGGCCCGCTGGGCTTCCCATTCACAGCCACACAGTTTAGATTTTGGTTGCTCTCCAGTAGACAGGGACTCCGCGTCTTTCCTGAAAATGATCACAAGTTGACAACGATATGTACAACTTCTTTAGCCCTTCAATTTAACTTAACGGTTTAAATTCAATTTCTTATACTATTTATAAGCACTAATCTGAATCAATATCTTAAATTCGATCTTAAATATACATATGTTAGCTAATTTGACTTAAATATACATATGTTAGCCTCTGAAGTGTACATAAATTGTATGCGAAATATGTGATAACACTTGCTAATAATGTGTCCGAATAATTGCTCTAAATAAAATTCAAAAACTTAGTAAATAAATGTTTTAGAGAATTTTAGTAGAAAGTAAAACGCAACATGCTAGTATATTATTCTAAATTTATTGAATAATAAAGTAAGAGTTTAATGGTATATTTATGATTAGATTGAAAATTTGAAAACTAAATATACGACCAGTTAGATATCATATTGACGTTGTGCGTACCGAGATCGCAACCGATTCAGACTCGGATACGGACGATGGCCATAATAAATCCAAACCAATTAAGGATTTAATTTATTCAACTTGAAATTAATAGCATGGATGGTCTTCTAGGAAATTTACTAATTTTTTTTGGAATTTGTTTTGTTAAACAAATTTTATTTACTTCTTTTGACAGGTGGGATATATTCTTGCATTGCAAAATTTATTGTTTTGGGTTTTGGGTTTTTAATTAATTAGCATTTATTTTTTATCTTATGGACTAAGAAAAATTTAGGCTATAAATAGATTCAGATATGAAGGTTGTAAGAACAGTGAAGTTTATATATGAATTTGAGTTGTGTTGTTTGAGTTTTATCCCGAAATTTCATTTTATTCTCCTCTTTACTAATTAACTGACTACGTGAGCTTATCGTATCGGGACCACTTTGCGTCACATATGCGTGCATATTATTATAAAATAATAATATATAAACTACGTAAAACATATATACACTATACCGTATTTAAAAAAATTGAGTAGAGAAACGGTTACACAACAATCAGTATAGACATTAAACAAAAACAATGGTCAAAACGAAAAAAAAAAGATAAATAACAACACTTTTTTGCACGAACCGCCCCCTCCGCAAAAATGTTGAAATTGAGAGCGACACCCCGGACCTACCAGCAATTATACACTAACGCCCCCTCAGTAGAAATGTTGAAATTGAAAGAATAAACAAATTAGAATAAAAAAAAATATCAGGATTCCAGTCACTTTCCTGTGCCCAGCTGTTTTCTCGGAAAGAGATAGCTTCGCTCCCTTTATTTTTCTCTAATCCCTTCTCTCTGTTCCCCACAACCTATAAATAAGCACCAACAGCTCACACTCTCCTGCTATGCTCTATTAATTCGCTCTTTCAATTCTCAAATGGAATCCTCTTCTAGCAAGAAAATGAAGCAGGAAGCTGTTGAGGTTGCCAAGGCACTCCATTCAAGGGATTCATCATACCCAGCCGAGAATGATTCTGTTTCAACATCATCGATTGACATGGTAGAGGAGAAGGAAGTGGATTTGTCACTGATGCCTGAATCTACCAACGGTTCGGTTGCCTATGATGAACTGGAATTTAATTGGGATGGAAATGGAGATATGAATTTGGGACTGTACTACGCGAGCTTGGCTGAGGGGCTGATGATGCGGCCTCCTGTTGAGTGGTTAAGCAATTTGGATGATGATAATGAATGGGGTCGGGCCGTGTCTCTGTGGAATTGACACTACTAGAATTTTGGTTTCTTGCATGGATAAAACTTAGTTGTTACATGGATGTGAATGTCCCATGCAAAATAATTGGCATTTCTGACACAACAATATCTATTGCATGGGTGTCCCATGCAAAAAGTAACCCATGCAAAAGATTTGATGTTTATCCATGCAATTGTCTCTTACTGACCCATGCAACTAATATTTGACGACCCGTGACCCGCCAGCGACGCCTGATAGTATATTTTAATGAAGATCCATGCAAAAACCAAAAGATGTATCCATGTAACAAGTCTGCAGAACTGAAACCCAACAGTTGCATGGGCTTATCCATGTAACAAGTTTTGATGATTCTTTGTTTATTATTTTATTCTAAAGGTCCATGTAAGAAGTCTTACACTATCCATGTAATAAGTCTACAGAATTGAGACGAAACTGTTCCATGGGCTTATCCATGTAACAAGTTTTGATGATTCGTTTTTTATTATTTTATTCCAAAGGTCCATGTAAGAAGTCGTACACTATCCATGCAATTAATCTAAATTGTCGAGAAATATTAATTGCATGCGACTACCCATGCTAAATGTTATAAATTCCTGGACAGAGCCTTTCTTGTATATATTTGATCTCTCCTTTCAAATTAAATATATTTTATAAATCACAGCAAACAATATGAATTATAGCAGTATATTAAAAAAAACTAAATGAAATACACAAATATATTCGGAAACTTAAATTGTAGAATCTTTAAATTTTGGTCTTAAGAATAAACCTTACAAAGTCATTGAGATACAAAATAATTCACCAAATTAATATACAAAATGATTCATGTAACTCTTCTTGTATTTCCAAGGAGAGGACTATGACATCATATTAAGAGATACAACAAAATCAATTACTTATGTGAAATAAGATTTTGATAATGCAAATCACCTAACATTTCATACATAATATTTTAAAGATTAAGGCTCGAGTTAAAAAATCAAAGTCGAAACAATTCCTCCATTTTAAAGTATAGTAATTATCCAATACTAATTTATTATGCTTCTTGACCACTTTACTTCAAATTATATTATAATAACTGTAAATACCTAAAATGTATCAAATAAGTTTCAAAACAATATACGCTTTAACTGAAATTACTATTCCACACGATTACAAATATTTTATACATTTTTAATCTAGTATTTTCATGAAATTCTCGTGAGAAGAAAGCTCTTCCTACACATTTCTACATCCTGTCACAAAAAGGTCCCTGCTAGGGACTGTTTTCTAAACTAACTTATTTTCTGTCACAGTTTAGTCCTCAAATCCTGTCAGAAACGTATTTTTGCATTTAGACCCTGGCATTTACCAGAATCCATTCAAGGTAGTATAGAATGCTGGAAATTAACAGAAAAGACCCTTAAATGATGCAGAATTGCTCCAATACTGTACTGAAAACTAGGAACTTATAAAACAGACCCTGAACAGTATCAGAATTTTAATCAAAATGCTGATATTTGCAGAAAACACCCTACTTTGTACCAGAAACTTATCAGAAAGCTAGAATGCGTTGATACCAGTAAAATATGTATTTATATCACACTTTTTCTCATTATATGTACAAGTTAGCACCCTACCAGCCTGTTTTGATTAATGTTTGGTTTATCGCAATTGCACCTTATTACCATTTAATTACTCAGATCAGTAACAGGGTAAGACTATATAATGATATCAAGTCAGTATCTGATCCAGTAAGCAACCTTGCCTCATTTCTTTGTGTCAAATTAGATATAGAGAAAATGCTTATGAAAGACAGGAGTCATATAAGTGATGTGCGTGACACTTGCGAGGCTAGCAAAAATCTTCTTGGAGAGGGGAATATCTCCATGATGGTCGGGGCCAACAGATACGGATTTTATCTGTCAATTAGGCATTGAACATAAATCAGTAGATACATAAAAGGAAAAAAAAATGAAAGGATAAGCATCAAAATATAATAATAATAATAGGATGAGTAAACATAGAAACAGGTTCGTATAAACCAATTCGGAAGCCACCATAGATGCTTTGACAGTGCAATGCTGAGACGATGCCCTTCCAGAGGGCGACAGCGCCCTTCTCTCAGACGATGGTGGCGACGGAGCCAAGGATGCCCAATCCCGCTGCAACATTCTTCTGCAGCTGCAACCTCACTTTTTCCATGTCCAACGGGATTGTACACCTGCATGCATGCAAACATTGAATTGAACTTGAAAAGAGAAATCTAATTCATCCTCTCCGCTTTTTCTCTCATTCTCGCTCCAACTTGTGTAAGGTTTTTCACTTGAGTAAGGTTATTTCGTCAGTCTAATTTTCTCAATAAATTTTAATGAATAAATAAAAACAATCTCCCTTGTGGTGTTTGGTTTGAGCATTTCATCGAACACCTGTAATGCATTACCTGATACTACTAAAATGTAATAGAAGGAATCAATAATAATTCCCCGTGTAAGACATGCTTATGCGCTTAACACTTACTGTACACATCATAACAAACCATCATCCCACAAAACGGAAGCAAATTTTTAGACTTGAGCATTTTATCAAACACTTGAAAGCATTCATTATTAATAATAGTTAGGAGTCAGATCCAACATAAACCTAATGTAATGGTCTAAAAAAAAAACAAAGAAGTACCTGCTATTTTAATGTAAGTATCGAGAGCAAAAGTACGGAATTACATCAAACAGCTTTTGTGCACAAAATAAAATAAACAAACTTGCGGACTCCAATAAAATGTATAAAGAAACGAAAATAGAAGATGAAAACAGTTTGAAATCTTACCACAAGAGGCGGATAGAGAGAGGCAAATGACAACGGTAGGGTGGAGTTCTCTGTCGAGCGAGACGTAGAGAGCAGCGACTGAGAGAGGAAAATGACATTTGTGAGAGCGGGTGGAGTTCTCTGTCACAGTGGAGAGTTTGAGAGAGAGAGATAGAGAGAGCGCAATATTTTGAGGTGACAGAGAGAGGAGAGGTTCTGATTTTGATTTTTCATTTTTGAGGGAAATGAAATTTCATTTGGAGAAGAGAGGAGGAACCAACCACAGAAGGGGAAAAAAAAGATAAGGGAGAAACTTTCCAGAGAAGGAAGACGTAATGAAAAAATCAAAGTTGACTAGTGGGACCCATCTGTTAATGAGACACCTCCAATTTTAAAATTAATATAATAAGATAGATTGTCATTAAATGGAGTTGTCCATTGATAATCTAGGCTACACAATTTCAATCGGACAGTTCATATTTGCATATGTACAAATCGATTATTATCGCTTAGGGTAAGCCGTTAAGGACTTTCAGGCATATGGATTATTATTTAGCGGCAACCAAAATGATGTGGAGGGAAGTTACAGAAATTTGGAGGGAATCCAAAAAAATTGATACTTGAATGTTTTCTAAACCCTTACTTGATACATGTTGTATAAGTCATGATATTTTTACGAGATAATTAAATTGCATGCTGTAAATAGGATGAAATTTTTTTAGCTACACAGTATATTAATAAAAAATATTAGAATTACAATCATTCAATTAACTATGTACAATATGCAAAATAAATATATTTAGATTTTATTGTGATCTTTTTTATTCACATCAAAGATCTTAAGTATTAATTTTTTTTAACTATTAGCTCATATTAAACAATTTCTATATATTAAGTATTCAAAATTTTTAGAGGCGGGTGAAAACAGTTTGTAAATTATATATTTTTCATTTATATATAATAAAATTAAAAGTTAACAAAATAATTTTTATGATTTACATATGTACAGATTTGATAAAACATATATAGCAAATAATGTAAAAATAATTAAAAAATATTTCAAATTTTTAACGGTTTATATAACCAAATCATATTTGTAATTATCAATTTTATAGAATTTCATCATTGTTTACCCCTTCAACATTGGTAATCATGACCCTTCATCACCCATCAGACGGCTCATATCAGCAGATGATAAAATTAGTGATTTTTGTACATCAAATAATATAAATAAATTTCTGAAAAAATATTTTCTACATTTATACATGCCCAGTGACCAAATAATGCTTATAATTGTTAATTTCATATAATTTCATCAATATTTGCCCCTTAAAATTGAGCCAATAATTACGGACCGTTCATTTTTGAATGAGCAATCAACGGTTGATCTGTAGTGAAATAATTTCAGATTAGTTTTTAAATGATCAGGGGAAAACATTGAACGCAACCATAAAAAAAAAACTGAAGTTTCTATATGTAGAAGTCTCGATCCGACGTGAAGTGTCTATGGCCCTACGATGTTTGTATATTCCGTCGGCTTGATGGATAGGTAGATGAACATAAAATTTTATCAAACTTCACTACAATGAAATGAATGTGATATTCTTCAATTTGAACGGTTCCGATCGACCATCAGACAACGTATACTTGTGAATCTTCATTAACTCGCACTACAAGAGTTCATGTTCTATGTTGATACTTGAAGGATGTGAGTTATTTATGCAACAAGCATGTTGTGCTATATAGTTTTTTTTGTACAAATCTTTTAGTAATTCATAAACATGTTCTTCTATTCATTATCGTGTATAACTATTTGAGAATAAAATTCATGTGTTGTGTATATTTTGTAAGATATTTAATAATTGAGTTTATTTTAAATTTTGAATTTAGTGGTTAAGAACGAATGTGAAACTATTTACAATTATAACTTGTATTTTGGAAAAAAAATAATTTAATAAAATATTCACTGTTAAATTTGTAAACTATATATTTTTTTCATTTATATATTGAAGATAATTAAATGAATGACGACAAAATGAAAATTTATTGTAAAATAAATTAAGTTGAGTGGTCTTTTATAAAGGTCAACTGTTAAAGTCAGAATAAAATTAAAAGTTAACAAAATAATTTTTATGATTTACATATGTACAGATTCGATAAAATATATACAGCAAATAATATAAAAACAATTAAAAAATATTTCAATAATTTTTAACGGTTTATATAACCAATTAGTAAATATCAAGTTTCGAGCCGTTCGATATGCAATGAATGGACTTGATGTCTTCATTTTAGAGGTTGTGGGTAGGGAGTCCCTATTCTCTGAGGTAATATAATACTTCTTTTTAGATCCGGTTCTAGGTGATACACTGGCTGTTTTAATGTTCGTGCGTAATGATGATCAGACAATCCAGATTTAAACACAAATATTATGTTACCTTCGAGCATATGAATTTGTATGTAGGTCTTCATAGTAAATACGATACAGAACTTCTATCTTTCCTCTATGTGGACTTAGGGTTTATTTTCATTTCTCTCCAAACATTTCATTTCGGCGCCTTCCTAAATTTTCATTTCCCTCCTGAATTTTGATTCCCCCTCTTACGATAAAACCTAACTCTCTAAAACCTCTCCGCCATCTCTCGCTCTCTCGCCTCAGACGGGCGCCCCTCAGCATCAGCACCGATCTCTTTCTCTTTCACTGCCTCCCCCCACACACACATAATCCCACCACCAAACCCTCGTGCGAGGCTGGAGGCGGCTCAGGTGAGGCGATCGCTGGCCTGGTGCAGCATGTGGTCAGGGGAGGCGAGATTTGGGCGTGCGGGGCTGGTCGGCTGACGAGGTGCGAGGCTAGGACAGCGGGGCTGACGAGCACATTGAGGTATGCCTTGACATTTTTTCCTTAATTCTTTTGCTAGAACTAGTACTGCTTGAATTCTTATCGATTAATCAAGCTATTTACTAAAAACATTGCATAACAGATTTGTAGGAATTAAGATTGCAAAACATTTCTACAAGCAGTTGACGGGCTATCACAGTCAAGGAATTAAGATTGCAATTCAATTTATGTTTTTTGCTTATGTAATTAGGGTGAATCCAATTGGTGTCGGTGCCCTTATTGTTTCTCAAATTTATGTCGCTTAGCTCGTTGAGCCTTTTATGACTGTCATAGCAAAGATCAGAGTTTAAATTTATGCTTGATTTTGTTCAGAGGCTGTTTAAGGATCTTGTAGTGGATGTGAAAGAAGTGAATCCCTCCTCTCTGATCAAGGACCGGGTGCGTGAGGTGGAAGGCAACCCTGATTTTTCTAACAAGGACATTACTACTGTGTCTCCGTTGCCTATTGTCACAGAAGCTTCAATACCGGTTCCTGGAAACCATGTGGAACTGCCACCTGACGTCAGTAGTAATCCCAGCCATCATTCTACTAGCACAAGGGTGAAGATCTGATCTTTCGCGAGCAATTTTTTAATTGTTTTTTTTTATTATTAGATACAATAGGATATTCCATTTAACATAATTTTTGCAGCATTTCCAGGTTGCATGACTAAATATATTGAAAGAGCAAAAAATGAAGTGCATTGGTACTGATAAAAGTTGTTCTTTTAGCTACTAGCCATAAAAGACATGCAAAAATCATAACATATGACAGAAATTGTAGTGCTTAGAACAGCATTGGTACTATCACCTGTTTGCAGTATAATACCATGGCATATTATGAACATTGAGATATTTACTTTAGCTTTTTGCGTCTTTTACAGTATGCATTGGTCGAAGAAGACAACGTCGGCCCTCTTATCATGCCTGAACAGATTCCCTCCCCTCATGGCATCCCTCAGGTGGTCACACCCGCTCAAGCATGTTAAATCCTATCAACAGCAATTTCTCTTTATATATAATTGATGTGCTTTGCTTTTGTGCAGCTCTTGCAAGCTATTCCTGACAATTATTTCAGATTCAACCCTAAGCTTAGTGCTGTGGGCGATCCTCAAGTGCCCTATTGCAGGTTCAACTTATTACTTTCTCTTATATTATAGATGCTGTTCTTCTTAATTTTGTTCTAATATGGTTGAAATATTCAGGCTTATTAAAGCTGCCATGGATAAGTCTGTCAAAGAGATCATATCTCTTGTTATTCAGAGGAGTGTCACAATTGCTAGCATTCGCTCATGATTAATGAAAAAGAGTACAAGGTTCTGGATAAATGAAAGAAAAAAGAGGAATACACTGCCGCAGCTCAGTTTGTGTTTTTACACTTCAAATCAATTAAACTTTGTCATTCTCACCTTTTCCATATTTGATTGCTTTCTCTGTAGTGTTTCAAAAAATGTCTAATATAATTTTTTTATTTGCAAATGCTGATCACCAATAGCATGGTTAGTTATTATGAAGAAAAAAAAACTAGATTGCTTGACCTTTTCATTCGACCGGACTTAACTGTTCTTACCAGCTTATCCATACTGCAGACCACCTTGTCCTGATGAAGGATTACTTGTCGGAGGTAATGATCTTATTGTGGCTATCATTTTACCAAGTCGAATCTTGCTTGAAAATCCTAAGAGCAGTGACCTACCTAAAGTTCCAAAACATGACTCTGGAATGAATTTTCCACTCAAATCTGTACATTTTAATGTTTGGTTTAATTTTGCTTCTTTATTTGGTGTACTTTAAAACAACAAGTAATGGGTTTATCTTTTATATGCAGATGAAAACCAGGATCGCGACACATGCATAAAATTTGCTAGAAGGGTAAGCTTCCTTTTTGTCTTTAGTATATGGCACCTCCATGCAGACCTATCTTGTATTGGTATTAGCTTGTTATGGTGTATATTAGGTTAAGGAGTAAGAATGCCTTCACTCCTAGATTCCAAGTGGTACCTAAAATGTTAGTTTCATATCGGCATTTACATGCTGGTACAAGACTTATATGTACAGGCATCAGTTCGCCAACTAATTGACCTCAACTTTCCTTGATGAAATTGAAGAATGATCAATTTACCTTTAATGAAACTCAATCTGCACACTTTAGAGACCGATCAAACTGAAGAAAGAGAAATTTACCCATTAACAGTCCTGCTTTTTTAATAGGTGCAATTTTCAATCCTTAATTAATTTTTTTACTTGAGCAATCCTTCAATTTGATCTCAAATTTTTGCTCTCAAGGGACTTGGTTCAGCTGAGAAGTCTTAAGGTCCATTCATTCACATTATGCAATCCAAGTTATTAATTTTTATCTGATGTTTAGTTTTGCTTAGAGGGTGTTATTAAGGTACTGGGAATTCATATTGATTATTGCATGTTTACAGCTTAAATTAAGTACATTTGTGATATATATGTTTGTAAATAGTGCAGTTTATATATGTGATGTTAATATCAATTGTTGTGCTATGTTTATGTTTTTTGTGTGCGAATGAATGTTGTTGTTCTTATTATGTTTGAATGGGAAATGAAACAGATTCCTTGCTTGCCACTGGGTTGGTACCAAATTGGTACCGGGAGGATTATAGAAATTCAGCATGATAATATATTGCTGGAACGTTAATTATTTCCATCGGAATATCATTACAAATATTGGGTAATACAGTGCATGCAATAGGTCGAAATGATATCCTTGCAAATAATCTGGTGGGGCCCACCAGCATTATCCATGCAAATAACCTGGTGGGGCCCACCTCCATACCCATGGAAATAAACAGGGGGCCCCACCTTGTCTATCCATGCAATTACTCCCTTCAATTGCCTTGCAATAACCCGTGTGGGACCCACGCTCTCTATCCTTGCAAATACTCAGTTGTCTATCCTTGCAAATACTAGGGTGGGGCCCACGCTCTTCATCCTTGCAAATACTCAGATGGGGCCCACGCTATTTATCCTTGCAAATACTTCCTGCAGGCGCCAATTCTCAGACTTGTTGCATGGGTACTTGTTCCATGAGAAAGCCCATGCAATAAGATTTGGAAAAGTTATTGCATGGATAACCCATGCAACAAGTCTGAAATTGAGTATTTGCATCGAGGCTTGTACCATGGGTAGTTGTTACATGGATAACCCATGCAACAAGCCTTTTTCGGGCTTGTTGCATGAGTAAGCCCATGCAACAACCGAAATTTTATCCATGTAAGAAACCAAAATTCTAGTAGTGTGAATTGGAGGAAGGATTAGGAACATTTTTGAGTAGTTTTGATAGACATTTTCAACATGCTCTGTTTTAATTTAATGGGTCCTTAGAACAGAGAATAGAGTAATTTCAATTTATTAGTGAAAACTTAGGGGTAAATGATACCCTTTTAACCGTTTATCCTATCCATACCGGGTAATTTTTTTTTTTTCATTAGCTTATCGGATATTGGTGTGGGTAAGAATTATTTTTCGTTAGATAAACGGGTAAGAGTACTGGTAAATGTTATTTCGTACCCGTTACCTTATAGGATAATTATATAAAATAAAACTATATTATAATGTTTGAGCAATAATTAGTGATGGTAAAATTTATTTGCGCAATAATTAGTTATGTACTTTTGTTATTTAATATATGTTTATTGTTATAAGAAAAATGTTAATCATATTATTATTAGTTACATGTTTTGTTATTTAATTAAATAATTGTTTGTCCGAAAAGATATTCGTATTTTTAAATTCTCTTGCTTATAAAAAATAATTTAGTTGTAATTGATTGTATATTTGTTTTTTGTTTTTTTTATTAATAATGTGATATGTGTGAAATGAATGAGTTTTGATATTCTATTTGTAAAATATAACAAAATTAATTATTATATTAGTATTATTCGTTATTCATCCGCTACTGTTTCGTTATCCGATAATTTTAACGGATATGGATAGAGTAGGTGGTGTGGCTAATTACTTCAATTGATAATGGAAATGCGGGCAGATTTGGCAAGGAATTAACAGTAAAAAATGTGGCTTAAGATGAATGATATCATGATCATTATTGGAGGATAATGGAATTGAATCCTGCTTGTTTATTCTCTTAATTTGCAAGATTTTGTAACGCTAGTTTTCTTTAATTATAAATAAGCCTTTGAGAGAGGGCAGATTAGCTTTTGAGTTTTATTTGTCTTAGTTTAGTGCTATGTTTAGGGTGGGTGAGTCCTCTGTGCTTGGGTGAGTGAGACCCCAAAATTATCTACTATTTGCTACTCAATTAATAAAGATACATTTTTTGTTTATTTTTCCGCTATCAAATTGGTATCAGAGCAGGTCGTGCCATGCTGCGTGTGATGTCTAGTGCAAACCAAGCGGACTCGAGGTCGAGTCCTTTTCAAGATCGAGAAGGAATATGGTGCGGCTAATCACTACAATTGATAATGGAAATGCGGGCAGATTTGGCAAGGAATTAACAATAAGAAATGTGGCTTAAGAGGAATGATACCAAGATCATTATTGGAGGATAATGGAATTGAATCTGCTTGTTTATTCTCTTAATTTGCAAGATTTTGTAATGCTAGTTTTCTTTAATTATAAATAAGTCTTTGAGAGAGGGCATATTAGGTTTTTAGTTTTATTTGTCTTAGTCTAATGCTAAGTTTGGGGTGAGTGAGTCTCTTCGGGTCTTTTAGGTGAGTGAGTCCCTTTTGGATTCATATTTGGTGAGCGAGTCCTTTAAGGGTTGAGTGAGTCCTCTTCTGGTTGATTGGCCTCAATAAATATCTTGTATCGTTACTATTTTATTAATATAATTTTTTGTTCTTTAAGTGTTCGCAATCTCCATTATGTTTGCAATATTTTTCCGCTATCAGTAGAATATAAGTAAGAACAATTCTTAGTGAGAATGGGTAGCTATTGACACCCTATGAAAACTGATATGTTGATATTTTTAATAATTTTTAATTTATTGAATGATATAGTCAAACTTTAATTTTATATGTCTAATCACATAAAAATTTAAAAAACTAAATTTGTTGCATATTATTATAAATGCGGTATTATTCATATAGATATGTGCAGATCATTAAAAGAACAAACATATATAAAATGCATAAACAATATTTATATCATATTTTAATACTGATAAAAACAATACTTTTATTATGATATCCAAACCCACAATTATTTCAACAATTGAGCAGACAGACGGTACAAGTGTATCAGATTATCAATAGTTCAAAAGAAACAACATTCAAGAATCAGCACCATGAAAAGGTAAGTTGTAATCAAGCTCTTGAGAGGTATAAAGAAAAAGGAAATTTTCTTTGTACCACTGCACTACCCGTGGCTCCTCGACTTTTATATATATATATATATATATATATGAGTGAGGCTACGGTGCTATGCATATCACGGATGGGGTCCGTACTACGGCTCAAAATTTAACTTTTTAAAATTCTAACGGTCGATCCGAACCGTTCAACATAATTATAAAATGAATATGTACTTGCAAACCAAATTATACATTTTTTCGAATTTTTTTACTATTTTTTTAGATAGGCTGTTTTTGGATGGTCCAGAATGTTCAGATCAAGTGATTTCGAAAAAATAGTAAAAAAATTCAAAAAAATGTAAAATTTGGTTTGCAAGTACATATTCATTTTATAATCATGTTGAACGGTTTGAATCGACCGTTAGGATTTTGAAAAGTCAAATTTTGAGCCGTAGTACGGACCCAATTGGTGCTATGCATAGCACTGTAGCCTCACTCTCTCTCTCTATATATATATATATATGAGCAAAACTAAGGTGTGATGTGCTCACCAAGAGGTTTGGTGAGCACAACTCCAAAAGTATACCGGAGCGGCTTCAACGGCGAATCCAAACCGTTGAAATCCATGTACTTTATGAGTGATGCATGTACATGCAAAATTTTAAAAGTTTTGAATTTATTTGCTACAAGGTCAAGCGGTCAAAGAAATGATGAAAAATGAATATATAAAACAACTTATAAAATAACTTATAAAATGTTCATTTCTTTGACCGCTTGACCTTGTAGCAAATAAATTCGAAACTTTCAAAATTTTGCATGTACATGCATCACTCATGAAATACATGAATTTCAACGGTTTAGATTCGTCGTTTGAAGCCGATCCGATATACTTTTGGAGTTGTGCTCACCAATCTCTCTTGGTGAGCACATCACACCCTAGCTTTGCTCTATATATATATAGGAGTTGGCTACGGTGCTACGCGTAGCATAGAGGGCATCCGTGCAACGGCTCAATATTTGAGTTTTCAAAATCCTAACGGTCGATCCGAAGTTCAACATGATCTCCATATCAATATGTACTTGCAAACCAAATTTTATATTTTTTAGAATTTTTTTAGATAGGTAGAAAAACACTTGATCTAAATGGTCCAGAATTTTCAGATCAAGTGATTTTCTACTTATCTAAAACAATTCTAAAAAATGTAAAATTTGGATTGCCAGTACATATTTATATGGAGATCATGTTGAACGGTTTGGATCGACCGTTAGAATTTAAAAACTCAAATATTGAACCGTAGCACGGAGGCCCTCTATGCTACGCGTAGCATATTAGCAATTTTCTATATATATATATCCTTCAAAAAAAAAAAATTGCGTATTTTTTCTAAAATCTACAATAACATATTTATTCTACCAATTAAAACAACTCACATATTTACCCAATATAATTTCTGTATATATAAAATATACCAAAATCTCAAATTAATCATGTTTTATATTATATATTGAAACTACAATTAAACATGTAATTAATGAATTGTAGATCAATTATGTCCCTTCTTCTTTGCCTTTTTTGTCTTAAGAGCTCATCTTCTCTTGATCACTTGTTCCTTTAATTTACTTCATTCTCATTTTGTCTCCGTTTCTTCTAATCACTTATCGGCTTATCCAAGATGGTACTGGAGAAAGAGCCTTCGAGACCTAAATAAGAGCTTTGGGTGGAATCACTCACAAACAGGGGCGGAACCAAGGCCTGGGCCCTGGCCCCCCCTTGGCCCAGAAAACTAGCTGTGGCCCCCCTTAGTCAGCCTCTGGCGACTGGGCTCCGCGATGAGATGACGAGAAAACTAATTAGGCCCCCCTACTGATCATTCCTGATTCCGTCATTGCCCACAATTGAGTAAGCTCCTCAAATTATAATCACAGTCTTACTTTTTCTATAGATTCTCCAGAGCTCATCTTCTTTAGATCACTTGTGCCTTTTACTTAACTACCATTTCTATAGCCTCCACATCTTCTAATCACTTGTCGACTTAATGAAGATGACATTAGAAGCCCTGGAAAACTAAATAGGAGCTCAATGTGGAATCACCAATAATTGATCAAGTAAGCTCCTCAAATTATGATCCAGTCTTCCCCTTTTTTTTTTTTTTGCTACTTTTCGTCAAATTGCTAGCACATCCAAATAAGAAGTCCGGGTCGTTGAATACCATCAAATATCAATTATTTATGCAATATCTCCATTTTTATATTTTTTTTGAAAAAACAATATGGTTGGATATAATTAATACAGTTGTACTTAGCCAATAGGACTCAAGGTGTCTTAGAACTTATACATACGGACATTTGTGGGCCATTTCGATGAAATTTTAAATTGAATATCAGTCGCCTCCAAACAAATAATCTGTCTTTTTATTTTATGTATCTTTTTTTATGTTTGTTTACGTGTAGAAGTCTAAATTTATTTAGATACGTACTTGTCACACGTACTCGCCACATGTAGATGTCCTGATTTCTCAATTTTTTTTAGAAAATTTTCCTAACCCCTTTTTTGATTGTGAGATACTCGATTTTCTGATGATATTTCTTTACTTTTGAAATGTTATTTAAGATACAGATCCACATCGTTGCAATTCTTGATTTCGTTTTATGTTAATGTGTCATGCGCTAATATTTACTAATATATTTATAACTTTACTAATATTTATCGCGTAATTAGTATGCGGTTTAATTGATGAAACTTTCTATATAAATATGGAGATCAATTGATGAAACTTTCTAAATTAAAAATATTGATGAAATTTTCAGTTTATTATGCTATAATTGGTAATTAATATTTTTGTTTATCGAAAGCACGTCCTCTGTTTTGGATAATCCTAAAAACATGCCGGGTCCTAAATCTCATCTTCTCACAAATCTCCATCCAACCACATTATTTAACTATATCTATTTTATAATTTTGATTTATAGCCAATCTATTTTAATATCATTTATAGTTATTATATATTAAATAATTATTATTTTCATTGATTTTTGTTTTATGAAAATAGATTATTTTTATGAGATCTTAGTAGTAAGAAAATAATGTGACAGAGGTGGAGAATGTAAATTTTTTTTTATGAAAATAGACAAGGCATAGGTTAGTAAGAAAAGAATGTGACAGAGGTGGAGAATGTAAAAAATTTTAATGGGTGTGTTCGGGTACGTAGGTGTAGGGTAGTTGTATTGTAATAAACACTTAGTAGTCACTACTAAGTTTCTCAAAAAAGAGAATTATGAACCTGAAAAAATTGAGAATTATTGAAAAAAAAAAATGAAGAATTGGAAAAACATATCTGCTATTATAAATTTTAGAAGAAAATATATGAAAATTTTAAAAGATATAACTGAAATTGTTCATTTAAAAAGAAAAAAGAAAAAAAGAAACAGTACGCAAAACCTGAAAATAAAAACAAATTTCTAGAATCCTCCAGTCACTTTCCCGTCCCCAGCTGTATTTAACACGTAGATAAACGCTGCTATTATTTCTGTAGTCCCGCGTTGCGACTCCCTGCCATATGCTCCCACAACATATAAATACCTTCTTCGATTCACTTCCCAACTCAAAACACCAAAAGTTTACAGTTGTCACTCTAAACTCCACTCATACTCTCCTACTCAGTTCTATTAATTAATTCGCTCTTTCAATTCTCAAATGGAATCCTCTTCTAGCAACGAACCAGACTACATGACCGTATGGTCAGCGCCTCCCAAGAAGCCGTCAGGACGCACCAAATATATAGAAACAAGGCATCCCATCTACAGAGGAGTTCGCCGCCGAGGTAACTTGAACCGGTGGGTCTGTGAGGTCAGAAATCCCAATAATAAATTGAGAATCTGGCTTGGTACTTTCCCGACTGCTGAGATGGCGGCTCGTGCGCATGACGTTGCAGTGATGGCACTGCGGGGCCGCTCTGCTTGCCTAAATTTTGCCGACTCAGCATGGCTGATCAACATCCCTCCTTCCTTCTCCAGTGTGCAGGAGATGAAGCAGGCAGCTGCCGAGGTTGCCCAGGCACTCCATTCAAGTGATTCGACATACCCGGCTGAGAATGTCTTTGTTTCTACATCATCAATTGAGATGGTAGAGGAGAAGGAAGTGGCTTCGTCACAATTGCCTGAATCTACCGTCAATTCAGTTGCCTATGATCAAATGGAATTTAATTTTGATGGAAATGCAGATATGAATGTGGGACTGTACTACGCGAGCTTGGCCGAGGGGCTGATGATGGAGCCTCCTGTTGAGGGATTGAGCAATTTGGATGATGATAATGAATGGGGTGAGGCCGTGTCTCTGTGGAATTGGTGAAGGTTTAGGAACATTTTTTGTGGTTCGACTTGAAGTCTACCTAGAACAGAGAATAGAATAATTCCGTTGTTATTAGTGAAAACGGAAAGTTTGACCTTTGTATTCGTTTGTTTTTTTTATTTAAAATCGAGTTGTGAATAATTGTTATAGTTGGTTCAGGTTCCATTTGAGGACGGTAATGCAAGTATTGTTTTCGAAATCACTCTGTATATAAACCGATTGATTGCTAGCAACCTTGAAGTCTTTTCTGATGTATGCATTCTTGTTCCGGTACTAGATAGATATACAATTACAATTAGCGTCCTCAAATGCAACCTTGAAGTGAGTGTGAGTGTTGCGGCTATGGGATCCAAGGGAAACAGTTGGTGGGGGAAGTTACCTGCTTCATGCTTTATGTATTTTTATGTCAGTCCTTTTCTGAGCATGGGTGAGGCATTAGGGCCTGCCGTCAAGTAGAAATGGACAGCGGTTTAAATTTTGGATACTCTCCACTCTCCAGTAGACATGGGACTCCGCTTCTGTCCTGACAATGATGATAAGGATATGTTATTATTTTTTTAGCTCTTTAATTTATTTTTGAAGGTCAGTAATTATAATGCCTGTTAGAATTTGAGATACAATATGAGATAAACTTTGAAGAAGAAATTTTTCATTGAAGAAGAAATCTTGATTGATCATCAATAAATGTAACAAAATATCTAAAATTATTATAGAAATTAACAGAGGCTGGACCCCAGATATCAGAGTGAATTAAATCAAAATAGTTTTTTGATATATTTGATGATAATGAAAAAAGTAATCTAGTTTGTTTAGAAAGTTTACAAACATCACATTTGATAGAATTTAAATTGCAAGAAAATAATTTGTTTAGAACTTGATCAGATGGATGTCTAAATCTCCAGTGCAGCAACGTGTCATTAGTAACTATACTCGATGAAACAAAACACATATTGGTCCCATCATTTAGGTAATATAGACCATTTTTTAGTTTTCCCTCACCAATCTTCATCCCTGTCACTCAATTCTGAAATTGGACTTTATTTGATGAGAAAATAACATTGCAATCTAGGTCTTGAGTTATTTTGCTTACATATAATAAATTTGAATTAAAATCCGGTAGATATAAAATATTTTTAATATTTTTAGTAAATAAATTGACGGTACCAGAGCCATAAATTTCAGCTTTATTACCATTAGCAACAGTTACATGTTGGGGTTCCTTTAATTTTTTAAGACATTGTAATTTGTTTGGGTCACAAGTCATGTGGTCAGTAGCACTCGAGTCTATAATCTAATTTGTTTGATTTTAACAAAAACTAGCAATTTTAGGCACAATATTCTGTAACTTTTTAACTAGTTTAACATGACAGAAACTAGGATTTTTGGGTACAATATTCTTATAATTGTTTAATCAATTTATAATTAGGATAGGTTCAATTAAACCTGGTGCCTGTTGCTGTAACAGTGCACTTAGTTGTCCCACAAGTTGCGCCAGTTGTGCCACAAATGATCCTATCGAGTCAGAATTTTTAGAAATGCTATATTGTTTGATCAATTGCTGCAGCCCTCCATTCACCCCTCCATCCGAACTCTTGGCTCATCCCTCCGAAACGTTCCTTCTCCCCCTTTCTAACGCCGCTCACGCCACCCCCCCTTCTCTCCTCTTTCTCGGTTGGGTCGGAGATGAGGGTGAAGGAACCAGCAGCTGTCGCGGGTGTGGCCTTGTTTTTTTGCAATGGTCGCACTTGTCGACGCTGCTCGGAGCTCCTCTTAGATAATTTTAAAAGATAGGATATTTTGTAAAATTTCCCGCGTTAATTTATAATTGCTGAAATGTTGTTATCTGCACATAAAATTTTGTTGCTTTTATCTTTTTTTTCGTTTGAAGTACACTAATGATGGTTGTGTAATTATATATCTCGTCAATTGTTGAAATCAGTGTGCGTTTGTGTTTGGTTTATTAAAATATAAGTAGTCATATTTGAATCAGTATTTTAAATACGATATAATGTATATATGTTTTACGCAGCTTATATATTATTATTTTGTTAATAATCTGCACTTATTTATATGATATTAAACCGAGCATATATTTAGTTTTCAAAATTTTCAATCTCATCCGAAATATACCAATAAACTCTTACTATATATATTATTCAACAAATCTAAGATAATATATTAGTACGTTGCGATTTTCTGTTTTCTACTGGAATTCTCTAAAACATTTATTTACTTCTTAAATATTTGAATTTTATTTAGAGCAATTATTTGGACACATTATTATTAGCATGTGTTATCACATACAATTTATGTACAATTCAGTGACTAACATATTTATATTGAAGATCAACTTTAGGATATTGATTCAGATTAGTGCATTAAAATAGAACAAAAAAGATCGAATTTAAATCGTTCGAGTTAAATTACAGAGTTCAAAAATAAAAAAAAATTCTCCAGCGACAAACTTTCGCTCTTTGGAAAAAAAGCTATTCCCAGCCCAAAAAAACCCTAAAGCCGTCGGTCTCCTCCACCCTTACACACACCACACTCATATGTTCACTCCACTTCTAGATCTCATCTCTTACACATTATCCTCTTCCTTCTCTCTCGCTCAGCTCTACCTCCTTGAGCGAAGAGCTCAAGGAGAAGAATGAGAGAGAGGAGAGTCGAGCCGAGCAGAGCCGATCGGAGTCGAAAGTGCGGTATCGTCAGAACTCGGATCGTAGAGTTATCATCTCAATTAGAGCGCGACGATGAGTATAGAGTATCGGTCGTCAGAACGCGGCGGCGGTCGAAAGAATGAATCCGGTCATGGAGCAAGATGAGAATTAAGATATTAGAGTGATTATGAGAGTATATAAGTAAGATTAGAAGAGTAGATCTAGTAAAAGAGTAAATTTAGAAATTTAGAAGATGATTATAGTAATTTTGAGTACTTTAGAGGATTTCGTGAGAATAAAGAAGTAGATTTAAGAATTAGAATCGTCAACAACAGCTATATGAATTTGGGTTATAAGTACTCATGTAATCCCCTTGTATTATATCAGAAAACATCAAACAGATTACTTTCATCATATTTAGAATTCATTATGGTATCAGAGTAGAGCGGAAATTATTCCTGTAAATCAAACAAAAACGGAGAAAGGGTCTAGAGCCAACTGAGCCAAAGAACCCCCAATCCAAAGCCCCATATCCCACAAACTATTGAGCAATATCAGAAACCATGTCACAGCAGATCGACAACATCGAACTCACAACTATAGTGCTCAATGGAAACAAAAATTACATTCCCTGGTCTTGATCTGTCACACTTGCTCTCAATAGCAATGGCAAACTGAATTTTGTCACTGGTACAAAATAAAAACCGAAACTAGCTAAAATTGATGAACCAACTGCGACAGAGACAGAAAAGATAGAAGAATGGCAAACGACAGACCACATGATAATGACGTGGCTGCTAAGCACTATAGAGCCTCAAATTGCAAACTCGTTCATGCACTACAACTCATCAAAAGAAGTGTGGGACAAAGTAAAAACTAGGTTTGGCCAGTAAAAAAATTTCACCCACATATACTGCCTCAAGCAAGAAATTGCAAAAATCAAATAAGTCAATCAAAGCAATACACAATTCGTGACAGAAATCATGTCCAAATGGAAGGAGCTCAATGTGTACCTGCCACCAACCACAGATCCTACCGAAATCCAAAAAAGAGCTCAGCAAGACCTAATTTTCACTTACCTGGGGGCACTCGATTCGAGCTAAATTATTGACAAAATGTCTTTGTGGACACTACTTTTTCCTCCCTCTCCCTCATTATATTTACTCCTAGGGGTTTTTACGATATTCAGATTTTGTTTTTTAAGGTTGGCGGCAATTGCCGCTAACATGTATATTAATTAAAAAAATTATTTACATGATTACATAATTACAAGGCCCTATTACTCCACTATTTGTTAAATAATGTTTCTAGAAGTGCATTGTACACACTTGCACAACCCAATAGCTCCCTCATTGTTCTACCCCTAAGCAAAATTGCTCCAATTATAAATATCTATCACTCCTTCATCTAGTATGATCGATATTTGCTTGCTAGATCCTAAGAAGATTCTCCTGTTCCTTTCTTTCCAAAGGGCCCATGCTTCTGCTGCCCATGCTATATCCCATACTCGCCTTGCATCCCGAGTTAAGGTTTTTCTTCCTTGAACCTAGGCGTCGTTGATGTTTCTCTCCATTCTTCTTGGGAGGTTGACTTGTGCCCACAAGTCTTGCCAGAATCTTATTACGAATGGGCAGTCCCACATGATGTGATCTCTTGTTTCCATGTGCGTGCTTCCACAAAGAGCGCAACCCAGATCTACTTGACATGCTCTCATATGGAGCACCTTTTGCGTGAGAATCTTATCCTCCAACGAAAATCAAGCAAATATCTTCACTTTTAGTGGAACTTTCAGCTTCCACAGCGCTCTATGGTATGCTAACTGTACTCCAGAATTGTGCATCATTTTGTACGCTGAAGCACAAGTGAACAAACCATTTGAACTCCATCTCCGGGACATCTCCTAGTCGATCCTTCGTACCAAGCATTCATAGAATGGGAGTAGGAGTGCTAGATCTTTGAGAAAGGAGTTTGATGGACTTACCTCTCAGACCCCTGCTAGTGAGATAGGTGTCTTAACGTTTGTGCCCATTGACCATTTGGTTAGTGCTGCAACCACCAGATTCATTTGACTAATAACGCGTCGTTCTGATGTCCCAGATCTATGATTCCTATGCCTCCATTGAGCTTCAAGGAACAAGTTCTCTCCCAGTTAATCAAGCAATTGATTCCTTTACATGTCTAGGTGCCCTTCCACAAGAAGCTTCTTCTCATTCTGTCTATTTGTTTGATCACACCTCGCGGAAGCCTGAGAACCTACATAAAGTGTAATGATAGTGCCGAAAGAACTGATTTAACGAGCGTCACTTTACGATATTCAGATTTTGAATATGTTAAAAATCATAATATCTTTGATGCGTATCAACATTTATTATTTGAAGAGATTTTGAATTGGATTAACATTTTATTCAAATATTTTAATTGATATATTTTCTTTATGTTATTGATAATTTTGCGGTGCATTCTTAGGTCATTAAACTCTACTGAAGTACTGATTGATCATTTTATTTTTAATTTCATTTTCTATACTGATACTAGCACATACACTGAAATCTAAAATAGTGTATAATATATTACTTGTACTATTCTCAGTTTCTCACACACTAATCTGAATCAATATATTTTAAGTTCAATCTTCAATATACATATATTAGCCACTGAATTGTATATAAATTATATGTGAAATATGCGATAACACATGCTAATATTGTATCCCAATAATTGCTCAAAATAAAATTTAAAATTTGAAGTTACTAAATGTTTTAGAGAATTTTAGTAGAAAACAAAAAAAAAATGTAACATACTATTATATTATCCTAGATTTATTGAATAATATAGTAATAGTTCTATATGATATATTTCCGATGAGATTGAAAATTTGAAAACTAAATATACGCCCGATTTGATATCATATAAATACTTGCAGATTATTAAAATATTAATAATATATAAATTGCGTAAATATAAATACATTATTTCGTATTTAAATTACTGATTCGAATACAAGTACTTTTATTTTAATAAACCAAACGCAAATGCATACTGATTTCAACAATTAATCAGACCAACGGTTACACAACCATCACTATAGTTCAAACGAAAAAAACTGAAAAAAATATCTAACTTTGTGTGCGGACAGCTACATGCCACCAATTATAAACCAACGCCCCCTCCGCAGATATGTTGAAACAGACGGCAACACACTCCGGACTTCAAAGAACAATAAACAAATTAGTATATAAAAAAATATCAGGATTTCAGTGACTTAACGCTCCCTTTATTTCTCTAGGAATCCGAATCCTCCAAGGTACCTGACTCAAGCAAATATTTTTCTAGTTATGTATATTTTGTCTGTCGCAAGTGGTGCGCTATCCTCTTCTGACCGTGGGTGCGGCATGACACATGAGGGCCTTCTCTATGCTGGGCTTCCATTGACAGCCACCCGTTTGCATAAAAAGTACGGTTGATATTTTGGTTGCTCTCCATAGTCAGGGTCTCCGCATCTGTCCTTCTCTTCCCTGCTGGTGCAACAAAATGATTAATTTTTCCAAATTGTATAATAGTTCTACAAGAATACCATGTAAATAATATTCCACAATATTCATTCAGTAGTTTTTTTTTCTTTTTTTTCCTTGCTGGCAAAACGAATATAGAAGTATAATTATTTCTGAAAACAAAGACTCGCAAATAAATTTCAAATTAGAATATTATTCAGAATAACCGATCCAAATTTACAGGACAGATGAAATCTTCACTTATGGAATAAAAAACCTGGACGGTTCCGTCAAAACCATTGTTAGAAGGCAATTTTAAGTGGCGGATTCAAGTAGGGGTGTCAATGGATACGATACGGATAGGGTGGAAGCATTTTCATACCCATACCCACTAAGAATTGATCTTATCCATATTTTATCCTTACTCATTAAGAATTGATCTTATCCTACTCTACCTATACTCGTTAAAATTATCGGGTAACGAAACGGTAGCGGGTGGATAACGAATAATAATAGTAATATAATAATTAATTTTATTATGTTTTACCTATAGAATATCAAAACTCATCATTTCACACATATGCAATTATATTACTAATAAAAAAAAAACAAATGTACAATCAATTTCAACAAAATTAATTTTTTTATAAAGCAAGAGAATTTG
Source organism: Carex littledalei (assembly GCA_011114355.1). Lineage (NCBI taxonomy): Eukaryota > Viridiplantae > Streptophyta > Magnoliopsida > Poales > Cyperaceae > Carex > Carex littledalei. The sequence continues at coordinate 8,107,606 of CM022099.1, read as the reverse complement.
AAAACACAAATATCTATTCGGACAAATTCAATTATTTAACTAAATAACAAACATGCAAATAAAAGTAATATATTTAACATTTTTCTTATAGCAAAAAACATACATTAAATAAAAATTGTACATCACTAATTATTACAAAAATATTATTATATGAAATATCACAAAAATAAATTTTACCATACTAATTATTGCTCAAACATTATCATATAATATTATTTTATATAATTACCTTATAGGGTAACGGGTACGAAATAGGCTTTACCCATACCGGTTTAGCTAACGAAAAAAAATTCTTACCCATATCCATACCCGATAAGTTAACGAAAAAAAATGTTACTCATACCTACCTTAACAAATACGGTACGGGTAGGATAAACGGTTAAAATAGTATCATTGACACTCCTAAATTCAAGCTTAATTATAATTGAAAGCTGTTGGGATGCAATAACATCGCCTGCCATACACAAAAAAAACAAAGGAATTAATTATTTTTTCTTTTCTTTTTTTGAAAACTTGGTAGCTGCTACCAAAATTGTATTAATAAACTTGATTACAACATCCGGCCCTAATGTATTAAAAAGAATTAACTTTTATTACACAATTTGTTCTGTGGAGAGAGATGTGCTAGAATATTTAAAGACAAAGCCAAGGACATCACAAGCTTAGCGGTGAATATTTAAAGACAAAGCGAAGGACATCACGTACATGTTCGGCAGTGTGGATTTAGCTTCCTTAGTGTTCTTTAAGACCTTAAGCGGGCCGAAGAGGTGTGCCTTAGACAGACTTAAAGCTTCTCCTTAGCCTTCCTTAGACCAAAATTTTAAACTCAGATTTTCGCTTCCTTAAGAAATACTTAGGGCCTCCTTAGGGCCCAAAATACTTTTTTTAATTACGATTTTACCTCCAGCTTAAGCTTCTTTCCATTTTTTTATGTTTTCTGCGTCTCCTCACTCTCTCTCGGAATGAAATCCTCTGTGGAGTTTTTAAAACTTCGCACTGCGGTTCTTTTAATCTGGTCCGTTCGTTTTGACTTGGCATGAATCTCAAAGCCCAATAATACTGCCCCCTACGTTAGCCCGAATATCAAAGCGGCTGAGAGTTAATCTGGCCCGTTCGTTTTGCTCCGCAGAGGATACGCGCCCACTCTCTCTCCTGCTGAACGCTTCCCTAGGCATGCAAAAACGAAAATCATGTTCTCCCGACCTCCGTGGCGAGTTCGCCAGTGACGAACTCATTGATTTGATGTTACAAGGAGCTTCACATTTAGGTTATCTTCTAATCGAGATCCATCTTGATGGGTCTCGTTGCGCCTTTTCGTCATTGCTTCCTTTTCAGCAACTCTGATGCGGGTGACGAGAACTCATTGAGGCTGGGGATGGGGAAGAAGAGGCCAACACAGATCAAGAATGGAGATGGGGAAGCAACAGTCGAATCTAATTTTCAGATATTCTCTTTGCAAACTTTTCGAACTCACAATTTTTGCAATTTTTCTTTTTGACTCTTTTGTTTGTGAAATTGATCATTGAATTGAGCACCTTTGACTTGTTCTGTTGCTTGAGAATTGAAATGTCTGCCTCACTTGACTCTATAATGTCTTGGAACTTATTGATCCGATTGAGTCATTATCCTTGCTTGAATTGCTTCCTGGCTTGGGTCAGGAACTATATTTGTGTTCATATTACTCATATTGATCTCGAATCTGTTTGTTATATTGTAAGATGTGTAATTTGGTTTAAATTGCTAAAAGTTAAGGCAAGACTTACTGCCTTAGTTTAGTTTGTGCATCAGTAATTGCTAAAAGTTAATTATTTCCTAGCTTGGCTGCATGTGCAAGAGTAATTTACTGGTAATCAAGTTATTTGACCAATTTGATCTCATTTTGTATGTGCACCAGTACCACAGTACCAGTACTGATATAGTGAAATATTTACTCTCTGGTTGAGGATATTTTGTACTTGACGATAGAAGATGCACGACCAAAGATTGTTCAAGCTCATATTGTATTTGGGTAATTGTTTATGACTCAGTACAATTGTTAGTAAGTTAGTATCAATAATGCACAATATTGAACCATAATGCGGTGCTAAGACATACTCTTGTTCACTACTTTTCATATCTACTTCCATCTTTTGTTCTTGTGTATTTTTATTATGGAAAATTGAGGTTTCGGTCCTCAAACATTCTCAAAGAGAAAACAAAATTGATGTATGAACTTTCATTTATACCAAATTCTGATTATGGTGCACAAGTTTTGATTCTGGCACTGATAACATCATACTGACTAATAATTTCATTACTTGGTATGAACTCAAATTCAATTTTTTTGGTTCATTACTTGGTATTACTTGATCTTGTATCTAAATTCACAATAGAATTGTACCATGCTGACTATTAAATTGTTACAATTATTAATAGAGTTCTTTGACAAAGGGTAGTTTGGTCTTTAACATCTCATCTCATACAACAATACATATTTTATTATATTTAAGTTTTCATTCTTAATCTTTTTCTACCGAACAATCTCTCCTTAGCAAAGCTTAAATCCTTAAGCTGCACTGTCTTAATCTTGCTTACCGAACATGCTCACAAGCTTAGCGGAGGAAGTATCTGATCAATGGAGGATTATATAACACAGTTAGCAGGCCACACACCTTATATGTTTATTGTTTCTCTTATTTCATTTTCAGATTTATTTTCTTTCATTTTATTTTCGGCTCAACTGTCTTGAGCCACTTTAAACTTGTTTTGCAATGGGTCTTACATTAAGCCAAACTTCATCAAACAATGAAAAAATAAGGGCTAGACCCTTATTCTTCAAAAAAAAAAAAAAATTGAAAGCCGTTTGATTCTTTAATTATTTTTTCACCATTTAATATTTTAAATTGCTTTTATTTGAAAAAGAGATGTAATGGCACCTCATGTTTTGTTACTTCTACGTTTAAATAGTGGTACTTATTTAAAAAAAAAAAAAACATTACTGCTAGCGCTGACTCAGTAAAAACACAATGGATTCTACCAGCAATCTCTCACTTTTTGTTAGTATATAAAAGGTTACCAATTTTGGCACTGGCGACTAGGTCAGAAATCAGGACAGTAAGAAATTTTTGAACCTCGTTAAAAATAATTATAGAGAGCTTTTAGATAACAACCCTCTCAAAGCACATAATTTCTTGTATAAACAAAACCCTCCCCACTTTACATAGCTTACTAACATAAAATAACATGATCCTGCAAATAAAGCACACTAAATCTTAGCCAAACAGAAGGCGGCGTCTGACAGACTTTGGCAGGTTCTCTTCGAAATCAGCAGAAGCTTTTTCTTTACCCCTAGATTTTTGTACTTCTCCCATTTTACTTCCCTCCCCATGTCCCTTCGTTGAACGGTAGAATTCAGTTATGCTTTGCTGAATCCCAGTACTCTTAGACTTCTTCTTCTCCATGGACTTCAATTCTTTCATCCTCTGCAACAAAATCATATTTTAGTAGTGCAAAAAGTTGTGATAGCAATTGTGTAAGATGAGTTCTCTGTTTTTTAAGGTACCTGCTCTTCGTGAAACCTTTCGACTACCTTTGGAAATGCAGCTTGCACAAGCTCCATGTTTTCATCAGTCAAAAGGTAACAGCCCTTATCATTTCTAACTATCTCTGGCAAAACAGGTTCATCAAGTAAATCCACATCTGGATCATTGACCTCAATGGGGTCCGTTTGTTCTTCTATTGTGCTCTCCTCACTAGACCTGTCACCAAAATTATTACAACCAACGGCTCGTCGCCACTTAACCAAGTAATAGCGGTGGCCACACTGAATTTTGACACGTTGAATTGAGTCGAATTCATATTGTTTGCAGAGAAGGGGTTGCTCAATTGAGGGGCTGTCAGCTATTTTTCTCAAATAGATGGTAGATTGCATAGGTAATATACTCTTGCGAATATATGATGGGTCCCAGTGCTGGTGATAAACTAAAAAATCAATCAATTCTTCAAGTTTGTAGTTATCCCACCTATGGACCAGAGAGTCTGTACCTGAAAATAACAATAGCCCAAAAATGAGAACTCTCCAGAATATAAACACATCATTCCAAAAATCAACCAATGGATAAATTAATATTTACCAACTCAAAGTAAAATCTATTTAAAAGAAATTACCTCCGTAACCTCTGTGGTTTTCTCTTAAATATAATTGAATAATCTCATCATTAGGAAAGTTCTTCTCTGATGCAATTTTTTCACACACTTTTGTCAGCCAATTTTCATGCCTCTTCTTCTCTTTAATCTCACGCTCCTGACAACAATAAAGCAAACTGGTTATTATGTACACCTCAACATAGTGCAGTATGACATGACCTGATATACTGACAAGGTTATTATGTACACCGACATGATGTACTATGTCAAAGCTAAGAAATAATTTTCACATATAAGGGTTAATGCACCTATCTGGGTTAGTCCGGTGAAAACAACAGCATTGAAGCATAACTGCACAATTGAAGTCTAAGCTGAAGCAATATCAATTTACCAGAAAGCAATGCCAAAAGTACAATCATTTATATCTTCAACTCCAATAAATTTTTACGGGGAGAAAATGCACACAGCGGAATTACGCACCTGATCACAACTGGGGCAGATGCATATGAATCCAGTCGACTTCTCCACACAAGAAAAGTCAGAGCCGTCAGGAAAACAGTATTCACAAGAAATTTTACTGTGAGCTCTTTTACTGCCCGGATGGCCACAATTTGAACAATGCGGAGATTTCATACTTGTTGAAGCTGCAATGGTATCCATATCTTCATTTGCCTTTTCTAAGTCAGAAAAACTACCTTTACTAATTTGACATAACCTGTATAGATAGTAAGTATTAGTAAATGGACACAGTAGTAAAATCGGGGCTGATTCAAGCAAGAAAGTGTACCTATCAAATATTTCATCTTCAGAAAATAGTCTGACGAGACGAAGAGCGGTCTCAACCCCAACACCCAGTACACCATGCAAGTCATGGTCGTTGCCAACCAAAAGTGCAATGGCTATCATTTGGTTTCTCTTCAGCCCGAGACCTGACTCTATATCTGATATTTTATAGCATTCAAATGGTTCCTGTAACAAAAGCAGTGCTCTCTTACAAACAATACCCACTACAAAACTCCACAAACGGCTGTGGTTTATGGCATTCCAAAAGAAAAATAACCACTCAATCTAAATGGGACAAAGGAATATACTGTGTTACTAATTATTAATAGTCTCTACAATTATCTTTTCATACAAACAATTTACCAGCATCCCATCTTTCTTTTCATAATACAGATTGCTTGTTCTGGATTTTGGAATTCAAAGGGTGTTTGTGTGAATAGAAGACGAACAACTTCCCCTCCGATAATCTTTTTTCTGATCTTCTTTGTGCTAATTGTAATTCTCAAAACAGCTTTAGAACACAGCAATTATTTAATTTTAATCTGACAGAACATGCTAGGGTGTTGGTTTTAGACAGTAATAGAAGGAATAAGAGGAAACAAAGGACCTAGTATGAGAAGAACTTAATATAAAGATAAAATCATTTGTACAAGAGTACTACACCCACGTTGAGGTTTATACCAGAATTACATTGGGTTGAAAATCATTAAAAAATTGGTCATGCTTTATTATTTATTTTCCTTTCTTTTGCCTAACATAGTTAGGACTCATGTTAAGTACGAATGACTTATCAAGTACTGATAAAAATCACACGCATCATTGCAAAACCCTATGAATTGTACATGCTGTACTGCTACTTGTGTGTACATTGTTCTTGAGAACACAAGTGGAACATTAACAAAAAAAACTGAACTCACCTTGGAATTAGATCGGAGGGACTTTATGACACATTTAGCCCCAAACAGAAATGCATCGCTGTCGGCTGTGATACAAGCATCTACACAACCTTCATGGTTTAGCTGTGCACACAAAGCTTCAGCTTCACCATCAGCTCTTAGAACAGGCATGCCGAGTAGTTCAAGCAGCTCCTACAAGTGGGGTCCACTGGTCAGCAACAGAGCCCAAAATCAATGGTGGAAGTAAAAAAGTACAAGATATAAGACGAGGGGGATCTCACCGTGCACTCTTTGATATATCGGGTGTATACAGGGTTGCGCTTAACTGGAGACTCCTTCTGTTTCCCATCAGTTCGCACCAGTGCCTTAACCAGCTCCGATGAGTCCAGTCCGGACCCACGGAAGAAGCGCTCTATTCTGGCCTGATGCTTGAGGGGTGAGGGATTGCCATCAACGACAAAGATAGGAAACACCCCCATCTGAAATTTGCATTTTTCTGTCAATACTGGCTGCAAATATTATTTGATTATTTCTCCATTACTTTTGTTTCATGATACCAAATTGTTTATCCTTCGACAAGAGGTGTTTGATGAACCTCTTCCAAGAATTCTTAGCCCAACAACTCGAATAGTCTCAATTGATAACAACTTCATTTTGCAAGTTACTGAATATCTATATGTTATTGATGTAAAGATAGCAACTTCGAATCAGAAATATGAAGAGCAAGAAGAAAAAAAAAAAGGTAAAATCCTCTAAATTACAGAATCACAAAGCCTTAATTCCTTCACAGGTAAGGCAACACCAAATCAACTTGGTGCCTGGTCCAAATCAGAGCCAACCTGACGACATTTTACAGAAGAGGGACACCTCCAATACCAGCACAGAGGCTAAACAATCAAACAATTAAAGCACGCACCTTGGAGAAGAGAGCGACCGTACGGAAGAAGGTGGTTCGGAGATGCGGGTTGCGAGCATGCGGGAGGCCGGCGCGGATCGCTGCGTCGTGCTGCACGATCCAGAAGGGGAGGTCAACAGCCACGCGCTTGCCACGTAGGAAGTCGATGTCCTCATACTTCGCATAGGGTTTGAGGAGGTCCCAGAAACGGCCTCCGACCCCCATTTTTACGGGGAATTAGGAGGAAGAAGAGGCGAGAGGAAGGAGAAAGGGTTTTGCGGGTTTTTTCGGTGGTTTGTATTTTTTTTTTTCTAGGGGTTTTTTTTATTTTGGAAAGGTACGGAGAAATGGTAGGGTCAGAGACTCATAAGGAAAAAATGAGACGTGATCTTAACCGTCGGTTTGTAACATACGAGACAGCCGACCGTTGAGAACCCCCCACCCCCCGCGCATTTTCTTTTTCTGGAACGGTCAAACAGCCGACATTTTTATTAATATCCAAAGTTAATTACAAATTAATAAATTTAATCATGATTCCCGACTTTTACCAAAAATATCCAAACCAATCCTAAAATGGTCGGTTTCTTTTTTTTTTTTTTTTGGAAAAACTATAAAGAGCAAGATAATGAAATCTAACACTGAAAATTCGAATTTTTTGTTTAAATTATTTGTTAGATTACTTCTTTTGATTTATAATTAACATATTTATACTAACATACACATTACTTGAAATTATGTTGAATTACACTATATTACAATAATTATGTTGAATTACACTAAGTTACGTTAAATTACGCTAAATTACAATAACTTCGCTAATTATGCTGAAATACGGTAAATTACGTTAAACTACGCAAAATTACTCTAAAGTATACCGATTTTGTACTATCTTTCATGAATCATAAAAAGTAGTAAAAAAATTCCGAAAATAGTAAAAATTGGTATTCTACAAGCATTATGTAACTAATTTACTGAGCTACTTAGATTGAATAATAGAAATGAAAATCTTAATCGGAAACTTCAACTCAAGTTTTGAGACTCTTCTCTTAGTTTTTTGGCAATTCTGAATTGTAAAATATAGCATAGCTGACACAGACGCATGCGTCTTGTCGCAAGCTTTCTGAAAAGTGGTCATTTGCTGAAATCGGACACTCAAGCGCCGTTTTATGGCCGTTTGAAGTTTCATCGTCGTTTTTCGTCTTTTCAGTGAAGATATCGCCTCTATTCATATGTAATTTAGCGTAATTTACCATATTTTAGGGTAATGTAATATAATTTAGTGTAATTTAACTTAAATAGTGTAATTCAACATAATTTCAAGTAATTTAGCGTATTTTAGTATAAATATGCTAATTATACATCAGAAGTAATCTAACAAATAATTTAAACAAAAAATTCGAACTTTCAGTGTTATATTTTATTATCTTGCTTTTCATAAAGTCTCTAAAATAAAATAAAATAAAATAAAAAAGAGGAAACTGGCGGTTTGAACATTTTTGACAAAAGTCGGGAATCATAGGTAAAACCATTAATTTGTAATTAACTTTGGATATTAATAAAAATGTCGGTGATCTTAACCGTCGGTTTGTAACATGCAAGACAGCCGACCGTTAAGACCCCCGCATTTTCTTTTTCTGGAACGGTCAAATAGTCACAATTAATGCTGTATGGAAAATGCCTCCGGATTCACAGCTTCCGCCTGTTAATGCTATTAATTTTTTTTTTAACAAATTGCAGATGAAATAATATTTAATTAGTTTGTCTTTTTAACAATAATTTAATTCATTCTATCATATAATAATAAGCAATAATCTGATGAGTATGTGTTTTTAAGATTAAATGAATTACTTCTGATAAAATACTATTATTGTAAACACTTAATTTGTAGGTCGGGTTTAGTGAAGAAAATACTTCATGTGACGTGACTAACACACGTGATTTGGTCATGTCACGCTACGGTTCGATAGTCACGTTTCGTCACACGAATTATCACATCATGAGACTAGTTATGTTTATTTTTTTTTCATATTTTTTTTTTCATATTCTAAGTTAATTCATAGAAATAAAAATGCTAGGAAATTGATCACATGATACGTGACAGAACCATGTCATATTGCATGACGTGTCATTTTCGATCAAAAGAAGATACATTACGCAAACAAACACATCTTCCGACAATGCGAGTCACGTTACGTAGTCGACACACGTGACATAACGTGCGGTGACAAAACTAGTTATGTTGTGACTAATTTTTTCACTAGTTAGGTTTAAATAACATGCTAACTCTTCTCTCAAAAAAATAAGATATGATGTAACTCGATGATTTAGTTCATCAGGATTGGATAGCACCTAATAAAATCCAACACAAAAGCTAAGTAGATTAAACCATGTGTTGTTCCAAGCACAACTAAGGAGATAAAACCATTTTCTTTTTTGAGAAACTTGACAGTGGTTGTCAAGTAATACAGAAATATAAAGGTTTATACATTAGTAATATCACACAATAATGAAAATTAAATACTTGGACCACACTAGGGGTGTCAATGGCACCCTTTTACCCGTTTATCCGACCTATATCGTATCCGAAAATACGGATAAGGGTAAGATTTTTTTTTTCGTTAGTTTATCGGGTACGGGTAAGGGTAACGATTTTTTTCCGTTATCTTACCCGTTTTCGTATGAGATAATTTTTAAAAATAAAATAGTATATATATATATTTGTATGAAGATGATACATGATACAATAAAGTTTTGTATTTTATTAAATTTTCATAATACAAATTAGTTGTATTCATTATTATTTTTTTCTTTTTTTTCTTGTTTTGAAAAATATTTTATCAAAAACACAAATCGAAATGTCAATAGCACTTTTTTATCTGTTTATCCGACCTGTACCGTATTAGAAAAGACAGATAAGGGTAAAGATTTTTTTTCGTTATCATAACGGTAACGGATATGAAAATGCCTTCACCCGACCCGTATCGTACCCGATGTCCCCCTAGACCACACTATCTGCTAGAGTCCGATGGTTGGGTCTCTTCTGTTCAAAAACCCACTTGTTTCGTTGCTTCCACAATCCCCAGCAGGTTGAAGCAAAGAGAATGGACCAAAATTTTGATGACATCCCTGCCACCCTTGCCACCTCTCTAGATCTGTCAAAGGTTTGCACTACTGTTTCATTTTCCTGCAGGAGTTGTATGCCTACAAATCCTTGAACTATAGTCCATACTCTAACCGCATGGTCACACCGAAAGAAGAGATGCATAGCTGATTCGATAACACCACCATCACACATCAGCTCATGTCAACTCACAATTGAATCCTCGTCTGTGCATCAGCTCATGTGTCAACAATCTGTTTTTGAGCAGCAGTCACATGAAATTTTTTACCGTTAGTGGAATCTGTAATCCCCAAATGAATGTGAACCTCCAGCGAATCATGCCACCATTTGTAAGCGTCTCATATGCTGTTTTTCTGAATAATGCCCTGTTTGTCCCCATCGCCATTTTCATTTTCTAGTGTTGAATCTTTGATGAAAATCTTATTAAGTGTTTAAGAAAATTATATCAATAGCATGGGCCAAAAAGCTTCGTATTTGTGCTTCAGTTAAAAGCCCAACTAAATGTCGCAATTACCCATATAAAATGGATATGGGCTAGTTCTCAAAATGAGAAAGCAGATATAGGCCTAGATCATGGCCTGTTATTTAAAAGAAATTGAAAAGTAGTTGACATTAACAAAGCTTTCTTATCTTGGGCTAATTTTTATGCCTTATTATGAGACAATAATAATATAATATACGTCTTCACACAACAATTTCCTTCTTCTTTTCATAATATTTCAATTTATAAAAACAAAAAAAATATTTCTAGTTTAAAATGTTGGTGTGGAGAAGATTATTCCGGTGACCAAAATTATCTGTATTGAGTCTAAAATTAAGTGGAACTGAGTAAATTGTTCAAATCGAATTATTGGATTGTTTAATGAATTGTTGAAATGAGGAATTAAATAGAGATTCAACTTGGTTATATGTGATACATCTCACCCAGAAGAATTAATAGCGTTGTATTAATTCTAGAGGTCATAGCTTTAACATATATGGTCAACACATTTATGCATTGGTCCTTCTCATTTTTATCACAGTGTGTATAAATAATTTTTCAAAAGGAAATAATAATTTCTACACAATTTTTTCCAAATAAAAACAATAATGAGTACACAATTTTCTATGAAAAATTTGAAGACGAACAGCCCTTGCATTTACTCCCAATTGGCTAGACACCTTTTTGGCTTCCAATCAGACTTCAATCCAATTAAGAAAAAAAATATCTTTCTTCCAGACAATTAAGTTGGAAATTTCAAAAAGTAGGTCTCTATCTTTTTATATCCTTATGCCAGCAACATGTTTTTGAGCCATTCTTTCATAAAGTAAAAAAAAATTCAGCAATAAAAATACATCCTTTTTTTTCCACCTTGCCAGCATACCAATAAGTTTGAGATAAACATTGTAGTACAAGTGTTTCCAAATTTAAACACAAGATGGTGAGAAATTGTAGAACCTTTCATCACTCAAACAAAAATAAAAGTCATGACTCATGCGTGCTTCAATTGGGCCTAACTGTTACTCTTTTTAAAAGCGATCAAACAAATCCACACTTTGCCTCCTGACGTACTGCAAATTTCTTCATTGAAAAAAAAAAATTGAAATCAAATAAAAAAAGCTGTCTAATATCAATGCCCCCTAGTTAAAGCTTATAAATCTAGCATTAAAGAGAAAATTGAATAGACTCACAAGTCAATGGACCCCAGTAGATACTCTTTCACACTAACTCGTAGCCTCACAAGTCACAACAGTAACTCAAATAGACTCGCATTGACCCCCCCCCCCCCCCCCCTATTTACATCTGAATTCCTAAATTAAACTACAGAATACAACCCAATGGACCAAAGCTTAAGTTTCACAATGCTCCTATCTGCATTCCTCTTTCTCATGTTTCTCTTTTCAAAAACTCAAGCTCAGAAATATGGTGGCACGTGGATGCTTCTCAAACAAAGTATCGGTATCTCGGCCATGCACACAGCTGTGCTCCCAAATGGTCATCTAGTTACCTTCGACCGTACCGATTTTGGCAGGTCTAACATCTCGTTACCGTCACTTATGTGCATGAACAAGCTCAAGGATTGTACTGCTCACTCAGTTGAGTTTGACCCTGTCACACGTGCAGTACGGCCATTAATGGTTCTCACTGACACGTGGTGCTCCTCTGGTGCATTGTTACCTAATGGTACCCTTCTACAAACTGGTGGGTACTTTACTGGTGAGCGTACCATTCGGTATCTCTCGGCATGTGATAATTGCAATTGGTTGGAGGTGTCGAATGGGTTGTCGGTACGGAGATGGTACGCAACAAACCATGCATTGCCTGATGGAAGGGTGATTGTTGTTGGTGGTCGACGCCAATTTAGTTACGAGTTTGTACCGAAGTTTGATAATGAGCAGCCGGTGTATGCTCTACCTTTTTTATATGAGACCAAGGACCAATGGGAGAACAATCTCTATCCATTTGTTCATCTCTCAACAGATGGAAATCTCTTCATATTTGCTAATACCAAATCTATTTTACTAGACTACGTGAACAACAAAGTTGTAAGAACTTATCCTGAAATGCCTGGTGGAATTGCACGGAATTACCCTTCAACTGGCTCCTCGGTTCTACTACCTATTTGGCTAAACAAAGCAAGCAATGACACCAATTTGTGTGCTGAAATTATGATATGTGGCGGCACAAATCCTCGGGCTTTCTCATTAGCAAACAATTTTAATATATTCTTACCAGCCTCGGATACATGTGGCAAGCTGGTGATTACGGCTGAGTCGCCAAGTTGGGTAATTGAAAAAATGCCGATGGCAAGAATAATGGGAGATATGGTTTTGCTACCGACTGGTAGGGACGTGCTTATAATTAATGGTGCTGGTAAAGGTTCTGCTGGCTGGACACTCGGCCGTGAACCCGTACTCCGGCCTGTGATTTACAACATTGGCTCTGTTGAAGAGAAACTGAATCCTAAATTTGAGATGATGAATCCATCAACCATACCGAGACTCTATCACTCAACCGCACAATTAATTCCGGATGGTAGGGTTTTGGTCGGGGGAAGTAACCCGAATGTACGGTACGAGTTCTCTGGGGTGTTATATCCAACTGAGCTTAGCTTGGAAGCCTTCTTGCCACCATATTTTGAATCCCCTCGGCCTAAAATTTTGCGCATCTATCCTAATGATGGCAGAATCGGATACGGTGGAAAAATCACTATAATATTTGATGATGGAACTGAATCAAAGGTGGAAAAGGATGTCATGGTGACAATGGTGGTGCCGGCTTTCACTACACATTCATTCTCAATGAGTCAGAGAGTGTTGATTTTGAGTGTATATGCGGTACGAAATGAGGGTTTTTCACTGAGTAATCGGTACTTATTGGATGCTTCCGCTCCGGCGACTCGCAATGTGGCACCTCCAGGTTACTATATGTTGTTTGTGGTGTATGGAGGGATACCAAGTAAGGGGGAGTGGATACAGTTGATTTAGTGAAATTATTGCGAAAATTATTGAATTTAAGAAACTAAATAGTTTCACTTAAATTGTATGCTGATTTGCTTATGATGGCATATTTATGTTGAAAATTAAGAGTTTCTAATTAAATTCTGTCTCAGGTTCTCATTTTCTCTTAAATAAAAAAAAGTTGTAGAGACATTTTTTCAATGCAAAGTTGAAAAGCAATATGTGACGTATTGATTAATTGTATGTATGTGCAACTTATCATTTGGACCAACGGAATATATCTTTTTCCCATACCTGTCCTTTATAGTTATAAACCATCTTACATGCAAACAACTGCATGAAATCTCTTTTGTACTTCTTTTCTTTAATGAACTGAAAATGATTTTCATATCCATCATGTTTAATGATTGCCATCACATGGTTTTAGTTATGAGTGAAGCTATGATACTATGCATAGAGCATATTGGACCGCACTATGGACTCAAATCTTTAGTTTAGAAGTCCTAATGATCGATTTGAACCGTTTAACATGATCTCTGATACGTTCTAACTCCGGAGAGATTAAGTCACAGCTTGCCGAGACATGTCCTATCTCGAGGTAGGCTAGGCCGTGCGCAGTGGCGGAGCCACACTATAAGAATGGGGTCAATTGACCCCCATTTCTTTTTCAAAATTTATTATTTGTGTCTTATTTTTCATATAATTGATAGAAAAATGTTAAAGGTAGTGCAAAATGACTCCCATTCGCAGTAAGAAAATTTTATATGATTGATTCTCATTCACGTTTGATCCTCATAACTTGAAAGTCTAGCTCCGCCCCTGGCCGTGCGTGTTCGGTAAGTGTTTAGTGTGTGCTTAAGGTAAACAAGGCGCAGATCCGGTAAGGTACGCGACTCTATCATGTATGTACCTGTATTGATGAATCGTGGACCCCGAGCTTAATAAACTCGGGGGTATTTATAGGTTCGTAGGTCGGTTGTGACCTCGTACGGACATCCCAAATGGGCTTGTAGAGTGGGCATGTAGGTCGGTTGCGACTCCGTACGGATATCCCGAATAGGCTTGTCGAGTGGGCCTGTAGGTCAGTTGCGGTTTCGTACGGCAGTCCCGAATAGACTTGCTCAAAGGGCTTGCTAACTGGGCTTGGTACTTGGCCCATAATAGTTTTATGAGGCTTTAAGTACATGGCCCTATCAGTCTCTATATGAATATGTACTTGTAAACTAAATTTTATATTTTTTATAATTTTTTTACTATTTTTTTAGATGGGTAGAAAGTCACTTGATCTGAAAATTCTGGACCATCCAAAAATATTGATTTTCTACATATCTAAAGATAGTAAAAAAAATATAAATAATAAATATAAAATTTAGTTTACATGTACATATTTCATGTAAAGACAATATTAAACGGTTCTAATTGACCGTTAGAATTTTGAAAACAAAAATATTCATCCGTAACTTTTAGTTATTGCTGTACATGTCACAATCATTAGAGCAGCTTGGGTCCGATGTCCATCGGACCCAAACTGAGTTCGATGGGCTTGACGACCATCCGATCTGCTTTAAGATTCGTGCGCATGCATATAAAAGCAGACGCAAAAGTTCTAGCGTGAATCTTAAAGCAGATCGGACGGTCGTCGAGCCCATCGAACTCAGTTTGGGTCCGATGGGCATCAGACCCAAGCTGCTCTACACAATCAGACACTTCCATTCACTGTGTTTGAAAAAAAAAAAAATAGTAGTTGAGAACTTAAGTAAAAAATCATTTTAATTAAAGAATAATCCGATTTGAAAACTCTGGCATCTATTTTGGGCCGGATCATTACTTTTGAATCAAGTCTTGAAATAAATATAAGTATAAAATAGGCCATGAAATGAAAAATTATTTGACAGACTCTAAATGCTCAGCTTGGAAATGGAAGCTGAACTTAATTTCAAAGCACGGTCCTTTTTGTTTTGCAAAACTCCAACAGTTCTATCAGTTGATCTTCATTTTTTTTTTTAATATTTATATATAACTTTTTATATAATTTAGAATAAAATACGAGTATTGTAAAATTAACCACATTCAGCGTGAAAAAATTTACATTATTGATCCTCAATATGTGTTTGACCCTCATAGCTTGAAAGTCTGACTCCACTTGTACTGATGAGGTAAATTGTGTGGGCTGAAATCTTGTTACTTGTTACTGCAGAATCAATCCTATAAGTTCATTCAGTAAAGACGAGGGTGTGTGTGAATAAAGCATTTTGATATCTCTAGGGTTTTTTTAGCAAAGAGTTTTTTCTTTGTTTGAAGTTGAAGTATAGATAGATAATTGCAACACCTTTTAATATAATAGAAATATGGGCTGTATTGCCTTTCTTTCAAAAAAAAAAAAAAAAAATTTCAGTTTCAACAATTAAATGTTAATTTTGATTTTTCTTTATCAGAACTTAATCTGAATGGTTTTATCATGTAGCTGCGCCAGTGCATCTAAATTGAACTCCAGGAGTTAGAGCATTTAGTAAGATGGAGGTCTAGTCTTTCAAATTTCAATATCCATAAACGACCCCTTATCCGGATTCCAAACCCTTTCAAATTTCAATATCCATAAACGACCCCTTATCCGGGTTCCGAACCCGCGGCCTCCCACAAGGAGGACGCTGTCTTTTGTACCAGAAAATAGTCCTCAGCTGCAAAAAGTTCTTATAAAGTAAATATCTATTGATACTATTGGCTGGTGCCATATCTATTTATGTACCACCAGAAAAACTAAGGGGACAATAATTTGTACATAAAATAGTAAACCAAGATCTTAAACAACACCTCATAATATAATTATTACTGTGATCAAATCATCACATTATTCTTGCAAGGTCACTACCAAAGCCATAAAACTCAAGCAAGATATCTAGTCTACAGATTGAACATGACTTTGATTGCGTCACCACCACGAGCACTCACCTCGAAGGCCTCCTCAACCTCTTTCTGGGAGAAGCCATACCGGTGCGTTATCAGTGGCTTCACATCGAGCTTTCCCGATCTCAGAAACTCGAGGCACAATGGCCACGTATCCTTGTACCGAAAGATCCCCACAATGTCCACCTCTCTGTTAAAAAGTAAAATTGGATCAGAATTTCTTTCTTTTACGAGGTAACAACAGGAGCTATTTAATTGAGGAAAACATAAATAGTACCTAGCTGCAGCTGAGGTAAGAGGCACTGTCAATTCATTATGGCCCATACCAACCAGACACACTTTACCACCCGCGCGGGTTGCATTTAGAGCAGTTGACATTGTTTTGCTAAAACCGGCACAGTCAAAACTCACGTCTATCTCAGCCCCCATGGCTTCTTGTATACGCATAACCTCATCATCTATATCCTACACAAAAAAAAGATAACAATTAACTACTCTGTATGCATAATTGAAAAAAAAAAAGAAAAAGAAAGAAACTTCAGAGGGAGATTTATGCCATACTTGCACACTTGTGGAGACCTTAACAGCTTCATCAGCTCCAAGGGATTTCGCAACAGACAACCTGTACTCATCAACATCCACAATAACAATTCTCGGTGCACCAAAGGCACGAGCAGCAAGCATGGTGACAAGCCCAATGGGCCCTGCTCCCATGATCAGAACAGTCTTTTCTGGGCCCACGTCTGCACGCCGACATGCATGGATCCCCACACTAAGCGGTTCACACATGGCACCTTCCTCTAAGCTCACATTGTCAGGTAACTTGAAGCACAGATCAGCTGGGTGTACCACCTATAATTTGAGATAAACATGACAGATTAAATATCAGTCAATACCAGTTGGTGTATATTCATACCATTCATGATGTTTCAGCAACTATGAGGTCAGGTAATAAAAGAAAAGTCTTAACCTTAAGGCTGTGATCAGTATGGTACAAAAATCTAAATCCTTTACAAAATGATGGCAATTTATCAAGCAATCCCCATGCAATGAATAAAACGAAAGGATTAATTCATTACAATAGACCTGGTTAGCCAGAGAGCCATGATAGGGAGGTGTGGCAAAGAACTTCATATCAGGACAGAGATTGTAACGGCCGCCTTTGCAGTGTTTGCACCTCCAGCAACTGATTCCCGGCTCAAGCGCCACTCTGTCACCTGCGGCAAGTGCCTTTACCTCACTTCCAACTTCTTCTATGACCCCAGCACACTCATGGCCAATCACCATTGGCTCTTTGACCACAAAATGTGCACACCTCAGTGTCTGACAAACAGAATATCAATTGGATAGTGGGTACCAGGAAAGAAAATGTTATTAGGTTGATAGTTATGAAGTTTGACTGAATTTTGATGAATGGGACTACGAGAGAGTTATACCTTGAGGTAGTGAACATCACTTCCGCAGATACCAACTGCTTTCATGCGAACTCGTACATCATGTGGGCCTAAGAAAAAATCAGTTAAGACAAAATGATTATTAGCGTGATTGGTAGATCTATGGGAGACAAGAAAAGGAATAGGAGGTGATCAGGAAATACTGAATCAAAATTGAAACTGATTGAGTGATTGCAAACAATAATGACCTCAAAATCAGGATATCATATCTCCTTTGGTCCATGAATATTTTAAATTGTCAAGGCCAGCAGTAATATAATTTTTCTTACTTTTCAAAGTCTAATGTAACTAAATATTTTAATAAATGTTGACTACCTAATGAACTTAATTTAATTAATTTCATCCCTAAATATATAATTGATTTTTATTACATGTCGTAATTAAGTTAAACTAATTTGTTTTGAAACATCA
Organism: Carex littledalei; assembly: GCA_011114355.1. Taxonomy (NCBI): domain Eukaryota; kingdom Viridiplantae; phylum Streptophyta; class Magnoliopsida; order Poales; family Cyperaceae; genus Carex; species Carex littledalei. The sequence continues at coordinate 8,089,576 of CM022099.1, read as the reverse complement.
TTTGATTATTACTGAAAAATTGAGCTCATGTCATAATTGGATTATTTTCAATCATTTGATTTAATTAAATACTGATTAGTATTATCAAGTTAATAAACAAAGCTCAATTTGCTATATAATAAAGCTCATAAATAATCCTGCAATCTTAATGAACATGAGCTCCTTAGTAGAGCGTAAATAGTTTAATCCATGACCCCTTAATCATTGGAAACAAAATATTAAATTCAGACCATCACACAATCAAATAAAATAGAAATAGAACAAAAATAACGAAAGAGGCGGTACCAAGAGGTGGGAGCTCAAAGGGTTGGATCTTGAGAGTATTCACAGAAACCAACCAAGCAGCCAAGTTCACCTCCTTATCATCTCCCGCCGTACCTACCGCTTCGCCTCCGCCTTTCCCCATTTCTCTCTACCTGATCAAGTGAGTTCTCAATTCGTGGCAAGCGACGGTCGAGGCGATTAGATTTTATGAGAGAAGAAAGGGAGTGATGTGAGAGATCAGAGAACGCATGATCCTGTATTCCTGTTTGGTGTATGTCAAAAAATAAATAAACAAAGTTGTGATTGTTCTAAGAGGCAATTTGTATTGTGAGAATCTGAAAAGTGGTCCCACATGAGGATGCAACCAACATTCAAGATTTAAAGATCTATTGAATAATCGAATTGTTACTCGCTACAATGTGTGATACTCTGTATTTGTCAAAGAAGATAGTATGGGATCGCATTGATTGATCAGGATTGGAGATATAGGCAAAGATTCTGTTGTCATTTAATGGTCCACTTGAGAGTAGGTCCGATGGGCATCGGACCTACTCTGGATCGATGGGTTTAATCACCGCCGATGTACTTTAAGAGTCGTGTGAATGCGTTAAAATTCGTGCATATTTGTTCAATGTTCGTGCGCACAAATCTTAAGTTAGATTGGACGGTTATCGTGCTCGTTGAACCTAAAAGTAGGTCCGATGGGCATCGGACCTACTCCGTTCTCTGAATGGTCATGCTCTTTAGTCTTTATCCAACTCGATAGAGAGAAATTATTTGTCTTCTCCGATGGGCCGTTATTTGGCCCAAAAATAGAATTAGCCTAGCTCTAAGTCGGGCCATCCTGGAAATCTGATCTTTTTATGAGATGCTGTTGTTTACTGTTTATTCTTTAATTAATTAGAGAAGATAATTTTTTATGGCATGTGAGGCATGCCTCGTTTGGTTTATTGTAATTTAACTATTTAAGTCGCGAGAAGTGACGTACGTAGCTGTCAACTTCTGTTTTCTGTGGCGATAGTGGTCTAGTCATCAAACAAAAAACCCATTTATCTGTCCGGATGATTGAAAAACATAAGATATTGTTTGTTAAATAAATTAAGAGTTAACTTATCGGGGAGGAGGAAGAATATAAAAATAAATAAGCAAGGTATATCTATCATATGACAATCAAATTTTTAAGTAGCCGTAGACAATTGTTACACAAGATATCGACATGTGTGCAGGGGCAGAGCTACTGTAGCAGATAGGAGTAGACAGTTGCCTATTTTGAAAAAAAAATTTAGATCAAGGTTTTTAAAGGGTCTTGCCTACTAATTTGATTCCACCTAACTCCTGGTTGGTCCAAACATTTTTTTGCAACCATATATGTTCTTCTTGTTGGGGAATCATAAAGGTCAAACAATTACACCTTATCTAGATATCAAATAATTACATCTCATTTAGGGGTCAAACACTTACACTCCGGAGAAGAAGAAACAGTTCTCCGTCTTAACCTAAGGACCGTTCTATGCCAAAAGCCAACCATAAACTTAAATCTGAAATGCGGAACATAATACCTGATTCCATAGATGTTTCCATGGGATAACTCGATCCTATGAGAGATCGCCTACCATCTCTTTGAGCGCGAGACTAGACTCTAATGGCAAGAAGTCCTTCTTGTCGGTTCTTCGTATGGTTGTAGGAATAGACGTGGCCCTTGAGAGATCATTTCCAATTTCCTTAATGGATCTCTCCTATCTTTTCTTTGATGGTGGAAGAAGAAGAGAAGACACTCAGATCTGTAAGTTGCGGCTATTCAGAAACTGAGTTGTTCGTTATATCTTGTGTCTTGGTCCTCTTGGAGACCCATCCTTATATAGGGGTGCACTTCTAGACCAGAAATACCATTAGTTGGATCAAATTAGAATAAGGGAGAATTAAAAATACTAAATTAGTAGTGGAAACCTTAAATTACTATTTTTTTAGATTGGTATAAAGTCACCTGATCTGAAAATTCTGGACCTGTCACAGCCACGGACAATGCCACAGCTACGTGCTTTCGCCATTACAATTTGTAAGGAAAGAGAAACCAGGCTCAGTCCAAACGAAGGGGCAGGACTCAAAATCTACGCTTCATGAGTGGATTGGATTCTGCTATCATAAGCTACATGTTGCCTATTAGTCTTATTATTTAATAGGTAGAATTTCTATATGCCAACTGTACCTGACCCTCATTGGGAAGGAACCGCCTGCTTTTGGATTGGTTATTTGGAGGACCGTATGGTCCGTACCAGTCAATTGCTATTCATATATAGAAACTAAATTGCATTTTGATTCACCTGGAGACTGTGCCCGTCAAGACTGGTACTGTGGTACAGAGCAAGGGAAATTTTTTATTGGTAGTAATTAATAGAAAAGAATATAGACAAACAGTAAGAGTATAGTAATATTTATATTGGTAGTATGATCGGTAGGAATTCTACCGATCTTAAAAATAAAAAAGTTTGAATTGGTAAGAATTTTACCAATCTAAATCAGTTTTTTTTTTTTCCTTTTAATTTTTTCTAGTAAGATATATTTTTTTACGAAAATAGATAAAGTATCTTAAAATTTAGATATATCAACCATTCCATCTATTTTTTGAAAAACTTTTCATATTTTACTAGAAATCAAATATAAAAATTATCTCCATCTATACATCAGATTAAAAAAAAAAAGTTCAGATCGGTAGAATTCCTACCGATCTTACTACCAATATAAATATTAATGTAATCTTACCATTTGTCTCTCTTATTTTCTACTAATAACTACCAATAAAAAAAGCCCTTATAATGTTTTGGTTAATAACAGATTCTTTTCATGAATCATGCACATTATACGATGTTTATAAATAAATACCTGCATGCAACATACGGAACGAGATCCGGTACTTGCCAAACCACTGCTCTTCCCCTGCTTGCCTCTCTATCTCTCTCCTCCTCTTCTCTCTCCCACGTGACTCTCTCTCTCTCTCTTCTCTTTTTTTTAGAGAGATACAGAGAGAAAGAGACGAGCAGCTCCCTGCTTTTCTATCAAGAAAAGCAGCGGATGCATATCCGCAACATACAGCTTCATGAACCTGTTTAACTAATAGGAAGCTTATGCTTCATGACTATTTTTAATTCATAATAATATATAATATTTCCTCTTAGGAAGGAAGCTGAATACCCTTGAGATTAGAAGCACGCTTCTCCCATATCTTGAAGTGCTAGAAGAACAAGGCATAGAGCAACAATTTATCTCGAAATGCTTCTACAAAAGTAGGTACAAAACTCACAACACCTTTTTTCAATTGTAAACGAACACTTCTACTTGATCTGATTTATCACTCCATATATGCAATGCATACTTTTACTTTAGATTAAATATTGTATTTTTTTTTTTTGGGTTGCTAACATATACATCATATGCCAATTTTGATTTGATGGAAACATCATAGAAAAAATAATTAGGTCCAAGATTTATCATATTTGTTGTACAGTTTAGTAATTTCAATACAGTGTAATACAATTCATCAGTCCACTCAATGCATACTCTCTTTTTGTTTCAAAACCATTACAACTTTTCTTTTTCCGTTAACATATCATATATCAAATTTAAACTGACAACCACAACCAATGAACAATATAGAGTAACAAATTTTAATTTATACTTCCAGTCCTGAAACGAAATTGAAACTTCCAACTTCCAGCGAAGTTAAGGATCCAAGGAGACAATTATTTGCAGAGCATTCTATCAAAAACACTGAACAAGGTAATTAACTCACCTCTAAGAATATATAACACACAAGAAAGTAGAAAAAAGTAGCTCTACTATTTGCTAAGAAAGATTTCTCATTTCACAATTGCCCCCTTACAATTGGTTTAATTACTATTCAAAAACACATTGTCTATTTCAGTTTTTTTGGAAGTAAAAGAGAAGAAAGAGTAACCGTGTCATCGAAGTCAAATTCTTGTAAATAATATTTTGTTTATTGTCTCCGTGTGGAGAATAGTTGCAATCTTTTTGATAAAACTATGTAGATAGAATAATTATGTTTGCTTATCCCACATCCAAACACAACCAATAAATGTTAAAACTAATAAATGTTCCGCACAATTTTGATGTATAAACTGCAACTTGACATGTACTATATTTTATTTTTGTTGTTTCGTATATAAACTATTACTTCCATAATATAGCAAACCATTACTTACATGATACGTACCACATTTCATAAATCAAAAGTAGGAAAGTCAAAAAGTCAAAGTTGTTGCCAGGAAAAACGCCACTAAGCGTGGGTGAGTAATTTCATACGTAAAGAATATGTACGTAGACCAAATAATACAATGACCAGACCTAGCTGAGGTGGTACTAAAATCCAGGATCATCAATCCTCGAGTTTTACGGAAACAAGCCAATTCTGAGTGAGGTTTTGGTGGAAAAACTAATATATAGATTCAGACGTGGCTTTCTTTATTATCAAAATCTAACGGTTAAGATCGGTTCTAAGTTTATTTAAAGAAAATTACAGTGTGATCTTGGAGTATTTGATGTTCATCTGACGGCAACTCTGAAACTGCCCCCCCCCCCCCCCCCCCCCCCCCCCCCCGACAAATATTCTGGCAGTAGATTATGGTGCGGGTACAGTGCAGGTACTGTTATCAGTACTTTTTTTAATTGTAATCTTGACAACCTTTAAACAAGTTTTTCAGAAGAAAAAAACTCTTTTTTATGGGCAAATTTAATTATTTATTATTACAGAAGCAAAATATGCAATTTTATAATTAGCAGATAAAACTACTAAATGAAAGTGCTTCATGCATGTTTTAGAAAATAAATATGATTTCTTTAAATTTTGGATTATTAGAACGGTAACATATATGATTTTTTTTTTATAGGATAACTATAATATTTGCAATTTTAGAAAGAAAATTATATTATTTCAAAATTTTCGTAGTAGTACTTTTATAAATTCTTAAAATATATATAGAAAGACTCTATTTTGCATCAAGAGTAGGGTTAAAATGCATCATTGGTTTTGTGCTACAAGCATGCTTCACATTCTTATCTTCATTTTCAAAGTCCGAATAGTCGATCCGAACCGCTCAACATGATATTCATATTAAAATGTGTGACAAAATTTTATTTTTTTGAAACTTTTACTATTTTTTTAGATAGGTACAAAATCACTATTTTGAATGGTCCAAAATCTTCTGAAAACAGTGATCTTGTACCTATTTAAAAAAATAGTAAAAATATTCTAGAAAATATAAAATTCGGTCTCCAAGCACATTTTAATACAAAGATCATGGTAAACGGTTCGGATCGACTATTCGGACTTTGAAAATGAAGATAAAGATGTGGAGATGATTAGAGCACAAAACCAATTATGCATTTTAACCCTACTATTGCATCAATTACGTAAAACCAAAAAAAAAAGGAATCAAAATAATTCATTAATTTAACCGAGTAATAAATTATAATTTAGAAACCCGGCCTAATATAAGTGATAGACTTCAAGGACCGCAATCAGACTTTTTTCTAAGAAAAGACTCAGGTCCATTACCGGGCATTTTCTGGGTATTTTTTGTGGGCCTTCCAACCCATTCCACTGATGGACCGCGCATAAAAAAACTGACAAGTCATCGTCTTTTTTAAATTTTATTTTATGAGGAAACCATTGACCGTAAACTACGCCTAATTGTGGGCCTTCATGTATTTGACGTTGCCTTTTATCTTCAGTGCGGGCTGAGGAGGCTGGCGCGTTTTTGCCCTTTCCAAGAAGAACCTTATCAACTCATTAGTCATTACTCATGCAATGGTTGCTTCCCCGACATTTTTATTAATATCCAAAGTTTAATACAAATTAATAAATATACCCGGAATCCGAGACAATAGCGAAAAATACCCAAGCCGGCCATTTTCTGGCCGGCTATGTACCTTCCCTAAGCCGGCCAGAAAATGGCCGGCCATGTACCTTTTTTTTTTTTTTTTTTTTTTTTTTTTTTTAGAGAGAGAGACACTATGATGATCAAAATATTGAAATCTAACTCTGAAAATTTGAAATTTGAAATTTTTTTTAGAGAGAGAGACACTATATTACAATAAATTATGTTCAATTATACTAAATTACGTTAAATTACAATAACTTCGCTAATTATGCTGAAATACAGTAAAAAAAAACACTAAACTACACAAAATTACGCTATAGTAGACAGATTTTGCTCATCTTTCATGAATCATAAAAAATAGTAAAAAAATTTCAAAAATAGTAAAAATTGGTAATCTGCAAGTTCATTATGTAACTAATTTACTGAGCTACTTGGATTGGATGATAGAAATGAAAATCTTAATCGGAAACTTCAACTCAAGTTTTGAGGCTCTTCTCTTTGTTTTTTGGCGATTCTGAATTTCGGAATCCGGCATAGCTGGCACAGATGCATGCGCATTTTCGCAAGCTTTCCGAAAAGTGCTCATTTGCTGAAATCGGACACTCGAGCGCCGTTTTATGACCGTTTGAAGTTTTATCGTTGTTTTTCTCCTTTTCAGTGAAGATATCGTCCCTATTCATATCGTATTTTAGCGTAATTTACTGTATTTTAACGTAATTTAACGTAATTTAACATAATTTAGTGTTATTCAACATAATTTCAATTAATCTATCGTATTTTAGTATAAATATGCTAATTATACATCAGAGAAGTAATATAACAAATAATTTAAACAAAAATTTATCGTATTTCAGAGTTAGATTTCAATATTTTGATCTTCATAGTCTCTCTCTCTAAAAAAAAAAAAAGGGTTCATAGCCGGTCAGAAATTCAATGGTCTAAATATGACTATTTTGTAAAATACTTAATAAATAGTAAAAAAATTCAAAAAAATGTAAAATTTGATCTGCAAGCACATTTTATTTAGATAATCATGTTGAACGGTTTGGATCGACGATTTGGACTTTGAAAATGAAAAAAATAGTTGTTGTAACTTGATCCCTCCGCAAAGAAGTAATATAACAAATAATTTAAACAAAAATTTCAAATTTTCAGAGTTAGATTTCAATATTTTGATCATCATAGTGTCTCTCTAAAAAAAAAAAAAAAAAAAAAAAAAAAAAAAAAAAAAAAAAAAAAAAAAAAAAAAAGGTACATGGCCGGCTTAGGGAAGGTACATAGCCGGCCAGAAAATGGCCGGCTTGGGTATTTCTCGCTATTGTCTCGGATTCCGGGTATATTTATTAATTTGTATTAAACTTTGGATATTAATAAAAATGTCGGGTTGCTTCCTCGGTTCTTCGCCATTTCTCCTACGCGCATTTCCTTAAATAGCACGCACTAATCGGAATCTCCCTACTATATATTACCTATGGTTGATTCAGCCATGACCAGATATCAGAAAAAACAAACATAGGAGATCAACAAAACCTTCAAAAACATCCCAACCAACGCCAACGTCCATTATTCTACCAAACCAAATGGCTACATGCACTGCAACGGCATGCATCACCAGTTCTCCCACCCTGGAAATAACCGTCATCTCGGCTGAGGACCTGCACCAAGGCCGCACCAACCTTGGCCGAGGCACATTCGTCACCATTCGATCAGGGCCCTCTGTGGTCTCCACCAACGCCAACACAGAAGATACCCACAACTATCCATTGTGGAACGAGCGTCTCCACATCAGGGAACCTTCGCATGGTGGGTGGATACAGGTCGACGTCAGCAAGAGAAAGCATGGTGATGCATCTAATGCGGTGCATATTGCCGGTGTCAAAGTTCCTTTGTCAGATTTCTCATACGGGCCAGCCGGGTACAAGCATTTCTTGAGTTATAGGTTAAGAGATCAGGAGGGGAGGGGTAATGGGATAGTGAATCTTTGCGTGAGGAGATTGGGAGGAAATGGAGAGGGGCAGTTCAATGTAGGGACTCATGCAATGGGTTATCCTGTGGCTCCTGTTGGTGTCGGTTATGATTATGGGCACAGTGCTTATAGGAAGTACTAGGGATCTTAAAATAGCTTTCTTTTTTATTTGAATGTGTTTTTTAGTTTTTCAAACTGCAATTAATCTGCAAATACTAATGGTGTGTTGAAACTTAGAATTTTCTTTTATAAGGGTATCATTGCAATTTCATCTATTCCTCCCCAATTCAGAATGAGTCTTTTCGTTTGGTTGTTGGCTGGGTCAGTAAATATCAGCAACTGGTAAAGCACCAATAAAATTATAGAAATTAGCAAGTGTGATCTCAGAAATGAGAAATTACATCATCCAGCGGCACACAGTTGCAGTAATGACCAATGTTAAATGGAACCTGTAATTTCAAATCAAATCAATTTAGCAAATTAGTTAGATTCCAAAAATCTTGTTATCAGAGCAAGGATTTGATGGCAGAGCAAAGGGTTTCATTTGATATCATAGGAAGGATTTGTTCCTGATTTGATGGCAGCAAACGACGGTGTAGGGCGTGGCCGTGTCACTAGCATTGTTTTGGATATGGACAACTTTCGGGCAGAGATTTTGGCACGTGTGGCGACGATCAGAATCTTGGAACAGAGCATCAACAGCGCCTTGATGATGTCTTCAAGCGCCTTGATGTCTTGGTGGTAAGGCCTAATCAAAATGGTAAGATCAAACCACCGAGAGACGCTGATAGAGGCATAAGGTCCAACATAATTGGTGAGGGGAACGACAAAGTGATGAGACTGTTTGTGGCAATCCTTTTGCTAGAGATAGTATTGGTAGCAAATGAGATTATTCAATCCATGATGATAATTTCAAAGAAGATGAAGAAAAGGTTTGCTGTGAACCCAAAGGCGACGATAAGGAAGATGGATTCAAATGCGATGGTCAAGGCGAATCAACTTGTGTTAACGAGAAGTTGATATTGATTCTCAAGGAGGAAGATAAAATCCACCACCACCAATTGCTTCGCACTAGAGGTATCATCAATGTCTGTGTTTTTGATTTAATCATATATAGACAACGATAGTTGTGAGAAGCATCCCGTTGATTTCGTGAACTTGCCTCGAGTTGCGCGTGCTAGCATTGAAATAAAGAATATGGCTAATCAATGGCAAGCTGTGACAATCACAATAAAGAAGAAGAATGATAACAATGCTTATGTGATAGAGATAGCTATTGATATGAGCATATACAAAACATTCTATGCACCGGTATGTACTCATTCAAAAAGAAGAAGGAAAGCAAGTCAAAGAAGTCTAGGACATAACATTTGTGTTTTTGAAAAATATAATGTTTTGGTCGAATTTATCCTTTCAGCAAAAACTATAAACTTTTAGTAAAATATGTGTATCTGCACAACTTTCTGTTTTGACTGAAAATTATTTTTTTCGACAAGACAGTTGAAGGGCCGAATTTCTGATTCTATCTATATAGACAGTAATTTGTATTTTATGTTATCCTGAACCAAGCCATTCCTATATAAAGTACCTGGATTTATCTTTTCGAATTATTGAAGAATTAAAAAGCTTGTTTCTCTGTTTTGAGTGATTGCAACAATGATTATTCCCGCTACTAGTTGCGTCAAACTAATATTACTAGATCCACGCTAAAAAGTTGTGATATTTCAGATAAGTCTCATCCAAAGTCAGTTTTAAACCGTCCAATTTGATTTAAACTTTGCACTAATGGTTTAGATTTACGGAATTATTTAAATCTATTAAGTTTTAAAAATGTTTGCATGAATCTGAATGAAAATCAGACGATTAGGTCCAGCATTATATTGGATGAGATTTTGTTCAAAGTCATTTGGACAAAATCCAATTCCGAGAAATAAATATAAAAGAGAAGAGAGATGATAAAATATCAAGATTTTTTTTTTAAAGAGAGAGATGATAAAATTGCAAAAAAAAAATTTGGGGTTTGGAAGGGCAAATTTAATAAATTATTATGGAGAAAACATGTAATATTTAATGTACTAGATAAAATTGTAAGTGCTTATGTTTAAGAAAAATAAATATGATACCTTAAAGTTTGGAAGAAAAAGGATATGATATTATTTTTAGAGGAGGAATCTGATTACTCCATTTTATGGTGACACATCTTGACACCATATATTTATAAGTCATTTTTGCTATTTCAAAATTCAAGCAGTCGATCTGTACAGTTCAACATGATCTTCATATTAAAATGTGCTTCGAGTCCAAATTTTACATTTTCTGGAAATTGTTTTCTAATTTTTAGAATTTTTGAAAATCGTTATTTTTCAATGGTCCAAAATTGTCTGAAAATAACAATTTTGTACACATCTTAATAAATACTAAAAAAAAATCCAAAAATGTAAAATTTGGTCTCCAAGCACATTTTAATATGGAGATCACGTTGAACGGTTCGGATCGACTGTTTGGACTTTGAAACCACAAAATTGACTTATAAACATATGGTGTCAAGAAGTGTCACCATAAAATAGTGTAATTGGATCCCTTCTCTTATTTTTATATGATAGATAAAATATTTGCAATTTTAGAAAGCAATATTGTATAATTTTAAAATTTGACAATAGTACATCTACAAATTCTACAAATGCAGAAGGACTCTCTATATTGCATTAATTACTTGAACCAAAAAAAATGGAATCAAATAGCTATTCATTAATTAACCGAATAATAAATTGTAATCTAGAAACCCAAGTGTAAGTGAAAGCCTTCAAGGGCCACAATCAGACTTTTCTCTAAGAAAAGCCTCAGATTCATTACCGGGGATTTTCTTGGTATCTTTTCCGGGCCTTCGAACCCATTCCACTGACGGGGGGCGCATAAAAAATGACAAAGCCATTGACTCTGCGTTTAATTGTAGAATATTAGAATTAGACTCGATATCATTTATATATTTCTTTCTTATCTTCTTCCGCTATTTGACATGGCCTTTTCTTTTGAGTGCGCGCTGAGGCTGGCGCGTTTTTATGCTCATTCCAGGATCCACGAAGAATACCTTATCAACTTATCCAATGGTGATTTCTTCCCTGGTTCCTCGCCGTTTATCTCACGCGCATTTCCATATATAGCTAGTGATCACTAATTATAATCCCCCTATATATTTACCTATGGTTGATTCAGGCAGCCATGACCAATATCAGAAAACAAACATAGGAGATCAAATTCCCAATTTCAAAACCTTGAGAAATATCCTATCCAACGCCAATCTCCATTCTCCCAAACCAAATGGCTACATGCACTGCAACAGGATGCACCACCAATTCTTCCACCCTGGAAATAACCGTCATCTCGGCTGAGGACCTTCGCCAGGGCCGCCACCACCTTGGCCAAGGCGCATTCGTCACCATTTGATCGGGGCCCTCTGTTGTCTCCACCACTGCCAGCACAGAAGATACCCACAACTATCCATCATGGAACGAGCGTCTGCACATCAGGGAACCTTCGCATGGCGGGTGGATACAGGTCGATGTCAGCAAGAGAAAGCAAGGTGATGCATCTAATGCGGTGCATATTGTCGGTGTCAAAGTTCCTTTGTCAGATTTCTCATACGGGCCAGTCGGGTACAAGCATTTCTTGAGTTATAGGTTAAGAGATCAGGAGGGGAGGGGTAATGGGATAGTGAATCTTTGTGTGAGGAGATTGGAGGGAAATGGAGAGGAGCAGTTCACCGGAGGGACTCATGCAATGGGTTATCCTGTGGTTCCTGTTGGTGTCGGTTATGATTGTGAGGAAATCGGATCTGCTCTTATCCCAAAAGAAAAACAGGACCCTGATACCCTCAGTCCTCTGTCTCTCTCCAATCCTTTCTTTCAAGGCATTCTCTCCTCAATTTGAGGAGAGAGAGAAGTGAGAGTAATAGGGTCCTGTTTTCCTCTTGAGATAACAGCGGATTCGAACGCGCTGATGGAAGTACTAGGGATTTTAATATAGCTTTCTTTTCATTTTCAATGTTTTTTCATTTTTTTAAATTTAGGCAAAATTTTGTTTTATAAGGGTATCATAACAGTTTCATCTAATCCTTCTGATATTTGGAGCTCTGTGTTTTCAGTGATTTCCATGATAAATAAAATATATATGCTTTGGGATCTCTTTAAAGTTCAAAGTGAGCGGATAAACAATGAGGATTAACATTTTTTGTACAAAAGTCCTCTGAAGAAAAGCCGTACCAGTGTCATAGCAGTTCATAGGTGCGCAAGATAAAAATAGGTCCAGCTCTGGTACTAAATTTGAGCTAAATGCGTAGCTCAAAGGTAGAAATTTTGATATAAAAATATAAAAATTTCTTTGAGCTAAATGCGTAGTTCAAAGGAACTTTTATATTTTTATATCATCAAAGATAGAAATTTTGATATAAAAATATTAAAGTTTCTTTGAGCTAAATGCATAGCTCAAAGATAGAAATTTATTTTAGATGTTATTCTCAAGTATTGAACTTGCATCTCTCCGTAGAGAGACGGAACTCGTGCAACTGCACTAAAGCTGTTGTTCAAATATTGTGTCAATTATTAGAATTGTGAGATACTTGAAAATGACAAATTTTTGAGTAAATTATGTATTATTTTTGTCTTGTCCTTCTCAATTGCAACGTACTAACTCGTGCATGAATTTAGGATGAATATTTTTTTTTAAATAGAAATGTAGAGATCTAGCCTACCAACTTCCATTTAATTGTTCATAAAGGAGCCCATCCGGATTTCAAATTCATGACCTCCCACACAGAGAGTGTTACCTTTTGCAGCTAGACCAAAGGTTGGTTCTTAATTCAAGATAGATTTAAAGTAGGGTTCTAAATAGCGTGCTATAGCGTTTTTGGACCATAAAAGTTATCGGTGCTATAGCGGCACAATATGCACATAGCGCCATTTTTTTAGCTGTTCCTCTGTGACACGATAAACGTTATTTAAACCTTTGATTTAAAAGGGAGCTATAGTTGTGCTTTTGCACGAACTCCGCGCCCCACCTACCCGTCCCTCAAATATTATATCAAATCTTACAAAAATTCTATCAATATTACAAAAGTTTTCATATCTTACAAAGATTTCATTTATTAAAACAAAGATACTACAAAATATTATCTCAATCTTGCTATAAGAAGCAACTCTATATAATAAAACTTTAAAAAAAGCTTCAAACTTTTGATGTTAAAAGGATTTTATTCTATCGGCATAAGTAGTTTCCATGTGCATAATCTACGGCCAGTTCTTTTAATGGATTAATTAGTGAGCTAATTTAGAGGAGAGGAGCCTCAAGGCAGGTGGGTCCAATGGATATTACAATGATCTGGCAGCAGGGATAACCGGATAAATAAGAAGCAGAGAAAGTCAATTCCCAAAGTCACAGCTGAGAACTAGGATGAATTCTTCTGCACATACATATGCAGAGCAGGGGTTCATATGCGGCCAAACGAAATTTCAATCTCTCTAATGCACAACCTGTTGTTGTTCAGTTCATTGAATTGTAGTTACGACTCTTCACGGATAAGCAGTTGGATTCTCAATGAAAAAAACGAATACAAAAGTATAACCATATGATACCAGAATGTATTGCAAACTCTCGTCAGACACAGTTGATATAAAGGGTGGCTAATTATAGCAAGAAGAGCAAACCGATGGTGAGGCTGCAATCAAGACTCTGAAATTATCCTTTTTGTTCATACAAATTCTGATCCGCATCACATATTCTTGAAATAATATTTGGACTTAATAATACTAGGAAAGCGTCATTTTACAAGCTTTGGGTAGTAGTAGCATCAACAACACAAACATCAAACAACTAAAGCAAGAATAACAGATCCCCAAAAGACTAAACAAAATTCACTATTATTACGTTAGATAATAAATTTGATCCAATTTCACCAAAAAAATATTCTCTTATTCCAACCACAGAGCACAAACCAATTTCCATCGAGTACAGAAAATAAAAATAAATATGAACATTATATGGAGCCAGCTGGGTTCAAAAAAGGAGAATAGAAGCACAGTCTCAATAGTAACATGTCTGAATGAAACCAAATACAAATAAACACCAGCCTTTTAAGGCGCCTCGTGCCTAACATGTTGTAGTAAAACACTCATTCGCCACTGAGGATTGGATTGATCAATGGATTCATCTGGGCAAGATAGACAATAGCCCACCTAGCAAGACAACACAAAGTTTCATAAATCACAGTTTAAGGAAATCAATTTCAGAAATTTCAACGATAAATTGAACTTTTGGTTAGCTATGCAGTGCACTGAAACCAACAGTTGAAAGAGCCCAATTGAAAAGGTCTTTTGGTTTGGTTATTGGCTGGGTCAGAAAATATCAGCAACTGGTAAAGCACCCAATAAAATTATAGCAAGTGTGATCACAGAAATGAGAACTTACATCATCCAGCAGCACACAGTTGCAGTAACGACCAATGTTAAATGGAACCTGTATTTTGAAATAAAATCAATTTGAGTAGCAAATTAGTATCATTCCAAACATGTTTCAACTACTTGAATGCACGAGCCATGGATCCTGCTCAGAAAGGATGCTCTCAATTTTGCTCCATGTACATAAGGGTAGATTCAAAGGCCAATTATTCCCATATTTTGATTGGCCATTTTGGCTGCTAAATTAGGGTTTAGGAAAGGAAAACTTAAAATTCAAAATAAGAGTAAGTCTATGGTGCTATGTATAGCCCCAATTGGCCGGGACTATGGCTCCAAATCTCAACTTTCAGAGCACCATAGACTAAAATAATACACCGACTTTCATATATGTCAGAACCAGCATGTTATGCCAAACTAAAAGCTAAAGGTTACATCTTCATCCCAGTGACAAACATAAGATACTTTTAATAAATAGGAAGGATGCAAACAAGGACTGATCTTAATTAGCCATGAAAGTAAAGAAATATCATCCTTATGACAATTCTCGTCCCGCATTGGTATGGTTTTTACTCACTTCTTTTCTGTTATTTTACGCCTTTTCTGATCATCTTCCAGCGTCAGACTAAAAGTCCCACACCTTAATCCCCCAATTTTCCCAAATCCAATCTAATCCCAAACTGCACACAAATCTAAAATATTCCCCAAATGCATTATCTAAACATGACCTCGAGGTTATTTATCAAAAGGAATTCACAAGAAGTAGTCACCAAATTTCAGATCAAGGAATCGGCTCAGATACTGAAATTAAACTAAAAGTAAAAAAATGTAAATTACAGATTGGTGGAGGGGCCGCGATTGCAACAGAGGAGAACAGAGAGGGAGGCGATGACGCCCGCCAAGGCGAAGATCACCGATGTCACCCAGAAACTCATCGCCTCAACTCGGATCGATCCGCTACTTCCGATTTGGATCCGATCTCTCTCTCTCTCTTCGTTTGCTCGATCGATCGAGCTTATTTGACCTTATTCTCCCGATTTTTCTTTGCTCGCAATTGAGGAACTCCGGAGAAATGGCAATGAAATAAAAACTTCTTGAGGGCTAGAATGTAATTTCAGTGTTTGTCTGGCACTCTGGCCTTGCTTCTTTGGATAACAGGCCGTTTGTGTAAACGGGTCAGGCTCAATTAACGGCCCTTCTATGGGAATGTTTCGGATCTTATCCAAAACCACAGACCCTTTTCTAGGAGTCAGGAGAGAACCCCCAGGAATAGTGACACTTGTCTGAATTAATAATTACACAACACCTCAGTGTACCGCATTATTTCTGTGTTGGTCTATAAAGATACTTTTGTAATTCTGATCCTGGTTACTTGTGTGTGTGTGTGTGTGTGTGTGTGTGTGTGTGTGGGGGGGGGGGGGGGGGGGGGGGGGGGGGGGGGGGGGGGGTTGAAAACGGAGTGGTTAATAATCTTTCTGTATTCAAAAATTAGATAATATTCGATATCTGAATATTTTTGTGGATATAGATACGAATACAGATACAAATGTGATTTAAAATTTTAATTATCTGTGTTCGAATAGTAGATATATACTATATAGTTTAATATATATTATGAATAAATGTATGTTATTCACCACTATAATTAGATAAATATTAGGGTAAATTTCGCTGGAGGTCACTAAACTTTGTCATTTGTCACAAATTGGTCACTCAAATTTGATTTGTCCCTTTCTAGTCACTCAACTTTATCATTTGTCCCAATCAAGTCACTATATATTTTTCCGTCCAAAATCTTAACGGAATATACTCATTATGTTCAAAATACTAATGGAATGAGCATATTTTGTCCAAAATACTAACGGAATGAGCATATTCCGTTAGCATTTTGAACGGAAAAGTATAGAGTGACTTGATTGGAACAAATGACAAAGTTGAGTGACTAAAAAGAGACAAATCAAACTTGAGTGACTAATTCATGACAAATGACAAAATTTAGTGACCTCCAATTTATATATTTTTCTCCAATTTACCCTAAATATTAACAAACTTTGAGTATTTTAATAATATTTATATATTTTTTAATAAATATTCAATCCAATTTATATCTGTATCCAAAAAATAAAAATAAATACGGATATGATTTACCACTATCCGCTCCATATCCAATCCGTTTTTCACCCCTACTTATTAGTCATACTCTATGCCATTTTATCATATGACAACCTTTCGTCAAAATGTCTTTGATAGAAGGTCCAAATTCAGCAAAAATGTGCTATTTTTTTCATGCTTGCTTGATGCTTTAATTATGCTAACCTGTGTAGTTGTTCTTAGGGTTCCATTTGCTTATTGTTTGCATCAGTGATTTAAGATTTCCCGCCCACTTATTCATCTTATTTGAAGTTGAGTTCTCATTTTTCAAACTTATTTTTTTCTTAGGCTGTGTTTCAGAGAAGGGGAAAAGGAACGAGAGAGGAGAGGAAAGGCCAGCAGACCGAATTTGATCGATGCCGTTCTCCTGCTCCAGTAGAGGAAAATCAGAGAAGAAGTGGAGGAGAGCGGAGGGGAGAGAAGGGGAATTCGCTGCATAAACTCTTCCAAGTTCGTCACCCTCAAATCGGAATGTAGACAGTAAACAGACCTCCAATCCCTTCCTTCCCTTCCCGTTCGTTCTCCCTACCCCTACGTTTTCTGGAGCACAACCTTAGTAGTTGTCCATTTTACTTCAATATCCAAGAAAATTTGTTAATTTAAGGAATCAAAAGTGCATCTAATTCCTTTTAAAAGGATCTGAAAGAGAAGATAAACTCTCTCGTAGTAAACAAAAAAAAAGGTTCAACTTCCAATTATAACAATTTTCTAAATTCTTGTAACTTAATAAAGGGGTTCTTTAGACTTTCAGATTTTTAAATCAGTTACATATTTCCCAAAAAATCATCAATATTTGTTTTCCATAGAATATTACGAGGCACTGTATTAGCCCAGGTTTATTTAAGACTAATGAGGATGATATAGCTATTATATGTCACAGAATTTCATCTCGATTTTTAAATGAACTGATTTCATGTGCTGGATTTGCAGGCACGAAATGAATCCAATCACGTAGTACATTTTGGCTCTCTCTCACGAGAACAGCTTGGGTCCGATGGGTTTAGAGACCGTCCGATCTACTTTAAAATTCATGCGCACAAATTTTAAAGCATAAACGAAAGTTGCGGATGCGAATCTTAAAACAGATCGGACGGTCATCGAACCCATCGAACTCACTTTGAGTCCGATGGGCTTTGAGTCTGATGGGCATCGGACCCAAATTGGTTCCCTCTCTCACTGTCCCCTAGATCGGTCCCTTCTTTTCAGCAATTTATATAGAATAAGGTGCTCCAGTTGACAGATATTCAATCAACTTTTAAGAATCGTCAAAAAAATTAATATCAGATTGTTCTACTATAACAATAAATAGTAATCTGAGAAACACAACAATTAAAAACTGACTGTTGTTTACTGCACTTCTCCCAGTAAAACTCAAAGAAGGCATATAAAAAATATTGGATTTGAAAAAATTGATCAAGATTAATAAGATAATCAATGTCAATCCGAACCACTGGTGAGGCCGCCTTTTATGGCACAATTTTGTCATGGATTCCAATGTATGAAGCAACTGACTCAATCTTTCATTGAATATGCACATCAAAATAGTAAATAAGCGACCTTCAAAAAAAAAATAGTAAATAAGCAATACTTTGTTCTTACACTTGCTATCGGTATTTGCACTTGTGATGAACAGTTGGCATATATAAACAGATCCTGAAGCTCTACACTAACCAAATCAAACAACATTCTTCAGAAGATTTCATCAAGGGCACTTACACCTGTTCATCATTGTTGATTTTTACAATGCTATATTTGCAAAGTGGGCAAGTTGCATTGATGTGCAACCATTTGTCGATGCAAGCACAGTGAAAATGGTGCGTGCAAGGTAGTTCCCGCAACTCCATCCCATCATCATATTGGGAAAGGCAGATGCAACATTCCTGCATGTAACTCAAAAAGTCAAAATGCATCCAAGTTATATAGTGGAAATACACATCCTCGCATTGCATTGGTATATTCTTATCATACTGATTCACACGAATGGTCAACTAAGGCCCTTTTACTCTATTTTGCATTAAGCAACAAATTTTACACTGAAAATTTTCAACTATGCACTTTTAAATAAGCCTCAATTTAATCCATTTTAGCATTGCAAATATGCAATTAACAGTCCATCTATTTCAACTCCTTTTCCTCAACCGAAATCAATAGTTTTAGGAGCAATACCGCATTTTCTGATGAGAGAGCGTGCTCAATGGGTGGATCACTTCCAATCTTGGTTATAACTCCTCCGTTCGTTTTTGCACCATCACTACCACCTACCCTTCTAAATTTATATTTTGGCAGCTGGCTGATATCTTCATCAGAAGCTCCCTGCTGCTTCAGAAACAACAAATAATGTCAACAACAACAACAAAAAAGATTCTCTGACCAAATTTGGGCATGTTTATAATAAAATGGCATACTTGATCTGCCACGGCATAGAGTATAGCTATGATACAAGGAAGGCAACAGCAAACTGCAACCCCAATAACAAAAGCAAGCGCCACACAGAAGACCACAAAGAATACATCAAATGCCAGAAACACTATGCACAACCTAATAAAAGAGAGAGTGTTTAATAGATACATACCAATAAGACAGCACTAAAAAACATCAAGATATTAATAGTAAGAAGTACTAGTGTTGAGAAGGTTTAGACTTCCGAAGTACAATTTGCCACAACAACTACTTATTTTCAACTAAGAACAAAATTTCTATTTTTATAAAAATTTAGTTTTAATATGAGGTGTAGATGGCAATTAAAAAGGCAGAACAAAAAGGAAAACCTCAGTTAAACAGGTTACAGGTACTGGCATTTATCAGACAGATAATCTTTTGATCAAGAGTGGAATAAAACCATCAGGAAAGTGCTATGGCATATGGGTCTTTAGAAATAGTACCAGTAAAGTTGTGGGGAATCCTGAGTGAGAGCTTGGCCACCAGCAGAAACCCAATAGAAACCAATAATCCACCAAATGAAGGAACACATTGTATTAGCTGACTCCAACTGTTTTGCGGAGCTGAGGCCAAACAAAAGATAATAAAAAAATAAATAGGTAATCTTTAAATAAGAAAAAGGCTAAAGGTTTTTAGTTAACAACATGGATATGTGGAATTGAGAATATTTTTCTCCTCTAAAACAAGGCATGGCTAATTTATACTTCACAATCAACAGTACGGCTTTACTTTGCACTTTAAGGGATAACAAAATTTCATGGGCCATTCCCAAATACAATAATGTCAGAAAGAGAGGGAAAAAAGATATAGAATGTTTTACTTTAATTGTCTAAATTGAAACACTAATAAAGCAAAGAAGAGGAAATATTCCAAATAAAGTAGTATACTCGTTCTGTTTGACTTTCGAATTAAGACAGTATGATTTACAAATCAGGCTGGAAGAAGACCCTCAATCAACTTTCTGCAGCTTATCCATACTAATCTTTTTCATATTGTAGCCTAATAGAAGGCCATAATCTCAGGTTACATTCCATGGAGATCTTTAGGAGGAATGAAATTGGGTATATATTGGTTTGAACCAACAATTTATTGTTAAGTGGTAAAAGGTTATAACCTCCAATTATAAGTGAATAGCTATTAGCACACACAAACATAAAGTGGGGACGAGATTATTAGTATTGGAATATTGACTCTAATACCAAATTTGCTGATTCCTAATCCAATATAAGGAAGACCATTGGGTAATACCTTGTGATTTCCTGACTTGGTTGATGCCCATAAACCCGGTTCATTTCCAAATCAGGCACCAAGCCGTAGCCCGCGTCAGCATGCCTTCTATCTTCTCTCTCCTCTCCCTCTCCTTCTCTTTTCCTCCTCCTATATTCAGCCAAGACACATACAACATGCATAACACACTGAACAGCATACCCCACTACCCAGAGACGAAGTGGGACCACTGGCTTCTCCTCTCTACTCATGTAGAGCAAAAATCCAGCTACAACCACGAACGCGAGATTCCACAGAGTATCTAACGCAACTACCGGTTTAGAATAGGCCCAGCCGCTTTGTCTATCCTCCAATTGATCAGTCGCCGATTCACGAAGTAAGGTTGAAGGATCCCGTGCCGTGCGGGTGCGGCGGAGGAATCTCGCAACACCTCCTAGACGAGTTCTCCTCTGGCGATCGCCGCCGGAAAGGAGGGAGGACAGATCAACGGAGGCAGACGACATTGCGAGATTATGTGAGATTTTGGATCGGGAAGGTCGAAATTGGGGAGGTTGGAGAGATTGAAAAGCGTTAGTGCTTGATGTTTGGTTTGAGCACTTGGTTTTGGTGCTTTTTCTCTCTCTCCCTCTCTCATTTTCTTTTTGGTTGAAAGGAATTATTGACTGTATCATTTTCTTTGGCCTTTTGTCGAGTAAGAAGGTGAAAGTTGGAATTCACATCACCTCAGGTTACCTGACTCAAGCAAATTACGATCGGACGGTCCATTTAATATGGCACGAATCTCAAAACAGACACCTACAGTCTCAATAGACACCGGATTGAGTTTGACCCAGATAGAATTAATCTGGGCCGTCCGTTGCAATTTGCTTGAGTAAGGTACGTGGGAGGATATCTGTCCGTGAAAGTTGACCCTTACTGTATCCTTCATCCGATCTTTCGGTATTAATTAACCGTAATTTCTGATTGTAGACGACCCGGGAATGGAAACTTTTTTAATGTGGAAAGTAATTACACGAGTGATGCTATGATAATACGGATATTATCAAGTGGCTCATGTTATCAACTCCTATCGTTATTTTTTTAACATATTTTTTATATAAACATGTATTTGCAGGTTAAATTTTTTTTATATATATTTTTTAATTATTATTTATTTAGATGGGTAAGAAATTACTTTGACTTGAAAATTATGAACTATTCAAAAATAATAATTTTTTAACTATTTAAAAAATAGTAAACGAAATAAAAGAAAATGTAGTTTAGTTTTCAAGTATATTTTATATAGAGATTACGTTTAACGATTGCCATTGACTATTTAAATTTTACAAATAAAGATATAAATCTATAGCACAAGTTGATCCATAATATGCATGTTACCATAATCTTACTCTAATTATCCATCCATTATGTATTTTTTTATTTTTTGGTAAAACATCCATTATGTATTTAAGTCCGAAATTTCTAACAAAGTAATATGAGTAGAACTAGGGTGAGCTGTGCTCACCAACGGGTTTGGTGAGCACACCTCCAAAAAACGGGTTTTCAAAGTTCAAATAGTCGATTCGAACCTTCCAACGTGTTCTTCATATTAATATGTGCTTGGAGACCAAATTTTATATTTTTTGGAAATTTTTTACTATTTTTTTAGAATTTTTCAAAATCATCAGCTTTTCATTAAATAAAAAAAAATTCAAAAAAATTCAAAAAACACTGATTTTGAAAAATTCTAAAAAAATAGTAAAAAATTTCCAAAAAATGTAAAATTTGGTCTCCAAGCACATATTAATATGAAGAACACGTTGGAAGGTTCGAATCGACTATTTGAACTTTGAAAACCCATTTTTTGGAGGTGTGCTCACCAAACCCGTTGGTGAGCACAGCTCACCCTAGTTCTACTCAAGTAATATTATAAAGATGTGAATATCAAAAAAAAAAATATTATAAAGATGTGCTCTTAAATTGGTCTTAGCTCACCACTGCTGCTCTTGTTGGTTTGTAGACTGATTCCACCTGGCCCAAAATTGACATATAACCCAACAGTTCTCTCCCTTCTAGGCTCAAACTCGGCCCATTATCTAAACAAAATCCTCACTTGACCTGGCTCACTGCATCGGTCAATCCTTCCTCCCCCTATTCCGGCAGCCTCTACGCAAAACCTCTCGAAAACCATGGCGCTCCACCGCTCCTTCTCTTTCTCTCACCACCTCCTTCGCCGCCTCATCCTCCCCTCCTTCCCTTCCCATCCCTATTCCAAATCCACCTCTATCCCGAAGAAACAAGAGCGCGTGCGGGACCACTCCCTCGACGGCATCATGGAAATCCACAAAAAGTTTCGCCTCGCCTTATCCCTGCGAGAGCTCCTCCTTCCCTTCGCATCACTCCCGATCTCCCGCTTCACCACCATGGCGCGCCGCAGTCTCTCCATTCCACCCTCCGACCTCTCTCGCTTCCTTATACGCCATCCCCATGTATTCCACATCTTTGAACACCCCGTTCAGCGCCTTCTCTTCGTTCGCCTCACTCCTCGCGCCATTTCTCAGCTCAACTCTGAGACCCTAGCTCTCACCAACTCTGTGCAATCCACAATTTTGAGGCTACGCAAGCTGTTACTACTCACCACGCCATTACTTCGGCTCAGGTTGGAGCACATTCGCCTCATTCGGTATGATCTTGGCTTACCAGATGATTTTGAACAGTCTGTAATTTTAGCAAACCCAGGTCTGTTTCGATTAGTTTGTAAACCCGATACGGATGCAGCCCGGTCCAAGTATGTAGAGTATGTCCCCTCGGATTCAGACCCACCTGACATTAGAATCCCTGCTGTGGAGAAATCACGCGAGAGGGAGTACCGGGTTAGTGGGTCTGAAACAGAGGATTCACGATTTGCTTTCCCTAACAAGTACCCTCCTGGTTTTAAAATTGGCAAGTACTTTCGGGTTGCGGTTTGGAGATGGCAACGGCTTCCTTACTGGTCTCCATACGAAGATATCTCAGGTTATGATTTGAGGTCACTTGAGGCACAAAAACGCTTAGAGAAACGTTCGGTGGCAATGATACATGAAATTTTATCTCTTACAATCGGTAAAAGAACAACACTTGAGAGAATTGCGCAGTTCAGACAAGCAATGGGTTTGCCAAAGAAAATGAAGGAGTTTTTGTTACAACATCAAGGGATCTTTTATATCTCTACCAGGGGTAATCAGGGTAAGTTGCACACAGCTTTCTTGAGGGAGGCATACTTTAAAGGGGAGCTGGTCGACACAAATGAGATTTATCTTGCGAGAAAGAAGCTTGAAGAATTGATTTTGTTGAGTCCCCAAAAAGCTAATGTGGAGAGAATGTTGACTAGCATGGGGCGGGAAGGGTTCGGAGTGGGTTTTGGAGGGAAGGAGAGGTTAGATGAGAGTGATGGAGAGGATAGCGGATCAGATTCTGGTGTTGATTCACAATACTTTGAGTGAGAAGTTTAAGAATACTTTTGCTGAGGCTGACGTTATAGTACCGGGGAGAGCTGGTACCATTGTTGGACTTGGGGTTGCTAAAGCTGGTACCATTGTTATTTCTTCGTTATCAAATTGAATCATAGCATAGATGCTATTCATTTTCCACAATTTGGGGTTGTGGATGGGTATTGATTCCAGCAACGCCCGTGCTCTAATCACATGCAACTTACCAGGTTCTATTGTTATATTTATTTGGGAAGGGAGTAAAAACATGCATTCCTTATTATACTGTTAAGTTTAAGGTAGAAAGTTATGTAATTTTTGTGGACTGTTTTACATACGATGCTGAAGATTTTGTTGAATTGCTGTGCCTAATAGTTGATTTTCAAGCAGTGTAATGTTAAAGCTGCAAATCTGGGATTAATAAAAAATTTAGTGATTGTTTTATATAAGAACTTAGTTGGTCAGAAATTGTTAACAAATAACGGATGCCAGCCACAGGAGAATAAATGCTAGTGATTGGAAACAAGTACTTTATGTACAACAAAGGTAAAATTGTACAAATATGAAATATCATGACAAGTGATGTCTTTGACCCACCAGATAAATGCTCATTACTTGGATCCAAATTAACTAACTAGCAGCAGTCCAATATCTGTTTGCTCGACTTCACTCTACTGAATATGTGCATTAAGGAAATTGACCCATGCGGCCATGCCGCCAAAAAGTTGCCCATGGCAATTCTAAGTTAAAATATAACAAAAAAATTACAATGATTCAGTACACTCATCTATTGTTATTTGGCTTACTAATATATAATCGGGTATCACATTGTTAAGTATTAATTATGCTTGTAGTAAGTGTTAATCAAATTCGTATTTAACACAACTTACAGTTTGGATCGGAGCTTTGAGAGAGTGCAATTTCTGGGAGTAATTAATTAAGGGACCTACCATAAAGAACTAACATGCTGGTCTTGTATGAAAATGTTTTCATAATGTACCGGCTGATTACTGCACCACTAAGCTTCAATTTCTGATTATCTGATACTTAATTTTAAAAATGCAGTCCCTTACATATGAAAGAAGATATTAGACATTATGCAGTTGAAGAACAATTTCAAAGGTATTATATTAACATGACTTCAAGTAGAATACTCTTAAGCAGGTTTTGGCTATGGCTCATGTTAGTTATATTTATTATATTGCATGATCAGTCTGCACTTTTCTTATAAATTGAATGTCGATGCCCATTTGCAAACTGATATTGAGTTCCTTTTATTATGGAAATATTGAAGTGGCCATGTTCTTTTTTGTTTCATTGAAGATAACAACTTATATTTGTGATATATTATGCAATTTGTTTTCCTATATCCACCTTGATTAGAATTACAAGTATTGGATTCAGGTGAAGCATATATTCTGGACAATGAAAAATCAGGGCAAACTGCAAGTCAAACTTTCACTGTTCAAAAGTAAGCATTAGCAGTTGTTGACTGATTCAGTCTGAGTTAAATGTTAGCGTGTTTGCTTTGTTGACATTTTCACTGATAAATGGGTCTGTAGTCAAGATACTAATAAAACTCAATTATTTGTGCAGTATTATTCCATTCTTAAGTTAGCGAAACTCAAAATTAGCAACATTTCAGGTCACTCTGAAAGCTTTTTCTATGTTATAACCACTGTGTATATTTGAATGCACAGTTTTAGAAGCAAAAGTTAGTTCTGGTATTGTAAAAAAAATTCAAAAAAAATCAATTAGAAATGAAATTTAATTAAGGCGGTCGTTAACTGTTATTAACTCAAAAATTCAAAAAAATTATAGGATCAAAGATGAATGTTCCAGTCAAGGCGAATTGACAATCTCTTTTTGAGAAGCTAGGCAGTTGCTGCCAAGTTTGTATTAACCAGAAAAAAATTATACACCATGCCAGTGTGTATCTCTACTATTCCAAACCTCAAAAACAGCACTGATTCAACCTTACCAGTGGCTATTTTCCTATCTAGATACCACAAATTAAACCACTATCTTTTAATCGATCAAAAACAAGAAACAACATCAAAACATCAAAATAATCTATGAATTCAAAAAACCTTTTGTCTTCCCTGTTGCTTGCTCTGTCAGCAATATTTTTTCCATAGTTGAACCTCCTGTTCAACTCTATCCGCTAACTTGTACGCCGGTACCAACTTCCCTCTGAATACCCATGATCCCACTGTTAACTTCCCCACTGTTCTTACACATCTCTCTGACCAGTACCATGTTTCCTGTACTGAAGGACCCGGTACCAGTAACTGACAGCCCAGTCTCAAAGAATACAACCCAAACCTGGGAAGCATATGAGCAGGTAAAGAGAAGGTGCATGGCTGTCTCAATTGGGCCATTGCAAAGTAGGCAACTGGATTCACTACGTGTCTACGTATGTGCCTTCTTACCATTACATCTTGAGTTAGGATTTGTGACTGGAGACATAGAAAGGCAAAAATTCTGACAGTAAGTGGGCACCGAACCTTCCAAACTGACATGAATTCCCATGTAATCATACCTCCCCCTGTCAGTACCGTGTAAGTATCTTTTGCTGAGTATTCTCCTTGCTTCCCCCATCTTCAAATCATGTTGTCACCTGCCTCTGTAAAATCCATTTGTTGTATCTCACTGTGATCTGGTACCAACCGGTCTATTAATGGAAGTGCTTCCCTTAATGATATCTT
Organism: Carex littledalei; assembly: GCA_011114355.1. Lineage (NCBI taxonomy): Eukaryota > Viridiplantae > Streptophyta > Magnoliopsida > Poales > Cyperaceae > Carex > Carex littledalei. The sequence goes on along the minus strand of CM022099.1, from coordinate 8,063,035 downwards.
CCCTCGTTGAGGCCTTGTCAGACCATCCTTGTAGCTTCTTAGGGGCCTACCTTCACAATTGTCGTACCAAAAGGCAATGAAGGCGAATTGACAATCAAGAAGAGCATTTCGCCATGCACATGCTTCTGTGGGCCTCCAGGCACATGTAAAATTACAACAATCTGCAATTCACCTTTCATTCACGCTGATTGATATCTCACACAAAATTCAGCTGACACTTCTAATAAATGAGAGCAGCTTGGGTCCGATGCCCATCGGACTCAAATTTGGGTCCGATGGGTTTCGGGACCGTCCGATCTGCTTTAAGATTCGTGCATACAAATTTTAAAGCAGATGCAAAAGTTGCGGGTGCGAATCTTAAAGCAGATCGGACGGTCATCAAACCCATCAAACTCACTTTGAGTCCGATGGGCATCGGACCCAAATTGACCTCCTAATAAATTTGGTAACTGTGAGCTGATTCAATATTCAAGTCAAACTGGGCTGAAAGATGATTTATATGAAGCTCAGTAGCTCATGTTTTGTAAAGGCTTCAGAGAAATTCAGATACGGGCTTGCCTAGTTGGGTACCTATCTGGGCCATGGGCCCGTACCGTATCAAATATCAGGCCCACTAAAAACGAATTCAGATCCAGTCCTCTGAAATTGATTTCTCGATCGGGATTAAAATAAAAATGACAAAATTTTGCTATAATAATTATGGCGCATATAAATTTGTCGTTTGGAAGAATAGATGTGTTTGAGTGTTTCATTGTTTGTTCAAGTCTTCGAGATAATGCTAACCGATATTTTGGGCTGATTTCAGGACCACATGATGTCAGTATATTTCAAGACTTTATTTTTTTTTTTTACTTTTCTCAAAGCGGTATTTTGTACACGTGGATCATAAATATAATCCTGTGACAACCACATTTTTTTTAGCTTGAAGGTGACGCGATTTTTTCGTACCAAATAGTACAAAATCCACATGAATGATCTTTTAAGACAACCACGAGACATGTTTAAGTTGAACCTTATTTTTTTTTATCTTAGTCCGTAGACATCCCACGGGTGAGAATCTGCTGCGATCCGGGTACTGTGAACAGTATCCTGTAATCTCTACTTTTTCAAATCCAGCTGTCAAATTGTTTCGAGATGCGTGTACAGAAAAACCAGCTGTTTTGAGATGCATGCACTAAAAAGTTGGACAGCTGAATTTGAAAAAACAGAAATTACAGGGTTATTGTGCTCAATATTCGGATCGCAGCAGATCTCAATCCAACATCCCACACAACTCACTCTTTAAAGTCTTGCGCAGAGGCAGGATCGAACCTGTGCTACCACAACGGCAACGTTGAACCTTATTTATTCATTCGTATAAATAGAGGTGATAATGGATAAAGATCTTTTTAGAACCTACTCGGTAATAATTAATTCTTACTAGCGTTAAGCATTATTTCGATCTTTAAGATTAACAAATAACGAATCGATAACAGATGATTTCAAATAAAATAATAAATTTTTAATTAGTCTTAACTAGTTAACTTGAAGAAATAACAAACAAATATTCTAACCAACTACAACATATGCATAATCTTATAGGGTGTGTTTGGATCACTCAAGAATAGAGCTAACTTTGAGTTAGCTCCACTATTTTTAAACTTTGGTGATCCAAACACAAATTAGCAAATTAGATTAGTATTACATAAATTAGCTATTCTTGAGCTATTTATGGTGAGTTAGCAAGAATAGAGCTAGTGGGATTAGTGATATTAATAAAAGAGGGATGCTTCTATGGACATAAGGACCTATTTGTAAAACGAACATATTTTCATTTTCAAAGTTCAAACAGTCGATCCGACCGTTCAACATTATCTCCATATTAAAATGTACTTGGAGGTCAAATTTTACATTTTTTTGAATTTTTTTACTATTTATTAAGTATTTTACAAAACTAGTCAAATTTAGACCATTGAATTTTGTACCCATCTTAATAAATAGTAAATAAATTCAAAAAATGTAAAATTTGACCTCCAAGTACATTTTAATATGGAGATAATGTTGAACGGTCGGATCGACTGTTTGAACTTTGAAAATGAAAATATGCTCATTTTACAAATAGGTTCTTATGTCCATAGAAGAATTTGCCTTAATAAAATATTTGATTCCTCTCAATTAGAGTTACTTTAAATATTAAATTAGTATTAAATAAAATATTTGATTAGTATTAAATAAATATAATATTAAAAAATAAAATATTAGTTTAAATATTAATGCAATATAATATTAATTTAAAATATAGATTAGTATTACATAAATATAATATCAAATTAGATCACTATTAAATAAATGTTAGATTAAATATCATATTGTAGTCATTTAAATATTAAATGTAATATAATATTAGTTTAAATAATAAATTAGTATTAAATAAATATAATATCAGATTAGATTAGTACTAAATAAAATATTATATTAAATATAACATAATATTAGTTTAAATATTAAATTTAATATAATATTAGATTAGATTAGTATTAAATAAAATATTAATTTAAATATTAAATGTAATATAATATTATTAAATATTATATTAATATTAAATAAATATAATATTAAATAAAATGTTAGATTAAATATTATATTGTAGTCATTTAAATATTAAATGTAATATAATATTAATTAAATATTATATTAGTATTAACAAATATAATATCAAATTATATTAATATTAAATAAAATGTTAGATTAAATATAATATAATATAATATAATATTAATTTCAAAAAAATTAATGTAATATAATATTAGTGTAAATGTTAAGTGTTGAATGCAATATAATATTAGTTTAAAATATTAGATTAAATATAATATAATATTAGTTCAAATATTAAATGTAATATAATATTAGTTTAAACGTTAAATATATTAGATTAGTATTAAATAAATATAATATCATATTAGATTATATTAGTATTAAATAAAAAAATTAGATTAGTATTAAAAAATATTAGTTTAAATGTAATATAATATTAGTTTAATCATTATTTTGTTTATTTCCTCCATCGATATTCTAAGTATACAATCCAAACGACATTTTTACTAAACCGAATAGTTCAAAGTTAGCGCTATTCTCAAACCACTGGGGATAACACTATTCTCAACCACTAATTCAAAAATCGTTATTCTTGCACTAATCATTGCACCATCCAAACGTGCCCATAATAAATAATAAATGTTATGCATGTGTAGGTTAACAACATAGAAGGCAAAATTGGCAGTTCCGGATCGGGATCGGACGGTACCGATCCGATTTTAGGCCGAGTTACGCGGTTAGTGTAGATTTCGTCAAATTTCGGCCGTTTCGGCCTAATTTCAGTCAAATTTCATCCGTTCCGCCCTGATTTCAGTCAAATTTCGGCCGTTCCGAACCGAAATAGACCGATTCCACCGAAACGGCCGAAACGCGAATTAAACAAATTCCAAAATATTTTGAGCTCTCTGTGAATCGAACCCATGTATTCTAGCTAAGCAACCAAAGTCCACTACCACCACACCATACAATCTTTGATGTTAAAAAACACAACTCATTTATATATAAAGAATTTCACTTTGTACCATTTTGGGAGTAAAAGAGTGTGTTTTTAGTTGTAATGCTTGTATTATATTGTATTAGTGGATTATTTAATTGAAATAATTTTTCTAAATTTTTTTATCAATTTTTTTTTATTTTTTTAGTGTAAAACAAGCATCTGACAAAAAAGTCCGATTTTCCGATCCAATTCGGCCGATCCCGATCCCGATCCTGATACCGATTTTTCCTTCTATGGTTAACAATTCAATTTGCACAAATCAATCTATTATATTTATAATTATAAATATTATAAAATTAAATGAACAATTAAGAAAAATATAATCCATATTTATTTAGTTCACTATCCTTTTATATTTCAGTCACCAAGGTTATGTTCTATAAGTCGTTCATTAGGGTGCGTTTGGATCGTCAAGAATAGCATGGAGTTAGCACTGTTTTCGGGTTAGTAACTATTTTTCACCACTATTCTACGTTTGGATCACCCTAAGAATAGAGTTATTTCTGGAGTTAGCGTTGTTCTTGCTAACCCATCCAAACGATAGAATAGCGCTAACCCCAAATTAATTAGCGCTATTCTTGCTAGAGGAGGTGAAGAGTGATGAGACCGGACCTGACCGAGGTCATTTACCTGCTGGAAAATGGAGAGTGATTAGAGGATAAGAGAGTGAAGTCGCTCTAGAAACTTTTCGATTTTTATCACCCCAGATCAAGGTGCAGACGGCGTAAACGTGTCAATGATCCCTTTCTTCTCTTCCCATTCATGCATTTTCTCTACTTACGAACTCTACTCTCTGTTTTTCTGGAGCACAATCGAAGTAATGTTTTATGTTTCATGGTGATAAAAAAGAAAAGAAAAGCAATTACTCATTGATAGATGTTAGTTCTCCTATTGCTAGATGTTAGTTCTCAGTTATTTATCATATACAATATGAGTAATGAATATGTTACACATTTTGTATAAACACTTTTGTAATATAATGTATGCATATTTTTGTTATTATGCAAGTTGAGATTTTAGTTAGATAATAATTATATGAATATTCAAGGTGAGGTTTGAGTCTCCATTGTGCCTTATTTTTAAAACTTTAATAATTTAAATTTTAAAACTTAAATGTTAAAATAAAACTATTAAATATGATTTATATAATTTCCTCTTTGCATCTGTACGAGATTATGATATTTTAACTTTGTTTTGATTGGTATCAAGAGCTTGCAAAAATACACTGATGTACGTATGATAATTTCTTAATATTGATTTTTTAACTTATTACTTCATATAAAATAAAATTTATTTTTTTATGTGCACGTAAAGAAATATTGTAGATCAATTCTAACTGTTCTATTTTGATATATAATTTTAGGATTTTCTTTATTAGAAAAATTAAAAATTGGAGGCATAATAGAATCACATAAAATGAAAGCATTTGAACTCTCCTTGTTCAAGTTTTGTTTAAAATTTTTATTCATGCTTTTAAAAGATTGTCTTTCAGCTTCCACATAAATTAATTTCCTTTTTATGTTGTAAATTTCATACAAATTCTAAGCAAAATACAGACAAAATCTTAGTATAAAAATACATACACTATTATACTTCATCCTTACTGTACCTAAATTTGTAAGTGATTGTATATATGCATGTTCAACTTTATGTCAAAATTGTAAGTAATATTGTGGAATAAGCAATTCAAGCAACCTGCATACTCTTGTTTAGATTTTCTGTAATTTATACTTTGTGGAGCAAGTATAAATTACATAGCTTTTTTCTAATAAAAGATGTAAGCACGTTATTTTCATCCAATATGCAAACTTTTCAAATGAAGTATAAACACTTTCAGATTGTGCTTCTATTTTAATTATTTTTAATATTAAAATAGAATCGGGCTTAAATTTCCTACTTGGTGTAAATACTTTTAATTTTTCAAGTTGAAGCCACCGTAATTTGTCGAGATATTTTCTAATTTTTCTCACTAGGTATAAACACTTTGGATAGCAAGTATAAAAATCAAATTTATCTGAATAATAACATAACAAATTAATAGACTACAATATGACGGTCACAATATAATGTGGTACTATTTCAATCCTGCTGGAAGAGCAAAAATAATCATACATGTTCTTTTTTATTTGAGCAAAAAGTAATTTGAATTTTAGTTTACTAAAGTGATTTGTGAGTTAAATCTCAAATTTTATGAGGCTGATTTAAAAATGAGGAATCAAAATGACAATTTTCATTTAATTTATGAACTAGACATTCATGTTTTAGAACATTTAATTTTTCAAGTTGGTTTATATAAAAGATCAAGAGCTCACGAAAATTGAAAGCACTAAAAAAAATCAAAATAACGCATCTTTCAATTATTTAATTTAATATTAAACGATCTAGAAAATTTAAATTTATGCAACTGCTATGTTCGTGAGGTCAATTTTTTTTATTTTTTTACTTGAATTCGTTGTTAAAACTTAAAAACCAATTCAGTTATATTGAAATAAAATTTACAGACTTCTTTTGTGAGCTCGAGCTCACCTACAATTAATCTCCTGTCCTTGAAAAATCACAAATCACAAAACAGTTACATCATATTCTTTAGTAAAAGAACACATGGTAGAGGTAGACACAGACCATGCCACCATGCATGGCATTGTTCGGAGACAACATTCCAAACTAGTATCCTTATACAACCCTTTTTATAGCAAAACATCAAATCAAACATGGCTCTTTAATTAGGGAAGGATTTACCAGGAAAAATTTACATTCTGTAAAAAAGTACAGGAAAAGAAACAGAAAGGTGAAAAAAAACAAGAAGAAAGCTGCCCGGCCACCGAGGCAAGGCGGAGACAAAGGTGGGAGGAGAGCAGACTAGATGATAATGGAAGCATTTAATGCTACAGGCTGGCCTGGCAGTGAAAGCATTAAATGCTTTGCCGGATCATGATAACTGTACACCTCTGCACTGCATGTTTTTGTGGGCCTAGACCTTGTATTTTGCTTTTCCTTTTACCTTTTGAGATTGTTAGGTGCTGCTAACATCGTCATCAATTAGGTATGAGTATGACCCAGCCTTTTATCACATGATCATATGAATATTATTTCAAAATTTGAGAATAATTTTACTCTTATGTGACGTAAATCTATTTTTTGTCATTATTCTGAAGTTCTTTCTCTAGTGTCTTTTTGTCATGCATTTTAACTCCTTTTACATCCAATTACCCTATTATGTGTTGATGTTATTACCTTTCAATATACTTACATATTAATAATACTTTTTCATGCGTATTTTTGGTAGATTTAAGGCTATACTTATTGATTAAAATAAAAAAAAAAGATTTAATTAACTAATATAGCAAGTAAATTTGCCCTTCTTGTATATGAGAATTACCGCAGTAATTAAAGTTGGAGGCCTGGAGCTTAATTACCTTGTTTGCTATATATCCGGATCCTCTCCGTTTTATTTCTCATTGATTCCTTTTTCTTTTCAGTATATTTCAATATGTTTAGTTCAATAATTTATTCAAACCAACTGATGGACGCATCTATTTTAGGCTAATGAAAGAAAAATATATTCAACCGAAGAAAATAAAGCAAACTTATCAAGGAAAAATATACGCTGCTAAACTGTATGACTGATACTATGTTTATTGTCAAAAATTGACAACATAGCCACTAAAATAATTAATCCAACTTGAAACAAGAAAAAAACAGAACAACAGCAAAAGAAAGAGCATGGGGGTCTCAACTAGTCTATATATTCTCATTATATCAATCTAAGCACTTTGCAAAACAAAGTACACAAAATATAAGCAGAAGATGATTTAATAAAAAACACACTATAGCTCAGATAAGCCAGGAATGAAACACCGCTGATGAAGGATTGAGTCAATACCCGAACCACCGACACGAGTTCAGAGCGGTTCGTTCTTGACTCAACCCCATCGGATCTCTTCCTATGCATCCTCCACTATATTTCTGAACAGACTCTATACCAAACACAGACAATCAATCATGTTATAGCTAATTTATTGCAAAAGTTTCTTTATATTGGTATCGCTCTATATCTTTCTTTATGGCGCCGCGTTGTCAACTAGCGCAAGAGCAGATTGAATCTTCTGAAGAGTGCAGGTGAGGAGGTTCCTAACAGTAGTAACTGACTCACTAGAGAACTTGCCATTTTGTGCTTGAGACAGTATCTGAAAGGCCACGGTGACTAGGGATCCCGGCATATTGTTGTTACTATCAATGTTGATGTTAAAATTGGTGTTATCATTAGGCTTTCCAGTGGCTGGATTGTTGTTGGAGCGACCGTCAGGTAGGATCACAAACCCTGAAGGAAGGAGAGCAACGTAGGCAGAATCACCACCGCTCATCACAAGTTGCATGGTGGAGCAATCAACTGTTGTGTACACTAGCATTGCGCCGGATGCATCTATGCATGACTCCTGCAGGATTAGTGTGTCCTTGTGATTTCCACCATTGTCCTGCATCCCCGAGAAAAAACATAAATGAGAATGATTTCAATTTAAAATCTGAATGATAATCACAGGATACATAAATGACAAACTGCTGCTTTGAAAGTTCAGTACTGATTGATATCAAATCATTACAAAAAAATATATATATATATATTGATGTCAACTACAAGAAACTAAAAGTTTTGATATCGTATGATTGCATACACATGATCCAATTCAGTTACAAGTAATAAATTACATGTTCTCTGTTTTTTCTTTCTTTTAGGTGCTGAATAGGAGATAAGGCCCAGACAACACCATAGGTTGAACAGCAACCAAGTAGGACCCCCAGCAACTGTTATTATAAGATGTTCCTCTAATTTTATTAGGCAGTAAAATTTCTAGATGGTGACATACAGAAGTAAAATATGTAGAAGAGTAAGATAATTTCAATTATCAACTCTTTCTTTTATTTTAATTTTCTCAAATAAAAACAATCTTTGGTAGAATTCGTTTATCATTTTCCACTTCTCAAAAACCACCAAAATCAACAAATGCAGATTCCCAACCATAAACTAAAGCCATCTTGTTTCTTGCCACTTCAATATATTGAAACCGAGGTGACAAAAAACAAAATGGAGATGTTTTTACTTGATCATTTACAGCCAAACAAACTGAATTGAGGGTTACACAAATGGCAATTACCTTAACAAATCAGTCAATCTGATATATGAAATCAAAATCTATGCAAGACCTTCAAAACAAAGGTATAGACAGAACTTACATCGACACGAAAAATGGAAACCGCATTGCCGGTGTGTTGCCCCTTGGCAATATGGTGCATCTCATGCATGAACCCATTGCACAATATGTCCCAATTCCCACGGAAGCGCTCATTGCGCAGGTAGTCAAAAAGGCGTTGTGGTGCCACTGGAAGCCACAAAGAAGTCGAACAAAGGAGCACAACACCAGGCGGCTCACCCGGGTCACTGGAGGCCCGCCGCGACAGCACTCTTACGTCTCCATTTGATGTTTCCCACCCTTGCGGCAGCCGCTCCCACTTGCGCATTCCCGTATTGCATACCCCACTACAGAAGCTATCAGTCATTCGTTGCGCCAGCTTGAGCAAGCTGCCCTGCCCGATTTGAGTTGTCACTGGTTCACGGCACGCATAAATATTAGATATATTTATAGTATGAGAAGAATTGGCACACAAAATAAATTAGGTTAACTCTTAAAGTATTATTGCAAACTAGAGTACCCAACATTTGGACATGAGCCATTAAATACAATAAATAAATTAAATCTAAAATGCAGGTTTTACTTAAAAGAAAGATATCAAACTATGTTTTATTAAAACATATTCTTAGTTTTTACTTAGCATTAAAAGTTTGAGGAAGAAATGAAAAAGACTGGCCACCAGTAATCTGTACTATTAGTATCCTTTTGGTTTAGCAAACAGCCTACAGCTTGGACCATGTTAAACAGCCTACTGTGTTTCATTTCAGAGAGGGATCAATAGAAGGAACAGAGCAAAACAAACCAGTGGGGACAGAGGACATGAGGAATGCAAGACATTGGCATTGTCGCTGTAGCGTAGCTAGCCACCGGTGTGCACCAAAGGCAAGACCGGACCGTACCAGTGGCTGGTATAGCTGATGTATTTCTGACTCATCATACTCCACATGCTCCACCCAGGTTACCTGTTCATGTTTGAACTAGTGTCAGCAATGTCTTACAATTTCTATTATTAATGTGTTCAACATAGTATTTTGAGATAAATAATTTTAAAACATAAACATGTTTTAGCAATAAGATTTGAGTGAGCCTATGGTGCTATGCATAGCACGGATGGCTAGTGTACTACGGCTCAATATGGTACTTTTTAAAATCCTAACGGTCGATCCAACCGTTCAATGTGATAGTCATATGAATATGTACTTGCAAACTAAATTTTATATTTTTTTGAAATTTTTTACTATTTTTTTAGATAGGTAGAAAAATCAGTGTTTTCTGAAAATTCTGGACCATCAAAATTCTACCTATCTAAAAAAATAGTAAAAAAATTTGAAAAAATATAAAATTTAGTTTGCAAGTACATATTCATATGGTTATCACATTGAACGGTTGGATCGACCGTTAGAATTTTAAAAAGTACCATATTGAGCCGTAGTACACTAGCCATCCTTGCTATGCATAGCACCATAGGCTCACTCATAAGATTTTATCATCTAAACAACAGCTCTGGTTACGTGTATAATTCAGACCTATGACTCTATGAGGCTATGACTAGGACAAGCTCCGTTTTTTCCTGGTCAAGGTTTGAAAAATTAATCCAAAGTAAAGCTTCTACAGAAAGTTATCTGGACCCCATATTTTATTCCAGCAGAAAAAAGGGTATAAAATTTTACTCATTTGAACTAAATAAATCAGAGGAATAAAAGGTGGAAGAACCCTCCTCAGAAAAATAAAAGAGGGGGAAGAATGTTTTCCCTGAAAAGTAAATATGTTTGAAAAAAAAAAAAAAAAAAAAATCACATAAGTGGTATTTTTACTTGTAAATATCTATAGCGATGGTTAATCGCTATCATACATTGATCCAATATTTTACTTGATCCATAAATTATTTTAGTTATTTTCAAAATAAATAATAAATAAAATATTTAATTAATTATTTGTCACTATGCGGCCATCACATCACATCACCATACTTGTGAGAAAATAAAAGCATTTTGGGAAACTTTACGAGTCTTGCACGACAAGGTTCACAACATGCTATGGACCGAGTCTAGACAGAGGACTGGACCCGGACACGGTGGCAGAGCAGCCAGGATACGGCACCACAAAAGAACAAACCGTACCAGAGCGTCGTAACTCATAATAAATAGTGGTGGCATTTAGAGAGCGAAAGGGTTGATCTATTTTCAAATCCTACAAGGGTAGCGTACGTCATGGGGGTGCAACCCCCTTTTTTTCAAACTCGCCATTTTTAGGGAGACTGGACCCCTCCGTGATGTGACAGCATGCCTGACAAATTAGGGTTACGACTTACGAGTGGTTTGTGTTCATTGAATTAAAAAAGGATAAAAATTCATCATCTAGAATTTAATCATGCAAAAAATAACGATATTATAGTAAAAGTTTATGCATTTTTTTAAGCAATTTTAAAAAATAATTATGTTTTCGTAATATATTTACATACTAATACAAATGCAGATTTTATAAACAAACCACAGCGAGTCAACTTAATATCAATAATGGAGAGACCATTTTGGAGATCATGACTCATCCTTTACGAGGTAAGAGAAGAAATTATAAACTATTAAAAGGAATCAAGCAAAAATAAGTCCGCATCCTCTGCATTAACTCAGAAGAGCATCTCTTGAGTTAACACATCTCGGCTCTCTTATTTTAATCGGAGCCAATCCGGCACCGCCTAAAAAGCAGAGAGCCCTTTAATATTAGTGCAGATCTGATCGGCACGGATCATAAAGCTGATCGGACGGGCACAGATTCATTAATAATAAATTCAGCAAGAATAGTATGAAAGATATGGGTAAAAAGACCTCCGTACGTATAATAATAAATTGCCTAGAGCCTAGAGAGGTAAGCGTCAGACCTATAGGTACCAGAGGAGGACAAAATTAATAAATACAAGGACTTATATAATTTTTAAATAAACATAGTTAGTCAACCGAATCTAAGCAGGGATTCTGGAAACTGAAGAAAAGGAATGGAAACTTCTAAGTTTTAACAATTAAGAAATAGAGAGATGCCTAATGACTAATGACTAATGAGTCATGAACGGAAACAAAAATATACATATAGAAATATATTTTTAGAGCAGAATTAGGAGGATTTAAAAATTTAAGTGTCTGTTGGTGAAGAAAGCTCAGATGAAAGAGACAAGCATTTAATGCACAGAGACAACAATGGTCAAGATGTAACTTCCAATTTCCGAGGAGAGAAACCAAATCATATACAGTTCTACAGAATAATATTAAATTACATATGGAGAATTAAATTACACAGACAGAGACAAATATTTAATATTGACATATCTCCAACAAATTTTAAAATCTTTCATATTTTAAAATCATTTAAATAAATTCTCAAATAACAAATTTGCCCCTCTTTTCCAACCAATCTCTTTCGCCTATAATTAATGTACGCGTTAGAGTGGTATAGCTAGGAGGGTATCAGGTACCTGTGAATCTCTTTTGACTTTCATTCCATGTCAACATTACCGCCTCATAAATTGTATGAAAATGACAATATGAATAAATATTAATAGCTAATCTATTTTAGAGAATTCTTATGAAACATATCTTTCGAGATTAGTGTGCTGTAGCGACCACTAAATTTAAGGGAGCTATTGTTTGAATTATTTTTTTTTTATGTGGATGCAAAATAACTACAGAAATAATATATAGGCAAAGGGTTCAAACAAGATGGAATACATCAACATCCCTTGATTGTCTGTGGCCATTTTTTTCAAATCAGAGTGGCCTATACCACACATTTGTTCACACAACATATGACCACATACGATCATAAATATTGATAACCACAGTGCATTTTTTTACCTTGTATAATACGTTGGTTTTACAAAAACAACGGAAAGCCACAAGGCAACGGTAAAAATATGGATAACCATCTGTAAATCTTAAATGAGCACATTTAATAGTATATGATGCTAATTAATTAAAGGCAGTATCCAGAATTTAATGTCACGGAAACCAATTGACAGTTGCCCCTCGGATTTACAACATATATTAATTAATTAATAACCATCTCCTAATCCGTGTCTTCACAAAATCACCGGAAATTGTCGACCCTATGACCAGCTCTAAATAAACTAAGCTCTCACATTACCACCCCCTTTATGTATACAAATGAATGGAAAAATGGGATGATAATCATAAATAATCAATGAAGACTAATGCACTTTCTTAGCTTCTCTTAGTAAAATTCATCACTTAAATAAATCACAAGAAAAACTTAAATATTTGCTAAGATAATAATGTAATTATTTTTTTCTTAAGGAAGAAGAAGAATGCAAGTATTGTTTAGTGCTTTTTTTATACCTTATTTTCATCTGATATTTTTCTAAGGTGCACTACATAAATCTCGTCGTATACTATTGCAAAACGTATTCGGGACCATCAATCAAACATTCACGTCTGTATAAAAACACTAACCAAAATGTAGAGAAAGAACATATGCATAATACTAAATAGAGAGATAAATTTTGTACCTTGGAGAAGCCATTGGGCATGTCTTGCACGATGCAACCAGAGGGGAGACGGCAGCATGATATGTACTCGCCAGAAGATGAATTTCCTCTTGCACCATCAATAGAGACATCCACCACAGCCCACACCCCTTCGGCATGCTGCTTACAAAACCGCAGAAAGGTCACCTCTCGCACCGGCACAAAAGGTGATAGAACTTGAATATCGGCACGCATCTACATTATTGTATCATTAAAGACATGCATGCTTATGTATCAAAACAATTAATTGAAGGCCAAGATTTTAATATAAGATAGCTACAACATGCAAGGAAAAAAAATAAGATGTATGAAATTAAAATGAGGAAAGTAGATTGACACAGAAGGCTTGACATGTATGGTTGCTTCTGAGATTAAATTGATGGAAAGACGCTACAGCAATTTTTCATTTGTGTGCTAGACTTTTGCTATTTTAGCAACTCATTGTTCAGTGGACCTCGCGCATTGAAATACAGTCCGGCGTTTCTGCTTCTACTTGAAATGTTAGAATCCGACAATTTTATTCGGCTCATGACCGACAGCTCCTAACACGTAACGGCCGACAGCTCCTAACACGTAATGGCCGACATCAGCATTAAAAGATAAGATCTTTTCCTCGGATAAGTTTCTAGGATTTGATTACTTTCTCCTATTATGTTGGCTTCATATACTTAACCAGTAAATGTCGGGATTCTAGCAGAAAGTAACGTAAGAATCCGCCAAGGTTATTAAATACGATTCATAATTGACAGATACTTAACAAGCAACTGATGAGTAGTAAATCAACAGGCAATAATTCATCGAAAATTATTGAAGTTCTTATCTGCTAAGAAGGGGAAAGATATTGTGCTCCGATGAAGTTATATATATATATATAAAAATTAAATTGTTACAAAAGAGTTTATACTCAAGTGTTACTTGGCGTAAAAACTTGTTTAATTTGCTCAAAATAAATTACTTACTAGTTGAACAGTTCCATTTCTGGTTCCTCCCACGCCACTGGATATCACATCAGTAGTGGCAGCTCTGGCTATCATGTAAGGAAACATTTCTTTCCAACGAGCCTATAATATAAAAATTTGCACTAGTATCGAAATAAACACTAAAATTTGATCCATAACATAGAATGTGTTCTAAATTTTCAACAGTCAAGTGGTAAATGCTTAGATAAAAACTCACAGCATCCATAAGGGTCTCAACAAGCGCAGCACTGTTGACCACAACCACCCCTGCATCTCTACTCGCCTCTGACACATGCCCTGCTTGCTTAGCCCCATTCACACGAGGGAAAACTCGGTTGTATTCGTCAAAATTCAATGCATCAGGTCCACCATCAAGGCTTGGGACCCAAATAGGATCATTGATTTGAGCAACCTTTATCAACTCCTCCATTGCTGCGAGTGCCACCTCCAAGAATACGCGCTTCTCAAATGACCCCTCAACATCATATGGATGCTTCATTTGGTCACTAATGTTCTGGTTTTGTATACTAGCAGATATGAAATCTGGCATGGCCGGTAAGGTTGGTGCCACAGCAGATCCAAACCCAAGAAAACCATTACTAGTGCCCATTCCTAGTTCAAGGGATGAGCAAGACATTGGAGGCATGGGACTTGCCAGAGAAGAGATTGGTCGGCCAAGAAATTTCCCAGCAAGTGAGCAGACCCGGTCTAGCTCATCTTTGAGGCGCGCATTTTCGACACGCAGGTGTTGTTCTTCTAGTGAGACCTCCCCGAGCATGGCGGTCCCGCCACAGTTATTGCAAATTGGGTTTTTCATAGCCTCATGCATTGTCATGTTCTCGGCACGCAGCTTGTCGTTCTCTTGCCTTAACAGGGTGTTTTCGTGCCGCTCAAGTTGTGTCTGCCCCGAAAAAAATGTGAAAATAAATTTAGTAAAAAATTATTTAAAATTTGGATGATTCAAAAAGATTTTCTTTTATTTGATTAATTTACCTTCATTTGGGTGCGTCGATTCTGGAACCAAAACTTAACCTGCCTCACTTCAAGGTTAAGCCTTCTGCTGAGCTCCAGCCTTTGCTTCTCATCTGGATGGGGGCATTCCTTAAACACACTACACCCAAGAAAAATTTTGAATTAACTATATTTGATTAACTTAACAAAGAAGAAAATAATGGAATTAAACTTATATATATATTGTTTTCCAAATATAATCTTACGATTCAAGCTCTTGAATTTGCTGAGGTGTGTGGCGGTGGTACCGCGTCCTCTTGCTGCGAGAATTTGGCGGTTCAAGCTCATCACCGGAAGCACCATCAAGGTTATCACTACCCGATCTGCTTTCGTTCTCATCCTCTCTGGTCCTTCCGATCGAATCGCCCTCTCCACTTCCTGCACCGCCACTTCCAGTTCCTCCTCCATAACTCGTCACGATACTCATATTTCCTTGTGTTTCCAGGTTCGTTTGCTAGCAAAAAGAAGTGGGGAAAAAAAAGATAAGAATAATAAATAAAATAAAAGGATGAGAGTATATACTGAGCTTGCGTATTGGATCATACCAGACCAAGAGAGAGGCCAGGAGAGCTGAAACCAGGTTTAGACACAAGGCGTACCGGTTGGGAGATTGGGCTACCAGCAAACGGTATGCCACCGGATCCCCCATCAAACATCCCCCCAAAATTCATTGAGAAATAAAGTTGCTAGTTGAAATGATCACCTCTTTTTTGGAATTTATCTTGTAAGATTCTAGGATCTTTTAGGATACGTTTCTAAAGTACACTATCGAGAAGATAAAAGGAAGTGTGAAAATATTGGAAGGAAGCGGTGAGGCAAAAGTGGAACAAAACTTAATTACAGTACAGATTGAAACCAAAAGCGTAAAGATAAAGGAGAGAATTATATTTTGTCTCTTTTATTTTCCTTTTATTTTTTTCTTTCTATTTTTTTTCCAGCTGCCTCCAAGTCCCTCTCTCCTTCTCAAATAACTAAAAAGAAACTATGTGCAGAAAGAAAGAGAAAGAAGCTGAGCAAATCTAGACCGCTAAATCAACCTCCTTCTCTTCCAGTCTCCCTGCTAGAAAACTTAACCCTAAAAAACGAGAATACTCAGAAAACCTAAAGAGAAGCTCTTTCTCTCTCTCGGAGAAGAGAGATGGAGAAGAAAACTTGAGACGACTCTGCTTTGTTATTCTCTCCAATTCTCTGTAGATTTCTTCTCTACAGAAGAGAGAGAGAGATGGAGAGAGGAGAGAGCAAAGATAAAAGCTGTACACTCATGTGGACTCAAACCGCGCTATTCAATAACTCCTCTCTCTCATAAGTTATCGTCAGCAATAACTACCAGGATTTTCACCTCAAATCCGTACACGCAGACAAGTAAAAGAATGGAAAAAAGAAAACAAAACAAAATAACTGTGTGAATAAAATAATCCAGAATATGTGGAACAGTAGTCTATACGAAGAGAGAGATAGAGAAAGAGAGAGAATGCCTAATAGTCAACTTGGTCATGGCCCCATACCCTTGTTTTCAGACTGACAACGAAGTGCGACAAAGCTTTTTTTTGTCGTATTTCTTTGCCTGGATTAACGCCAAAAGCAACCCTTAAAAAAGTCAAAAATGTTTTTTAAGCAAAAAAGCCTCAAATCTGAACCAGGATCCAAGCCTCTCGGACTCAAAGTCTTGACATTACCAGACATTACCATACCTCACCTTACCTTACCTCTCTTTATTGCTTGTTATGTTAGGAGAGGCTTGAAAGAGACCGCTCAGCGAAAGAGAAAGAAAGGAGACAGAGAGATAGGTGGAGAATTCAGGGTTTGAAGTCTGAACGCGTAGAGAGAGTACTACGAGTCGACTATGGGATAAACAGGGGGGATGGGTCTAGAAACGGCCGTGGGGGTGTTGAAATTACGAGAATGCACCCGGAGCACAGGGGCAAAGAAGGAAAGAAATAAGGTGGGAGGGGTAAAGGGAGTAAATGCAATGCGAGGTGGATTGATACGGTGAGCTGGGTTGGCGCTGAGTTAATGCTGAGAGCAGCGCGCACGGAGGCTTTCCGAGGGAGGTTGGAATAGGTCGGGGAATGATCCTTGTGTTTTTGTATACACTGCCATGTGGTACCTGGGCATGCATGCATCCGTGTGGCGGGTTTGGGGTTGGAATTCTGGAATTCGTATTCTCTGCATTAACTCAAAAGGAAATCTTTTGAGTTAATGAATCTCAACTGTCCAATCTATTTTAAGATTTGTGTAAAATAGATCTGCACTAATATTGAATGATCCCCTGTGTTATAGGCAGGAGCCGGATTGTCTCCATTTAAAATCAGACGGTTGAGATTCATTAACTCAAAAGAGAATTTTTTGAGTTAATGCAGAGGATACGCATTCGGAATTCTGTGTGGATATCTCGAGTAATTTACACAGTGACAAATTAATTATTAAGATTTTGTTCGGTGGAGTCAAAAATTCATGATTTAAGAATAATTTGAGTATAATTCAGAAATGATTCGGTCTCGTAAGAAAGCAAAAACAAAACAAAAAATTCGGTTCGAAAACATCAAAAAGACATTTTATTCGTAAATAAAACGCAAATTATATGAAACTTATGACGTTAGAATTGTATGATTACAGTTACAGAAGACATTTGTGTTGAGGGAGGGAAAGAGTAATTTTGAAATATGAAACTAGGTTTTGAGTTCTGACCAATTAATATAATTAATTATTTTAGAAGATGTGAAATCGTGTCGTCATTTTGAAGTGTGCTAAAAAAAAAAAGGTCTTGGTATAGATCGATGATGATATTACTAATATTAATATTTCACATGAAGCATATAACATCAAACAGATATTTTAAATTTCAAAGGCGATTATACGTTGAGTTTATGTTAATTACGAATGTTTTCTTATAAAAAAAATTCATTTTTAAAACTCTTTTATACAAGTACGTATTTTATATTTAGTGAGTGTCGGTAAAACGGCCGACAAAAAAATAGCGTAGGAAGATATTTTTCTAATTAAACACGCACATATTATATTAGGGCATGTTCGGCGTCAAGAGGGGAACGGGAATGAGTTTGGGAACAGAAAATTTTGAACTGAATTTTACTGTGCTCGTGGGGCAAAAAAAAATTCAATCTGAGTGAATTTTTTTTTTCCCACGTACACAGTACCACGCCGAACAGGCCCTTAGTGTATGTACATTATTGTGCATGTATTTTAAACATGAGGAGGGTTCAAATGCCTCCATTTTTAAAACTTTAATAACTCAAAATTTAAAACTTAAAATTTAAAACTTAAAGTCAAAATAAAACCGTTGGATATGACCTACATCATTTTATCTATGCACGTGTAAAAAATTATGACATTTCAATTTTGTTTTGGTTGTCATCAAGAGCTTGTAAAAAACGTACTAATGTGGATAATTTCTAGACGTTGATTTTTTAACTTATCGATTCACATAAAAACAAAATCAAAATGTGATAATTTTTTATGAGCACATAGATAAAATGATGTACGTAGATCATATCCAACGGTTTTATTTTGACTTTTAAGATTTAAATTTTGAGTTATTAAAGTTTTTAAAAATGGAGGCATGGTGGAGACACAAAAAATGAAGGCATTTGAACCCTCCTCTTTAAACATAGCAAGTATTAATTTAAAAGATTTGAAAAATTGTTAGTGAAAAGTTTCGGATTTTATGACCGAAATTGTAAACTATGAAGTGCGGATTTCATCCGTCGTTGACATATATACCCTACATATAATACATATTTTTTTTCATTTTAGAGAGTACCTATTTTCATCAAGCAGATTAAAAGTATTAGATTATAAAATAATTATAAAGGGTATGTTAGGATCAAAATGCAATCAAAACAACACTATTTCAAAAGCGGTACTACTTTTACAATTCAAACACACAAATAATGTTGTAAATGGTGTGTCCTGTAAGCTTACTTTAACAATAAAACATAATTCATTTGAAATTTATTTGACTTGAAGTTTATATGATATATACATATGGCATGTATTTTTGAAGAAAAAAAAATCGATATAGTTTGATATATATTTTTTTTTTACTTTTTGATATTGTATGTGTATTTTCTATTTTAGTGAGTGCTGGCAAAACTGACGATCGATAGAAATATGACACACAAAAATTATCAAGCACATATCAAGCACTAATTTGAAGGGATGAAAAGTTTCTAATTTGAGTAACCGAAGAAAATTGTATTTTATGAGATGTCGATGTCATTTGTCACTGAGATATTTACATAGTACATATATTTAGAGTTGGGTTAAAATGCACTATTAGTTTTGTGCTTCAATCATGCTCCTCATTTTTATTTTTATTTTCAAAGTCCGAACAGTCGATTCGAACCGTTCACCATGATTTTTGTATTAAAATATTCTTAGAGATCAAATTTTATATTTTTTGGAATTTTTTTACTATTTTTTTAGATAGGTACAAAATCATTGATTTTAGAAGATTATGGACCATCAAAACAGTGATTTTGTTCCTATCTAAAAATATATTAAAAAAGTTTCAAAAAATATAAAATTTTGTCTCCAAGAACATTTTAATATGAAGATCATATTGAGCGGTTCGGATCGATTGTTCGAATTTGAAAAGAAAAGCACATAATACGCCGGCAGTCATTTGTTTTTTTTTTTTAATTGAAGGTTGGATGTCAATCTAATTAACTATTTAATGCTAAGTACATGTTATTTTAACAAAGAATTTTCTCTATTTAGATTTCAAACCTATAACATCTCATATCAAAAACCATGTCTTTGTTACTAATCTAAAAACTAATTCTTACTGACAGTCATTTGTAAATACAACTATAAGTTTTTTTTATCAGACACATTTTACTGTATTGCATGGTAATTATTTTGTAACTCCCTTCCTAAATTGCAATGCGTATATTAATTTTACAGTTTTCACTTGTTCAATATAAAAAAAGTAATACTTAAAAAAATACTAACTATTTGACTAGAGTGAGTTTATAGATTTAAACAAGGACGGAGCCGGGAGGATCTGGGAGACACTTATCAATTCCTAATCCAATTGTTTTTCCAAATATATTTTTTTCTCATATTTTTTTTCATAAAATATTATAAAAATATGCTTGTTTTAAAATAAGTATACAATTGTATTCTATTTTTTCTGAAAATTTAATCCCACCTTGTTATATTTTCTAAGTCCGGCTCTCAGTTTAAAAACTCTGCAAAATTGTTTGTTGATAGTTGTGTTGTAAAATACGACCATTTAGGCCGATTAATTGGCCGATTAGTCATTGGCGGTGACCAAACGGTCACGGATTTTTCTAACTAATCGGCCGATTATTTCCGATTATTTCCGATTATTTCCAGTTAACCACTTGGCGGTACCATATCTGTCCGACGACCGCATAACGTTATTTACAATACTGGTACTAATAAGATGTTGACTACTTGACTCATGTCATGTGCGGTGGTCGTAGCTTGTAGGAACGGAGAGATACACTCGGCCCCTTGCGCGGTTGCACCTTGCCTTTAAATTTGATTCAATCAATGCAACTCTGGTGGCAATAATTTTTTTCCAATGAAAAAACTTTCATAGATATTTTAGTTTTGATTCTTCATGCTTTTGGATGGCTCCGCAGTAGAAAATTGTAGATTGTTTTTCTGTGTTGAGGTGAAAAAATAGTTGTTTTGAATTATTGGATTAGCTCGTTGTTCTGAATTATGTTATTTTCAAGCGAGCTTCAATGACAACAAATTCTTTATGACAAAACTCTGACGTAATAAATTGATGCCCTATATTCTAAATGGGCTAAAAATTCTTATAATCCGACTAAAACTAGACCGGCAATTAAACTGAAGTTTCAGAAAGAGACTGAATCGAATTTACTTGCGTCTTGTTTTTTTTGGAAATTTTTATTTTCGCTGTTATTTTAATCTTTCCCACCATATTTTAATTAATTAATTTATTCAATGATATAAATAAAAAATAGTAAAAAAAAATTATCAAAGGATAGACGGGAGGATTCATACCGTCCATGAATTACTTACAGCAGCTCGTTATTATCCATCTCATTTTTACATTTTTTTAGATTTGATACTGCCAATTTAATTTATTGTTTTCTTAATGCTGTGAATTAAAATTTGAAATATTTGTTCACTGATCAAAATTAAGAACCTCTTTACTCCATTTTTTAGGAACTTTTTTATACAAAATGAGTGTCGACCCCACCGTATCTATACAAAATGGTCTGTTGACCTCAATTTGTGTCCTTAAATTTTACAAAAGGGATTAAGGGATGTCTTTAAAAACTTTTGCTTCTTCAGCAAACTTTTATTTCATTCTTAATCCTAACTGGGCATAGCTCGTGGTTCATGACTCGCTCAAGCTCGTTTCCGAAAGCGAGTTACGAGTCACTTTTTTAGTTCGAATTTTAATATTGGTTTACTCATTTTCAGCCAGACTACATCTAGTCAAACCGAAATTAATTTGATGCTTATTGAAAATGAGTGAAATTAAAATGTTCCATTATTTTTTACTCCAATCATACTTCACATTCTTATATTCGTTTTCGAAATTAAAACAATCAATGTGAATTGAGCATAACTTCTGTATCAAAATGTCAGAGTTTTTTAGTTACCATTTCAAAGAATAATATCTCTGAACTTGACATCACTTTTTGAAAACTTTCATTATTACTAAGTAGATAATAGATGTGCATATTCAGAGAGTGGCATGCAGCTATTATCTGTGCAATCATTTGATCTATCCCTGTGCAGTTGGTAATAATAAAAAAAATTCAAAGAGTGATGTCAAGTTTCTATATCTTATTCTTTGAAATAGTAGCTAACAAAAATCAGATTAATATGTGTTCGGAGATCAAATTTTATATTTTTTGGAGATTTTTTTACTATTATGTACTTATCTAATAAATTTTAATTTTTTTCAAAAATATAAAATTTGATTTCGATACATATTTTAATATGAAAACATTTTGAGTGATTCGGATCGACAACTGGACTTTAAACAGAGATAAAAATGTGAATTATGTTGGGGCACAAAAATAATAATATGACATTTTAATCCTAATTATTTTTTTAAGGAACGTTCTGTTCGATAACAAGGGATTAAGCCTCCTTAAGGCTTAATCCACTTCCTTTAGCTTCTTTAGCCGCTTAATTCTGTCAAACACTGGTTCCTTAGCGCGGATTAAGATCACCTCCTTTAGCCTCTTTTTGCTCGGATTTTAATCTGCTGCTCGGACCTTAAGGCACCTCTACCCATTCCTTTAGCTTCCTTAGCTTTTATCTAAGGATTAAGACAACCGAACATTAATTTCTTAGCGCTCTTTAATCTCTTGATTCTTAAAATTCTTGGTTGCCAAACGGCCCTATTCTTTTTAATTTTTTTAGCATGTTATAATGCCCGTAGGCTGCTCATATCTCATTCTAAGAGCATCTACAATGGTGATTTCTTTTAAATTGCTAATCTGATGTGTCAATTGCTAATATAATTGTTAGGTTGTAGGCCAATTTCTAAAAAAACAAATTTGCTTATAAAACAAACGATTTCTTTTGGACATGTTGGTACTCTCTCTCTTTTCTATTGGCTCTGACCCAATTTCTGAGATGAGGGGTTAAGAAACTAAAAGGAACTTAATTTTTAAATAGTGTTTTACAACTGTTTTTAATTTTTTACGAATTGCTGGCTGGAGATGCTCTAACCGGTCAGCATTGCACTGGATCTGAATCTCGTCCAGCGCCCATTGACGACAGGATCCAACCGTCCAGCCCCTTTGAACAAAAGGAAAATTTTCCGCCCAAGCGCCTTCCCCCCTCTATTCGCCCCAACGCTTCGCGCCCCTCCCAGCGCAAAGGACGCAACTATCCAAAGTCCAAACTGGGCTGAGCAGTGTGCCTCAGTGTGCTTCAGAGGAGTTAAAAACTGGACCCAGTTGCACACCGGCGGCTTCCTTCCGTTGCTTCGTACCGTCCGCCCCGTGGACGTTGTGTTCCCTACCGGCTGCCTGGCCGTTGTTATCAGTACCGTCCTCGCTACATTTAATGCCATGAGTAAACAAATCGGGTCGCAAGCCTCCACTTCCACTCCCCACTGCCACAGCGAGAGAAAGGAGAGAAAGAGACTGAATCGATTTTCTTTCCGTTCAGATCAAATTAAGTTCAAAATGTTTTCTCGCGTAGTAGCGACTTTTGCCATCATTTTGTTCGTCTTTTTCTCCATCGCATCTCTTAGCCTTCTCCCCACCGCCAGAGCGGTGGAGATACTCGCCAAGTCGAGGCTGGAGCGCTGTATCAGAGACTCCGAATCCCCATCCAATAATCTCAAGTGCGAGAACAAGATCGTGCTTAATATCGCTGTGCCTAGCGGATCCGTAAGGAACCAATTGTAATTTCTAATTTTGAATATTGTTTGTAGAATTTGAGGAAAAGGATAATTTTTTTTGGAATTGGCAGAGTGGAGGGGAGGCATCGATTGTGGCTCAACTGGTTGAAGTAGAACAAAACGACACTCAAACTATGCAAACGATACGATCTCCTCCTGTAATCACCATTAACAAATCAGCGGCTTATGCTCTCTATGAACTGACATACATTCGGGTAGTATAAGATTTTCTCACTTTTGTCTCTGTTTTCCTTGTTTATATGTTATATTTAGACCATTAAGAACCAAACATACTTGTTGCATAAATAAAGAATATAATATATAATCTGGCCAGGGGTATAGTGTGGCAGTATTTTCATACCAGTTATGGCTGGCAAAAAATTTCCTTGGTGAATAACTTGCACAGTAAATAGTAATTTACATGTTGGCCATATTTATATGTTAGTGATGAACTGGCACAGTACCATGGTACCTGTTAAAACATGATTCATACCTCTCAGTTTCCCACGTACAATGCGGAAACTTAATAATTTTTGCATTTATCCTTTTTAGGATGTGGCTTTCAAGCCAGAAGAGTTCTATGTGAAGACTCGTAAGTGTGAGCCAGATGCTAGTTCTGATGTGGTTGAAATGTGTGAGAGGTATGTTTAATTTAATCTTTTACATTGACATTTTAATCTATTTGCTCCAGTATCGAGAAATTTTCTTTGGTTTATTGTTCATAATTTTGTGCTTATCTTTTCTTAATATTTGTAGGTTGCGAGATGAAAGTGGCCGCATAATTGAGCACACACAGGTAATTATTTATTTGGATGGAATTTTTTTTTTTTTAATAATGTGCTTCCCTGTTGCTGTAATTAATTGGTACTTGAGACGTGAAATATTAGTTAATAACTTCAATGATGTAGCCTATGTGCTGTGCATGTGGTCCCCAAAGACGAGTACCAACGTCTTGTGGAAGCATTTGTAAGTCCAGATTTTGTTTGCTTTCATCCTTTATGTCGCTTACACAGTTAGAGATGATCTACCACTGATTTTCATTATTTTGAAACAGTTGATAAATTGCTCAAAGGAAAACCAAATACAGCTCATTGCCTTCGGTTTCCAGGTGATTGGTATGACCATTATATTTCAATTTCTTTGTTTGTATTATCGTGGACTAATCTCATTGTCCTTATTTGTTAATGCCTGATAAATGCTTTCTTAAAAAGGTTTCATGTTTTTGGAATTGGAAAAAGATCTCTGGGCTTCAATGTGAGGATAGAAGTGAAGAAGGGTTCTTCTATATCGGTACTCTCTACAACTCCTTTTTACTAATCATGCTAGTGTGAAATGAGCTGTTATTGGATTTTAGTATATAGGCTCGGTGAGAGGTCCGGTTCACTCGGAGCTGATATCCATTGATAGATTTTTTACCTTTTAACCCAAAAGGTCCTTTTTGTCTCAGATTTTTTTTTTCTCTTTACTTTTGGGCCTTTGATTACAATCTTAGGTACAATAGGTTTAATTTTGTAATTTGGAAGAGTTGATGCTAATTGGTGGAACCGTATAGTAATAGTCTGGCACAAGTATCTTCCTTCTATATATAAATGCTGGACACACATGACAAGTCCATGCTTGAGTATGTCATTGTTATGCATTTTAGAACTGATTACTTTTTCACTCTTTGTTCATTGTTCAAGGCGGTAGATGTTGGTCCCGAGAACAGAACTGTAATATCAGATGACAACTTCTTGCGAGTAAATCTAGTTGGTGATTTTGCTGGCTATACAAGCATCCCATCTTTTGAGGACTTTTACCTTGTGACCCCACGATTGGTATGTATATGTCTATGTGCCTATTCTTGTTTTGACACTTTAATGTTTTTCGAACTCATACCCCATATATTTTGTGTGTTTGTGAATGGACCTAACATCTCTAAGTCTAACTAATCTCCTTTTGTCTTGGTCCCCTTGCATCTACAGCCAATGAAATGATTAAAACTAAAAAACAATCTTTAATTTTGTCTTGTAACTACTTTGATTTTTTGCAAGTCAAACTCACTAATATTTTCACTGTACCACAGTTTCTCCTGATATATTCCGAATGTTTAATTATTTACTTTATGCTATGTTTCTGAACCAATAGTTTAGGCTAAGTTACTGCTCTCCTGTCCAAATAGATGATCACCTGTCTAATTATTTATATTCTCTGTTGAAGAATGTGAATGCAGGGCAGCCCCAAGACCTAGGAACAGATTTCTCAAGATGGATGTTATTGGAGAGGGTTCGATTCACTCTAGACGGGCTTGAATGCAACAAAATTGGTGTGGGCTATGAGGCCTATAGTACCCAACCTGATTTTTGTACGTCTCCCTTGTGGAGCTGTTTGCACAATCAACTGTGGGACTTTTGGGAAGTAAGTCAAAGAGTTATTTCTTAATTGAGAAATAGGTTCTGAACTACCAGACAATAACTAATTCATTATACATGTGAAAAGAAACTAATCTCTCTCATATTCACAACTAGCGCCCAATATATTTTTGGTATTTGCAAATAACAGCAAATGCTAAACAAATGTTGAGTTACTAAAAATGAGGAATTGCAACCAAGTTTGTTATCCTGATTTAACCAAATCCGTTTCTAAGCATGTGTAAACTAGGAATCACATAATGCTCTTTTGTTGATTTATTTGGATTCCAAGGAAAAAAGTCTTATCATAGATAAACTGTAGACATCTAATGAATTGCCCATTGTTTATCTTTTATATCTAAATGTTGAGTCAATATCTCAAAAAAATTGGGGATGACGGATTATTTGAAGCATCCCAAACTAATTGGTGTTATTTGCAAAAAGAACATAAAATTTGATGTCTTAAAAATTCTGTTTTTCTTTTAACATGTATATTTTAGGGAAGTTGTACTATGCAACCATCTTTTATGGTACATCCATTTGATATTTGGCAAAAAAATGTCCAAACTAAAAGAATTGTAGATGTGTTGTCCATCAATATTTAAATAAGGCATGTATAAAATTTGGGTCAATTTGAACGTTGTTTAGCTTTCTTTGAAAATGTTGGGGATGACTGATTATTTTAAAGCATCCCAAACCAATTAGTGTTATTTGCAAAAGAACATAAAATATGACGTCTTAAAAATTCTGTTTTTCCTTTTGACATGTAGATTTTAGGGAAGTTGTACTATGCAACCATCTTTTATGGTACATCCATTTGATATTTGGCAAAAAATTGTCCAAACTAGAAGAATTGTAGATGTGTTGTCCATCATTATCTAAATAAGGCATGTATAAAATTTTGGTCAATTTGAACGTCACTTACCTTTCTTTGAAAATTTCAATGTTTTTGAGTTTTAATGTCTCTTTTGAATAATGATCTTACAACTTCCAAATGGATCAATACTGACATATACCTTATTTGAATGGTGAATGACAAATCAAAGCTCTTTTTTATTTGCACAATCTCGATGATGTCAAATGTCAAAAGAGTATTGAAAGGATGTACCATAAAATAGATGTGGAGTAGACCTGCCCTGTATTTATTTCTGTTTATTTGTTATTTGACAATATTGTTAATTATACTTCCAACAGGCTGATCAAAATCGGCTAAGCAGGAATCAACCACCTCAGTATGTTGTTGCGGGTCGTTTCGAACGCATCAACCAACATCCGGTTAGGCTAACCCAATCCATTATCTATTGTGAAGGGATATATTGACAACCAAGCTTATTTAACAACTAAAACAACTAATACTATAGTTGTCATAAAAAAAAATCTTGAATGTTTTTCGTAGTTTAGATAGGTTGTTTATCAGATTTGGGGTAATTTGAGACTCCTCCGGTCATCCCAAGTTCCTATAAAATTGAACCGTTAATTTTTCAAGTACCTCAATAAGTGGTCAATCAGTTTCTAAATTACACCAAATTTTATGGACAACCTACCTAAACTATAGACAATAAAAATATAACTTTCTATTTGTTTTGATTGTGATAACCATTTTATTGGTTGTCATAATTGTCAAAATAAGTTTATTGTTAATATAACATCTCTTATCTATTTATTTTTTCTTTTTTGAATGTTTTCATTTGTTTTGACTTTTTTGTTAATTGTTGCAATTCTACGCAGAATGCAGGGACCCACTCATTTTCTATTGGTATTACTGAGGTTCTAAATACAAATTTAGTAGTAGAGCTAGGTGCCGATGACATTGAGTTTGTTTATCAAAGGTATTAATAATTGCTAATGGATTCTTTCATGCACTGTAATAAATGTACATATAAATCATACAGCGATACTTATAATTGTAACTGAATTCGCATTATTTCAGGAGTCCTGGTAAGATTATCAGCATCAATATACCAACATTTGAGGCCTTGACACAATTTGGAACTGCTACGGTCACAGCCAAAAATACTGGCCAACTCGAAGCTTCTTATAGCTTGACGGTAAATTCTTTTAGCAATTGTTTGGGTGTTAAATATTTGGATCTGAAAAGTTTCTTTTTATTGTTTCTATTAATACTGGTTATGATTTCTCCTTTTCAGTTTGACTGCATGAGCGGCGTTAGTTACATGGAGGTACTGTTTTCTATTAAGGAACTTTTCAATATAGAAAATGTAATGGAATCAATAATTTCACAATTTGTTCTTAAATTTACAGGAACAATATTTTATAATGAAACCTGAAGAGGTTGTCACCCGACCTTTCTATCTTTATCCAACAACCGATCAAGCAACAAAGTATCAATGTTCAGGTCAAATTTATTAACAGATTTGTGAATCAAAAAGTATGTGGAATATTGTCTGATGATGATTTTCTTAATGGTTGCTAGCTATTTTGAAGGCTTCTGACTTTGCTGAGGTTGATCGGGCTGAGTGCCAGTTCACTACAACGGCTACTGTTCTGGATAATGGCACTCAGGTTTTAATTTATATATATGTGCTTATACAATGTCTTTTCATATCTAATAATATCCTTCTTCACTTTTAGCCCATTGAATAATTAATTATGTTTTTCATAATTGTGAAGGTTGTAGTATCTACTGAAGATAAGAAGGGCATAAAGGGTTTCTTTGAGACAATTAAACATATCTGGAATGCCATGTGGAACGGTTTAGGTGATTTCTTTACCGGAAAAGCATGCAGGTGAATTTTGAATTTTATTAATTTTATAACTTTGGAATGCTTCATCATAACTAGACAATGCTGAATTGCACATTACCCCCTCAATCTTAATTTTTTAGGTGTACTAATCTGTGCCCTTAATTAATCATATGGAGGTTTGTTGTTAAAATTGAAAAATTGAGGGTGGTTGAATGCAATTAAACCTATGCTAAACCTTATCACTGATTCTATGAGACCTTTTTATCATTTTGAAATAGGAGGAAATGTTCGAGTTTTTTTAACTTCAGTTGCCACATGCAATACCTATGCATAAGCTGGATCGTCTTGTTTGGATTATTCATAGCAATTCTACCAACTGGTACATCTCATCAATTAGCTTCTTAATTTATTCTTTTATCTTTCTAAGTCTTTGGTAAATCTGATTTGGGTACAGTTGGTCTGGTCGTTTATACTTTCTTAATGGTTCAGTTCGCTCTATATTAGATATCCATGCTCCTTATTTTAGTAGGACCTGTGGGAGTTGCTTATTTTCTATTGTTAGATGTGTTATGAAGGTTGGTTGGTTAGTTCATATCCACTTAATAAGTATCGGGATCGTATTAGTATTCATTTATGTTTATTTTGCAGTTGTAGTGCTATTATGGCTGCTGCATCAAAAGGGCCTTTTTGACCCAATTTATGATTGGTGGGATGACCGGTTTGGGTCTGGAGACAAAAATTATAGGTATCACTCAAAGCACAAGAAAGCCGATAAAACCCCTCAAAGACACCATCATAAGCACCACCACCAGCATGACCATCATCATCATCACCAGCATCATAAGAACATGATGCCAAATTCTCCCCATGCACATAAAAGGAAAAGAAATGATCATTCTGGTCACCGTTTGCTTCACAAGCATGCCGAATATGGAACTGTAGCAGATCACCACCGTTCGAGACATGATGATTCACTTCGAGTACACAAAGAGGGACCTAAGCACAAGCACAGACATTCTAGGGTTTCACCTATGGCTCACCAGAGAGTGTATAGAGAGAGACCACATGAGCCTTTGTTGAAGGATGGGCAAGAGGTGAGGGTTGTACTAAGTCGCAATAGGTTGCATCGAGACCATGCACATTTAAAATATTTAGGATAAGTACTGCTTTTGTATTCTGTAAATTCAAGTTTTTTGCTTAATTTGTAAATTTGTTGTCAGGGGCTTTTTTGAGCAAAAGTAGTTCTGTTTTAATTACTGATGTTTAGCAACTGCCAAGTAGAGCAATCAGGCTGATCGTCTTTCTATCCCTAAGTGAGAGATTCTATAAGCACAAGCGGATTCTTTTTATTTCCTTAGACCACGGCAAGAATTTGTGAATATTTATGAGTTGATATTCTTGTTAGTTAACTCTGCAAGGATTGTGATAAGGCGTGGCGAGCCAATGTAAAAAAGGCAGCCTCTTTATGAAAATAAAACCCACCCGATCTGTGACTCAGGTTGGGTTTTATTTGTAGCCTACCTTAATTTGTCTGGGACTAAAGACTTAGTTGTTGTTGTTGTTGTTATTCTTGTTACTTTTTACTCAGGTATTTATTTCTATCAACAAAACCTAAAGTCATCTCACGCTCCCCTTCCAGTTTACAACAAATTTCAGTCCTAGGAGTGGTGTTTCGGTTACATGATATATTGTAAATTCAATGTTTGGTAACCTCGTTCAAATAAGCTGTTCATTAGCTTTAAATAATCCATGCTACTACGGAAATAAATCTGCTGTTATTCCTGGGGAATAAATCTCAGTCATTAGTCTTTGTTGAGATTCATGCATGAAAAACTTACTTCATTGCGATTCGCGCATGGAAAGGTTTGAACGGTTGGGATCGGAATAACAGCAGATAGGATGTAAATGAGTTATATACTGTGCCAACATGAGGTAAGCTGGCATTGTTTATTTAAATGATCATAAACTTCAAAATTCCACATGCAAATTAGTAAATAATCCCATTGATTGGCATCGGCAACATCATCTGGAAGAATTTGATGAACTGGTAATTCCACTACCTCTGTGTGGAAAATGAGTGTGCTTCTTCCTCGAAACAATCAGTTGTGTAGTCCTTACTCACCGACTTCCCGCGCATGTTTTATGAAACTAGCTATGGTTAAAGCGCTTGTGTTTTTTACAGACTAATGTCGTCATTTAGAGGATTTGGGGATCCCTCGACAACCTTGGCGATAACATATATTAGAATGTCAAGAGGAAGCGAATCAAAACCGCTCTCGGGTTTCTTGAAGCGTTGAGGATTTTCATCATGGCTGTTTAGATCAGAACTCATGTTTCCTTTGACTCTGTGTTGATACAGAGTCACGACTCTAAATGAGGGATCGTTCAAATTGGAAGAATTTGGATGTTAATTGTCACTACTACAAAAAAAGAGATTATACACGGACAATAAAGGAAGAGCTACACGGATTTCCTACCGTGTTTAAATCGAGGGTGTACGATTAGTTCAATAACTACACACGGACTTTTGGCCGTGTGCAATTTTAAAGATTCTACACGTATAACTTCACAAACAGCCGTGTACAAAGACCAGAATGTGTCGCGCTCCATTTACCGAGCTACACGGATATTACCTAAAAAACCGTGTACGATTCTTTTTGTACACGGACTTTTAACTAAAAAACCGTGTAGCTTGACTCTTTCTACACGGACATTTAGTTAAATGTCCGTGTAGCTCTCCTCTTTCTACACGGACATTTAACTAAATGACCGTGTAGATATCTTTTTTCTACACGGACTTTAGTTAAATGTCCGTGTAGAAAGTACATTTTTTTTTTTTTGTATTTTTTGTTTTTCGGCTAGCCTCCAGTTTTGCTAGCCATTTTTGTTACAGAACTATATATTCCAGATTTTCCAGATTTCATATAACAAGAAATCCATATTTTCCAGATTAGCAATAAATCCATATTAGCAAGAAATTCATATTTTTCATATTAGCCAGAAATCCATATGCAATAAATTATACAATATTCATATACACCAAATTATACAAAATTATGCAAATCCATATCGAGGATTACAAAATTCCATGGCAAACCACCTTGCCCACATGCACCGCACATCGTCGATCTGATCCCAAGAGTAATGATCTTGCTTTGTCACATTCTACAAAATTATAATTTGATAATAGTTAGTATTTCAGAAAAGGTAGATATCAATTGCTTATTATATAGGAAATTCATATGAAGTACATACCGCTTTTGGGAATTCGAATTGTATTCTTTCGACAAAGTCAAGCATGAATATCATCGTGTAATAAGCGCATTCCCAACTCTCCTTCTGTTGCGGGCTCTGAAATTTACATTTAGCGGCATTTGTTAGAATGACAATAATTTTTTTAACAAGATATGAAATTTCTAACTCATAAAGTGTGCTCACCAACAAGTACTTCCAATTCAACTTGCTTTTCTTGCCCGGGCCCGTCCTATCTGATCCTCCCTCTTTAATATATTTCACAAAAGCCCTTACAAAAGCGAGTGAATGTAATTAGCAAAAGTATAATTTGATATGATTGAAAGAAATGCAAACCTATAGAATTATTATTGCTTACTTATTCACAAAAGGCAAGATAACTTTGCTCTTGGCAGACGCGGTCTTTCCTTTGGGCTTACAAGAATCAACAATTATGCCCACATTTAGGTACGGCACAATGAGAATCAAGCACCAATGTTTGCTGTGGGATCGAGGAGAAGAATTATAGTACTTTAGCATATAAAAGTCACACGAGTATTTGCTATGATTGATGGTGTGATTTCATTTTTTTATGTTTTAACTTTTAATTCCTTTATACAATTCTTTAATTAAAATATAAACAACACATAAGTTAAGATTAGAACTAACTCCTCGTGGTATGGCATGAGAATGAATTTCTTCTCCTCCGCCTTAGCACGATGCATCGCAGAACACATGTACTCGATAGCCATATCCGGATAATATGTCGCTGCCGTACCACTCACTTTCTCGGGGTCCAGAAACACGCACAAGTTCTTCCTTTCAACCATCTCATCACAGTTTCGGACTAGCTTCCTGAAAACTCATCATATTGTAATTAGAATATATATTTGAGTTCTATACAATAATGAAATGAATGATAGAATGAAATGAATGATAGAATGAATGATAGAATGAAATGAATGATAGAATGAAACTCATCATCTCGTCACATGTGTAAAATGAAATGAATGATAGAATGAATTAAAAAGAGGCGACAATGATTATAAGTCTCAATTCAATATATTCATTTTTCATGTCTCAATTACAAGAATGTGTGAGCTTATTAGCCATCTGTTTAACATTTCTTAACGTCTCGAACTAATTATCCTCTCTCCCTCTATCTCTCTCGAATTGCTTAGGTTAAGAAACTTGAGCAGCGAATTAGGGTTTGCGGAGAGACCGTTGTCATGGCAGTATACAAGGGGTTTGGGGAACCAAAATTCAAAGGAGACATTATTATACGCTAAATAATTTTTAGTGGGCCTCGTAGCTGAGACCCAATTACATAGCTAAGGCCCAATTATTTTCAATATGCTACAGAGCTGGTTGGCTTGGGCTATGATTTGACGGCATTTACGGACCCAACCCGAGCGTTTGCCATCCATATTTGTACCATATTTTCATTTTCTAATATCTGTCAAAAGAAACAGGCCCATTACTAACCAGATGTTGCTTGTAAAACTTTATTGATTTCATGTTTTGCAGAAGATTTTAAAATAAAAATAATTTGCAGAAAATCTACGGTGAGGCCGACATTTTTATTAATATCCACAGTTAATTACAAATTAATAAATATACTCAGAATTCCTGAGATTTTCCAAAAATGTCCAAACTGGCCACAAAATGGCTGGTTTCCTCCTCTCCAGAAACTGGCCATTTTGTTCTGATTTTTTTTTTTTTTGAGAGACACTATGAAGAGCAAGATAATGAAATTTAACACTGAAAAATCGAATTTTTGTTTAAATTATTTGTTAGATTACTTCTTTTGATTTATAATTAGCATATTTATACTAAAATACACTATATTACTTGAAATTACATTAAATTACGCTAAATTACTTGAAATTATGTTAAATTACGCTAAAATACGGTAAATTACACTAATTTCGCTAATTATAATGAAATACGGTAAATTACGCTAAACTACACAAAATTACGCTAAATTAGGCCGATTTTGTGCCATCTTTCATAAATCATGAAAAATAGTAAAAAATTCCAAAAATAGTAAAAATTGGTATTCTACAAGTTCATTATATAACTAATTTACTGAGTTACTTAGATTGAATAATAGAAATGAAAATCTTAATTGGAAACTTCAACTCGAGTTTTGAGACTCTTCCCTTTATTTTTTGGCAATTATGAATTTTGGAATCTAGCATTGCTAGCACAGCCGCATGCGTATTTTCGCAAGCTTTCCGAAAAGTGGTCATTTGCTGAAATCGGACACTCGAGCGCCGTTTTATGACCGTTTAAAGTTTCGTCGTCCTTTTTCGCCTTCTCAGTAAATATATCATCCATATTCATATGTAATTACCGTATTTTAGCGTAATTTAACATAATTTAGCGTAATTTAATGTAATATAGTGTAATTCAACATAATTTCAAGTAATACAATGTATTTTAGTATAAATATGCTGATTATAAATCAAAAGAAGTAATCTAACAAATAATTTAAACAAAAAATTTGAATTTTCAGTGTTAGATTTCATTATCTTGCTCTTCATAGTGTCTCTAAAAAAAAAAAAAAAATCAGAAACCGGAAACAAAATGGCCGGTTTTCATAAACCGGCCATTTTGTGGCCCGTTTGGACATTTTTAGAAAATCTCACGGATTCTGGTATATTTATTAATTTGTAATTAACTTTGGATATTAATAAAAATGTCGGCGGTGAGGGGACTCGTGATTAAATTAAATTACAATTTTTAATTGATAAGCGCTTCGATTCTTACGGTGCTACGTGTATTCTGAAGCTGCAATACCTGGAGCGCGGCACCCGACTATATAAATATAATTCGTAAATAAATTGTTTTTTTTATAATAATTTAATATATATAAAAAATATTTGTTGAAAGCAAACAAAAAACTCATAAATTCTGTGAATAATACATAATTAATTATTTATTGTCGTAAAGTTTGTAAATTTTTACAAATAATTAAAATTTCTAAATATCATTAATTTATCTTCTCGGTCAAAAAGATAATGAAAATGGGGAAAAAGTCTTTGATTTAGCCGAATTTTTTTTTAAAGCTGCCGACAAAGTAATATTTATTGGCATATTCACGCATTGACCGTTATTTGTATTTATCAAAGACATATCATATCCTGCATTGAAATTTGAGTCTGACCATGACAATTTAATAAAAAACAGCGGTTGAAAAAAAGAAACTGTGGCTGTATTAAAAATAAAATTCTGATTAAATCGTAATTATTTGAATTAATTTTATTTTTACGATAATAAAAATAAAAGTTTCGGTTGATTTAGTGGTTTGCTTGAGATGAGCTCATAATTAGCTTAAGATAATAAAAAACAAAACTCTTGTAACTCGTGGTTTGCTTGAGATGAGCTCATAATTAGCTTTCTCAATTCTAACTCGGCTTATGAAGAGCGAAATCAAAGTTTGACTCAGCTCAACTCATACTGACTCATATAAGTAATAAGCTCTACTCGTTAACAAATTAGTTCGACCCAGCTCATAATTGACTCGACTAATATCCGCTTGTTCTGACATGAATTGAGCTTAAACTTTACTTAATTCGTCTCGTTTATAGCCGACATTTTTATTAATATCCAAAGTTTAATACAAATTATTATTTATGCCCAGATTCTGATTCAATATCGAAAAATGCCCAAGCTGGCTAGAAAATGGCCGGCTTAGTTTTTTTTTTTTTTTTTAACCGCAAAAACTCTATAAAAATGCCTTTTCTTCTCTCTCCTCCACACAATTCACTCAACTCACAAAAGAGAAAGGGAGGAAGGGACAGAGAGAAATATAAGGCGATTTGTGAGGCGAAAAGGCCGATATTTGAAGGGTCCAAAAGGATGTCCAATCGTGGCCCAGCGAGAGGAGGATCAAGTAGTGATCGATGTAAAAAAGAGGAAAAGAAGAACAACGGCCCGTATGCCGTGATCCCCGGAATTGTGTGACATGTAAGATGGGGGAATGGAGTAGACGACATGGTTGGTATGAAATTTCAGACGATGACTTTGTGGAAAACCCCTACGGCTTTGGTTTGAAAAAGAAGAAGGTTGATCCAGAGCCTCCAGCATCGGACGATAAGTTTGTTCCGGGTACTGGTAAGGCTACCACATCGTCTGCTGTGACTGATCCAGATCCAGCAAATTCCGATGATGATTTTGTTCCATGCACTTTCAAGGCTCGTTGTAAGAAGTAGACTTGTTTAGAATTCATGTTGTATTAGTATGATTTAAAATTTGAATGCATTTGAGTTTGGTTCTAAAAATTAGTATTTTATTGTAGTTTGATGAATTAGGTTGTAATTTCTTTGAGTATTAATTAATTTCATTACTTCTTATTTAGTAGTTCCGTACAAAATAATAAAGTACACACAAATTGCAAATAGAGTCCACACAATTTTACAACATGCATATAAATCACCTATTACTACTACGTCTAAAATTTAATTCCCGAAATAAACCACTTGCGAAAGATGCCCTACGAGATGGCTTTAGTTGCTCACTAGATGGCTCGGCTTGGGTTCCAGATGGCGCTGCTTCGCTTGTAGATGCCCTTGTTGCACGTCTAGTAGTGGACCTCCTCGGTTGGATCCCAAATGGCTCCCCTTGCACCCCAACCGCCTCTCTTCCTATGACAACTGCCTCTCCCATTGCTTCGGCATACATAGCAGTTGCATCTAAACGGCTTGTAGCTGTGCTACGCCGTGACCCTCCGGACCCACTTCCCGACGCCATTACTCGCTCATTTTCTGCCGCATTTGCTGCGTTTCTTGCCTCTGCATTTGCATGTGTTACTTAGTAAGTTGGTATAAATTGAAAAGAAAAATAATTTTGGATGAATGTTACATACCTCTTCATTGCCTATCGGAAGTGGAACGGTGAGGCTGATGCCCCATTCGTCTACCTTCCATTTCATCCATCGTCATTACACGACGAATGTGTTTTCGCCTCCCCTTCCTAATCCAACCACTACTCGGAAGGATTCTGTCTCCAGTATTAGCAGGCCAGTCTCCTATATTGCCAATTGGATTGAACACATGGTTCCAAGTACTTTCAAGATAGTTCACAGTATACCAATCTGCAACAAAGTTGTCATCCTGCCAGTTTCGGTTAAGGCAAACAGCTAAGACATGAGCGCACGGAATATAAGTTAATTGGATACCTCTGCAAGTGCATTTCATTTGTCTGTCGGGACCGCGTGTCACAATATACATGAACTCCTTGTGAGTGGGTTCCATGTTGCCCATGTCGCTACGGGTGCAAGGAACGTACTCATTTAGAGATGAAACTTGGTACTGACCTTGGCCGTGTGTGTAACGCACAAACCGCATTTTTGAATCTTTCACCCAACGTTCTTTGATCTTCTACAAAAACCGGTCAGAAAGAACCTGCCCCTTGTCTTTTAATTCCATTGCTCGCTGTCGCCGCTGAACAAACCATCTGTTGCACGTGTAGAACGTGCACAAACAGGCAATCTACGACTCGTTCGGAAGACATTGTTGAGTGACTCGGAGCCGTTTGTTGTCATGATACCAAACCGGTATCCTTCGTCACAGGTTTGGAAAATCTTCTCATAATTGGACGGCTCCATCGCATCACTAGGACGTACTTTGCCCACCCTCTTTAAATATGCATTACACTTCGGATTTAGCTGCACAAAAACAAAGGGGTGTTATTTCATTTTCATAAAATTCTTATAAAATAATTAAACGAAATGTTATAAGTTAGACATACATGAGCAAACTCTTCGAACATCTCTTTCAACCTTCTCGGCTTCTTCCTCCTTGCTCCTTTCCTGAACCTCCATCCGTACCACTTGTCTCCTCCACAGTTCTGGACCAGGTTGTCAGCAACATGCTGCATACAATACATGTGCACAAAAAGCTCGGGAGGCCATCCATATTCAGCTGTCAGTGCAGCTTTGATCCCCTTGTGCTGGTCCGATATAACACATACAAATTTACTACATCCGAGCACTTCATTCCTCAACCACTGCAAGAAAAAACCCCAATTCTCAGTATCCTCCTGCCGCACAATTGCAAATGCAATAGGCAACAATTGGTTCTCGGCATCGTAGCCGCAAGCTATCAAAAGCCTCCCCTCATATCGCCCAGACAAGAAGCAGGCATCTATGCTGATCACTGGTCTCAAGTACTGAAAAGCTGCAATGCATGTACCAAAAGCCCAGGCTACAGCTCTGAACTGGGCAACACCTGGCATGATTTGTCTTGTTTCTTTATTCCGTACCGGGCTGGTCAGAAATTGGTGGGTAGAGCCGGGATTATTGTTGCAAATTGCCATCAACAGTGGTCTCAGCAAGCTGTATGAAATCTCCCAACTCCCAAATTGTCAGGCTATTGCAAGCTCACGGCCCCTCCACAGTTGGTTGTATTTATGTGTCACATTGTTGTACACAGCCAAAACAATGTCTGCCACCATCCGGATGCTCATACACGGGTCGTTTTTAATGCTGTTCTCAATGACATCGGCAATGAGTGATGCCGTCAGACATTCGTGGTCGTCCCTCGTGTGCTCAGTCCTACATGTGTGAGGCCTGTCTTGCTTAGTTATAACCCATGCGTCTGCACATCCCGTCGGCTTTGCCCGAAGCTCATAATGGCAATTCGGGTCCTTGCACACCAGATGAATCCGATCCCTGTCACTTTTCTTCGATCTGAACTCCTGATTTACTTTTATATGGTGCTCTCTGATCTTCTTCATTAGATCTTCTTTGCTTTTAAAAAATTGGTTCGCAGTCAGCTCACCTTTGTACTCAATCTGTTGCCCATAATAACCAATATCTGCTTCTCTAAACTCAGAAACATCATTGAGGTCTGGGAACGGGTGCGTATCAGTCCGGCCACTAAGCGGCCCTTCAGCTGTTTCAACCGGCCCGTCTTCACCACAACCTTCCACATGATCCGAATCCCCCCACATTTCTCCCTCAAATTTATCCCCACTCCTCAGATCGTCCTCCGGTATTTCATTAATATCTTCAAAGTCCGGGCAGGTTGCTGTTAGTGTTATGATCTAGAAGCCAACCATTTATGGATGTATTCTATGTTTTGTTCATGAAATGAAAGAATCATTTTGTTCCTTGAGTATTTAATTACATTATAGATTTTTCGAGTTGAGGACTTGAAATGTAGAACTCTATAATAATATAACGAATACTCTAAATGTCCATAATCTTGGTAATTAAAAGGGAACACTATTTACCGGTACGAGATTAGTATGTGGATTAAATGATGATCATGTTCTACGGATCATATGGTAAGGAGCTACCAATTTAATCACATAAATACCTTATGGAGATCAGGGGATTGGACATGACCCAAGAATGAAACATAACATGGATTGTGTTAATGTCATTAATGTTTCATTTGTGTCTTGAATTCTTTGGTATGAGATGATTATTTTTCCTACATGAGATATATGTATCTGTAGGTGTTGTCCAACGCTGACCGTAACTGGCAGCTATACAGATAATATCTCAATATGTGTGTCTTGTGCGGAGGAAAAGATATTTATCAAGAATACCAGTGTCCCTCATATTTCATATGTGAGTGATGATATCTTCGGGCCCCTTGATGAAGTAATAAAGTATGCATGCAATTATGATCAATGAGTTTGATCATTATTTACTGAATTACTTGGAATCAAGAAAAGAATAAATTTGCAAGGATGACACTCTCCTACCTTGGATTTATTCCTGATATCATGTGACACGTGAATTGACACAAGCAATTAAATATTGCTTTAGGATCGTGATGTTGATTGGTTCATATCATCTTTATCTGTTGAGTAATTATAATGCATATTGCTAGGTGCCGCTTATAATTTATAGAATTAAAAGAAGTTTTGATTCTATTGTCAACACGATATAGATCCTACGAGGTCACACCCAAGAGAGAAAACGAAACAAATAAAAGTGTCATGGAGATGACTAACTTGATCTTAGAATAAATTTATTACATGTTGGACATGGTATACAAATTTATTTCTCAACAAAATTGAGCAAATACAATTAACTGTAACAATTGTCGGGTGGGCCAAAAGTTGGCATAAATGGCAAAAACGAAAATGGCATAAATAGAAATTGGCCCAAGCCCAATATAACATTAAATGGAGAAGTCCATTTGATGAAATGGTTTGGAATAAAGTGGGATAAAGGTACATCTAATGGAGAGCTCCATTGGATGGCAAAAGTAAAAGTTGCTTTTGTCATGTTTAAATCTAGCCATCCATTGTGGTTGAGATGATTAAAACATACCCTAACTTCACACTATAAATACCCCACCTTTTTCCAAACCCTAGCCACATTTTTCTAATCCCTCTCTTCTTCCTTCTCTTGCAAGAAAAATGGAAAAACATTTTTGTAAGAAGATGTGAAAAAGAGAAGAGTTTTTGCAATTTTGTCTCCACCATTTTTGCTCATGTGTTGAGCACAACTTCTACACTAAAATTAATAGTTAATTGAAGAGGTAGAAGCTAAGGTTAAGTTAGATTCTTGGTTGATTACCTCTAGCAAGGGAAAGACAAGAGTTTCGTTTAATCTCGGGTGGATACTCGTAGAGGCTTCGTGCGTTCGAAGCGGGTGTCATTTCGAGGCCGACTTGGAGAAGTGAAGGCTCGACAAGGAGGCAACAACCCTACATCTCAAGTCCCTACTTCTTGGTTTAGAGACTAAGATTTGAGGTATAAAGATTAAACAAGTTAAAATGCTAAATACGTTTCATCGTTAGTCAAATAAGTAGATCTATGTTGGTTTCTTTGAGTTAAATTTTTGAAATTTGCTCTTGCATGAAACTTAAATTTACTTCAGTTGCATCGTCTACTGGTGCCGGTCTGGGGTAAGGTGATACTGGAGGTAACGGTAAAGGCGCCACATTTACGGATCTAGGTGGGGTTGAAACTGAGTGTCTTGGTCTGCCTCGATGGTGTCTAGGTGGGGATGAAACTGAGTGTCTTCGTTGGGGTGCTGGTGGAGTGACGTAGTTGTAGGTTTCTGGGTCAGGGTCAATTAAAGGAAGCTCACGTCTGTATGTTTCTGGTTGTGGGGTATAATGTGGTGCCGCTGATCCAGAGCCCGAACTTCCAACTCCGGGCTCTACCGGAATTCTTCTGGCAAAGATTTCTATTAGAAAATTCCCTTCGGACCTCAAATAACCGAACATGCCTCTCCACGTACTCTCATCTACCAGTTTCGCAACCATCCATTTCCCGCTGGAGGGATGGCAATATCGGGTTGCCAATTCTAGGTTCCACCTTTCTGGGTTGTAACCGGTGTGTGTGTAAACTATGGATTTCAGGTCCAAAAGTGAGATGTCATCTGGAATCATTAATGAATGAGCTGCATCTTTGTTGTAATAAGCCCCGTGTGCATTAGTAAGCATCTTCCCACCATAGTGTAATGAAATAAAGGCCATGATAAACAAACTACATTTTAGAAAATGGTAAACAATTGTCAGGTTACTAAATGGTAAACAATTGTCAGTCAGGTTACTAAATGCTAAACAATTGTCAGGTTCCCCGAAATAAACAATTGACAGATTACTACTTCTTTTGGGTTTAGGGTTTAGGGCTTAGGGTTTTGGGTTTTGGGTTTTGGGTTTTGGGTTTTGGGTTTAGGGTTTTTTTAATTAAATTTAATTTTTTTAATAATATAATTAATTATTCTATAAAATTAAAAAATAAAAAAAAAAATAATAAAAAAAATTACCTTAACAGTGATTCGCTGATGAGCCTCGGGGTGTGTGCCCTTGGGATGAAAGGGTGCCTTTTTATAGAGTTTTTGCGGTTAAAAAAAAAGAAAAAGAACTAAGCCGGCCAGAAAATGCCCGGCTTAGGGAGGGAGTAAGCCGGCCATTTTTCGATATTGGGTCAGAATCTGGGCATAAATAATAATTTGTATTAAACTTTGGATATTAATAAAAATGTCGACGTTTATAGCCCTCAACGGCCGTATGTATAGCCTTTTCCGGTCTATGCATTTTGATCAGCCGACATTTTTATCAATATCCAAAGTTTAATAGAAATTAATTAATATACACAGATCTGTTGGGAAGTTATAAAAATATCCGTACCGGTTATTTTCTGGCTGGTACCAATTTAATTTATTACCGACCGGAAAATGGCCGGTATCCAATTTTTTTTTTTAATACAGTACCGGCCATTTTCTGGCCAGTACTTTTTTTTTTTTAGAATGGGCATAGCATAGTTGGCTAGAAGAAAAAGTGTAGGAAATTCGGATTGAAGTTTGCACTCG
Organism: Carex littledalei; assembly: GCA_011114355.1. Lineage (NCBI taxonomy): Eukaryota > Viridiplantae > Streptophyta > Magnoliopsida > Poales > Cyperaceae > Carex > Carex littledalei. The sequence continues at coordinate 8,020,765 of CM022099.1, read as the reverse complement.
GTTTGGCTTAAGATCAAACAAATGAATTTGGTTGGTACATCGGTTGCATGTATCGGTGCATCATCGATATTTTTGCAATGAAATATCGATGTTTTATTAGCCGGGTAGTGCTAAAAAAACATCGGTGCGTCGCTGATATTTTTGTAATGAAACATCGATGTTTTATTAGACTTAGCATTAGCAATTAAGCAGGGTAGTGCTAAAAAAATATCGGTGCGTCGCTGATGTTTTTGTAATGAAACATCGATGCACTTCTGTCGTCGTTAGGCCGTGCATAAAGCATCAGTACTCAATTTTAGAATGCTGGTTATTGTCAAATTAAATTCACTAACCGCATACGAACACTAAACTTTAGTGTCATACGACACTGTAAAAAAAACGTAGTTTAGTGTTCGCATGCGGCTAGTGAATTTAATTTGACAATAACCAACATCCTAATAAAACATCGATGTTTCATTACAAAAAATCAACGATGCACCGATATTTTTTTAGCACTACCCGACTAATACATCGATGTTTCATTGCAAAAACATCGATGATGCACCGATACATGCAACCGATGTAACACATGCATCCAACCAAATGCATTTGTTTGATCTTAGCCAAACCGAGTGCAAACTTCAATCCGAGTTTCCTACGACTTTTTCTTCTAGCCAACTATGCTATGCTCATCCTAAAAAAAATTAAGTACCGGCCAAAAAATAACCGGTACTGTATTAAAAAAAAAAATTTGGGTACCTTTCCGGCCGGTAATAAATTAAATTGGGTATCGGCCAAAAAATGACCAGTACAAATATTTTTATAACTTTCCAGCGGACCTGATATATTAATTAATGAGGAGGGTTCCACTGCACCCTCTTTTGGTGCACCTAATGTGCACCCAAAACTCATATTTTCATTTTGAAAGTTCAAATAGTCGATTCGAACCTTCCAATTTGTTCTTCATATTAAAATGTGCTTGGGACCAAAGTTTACATTTTTTGGAAATTTTTTACTATTTTTCAGAATTTTTTATTAAACTAAACAATAATTTGAAATTCAGCAAAGTGATGATTTTCAAAAATTCTGAAAAAATAGTAAAAAATTTCCAAAAAATGTAAAATTTGGTCTCCAAGCACATTTTAATATGAAGAACACGTTGGAAGGTTCGAATCGACTATTTGAACTTTGAAAATAAAGATATGAGTTTTGGGTGCACGTTAGGTGCACCAAAAGAGGGTGCATTGGAACCCTCCTCTTAATTAATTTCTATTAAACTTTGAATATTAATAAAAATGTCGGTTTGATCAGACACCAACGCATTTGCATGGACCGGAAACTAAATCTTCCATGAGAAAATGAGCAATCTCATTAATACCCCGCCAGCAAATTTGAGGGCAGTTTAGATACCTCCAATAATTATAATATCAATGTACATAATATCATAAAAAGATAATTATGTTTTTAAGTGAAGTATCTCTTCATTCAATACATGTTTAAAAAGGAGAGTTTAAATGTGTTCGTTTTAAACTTTAATAACTTAAAGATTAAAATTTAATTGTTAAAATAAAATTATTACATATAATCTAAATCGTTTTTTCAATACACATGTAAAAAAATTACAATATACTTTATTTTGATTGATATCTAGAACTTGCAAATATATACTAACGTGGATAGTTTATTGATTTAATATTTTAACCCATTGATCACATAAAAATAAAAATAATAATTTTATATACACAAAGAAAATAATATATTTCATATTCAGTGATTTTATCCAAAAATAAGGGTTCTACATTTTTTGTTATTAAAAACAATAAAAAATAGATGTATAACGATGACACAAAAAGTGAGTTCTATATTTAAAACTCTCTTCTTTAAAAAAATAATATATTGAAACTCTTTTGAGTGCACTCATATTAATTTGCAATTTTTTTTGTGCCTTTCCATATTATAAATAGATGCCGTTCCGACATTTTTATTAATATCCAAAGTTTAATAGAAATTAATTAATATACTCAGATCCGTTGGGAAGTTATAAAAATATCTGGACCGGTCATTTTATGGCTGATACCCAATTTTTTTTTTTTTTTTAGGATGGGCATAACATAGTTGGTTAGAAGAAAAAGTCGTAGGAAACTCGGATTGAAGTTTGCACTCGCTTTGGCTAAGATCAAACAAATGCATTTAGTTGGATGTGTGTGTTACATCGGTTGCATGTATCGGTGCATCATGATGCACCGATACACGCACCGATAAATGCATTTGTTTGATCTTAGCCAAACCGAGTGCAAACTTCAATTAGAGTTTCCTACGACTTTTTCTTCTAGCCAACTATGCTATGCTCATCCTAAAAAAAAAAAAATGAAGTACCGGCCAGAAAATGGCCGATACTGTATAATTTTTTTTTTTGACTACCGGCCATTTTTCGACCGGTAATAGATTAAATTGGGTACCGGCCAGAAAATGACCGGTACGGATATTTTTATAACTTCCGGATCTGGTTATATTAATTAATTTCTATTAAACTTTGGATATTAATAAAAATATCGGGATGCCCTTGGACCAATCTGTAATTTCAAAATTAGAAATCTTGAACACCCAATCCTAAGTTTAGAATATTATTCCTGGCTTTCAAAATGACCCAAGTTATCTTAAATTTTTGTTGTTTATAAGAGGATTATTAAGGAAATAGTATAAATATATCCCCAGGAAAGCAACAAAACACCAAAATCGACACAAACCCTCCAATTTAGAATAAAGTTTTTCGTGAATTTGAATGAATTTACAATACAGGGTTAGACCTAACGAACCAAAATTGATCAAGGCAAAACTTTGAAGGGTCTTAAAGTAAAAAAAGCATAGGGCACTAATGTAATATAAACAGAATTCACATCACCTCAGGTTACCTGACTCAAGCAAATTATGATCGGACGGTTCTTTTAACATGACACGAATCTCAAAACAGGCCCCCACAGTCTCCGTAGGCACCGGATTGAGTTTGGTCCAGATAGAATTAATCTGGGCCGTCCGTTTCAATTTGCTTGAGTCAGGTACCTGGGAGGATACGGATCCATATAAACAGGTCTGAAGGTCATTCTAAGTAAAATTCGTACTTTTGTGAGGGTATACACGCAAAGTAACTAGACTAGAAATCTCAGGATTCTTCTCTTTTCCCACGTTCCCTTCCCTTGCCCCTTTGCCTCTCTTTCTCTCCAAGCAAAAGAAACAAGTAAAAAAATAGAGAAAATAGGGTAGTAAAGCAATGGATACACCAACGCCGGAGCAGATCGAAACTTTCGTTGGTATCACCGGTGCCTCAGGTGCCATCGCTGCTCAGAAACTCCAGGTACAATTTCAATAATTTGGGCCTTTTCGGTGCCACTTATCGTGAAATTGGTCATATTAGTGTTGATTGAGTCGGATTTCGTGTTTTGGTCTAAAAATCTGGGGTCTTAGTTTAGGTGAGGGTCACTTTTGGTCGAATTTTTGGATATCACTTCAGAAATACGTGGCATTTATTAGATTTTCCGTTATCTTTTATTTTTATTTTCTATGTAGTTGTGCTAGAGAGTTCGCCTTGGGAAAAAAACACCCTTAGTTGAAATTAGAACCTCTTTTGATTTAATTTCTGGATTTTGAGGATCAAAGTTCTAACCACTCACTGTTTAAGAGAAACAATTATATCTTTTGTTGAAGATCAGGATTTGTTTTCTAGTTTATAGATTCATTTCTACTTCATTTTTTGGGTGAATGCTCAATTCAAGGCTACTGATTGAGTTAGAGTTTGTTATTTATAGAAAAAGGGACAGCTTTCTTAAGCTAGAACTGGGTTTTGCAAACAAAGTTGTAGCCTGGTGTATGCAACTACAAAAAGATGCATTATAGCTTTAAATATCTTAGTTTTATTTTAGATAATTACTCTGCATATTGTCATGTTTATTTAACAAGGTTAGTGTGGCAGCAATTGATCATATTAGTGAACTTGAAAGCTCTAGTTGAAGTTTGACAGTTGTTATCTTGGCAATAAGCAAAATGGAAATAATGGCTTGAATTCCAAGAGGAACATATAACCTTTCTTTGGTTGGAAGTGGTGAAATTGATTGCTTGTGATTAGAATGAAAATATGTTTGTCTCCTGCTTACCTCCAGAAGATAACTGTTGTTCCCATGAAACTCGGAACTTGCTACTGTAAGGAGAAATAGCTAAACTGACTAGGAATTATTGCCACTATCCTCAATAAAATATGTGCTACGTAGGTACAAGGAATTATGAACCTAGTTCTGATCTTATTTTCCATCTCATATGAAGGATTTGTCTATACATCGGGTCTTGTTTCTAGTTATATAAATCTATCATACAGAATTATTAGATTGGAGCTGACTTAAGTCAAATAACTTGTTTTTGGAATTGATGCTGATATCAGTCTTCACATAGACCTACTTATTAGATAGAAAAGATATCAGCTATTCATAATTATTTGATGAACCGCCTGTTTTGTAGGAACACCATGGAGACCTTAATGCTGCTGTTAATGCATACTTCAATGAAGGAGACAGAACTAAGTATACATCTTTCTTCATTTCTTATTTGCTCGGTTATTAAATCATAATTTTTTTAATTTAATTCCACCACATCGATAATTTTTTTACTGAATTTGAGTTTTATGATTTCAGTAACACAAACCAAAGAAGCCAACCACTACCTGATGAATCTGAGATGGAAATTGATGACCCGGTAGATGTACCTATCCCAAGGTCAACTTTTCTATCAGCTCATGAAGAGATAAACCCATTTTCCATCCTGAACAACTTTCCTGGATTTCGCAACCCCATGATGGGTCCCACTGCCCATGATTTCTTTGCTCGAGACTCAAGGGTTTCACAACCAAGGGTGTCCAGAGAGATTCCAATCGAGGTGAAAGATGATAATTCCCATGTTCAAGTGGGTCCTTCTAACACAGGTCCCGCAATAGAAGAGGTGACAGGCAATGATTTGCCACCACACTATGGGCCTGAGATACATCCTACGGTCATAGTTGATGAAAATGATGATGTAGTGAATGTGGATGGTGGTAATAACAGCGGAAGGCTTCATCATGTGGATCCTTCCCCATCAGCTCCTATTGTTGCTGATGTCACTGATTACAACAATGACATAGAGGAGCAAATGATACAGGCTGCTATTGAAGCATCAAGACGAGATGCTATGGGTCATTCTGAAGAGGCCTTTGATGTAAATGCTTCTTGTTTTTCAATTCATTGTTGTTCCTTTTTTAGCGCATATTACTTTTTCCCTCAATATATATTTGTTTTTTGATTGATCAGAGACCTGCTGGTGACAGTGAGATTGCACGAGCTGTTTCTTTATCCGTGCAGGTTCTTCTTCTTCTCCTCCCTTTCCAAATTCATATTTCTTTTCTCTAGGGTTATGTATGTTGTGTTACTAACTGTAGAAAACCACGAAAAGTGTAGTTGCCCCGTCAAAAGAAATTGTCCATTGGGGGGGGGGGGGACTTATTAAAGGAAACTAATAGTATTTATTTATTTTGTTAGAGTGTGACAGATCTTTGTATATGAACTGTTAATTTTACTTGTGCAAATTGCATTCTTGTTGATATGTACATATTATTTTGGTTACTCTAGGCAGCTGAACAAGAGGGAGCATTGCATGCACAAGGAGTTGCACTTGGAAATAACTCTCCTGATCTTCCAGAGAGAGAAATTAGAAATGCTCGTCGAGTTATAGATCCTAATGGAAGGTAGATTGAACTATTGCTATCATTATCATGGTACTTTCTTTCCTAAATACACCCACCCACTTTTCGTCCTTAATTTTCAGAAGCCACCCATGCTATGATTGGTATTTCAAAAGATACTGATTTCCAGGTGGGAAATGAATAATTCTTGACAAATTTGACCAATACATTACTTGTTTTTTGACTTTTGTTAATTCGAATACCCTTTCATCAGATAAGATACTAGGGTTGGTGTCTAGAGGTGGACATAAATGAGATGGTTAATTAGAGAAAGAATAGAGGCGAGAAAATTCAAGAGGATGCAATCATTTCTGTAGAGGATAAAATTATTTCTGTTAGTTGTAGTGTAAGGTCAAAATGTTAGAAATCATCTTGATTCCTAATTTAAGCAGAAGAGGTCCTTTGATTCATCTGTAGTTTAGTGGTGTTTTATGTTTTGCAAATTCTATCAGGGTCTTGTGTTCCTAAGATAATTAGAGTTTTGCCCGTGTTGCAAATATTCCTTGTTGTTGCCAGAGAATCAGAACTTCCTCTGCTTGAACACTATTGGTACTGGCAGTCATTTTATTGCTTGATTCACAGGTTGCCTACGCAAAAGGTTGGCCCGTCTAGTTCAGTTGGTCAGGAAAACGAGTCAGACCAAGAGGAGACTGAGGAAGTAGAGGAGGTACCTCTAGTGAGGCACCGCTATCCTACAAGAGGTGCCTCAAGAAATGTGCAGTATGTAGAAGATCTCGACAGCCCACCTTACAGTCCCCCGCCTCAAAATGCACGTGCAGGTCGTCGTCAGATCGACGGTCATGATTTCCCTTCAGATGAGGTGGATGAAAATCTCGTGCCTTGCCTGGCTTAGGCTTTGTTTCTTTGTTTGATTCTTTCATCTGGAGGTTGAAATTAACTGCTGCTCTTTTTCTTTTAATTAAGTGGGGAGGTTTGTCGAACATGGAGCATGATGAAGCAATGATGCTGGAGGCCGCGATGTTTGGCGGAATCCCAGACGGGGCTGCATATCGTTTCTCGTACCCACAATTTGGACCTGGAGGTAACAATGGGTATCCAGTAGTGGCACCGCGGGCCCCATCTCCTGGACTTACAGAACAGCGGTTATTGAGGGAGCAGCAGGTTTGATTTGATAGAATGCCTATATTTTGTTTTGGTCCTCTTTTGTTGATTTCTTAAAAAGAATTTGCTACAGGCAGGGCAGGCCCTACACTAGAGATTAATTTAAATAAAGCCCGTAATTTTTCCAAACAACAGAGCAAACTGGTCCTTTACTTTCTTTGCAAAGGTGGAGAATGAGATGGTTTTACTGCTAGAAGCTCTCTACATTGTGTTTGTAAAATTAATAATAATTGGAATATTTAGCGTTATCTTTTTTAGGGGCACGCTCGAGAGATTTTATTGAGTTTTCTATCTGAGTGCTTAAAATTATTGCTTGGATCCAATTTAAAGAAAATGCAAGTTCTTGTTGTCATTTCCTTTTAGTTAATTATCGTGTTTTAAAATGTAATGCTATTATTGGAAGGACTACAAGATGGTGGGGATCATTTCAAATCTCTTTAAAATGTCAGAACTTTTGCAATAATAAAACATGGGCACTGTTTTGCAATCTATTGACACTAGACTCTTTCGGAAGAATCTCCTTTATCCGAATGTGTTAATGCTTTTGTAGGACGATGATTATCTGGCAGCGCTACAAGCAGACCGTGAAAAGGAGTTGAAAGCAATACAGGAGAGGGAAGCCGAGCTCCAGAGGCAGAAACTTCTAGAAGAGGAATCCCGAAGGAAACAACTCGAGGAGGAGGTTGGTCAAATATATTATTAGTTTTGAGTCTCCTTGGAATTTACCATTGACCCCTCTAACAAATAGTTGTTGTGGTGAACAGGAGTTGGAAAGAAAGCTAGCGGCAAAAGAGGCATCTTTGCCGCAGGAACCATCACCTGAAGATGAGGGTGCAATCACACTGTTAGTACGCATGCCAGATGGAAGCCGTCATGGCCGCCGCTTCCTTAAATCTGACAAGCTTCAGGTCTATCACTAGACACCAAAAAACAAAACTAAAAAAAAAGAAAGATAACGAAAAGTTAAAAGAGTTTTAGCTCATTGTTCTTCCTTTTCTCTATGCAGACCCTTTTTGATTTTATAGATGTTGCAAGGACTGTGAAGCCTGGCACCTACAGACTGGTAAAATTTCTCATCTCACAAGTTTTGTGATAATTTTTTTTTAAATCTTTACCAACTTTATATGCTAATAGTGTCATGACTTACTTTTTTCTTTTTTGAAACTTCTATTTAAAGAGCTTTAAAGTTGTTCAATTTCCCTACTTTATTGAACATATTTTATTTTAGTTTTTGTTTTGTTCTCTTTGTTTTCAAACTTGCACTTAGTATAATAAAAATATGGTTCTTCCAAGATTCATGAGGTCTATCGTTGACATGCATTTGATGAAATATTTCATGTATGTTCAATTTGGCAGGTGAGAACCTACCCAAGGCGTGCATTCACAGATGGAGAAACAGAACTCTCATTTAATGACCTTGGCCTGACTACCAAGCAAGAAGCTTTGTTTCTTGAAACAATCTAGACATAAAAAAAATGTAGGAAAAAAAAAATTTATCTTAAAAAATCTCATGTTATTATGGTTAAAATGTAACTTTTATTCTCTCCTTGTTTTAAAGTTATCTAGGAAAGAAGCATTGGTGCGTGGTGCATCTTTAGCAACCATGTTTAGACTACTTTCGTGGTTGATTTGATACTTAAATTTGGATAGATTGGAAGAAAGATTGTACATACCACAAAATGATTTGCAGTAGTTACATCTCTGTTTTTTATTGTTTCTTAAACATCCGACCATTCATTTTTTACACTCGCATAGTACGTCCGGAAAACTCGTGATTTCTAAAGAGAATAATTCAATAGATATGTTTTAAAATTGAAACTATTTATCAGGCAATATGTATCTTTAGGTTGTAGGTTCGAAATCTCAATGGGGAAATTTCTTGTTGATATTATAGTTGGATGGTTTGACCATCCAACTTTTACTCGAAAGAAAAAAAAAATAAGCATTCAACATTCAGAATAAGGTGGTACCATAGTTGGCTAGAAAAAAGGTTCTAAACCTGAATACTCAAAGGTACTTTGTTGATGACTAGGTGCTGAAGGGGTTCTCTTGCCTTACCACATCTACAAATTGAATTTGTAGACTTATCTAATGCAACCATTGGTTTGTAATGGGACTTTCTTCCTTTAAATTGCGTCTAATGAAATTGTCCAGCATTGCTTTTGCTTCTGATCAATGAAGTTTGCATTTTTGCTTCAGATGTGGGTATTCGTTCCGATTAGAGGATTAAGCGTCTTTAGTCTTGAATTCTTTTCAAGAGGTCCCTGTCATTAGTTCTAAACTAAAGTACTTGTGCAAAATCAGAGTTGCATTGAGCAATATGAGCTCTAAGATCTTTGATATTTGATTCATGAAGTTCATGGATCAATTCTTAATTAGTTTATCATAAGTAGGTTCAAAATTAGTGTTTATGCGAATGTCATAAGATATGGCAATTATGTACAATCTTTTTAAAAAAAAAAATGATGAATTTCATACATTAGAACTTAGAAGAGTCAATTATGTACAATCTTTTTAAAAAAAAAAAATCCTTTACCGTGAGAGAGAGTAAATTTTTCTAGATCATAGTTATCACTTCTTTTATTATTAACTCAAGTAAAGTCCCAACACAACAACAGATAAAATTGCTCTTATTACTTTTCCAACTATACTGCTTACGAATTTTCTGCTGTCGTTCATCTCATGAATAACAACAAAAGCATAGAGTTCTGTATCTTTCAATAGGGATCATATAACATGGACCAGATTTATGGATGGTGCAAACAAAAAAATAAAAAAATTAAGGACTGCTGTGGGTAAAATTATTTCATATTAAATTGATCGGATCGCATCTGGATGCCAGAATATCTGGCATGAATGACAGATATAGGCTCTACTGGCGCTGCTTATGGAGACTCATGACCCAAGTTCATTTGTATTTCTTTTGCTGCCCGTTTGTATTTCAATTGTACAAGATTGTCCCTTTCTATTATTCAAAAAAAATTCCACACAGGCCAAAGTAGAAAATGACATGAAATGATATTTATGATTTTATACATTATTACATTTTTATAAGACAGATTATTTGTATTCATTATTTATTTTTTCTTTCTTTCTCTTGCTTTGAAAAATATAATATTAGAAGCACAAATCGGGGTGTCAATAGCACCATTTTATCCGATTACCTGACCGGTACCGTATTCGATAAGACGGATAAAGGTAAAGTTTTTTCGTTAGCTTAACGGGTATGAATATGAAAATGATTTCACCCTGACCCGTCCCGTGTTGTACCCGTTGACACCTCTAATTCATCCGTTTCTATGATTCAAATTGTTTCCACACAGGCCAAAGAAGAAAACAACATGAAAGAAATTATGCTAAACAAACAGACAAACTTTATTGATTTGATCTGGCTAATACAGACTGACAACCGTTTATTAAGATCAGTTCTATTCAGATTGCCTAATTAAGAACATAATAAAACTGAAAAAAAGAAAGAGAACAATCTCTAGTACTCTTCTGGAAGCTTCATGCTGGAAAGATCTCCAATTCCTCTTAGAACGATTTTGCTGTCCAACAAATTTCAATAAATAAATAAGGTGTTCAGAACTTAGAAAGCTAATTGAAAAAAAAAAAAAAGATCCAACTATTTTGCTGTGTTGCATGGCAATATATAGAAGCTAGTGATCCTACTTGTAATTTGTCATCCTCTGTAAGATGGTGTAATATATAAAGCTACTGTGCATTTTGCATAAATTCGTTTTAAAAATGGGAACTGGTAAAGAAATAAGATGCTTACTGTTACTGCACTTAACGGGACTGAGACCGCACTTGGTTGGGAGGCTATTGATGATCCTGATTGTTTCGCAAGAACAGTCATGAGTCATGGATTTCAGAGCTGAGCAGCATTGCTGGGTCGGGGGCACTGTCGATCCAGGGACAACAGATGGTGCACACGAGACCAGTTTGTCGAGCTGGGTCCCGCAAGTGTCAGCAGCTTGTACCGTCTGGTGATTTTCAGGCAGGCCGAGGAACAGCACTGCCAGGAGAAAGGCAAAATACTTGGTTGAAGCCATTTTTCTTTTTCTTTTTTCTTTTTGTTTTTCGAATTGAGTTTATACAGTGTGGCTATGTGAAGTGCACAAATTTATAGCTCCATTTTGAGGACAGTGAATATTGCATGAATTACCTACGCTACTGTGCTTAAAGCGTGATTTCAGTTTAAACTCGTTAAAATTTCATTTGGATGAATCTTTTCTTGGGGGTTTAGAAGAAAAAGAATCCGAAAAATGACCAATAGCTGTAGAGAAATTATGAAAAAGAGCCCGTATAAATTTCATGAAGCCCATGCCTAGAATTTATAAATAATTATATATCTGGCCTCATTTTATTATTTTGACAACTATAAGCCCATGAAAGCAATTTTATAAAAAAAATGGGATTAATTTTGGTTCCTCTGTAGAATTTGTATTAATAAAAGAAAAAGAATTACCTAATTCATTAGTTTTTTTTTCTTCTTTTTTAGGAAAGGTGCAACCCTGATATGCATACATTTGTTTAAAAAAAATTAAAAAGGAGGTCAATTGTTCCGGTATGTAACAAGCGAATCCGGTATCCATACATGATAGAGAAACAATTAACAGTGAAGTTTATCTATCAATCATTAATAGTTTAGAGCATTCACAGTAAAATCTTTATACAAAGAACTGTTTCAGGAGATTTTAAGCACATTTCTGACAACTAAGCTGATGAACTGCATTTGTTGTCCTGTTTATTTCGGTCAGTTAAATTAGCTATCTATTAATGTGCAATTTCACATGAAAAAGTTTAGCGCGGTTGCCTCAAATATCACTTGTACATATATAGCTCTTTCAGTATCTAATTTGCAATTGTAATATCAAATACAGAGCGAAATACCCTTAAAATGGAAATATATTATAGTTTTTGTAATTTGATAGGAATCAAGATGCATGTAAAAAAATTAAGAGCGAGGCTATGGTACTATGCATAGCGCAAATGAATTGGTCCGTACAACATATTAATACTTTTGTTCTCAAAATTCTAACAGTCGATCCGAACCGTTCAATATAATCTCCATATAAATATGTACTTTTAAACTAAATTTTACATTGTTTAGATTTTTTTCATTATCTTTTTAGATCGGTATAAAATCACTTGATCTGAAAATTCTGGACCATCCAAAAACAGTGATTTTCTACCCATCTAACAAAATAGTAAAAAAAATTCTAAAAATATAAAGTACATATTCATATGAAGACCATATTAAACGGTTCAAGTCAATCATTAGAACTTTTAAACCAAAAATTTGAGTTCATAGCGTAAGCCAATATGCGCTACGCATAGTACCATAGACTCACTCAAAATGTAAATATTATAATTCACTCTTACTTGAAACCAATCTTGGCAGCACAAATTTTGTGATCATTTCTGCAATGGATCATGTATGAGAATACAAGTAAAAACGGCAGGGGCTAAACTAGAAAATTGAAATTGTAAAGGAGCTTAGCCCTCTGCCCAGAGGAATGAACTCTGCTGTTATTTCAATAGAAAATCAGGAACCTGCTTTTCCGATCTCAACCATTCAAAATTTTCTATTCGCGTATCTCGATAAAGAAACTTTTTTCATGCACAAATCTCAATGAATTTGATGGTTGGGATCGAAAAAGCAGAACACTGCTTTTCCATTGGAATAACAGCAGAGTCGTATCCCTGCCCAGAGACAGATCCAAATGAAGACAATGGGATGCCATTTGTGTGTGAGTGTGCGAAGCAAGTGGCATCTCTTATCTTTATTTGTCTATTTTTTTTATATTAAGCACGTAGATGTTCTGATCTGTCAACGATTATGATTGAAAGATAAAATTTCAGATTGAATATTAACCCTCCGATTTCTTTCTATCTTTTTACGTATAGAAGTTTAAATTTATTAAGATACGTACTTGCCACACGTACTCATCATACGTCCTAATTTCTTTTCATTTTTTCAATGTCATATAAAAAAATTTGATTTGATTGATAATTGATTAGTCATGTCTTCTAATTGATTGTCATATAAAAAAATTGATTTGATTGATAATTAATTAGGCATGTCTTCTAATTCACTGGCAAGGTACATATTGTAAAAATCAATCTTTGATAGTTATAACCTCAACTTGTCTACGATAATTAATAGAATTTATAGAGTGAGGCTATGGTGCTATGCATAGCACGGATGGGGTCCGTGCTACGGCTCAAAATTTGACTTTTCAAAATCGTAACGGTCGATCCGAACCGTTCAACATGATTATAAAATGAATATGTACTCGCAAACCAAATTTTACATTTTTCCGAATTTTTTTACTATTTTTTTAGATATGTTGTTTTTGGATGGTCCAGAATGTTCAAATCAAGTGATCTTCGAAAAAATAGTAAAAAAATTCGGAAAAATGTAAAATTTGGTTTGCGAGTACATATTCATTTTATAATCATGTTGAACGGTTCGGATCGACCGTTACGATTTTGAAAAGTCAAATTTTGAGCCGTAGCACGGACCCCATCCGTGCTATGCATAGCACCATAGCCTCACTCGAATTTATAGCCATGGATGGGGCTGCAATTCGCAATGGATTTTTTGAGTGCTGAAATTCATGTATTATTTTTTTGATGGTTGAAATGGTTATTAATAAAATATTAGAATTGGTTATGCAGACGCTCACCATACATTAACATTATAAATTAGCAAGTTCTATATCTTGATTTTAGAATCTTAGAATACAAATTCTTTAAGTTTTAAAAATTGCAAAAAAATTTATACGGCAAAAAACCGAGTATATAGCAAAGTTTTTATCATCAGATCAACATCCAACGGATCACAACTTTTTAGATATCTAAACAAATTAATCCGAATGCTATGAAATTTTAAATTAATTGCTAAACGTTTGCTGGAATGGAGATGCTCTAAGATGTGTATTAAAAATTTTGAAAAATATATTTCTATAAGACATTGACGAGATTTTACAAACAAAATTGTTTGTTTTAAAAAAAAAATTTACAGTATATAATTTGTATAATAAAATAAGTACATAATGCATTATTGTCAAATTAATTATGTATTATATCTGAATCACACAGACTTTTATACATGTCAAATTATTTTTGAATTAAAACTAGTTACCGTGTGAAAAATCATAATAACAAATTAAAATATTTGTTTTGTCTTCTCAAATATTTTCAAGTCAACAAATTATATGAACAACATACTATTTATCACATACTTTTCAAAGAAATTACGAATCATTTTATTTGTTATGTACAGTTATCAATATTTTAAGATATTAATTGTATAATACAATCATCCATTCTTACTAAACAACTGTTAATGATTGTTAAAGCATCTTCATTCTTATAATTATAAAAGTTTGAATTATTTGCTACATGAGTAATTTAGTACATTTCTTCATATTAATTTTAAAATGTTATCGTTTCTATAATTTTAATTTCATTGACATGACAAAAATAATTAATTTTCAAAATTAGTAAAGAAAACCATCTATGAAGATGCTCATAACATTCGTAAAATATTCACAAAAACTAACGAGATACTTTCAGATAAATCATTAATTATTAAAACTATAAAATTTGCAAGCGTTTTGAATTTATGCAATTAAAATTTAAAGTGTTATATTAGTATTTTTATTTTTATTTTGTAGATGTGATAGATCATAGATGTTTAAGTGTTAACACAGTAATCAATTTTCACCGTTGGAGCTCATCGGCTGTACCTGTCTGTGGGGGTCCGGGATAAAATATTCACAATTTGAGTTTAGATCACCACCGTTCGATCAGAAATCCGATCCTAATGGAATTATGGAATACATAAAATTGCCCTTAATATTTGTGCCAAATAATATTGGACGGTCCAGATCTAATATCAAATTAAAGATACTTTAGGATCTGAATTCGTCGAGTCCACTCCCGGTCCTAGCACTTGTATCGTAGTTCGTCTCGCGCAACAAAGATCCAAGTATTACTTGTATGGACTCTCCGATCAAAGCCACGTGGACAGTCTTAGCGCGGTCAATCCTAGGCGGTAACAAAGACCCAAGTATAAATGAGAACGACTCTGTGACAAAGAAAATGTTGCGAGTTGTAGCAAGTAAATATGCATTTGACAGATACTCGTTACACGTTAAATTTATAAATATATACTTCGAATATTCCTCTCTCGCTTGGCGCGCACGTGCCAATCTAGGGTTTCTGTTTCTCCTCCGTTATGACTCCCAAAATATAAAGCCCAAAACCCTAACCTTTCTCCTCCTCTTTTCCGCTATTATTATAGCGGCCGCCTCTTTCCTACACCACCTCTCAACTTCAGCGCTTTCTCCCTCCGCTCCATGCCTTCTCTTCTGCTCTCCTCTTCCCAGTCCGAGGGAAGCATGAAATCAAAATCTAAGAAGTCGAAGGACTCGGATTCCATCGAGGTCGAGAAGAAAAAGTCGAAAAAGCAGCAGAAATTGGAGTCGGACGAGGAAGGAATCGAAACAGAAGTAGAGACCCCATCGAAGAAAGAGAAGAAAGAGAAGAAGGAGAAGAAGGAAAAGAAGAAGAGAAAGAAGGAGTCGGATGATGAGAGGAGCGAAACCAGCTCTGATTCGGACTTGGTAGCGTTAAATAAGAAGCCGAAGATTGAGGACCCGAATGCCACTGTCAATTTCAGAATATCTGATGTGCTCAGAGAGAAGTTGAAGTCAAAGGGGATTGAGAGCCTCTTCCCGATTCAAGCCATGACTTTTGATCTAGTTTTGGACGGCCAAGATTTGGTTGGCCGTGCCCGAACTGGTCAGGTAAAATATTTATCTAGGATCATATAAGAAGTTATCAACTTTGTTTTCAATTGTATGGAAATGTGTAAAAGAAAAGGTAAAACTTATAAACAAGCAAAACTTATATGGAAATGTGGTGGACTACAATAGATAAAATTGACTTTGCTTGATTTTACAATGGTAAACCTAATTTTTATCTTTGTTGGCTATGTACATGTGTAAATTGTACCCTAATTTCATTATTTTCTACAGGGTAAAACTTTGGCCTTTGTTCTACCTATACTAGAGTCCTTGACAAGTGGTAAAAACAAAGACACAAAAAAGACTGGCTATGGCAGGCCTCCAAGTGTCCTGGTTCTACTCCCAACAAGAGAGCTGGCTAATCAGGTTTGAGACTTCTTCCTCCTAATAACTTTTAAATAGTTTTTGTACTCATATATATATTTAGTTTTCACACTTTTTAATAAATTTTACAGGTGCATGCTGATTTTGAATTTTACGGTTCAGCTGTCGGGTTAACCAGCTGCTGCATTTACGGAGGTACTCCTTACAGGACTCAAGAGATGGCACTGAAAAAAGGTGTAGATATTGTTGTTGGGGCACCTGGAAGAATAAAGGTAAAAATTATGAATAGTGATATCTATTCTATTGTTTACTGTCTGTATTTTTTTTCTTCAAGGTCATTGTTCTGTACTTTGTAGTGAATTATTTTTTTCGTTTCTTGGTGTAGGACCATTTGGAAAGAGGAAATTTGAACTTGAAGAACTTAAAATTTCGAGTGCTTGATGAAGCTGATGAAATGCTTAATATGGGTTTTGTTGATGATGTGGAGCTTATTCTTGGTATGCATTTAATAATTTTGTTCTCATCTTTTTAATCTTTGACTATTTCCTAAATGACTTAGATCTGTTAGCAGAGGAGCTATACATGTTGTAATGCTCCACTTGTTCTTTTCTCTTTTCTTCTTAGTATTCAATTCTGGTTAGTTTACAAGGATGATTTCAGGGAAGGAATAAGTAAAGCACAAATAAACTTCTAATGAAGAAATCTAGCTGTATCAGGATGGTCTTGTTAATGTCCAGTACCTGTAGTTGCTAATGGTGACTGCCATTGTAATTAAATTCTACCAGCACCGAAGAAATGAATGAACAAAACCAGTAGGGTAATTGGCAATGTGAAGCACATTTACTTGCTAGTAGTGTCAGTTGGGTTAAATTAAATTCTGCCATCACTTTTGAGTAAACACTTTTCTTCTGAAAACAGGTTATTTTTCTCACAGAATGTGTAAGTTTCAATTTCTTTGACAATAACTTATTCAGGCAAAGTTGAAGACGTGACCAAAGTCCAGACACTTCTCTTTAGTGCTACTCTTCCCCAGTGGGTTCAAAAGGTTAGTTTAAAGCAGCAACATACAGATACTTCTTTCACCTAATATTTACAATCTCTTCTGTTTTCTGAATGATCTGAAATGCTTGTAGCTATCTATGCGGTTTCTGAAAGCTGACAAGAAGACTGCAGATCTAGTTGGCAATGACAGGTTAAAAGCAAGTGCAAGTGTCAGACACCTGGTTCTCCCATGCAATCGTGCAGCCATGCCTCAACTCATACCAGACATTATTCGGTGTTACAGCCAGTGAGTTAGCTTGTATTTTTTTTTAGGGCAAGTGTAGGACACCTTGTTTATCAGAATTAGCATGTATGTTTTCTGTTTCTGGTTATTAATTCTTTGTGTATATGAAATTTCTGTTGCAGGGGTGGTCGTACCATTATTTTCACAGAGACCAAGGAATCGGCATCTGAGCTGTCTGGGTTGATAACTGGTGCACGCGCTTTGCATGGTGATGTAGTGCAAGCTCAGCGCGAGGTATGCCAACCAATTGTTCTTGAAAGCAATTTGCAATATTTTCTCAGTATGGAGATTTATTGATAACGAATTTACTCCACAGGTTTGATAACCATGAAAGTTTACTTGTAGTTTGGAAATCCAACATAGAATGTAATTTATACAGCATGCACATCATACATGTGATAAATGATGAAATTCGATGAATGTTTTGATGTTTTTCAAATGACTTGAAATTCGCAAGAGTCCATGTTTAATGACATCTGTTGTAATAGCAGATGGCATTTAAAATTGTTTGAAAATTGATACACAACCAATCGTAAGGCAAACAATGTCTAAAATTTATTTTAGATTTTTAATTTGTTTTTTTGATTGATCTTAGAAAGCATCATTAAGATTGTTGAGTTAAGCCATTGTCAATGTATACTCCACCCATTTTCTCAGGTCACCTGAGTTGATGAGAAGTCAGTAGGGGTGAAAACGGAGTGGATAATATCTGACCCGTATTCGAAAAATTAGATACGGATATCCGTATCTAAATATCCGTGTGGATGCAGATACAGATATGGTTTAAAGTTTTAATTATCCATATCCGAATAGTAGATATATATACTAATATAGTTTAATATATTTTATGAAATTTTTTATCTATTCACCGTTATAATTGGATAAATATTATGAAATTTAGTATTTTTTAATAATATTTATATATTTTTAATAAATATCCGATCTGTATTCGTATCCGTCTAATATCCGATCCATATCTGTATCTGAAAAATAAAAACGGATATAGATATAGTTTTACCAATATCCGCTCCGTATCCTATCCGTTTTCACCCCTAGGAAGTCAGTTTTTTTTTGAAGATTTAGTTCACAACACTTGTTTCCTCTAAATAGAAGTATTCTTTTCTTTCAGGAACTTTTACATTTAATGCTCAAATCTTGTGCAGGTGATATTGGCTGGATTCAGGGCAGGGAGGTTTCAAGTTATGGTTGCTACCAGTGTGGCAGCACGTGGTCTTGACATTAGCGACGTGCAATTAATTATTCAGGTTTGTTATAATCTTATTATTGTGCAATTAAATCTTTGTCGAATATCTCATTTTTCCTGTAATGTAGAAACAACATTTGCGTGATTATTCCTTCATTCTTAAATCCAAGAATTCTATCCTCGTGTCACATTGATTTGCAGAATTTGGTTTTGGATATTAAATTTTGTTCTATGTTTTTCACATTCCAAACCTGGCACTGATCATTCTGTTTACTATATTACTTTTTGTAGTGTGAACCCCCTCGTGATGTAGAAGCCTACATTCACCGGTCAGGTCGTACTGGTAGAGCAGGTAATAAGCTATTTGTTAGTGCAGAAATATAAATCTATCTTTATCTGACTTTCTTTTTAAGCCCTAATTATGTCATGCTTTGTTCTGCAGGAAACAGTGGTGTGGCTATATTATTATACGAGCCCAAGCACAAGCGTCGCATTTCAACCATTGAGAGGGAGTCGGGTGTTAAATTTGAACACATCTCTGCTCCTCAACCTGCTGATATTGCGGAATCAGCTGGCTCAGAAGCAGCTGAAGCTATTTCTAATGTTTCTGACAGGTCAGTTTATTCTTCACGTTAAAATATTTTATCTGAGTGCTACCAAAGTTTCACTTTTGCTCTTCTTTTCAAAGGAGAGTAGAATTGTTTTTGGACTATGAAATTTAAAATTTGATTACATTCTGTGGTTGCAGTGTGGTACCAGTTTTCCGGAAGCAAGCAGAGGAACTTTTAAACTCCTCGGGGATGACCCCTGTGGAGTTGCTAGCAAAAGCACTTGCTAAGGCTGCAGTAAGTGCTTTTTAATCATATATCTTTGTGCAAGTATTGATTGTCTTTGCTGAAAATAAACAAGTAATAGTTATTGATCGCAAATTGTCATATATTGTAGGGATACGTTGATATTAAGAAGCGGTCGATTCTTTCTTCGATGGAGAACTATGCTACACTTCTTCTTCAGGCTGGAAAACCCATGTACACCCCATCGTAAGTCACTCTATCTTGCATCTATTTTGTGGCTTTTCCAAGACTGCTGTTAGTGGGGCATTTGTAAGATCATTAACTTCTACTATTAATGACTTGTACTAAAGATGATGATCGTTGTAACTTCAAACTTCAAACTTGTACTCGATAAATTAAAATTTTGCTAATCATAACACAGTTTGATTTCCAATGAAGTACTTGATTTAATTGCTGTTATTTTGTGTTGTCTAACTTTCAATTGATTTGAATGCAGGTTTGCTTTCACTATATTGAGGAGAATCCTTCCCGATGAGAAGATTTCAGCCATAAAGGGCATGGCACTCACTGCTGATGGAATGGGAGCCGTGTTTGATGTTCCTTCTGAAGATGTTAATACTTTTATGGAAGGTACAAATTTCAAATTAATTTCAGAATAACACCAACAATATAATGTTTGAGTGCATTCCATTTTTCGAAGAAGTCATGTTTGATCCTGTAAATAATTTCATCCAGACGGACTTGCATATTTTTAAAATTAAGGAAAAGAAAATTAAATCTAATTCCCAAGTACATTTTATATCGCCCATCAATCTTGTCTGAATAAATGGTGTTTACAGTAGTCAAATTACTAACAATTGAAGTAACTTTGTGTATATATTAGCTCAAGAGAATGGACACATGGTAACAATTGAGGTATTGGAGACTCTGCCACCTTTGCAAGAGAAAGAAGAAAGCAGAGGCGGTGGAAATAGATATGGTGGAAGAGGCGGTGGTGGAAGCAGATTTGGTGGAAGAGGTGGTGGAAGAGGCGGTGGTGGCGGCAGATTTGGTGGAAGGGGTGGGGGCGGCGGCAGATTTGGTGGTAGAAGGAACTGAAGCTCACATCTGGAGCAAAAAATTTTGGACTGATGGATTTTATGTATTGGTGGTCTTTATTTATGTTCTTAAGTTTACACATGATTCAAAATCATCTGTATAAGTTTTGATTTATTTAGGTCGACAGGCCGATATGCCTTTGTATGTTTCAATTTTTATACATGGGAGTTATTTAGGTCTGCGTTATAGTTGATTTATTGTTTTGGGATTTTGAGATTTGCACTATTGTCAGAATTGAATCAACGTGAATTCATTATTGCTTTCTATACGACTATACATGCCAAAATATCATTCATGCCTATTAAACTCGGTTTTATGAACAAATTATCATTAAAAGTGTAAACTTTAATGAAAAAAGGGAAATGTATACCAATGTGATTCAATGTAGCTAAATGGACCGTTTTCTATATTAAGCGGAAGTGTGTTGTCACAAAAGACCACGTTTCGGACTAGCAAAATTAGCAAAAAAGTATGTTGTTATTCCTTTTGAGTAAAAAGTAGCTGTTGTGAGCACTTGAATTAGCTTGAGTTAGTTCGCTATTGAGCTATTTTATTGATGTATTAAATTAGCGGCTGTTTCGAATCTCGCTATTCCATTAATTCATCCAAACGCACTCAAAGATTTTTTGGTTAAGTTTAGGTTGGGGCCGCTTCTTTGCAAGCCGAGGAATCGGGATTCTCTGCAATGCGGCGAATCCAGCTGCACTACGGTTTTAATCTTTAAATTTTTTGATTTTAGTTGCATTACAGTAGTTGCAGAACGGGAGGGGTTTGGCCATAAAAAGCTACTTGTTTGTTACACCACTGTGAGGATAGGTTCAGTCCTAACCATCTTTGGTTGATCTGTGATGTTGTCGCTTTCAATATTTCCTACTTTCCTCCATTATCAGTTAATTTATTGTCTCCTTTTGTATTTGGTGGAGACAGAATATATCCAATCTACCTTGGTCATTGCCTTTTGGTTTTGTTGTTGTGCTCTCACTTTCGCCAACTCATCATGCTTTTAGTTGCTTGTTGGATTCCTGTTGGAGAGGTAACATGTAACGTTTGCTTTTGTTAAGCACTGTTGCTTATTCAAGGAAGTCGGAAACTATGCCCTGCTTTATCAGGATTGGTGACAACTGACAAGGTTGGGTGTGCCTTTTTTTGTGGAAATTCCTCGGTAAAGAAAAAAATGCTAGATATAAATTGGTAAAGCCCTTAGGTAACCACTTGATCTTGTTGATGTTATATTGAACTCAACACGCAAGAGACACCAGTGTAATAAGAAACGAAAAAACAGAGCTGAAAGTACACGTAAAACATAATTTATTTTCTGTATGTAGTTTTGCTCAGTTACGATGTATCCTTTATTGACACCAACATACAAAGGGCTTAAAATTTAGGTGCAATTCTACAAATATATTGCTTTTTATATATTTTTTGCTTTTTATCTCTGATTCCACTGTAACTATCATATCCCTTTGTACTTGATGCAGTGAATGCTATCAAAGAGCTTTCACATTTCATTATACAGTAATGTGGGGGGCACCTTTCACGAATTAAAAGAAAAAATGATCAATCCTGATCAGACTTCATGTGAGCTGATGAAAGTGAGATTTTTTTTGGGCCTAATTTAGCTGGCAAGTGACAACAAATCACACCTCAATTATTGTCAGATCTACGCATCTATCCCCTTCCTAAATGGGTCAAAATGCAACCCCACCGCTGACAAGAGCGGCGGTCCCCGTGACTCTTTTATCCAAACCCTAATTACCCGGCCAAAAACCGGCCATTTTAGCCGATGAAGCCGCTTGTGTCCAACCGTTGTACCGTTTACCACCACAATACCATCCACAAGCACCTGGTGCCGTTTTATTCTCTGTCCCATACTTATCGCTTCCTGTATCCTTACCACATTAAATGCACTATTTACATCGACCCGGCGTAGTTCGATCCAATAGCCTTGTCCATGACCACCATCAGTTTGCTTAGGTGCCCAGTAAGTCTCCTCATTTCCATCTATCACGCTGAATGCCGTGAAACCACTAGTTGTACCGCCTCTTTGGCTAC
This sequence comes from Carex littledalei, assembly GCA_011114355.1. Taxonomy (NCBI): domain Eukaryota; kingdom Viridiplantae; phylum Streptophyta; class Magnoliopsida; order Poales; family Cyperaceae; genus Carex; species Carex littledalei. The sequence goes on along the minus strand of CM022099.1, from coordinate 7,998,324 downwards.
TAGCTTTTGTCTCACTGCCTGTTGCCATGTCAGTAGAAAAGATTGTCTGAATGGCATGATGGAATTCTTTCAGCCGTGTTATGTCGGCTTCAGATACGAGGCCAGTGGAGTTTGGTGGCACATTTAAAAGTAGCACACAGTTTCTCCCGACCGACTTGTAATATATGTCGAGTAACTGGCTCAGTGGTTTGGCTGTCTCATTTTTGTGCCAAAACCAACCTGGTCGGATCGACACGTCGCACTCTGGGGGAATCCAGTCCGTTCCATGTGGATCACCCGTATTTAAGTACCTGAATTCAAAATGCAATCTTCAGTAGAAAATTTCATTTTAAGGTAGGAATTTACATATATAGACCCTTAATTTTACTGAAATCACATCGACCCATCGAATATTTTTATCTCATGCGAATGATCAGAAAAATCTTGCTCATATTTAGCTCTTCATAATTAAAATGAACCAAACATCCAATTGAAGCGTCCAATACAAAGAGATCTAATTAATATTGTTTTAGAAGGTTACAACATCACAAATATGGCCGGAACATATAAAACAGAAACAGAAATCTTTGCTTGTGTTCAAACAAAGCTTAAATTACTCAAAGGTCCTAAATGTTAGTAAAATATATCAAGATGACTTACTTTTCAAGGCTAGCGTCTCCAATCTTTAGATGAGTTCGGTTTACGGTGGACCAACATGTCGAACCGGCAGAGCCTGCCTCATCACCAACCCACCGGATGTCAGGACCCGCATCTGAAAATATGTTAATGGATGGTTGCAGTTGTTTCACTGTCTGAAACCATTCTTGGAAGTGGTATGTCATGTTGGTTGCATTCTTTCCCTTTGCACCGTCAAACCATATTTCCTGTATACTTCCATATCTACAACGAAATATGAAGATATAAGGTTAAAAAATATGTCATTGTAAATATTAAACTATATGTATTTTCATTTTTCAATGAGAAAGATTAAACTATGTCTTTTAAAAAAAATAATATTTACATTCAAAGAGATTGAATTAGACATTTTTGTCCTCTGATAACCTAATGCGAGTCTTCAATATATCACATGATTCTAAAGAAATTTACAGAGATGATGACTTTCAACAATTTGTGATTTCAATTAATAAAAATGTAGAATCATTAAGTACTTTAATATGGAAAAAATACACCATATACTGGAACAACTTACCTCGTGAGTAATTCGTGCAACTGCGCAAGGTAGTACTCATTATAAGCCACCTCATGGCCATATGTTCTCTCATGCCGGTCCCACGGTGACAAATAAATTCCGGCATCAAGGCCACGTGCCTTTGCAGCATCGACAAATTCCTTCACAACATCCCCCTTTCCTTCTCTCCACGGGCTCCATTTCACCGAATGATCAGTGTATTGTGTTGGCCACAGACAAAACCCATCATGGTGTTTCGCAACTAGTATGACCAGTGAGGCACCGGTTTGAACCGCGGCTTCCATCCATTGGTTCGTGTCGAGATGGGCCGGGTTGAAGAGAGACTGGCTTTCTTGGCCCGTACCCCACTCGGAATTGGTGAAAGTGTTCATGCCGAAATGGAAGAACATTATGATTTCGCGGCGTTGCCATTTCAGTTGAGAGTAAGAGGGAACAGGGGAAATTGGAAGGGGTGGAGTTGTGAGCTCTGATTGAGAAAATTGGATTTGGTAGAGTAGAGATATGAAGCAAAATGTTACCAAGTTGTTCATGTTTGTTGTGACCTGCGTGTATTGGCTGGAGCAAAGATGACCTAAATGAGAGAGAGAGATATGAGACTCCTCTGTTTGTAAGAAAATACTAACTAATGGAAAATTTGATTCTTCAAATCTTCTGGATTTGTTATCCGATCCTTAATTTCTTTTCGTTTCTGATTCAATTGCGCATGTGTCAATTAATTTATTCATAAATGATTATTCTATCAAATACAACCCCCCCATGTGTTAATCCAAAAAGAATTGCTAGCGTGTATCATATTTCCAACAAACCCCATCCTTGTATTCTAATTTTTAATTACTTTCAGATAGTCTCATGTTAAGATTGTGTGGTTTAGGGAAATAAATCAGCTGAAATTCCGAGATCGGGTACTATTTATCCTGAAATCCGAAATTCAGCCATCGAATTTTTTCGAGAACGCATCTTGAAATAGCTTTTTTTCTTGCACGCATTTCGAAACAGTTTGACGGCTGGATTCGAATTGCAGAGATTTCAGGATGAACAGTACGAACCTCGGATTTCAGCAGATTCGGATCTGTGGTTTAGTGTATAATGGATAAGGTCTAGCTCACTATATTACAGAAGCTGAATCACGGTGTGAATATTTTTGCCACATTTTTTTTTTTACTTTTGATGTATAATTTAATTTTCATAGAACCAAAAAATGTCCTCTCATTCTTACATTTTTCATTTTCATTTTATTTTAAAAGTAGCTAACTGTCATCCTAAAACAATTTCTTTCTATATATAAATGAAATTTAGAAATATGTTTAGAATCATCTTGTTCATGCATCTCGAGTAGAACTAGGGTGAGCTGTGCTCACCAACGGTTTTGGTGAGCACACCTCCAAATAACGCATTTTCAAAGTTCAAATAGTCGATTCGAACCTTCCAACGTGTTCTTCATATTAATATGTGCTTGGAGACCAAATTTTACATTTTTTGGAAATTTTTTACTATTTTTTTAGAATTTTTGAAAATCATCAGCTTTTTATTAAATAAAAAAAAATTCAAAAAAATTCAAAAAACACTGATTTTCAAAAATTCTAAAAAAATAGTAAAAAATTTCCAAAAAATGTAAAATTTGGTCTCCAAGCACATATTAATATGAAGAACACGTTGGAAGGTTCGAATTGACTATTTGAACTTTGAAAATGCGTTATTTGGAGGTGTGCTCACCAAAACCGTTGGTGAGCTGATAGGTCTAAATTATATACACATTCGATCTAGTTTTTATCACATAATAGCACCAAATATCTTGTATTTTAGTAGAGAATAGAATAAAATATATCCAAGAATCAAGTTACTGCCAAAGTCTATTTAAGTTACAGGAAATGGAGCAAATTGTAGATCTTCTCGCAAGCTTTCCGAAAAGTGGTAGAACACTGAAAACGGAGTTACGGATCATGAGTTATGCCCGTTTGAATTTCAGAGCAAAACAGGAAAACAGAGCCCAGTGCGGACGCACTCACAGCCAGTGCGGACGCACTCAGTACTTAGTCAAATTTCCAAGATCGCAGAACTTCACAGACAAAAAGTCCGAGCGCAGTGCGGACGCACTGACCCAGAGTGCGGACGCACTCAGCCATCAGACACAGAAAACAGAAAATCCGAGCGCAGTGCGGACGCACTCGGGCCGCACTCGATCCGCACTCAGCGACACACATTTCGTATTTTGGCCATATCTTCGTCATACGAACTCCGATTTGAGTGATTCAAAGCTTGACGGAACCAGGACAAAGAGATCTACAACTTTCATGAAGGGAACAAATCAAAATTCGGAATGTATAATTCTGTACAGCCTCATCAATGGCCGCGCCAGCCTGAAAAACTGCTAAATATGGAAAGTTAGTGGGTTTAGTGGGCGCCAAAATTAGAATAGCTTGGTCTCCAAGTTATTAATCACAGAATTAGAAATATAGAAGTTAGTGGGCTTAGTGGGCGCCGAAAATAAAACGACTTGATCTCCAAGTTCAGAAAATGTTATATAAGGCTAAGGAGACCACATGAGAAAGGATCCATTATTCTACACATCCATCATTACATATCCATTTTCCACAAATTGAGAGAGGGAGATCCTGCAGAAATTCTCGAAGTTCCAAGGAGGAAAAGCTTTCAAGCAAGGAGAAGAAGGGTTTCCTGAGCAAGATTCGGCAAGATAGATGTTCTAGATTCAAAGGGTGTAACTATTCTTTATTTCATTTCCTTTTATTCTTTGCCAAACTTTGCGATGTTTCCCTCCAAGAGGGAGTAGTTCTCTCTCTAGGGGTTTAGGTCAATATGCATGAACTTGTTTAATTCTATTTTATTCGATTATTTGCTTTTATTATGATTGTGTTATCGGATTTGATTGTTAATTTCTGTGATTTAAATAATTTGTGTTAAATACATAATTAGTACTTGAATTGTAGCATCTCGTTTTGGTTTCGAAAGAACCAAAATTGACTAGGATCAATAGGATAGTACCAAATTATGAATGCAAATACCTTAGGTTTAGATTAAGATTCTAACCAATTTAATCTAAGCCGGAACTATAGAAATTAAGGTTAGGGATTTGGTGAAGAACCTAACCGTGAAGTCAAACCCTAATTAGGACATCTCAATTCGAGTCGGATATTGGTATCATGGACTTAATTGTGAAATACCAATATTTGAGGAGAGGAGAGACTAACAAGAGCTTATGGTCTAGGTAGCTAGGATGAAGGACTTAAACGTGAAGTCTGAATTACTTAGACACGTTATTAATTCATGAAAGTGACCCTTAATGACATATTAGGTTAGAAACCTCATCAAATCATACATGAATTTAAGCAAATACCGAATAAATAGAGTTAACAAGGGATTGTAGACCAAAGACCCCTAGATTCTCTTAACCTTGAAAACAAACCGACTTGTCTTTCTTTTACTTTTACTTTTAATTGTTTAAAAACTCCTTTCTTCGGGTATTGAACCCAACCTTAGGATTTTTAGTACAAACCCCCCCAAATTTACATTATTGCACTTTACTTTCTTTCTTTTCTGAAATTTATCATCTAAAGTTGAAAATTAAGTATTTATCTTACTCCTTGTGGTTCGATACCCGATAATATACTACACGGTAGGATTGTATACTTGCAATCTAAATCGAAGGTGTATTTGAGGATAAAGCTTTTTATATATACCCTTTGGACGTATCAAGTTTTTGGCGCCGTTGCCGGGGAGTATAGTTTAAATATTAAGTTTTTACTTTAGCGATTTATTTCAGATTTTCTTTTACTTTTTGGAAACTAATCTAAGTTCTTTTTCAGCGGTCCATGAGCGCGGGAAATACTCCTTTTCCGACGATTTTCGACGACGAAGAAGAACATCTAAGCATGGAAGCACCAATCATAAATCCAGTCATCAACGAGGACGAGCAATCTGTCCATGAAGGACAAGGAAGCAATCCGAGCCGCGTACGAGGAATGACCCCACCTCGTAACGGGAACCACAACAACAATGGCCGAAACAATCAACACGGCCACCGCTTCGGCTTCATTCCTCATGGCCAAGAGCCACGAGACATTAAGCCCTCTCTCATCCATCTACTTGGCCAAAGTCAATTCGGAGGAGCCCTCAACGAAGATCCACACGCCCACTTGGCAGTTTTCGAAGAACACTGCGGCACTTTTGCCCGAGAAGGAGACGAGCTAGACAACCTCAAACTCAAATGCTTCCACTTGTCCCTCCGAGACAATGCAAGAACGTGGCTAAGGACCGTCAACCGGGACAACATCAACACATGGGACGACATGGAGAGGCTATTTTTAGGAAAATATTTTCCTCCATCCAAGACCCAACATTTCCGGACGAAGATCACAACGTTCAAGCAAGCCGAGGGGGAGTCTCTAACCGAGGCATGGGACCGATGGGCGGAGCTCCAACGCTTGTGCCCTAACCATGGCCTTGACATGTGGTTGCTCTTTCAATTTTTCTATGGAGGTTGTACAATAGCCACTAAAACTCACTTAAATTCTGCTGCAGGTGGAAACATGTCCAAAATGGATCCCGAGCAAGCCATGCTAATGATTGAAGATATGGCGATCAACCAAAGGGAGTGGACAGCCGAGAGAGGTGGACGAGTCTCCAACACCCCGGGAATCATGAAAGTCGATGAAGTCACCGCCTTGAGAGCGCAAATGGAGGCCTTGCAACATCAAATGGCGCAAATACAAAACATAAAAGCTGTGACAAAGAAGGCTCCATGTGGCATATGTGGAGAGGCGACTCATATCACCGCCAATTGCCAAGTCCTTTTGGAAGGAGAAGATGTGGAACAAGTGAACGCCATGTTCTATAATCAAGGTGATAAGAGGAACGACCCGATCTACAATAAGGTTAGGCAAAATGACAATTTCAATTCCAATTCTTACAACCCTAACACAAGGTGCAACCATCCGAACTTCAAATGGAAGACCGAGAATGACAACTCCAACCAATACCAAGGTAATTCCAACCAATACCGATCCAACCAAAACTCTTACCAAGGTACCTCCCAACTCTCCAAGTTGGAAAAGATGATGGAAGAATACATCGATTATCAAAGGAACACCAACATCGACTTCAACAAAAAGTTTGAGTTCTTAGAAACTAAAATGAAGATGCTAGAGACACAAATAGCACAACAAGCATCTTCGTCGTCTCGTCAACAAGGCACACTACCGGGCAAACCCGACATCAATCCACGAGAGTATGCAAATGCTGTGACTTTGAGGAGTGGCAAGGAATATGATGAACCAATCCAACCACAAGAACTCCCTCGATCCACACAATCTAAACCGATTTCAGCTGCACCAATTGATCCACCAATAATTGCAACAACTCCGGAAAAGCATCACAAAACGGGTAATTCTAACCAAACAAAGGTACACAATTCTGAACCTCAAAAGTATGTTCCTCCTCTTAGGTTCCTACCTTTTCCACAACGTTTGGTAAAGAACAAACTAGACCAACAATATGCCAAATTCATTGAACAATTGAAAAAACTGAACATGACCATACCTTTCACCGAGGCAATTGCACAAATGCCAACCTATGTCAAGTTTCTCAAAGAAATGTTGTCAAACAAAAAGAAACTTGAAGAGGTCGGAACCATCTCCCTAAATGTGCAATGTAGTGCACTTTTCTTGACCAAACTACCTCCCAAACTTAAGGACCCCGGTAGTTTTACTATTCCATGCAAAATTGGGGAGACCGAATTCAATAGTTGCTTGTGTGATTTAGGTGCTAGCGTATGTTTAATGCCAAAAGCAGTTTATGAAAGGCTAGGTCTAGGAGAATTGAAACCAACAAAAATGTCACTCCAATTAGCGGATAGATCCGTTAGATACCCGGTAGGAATTATGGAGGATGCAATTGTCAAAATTGGTAAGTTTTTCATACCGGTAGATTTTGTTGTGGTGGAGATGGAAGAGGATACACAAACTCCACTTCTATTGGGACGTGATTTTCTAACCACAGCAGGTGCAATCATAGATGTGCGTGATGGAAAGATTTCTTTCCGAATAGGTGATGAAAAGGTTGAATTTAATGTTTTTAAATCTCTCCAATTTCCATCTAATGATAATGATTCGATATGCAGGGTAGATGTTTTAGACTCTATAATTGATGATCATTTAGATAGGATGATGAAAGGAGAACAACCGAATAAAATTCTGGAAGAAATCGATAAAGAAACAACTCAAAATGACGAAAACAACCACCCACACGAAACTTTGCAGAGCCCAGCTTTTGCCATTTCAACATGCACAACGCCACCGAAGGTCAAACCGAAACCTTCGCCAATAACCCTCAAGTACGAATCTCTTGGCTCAAATGAGACACACCCCACCATAATTAATGCCGCCTTGAACCAAGAAGAGAAGACAATGCATTGGCACGACAAACACATCAGAAGGAGTTTTCAAGAAGGACCATATCAAGTTTCACGAGTTTTCGACCATGGTGCCTTCGAAATCTGGAGCGAAAAAATGGGTTCATTCAAAGTCAATGGACAGTGGCTCAAACAATTAATTCAAGATAAATCGATCATCGAAAAGGAGGCAATTGCCCTCGATGATCCACCACCTTCAAACTGAGCCTCAACAAGTCGAGCTCCCGACGTTAAACTGAGCAATATCTTGTGAGTTTCTATTTTTCTTTTTAATTTTCTCTTCTAGTATGAATTAACACATTGAGGACAATGTTTTGTTTAAGCTGGGGGGAGGATTAAATGAAAAACTAAAATTCACAATTGTATCTTGCATTTAGTTTAGGCATATTTAAATTTTTTGTTTAAAACTAGGGTTTTACCTAACCTTGAATAGGGTCCAGTCCGACTTGTTAGGATGTTTACCTAGTTTTGTGTCATGCATTTTGTGGATAAATTTGAGTGATTGGCAAAATTAGACGTATTCATGCATAATTTTTTCGAATTTTTGGTAAACCCCTTGGAATAATTTGAAATGACCACATAATTTGGCGAAAAACTTTGTGGAAATAAAGGTGTATGAAATTGGGGCATTAGAAATTCAAATTTATTAGAGAAGCTATTTAGATTTAGGAATTTTAAATTTAGAAAGATTGGGATATCCATAAGTATGAAGGAATACTTAAGGATGTGTGTATTCACGGTATATGCATATATGTTGAGAAATTGGATAAAATTGAAAACAATATGGGAAAATAAAAGGTGACTCCGCTGACCTATGTTACGGCTTCATGACGTACTTATGGTTATGAGTCCTTAGCACTCTTGCTCCGCTAGTCTCCTGATAAAATTGACATTTGTGTTAGTGGAAGGGTTAGACTAAGAGCATGCAAAGCACCCTTAAATTAGAACGGTTGGGTACAGTTAACTACTTGTAACTAACCGGTGCTTAAATGAGGATGGGGAAAATAGTGCTAAATCATAAAAGAAAAATCAAAGTGAAAAAAAAATCAAAAGCAACAACAAAAATAAGAATATGCATGTATCAACACACGAAGTCCGCAAAATTTTCTAACCCAAGTTTGATTCAAGCTTGGGGGAATTTGAAATTCCACGTTTAAGATAGCATTTCTTTTAATCAATTTGGGTAAACAAAGTTCATAAATTCTAGGCCTTTAAGGAAATAAAAGTTAGAGTAATCAAATTGTGGGTTGAGTCATCATTATCCGAGGGTTAAACTTGAAATTTGAAAAGTTTGCATGAAGGTTTTAATTTTTGGCAAGATCATACAAATTTTTCACTTGAGAAAACATACTTGATATAAGGTGTATCAAAAAGATCGAATTGTAGTCCATGAGCACAGCTCACCCTAGTTCTGCTCCATGCATCTCCATCTATAATTATAGACCTTAATAAAATAATTTATATACAATACATATTTATCCGTAAATCATACGCATAGTTTTGTATTGATACATAACCCATAAGAAATTGTGTACATTTCTTCCCCGCCAAAAATGTCATTTTATTTTATTTTATTTTGGGTATAAAGTGTGAATAATAATTTTAGAAAAGAAAGAATCTTGTATTTATCTTGTGTATTGATTATAATTACATGGAATCTATTTATATGCTTGATTATGATATAATTATAAATATCACTAATAATTATCTTTATTTTTTATTAAAGACTTCCGGTACATTCCAACAGAATTGAACATGTGTCTATCTGATATCTGAAGAGAGACAAAAACTCGACCACTACACTAATCCACAGTTCACCATTAATTATCTTTTTTTTTTTTTTTTTTGACAAAAGTTGATATCCCCACCTGTTTCATATTGAAACAAGAACAATTTATACAAAAGGCAATGGAGTAAGAATTTCATTGTGCAAAATATCTAAGCAACTAGAGAAATAACAACGTAGCATCAAGGTACATGAGATATTGAGATAGAATTCACGGGTTAGCAGTGGCCGCAGAAACAGTCAAGAAAACCAATAAATGACAAAGAAACAAAGTGAATATATTTTGGCAGGTGCTTGGCCTTGCTTGGGTACTTGCATATATGGGCAAAAAGCCTTTTGCTTTGGCACAAAGTTTTGCCAAACTTGTGGGACTTGCGTGTTGTTATTTGTTTACATGTTCATATATCACAAGCATGAAAATGGGTACAACAAACATTGATCGATCGATTCCGGGATAGAATAAGTTGCATTAGGCTAACAAAATTAAATAATAAAAGAAAAAAAAAGATAAATTAGGCTAGTGAGGAAAGAACCATAACATATATATATATATATATATAGATATGAGCTATGGTGAGACGTGGAGTAAAACAAGTTTGTACTCCACGTCATATTTTCATTTTGAAAATCCAAACAACAGATCCAAACCGCTCAACATATTCTCTATATTGAAATGTGCTTGGAGACTAAATTTTACATTTTTTTTGGAATTTTTTTACTATTTATTAAGCCACTTTGAAAATCATTGATCCACTGTGAACAGTAAAAAACAGTAATAATTTCTGGACCACGGGATCAGCGATTTTCAAAGTGGCTTAATAAATAGTAAACAAATTCCAAAAAATGTAAAATTTGGTCTCCAAGCACATTTAAATATGGAGAACATGTTGAGTGGTTCAGATCGGTTGTTTGGATTTTTAAAATGAAAATATAGTGCCATGGAGTAAAAACTTGTTTTACTCCACGTCTCACCATAGCTCATCTCTCTCTCTCTCTCTCTCTCTCTCTCTCTATATATATAGAGAGAGAGAGAGAGAGAGAGATGAGCTATGGTGAGACGTGGAGTAAAACAAGTTTGTACTCCACGCTATATTTTCATTTTGAAAATCCAAACAACCGATCCGAACCGCTCAACATGTTCTCTATATTGAAATGTGCTTGGAGACTAAATTTTACATTTTTTGGAATTTTTTTACTATTTATTAAGCCACTTTGAAAATTGCTGATCCACTGTGAACAGTAAAAAAACAGTAAAAATTTCTGGACCACCGGATCAGCGATTTTCAAAGTGGCTTAATAAATAGTAAACAAATTCCAAAAAATGTAAAATTTGGTCTCCAAGCACATTTCAATATAGAGAACATGTTGAGCGGTTCGGATCGGTTGTTTGGATTTTCAAAATGAAAATATAGTGCCATGGAGTAAAAACTTGGTTTTACTCCACGTCTCACCATAGCTCATATATATATATATATATATAGAGAGAGAGAGATAGGCTAACGTGCTTCTAGAAGTATTTCGGCCTCGTGCTTCCGGGGGCATATCTTAGTGTTGGATGTTCAAACAACAAATTCAAACCGTTAGATGTGATCTCTATATTAAAATCTGCTTGGAGACCAGATTTTACATTTTTTGGAATTTTTTTACTATTTATTATGCCACTTTGAAAATTTCAGATCATATGGTCCAGACTGTTTTTACTGTTCACCCGGATCTGGAATTTTCAAAGTGGCTTAATAAATAGTAAAAAAATTCCAAAAAATGTAAAATTTGGTCTCCAACCAGATTTTAATATAGAGATCACATCTAACGGTTTGAATTTGTTGTTTGAACATCAAACACTAAGATATGCCCCCGGAAGCACGAGGCCGAAATACTTCTAGAAGCACGTTAGCCTATCTCTATATATATATATATTAATAAGAAACCTTTTACATGAAAATCACATTTAGTTCAATCAGTCAAGGAAATACCTTTAATTCAAAATCAAACTACATTAGTAGGTTAAAAACGAAAATCTGAACCCTTTTGTCAATTTCAGAAAAGATTTGTACTTACTATATATTCTGGTGTAATCAATGCCAAATCACTGTAGACAAACAATAATTTTTTTTTTCTTGTGCAGCTGTGTTTTGTGAAAATATCCCATAGGCCACAGCTACACCTGAGCCCAAAGAATGTTAAAAATATATAAATTGAAATTGGACGGATCATAATAAATTTAACGAGATGGAGAGCCCTCCAAAAATATGGGCTTACAAAGGCCTAACTGTAAGCCCATATTCCAAATAACCCTCTTAAGTAATAATTTTTATCACAAATACAGCCCAATAAAAGTTTGCTGTCCTAAAATTAAACTTTTTAAGCCGAAATTGCAATTAAGAAACTTGACTCTGCCACTGTGACCTTCAATATACTTAATTAAGCACACTAGTTATAGTTATCAATTTATACAGGATCACTTGATAATCATCTATTTTAATAATCTTGATTGGATTCAAATAGTATCATCGGGGTAAGGATAAATATCCAACGCAAACCTAGCTATATATGCCTCGATCGATATATCTCACCTCACTTCTCCCAATGCATCACATCTCTCTCGTCTAAATTCAAGATGGACATATCCCACAAAGATCACATCTTTTCTCTACTTCACCATTTCAGTGCTATTTTTTCTCTCCTCCTTTGCATTGCCATGCAAACCACCTTCTTTTTTTTTAACTATCACCCAATATACCACTTGATACCAATGTCTCTTGCATTGTTGTTCCATCGCTTGCTCTCCCCTTCCCAAACCTATATAATAGATTTCTCATGCCTCAAGCCTCCAAAGAGTCTAAGAGTTCCCGTTTCAATGTTCCATGAGCACCTCTGCCTCATGAAATGCTTTGACAAAGAGAGCGTTTCTTTTATGACCAAGGTTGTAACATCTTCTGGCATGGGAAATGAGACGTGCTTCCCGCCTTCTCTCCATCTCATTCCACCTTCTTCCAAACATGAAGATGCAATACAAGAAAGCCACATGCTATTCTTTCCAACGCTCGATGAACTCTTTGCCAAAACGAAGGTTTTGCCTCGCGAAATAGACTTGGTTGTGGTGAATTGTAGTGGCTTCTGTGCTTCTCCTTCTCTTTCTTCGATAATAGTAAACCACTATGATATGCGGTCAGATGTGAAGAGTTACAACATTTCAGGCATGGGTTGCGGGGCCGGTGTAATTGGGGTTGACATTGCAAAAGGCTTTCTTGAGAAACGTAGAGCAAGGTCATATGCTCTAGTCATCAGCACAGAGATACTCTCCACGGGATGGTACGCAGCTGCACAGTGTGGTTTCTTTTCAGTTAAAATGTTTATATTTGTTTGAACCTTATTCGTATTTTTTGTTGCATTTGGACCGTTGAAATTTGAAAATTAAAGTATTTGATGAATTGAAAATTCAATAGTTTTTAAGTCTTTGGGAAAATTATGAATGAAATAATATATTTGAATATAGTTTAGGAATCTAGTTGAGAACATAATGATTCGTATACTTAATGAATCGACTGTAATTACTTTGAGTTATTGTAGGTACCGTGGCAAGGACACGCACAAGCTGGTACTCAATTGTTTCTTCCGGATGGGTTGTGCAGCCGCACTTGTGACAAACCACGGCAAAGCTGGTACCTCCCAACCAAAGTACCATCTCAGACACTTGCTACGTACCCAACACACATTTGATGACATCGCATATCACGTTGCTTCACTTGAGGAGGACGATGAAGGCATCACAGGCTTCTCAATTGAGCGCCATGTGGCAAATGTAGTGTCGGACCTACTCCGGTCCCACCTTAAATATCTCGGGCCAATTATCCTACCATGGGAAGAGAAAATCAGGTATATCATGTCCCACATTTTCAACGACGACGGTATAGAATATGTGCCAGATTTCAAAAAGGCAGTGACTCACCTTTGCTTTCCATCATCTGGTATGCAATTAATAAAAAGAGTTGGGAAAGGGTTAGGATTTGATGAGGAAGAGCTTGAGGCAGTTTTAGCAACATTTCGCCGGTATGGAAACCAGTCATCGGCCTCCATATGGTACCAAATGGCTTATTCAGAGGCAAGAGGGAAGATAAAAAAGGGTGATAAAGTATTGCAACTTGGATTAGGTAGTGGCCCCAAGTGCAACAGTTTGGTGTTGGAGTGTGTTAGAGATTTTGACAGAGAAGAAAATTCTGGTCCATGGGGATAATTGTTTGAACCAGTACCGGGTATGGCATGATAACGGTACCTGGGTAAGTGGGGAGAACACAGAAGAGAACTCAGAAGTTACAACCCATATGGTGCTCTACGATTAATAATTAGGTTGTTTAATTGGATTGGTAAGCATAGGTAATGTTAATTGTTTACCAATTCTTGTTTAAAATGCACAAGTTTAATAAAGAGCTGCACTGTACCGATATGCTTAATGTTTTTCTTTTTCCAAGATTATAGTTGGCAATAGCCAAGCAACAATATATGCTTTATATTAAAGAGATATCATGTCGAAATCTAGTGTTTGCACTGATGTTGAATAGAATTGAAAATAATACTCTATCTTGCGCTCGACAAAATACCGCTTTGTATAAAAAATGCATCATTAAAAAAAAAAAAAGCAAAAATGAGGTTTTGAACTTTGAAGGACAAATTGTGTCTGGAAGCACAAATTCACTGGATCAGCACTGTAAAATCAAATTACAAAAATTAAGAAATTTGGAAAATCAAAATTTCAAATTTCAAATTTAAGTCATAATTCCTAAAATCAGGGTCGTACTAAGCCCTGCCTTAATCACTATTGTCAACTGAAATCTCAGATAAAGGAATGAACGAAGGCCGTACTTTTAATATTCAGTCCCGCAGAGAATAATATCAGCAAATTTATATTCAAAAACAATTTTCTTTTTTGCTGTTTTGGAAGTACTGACAACATAAATTGGTTCAGGCTTTATGCCAGAAAAGGCTGTTCACATGTAATTTCAATTGATTGCTTTGGTTAAAAATCATTTATTGAGTCTTCTTGAATTTTCCCTGAGTATTTCTTAACTGCTCTCAGTCTCGCACCAGAGGTGTCATAATGCCATCTGATGCTAGGTTGCTTTCTAGCTATTAACCATGGCAGAAGCAGTAAAGGCTTATTTTCATTTTGCAATTAAGAAATGTACCTTTTTTTTTTTTTTACCAAATTAAAGGGCAAATGTACTGTTTTACACGCATTGTTACTTGCCTAGTAGCAATCTAGCATGAATTAGGCTGGTTTTGTTCCTTGAAGCACCTAGAATTTCTAGGTCTTCATTTATCTTCTCAATTGATTTTGTTTCTAAATACATCCAAAACAATACAAGAAAAGTTGAACATTCAATTTGACTTTTTCAACAATAATAGATCGGATTTTTTTTCATAATTAAGAACTAGACAAGACCAAAATTTAATTTGTATTCTCTCTAATGATTTCATGAATTAAAATGACTTTGATACCCTTAACACAGTAAACTTTCTTATCAAATTATTTTAGTGATATCAATATAAACGATCTGAGATTCTTTTATTGTACTGGAGCATCATCCTATATTAGTCAAATTATAAAATACGTAGATATGGCAACAAAAGAAATGGTACAGCACGCTGTTTTTGTTCGAGAAAAAAGATCGATCTCGAGAGCTAATTTGTCGTATACAAGACGAGTCATATGACTAGGGCTTGTAGAAGTTGAATAGTATTGTAATAGTGGTAGGTAGGAAATAATTTTTTTTGAAACCTTGGCGGTGGCTGTCAAGTATAATTTTCATTAATTAAACATAAATTGCATCCATTGTTCTACATCGAGAACATCATCAACATCAAACTACATTCACATCTAAAGAACATCAACATCGAACATCACAAACAACTAAAAACAACAAAATAAAGAAATCATATCCTTCGGTAGTAGACACTGACGACCTTCAACATCGGCTGGCTAGCGACCATAGGATATGAAACATCATTTTTTTTTTCAGTTAGGGTTGCGGGTGGGGGAGACCGGCGCGGAGGTGCGGGTGGAAGGGTGGAGGTGTTAGGAGACGGAAAGGCTGACGACTCTGGTTCTCCTGACATAAGTGGAGGAGAACGGAAAGGTGCATCAAGACGAGAGAGATGACGACTAGGGCTATTGTCGTCAACTCTCTCTTCTTTCAGCGACCGGTTAGGTCGCCGGTCGCTCAAAACCCCAAAAAAAATAAAAAATAAAAAAATTAAATGTTTCAGCGACCAACCCTTCAGCGACCGGCGGTCATAGCCTTCAGTGACCGATTTGGCCCGGTCGCTGAAGGGTATCCCTAAATCCCCGCCGAAGTCTTTCTTCTCTCTCTGTATCCTGCGTTTTAGCCGCGTTTTAGGTTTAGCGAAAAAAAAATCCCAAACCCGCTTCCGCCCGATCCCGCTGCCGCCCAACCCCCGGCCACCGTTAGCGACCTCTCCTTTCTCTCTCTCCCGACCCTGCCGCCCGACCGCTTCCGCCTGACCCTGCCGCCCGACTTGCTTCAGCGTTGGAAGGCACTTGCCTCCACGTCAACTTGCTTCTTCCTTTCTTCCTTTACTGATTCTACACCATGGAACCGGATTCCCAAGACACATACTTAAAATTGTAAATTGTATTTAAATTCTATAACGTAATATTAATTATCTTCGATTTAATATTTCAGGCAAGACGAGATCGATGTATCCTGGTCACAGACGTCTTCTTGGCAATCGCAATCGCAAGCGCAATCATATTCTTCGGCGTTGTCTCCTCTCAGGCAAGAAGACATAAATGCGATTTCAAGTCAGGTGTTCGGCATGCTTCAACCACAGCTCAACCAATTCATGGAGGAGATGAGGCGTAGCGTGGGACGTTCTTCGTCTCATCAGGTACGAAATTCGATTTTTGGGTATGTTTCAATCCAATAAGAACACCAAGTATGGCAAATCAATTAACGGAACAGTAAACTCCTAAAAATTGTAAACCCTAAACAGTAAACCCTAAAAACTTTAGTTATATTCTCACAGGGAGGTTCTAGCTCGCACCGTCCCGATGCGCAGGATGACAGCGGGGATGATTTAGGAGATGACTAGTTTTAGGATGTTTTGATTTGTATGTCGTACTTTAGATATTTTATTTTTATGTCGTACTTTAGATATTTGATATTGGATGTTTATGTAGTACTTTACATATTTCTTGTTTATGTCGTTTTGTGAACTGCGTCGTACGTACCAATTGAAATTGTTTTTGAATTCCTTTTAAATTGCTTGGTGCTTGGTACGTTTCGTACCAGTATTTTATATTGTTGAATTGCTTGCATGTGAATTGTTTGTGAATTCCGAAATTCTTATTTATAACATTTTCCAAAAAAAATAAAATTGTTTTGGAGGATTTCGAGTTCTAGCATTGCCGCACCGGCATTATGCGGACCCATTTCAGCAGGGCCGCAGAATGCCGATGCGGACCCTTAAATGGGTCCGCACTGGCATTGTGCGGACCTATTTTTTTTTTCAAACTTTGTGATATCTTATTATTCGTGAGAAAAAGCAGAGGGGCAGTAGGTGTACATGCATTCCTAGAGAAAAAAAAATTAAAAAACTAAAAAATTTGAGATATCTCATTCAGATGACCACGCCTCGATAAAACACCAAAGAAAAAGAAAAAAAAAGGGTCCGCATCGGCATTCTGCGGCCCCGCTGAAATGGGTCCGCAGAATGCCGGTGCGACCATGCTAGAACCCGAAATCCCCCAAAACGATGGTTATTTGATTTTTTTTTAAATATTATAAATAAAAATTTCAGTTGCGAATTGCTTGTGAATTGTATATTTGTCGAGAACGACGACGGTGAATTTTATATTTGCTTGTGAATTATGTTTAAATTGCTTGGTGCTTGGTACGTTTCGTACCAATTGGGGAAAAGAAAAATAACAAAAAAAAATATCAAAAAAAAAACACCCTTCTGCGACCGATTCTGGCCCATCAGCGACCGGCCAAGCGGTCTCTGATGGTCTTCCGCCATGTCAGCATACAGCATCAGCGACAGATTTCATCGGTCGCTATAGGGTCATCTGCGACCGGCGCCTGACCCTTCT
This sequence comes from Carex littledalei, assembly GCA_011114355.1. Lineage (NCBI taxonomy): Eukaryota > Viridiplantae > Streptophyta > Magnoliopsida > Poales > Cyperaceae > Carex > Carex littledalei. The sequence continues at coordinate 7,980,815 of CM022099.1, read as the reverse complement.
GCGACCGGTGACGTCAGCGGGGTGGTCATCAGCGACGGAGCAACTGCGTCCGAGTCTTCTGCGACCGATTTCGGTCATCTGCGACCGGCGACAATACCTTCTGCGACCGATTAGGCCGGTCGCAGAAAGGTCAGGCTGCTGTAGTGTCCTCTCTGCAGGGTCACCCCACACTCTAGGAGAGAGGCGGGAGACGGAGGGTGTTGCTAGCGAAGGGGCTTCTCGGAAGAGCGTCTAGGTGCTGCTGGGAGGGGGCTGCTGAAAAAGGCGGCTAGGGTTTCAAAGTAGATAAAGTTGGTTGTGGTAGTATTGAGAATGCAAATATTTTATTTTATCTTGAATTGCACACTTACGACCACAGCAGGTAGGAAATAATTAATGGAGTTGTTTAGGATTAATCATAGTCAAGTTTATAAATAAACATTATGTTAATGTAATTAAACAAACAAGATTAATATAAGGTTCTCTTTTTTATATGAAATATTTTATGGTATCAGAGTTTTAGGAATTAGTGTTGTAAAAGACAACTGTTTACACCGATTAATTGGTTGATTAGTCGTTGACGATGATCAAATCATCACGAATTTTTCCGACTAATCGGCCGATTATTTCCGATTAATCGCTTGACGGTATCCTATCCGTCCGACGAGCGCATACCGTTAGTTTACAACACTGCTACTGCTAGGAATTTCATTTATCAAACCTTCGGTTTTACCCAACAAGATACTCATCTCTGCAAATAAGAAAGAAAAATGATCAAGCGTCTTTCTTTCTTTCCTTCCATTTTTTTTTTCTGAATTCCTATTTCGTTAGTTCTCAGTTCTCACAGAATATTTACAATCAAAGGACCAATTTGAGAAATTTACCCAAAGTTGGGTAAATCACGAGCATTTCACTTCGATGTACAGTGCGCACTTATTTAATTGCTGTTCATTATCTGTGATATACAGTGCATGCATGTGTGATTCTTCTTCTTCTTCTTCTTTTTAATTTTTTATTATGAGTAATTTACATAAATAGTTGTTGAATTATCACACTTTTGCATGATTTAATTCAAACATATTTTAATAGGATGATTGATTTGGTACAAGTTCATAACTTTATAGACCCAAATTGTAAAATTGAAACATTGAGAATGAAAATGATAAAATACTGATATTTGAGGACTATCTATATAATTCACGCAGCCAGCATTTCCTAATTTTAGTTTGATTTATTTGTAAACTAAAATTATCGGGCCTCATTTCTGGGCCCAAAATAGAGCCCATAATCCTCCTCGCTCTTTGCTCATGACTTCATGAGTTTCCTAGACCGCTTAGTGAGCAAGCGCAAAGCTTCCCTTGATGCAGCAATGGCACAGAGTTACATCATTCTCCTCTCTTATTTGCACTCGATCTCTCGCATTTGCTGTAATCTTGTCAATTGGTATCTGGTAAGTTTTTCTATGCTATCTGATATATAATGAAGACCGTCTATAGGAAGTAGGGTTCTATTGGTCTATTTTAGAATTCCATATATTTAATGATTATGGGCCTTTTCATAATTTACTGATCTCTTGGGGTAAATTGGTTCTCATTCGTAATTCATTCATAAATGTACCATCACTGGTACACCAATTGAGATGACTGGTGCAGTTTCAATGTACTGAGTAATGCAAGACAAAAATTTGAGAAAGACATCTTACCCCATTCACATTTATCTAGTCATCGTAAATTATTGTATTTTTTTAACCCACTGAGTGACTTTTCTCTTTCAAAATTTCCACTGAGCTTGCAAAGATTGTAATAGAAAGCTGATTTGGCAATTTTATTTTATTCTAGAAGAAGCCGATAAAGACATGATGAATGCATATACAGTGTTTAATATCCTATTTATTGTAGCTAAATTAATGCGACTCAAGTTCTTTTTTCGGTAAAGGTAAGTTTACCAATCAAGATCCAGCTCTCCATAGTTTTCAGTAAAGCCCAATTGAAACAATAAGCAACTTTTGTTGTTATACTTATTTTTGTTAGAATATAGAACTCAAAAATTAACAGATAAGAAAAAGAATAGTGGTAGTTCAAATGGACCAAATTCACAACCAAGTATCAACAATTGGATAAGAGCTACACATATTGACAAAGAATAAACAAATACACAAAACAACCTAATTTTTGACACAGGAAAAGAACATCATTCAGTTCATTAAAACAATTAAATCTCAACCATTTTCTGATTCAATGCCATGTATCTCCACCTCTCTTTCTCAAGGAAATCGGCATCTAAAAATTTTGCAATAAAAACCCAAAGCTTATACGCATCTTCAAAGCTACTTAAAAACCCAAATGAAACATTAACCACACTAATTCCAACATCATTTGCATCCCCTTCTTTTTTCTCTAATACATTTTTTTCCTCTCCTTGATGTACATTTTCAAACAAAATGTTCTTTAAAAACCCACCACATAGTGAAATTCCACTTCTATCACCGAGCTTTTGCACCAAGGAAGGATCAATTTTCTCCCCCTTCCAATCAAAGATATTGAATGCTAATGCAGGGCCATGGTCAAACTTAACCTTAGGCCCATATATTCTTACCAAATAATAACTATTTGTTGAGTTAGGATGTCTAAGCTTTGACAGAGCTACTACTAACCAATTTGTAATGCATCTTAGCCTCGTGCTTATTAGTACCAAACCAAGTGCGTGCGCATGGTCTAAACCGTGGCAGTTTATTTCCATTCTTATTTCTTGTTCAATTTCAATTTCTTGTGTTCTTTCTTCCTCTGAAATCTTTGAAACTTCACCAAGCTCTTGCGATGTGTTCTCTCTGTTTCGGGTTCCAATTGGCCCAGAAAATGAACTTGTTGTTTCCAAATCTTCTTCCTCCTCATTTCTCATACTAAGAGGCTGAGAGGCCTCTAAATTGGTACCAGAATAATCGTCTCCAATGAGAGAAAACCTTCGTGCTGGTACAATACTTACTATCCCAATACTTCTGGCAATACTTGACCTCTCAAGTACTTCACAACTTGGTTTCTTGACAAAAAGCCCAGCAAAACCGGATGGGTTTTCACCGAAGACCTTGAAGAAATTGCAAATTATAAAGTCAGGCTGGATAAGAGAGAGGCCTAATGAATCCATATCTTTTGGCCCAAGTGCACATGCGTCTAATGCAATATGCCAACCATGATCTTGGGCTAATTTCATCCATAGGTATGGGTATCTTGTACCAGTCATCCTTGATATGAGAGGGAAAACAAACAAACCTTTTTTCTTCTTTCTTTCGGTCAGCTTTTTTCTCAGTTTTATTGTATTGATTCTCAGCCCTGGCCATGTGAAACTAGCTGTTGCCACATCAGCACCTTTCTTTTGTGCGGTTTCTATCATGGCAGTTACCGCCTCACTCTCGTAATCATACACGGTCAACAGTTTATTTTTTGGTTTGAAGGAGTATGATTCTGCTAATAGCCTAAAAGCAGTAGTTCTATTAGCAGTACATACCATGCTATACTCTTCATCTGAAATAGATAATAGTTTCATAATTCTCTTTCGAATCTCCCCTTCAAGACTTGTATCTTTATCCCTTGATTGAACTTGAGACCTTAGGCTAGCTGATTTATATGCAATTTCGAAAAAGGGAGGTTTCAAGCAGGAAGGTGGTACAGTGTCGGTAGAGGTGGATGCCATAGCTGAGTCAGAATCCATCTGTGAGTGAGAAAACAGACCGATGCCTGAATAATCGAAGCAAGCATGGGTTGACAGGTGGCTGTACTGTAGATGTCTTATTGAGTCTGCCATCTGGGTCCCACCATACTGGGGAAAGACTGACAGGAAAATCGAGAAGGCGTCTGACATGGACGGGAGGGACTCGTGGTTAGTGAATTGGGTACTCGGGAAGAGAGAAGAAGTAGTGGTTTTAGAAAAGTTTGATCGCGTAATCCTGGTAGTGGTTGTAGCAGTGGCTGTGGTGCCAGTGGTGGTCTGATTACTCCGCTCAACTGGGGTTAAGTTGGTCCCAGCTGTCAGAAAACTACGGAAACAGATGTAATAGGAGATTTTTGGTTTGTTTTCAGGCGGCATATCGGCTGTGTATCTTTTGTTGTTGTTCTCAGTCTCTTCTTTGGTGTTCTCTGGAGGCCTTCTCTTAAAGTATTTTCTGAAGAGAGGAAGCATTGTGTTTTGTGTAACATAGGCGGGAATTGGGCAGGGGTGGATGATTGGTTCGGGGTTTTGGAGGAAATATCTTCTATCCAGGTCTCACTCACTTTCTCTATCTCTCATTATATATATATAATTAATCATTGTATGAATCAAAAAAAAAAAATTAATCATTGTACGGCTACACACAATGGCACCATCAATTGATAGTGGCAATTTGGAGTCATGGGGTTGAGTTGGTTGGTCAACAATTGGCCATTGACTCTGAGTTTTAGAGACTTCTGTACATGCACTTTGTATATAGTGAATGTTTCTCACGTGTGACGTGTCCAATGCCAATACCTATTTTAGTTGAATGATATAATAATTGTGTTATTTCAGTGTCTTAGCTATGTGATTTGCTATAGATTAATTGCAATGGTGAATCCAAACAAGTGGTTTTGGTATGAACATTTTTATGGTTATGACTTCTGACCAGCAGCCAATTTGTCATTTATGATTGCTTGCTATTATGACCATTAGAATTTTTTTGAAGTAGTGGGGCCTATTAAATTTTATTAATCAAACAAGAGTAATTATTAAAAATGTATGGTACAGTTCTAATTTATATTTCTATTCAGGCTGTTTGTTCACTTCTCTCAATTTGGCCTTTTATATATTTGTAAAATAAAGATATATAGGGAGACAGTGATGTCCTTTGAAATGAATAGTCAAATTGGATTTGGAATTAGTGTGTGAACTTAGGCGGCCTGACATGGGTTCACTTGTTGGTTTGGATAAGGTATCCATAAATAGCATTTATTTACTTTTACCCTAGAATTAATTAGCTTATGCAGTTGAGACCCCATTAACTAACTTTCCTAGGAAAAAAATAAAAAATAAAAATCAAGTCCAACTGGTACCAACCACTACAGGGACAAGTATCCTCTCCATTACTGTAAAAGATTCCCTTCACTTTACGGTTTGAGATTAACTCTCAGCTGCTTTGAGATTCGGGCTGACAGAGGGGCAGTATCATTGGGCTTTGAGATTCGTGCCAAGTTAAAAAAACGGTCCAAATCAAGTAATTGTAAAAGATTCCCTATTACGGTACCGGGGAGGATCTGAATTCCCACTACAGAGCATGTCTTGAACGGTGAAAACATCTATAAATGCTCTAGATATGTCAATAATTAACTAAACTCTTATCTAGTTGCTTCCTTTATTCTGTCATTATCTTGTTATATCTTTTAGTGGTGATATAATAAAGTTTTTCTTTTTTGATCGCCTGTTAGATTTGGAGCTACCTTTTTGCAGCATTAGTGATCATGGCGATGACTAGGACTTGAATTGAGATAACTAGTAGTCAACTAGAAGTCAATTACCAATTCAACTTGGTGTCTACTTCGGTACGCTTCATGTCATGGTATCTTATCAAAAACTTTTGAAATTCAAAGTGGCTTTTCAGATATAATAACTCTCAGTTTCTTATGCCATTCACCTTTACCATTTAAAGGCTTTAATAAGATGATCCTTAATTAATTTGTATTAACTTGTGCCTTTGACTAATATGGGATGGTACGTAGCACAGTTGGCTAGAAAAAAAAAATTTAGGATTGTGGCTACGCAAAGGTTCGAGAGTTCGAACCCCGTTCACGACTTCACAACCTCCGCGAAGATTTCAAAAAAAAAAAAACTTGTGCCTTTGATTGGTTTTCATTTGTCAATGAGATAAAAGTGCTCCACAGAAATTTTCTATCCTCCAAGACTTGGTTGAAAATTGATGAACAAACATTTTTAGGATTTATAACTAAATTCTGATTTAGTGACTAGAATAATTTTTTTGAAGGTTAGTGGCTTTAACGCCTACTAACAATTCGATTGATAAAAAACATATTTACAATAAGTCAAGTGACTCTAATTTCTAAATCTACTCATTTATTCTCACGAAATTCTCAAAATTACTCTAATCATTCTTAATCACTCTCTAAATTCCTAGATTTACTCTTCTATTCCTACTTATATACACTCGTAATCACCATAAATTCTTACTCCCCATCTCGCTCCACGACCAGATCCGCTATTCGACCGCACTCTGACGACTGGATTTATTCACTGTCGCACTTCGATTGAGATGAGAACTTTACGCTCCGAACTCCGATGATACCGCGCTCTCGGCTCCCTCTCCTCTCCCACATTCTTCTCTCTGCTCAGAGCCGAGAGAGGGGAGGATATTGTTGTCGGAGGTGAGGCATGGGAGGGGTGGGATGGAGGGGTGAAGGGTGGAGGAAGGGGGTTGGCGGCTGCTCTAGGGTTCTGTCTTCTTCAGACTCGGTTTTTTTTGTAAGAGCGAAAGTTGGGTTCCTCCACACTTTTTACATATATCAGATCGACTAGAATAATTTTATCTATAGAAGGTTGTAAGTTTTAAATTTGAAAGAGAATTTCTAATAAATATTTGAAGTAGATGGTTTGATTTCAATCTTTACTTCAAAAAATAATCTTTAGAATTGTTGCAATGTAATATGTATACAGTTTTAGAATAAGGTGTACATTAGATACACGTGGGTAATTATAATGTGACATGAAAGTAAAGGAAGCTTTTAAGTTTATTTTTTTTATTTCTTTTTGGTTCTTAAATGCCTGTAGTGCGTAGGCCCAGCTTTTATGTTTTCGACCGCCGAGAGAATACAATACACACGATTTTTGTTGATGGTTTGTTTTATTCTTTTGGACTCACTATTATCTTACCCAGATTCAGGGTTTTCTCTTTCTTTGCTTTAATTGCTGCATCATTCAATGACCGTGTTTGCGAGTTTCCTTTGACCTTAAATTAATCACTAATTAATATTTTTGGAGCAAATGTTATGTGTGGTCGCTATACTCTTGTTCCGTTGTCATAACTCCGGTCATTAACTTAAGATTAATTTGATTTTTGTTTTTTTTGTTTTAATTAAGCTTTTTCTACTTTGTTTCGTCTCAATCTAAAATTTGTCACCTTTTTAATCGAATTATACTAACTAAATGCTAATATCAGTGTTTATATAAAAAAAAAGGTAAATTGTTTACATTGGCAAAAAAGAATTCAATATTAGCATATATACCATCCACCTTATCTCTTATGTTATGTCATATTTGGTTGAGTAAAGTTAATAAGGATTGAATTGTTTATTCCATTTTACTTATATTTTACACTAATCAATGATTTTGTACCTATTAAGAAAAGATAGTAAAAAAAAAAAATTAAAAAAATATAAATTTTAGTCTCCATGTATATTTCAATATGAAGATCATGTTAATAGGTTTGGATCGACTGTTTGAATTTTGAGAAATAGAAATAAATGATGTGAGACACGATGAGGCATGAAAGACATGAGATATTTGAAACCTCATTGTATATTATGTTGCGGAGATAGATATGAGCATACGGATTAGCTGAAAGAAACCATTTGTTTTATTTTAAAAAAAGCAAAAATCTAATTTGTCGGAAACAAAATAGATTGTTTTTTTCCTCTTACTAAATGAATGAAATCGAACCAATAATTTGAGGCCACTGAGAACAAACTAATGATTCGGCTCCATTAATTTCCGCACACCAATGATCATACAACGTGAAAGAGAGAAAAAAAGAGAGGAGAGAGCGGACAAATTTCTTGATAGTTTTTTTTTTTTTTTTTCTATGGTGAAGACACATTCCAATTTACAAAAACAAACTAGAATCGAATAATCATTTCGATTCCATCTATATATAAAATAAAATAAATGTAATTCATCTTGTTTTCCATAATTTTGATTTTGATTTTTAAAAATAAAACAAGTTGGAAAGAAACCTGTCTCGTAAATCAAATTTTAGTCAAAAAAATTGAGAGGTAGTTGGTCCAAGCAACGATATCCACTCGTAGAGAAACAACTGTCTCCACTAGTCGGTGTTAGCAACTTTGAAGGTTGACATGTCACATGATAAGAGATATTTATTTGGACACTATTTCTTTCCGGATTCAAATCTATTGAAATTCTAGATCGAGAACAGTAATTATGAAATTTTTGAAATTCAGAATTCACCCGTCAAATTGTTTCGATATACGCGCACAGAAAAAATTGGACGGCTGAATTCGGAATTTCAGAAATTTCAAAGGTACTGTTCATAGATCTCGAATTTCAGCAGATTTAAATTCTTTCTTTCCAGTTTATGTATCCCTTCAGTGATATACTGATATTAGCCTTGTATAATACAACAACTGGCTGTCTCTAGGTTCTGTTATCGATGCAAATATTTTAAATGCCCGAGTAAATAATAAGCATGACTTTATACATATAATATGTATAAAAAGTGCATAGCTAGGGTGTGATGTGCTCACAAAGAGGGTTTGGTGAGCACAACTCCAAAAGTATATCGAATCGGCTTCAAACGACGAATTCAAACCGTTGAAATCCATGTACTTCATAAGTGATGCATGTACATGCAAAATTTTGAAAATTTCGAATTCATTTACTACAAGGTCAAGCGGTCAAAGAAATGAACCTTTTATAAGTTATTTTATAAGTTGTTTTATATATTCATTTTTAATGATTTCTTTGACCGCTTGACCTTGTAGCATATAAATTCGAAACTTTCAAAATTTTGCATGTACATGCATCACTCATGAAGTACATGGATTTCAACGGTTTGGATTCACCGTTTGAAGCTGATCCGATATACTTTTGGAGTTATGCTCACCAAACCCTCTTGGTGAGCACATCACACCCTAGCTTTGCTCGTATAAAAATAATAAAATCTGTAAATTTTATCGTCATATAATTATTATGGGATACATTCTTTTTATACCTAATTATCGGAATTAATATTTTGTGCAACTTATTGATAAAAAGTTATATACAATCCATATTTTGATTGTTTAATTTCACGAAATCATTTAATCGGCTTGGAACATGTGTCTCGCATGAAAATATTGCTCTGTTAGGGATTTGCCTGATACTAGAAAATTTAAATTGAAGATTAAAACATAAAACGCATAACATGTATATGTGGCCAATGAAATTATAACTTAAGTCTCTACAATTATAAAGTGGAATTATTAATTAGACTATAAACACACAATTAATATTTTATGAAGGGGTTGAACTATATAAAAAAACTTAAAACAATTTTTTTTTTAATAAAATTCACCACATATAGGACTAATACTTGTTAGAATAAATTAATTGTGATTCGTGAACTTGATCCGAACTTAAATTTGTGCATCATTTATATCTCTAATCAGCATTTATTTGTACCATTACAGTTGTTATTGATGAGAGAGAGACGACAAAATAATTTGTAATTCTTAGTAGGCTTTATTAAAAAATATATATTATTACACTATGTTTATAAAAAAGAAAATAAAAATTACTAGTATAATACTGTAATTAATATTTTTCCAATACAAATTCATAGGCACACACAGACACACTGCACACTCTCTAGTAGGGGTGGCAACGAGCTGGGTCTGAGCTAAGTCTTAGTTTAGCTTGTTAATTCTGGACCGAGCTACAGTCGAGCGAGCTGGAAGTAGGGCATCCGAGTTAAAATCTCAGCTTGAAATCGTGACAAACCAACTTGAGCTAGCTCGCGAGCTGGCTTGCTGAGTTTGGTTGGATTTTGTTATAAGAAGAAAATAAATTCTACAAACTTTTAGGATCGAGCTGAACCGAGCTGGACCGAGCTAGACAGTATAAAATGCACACAAAATCATACAAATTTACAAATTGATGCATAGCCGAGCTAGCTGGCGAGCAAGCTAGGCCCTAGCTTGAACTCGTTAATTCTGGACTGAGCTAGTGACGAGCTAGCTCGTTAACAGTTCGGTTCAGTAACGAACGAGCTGTTAGCAAGCGAGTCAGATACAAGTCACAATCGAACCATGAGCTACGAGCTTTTTTGCCACCTCTACTCTCTAGCTACTCACAAACTCTTTCCAAGTATTTAGTGCTGAAATTTAATGCGTAGATTTACATTAAGCAAGATAATGTTATTACTAGCCGCCAGGCCTACACAATCATTCAATTCAACGCGGAATAAAGTTTGTGCAAGACCAAGTCAAGATGTCAAGTTTCTGAAGCAAGCTTTATGTAGCCACTATATGCCGGTATGTGGGACCATTTTAATTTACCAGTAAAAAATTAAATAAAAAATAACTCAGTCGAACATTAATTTGGTTTAAGAAATCATACAAATTCAATAAATACATATTTATTTGAAGACACAAAATATACTCTTGTACATATATGCACATTTTTTACGACATATATCACAACTTCACAAAGACATTTAGAGTGGAGAAAACATGCCGTGCCGTGATTTTGGTCTCGTGCTGTGCCGTGACATGACCAAAATGACCAAAATGTTACGGGGTGAGTCATGATGTGCCTAAACGTGCCGTGACCATACGTGACTCGCGTGACCATTTAATCATAATTTAGATTAGTTTATTCAAGATTCACCATTAAATCAATATCTAATGGACATAATTACACGCGACTCGCGTGACTACATGCCGTACCGTGCCGTGACTAAATCTTTCACGTGCCGTGCCGTGCCGTGCCAAAGTTTCAAAAGATGAGCACGGCACGTGAATGGTCATTGCACGGGACACATGAATCACGGTACGTAACCGACACGTGTGCCGTGATGTTCCGTGTCATAACCGTGCCGTTCTATGACGGAGCCGGCTCTGCCGTGCCATTTTTCCCACTATAAGATATTTAATATATTTTAGTATAAAGTGTACAATCACCAGACAAAGTTAAAAATAAAAATAATACTTAAAAAAAAAATCATTACATATCGAGCTCTCAACCTCAGAAAAAATTTCGTTTGTATGCGTCATATGTTATCCGTCCGTAGTTAATTTGTATTTAAACTTTTACGGACGTGGATTAGACAGGGACAGATTCAGACATGAAAAAAAAATATTAAATTAGATTTAAATAACTAATTGAATTGAGTTCAAGCTCAATAGTTAATTGGATACTAACTAAAAAATAATGCTTTAACTTTTCAATCCGACTTTTAATTTTCAATGCTTTAAATTAAGGGGGTCAAAATTATTTTCAATTTTATGAACATGTATATCTTCTATACAGTTTTAAAATTCAGGAGATAAGAAACTTTTTAACCAAAATTTTATTATAAGAAAAAAACTATGTTGCTTAAATGTATTAGATGAATGTTAGACCGTTAGTTGATTCGTAAAATTTATATCTGTTAATAAAAATAAATAAATATTAATCTAAATTCGTAATATACCAATCGACCTGGTCCCCATCTAAAGCCCAGTTTAATATAAACCGACTCCAGAGTTGGAGGGCCCAATGAAAAAGCCCAGTAAGAGACGAGTGGTATGGTTTCTGTTTATTAAAAAGCCCAAAATGGCTTGGTTTTTCTTAAGACTCAGAATGGGCCGGTCTGTAGTGAGTACCAGTGAGTAATCCAATTCGCATCCTCTGAGATATCTCATATTTTGCGTGACTTCTTGGAAAATCTCAACTAATACTGGCCCCTGCGCTATCCCGAATAGGCACCGGACACGTCGGTCACGCAAAATATGAGATATCTTAGAGCATCTACAATGGTGATTTATTTTAAATTGGTAATTTGATGTGTTAATTGCTGGGATGTACCACAGTTTTTAAATTAGCAAGTTATTTTAAAAGCAACTCTTTAGAGCATCTACAACGGTGATTTCTTTTAAATTGCTAATCTGATGTGTTAATTGCTAATATAATTGCTGGGATGTACCACAGTTTTTAAATTAGCAAGTTTGCTTTAAAAGCAACTCTAAATTAAATAAGCAACTCTAATTAAATTTCTGGGATGGAGTGATTTAGAAATTATGAATCTCTTTAATTGCTAAACTCAGTGACGTGACTCAAATTAATTGCTAAACATTTGCTGGAATGTAGATGCTCTTAGATTTAGAGGATACGCACCCGCACCCTGAGTAATAACTAATTATAATGAGTCTCAATCCGTTTCGGATCGTAATTTTTTTTCAAGTGATAATGCTTTTTATAGTCACTACTCACCATATTTCATTATGTTTTAAAAACCCAGTCTAAATTTTTTTAACACTACATTACATGCATAACAGAAAATAAAATCCATCTCAAACCGGTATCTACAGTTAATAATTTAATATCAAACATAACTACTATATAAGGTACTTAATTAATTTACTTTGCAATTAAAATGGTTAATTAATTAATGCAGTACGTACTGCTAATCTTCTATATCTTTTATAAGTACACCGTTTGTTGGTCCAGTGTATTTGTGTTTTATTATATGCATATTGGGGTTAAAATTTTTTTTTATGACATGCAAAAAAAAAAAAACAATATTGTTTAGGAACCGTGGGCTTAGCGCAGTGGAGCAAGCCACGTCTCTCTACGGAGAGGCACAGGATCGATTTCTGAGAAAGGCATCTGAAAGGTGATGGAGGTACCGGGACCTTATATCGTCTGTGAGTACCAACTGCTGTAGAACAATGCCAAAACAGTAACAATTTTTTTTTTTTTTACCAACTCTAAGATGCACAATCAGTAAAGGAACTACTTGCCTGCCTTGTTAATATATTTCTTTTCGCGTAGATTAAGAAAATCACTATGATAAACTACGCGTCTACCTTGTTTAACTTGACATCTTCTGCTACTAATGCATGGAATCTCTTACTGTTACATGCATGATTATTTCATAAGCTGAGGCCAGTCATAGGGCAACTCTCCTTTGGCAAGCCATTGGATTGGAGTAAAGATCTTTCTCTCTATCCTCTGCCTGCCAAAGGAGGGTAGCCGTACGACTGCCTCGCTTACTCTTTGTCCTTTCTTTTAGTACCAACTTGTCTTTGTTGCTTCTCGAGTTCTCCCCGTCCCATATCAACCACCTTTTATAGTGTAAACCTAAAAAAAGCAGTGGCATCTTCCAAATTGAGGATGGGTATAACCTCATGGATATCCTTCTCTCTCCTGTGCATGTCACTATCCATAAACAAAAAAAGATCTCCTGCTTTATATGTTATATGCGATTCTTCTCACCACAATCTTGACTTTATATCTTTAGTTTCCTCTCAAAGCTACCTCTATTTATTCTTTTTTCTGTTAGTTGACTTGCTAAGGACTATTATAAGAAAATAGGGATTGAGACATGACACATGTCATGTGGATCGAATTGGCGTGACCCCCATTTTTCCTCCAAAAAAAAGACATGACACATGTCCCTTACACATGATATATATAAACGATACTTCTATAGTATCATTGTGCATTACGCAATATTAATATCCTAACCCAACATATTCTTCTTACAGATTAAAGGTGGGACGATGAGAGACTAAAGGAAAAGAGGCTTACAGTTACAGGGGCACATTCTGTTGGATATTCCAAACAAAAGCTTATTCTTGTTTTCGTCCATCTCAAGCAGTCGACGATAGATATGAGGATGCTCAAGGGGCATTTTTCAAAGGGCAGATGCACTGCATTTTCATTATCTAAAGGGTACCTTTTCTAGTTAAACACCCAGAAAATGGGGCAAAAAAGAAAGAAAAAAGATAACCGTGGTTTAGCTTAAGTGAATTTATATATATGAGGAGGGTTCAAATGCCTTCATTTTTCATGCCTCAATCATGCCTCCATTTTTAAAAACTTTAATAACTCAAAATTTAAAACTTAAAAGTCAAAATAAAACCGTTAGATATGATCAACATCATTTTATCTATGCACGTGTAAAAAAATATGACATTTCAATTTTGTTTTGGTTGTCATCAAGAGCTTGTAAAAAACGTACTAATGTGGATAATTTCTAGACGTTGATTTTCGAACTTATTGATTCACATAAAAACAAAATCGAAATGTGATAATTTTTTATAAGCGCATAGATAAAATGATATAGATCATATCCAAAAGTTTTATTTGACTTTTAAGTTTTAAATTTTGAGTTATTAGAGTTTTTAAAAATGGAGGCATGATGGAGTATTAGGCGTAGCTTTCATTACAATTCAGTTAGTTAATTCAGTTAGTTTGTTATTCTGTTAGCAGCTGCTTGAGACAGCATGTATTACACTGGTCTATATATACCAGGTTATTGTAAACAATTGATATGATGAATAAACAATGATTCAGAAACAATCTATCTCTCTCTCTTCTTCCAATTACTATCTCTAAGCTCAATTATCATATGGTATCAGAGCTCCTCTTCTTCTTTCCTTATCTCCGAACCTGAGAAGCTATGACTTCAAGCGAGACTTCGCATGTTCTTCCCACTCCTCCCTCCCAGATCGATTCTGTGATCCACATTACGCTTCCAGTTTCTACAAAATTGGATCGTGATAATTTTCTGACTTGGAGATCGCAGATTGAGCCAATTCTTGATGGCTTTGGTCTCACAAAGTTTATTGATCCCTCTGTCTCACCGCCGGACAAGAACTTGACCAGTAATGGAGTTTCTTCACAGAATCCGGCCTTTCTTGCCTGGCACAAGCAAGACCGGTTCTTGCTCGGTTGGCTGCGCACCTCGATTTCTGAAGGCGTTCTTTCTCAGTATGTCGGCTGTCAGACTGCCAGAGACCTTTGGATTTCCCTTCACCAGGTGTACTCAGCGATCTCCACTGCTCGAGTAATGGAGCTCAGGCAATCTCTTCAGACCACTTCTCGGGGCAATCAACGGTGTGGCGAGTATTTTGAGAAGATGAAACAGATCGCTGATCAATTAGCCGCTGCTGGAGATCCGATCCCTGATTCCGACCTAGTACGATCTATCCTCAATGGTCTGGGTCCTCTCTTTAACCCGTTTGTAGTTGCGATTACAACCCGATCGGTTCCTGTTACTCTGGTTGACCTCCATGCCTTTCTCTTGACTCATGAATCTCTCTTGACTTCTCAATCCTCTTCTATCCCCTCTCATTCCGCCGATCCCAGTGCCTTTTACGCTGGAAGGGGAAGAGGTCGGGGTAGGCGTGGTAAAGGTCCCCAGACTTTTACTCCTTCTGTGTCTCAAGGCCCATTACTCCCTACACCAGGCCCAGGTTCTTTTACTTCTATTCCAGGCCGAGGCTCTGGTTTTCAGGCCACATATCCAGTTAATTCCAACTAAGGCAGAGGCAATTACACTAACCGAACTGGGGCTTCACAACAATCTGGAGACAAACCTCAATGTCAGATTTGCCGCAAGAGGGGTCATGAAGCACTTGAGTGCTGGTACCGCTTTGACAATGATGCTTATGCCTCACCACCTCAAGCCTTTGTTCACACCACCACTTCCACTCCAAATGAGGGTTGGTTTCTTGATTCCGGGGCAACTCACCATGTCACCTCCGACTTAAACAACCTTTCATCTTTCAATGCCTATGGTGGTCACGACCGGCTTCAAGTTGGTAATGGCTCTAACCTTCTCATTCAAAATCTTGGCCATTGTACTTTGTCTTCTACCAATGGTTATTTGAATTTGAATGGTGTCCTACATGTACCACATATTACCAAAAACCTCATTAGCATCTCTAAGTTAACTAGAGACAATGATGTTATTCTAGAATTTCACCCCTTGTTTTGTATTGTAAAGGACTGCCGCACGAAGTGGCCGCTTCTTCAAGCTTCCCAAATTAATGGTCTTTACAATCTTCCTACTTCCCCTCAAGCATTGGTTGGAGAACATGTATCGGCTTCTATATGGCATAATAGGTTAGGTCATATGTCTCCTTCCACCACCCGTTTCATAATAAATTCTCATTTTTTACCTACTTCTTCAAATGAATTGGAAATTTGTGATGATTGTTGTAAATCAAAGGCGCATGTTTTGCCTTTTGCTCCTTCTCTTTCTCATGCTACTTCTCCTTTACATGTGGTACATTCGGACTTGTAGGGGGTCATCTCCAATTGTTTCAAAAAATAGATTTCGCTATTATGTGCATTTTATGGATGAGTTTTCTAAATTCTCTTGGATTTTCTTTCTTTGCACTAAGGATGAACTTGTCGATGTTTTTACAAAGTTTAAGTGCCAAGTTGAGAATCTTTTTAGCTCGACCATTAAAATTCTTCAAACGGATGGCGGTACGGAGTTCAAGCCTCTCACACGACTTTTTCCGCAAATTCTTCATCAAGTCTCATGCCCATATACCCCTCAACAAAATGGGGTTGCTGAACGCAAACACCGCCATATAGTCGAGCTTGGCCTTGCTATTATTTCTCACTCTTCCATTCCTTTGGATTATTGGGATCATGTGTTTCAAAGTGTGGTTTTCATCATAAACCGGCTTCCGCCCACCGATCCACCTCATACTTCTCCTTTCACCCTCCTTTTCCACAAAAATCCTGATTACAAATTCTTTCGGATTATTGGATGCCTTTGTTTTCCATTAATTCGACCATACAATTCCCACAAGCTTCAATTTCGGTCTCTACCGTGTGTTTTCTTGGGATATTGTCAAACTCAAAAAAGTTGCAAATGCCTTCATCTTCCCACAAATAAAATCTACATAAGCCGTAATGTCCGGTTTGATGAAACTACCTTTCCCTTTACCTCTCAGCATGGCTCGGCTATTGTACCTCAACCTCTGGCCGATCAGCAACAAATTCTTACCTCTCTGCCTATTATTCTACCTCCGCTGCCTTCCAGGCCTTCTTGTGCACCGCCCACCTCCAGGCCTCTTGTGATTACTGAGCCCAACATCTCTAGGCCCAATTCGGATTTGGAGTTACAACACCTCAGTCAGCTCAAAAACAAATCACTTGCCTCTGCCGCTAGCCCACTCTGGGTATACGCCAGGCGACCCAAAGACCCCTCTACAGACCGCACCTTACCTCCCTCTTCTCCAGTCCGAGCCTTACCTGCCTCCTCCAGTACACCTCAGCCTCCAACAGAGAACACTCATTTTTCGGCCTCTACTCATCCCATGCAAACCCGGCTGAGAGCCAACACTCGCAGACCCAAGCAATTTCCCGATCATGAGACCCTTCTCACTGCCAAACATGCTCTCCCTACCTTACCCCTGACTAAACCGACTTCTTTCACCATGGCAAACAAACAAAGTGAGTGGCGTGATGCAATGTCTAATGAGCTAAATGCTCTTGCCAAAAATGGTACTTGGATACTCGTTCCGTCTCGTTCTGATCAAAATGTCATTGAGTGTAAGTGGATTTTTAAAATTAAAAGAAAGGTCGATGGCTCGATTGAGCGCTATAAGGCACGACTTGTTGCCAAATGTTACAATTAAGAGGAAGGTATCGACTACCATGAGACCTTTAGCCCAGTATTCAAACCAACCACAATTCGAGTTGTGATCTCTCTCGCCACCTCACGCAATTGGCCCATTCGACAATTGGATGTCAACAACGCATTTCTCCATGGTGATCTTCAAGAACAAGTCTTCATGACTCAACCACCGGGCTTTGCGGATTCCATATTTCCGAATCATGTGTGCCTTCTTAAAAAGGCCATTTATGGACTCAAACAATCTTTTCATGCTTGGTTTCATAAGTTGGCCTCCGTTCTTGTTGATCTTGGTTTCAAGGCCTCTCAATCAGATTCTTCTTTATTTCTTCGTGGTGATTCCTCTTCGATTACTATAATATTGATCTATGTAGATGATATTATAGTAACCGGTTCCGACTCCTCTCTTGTGACAACTCTCATTACATCTCTTGCTTCTCAATTCTCGCTAAAAGACCTTGGTCCCTTGCATTTCTTTTTGGGCATCCAAGTCCAACCTCATCAACATGGTGTTACTCTCTCTCAACCGCAATATATTCGAGATCTTCTCCTTCGTTCCAAGATGGATGGCTCTAAACCGTGCTCTACCCCCTTTTCACCAAATGATCCCCTTTCTAAATTTGAAGGTAACCCCATGGCTGAACCGCACACCTATAGAAGCATCGTTGGTGCTCTTCAATACGCCACAATCACTCGGCCCGATATCTCTTATGCCGTCAACAAGGCCTCGCAATTTATACACTCACCAACCGATGAACATTGGAATGCCGTCAAGCGTATCTTGCGATACCTCAAAGGCACTTTGCTTCATGGTCTTCATATTAGTTCTCATTCTTCTTTAGACCTTCATGCGTATTCCAATGCCGATTGGGCGGGTTGCCCGGATGATAGGCGTTCCACATCGGGATTTTGCGTCTTCCTTGGCTCAAATTTGATCTCGTGGGGATCTAAGAAGCAATCTACCGTCTCTAGGTCGAGTATGGAAGCCGAGTATAGAAGCATGGCTGGAGCTTGCACCGAATTAGTGTGGTTGCAACAACTTTTGAGGGAACTTCATGTGCCGCTGCCTTCTAACCCGACCCTATGGTGTGACAACTTGGGGGCTACCTTCCTTGCATCGAATCCTGTCTTACATGCGAGAACGAAGCACATTGAAATCGACTTTCATTTTGTGCGCGAAAAGGTTGCTCGCAAACAGCTGGATGTTCGGTTTATTTCATCTAAAGATCAGCTCGCTGATTTGTTTACCAAGTCACTGTCAGCCGCACGGCTAGATTTCTTACGCACCAAGCTGACTCTGTGTTTTGTCCCAGCCTCAGCTTGAGGGGGGCTATTAGGCGTAGCTTTCATTACAATTCAGTTAGTCAATTCAGTTAGTTTGTTATTCTGTTAGCCGCTGCTTGAGACAGCATGTATTACACTGGTCTATATATACCAGGTTATTGTAAACAATTGATATGATGAAATACAATGATTCAGACACAATCTATCTCTCTCTCTTCTTCCAATTACTATCTCTAAGCTCAATTCTCATATGGAGGCACAAAAAATGGAGGCATTTGAACACTCCTCTATATATATATATCTTTTCCTTTTTACTTGGCAAAATTTCAGAAGATCCCTTTATATCCTTGGTTAGATCTATATAGACACATCCTAAATTTTGTAAGTTGCGACCAGTAGTACGTAATTTGTAACAGGGATTTATGTTCTCCTTTTAATTAAATATAGAACCAAATAACTAGTTGCCGTTTTAAGTCTACAAAAGTGTGCTTCATTAAAATGTCTGACGATAAGCATGCACTTGTCTTTCAGAAAAAAAAGTCTCTTTTTTTTTCTGCCAGTGCTGAAAATGGTGCCGAGATAGCACTAAATAATAAATAAATTAAATACACGAGATTGCGGACGAATTATTTAAAATTAAATCCACATCGGCCCGTTCCATCAAAACCCTGCGAGTGACCGTCCCTTCCTCTAGCTCGTTCTCTCATTTCTCTAAAATCATGTCCAACAGAGAGAAATTAGATAAAACCATGTGCAAGTGATCAAACTGGTAATACAATAAATTAAGCTGACAATTAATGAAGAAGGTTACTTAACAAATAACTCAAATAGATATATATATATATATGACTCTAATTCTATGAGAAGTTATAATTTTTAAATTTGTAGGTTAAATTAGCCATATAATCAAATATATATGTTTTGTGCTTTGGTATATATCGGTGGTGAAAATCCATTATGGTCAAACGGAGGTTTAATACAACATTTATCCTAGAATCACAGTTTTTTTTTTTTTTTTTTGAGTTGAAGAATCATAGTTCATGTTACTGATGAAATCAGTTTGAGGGAGTTAGAAGTGAGATCTATAAATGCCTCGAATATTATGTGAATGTGTATACATAATTAAACATCGTTACAATTTAGGAACACCAGGAACTAGTAGGGTATCAGTTGTTTCCAATTTACGAAGAAAGATGTTGGTGCATGATTTATGAGACGACAAAGGATAGAACAAGTTACCGTATGATTGAACTTATTACCGAGACGGTACCAAACCACAGCGGGTTTAATCCGCCCCCACACACCATATTGTGCTTAATGAATTGTGTGCATACCAACAATCACATGAAAATTAACTATATTTGGTGTGATTGTTATTTTGCTGTTATTTTATGTGATTGCTAATTTAGATTGTTATGTTGATCGGCTGATGGAAGGCTTAAAAGGACGGTGGCACAATTGAAAACTGCACGTCAGCATTGCTAGTGTCTATTTCTGCAATTTGAGTGTCCTTATGTCATGCATTTTTTATTTTATTTTTAATGCCATATATAATTGGAAATCTGTTAATCGTCTTGGATGGAATTCAATAGGTAATGGTAGGCCGTCTGAGGACAGAGATTTATATCGCTGGTGGGTATAGTGCTCCACCACCTCAAGAAAAATAAACATAAAATTCATGCATATATATTGAAGTATATTCAACATATATACTAAGGACAAATTTATTCATCAAACTGAAATAATTGCATCATAATGAAGTGCCTCCTTGTCCTTCCCTACATTAGTTTCATACATAATGAGAAGTACCTCATTATACAAACAGATGATATCCTATATATGGTCAAATTTTTCATACTATGTACTGCTTATATATCCAGAATTCAAGATGGTACAGGAACTTTTCTACCAGTCCACTTTCAGCACTATATATCCAATTCGACAGTTGCAGAATGAGCTGGGTAGTTAAATTGCATTTCTGTAAGTTCTATCAAATAGTATTCAAATATTATTACAACAAAATGTCACACGGAAAATAAAATACAGTATGATGTCCACCTATGGTTAGTTTGGGACTTTGGCCATAATGAACTGAAAGTCCAGAGTATGAATACAGCATCATTTGTTAATTATGACCAATAACAGCACTTTTTTGAGAAAGTTCAGAAAGGTCAAGAAGATTGTTATACATCAACCTTTCCAGAGGAAAAACAGCTTATTGTAAGTATTCTGGGTGCACTGCATTAGGAGAGATTTCAGCTCCATGCATGTATATGTGCAGATCGCCATTCAGTAAAATGCCGATAAAAAGAAAACTGTTATTGCACGGTAACAGCAAGTCATATCCTTCAATTGTATCTCCAAATCCTCCTTCTGGACTAATTAAGTGACAAAAAATAAATACTGGTCAATATGGTCTGAAGGTAAATGTCCCTCCATTACTTCATTAAGAAAAATCAGGTTTGAAGGCTGATCAGACTGACAATTAAACTGTACAATAAGTATGCTACGACGTGCTACAATTGGCTACGTAACTAACTAATTATAGATAAATTCATTAAAGCAGTTCAAAAACACTAAAAAAATTCAGAGAATCAAAGGGACAAAAAGATTTAAGAGATTGGTCAATTGGCTCCGTTTTGACATTTGACTAAGGGTAAACTGTATGACAATTAATCATCTATTCATCTCCCATATACCATTTTCACTTCGATGTCCCAATATAACAATCAAGTACATTCTTTACTGAAATTTTTTTATATCTACTATTGAGTATGAAGATGCAAATAGTTGCTGACCTTGGGGCCGGGCATATTTGTATGAAAAGGTCTTAGATGTAATCATGCCCACTAAAGCTGAGCCAGTCATAGGGCAACTCTCCTTTGGCAAACCATTGGATTGGAGTTAAGGTCTCTCTCTCTTTCCTCTGCCTGCCAAAGGAGGGTAACCGTACGACTGCCTTGCTTACTCTTTGTCCTCTATTTCAGTACTTTCTCAACTTGTGTTTGTTGCTTCTTGAGTTCTCCCCGTCCTGTGTCAATTGCAACCACCTTTTATAGTATAAAAGTAAAAAAAAAGCAGTGGCATCTTCCAAATTGAGGAAGGGTATAACCTCATGGATATCCTTCTCTCTTCTGTGCATGTCACTCTCCATAAACAAAAAGAGATTTCATGCTTTTATATGTTATATGCGATTCTTCTCACCACGATCTTGACTTTATATCTTTAGTTTCCTTCAAAGCTAGCTCTATTTAATTATTCTTTTTCTGTTAGTTGAGTAGCAATTATTTTAAGTAAATAGGGATTGAGACATGACACATGTCAGTTAAACATGATATAAAGTTATAAACGATACTTCTATAGTATCATTGTAATTACGCATCTGTGTTTCATTTTGAATTACGTATCAGTTTTTCATTGTGAATTACGTATCAGTGGTTCCAGTAATATTTTATAAATTAAGTATAACTTATGGAATTAATATCTCATAGAGATATGGTTATGAGGTATCAATTAAGTTATCAACAGTACGTAGTGACAGAATTACTTTGGACAATCATTGCATCCAGTGACCAAAGTTTAAAAAAGAAATTTACAATCGTAGAACTGTTCTACACCATTCTGATCAAGACAGCAGACATTGCATGCATATCAAACTTGGCGGAATTTGAAAACTTCTTTTTTCATCCATCAAAGGCTGTTAAAAGTTAAACTTTGAATATTCAAATCATCCAATGAATTGCTAAAATATTTTTGAAGTAAACTAAATTTGATATATTGTTTTCTAAAGACAGAGAATGTAGCTACTGAAAGCATATTAATTAGCCGGACTATATATATATATGACTGTCAAAATTAGATGTCATGCAATATTAATATCCTAACCCAACATATTCTTCTTGCAGATTAAAGATGGGATGAGAGACTAAAGGGAAAGGAGCTTGCAGGGGCACAGCACATTCTGTTGTATATTCCTAACAAAAGCTATTCTTGTGTACATCTCAAGCAGTCCAGGATAGATTTGAGGATGCTCAAGGGGCATTTCGAAGGGGCAGATCGATGCACTTCATTTTCATTATCTGAAGGGTACTTTTTCTTGTTAAATACGTAGAAAATGGGAAAAAAGAAAGAAAAAGGAGTAACGTGCCGTGGTTCATTAGCTTAAGTGAAATAATTAATTAATTTTATACAGCTAATTTGCCTTTTTACTTGGCAAAATCTCAAAAGATGCCTTTATATCCTTGGTTAGATCTATATAGACGCAGCCTAAATTTTGGAAGTAGCGGCCTGTACGTAATTTGTAAAAGGAATTTATATTATCCTTTTAATTAAATATAGAACTAAATAACTTATTACAATTATAGTTGCCGTTTTATTCTTAAGTCTACAAAGTGTGCTTCATTAAAATGTCTGACGGTCGTAAGCGCTTGTCATTGGTTTGGTGCCGAATTTTTTTATGGCACTAAAAATAAATAAATTAAATACACGAGATTGCTGTCAAATTATTTACGAAAATAATGCCAGCATACAGGTTCAAAATTGGGATGCTAGCACTGTTGGTGTCCAGCTTTGAAAATGGACGCTGGCACAGCCAACATCCACATCCCGTCCCATGAAAACCCCTGCTCTAGATCGTTCTCTCATTCTTTAAAATCATGTCCACACACAAAAAAAAACTCTCTTTTGTCGCACTCCCTTTCTCTATGCAAGAGACCGTCGGTTTTTCATTCTCTCTCTTCCGTCTTCCTCGGCCTCGCACGAGCTTCTTCTCTCTGCTCGGCTTTGCCCTCCTGTCCCTATGCATCCTTCCAGCAGGTCCTAAACCCTAACCCTAACTCTATGAGAAGTTATGGTTTCAAATGTGTAGGTCAAATTAGCCATATAACCAAATATGTTTTGTGTTTTGGTATATATCGTTGATGAAATCCGTTATGGTCAAATGGAGGTTTAATACAACATTTATCCTACAATCACAGTTCATGTTACTGATGAAATCAGGTTTAATACAACATTTATCCGACAATCACAGTTATGAGAATGAGTTCACATAATTAAACATCTTTAGAACTTACAATTTAGGAACTTTCTGAACATTTAAACATCGTTTATCAGTTGTTTCCAATTTAAGAAGAAAGATGTTGGTGCATGATTTTATGAGACGGAAAAGGATAGAACAAGTTACTGCATGTATGATTGAATGTTATACCGAGACGGTACCAAAATTGTGCTTAATGAATTGTGTGCATACCAACAATCACACGAAAAATATAAGAAATACATTAAACTATATTTGGTGTGATTGTTATTTTATGTGATTGCTAATTTAGATATGTACTTCTATATGTTGATCGACTGATGGAAGGTTTAAAAATTAAAAGGTCGCTGGCACAAAATAGGGACGTTGGCACTGCCACATCCAGCTTGAAAACTGCACATCAGCTTTGCTAGTTTCTATTTCTGCAATTTGAGTGGCCTTATGTCATGCATTTAATTAATTTATTTTTTAAAGCCATAAAAAATTGACAATCGGTACATTGTCTTGGATGGAATTCAATAGGTAATGGCAGGCCATCCAAGGACCGAGGTTTATATCGCTGGTGGGTATAGTGCTTTACCACCTCAAGAAAAATAAACATAAAATTCATGCATATATATAAAAGTACATGCAACATACTAAGGACAAATTTATTCATCAAATTGAAATAATTGCATCATAATGAAGTGCCTCCTTGTGCTTCCCAACATTAATTTCTTACATAATGAGAAGTACCTCATTATACAAACAGATGATATATATCCTATATATGGTCAAAATATTCATATTAGGTACTGCTTATATTATATATCAAGAACTCAAGATAGTACAGGAACTAACAGTCCACTTTCAGCACTATAGTATATCCAATTCGACAGTTGCAGAACGAGTTAGGTCGTAGTTAAATTGCATTTCTGTAAGTCCTATCAAATACTTCTTCAAAAAAATAAATAATAAGTCCTATCAAATAGTATTCAAATATTATTACAACAAAATGTCACACAGAAAATATAAAATACAGTATGATGTCCACCTATAGCTAGTTTGGGACTCTGGCCATAATGAACTGAAAGTCCAGAGTATGAATACAGCATCATTTGTTAATTATGACCAATAACAGCACTTTTCTGAGAAAGTTCAGAAAGGTCAAGAAGATTGTTATACATCAACCTTTCAAGAGAAAAAACAGCTTATTGTAAGTATTCTGGGTGCGCTGCATTAGGAGAGATTTCAGCTCCATGCATGTATATGTGCAGATCGCCATTCATTAAAATGCCGATAAAAAGAAAACTGTTATTGCACGGTAACAACAAGTGATATCCTTCAATTGTATCTCCAAATCCTCCTTCTGGACTAATTAAGTGACAAAAAATAAATACTGGTCAATATGGTCTGAAGGTAAATGTCCCTCCATTACTTCATTAAGAAAAATCAGGTTTGAAGGCTGATCAGACTAACAAACTGTACAATAATGTTGCTACGACGTGCTACAATTGGCTAAGTAACTAACTAATTATAGATAAATTCATTAAAGCAGTTCAAAAACACTAAAAAAAATTCAGAGAATCAAAGGGACAAAAAGATTAGAAAATAATAGCCAAAGCTAACTTCAGTACAGTTAATAACTCGTCATATTATTTTGGTCTTGATCTTCTCGTGTAAAATAAGAGATGATTCAATTGGCTCCATTTTGACTTTTGACTAAGGGTAAACCGTATGACAATTAATCTTCTATTCATCTCCCATATACCATTTTCACTTCGATGTCCCAATATAACAAACAAGTACCTTCTTTACTGAAGTTTTTTTATATCTACTATTGAGTATGAAGATGCAAACAGTTGCTTACCTTGGGGCCGGGCATATTTGTATGAAAAGATCTTAGATGTAATCCCACTAAAGCTGAGCCAGTTATAGGGCAACTCTCCTTTGGCAAACCATTGGATTGGAGTAAATTAAGGTCTCTCTCTCTTTCCTCTGCCTGCCAAAGGAGGGTAACCGTACGACTGCCTTGCTTACTCTTTGTCTTCTATTTAAGTACTTTCTCAACTTGTCTTTGTTGCTTCTTGAGTTCTCCCCGTCCCGTGTCAACCACCTTTTATAGTATAAAAGTGAAAAAAGCAGTGGCATCTTCCAAATTGAGGAAGGGTATAACCTCATGGATATCCTTCTCTCTTCTGTGCATGTCACTCTCCATAAACAAAAAGAGATTTCGTGCTTTTATATGTTATATGCTATTCTTCTCACCACGATCTTGACTTTATATCTTTAGTTTCCTCAAAGCTACCTCTATTTATTCTTTTTCTGTTAATTGACTAGCAATTATTTTAAGTAAATAGGGATTGAGACATGACACATGTCAGTTAAACATGATATAAACGATACTTCTATAGTATCGTTGTGAATTACGCATCAGTGTTTCATTTTGAATTACGTATCAGTTTTTCATTGTGAATTACGTATCAGTGGTTCCAGCAATATTTTATAAATTAAGTATAACTTATGCAATTAATATCTCATAGAGATATGGTTATGAGGTATCAATTAAGTTATCAAAAGTACGTAGTGACAGAATTACTTTGGACAATCTTTGCATCCAGTGACCAAATTTTAAAAAAGAAATTTACAATCGTAAAACTGTTCTACACCATTCTGATCAAGGCAGCAGACATTGCATGCATATCAAACTTGGCAGAATTTGGAAACTTTTTTTTTCATCCATCAAAGGCTGTTAAAAGATAAACTTTGAATATTCTAATCATCCAATGAATTGCTAAAATATTTTTAAAGTAAACTAAATTTGATAGATTGTTTTCTAAAGATGGAGAATGTAGCTACTGAAAGCATATTAATTAGCCGGACTATATATATATATATATATGACTGTCAAAATTAGATGTCATGCAATATTAATATCCTAACCCAACATATTCTTCTTGCAGATTAAAGATGGGATGAGAGACTAAAGGGAAAGGAGCTTGCAGGGGCACAGCACATTCTGTTGTATATTCCTAACAAAAGCTATTCTTGTGTACATCTCAAGCAGTCCAGGATAGATTTGAGGATGCTTTTTCGAAGGGGCAGATCGATGCACTGCATTTTCATTATCTGAAGGGTACTTTTTCTTGTTAAATACGTAGAAAATGGGAAAAAAGAAAGAAAAAGGAGTAACGTGCCGTGGTTCATTAGCTTAAGTGAAATAATTAATTAATTTTATACATCTAATTTGCCTTTTTACTTGGCAAAATCTCAAAATATGCCTTTATATCCTTGGTTAGATCTATATAGACGCAGCCTAAATTTTGGAAGTAGCGGCCTGTACGTAATTTGTAAAAGGGATTTATATTATCCTTTTAATTAAATATAGAACTAAATAACTTATTACAATTATAGTTGCCGTTTTATTCTTAAGTCTACAAAGTGTGCTTCATTAAAATGTCTGACGGTCCTAAGCGCTTGTCATTGGTTTGGTGCCGATTTTTTTTATGGCACTAAAAATAAATAAATTAAATAAACGAGATTGCTGTCAAATTATTTACGAAAATAATGCCAGCATACAGGTTCAAAATTGGGATGCTAGCACTGTTGGTGTCCAGCTTTGAAAATGGACGCTGGCACAGCCAACATCCACATCCCGTCCCATGAAAACCCCTGCTCTAGATCGTTCTCTCATTCTTTAAAATCATGTCCACACACAAAAAAAAAAACTCTCTTTTGTCGCACTCCCTTTCTCTATGCAAGAGACCATCGGTTTTTCATTCTCTCTCTTCCGTCTTCCTCGGCCTCGCACGAGCTTCGTCTCTCTGCTCGGCTTTGCCCTCCTGTCCCTATGCATCCTTCCAGCAGGTCCTAAACCCTAACCCTAACTCAATGAGAAGTTATGGTTTCAAATGTGTTGGTCAAATTAGCCATATAACCAAATATGTTTTGTGTTTTGGTATATATCGGTGATGAAATCCGTTACGGTCAAATGGAGGTTTAATACAACATTTATCCTACAATCACAGTTCATGTTACCGATGATATCAGGTTTAATACAACATTTATCCTACAATCACAGTTATGAGAATGAGTTCACATAATTAAACATCGTTTGAACTTACAATTTAGGAACTTTCTGAACATTTAAACATTGTTTATCAGTTGCTTCCAATTTATGAAGAAAGATGTTGGTGCATGATTTTATGAGACGACAAAGGATAGAACAAGTTACTGTATGATTGAACGTTATACCGAGACGGTACCAAAATTGTGCTTAATGAATTGTGTGCATACCAACAATCACACGAAAAATATAAGAAATACATTAAACTATATTTGGTGTGATTGTTATTTTATGTGATTGCTAATTTAGATATGTACTTCTATATGTTGATCGACTGATGGAAGGTTTAAAAATTAAAAGGTCGCTGGCACAAAATAGGGACGTTTGCACTGCCACATCCAGCTTGAAAACTGCACATCAGCATTGCTAGATTCTATTTCTGCAATTTGAGTGGCCTTATGTCATGCATTTAATTAATTTATTTTTTAAAGCCATAAAAAATTGACAATCGGTACATTGTCTTGGATGGAATTCAATAGGTAATGGCAGGCCACCCAAGGACCGAGGTTTATATCGCTGATGGGTATAGTGCTTTACCACCTCAAGAAAAATAAACCTAAAATTCATGCATATATATAGAAGTACATGCAACATACTAAGGACAAATTTATTCATCAAATTGAAATAATTGCATCATAATGAAGTGTCTCCTTGTCCTTCCCAACATTAATTTCTTACATAATGAGAAGTACCTCATTATACAAACAGATGATATATATCCTATATATGGTCAAAATATTCATATTAGGTACTGCTTATATATCAAGAATTCAGATGGTACAGGAATTTCTACGGTTCTACCAGTGCACTTTCAGCATTATAGTATATCCAATTCGACAGTTGCAGAACGAGTTAGGTAGTTAAATTGCATTTCTGTAAGTCCTATCAAATACTTCTTAAAAAAATAAATCATAAGTCCTATCAAATAGTATTAAAATATTATTACAACAAAATGTCACACAGAAAATATAAAATACAGCATGATGTCTACCTATAGCTAGTTTGGGACTTCGGTCATAATGAACTGAAAGTCCAGAGTATGAATACAGCATCATTTGTTAATTAATACCAATAGCAGCACTTTTGAGAAAGTTCAGAAAGGTCGAGAAGATTGTTATACATAAACCTTTCAAGAGAAAAACCAGCTTGTGAGTATTCTGGGAGCACTGCATTAGGAGAGATTTCAGCTCTGTGCATGTATATGTGCAGATGGCCATTCATTAAATGCTGATAAAAGAAAACTGTTATTACATGGTGACCAACAAGTGATATCCCTTGCATCTGCATATGCTCCTTCTGGACTAATTATGTGAAAAAAGATATGTACTACTCAATATGTATGAATCCATTAAGAAAAATCAGGTTTGAAATTTTAAGGCTGATCAGACTAGCAAACCATACAGTAAGGATGACCTCCTACTTGGCTAAGTAACTACAGATAACTTTATTAAAGCAGTTCAAAACCACTACACAAATTTGAGAGAATCGAAGGGACAAAAATATTAGAAATAAAAAAAAAAAAATAACTACAGTACAGTTGATAACTAGTTACATATTACTTGGATCTTGAGCTATCTTTGCGCGCACTCTTGAACTGTGTATATGCATGTCTGCCCTTAAATAATCAGAATCAAGCATTCTATCAGTTCAAAGGGTACGAATTTTGTGCCAAATCAGTAAGCTTCTTGTGTAAAATAAGAGGAGGGGTCAATAGGGTCCGTTTTGACTAAGGGTAAACTGTATGACAACTAATCAACTCTATTCATCTCCCACATGTCCCAATATAACAAAAAATTACCCTTAATTATTTATTGTTAACCTATTTATATATATGTACTATATTGAGTATGAAGATGTAAATAATTGTTTACCTTGGAGGCATATTTGCACGAAAAGCTCTTACAGTTAAGTTGATGTAGCCGTGCACACTAAAACTGAGGCAGTCATAGGGCAACTCTCCTTTGGCTAGCCCTTGGATTAGACTATTGGAATAATGTACAATCTCTTTCTAAATTTTTCTCTCTCCATTGCCTGCCAAAGGAGGGTAGCCGTAAAACTATCTCGCTTGCTGGTCGCTACCGACAATTGACATCTCCTGTGCTGCTGCTTGGGTTCTCTCGATAAACATTTCAGCCCCTTTTATAGTGTACATCCGCAATGGCATCTCCAAAATTGAGAAGGGCATAATGCCATGGATATCCTTTTTCTCTCCAATGCACGTCCCTATCCATAAACCAAAAAGCTCCCTCTCTTTACCTGGCATTGGGTTCTCTTCATATATATCTAGACTTTTGTATTATCTTTTAGTTATACTTTGCAAAAGGAATTCTCCACTCTTAAATTTGGAGCCTTGGTTTCCTGTCAAGATTGGTGCAGGATATTAATCGGACGGTGTAAGCTCTCTCTTTTTTTATGGTTGGCGGTGAAGTACCGCCAACAAACTTCTAATAATATATGAAAAAGTTTATGTACAAAATCCTAGTTTTCTAACACCTCATCCTAGCATTACATATAATAAAAAGGAAAGAAAAGAAAGAAAAGCAATTTGACTCAATCAACAAGAAAAAATGGCCGCCAGTAGTGTAAGCTTTCTCCTGCGGTCTTGCCTTTTCATCTCAATGTATACAGAGCAATTCATGCGGTTCTTGGTGCTCTGCAAAAGGTCGGCTTATTGGCTATTGCTAGCTCTCCACACTGTAATTTGTGGCATTTACTTACTATATTAGATTATGATAAACGTTTAAGGGAAAATTTCTGATATGCCCATCTAAACTTTTGAAATACCCAATTTACCCATAAAATCACCATAATATCCAATATCCCCACCAAAAATTAACTTTCTTTCTTCTATCCCCTTTTAATTATTTAATCTTTTATTTAATTATTTTTAAAATTATATTGACCATAATACTCTCCAATTGTAAATTGAGTCAACTGACAACTGACATGTGCTCTACTGGCGACCATTTTTTCTCCAATTGTAAATTGTAAAATTATATTGACCATAATATAAATCCCTTTTACAATTACGTACAGGCCGCTACTTCCAAAATTTAGGCTGCGTCTATATAGATCTAACCAAGGATATAAAGGCATCTTTTGAGATTTTGCCAAGTAAAAAGGCAAATTAGTTGTATAAAAATTAATTAATTATTTCACTTAAGCTAATGAACCACGGCACGTTACTCCTTTTTCTTTCTTTTTTCCCATTTTCTACGTATTTCCCAAGAAAAAGTACCCTTCAGATAATGAAAATGCAGTGCATTGATCTGCCCCTTCGAAAATGCCCCTTGAGCATCCTCAAATCTATCCTGGACTGCTTGAGATGTACACAAGAATAGCTTTTGTTAGGAATATACAACAGAATGTGCTGTGCCCCTGCAAGCTCCTTTCCCTTTAGTCTCTCATCCCATCTTTAATCTGCAAGAAGAATATGTTGGGTTAGGATATTAATATTGCATGACATCTAATTTTGACAGTCATATATATATATATATATATATATATAATCCGGCTAATTAATATGCTTTCAGTAGCTACGTACATTCTCCATCTTTAGAAAACAATCTATCAAATTTAGTTTACTTTAAAAATATTTTAGCAATTCATTAGATGATTTGAATATTCAAAGTTACTTTTAACAGCCTTTGATGGATGAAAAAAAAAGTTTCCAAATTCTGCCAAGTTTGATATGCATGCAATGTCTGCTGTCTTGATCAGAATGGTGTAGAACAGTTCTACGATTGTAAATTTCTTTTTTAAACTTTGGTCACTGGATGCATGATTGTCCAAAGTAATTCTGTCACTACGTACTGTTGATAACTTAATTGATACCTCATTACCATATCTCTATGAGATATTAATTCCATAAGTTATACTTAATTTATAAAATATTGCTGGAACCACTGATACGTAATTCACAATGAAAAACTAATACGTAATTCAAAATGAAACACTGATGCGTAATTCACAATGATACTATAGAAGTATCGTTCATATCATGTTTAACTGACATGTGTCATGTCTCAATCCCTATTTACTTAAAATAATTGCTAGTCAACTAACAGAAAAAGAACAAATAGAGGTAGCTTTGAGGAAACTAAAGATATAAAGTCAAGATCGTGGTGAGAAGAATCGCATATAACATATAAAAGCACGAAATCTCTTTTTGTTTATGGAGAGTGACATGCACAGAAGAGAGAAGGATATCCATGAGGTTATACCCTTCCTCAATTTGGAAGATGCCACTGCTTTTTTTTTACTTTTATACTATAAAAGGTGGTTGACACGGGACGGGGAGAACTCAAGTAGCAACAAAGACAAGTTGAGAAAGTACTGAAATAGAGGACAAAGAGTAAGCAAGGCAGTCGTACGGTTACCCTCCTTTGGCAGGCAGAGGAAAGAGAGAGAGACCTTTACTCCAATCCAATGGTTTGCCAAAGGAGAGTTGCCCTATGACTGGCTCAGCTTTAGTGGGCATGATTACATCTAAGATCTTTTCATACAAATATGCCCGGCCCCAAGGTAAGCAACTATTTGCATCTTCATACTCAATAGTAGATATAAAAAAATTTCAGTAAAGAAGGTACTTGTTTGTTATATTGGGACATCGAAGTGAAAATGGTATATGGGAGATGAATAGATGATTAATTGTCATACAGTTTACCCTTAGTCAAAAGTCAAAACGGAGCCAATTGAATCATCTCTTATTTTACACGAGAAGCTTACTGATTTGGCACAATTTTCGGACCCTTTGAACTGATAGAATGCTTGATTCGGATTATTCGAGAGCAGCTATGCATATACACAGTCCAGGGGTGCACGCAAAGATAGCTCAAGACCCAAATAATATGACGAGTTATTAACTGTACTGAAGTTAGCTTTGGCTATTATTTTCTAATCTTTTTGTCCCTTTGATTCTCTGAAATTTTTTTAGTGTTTTTGAACTGCTTTAATGAATTTATCTATAATTAGTTAGTTACTTAGCCAATTGTAGCACGTCGTAGCATACTTATTGTACAGTTTGTTAGTCTGATCAGCCTTCAAACCTGATTTTTCTTAATGAAGTAATGGAGGGACATTTACCTTCAGACCATATTGACCAGTATTTATTTTTTGTCACTTAATTAGTCCAGAAGGAGGATTTGGAGATACAATTGAAGGATATCACTTGTTGTTACCGTGCAATAACAGTTTTCTTTTTATCGGCATTTTAATGAATGGCGATCTGCACATATACATGCATGGAGCTGAAATCTCTCCTAATGCAGCGCACCCAGAATACTTACAATAAGCTGTTTTTTCTCTTGAAAGGTTGATGTATAACAATCTTCTTGACCTTTCTGAACTTTCTCAAAAAAGTGCTGTTATTGGTCATAATTAACAAATGATGCTGTATTCATACTCTGGACTTTCAGTTCATTATGGCCAGAGTCCCAAACTAGCTATAGGTGGACATCATACTGTATTTTATTTTCCGTGTGACATTTTGTTGTAATAATATTTGAATACTATTTGATAGGACTTACAGAAATGCAATTTAACTACCCAGCTCATTCTGCAACTGTCGAATTGGATATATAGTGCTGAAAGTGGACTGGTAGAAAAGTTCCTGTACCATCTTGAATTCTGGATATATAAGCAGTACATAGTATGAAAAATTTGACCATATATAGGATATCATCTGTTTGTATAATGAGGTACTTCTCATTATGTATGAAACTAATGTAGGGAAGGACAAGGAGGCACTTCATTATGATGCAATTATTTCAGTTTGATGAATAAATTTGTCCTTAGTATATATGTTGAAAAATGCTGAAAAACGAATGTAAATGCATCATTCATAAAGAAAATCGGTTTGAATGGTTTGAATTAGTCGTTTGAAGTCTATCAAATTAATTTTGTAGTTGGTGTCATATGACACCGATGTCATACTAGCCGGACTCAATTATAACTTCTCATAGAATTAGAAAATTATAACTTCTCATAGAATTAGAAAATGCTTTAGGATCTGAAGAAAGGATGCATAGGGACAGGAGGGCAAAGCCGAGCAGAGAGAGGAAGCTCATGTGAAGCCGATGAAGATGGCAGACAGGCAGAGAGAAAAGGGAAAACTGACGGTCTCTTGAGGGAGGGAAACAAAAGAGATGGTTTTTTTTTGTGGACATGATTTTAGAGAATGAGAGAACGAGCTAGAGGAAGGGACGGTCACTCACAGGGGTTTTGATGGAACGGGATGTGGATTTAATTTTAAATAATTCGTCCGCAATCTCGTGTATTTAATTTATTTATTTTAGTGCTATCTCGGCACCATTTTCAGCACTGGCAGAAAAAAAAAAAGACTTTTTTTTTTCTGAAAGACAAGTGCATGCTTATCGTCAGACATTTTAATGAAGCACACTTTTGTAGACTTAAAACGGCAACTAGTTATTTGGTTCTATATTTAATTTAATGGAGAACATAAATCCCTGTTACAAATTACGTACTACTGGTCGCAACTTACAAAATTTAGGATGTGTCTATATAGATCTAACCAAGGATATAAAGGTGTTGAGAAATAGAGGATTTGCCTCAGAAAATCCTCATTGGCATTTTAAGGAACAAAATCAAGTTAGCATCATACAATAGCTGTCAAGCTAAATATAGTATCTAGCAAGATTTGAGTATTTTTTGTATATTCAGAAATTATAATTTAGGCAACTAGGCAACAGCTAGAAATTGTAATTTAGGCAACGGCTACAGGACCTCTCCTTAATTATAAAGAGGCCTGATATGCATTGTAAGATAAGGACAATTAAATAATTCATTCTTCATTATTATCATTGTTAATGTTATTCTCTTCAATTTCTTCTTCTTGCTCATTTATTTCATTTTCATTTCTATTTTCACCTTCAGTTACGACTATCAAGTCATGGATATGGTTGTTTGGTAGTACTGTACTATCTTGACTATTGGCACCGGACTCACTAATCTCTTCTTTTGGAAAGTAAGTTTCATTTTCATTAAAAACTACATCTCTTGAGATACACAATTTTTTGTTTATTAGATCATAACATTTGTATCCTTTTTTGTGTGTTGAGTAGCCTAAAAATATACCTTTAGTTGATGTAGAATCAAATTAATCTTTTCTTTTTTTGTAAATATAACAAACACAACCAAAAACTCTTAAGTGGTCAATATTAATTTTTCTTTGGTAAAGAATTTCTAATGGGCTTTTATTTTTTAACTTAACACTAGGAAGTCTATTAATTAAATATGTTGATGTGAGTATTGCATCCGACCAATATTGTCTTGGGACATTCATTTGAAATAAAAGTGTTCTTATCATTTCTAATAGATGTCTATTTTTTCTTTCTGACACTCCATTTTGCTCGGATGTATTTATGCAAGTTGTTTGATGTAGAATACCTCTATTTTTAAAAAAATGTGTGAAATTATTATTTACAAATTCGGTGCCATTATCAGATCTAAATATTTTAATTTTTATATTAAATTGGTTTTCTATTAAACTGGCAAATTCTTGGAAACATAGAAAAACTTCACCTTTTGATTTAAGTAAATATAACCAAGTAGCACGAGAAAAATCATCAATAAATATAACAAAATACCTAAAATCATTATAAGATTTAGTAGGGGCCAGTCCCCATACATCAGAATGTATTAATTCAAAAGGAACTTCACTTTGACTAGTTGATAACGGAAAAGGAATCCTAGTTTGTTTGGCTAATTGGCATACATCACAATTAACACAATTATTTAAAGAAAAATTTAAATAAGAATTCAAAATTCTATCAGACAGATGTCCAAGTCTCTTGTGCCATACATTATTTTTGCTATTCTCCCTCGTCACACAAAAATTAAGTTTTTGATAGTTTAAAAAATATAGTCCATTGTCATATAATCTCTCACCAATCCTCATCTTGGTTGTTTGGTCCTGAAATTTGACATTTATTTTTTAAAACAGTACATCACAATTAAACAAATTTAACACGATACCACTCAAATTAAACAAAACCAGATATCAATCACACAATACTTTGGGGCATTGAAAGCAAAATGGGATGAATTAGACATCCACCAACCAGATACCACAAATCCAGAAAAAATCAGAGAAAGAAAAAACCAAGATAGAACCTTTCAGTGTTTGGCAAACCTGGATCCGAGCTATGAACGAGTCCGAACCCATATTCTCCTCGGAACCAACCTTCCTTCTCTTGAATCCATTGTGGCAACCCTAGAACAAGAAGAATCAAAGAGAAGCACCATGAACACCGACACTCAATCCGACGACCAGCCAGAGAGCCAAGCGTTCGGTGTCTTCACCAAGAATCAAAACCCTAACTCACAAAAGGGCAAGAATCAAAACCCTAACAGCAATGAGAAGTGCAATAATTGCAAGAAAGTCGGGCATACAAGGGAGAGATGCTGGTTCCTTAACCCTCATCTCCGGCCGAAGAAGTGGAAAGGGGGAGAACGAAAAGGGTTCAGCGGCTCAAGGGTTCTTCAGTGCCTCACAAACAGGGGATACTTCTGGTCCAAGTGAACCGAACCCATCAAAAGGCTCGGATTCAATGCGGCAGTTGATGGAGCAGCTCTCTCTGATGCTTGTCAAACAGAACAACAATTCATGTGGTATTGCTTTAAATTCAGTTAAATTTTCCCCAAATAATCAATTAATCATAGACACTAGTCCTACTGACCATATGATATGTAATAGAGATTTATTCGAGACCTTAGAAATGTTGAACCATGACCAATATATTTTAGTTGCTAATGGAACTAAGGTACGTATCACCAGTATAGGAACCATTAATCTCTTCTCAAAAAATATTAAAATGTGCTATATATAAAATCTTTTACAACAAATTTAATTTCAGTAAGTAAACTTACAAAAGGCTTTAATTGTGACGTACCTCTATTTCTCAACACTCCCCCCTCAAGTTAAGATTGATCGACATTTACAATCCTAACTTGAGGAGGAGTGTTGAGAAATAGAGGATTTGCCTCAGAAAATCATCATTGGCATTTTAAGGAACAAAATCAAGCTAGCATCATACAATAGCTGTCAAGCTAAATATAGTACCTAGTAAGATTTGAGTATTTTCTGTATATTCAGAAATTGTAATTTAGACAACTAGGCAACAGCTAGAAATTGTAATTTAGGCAACTAGGCAATGGCTACAGGACCTCTCCTTAATTATAAGGAGGCCTGATATGCATTGTAAGATCAGGACAATTAAAATAATTCATTCTTCATTTCAAATTTCTACACTTACCTTGGAGCCGGGCATATTTGTATGAAAAGATCTTAGATGTAATCATGCCCACTAAAGCTGAGCCAGTCATAGGGCAACTCTCCTTTGGCAAACCATTGGATTGGAGTAAAGGTCTCTCTCTTTCCTCTGCCTGCCAAAGGAGGGTAACCGTACGACTGCCTTGCTTACTCTTTGTCCTCTATTTCAGTACTTTCTCAACTTGTCTTTGTTGCTACTTGAGTTCTCCCCGTCCCGTGTCAACCACCTTTTATAGTATAAAAGTAAAAAAAAAGCAGTGGCATCTTCCAAATTGAGGAAGGGTATAACCTCATGGATATCCTTCTCTCTTCTGTGCATGTCACTCTCCATAAACAAAAAGAGATTTCGTGCTTTTATATGTTATATGCGATTCTTCTCACCACGATCTTGACTTTATATCTTTAGTTTCCTCAAAGCTACCTCTATTTATTCTTTTTCTGTTAGTTGACTAGCAATTATTTTAAGTAAATAGGGATTGAGACATGACACATGTCAGTTAAACATGATATAAACGATACTTCTATAGTATCATTGTGAATTACGCATCAGTGTTTCATTTTGAATTACGTATCAGTTTTTCATTGTGAATTACGTATCAGTGGTTCCAGCAATATTTTATAAATTAAGTATAACTTATGGAATTAATATCTCATAGAGATATGGTTATGAGGTATCAATTAAGTTATCAACAGTACGTAGTGACAGAATTACTTTGGACATTGCATTGACCAAAGTTTAAAAAAGAAATTTACAATCGTAGAACTGTTCTACACCATTCTGATCAAGACAGCAGACATTGCATGCATATCAAACTTGGCGGAATTTGGAAACTTCTTTTTTCATCCATCAAAGGCTGTTAAAAGTTAAACTTTGAATATTCAAATCATCCAATGAATTGCTAAAATATTTTTAAAGTAAACTAAATTTGATAGATTGTTTTCTAAAGATGGAGAATGTAGCTACTGAAAGCATATTAATTAGCCGGACTATATATATATATATGACTGTCAAAATTAGATGTCATGCAATATTAATATCCTAACCCAACATATTCTTCTTGCAGATTAAAGATGGGATGAGAGACTAAAGGGAAAGGAGCTTGCAGGGGCACAGCACATTCTGTTGTATATTCCTAACAAAAGCTATTCTTGTGTACATCTCAAGCAGTCCAGGATATCCGGAACATAGGCATCCAAGCCAAACTGACGGGGCACTCGATCAGGATAGTGATACTCAACTATCCAGAAACATATGCACGGCCCCCGATAAAAATAGAGATCTCTCTGCTCTAATGTCAGCCGGCACAGAAGGTTCTGATCGTAGAACAGACGATAGGGGTACCAGGTGATGCTCGCCTCGTGAAGCATCTGGAGCTGACCCCGGACATACGAAATCCCCACGGTCCTCCCCCTGCCCGTGTCCTCGTATGTGTGGGGAGTACCCCATATGGCACCGTACCCCGGACGTCTCTCGGGGTCATCTTCCATCCATAACCCCGCCTGAGCTGGAGGAACAGGCCGACATACCGGTATATGCGACCAGGACCACTGCTGGAGTAGAAGAAGCGGTCCGGCAATCTGCTTGTTCGTCACCTAAATTTTGGACATGCGGTGCACTTCTGGTAAATATGGAACCCTAAGATTTGTAATAAAAAAATTAAAATATTTGTACAAACTTACCAGACAAGCATGACACAAGCTCCGGTATAAGTGGGCGAGCACGGCTCCACCCCAGTTCCACCTCGACGGCCGCTGAATGTGCCTCAGCAGAGAAATGAACATAATCGGAACTGCGTCACCGCTGGAATCGACAAACATGACGCTGCCACATAAATCCATGACAAACGCCCTCACGTACCTGCAATATAAATTAGAGACATAAATAACTACAATTTTTGTTGAATCCATAACATATTTTAATTTGCAACTGTTTGTGATTACCTCAGAACGGCCTGCTCGTCACGTGTATCGGGGGTGATCCTACGCCGGTGGAAGTAACTGCGGAGCGCCGCAAGACTAATGCAGTATTTGGAATACCGGCACTCCTCCTCATCCTCTCATTTCTTCTTCTTCTTCTTCTTCTTCTGCAAGACTAATGCTCCGGTATCATGTCCATCAGGTCCGGATGGTCTGAGACACCACCGATGGGGTCACCATCTATCCGTAAACCCCATAAGGCGCTGACATCACCTAGTGTGACTGTCATCTCCCCAACCGGAAGGTGAAATGTATGCATCTCCGGTCGCCATCTCTCCACTAGACCGCAAACGAGAGCCTGGTCAATATGACAGTACGGCATGGAGGCCAACTGATACAACCCGAGATGCATGATGCACTACTCCATCAACGGGTGACAGACGTATGGTATCTCGGGGGTGCGATGCCTCACTGTCATCAGCGTCGTGTCCTGCATTTTACAATGATTTCAATATAGTCTAATCTGTAATATTAAATAATGCTATTTAAATTATGAATACAAAACCAACGTACCTCCATAGATGCAAGTGAGACACGGTGACTGACATGTGGGGTCCACAAAAGAGGACTAAATGTGTCAGGATGGTGAGGGGGATAATCTCCAAAGGGAGCCTCTGCACCGGATGTCTCTGCACCGGATGCCTCTGCACCGGAATCCTCTGCACCGTGATCATGTGAACTCTCCCCCGTCTCAAGAGGGGCATCCCATGCATGTCCCCGTCTAGTTCTGACCATACTACATTTCAATAAACAGAAGATTTTATCTTATAAATCCTGATTTATAAACCCTAACTTATAAACTCTAATTTTGTCAACCCTAAACCCTAATTTAACAATTCAACACTAATTTAAACAATTCAACCCTAATTTAACAATTCAATCCTAAACCCTAATTTAACAATTCAACCCTAAATCCTAATTTAACAATTCCACCCTAATTTAAACAATTCAACCCTAATTGAAACAATTCAACCCTAATTTAACAATTCAACCCTAAACTTGGAAACCCTAATTTTTAACAATTAAATCGCGACAGGAAAATCAACAACCCGCACACGATTATTAACAATTCAACCCTAATTTATAAACTTCAGTTTTGTCAACCCTAAATCCTAAACTACAAACTCTAATTTTGGAAACTCTAATTTTGAACAATTCAATCGTGTCGGGAAAATCAACAACCCGCACAAGATAATTAACAATTCAATTTCTACTAATCGTTCCAATGCCAATACAAAATACAAAATATAAATTAAAAAAATTATTTAGAGACTTACTCGAAAATAATCGGATTGTCGCCGAGATGGTCGAAAATTAGGGTTTGGGTGAGAGAGAGAGAGAGAGAGAGAGAGAGAGAGGAAGAGAGAGAGAGGAAGAGGGAGAAGAAGAGAGAGAGAGAGGAAGAGAGGGAGAGAGAGAGAGGAAGAGAGAGACTTCGGTAGTGAGAGAGGGAGAGAGGAAGGTGGTTTCGGGCGGCGGGGAGGCAGAGAAGAAAAAAGAGAGAAGAGAGAGAGGGGGTCGGACCGCTTATAAAAAAAAAAAAAAAAAAACAATAGCGGACCGCCCAGCAGCTGGGCGGTCAGGTGAGGAAAGTGGACTGTCTAGTGGACGGACGGTTGGGGTAAATTTAAAAATAAGTTTGGGGTAGGGGCAGATTTGATAATTTGTTTTTTTTTTGGGGTATTAATAAAAATATCGGAAGTACATGCAACATACTAAGGACAAATTTATTCATCAAATTGAAATAGTTGCATCATAATGAAGTGCCTCCTTGTCCTTCCCAACATTAATTTCTTACATAATGAGAAGTACCTAATTAAACAAACAGATGATATATATCCTATATATGGTCCAAATATTCATATTAGGTACTGCTTATATATCAAGAACTCAAGATAGTACAGGAACTAACAGTCCACTTTCAGCATTATAGTATATCCAATTCGACAGTTGCAGAACGAGTTAGGTAGTTAAATTGCATTTCTGTAAGTCCTATCAAATACTTCTTCAAAAAAATAAATAATAAGTCCTATCAAATAGTATTAAAATATTATTACAACAAAATGTCACACAGAAAATATAAAATACAGTATGATGTCTACCTATAGCTAGTTTGGGACTTCGGTCATAATGAACTGAAAGTCCAGAGTATGAATACAGCATCATTTGTTAATTAATACCAAAGTTCAGAAAGGTACAGAAGATTGTTATACATCAACCTTTCAAGAGAAAAACCAACTTGTGAGTATTCTGGGAGCACTGCATTAGAAGAGATTTCAGCTCCGTGCATGTATATGTGCTGATTGCCATTCATTAATGCCGATAAAAGAAAACTGTTATTACACGGTGACCAACAAGTGATATCCCTTGCATCTGCATATGGCCCTTCTGGACTAATTATGTGAAAAAAGATATGTACTAATCAATATGTATGAATCCATTAAGAAAAATCAGGTTTGAAATTTTAAGGCTGATCAGACTAACAAACCATACAGTATGTATGCTATGATGACCTCCTACTTGGCTAAGTAACTACAGATAACTTTATTAAAGCAGTTCAAAACCACTACACAAATTTGAGAGAATCGAAGGGACAAAATATTAGAAATAAAAAACCAAAAGCTAACTACAGTACAGTTGATAACTAGTTACATATTACTTGGATCTTGAGCTATCTTTGCGCACACTCCTGAACTGTGTATATGCATGTCTGCTCTTAAATAATCAGAATCAAGCATTCTTTTCAAAGGGTACGAAAATTGTGCCAAATCAGTAAGCTTCTTGTGTAAAATAAGAGGAGGGGTCAATAGAGTCCGTTTTGACTAAGGGTAAACTGTATGACAACTAATCAACTCTATTCATCTCCCACATGTCCCAATATAACAAAAAATTACCCTTAATTATTTATTGTTAACCTATTTATATATAGAGCTGGGCTATGGTGAGTTGTGAAGTAAGATGTCATTTTTACTTCACGCTCATATTTTTATTTTGAAAATCCAAACAACCGATCCGAACCGCTCAACATGTTCTCTATATTGAAATGTGCTTGGAGACTAAATTTTACATTTTTTGGAATTTTTTTACTATTTATTAAGCCACTTTGAAAATCGCTGATCCGGTGGTCCAGAAAATTTTACTGTTTTTTACTGTTCACAGTGGATCAGCGATTTCAAAGTGGCTTAATAAATAGTAAAAAAATTCCAAAAAATGTAAAATTTAGTCTCCAAGCACATTTCAATATTTAGAAAAAGTTGAACGGTTCGGATCAGTTGTTTGAATTTTCAAAATGAAAATATGACGTGAAGTAAAACGACGTTTTACTTCACAACTCACCATAGCCTATCTCATATATATATATATATATATAGAGTAAGGCTACGGTGCTTTGCAAAGCATAGAGGCCTCCGTGCTTCGGGGCTACTTTTTGGATTTTGAAAATCCAAACAACCCATCCGAACCGTTCAACATGTTCTAAATATTGAAATGTGCTTGGAGACCAAATTTTACATTTTTTGGAATTTTTTTACTATTTATTAAGCCACTTTGAAAATCTGAAAATCCGGTGGTCCAAATTTTTGTACTGTTTACCGTTGGATCAGCGATTTTCAAAGTGGCTTAATAAATAGTAAAAAAATTCCAAAAAATGTAAAATTTGGTCTCCAAGCACATTTCAATATTTAGAACATGTTGAACGGTTCGGATGGGTTGTTTGGATTTTCAAAATCCAAAAAGTAGCCCCGAAGCACGGAGGCCTCTATGCTTTGCAAAGCACCGTAGCCTTACTCTATATATATATATATATATATATATATATATATATATATATATATGTACTATATTGAGTGTGAAGATGTAAATAGTTGTTTACCTTGGGGCATATTTGCACAGAAAGCTCTTACAGTTGTCGATGTAGTCATGCACACTAAAGCTGAGCCGGTCATAGGGCAACTCTCCTTTGGCAAGCCCATGGATTAGACTATTGGAATAATGTACAATCTCTTTCTAAACTTTTCTCTCTCCATTGCCTGCCAAAGGAGGGTAGCCATAAAACTATCTCGCTTGCTGGTCGCTACCGACAATTGACATCTCCTGTGCTGCTGCTTGGGTTCTCTCAATAAACATTTCAGCCCCTTTTATAGTGTACATCCGCAATGGCATCTCCAAAATTGAGAAGGGCATAATGCCATGGATATCCTTTTTCTCTCCAATGCACATCCCTATCCATAAACCAAAAAGCTCCCTCTCTTTACCTGGCATTGGGTTCTCTTCATATCTAGACTTTTGTATTATCTTTTAGTTATGCTTTACAAAAGGAATTCTCCACTCTTAAATTTGGAGCCTTGGTTTCCTGTCAAGATTGGTGCAGGATATTAATCGGACGATGTAAGCTTTCTCTTTTTTTATGGTTGGCGGTGAAGTACGTACCGCCAACAATTTCTAATAATATATGAAAAAGTTTATGTACAGAATCCTAGTTTTCTAACACCTCATCCTAGCATTACATATAATAAAAAAGAAAGAAAAGCAATTTGACTCTATCAACAAGAAAAAATGGCCGCCAGTAGTGTAAGCTTTAATTCTCTTGCGGTCTTGCCTTTTCATCTCAATGTATACAGAACAATTCATGCGGTTCTTGGTGCTCTGCAAAAGGTCGGCTTATTGGCTATTGCTAGCTCTCCACACTGTAATTTGTGGCATTTACTTACTATATTAGATTATGATAAACGTATAAGGGAAAATTTCTGATATGCCCATCTAAACTTTTGAAATAGCCAATTTACCCATAAAATCACCATAATATCCAATATTAATTATTTAATCTTTTATTTAATTATTTTTAAAATTATACTGACCATTATACCCTCCAATTGTAAA
The DNA here is from genome assembly GCA_011114355.1 of Carex littledalei. Classification (NCBI taxonomy): domain Eukaryota; kingdom Viridiplantae; phylum Streptophyta; class Magnoliopsida; order Poales; family Cyperaceae; genus Carex; species Carex littledalei. The sequence goes on along the minus strand of CM022099.1, from coordinate 7,936,894 downwards.
TGGAGATGTCCCTTGAGATTGTAACAACATTGAATTTAACAGTCTGCTCTAATATTTCCTTTGGTCTATTCTTCTTCTTCCTTCCGCTGCTACTATTGCTCCACCTCTCTCTCCCCTCCTCCCTGCTCTTCTTCTTTTTAAAAAGAGAACCTACCTGTGTCCGTAACTATATAAAAAATAAAAACGCCTAATTTGAAAGGATACATCTGAGTTCTAACTACCCGCCTCTTACTTCAAAAATTGAATAAAAGAAGGATCCCATTGTAACTTTCCATTGCCCCCCTCTGACAACTTCATTCTCTGACCACTTCATTCTCTTATCAGTAAATGCGGAGAAGCCTCTTCTCCATCAATTTGAAATTGGATTTTACCAACAACTAACGCAGCGCCTCTAACTGGCCATTGTGAAGAAATGTTCCTCCATTACACTGTTACAATCAGCTGCATTAAATCAAATCTACTAGCTTGGTGTGACACAGATTAAAGAAACCAAACTAGCCGAACATTCTATGATAACAGTGCTACATTAGCATCTGTTACATACTTTTCTGAACAGTGCACTACAAGTCTGAATAAAAATAACCAAAGACAAATTAAACAAAACAATTAAAAGAAACTTGAATCAAATGATTGTTGCATTGCTTAAGGCCTCAAACGAGTTAGATTAGATTAGATTACCTTTTATAGGATGTATTTGGTTCATAATATTGACAAGAATTGATGTGAGTGTACAAATTTAGTTGATGTAATGTATGTGTTAAGAGAGCATGGATGTAACACAAAAATTTAATTTACGCAATACTTGGCAGCCGTTGTTAAGTCTTTCAAATTCTAGTTGTGTCTCTTTTTTTGAGTTTCCAATATGCTAATCATGAGAAATGTTGATATCATGTGTTTTAGTAAAGTTCTTGATTAATTTTTATGTTTTATGAGATTTCTTTGTTTCTTGCTTTCTTCTATATTTAATCTGAATTCTAAGAAACATAATAGACACAGTTTAGGTAGAAATGTCAAATGAAAAGATTAAGGAAGCTGATATGAGTACCCGCAGTTGAGTACCCGCATTGTACCCGCACCTAAACTGTCATAACTGTTTTTGGGGACCGCACCTAAACTGTCATAACTGTTTTTGGGGACCACACTTAAATTAATTCACATACAAAATGGAAAGTATTTATACCTAAATTATCAAGTATTCATATATAATTCATCAAGTATTTATACCTAAGATATCAAGTATTTAAAAAAAAACTGGACACAATACCTACTCATCTTTACACGTTTTTCAAGGTGGTTTTTTTTTTCTCCGTTCAATCTAACCAATTTTTGGGACGATCTATGAGGAATTTTACAAATTTAAAACCACGAACGCGTTTTACACAATTTTATCTTTCAAATGAGATCCATGATGACATACTTTTACACGTTTTTCAAAGTATCAAATATTCAAATATGAAAAGTATTCATACAAAATAGAAAGTATTCATACCTAAGATATCAAATATTAATAGTAATTCATCAAGTATTTATACTTAAGATATCAAGTATTTAAAACCAATTTTTTTAAAACCAATTTTTTTTTTTGTCGGCAATTGTAATTTTATTTTACAAGTATTAATAGTAACATTGTGAAGTATTTATACCTATACAAGACAAGTATTTATATCTATACAATGAACTACATATATGATATATGAATTTTCCTTAAATAACTGTACCCGCACTTTTTTTGAAAAATTATCGCGTCGTACCCGCACTAGGGGACCACACAACCGTTCCAAAGCTGTAATTTTATTTTACAAGTATTAATAGTAACATTGTGAAGTATTTATACCTATACAAGACAAGTATTTATATCTATACAATGAACTACATATATGATATATGAATTTTCCTTAAATAACCGTACCCGCACCTTTTTTTGAAAAATTCTCGCGTCGTACCCGCACTAGGGGACCACACAACCGTTCTAAAACTGTAATTTTATTTTACAAGTATTAATAGTAACATTGTGAAGTATTTATATCTATACAATGAACTACATATATGAAAAATTCTCGCGTCGTACCCGCATTAGGGGACCACACAACCGTTCCAACACTGTAATTTTATTTTACAAGTATTAATAGTAACATTGTGAAGTATTTATACCTATACAATACAAGTATTTATATCTATACAATGAACTACATATATGATATATGAATTTTCCTTAAATAACCGTACCCGCACTTTTTTTTGAAAAATCCCCGCTTCCAGTTTCAAAATCGCTAGACGATCGTCTCCAAATCGCCTCCAAATCGCCTTGAAATCGCCTCGAAATCTATCTAAAATCGCCTCAAAATCGCAGAAGCTTCGAAAAAGGAAGAAACGGAGAGAAAGGGAAATTTAAAACTTAAACTGGAAAGTATGTAAATTAGTTAATTAGTAGTTGTGGGGACCGCTTACAGTTATGGCAGTTAATTGGAAATGAATTAAGTGCGGGTACGATGCGGGTACTCAACTGTGGGTACTAAAATAATTATTCAAAGATTAATAAAAGAAAAAAAACAGAAGAAAATTGGTGCCAGCAAATACATCTAAACTAATTACTATTAAAATACATCTCCTTACTATTTAATGCCCGAATTAGTTTCATGCAGAATTGAGAACATCAAATACATCTAAACTAAGAACAAATAATCTCCAATTTCGAACAAATCAACACAATTTGTCAAAGAGCACTAAAGAAGAGAAGAACCAGTCTCAATCATTCATGACATTATCTAATTTGTTGATTTCAATTTCAAATTGTTGCCAGCAACCTCTTTGAAATATAGAAACGATGCTTCTTTTATGCGAGGAATGAAGCAAGTTTAGTGAAACACACGACTAAGTCCGTGAAGATCAGCTTCCAGCCTCAAAAGGGTCATTCAATTTCTGACATCACGGTGATGCCGATCCCGTCAACAGTTAGGCCGGACGTGGTTGGATAATCGCCAACCGGGATGAGAGGGTAGGAAACCTGGGTTCTGATTAAGGCCAACTGCGGATCTTGATGAGATTAAGGCAATGTGCGCGCGGAAACCTGGATTCTGATTAAAGCAAATTAACCTTTTTGCTTTGAGATCAAAAGACCCTGTGCAGTGTTGTCAGGTCCCATGCCTAATACATTTTGTAAATACATTAAAAAGTTATTACTAAACCAGAAAGCATAAAAGAGCCACATATCAATACTAGTTCTATAGAGACTGTCAGATAGTTCGCTACCGTCAGTTATCAATAAGGGAAATCAAATGGGAATATGTGGTACTGGTTTTGATAGTATTATCCACGGACCCCAAACAATACTGATACCATACTAACATCTACTCGATCAGTGAGGTACTAGTTTTGATGTAAATAAACCAAATTTATAAATTGAGGATTTAGAATACAAGTTATTAAAAATCAAAGGCCCCTTTTAGAGCACAAGTTCTCAATTTAGACCGATCACTCAAAGAGCAAACCATCAGTTGAAAAGAACTGTACTTTGTTCAAGACTTCAAGTATTTAGAGATGTATGAAAATCTCGTGTTAAATCAGAGATAAGAGGAGAGAGAAACCTGAGAACGAAGAGGTATTGACTCCAGAGAAAGAAAAAATAATCTTATATTGCCACTGACTATTTTCTCCCTCTCTCTCTCGCCCTTCACAATCGAGTCTGTTCCGAGTAAGCAAAGCCAAAATTGTAGAAAACAGACCATCTTGGTTCTCTCTTATCTCTGGCTCACTGGTGTGCGAGATGAGGGGGTCAGCAAAGGAGGGGCGCCATGGGATCGCTTCTGGCAATTTGCGATTTAGGCAGTGAAATCGCCGAAATTTTTATTAATAGAAATAATAATAAATGAATGTCGACATAGAATATTGAATTCGTCAGATTTTCAAATCTAACAAAGACGTTACTGTTCGTAACGTTCAGGGGACGTTACTGTTCGGACGAATTCAATATTCTATGTCGACATTCATTTATTATTATTTCTATTAATAAAAATTTCGGGTGAAATCGCTAGTGTCACTGTGTCAGTACGAAGAAGGCGAAGCACAAAAAATTATAAGAACTGGACACCTCCGTTTAGAAATAAAGGTATAATAGTCAATATAATTTTAAAAATAATTAATTAAAATGTTAAATAATTAAAAGGGATAGAAAAAAGAAAGTTAATTTTTGATGGGGAAATTGGATATTATGGTGACTTCATGGGTAAATTGGCTATTTCAAAAGTTTAGATGGGTATACCAGAAATTTTCCCAAGGTTTTAAATAGTGTTAGCTGCTAAGCACTCAGGGGCGGATCCACATGGTCCCAGGGGGGCAGTTGCCTCCTTGAATTTTGAATTTTAGTGGAGATCTATCTGTCCCGACTGACTTTGCCCTCTCTTAAAATTTTTGTGCCCCCTCTAGATGTTTAATTTGTAATTCGGGTTAAATTTAGAGTTAAAATTGAAATAAATTTGTTGAATTTTAATTGATAATTAGAATTATAAGTTAGAGTATCAGAAATTACAAGTCAAAACATTGAAAAATATAAGTTAAAATATTATTTTTTATCGAGTACCCAATAAGTTAATGGATTTAAACTCGATTAGCTATTTAAATCCGATTTGATATATTTTTACCCCCTGACGAAAATTCTGAATCCGCCCCTGTAAGCACCACTATAATATTTCACGGGATGATAAATGCTATGACGATCATTTTTTTTTTTTGGCAACTTACGTCTTGTATAATAAGAACTAAAATAATGATCATAAGGTAATAACAGTCCAATTTAAAAAAAAAAAACTATTATGTGATTTAACTACCATTTGAGAAATTTATGGAACTGTTTTATATGAGCCAACTATTTCCTTAATTAGTTCATAATTCAGAAGTAAAGATATTTTATTAACAAACAGAGCACAATAAATTTTATTATTTACATTTAAATAATTATTATACATGATAATTTGTGTAATTCAATTTTTAAATATATAAACAACCAACTTTATTTCACAACTTCAATGTTATTTATGATTTAGGTAGGTGGTACATTAATTTTGTTGTAATTTAGAAAATTTTTTGCCCATTAATACATTCTTTTAATCTTTTATACACAACATATCTAAATCATAAAGAATTATAATTGTTTTTGTTTTTCACAATTATTGAGTTTGTTGTCATAGTTGTCAAACAATTTATTTCTAATATAACTTTTTTTTCTTTATCCTTTGTCATCTTTTGTTTAATATTTATGATATGCCGTCTAAAAAGTAAGAAATTGCAAGAGTGCTGTGAAATCCAGATTATTTTGGATGAGATCAGATGACATATATAGATTTACCGTGATGCAAATATGCCATCAAAATATTTAATGACTGTTGATGATGTTGAAATTTGAGTCTATTGGATTGTATTTTTACATTTAATAAACAAGATTTAAGTGGGACATTCACACAGAGAAACAAAAACTTCATAATGAGATATCTGCACCCAAAATGCAATTTTTTATTTGACAGTAATACTTCCATCGTAATAAATACAGAAGGAAATGAGATTTTAAGCTCTCATCAATAGGGGTGTTCATTGGGTCCGGTTTAGTCGGTTTTGAACCGAACCAAATTAGTTTGGACCAAACGGTTCGGTTTTTTTCGGTTTAATGGTTCGGTTCGGTTTGATTTTTAAAACCGAATTATAATTTCGGTTCGGTTTGAAAATTTTGAAAACCGAAATAACCGAACCGACCGAAATTTTATATATTATGAATTTGGTCCGGACCGGCCTGGTTTATTTCTTAATCAATTGCTTTAAATACTTCGGTTTATCCCGGTTTATTTCTTAATATCCCGATTTATTTCTTAATACCTTGGTTTATTTCTTAATATACTTCGGTTTATTATAGATCAATTGCTTTAAATAAAAAAATTAATATATTTATGTTTGAACCGAACAAACCGAACAAACTGAAATAAAACTTTGGTTCGGTTCGGTTCGGTTTTATTTTTGAAACCAAATTATAACTTTGGTTTTTTTTTTGCGCATTATAAGTGCCCCCACGGAAAGATATGGAGCTACTTTGTAGGGGACAATAATACAGCGACATTCTTTCTTTCTTTCTATCTTTTTTTCTCATCTTTTCTGAGTGAAAGCTAAAAGTAGGATTGCAAAATCAAGCAAACTCACTCTAATTCTAGCCTGATTTGATTATAAATCAAATCGATTCCATTTCAAAATCAAAATCATTTGAGCTATTGAATTCAAATCAATTTATACTTGTAATCGAACACAAACTCAATTATTGGAACGTTTTATATCTATTTTCATATTAACTTACATATTAAAGTATAAAATAATTACAGTTCAATCTTTTCTAGATTATATTTTTTAACCAAATTTTTGTTAATTTTATAATAAAATTTGACAAAATTCCACATTTATAAGTTTATAACTAAAAAATAAGCATAATATGTTATACTAATCAGCACCACCATTGGTTCCAAATGTTGAGAGCTTCCTGTATTAAATTTATCTGTTTTCTTAAATATAAACTTTTTGTTTCCTACACTACTGTACAAAAGTGGTACAACCGTACAAGCATTTTACACTTCTGGTACAGGCATTTACCACTTTTATTTATTCGAATATAGGGAAGCCCATCTCTGGAAAAAGTTAAAGCATAACCGTGCCTGTTTTGTTCAGTAACATGATCAACAAAATCAATTCCACAAATCTTTTTATTAAACAATATACTCCCACATAATCATTCATCTACAAAAACTTATTGTCACAAGGAAAATAAACAAGAGAACGCTCATCTAACTATTGGTGCACTAAGTACATTAATAGTACATGACACAACAACTACAACCACCAACCACAAGAAAAAAAAAAAAAAAAAAAAAGAGCAGCAATAATCAATACAGCTAAGAAAACAAAAAAATGTAAAGGATATGCATGCCTCATAAAAATATAAATTATACAGCCGTTTATACGTACCAGAAATAATGCAAGACCAAAAAAATATTACTAGACCTTCTGTTTGCCTTTCCTGAGCCTATCTAATTCTGTCTCGGCCTCTCGCAATTGAGATTTCAAGATAGATACTCTCTCTTCCAGCTCTTCTAATGTACCTTTTATCAGGCGCGGTTGATAGGGGGTGAGAAAATGCCGAGACAAAGCTTTCAAAGCTTGGACTCCTGTGACCTAGTTATACATTTATGCAACATTAACCATACCGACTTTAAAAAAAAAAATTGTGCATATTATGGAAGAGTTAAAATGGACTGAAGGATGGTACCTCCTGAGGAAGAAGAGGCAATTTGGTAATATTGAAATCTTCATACAACGTGTAGAACTGATCGATGTATTTCTGCTGCATCTTTATCCTAGCTCTCAGTAGCTTAGATTCAACGGCTGTAGAAAATATGTACATCAGATTTTACAAAATAGTTCTAATTTGTAAAGACTAAAGGAATGTTGAATAAAAGAATGACCGCATCATGAGACATTTTATTTGTACCTTCCTCGTCAAAAATCACTTGATTAATGATGATATTGTGAGAATCAATATCGAATTTTGCAAGCTCTTGTACCAGTCTTTCTGTTTCATAAAGAGACAGAAACTCTGGTATGCACACACAGACAAATGTCGTCATGTCCTGTCAAGCAAAAGAATAAATTCTACAAATAAAAGTAGAGAATACAATCTGAATTTACCCTTAAAGCTAGTCCATGTTAGCCTAAATTACACATTGAAGATGTAACCTCAATAAAACAATTCTATACATCATCAACTGGTACGAACCTATTTAAAAAAAATCAATTAAATAAGCTACATGCAAACAAAATCATACAGGGTCCTTAAATTGCCGATTGACTTTTTCAATAATATCCTTCATGCCCTCGAGTTTACCAAGCATCGCATCTTCACTAAATTCATCTCCAAGGCCAAAAAGCCGAGTTGCCTGTCATAAATACTCAAATTTTTAAACCAGCTCTATGAGGTTACTTTAAGCAAAGTACACTTTAGTAAATAATGACACACCTGGTTTATCAGGCCACCAAATTTATTCTTAAGAGACATCATTTTCTCTAGGCCTTTCTCTAATGTTGACGGGAATTGCAATAGTCTTAATGTGTGTCCAGTAGGAGCAGTGTCAAACACTATAACTGAGTAATCCATTGTTTGCACCAATCTAAGTAAAAAAACAAAAGGGGAATTAATGCATTTTCCTTGAGTCAGCAGTTGATACAAGATGGGTGCATAGGCTTCTATAAACAACAGGGTTTCAAAAAATAACACAGGATATTCAATGTTATTAGCAAATATCAACTAAACATTTTAATAAGTGGAATTAAATTTTCAATTTCTGTGATATATTGCCATCAGTACCTATTTACAAGTTTAAATGAACTAGCGTGCATTGATTCAACATGTAATGTTTCATTATGGTAAACTCCTTGGTGTAATTCAATATGTAACTCTATAAAGATCTCACACTGGCATCAGTACAACAGTAAGAGCCTAAGGCTTAATAGTTTCTAACTCGGAGTTTGTATCTTTTAACACTAGAGAGGTTTCTTACTTGAGCATTTCAGCAAAACTCATAGCCTCATCAACTCCAGGAATTGCATTAGTTAGTTCTGACAAGATGCCATCCATGCCGTCATCACTAGCCAGTTCATCATTTTCTACCTTCGGATCTACTTCCTACACCCAATTAACCACAGATACCATCAAAATCCCCTAAAATTCCCACTCGAATCAATCCAATTGAGCAAGGAGCACAAACAGAAAATTACCATAGCATAGAGGTTGGAGAAGCCATTGACGAGCGTGGGGATCTTGGTGAAGCGCTGTTGAAACGCGTCGCTTAGGTTATGGGCCGGGTCGGTGGAGATAATCAGCACCGACTGTCGCACTTCTGCTAGCAAAATGGAGAGGATGGAGCTACATGTCGTCTTCCCCACCCCTCCCTTGCCTCCGACGAAAACCCATTTCAGGGACTCCTGCTCCAGTACGTTCCTCACCGATCCCTCCGGCATCTCCATCCTTTTTTAATTTCTTTAGGTCCCGATTCGGTTACTTCAGGAGGGAGATGGGGACAACTGGAGGGGATTCGGAAGGGGTGGAGAGGTTGGTTCACGTTTCTTCTCGGTTCGGCAAGGGTGAGACCGTGAGAGAGACTACGGCGGAGAAAAAGTACCACTAACTGGAGAGTCCGGTTCTTTGAGAATGAGGTAGGTGTTTACTGGACCTGTGTTTTTTGAGAAAGGTTAGATTTACATTATCATTTTTCTACAGCAAGTCAAGTTATTGATACTTTAATTAACATCATCCTTCCTATCTTTTATATTTTTCAGTTTAATAATATTACAATTTAGTTTAATATTTTATGTTAAAGGTGGTGCTAAGTTGAGAATAACAATTAATTTTTCTAGAACACGAAAAAAAATTTCTCTCTTAATGTCTAATTTATTCTTCAATTGACTGACTCTCTCTTTCTTATCTTGACACTATTTGTTACGTTTAATAAAGAATGTTTAAAAAAAGAAATATTACAATTATGATTTATAGTTATTGGGATAATCAAAATATTTGACGAATTACTTGAACTGAAAGGGTTATGTAGTCAGTGAGTTGTGACTGTGAAACTTAGAATCTATGCATAGTAATGTAACTAATAAAGAAAAATTAGAGTTGAAAAATATCACTACCATCTACAATATAATAATTCTAGCTTCCAATATAATTTTATCTTTATAGTATATATATACTTATTAGCATAGTTCTTTTTATAATTTTTGCAAAAAGGTGAAGCAAACAGAGTCAACTACCACTGAATTTTAATACGTCCTATCTCGGAGAGAGAGTAGGCCGTATGATAAGTGGATTGGGCTGAGTTCGTCCTGTCATGGGATGACAGGCTGAAGAGTGGACCGAGTTTGGAACTCGGAAAGGTTTGGAGATATTCGGACTCTAACCTATGCGATATCTCTCTTAGTAAAAATTTCGATCCATGTTTAATGGGTTTTCCTGCTTATATAGTATGTCCATAACCGCTATCTCGAGCAGTTATGGGAGACTTGGGCAGTTATGCAAACCGTATCGGCGGTTATCCCGCACGGAGGCGGTGCAAGCCATTTTCGGGCTAAGCCTTGTGAGACCGTTTATTGGGCCCTGTTTAGACAGAACCTGAGCTTTTCGTATTGACTCCGAGTTGGCCTCTAAGGAGGTCGGAATCCAGGTTCTTAATGACCCATAAATGGATAGTTCTAAGGGCATGTGGAACATGCCCTATCAGAATTTATAATCTAATATTATTTTATTTTTAATAATCACAACAGAGTTAACTACTACCTAATAATAAAAAACGATAACTTTTAACTTTAATGACATAGCTGAAACTGAAAGTGTACTGCTTAACCGATTAAATTAGTAAAAATAAAATAATCTTAACAAATAAGGATGAAAAAGTCATCAAAATTTACATTCCGGCCCCATTAGTGATTTTCATAAAAATACATTGCTAGTCGTTTTCTTTCCATGCAATAAATACTTTACTTTAAGGTCATTGTTTGTTTTAAGATAAAAAAATAAAAATAAAAACTTAAAAAACAAATCGGTAAAAATGTAAAATATTTTTTCTGAGCTCGATATTATAATTTGGGCTCTTGAAATGAGAGCAGGTTGGGTCCGATGTCCATCAGACTCAAATTTGGGTCTGATGGGTTTCGGGACCGTCCGATCTACTTTAAGATTCGTGCGCATGAATTTTAAAGCAGCCGTGAAAATTACGGGCGCGAATCTTAAAGCCAATCAGACGGTTATCAAACCCATCGAACTCACTTTGAGTCGATGGGCATCGGACCCAAATGAGAACGGAGTAGGTCCGATGCCTATCGGACCTACTTTTAGGTTCAACGAGCATGATGACCGTCCGATCTATAATTCAAGATTTGTGTGCACGAAAATTGAAACAAACTCGCACGAAGTTTAAAGCATTCTGCATGAATCTTAAAGCAAAGATTGACGGTGATTAAACCCATCGGACGTACTCTCAAATCGACCCAAATTGACCTCTCTTGAAATAGCGCACCCTTTCAACCGGTTATGATCAAATACAACAATATACGTATGTATGATTTATTTTCATAGCATTATGACCCGGTTTAATTATTTAAAGAATTAATTTTATTTGAATTATTTATCATGATCGATTCAGTTCAATTATAAAAGTTGATGTCAGCATGTTGAATTTTGGACATCCAAGTTGTACTGAGTAGGGAGTAGCAAGAAATAGCAACAAAGTGGAAAAAGCATGCCGTACCGTGCTGTGTGTGATTAACACGTTGTGATTTTGATCTCGTGTTGTGCCGTATTGTTATTAAAATGTCAAGAGGTAGTCACGACATACAAATAATCACATCACGTCATGTGAGTCACGCCGTGTCCAAACGTGCTGTGACTATGACTCGTGTGACAATTTGATCATAATTTAGGTTAGTTTATTCAATATTCATCATTTAATCAAGATCTAACAGTTCTAATTACACGTGACTCGCGTGACCACATGTCGTGTCGTGCCGTGACTAGATTTTTCGAGTGACGTACAGTGCCAAATTTTCAAAAGATGATCATAGCACGCGAATGGTCACGGCACGGAATACGCGAGTCACGGTACATAACCAACACGCGTGCCATGCCGTTCCACGACAAAGCCAACTCCGCAGTGCCATTTTTTCCACTCTAACAAGAAATTCAAAATTTATGAAAAGTTTAATGAGATTTAAACTTCGTGAATAGTTGGGCATAATTCGAAAAGGATTCACTTTCATGTAAATAATATACTTATTTTCTAATATTTTTTACAATTTTTTTTTCATAACTCCGCAAATAATAATGTTTCAATCTTTACTTGCTAAATCCGTAAAATTCACTCATAATATATTATAATAACCAGACAAATAATTTGCAAACATCTAGTTAAAAAGATATAACTATTGGAAGCCCTTATTACTATGCTGTATATATCGTTTGACTATTTGGACAACTTTTTCTCATCAGACCGCAAATCAAAATTATTAATCCTTTAGAACAAATCAGAAGAGAATTCTTGAAAACAAAAAAAATACCAAGAAGCTATAAGCTCCAATAAATTATTGTGACTTGTAATTCTTTGAATTGTAATATTGTTACTGGAGTGAGGCTATGGTAATATGGTAATATGGTAATAACCATATTACACAACGGTTCGTGATACAGACTCATATAAATGTTTTTACAATTTAAACAGTTCATCTGAATTGTTAAATTGATTTTTAATGTGAAAATGTACTTACAAATTAAGTTTTATATTTCTTAAAATTTATCTTACTTTTTTAGATAGATAGAAAACAGTGGTTAGAAACTACTTGATTTGAAATTGTGGACTATAACAAAACAGTGGTTTAATTTCTATCTATCAAAAATAATAAAAAAATATAAAATTTAATCTACAAATACATTTCATATGAAGATCATATTTAATGATTCAGATCGACTGTTTAGATTTTAAAAATAAATATATGAATCTATAGCACGAGTTTATCCAACTCATAATATGCATATTACCATAACCTCACACTTGTTACTGTTTATATTGGGTCAAATTGATAGGTATCTGGAGCAACAGACATTATCCATCTGATATAGGCAATAGCACACAGGAACCAATTTGGGTCTGATGCCCATCGGACTCAAAGTAAGTTCAATGGGTTCGATGACCGTCCGACCTGCTTTAAGATTGGTGCCCGCAACTTTCGCGTCTGCTTTAGAATTCGTGCGCACGAATCTTAAAGTAGATCGGACGGTCCCTAAACCCATCGGGCCCAAATTTGAGTCCGATGGGCATCAGACCCAAGCTGTTCTCTAGCACACAATAGCAATTCAACAGCAGAAATGACAAAGACATACTTTCTGCATTTCTCCGTCTCTCTTTTCATTTAATAAAAGATAAATTTTGCTGGAGGTCACTAAACTTTGTCCTTCGTTATGAAATGATCACTCAAGTTTGATTTGTTTTTCTATAGTTACTAAATTTTTAATTTGTCTCAATCAAGTCACCTTATAACTTTCTCATCCAAAATATTAACGGAATATTCTCATTCCGTCCAAAATATAACGGAATATGCTCATTTCATTCAAAATTTTAACGGAATATGTCCATTCCGTCCAAAATACTAACAAAAAGTTATGTTCCGTTAATATTTTGAATGAAAAAGTTAATTGGTGATTTGATTGGGACAAATTAAAAGTTCAGTGGGTATAGATTCTAGAATTAAATATACGTCAGATTTAAGCATGACTCATTGAATTGAGACGATTTTAAGAACTCAATTTGCCTTGTACTAAATAACTGAATATGTCTTGTGCAGGGTAGAACTAGGATACAGAGATTCGAGGATGAAAAATTAAATATAATGTAATTTCATTTACAAGGGGCTAAAAGGTATTAATACATATGAGAATTACAAAATTTAATGGACCAAATTACAAATTTTGTTTAAGATGATAATGGTTTAATTTGCCTCTGAAAGATTTTGTTATCGTGAATGAAAATATTTGGTACATAGAAACCAATAGATATTAATATTTTATGGATGTAAAATTTTAGATATTCACAGAAACTAAAGATCCATGACAATAAATATAATATCTATTTCAAAAATAAGTTGAATTTTAACAATGATCGGCCATTTCTATAAAAAATATTACAATCAAATAAATTTCAACATATATAATTTTTTTTAAAAGCAACACGATTAACTGTATAAAAAAATTACAACAGAAAAATACAAACTCTATTAAATAAGAAAATGAGAAAATATGACTCATCAATTCATGATAAATGAAAAAAAAAAATCGGAACGGATGAAAGTATTGATAATATAACATAGGTGAAAAATCTTACAAGCTTAAATTCTTTTTATGAAGTGTAAATTATATGCCTATCAATTCGTGCTCAAAGAAAAAAAAAAAAAAGGAAAAATAACATTGAGAATTTTCAATTTTGTAACATTGTCAATAACTACCTATGTGCATTATAACAAAATAATACAATTTATATCTGCAGTGAGTTTAGCTTTTAATTTTACTTTCACCTATTATTGAATCGTGCATATTGAAATTTAATTTAATTTTTTATTTTTTTTAGAAATTTTTATATTGTTTAGCCTCTCTTATACAGTGCTAAATGTGTGTTTGTAGTCTAATAGTTAGAATTTTATTCAATAGTTGCAGAGGTTTGAATTCAAATTTCAATGACAACACATTATGCTAACAGTTCTTTTCCGATCTGGTTTGTTGTTTTACAAATTTCATACCATTATCAAGTCTCTTTCCTTTTGTTCTTAGAGATTTTTTTCAAATTTCCATTAATTTGTTTGTATCAATTTTTATCAATTGACCTTTTTCCCCTTTTGATTCATTCTTTATTCTGATCCAGTTAAAAGGAAATATTATGGTGAACCATTTCTGTTATTTCCAAATGCATCTCGTGCTTTATTTGACAAAGTGATGATTGTTGATTGTAATTTTCAATTTAAATTATATATTTCTTATGCTATTATTTTCTTACTAGGATAGTTATACATTTATAATTTTTCTTTACATGTTTCTCCAGAAAATTTACTATTTATTAGTTCAACATAAAGAATTTACATTCTGCTATTTTGTCTAACCAACCTAAGGGTGCATAAAAAGCTCATGACTCGAAACTCAGTTCGGAATCAATTTGGATTCAACTCGCTAATAACTCGAGTTGAAACTGACTCGAGTTAACTGACTCGGTTGATTTATGAGTCGAATCCAAGTTACCTCCAACTCAGTTCGGAATCAAATCGGTTGGACTCACACCAAACCCTAATCCATATATTCTTAATTTTTGCGTCCCCAAACTTTATACATGTTTCTCACAATATTTGGTAATTTGATAAATTATGTACTATTTCTTTTGTTTTGTTAATTTATTAGACTCTGTATTGTTTTGTTAGACTTTATCTGTTTGGTAATTTTTAATTATGTATTGGTCATTGTCTCATTATGTACTGTCTTTAATTGTGTATTATTTTGGTAAACTATGTAATATTTTTTTGTTAGAATTAAATTAGATTGTCTCACTATATACTATATTATGAGTTACGAGTCAAATCACTTCGACTCGAGTTGCTCGCGAGTTGATTCCAAATTAGAGTTTCTAACTCGGAACTGAATTAGCAACTCGGACTCAACTCGGCTCATGAGTTCGCGAGTTGAATCCAAGTTATCCTCAACTCGGCTCACGAGCAGCCCTAAACCAACCTGACCGTACACATCCTGCCATCCTGGACAGGCCTGCCTACTGATTACCCGATCCGATAAATGAATTGAATCCGAACTCAAATTTATTCTCAGTGAAATCCATACCAGAGTGAACAACCCCGACTACTCTGAAGTCCCTAATCCATTCCACTCGCTGCGCGCCATGGCCGCTGCTACCTCGCGGCTCATTCCCTTCCTCTCTCCCTCCAAACCCCCCGCTGCACCTTTCCTCCTCCGGACCGGTTGTCCAACCGGGCGGTTCAGTTGCGCCGCTACCGGACAGACCGGGTTCTTCAGCCGACTCGGCCGGTTGATAAAGGAGAAGGCGAAAAGCGATGTGGAGAAAATATTCTCTGGTTTTTCAAAGACGAGAGAGAATCTAGCGGTTGTTGATGAGCTTCTTCTCTACTGGAACCTCGAAGAAACCGATCGCGTTTTAGATGAGCTTGAAGAGGTTATTTTCATAATCTTCACGGTTCAATGTGGTGCATTCTAATTGAAATGGATTAAAGATTTAAAAGTGATAAATAATATTTGCTTGTTAATTCGCAGGCATTATTGGTTTCTGATTTTGGGCCGAAGATTTCTTTTAAAATCGTGGATATACTTAGAGATGATATAAAAGCAGGGAAGCTCAAGTCTGGAGCTGAGATCAAGGTAAAGCTAAACTCATTTGTTGATACAATTGTGTGCTAGTGAGTGTTTAGCATTTCAAAATTTTGAATTAGTTTTTCTGAAGTAGGGATTTTGTGATTAATTTTGTAGGAAGCACTAAAGAGGAGTGTTCTTCAGTTGTTGACGAGCAAAGGAGGCAACACAGAGCTTCAGCTTGGATCCAGGTTTTGCCTCCTAGCTCTGTTGGTGCCTCAATTGTTAGATGTACTGAATTTACACAACATCATAATAGCTGTATTTATCGGTTATCACTTATCACTTGGTGAGCCTTATAGGACCTTTTCATATTATTTCAGCGGATCTCATAATCAGGATTATTTATTTTCCCTTCACTAATTTGTAAATTCTCTGGTGCAATCCCAGGAAACCAGCAGTCATCATGGTTGTTGGTGTGAATGGTGGTGGAAAAACTACTTCTCTTGGTAATTACTTTTACTGAGTCTTCCTCATTGGATCTTATAACATTACTTGCTTTGAGACCCATATCAGTTATTTCTATAAACAATGCTTATTATGTTGTAAAAGTTATTAGTTCAAGCGCTTGCAATATCTAAGATGCTCTTTAAATTGCTTTCATACGAAGGCCAAGCTTTTGCAGTGTGCTTATTTTCATACTTCTGTAATAAAACCGGTTATGAGTGTATTGTTAGTGAGAGAGAGAGACTGTTTATGTTTAGAGTAAACCCGAGAGTTGTTACTTTTATCTCTAACATTCAAATTTTGTAGGGAAGCTAGCTCACAGGTTAAAGAATGAAGGTGTTAAGGTAGGGCCTCTTCCTTGCCAATCTCTTCATAATTATTATGGTACCAGAGAAAAAACAAATGCACCTCTATATTATTTTCATCTGACAAAATTTGATGGTAAAGTCATGGCAAGAGTCTCGTCTAGTGGAAGGTTACTCAGGCTGAGGTCCAATGTACGAGGTCTATTCAACCCATCCACCTGTAGTGGATCAGAGATTAATGTTGACATGTTTTAGTTTTGTTGCTTTGAGTTGTTTTCTTAGGTGTTCTTGCTCTGTTTGAGGGTTATTTGGGAATCATGTAATTTTTATTACTGATTATATTGTAATACTTGTGTAGGTATTAATGGCAGCTGGAGACACATTCAGAGCAGCAGCCAGCGACCAACTAGAGGTATGGGCCGAAAGAACTGGTTCTGAGATTGTTATGGCCGAGGGCGAAAATGCAAGCGCAAAATCAGGTACACTCACTGAAAGTTGTATAAATACTTGTGCTATTTTTAGCTTTAAATCTGATTCCTATCTCTGCTTAGTTCTCTCGCAGGCTGTGAAAAGAGGGAAGGAGGAGAAATATGATGTTGTATTGTGTGACACGTCTGGACGTATGTTGTTATATTTGTGTTTTTATTGGTCACTCATTTATTTAAATTATGTAGGTTTTTCTATATAGCTCAATCTTGAAAAAAGTTGGAATAATTTCTTTCCTTTTTTCTAATATTTTTTTTATTGTGATTTTATTAAGGGCTTCATACAAATTATAAGCTAATGGAAGAGTTAATTGCATGCAAAAAAGCTGTTGCTAGAGTCATTCCCGGCGCACCCAATGTATGAATTTTAATTTATTGTTGAAGTCATTCCTGGTGTGTGGTTTGTTAAGAAGCTTGCATAACTTAATTTTAATAATAATCTAATTGTCTACACAGGAGACCTTAATGGTATTGGATGGGACAACTGGTCTAAATATGCTCCAGCAGGCAAGAGAGTTCAATGAGGTATTTGCGTCATTGCCAAGTATCCATTCTTCTTCAGTAATAATCTTTGCTCGTAGTAGATTTCTTGCAGTAAACTGATTCAAATCTTTTTGAATATATGGATTATATTTCACTACAGGTAGTTGGAGTGACAGGATTTATCCTAACAAAGCTTGATGGCACTGCCCGTGGCGGATGTGTGGTAAGCTACCCTAAACCATTGGCTGTCCTATATATTGCAGTCTTTCTTAGCCTTTAGATGAGCTGGTGGTTTGAGAGTTTATTTCATTTTGTAATTTCAGGTGAGTGTGGTAGAAGAGCTTGGTATACCTGTAAAGTTTGTAGGAGTTGGTGAAGGCCTAGATGACCTCCAGCCATTTGATGCCGAGGCCTTTGTTGATGCTATTTTCCCTTGAGATTTTGTAGTATATGAGTTTTCACTTTCCCTAAAATTTGTGTTTTGTAAATTTCTTTTCCTTTTAGATAGTTCCAGTCCCAATTTTTTACCTTAGATGGCAGACGCTTTTTGTGGATAGTTAGTGCCTTGAATTTACCCAACATTGAAAACAAATTCCCCCAAATGTTTTCTTTTTGGTGTACTGGTTTGACAAGGCAACAGCCAACGAGGTTCGTTATAGTTCTACTGTTGGGTTTCTGTAATTGTGGGAACAACAATTGGTTTCCCTTTATTGAAAAGCCCAATTTGATATCAAAACTGCTAGAAAGCATCTCTACAGCTTGTGTTCAACTGAGCCTTTTAATCTACAAATCTGCATAACTCTTTTGTGCAATTGTAAGTCCTCAAATTCCTTTTTTTTTTTTTTATAGAAAAGCAATTTTTTTCAATAGTAGCATAAATATTAATAATTTTTTTATAAACACAGTTAAAAGATAAACACTTAATTTTTTTTTTTTTCTATTGCACACTTGAAGGACACACCATTTAAGCTCTTTAGATTATAATCGCTTCTCTAGAAGGCTCCATTTGATCATCATGTGTAATTGATATAATAGAAAGCTCTGACCACCTCTTCAGTCATTCTGTCTAATGGACACCGAGCACAATTCCTTTCATGGCTGCGGACAATAACCGTAGGGATTTTTATTCGCCCAATTCCACTGATCCCGACACATTTCCTCTATGCCATAGTTTGCACTGCAATCAGTTTTTCCATTTATCAATTGTTATCGTATCAGAACTACCTGCCAGCTTGCTCATATCTATACCAGCCAACCAATCCGAGACAACTAAATTAAACCCCATTTTGCTCACAAGGAAAAAGTCAAATCCAAGAAAGAATTAATGAACAGACTGGTACTGGTTCGGAAGCCCTCACAGTAAATACTAAATACAACAAATATAATGGGGTAAAATATTTTACCTCCAACCTAACTCTTTCCGGGCCTTCTCAATTGATGCATAAACTTCAGTAGCATCACCGGGTCTCCTAGGGCACAGTTTGATAGGAATTTTCTGGTCATTTGAACAAGTTGAAAAATGATTAATGGAACAGCATAAAAGTATCAACTTTGTTTTTTCGTTCGGAAAATAAAAAAGGCCACCTTGCCAGATGCCTTTTCAAATGCCGAAACCATGTCAAGCACCGATGTGCCATGTCCTGTTCCCAAGTTGTATGCAACACAGCCTAGAATTGTCACAAGAGCATAATAGCCTTAGAATGTGATATTAAAATTTATGTTAGGGAAGATGGACGAAAGAGGGAAAGGGAGTTTGTCTTGGTTTTTTTTTTTTTCTGATGTTAAGTACTCATTGACAACTTGCCACTTCTTTTTATAAAATATAGGCAGCCACTGCCTTTCTTTCAAGAGATAGATAGAGAGAGAGAGAGAGAGAGACACAGACCAATATCTTCTGAATCAAAAAGTTTTCTTAGAGCTGCAAGGTGTCCATCTGCCAAATCCATGACATGAATGTAATCTCGAATCTGCTCATGGGAAAGCAAACATATTGCCATGTAATTTACAAATGTTTAGTGGAGATGTATTACAATCATGGTTTACAGAAGCACACACTGAAAACTCAACAATTTATATACATAATTATTCTTTTTTTCCTTTGTATGGGGTGTATGTGTGAAGGATTTTAGGGTTATGTTTCCAAGTAGCCAGTTTGGAATACCTTTCTTACAATTTCCTTCCTTTTTAGGAGTATTTCCCTAAATTAGTCTGTTTAATATGAAAATGACATAAATATTATGCATGCTCTGCTGTTCTAAAGATGGAAATTAAATTTGGATGGGTTGGAAGGTGCCATGGTGGGGATGGGGTATGTTAGCAATTGGTCTTTAATTCTTTATTGATTATTTACCATCACCAAGTAGAACAATCTGTAATAACATGAATATCAATCTATATGTTACTTGCAAGCTGGATGTTACTTGCAAGCTGGATGTTACTTGCAAGCTGGAACTGGTTACATAGGAACATGACCAAAATAATGTTTGCTTACCGCACTTCCATCCCTAGTTGGGTAATCATGGCCATACACATTCAAGTGAGGCAATCTACCAACCGCCACTTGCTGTATATAAGGCATGAGATTATTGGGAATTCCCTTTGGATCCTCTCCAATTTTGCCACTCTCATGCGCTCCAACAGGGTTGAAGTATCTTAGTAATATGATGCTCCACTGGGGATCTGCTTTTTGTATATCACGAGCTATCTCCTCAAGGTAAAGCTGTATTTAAAAAAAATGGTTGATTTTAAGTTAAACTCGTTAATATTTTCAAATAGAACTTCAAATACAAAAGCAAATGTTTTTGTTTCTGTTGCGTGGAATAAGAATATATATGGAAGGTAGAAAAGTTCCTTCGACGCTCTTGATATCATAAAATTTAGTGCAGTCTTAAGAGTAAAGTATTGAATTTACCAATATTGCATCTGTAAGCCTTTTTTTTTTTTTGACAAAACAGCATTCTTTGTCTGCTTTTCATAATTGATTCTATTCAAAATACTTTCTAAAGGCATCCGTAAAGATAATACCTTTGTTCTTCCATATGGATTCATTGCTTTAAGCTCAAAGTCTTCAACACATGGGATTTTCTCGGGTTGACCATACACAGTGGCAGAAGAAGAAAATACCATCTATACAAAGTAGCACAAGAGGACGAACATTGTATCATTTAATGTAGGAAATTGGTATAAATATACTCTAGTGATGGCTATGTCATAAGAACAAAATGTTCAGCGAACCTTCTTACAACCATGTTTTGCCATTGCCTCGTACAAGTTTATGGTACCGATTAAATTGTTGTTGTAGTAGAGCAATGGATTCAGAACACTTTCTCCTACAGCCTTTAATCCAGCAAAATGTATTACAGCGTCATAGCTACAGATTCCAAAATACAGTTGAAACATAATTATGACCATGGGAGACATCAGTGGAAATAATAATAACTCCTACTGAGGATGTGCATTTTACCTTTGAACTGAAAACACCTTTTCCAGGTCTTCTTTATTCCTGAGGTCACCCTTCAAAACAGCAAATATTTCATTGTGCAAGTGCAATATGTGAGAAAATTATTTCATTGTGCTTTCATCATCCAACTCACAAAATTCTATGCTTCAGTAAGTTAGATGATGAAAGCTTTGCTAGGAAAATAATTTTTGGAACAAGATGGTAGATTGCTTTAAACTGTTTGGTTCTGTTTCATAAAGTTGTGTTCTAAGATTAATCTTCAAAATGCAAATGGTTTAAAACCTCAACTATGAAGTGAAGAAGTACTATCAGTGAATTTCAGAAGTTGATGGGCTTAAATTATGGATGATAGGTTTCTAATCTCTATCCACTTACTAAAAATAAAATGTTCAATCTTCCAATTTAGTTATTTCAGGACTAATTTCTGTTCTTTAGCTTCTTCTTTTTCTGAAGTGAAGAATAGGACTAATTTTAACACCAGGAACCAAGCAAGCCGTGTTTCCTATTTAAAGTAAATCCGTATTGTTCTTCTAAGTTCCCATTTTCCATATAAAAACAGAAAAACAACAAATCAGTTTTACCTGAAATCTTTATTCCTCGATCCTTGTTTGTCCCGTTTTTTGTTAAACATTCCCCAACCTAATTTCCTTATTGTTAATTGAGGTACGAGTCAATGGGTACGGTATGGATAAGGATTCATACCTATACTCATCTAAAATTAGCTTACTCATACCATATCCTTACCCTTTAAGATAAGGGTAGTTAGCAAATAAATTCATTGCATATATAATTTAATAAAAAAATATAAAAAATAAATATATATATATCACAAAATTAAAAAATTAAAAATATTAAATATTGTACCTAATATAAAAAATTAAAAAATATATAATTATTTATCCCATTATTTTAAAGATATTAATTATTAATTAAATGAAATGATAAAATATTGTAAAAATCAATTTGTCATAAATTATTAATTAAAAAACTATATAAAATGTTGGATAAATTAATTTTATCATAAATTACTAAATAAAAAGTTATATAAAATGTAATATAAATCAATCTAATTATAAAAATCAATTTGTCATAAATTATTAATTAAAAAACTATATAAAATGTTGGATAAATTAATTTTATCATAAATTACTAAAAATAAAAAAGTTATATAAAATGTAATATAGATCAATCTATAATAATAAAATTATATAGTTATATGTATAAATAAAAAATATTTATATATAATTTTATATTAAATATTTATTCTATAGGGTAACGGGCACGAAGTTAAAATAGTTCTTATCCATACCTTTACCCAATAAGCTAACGAAATTTTTTTCTTACCCATACCTGATAACAGAGGCGGAGCCAGACTTTCAAACTATGGAATCAAACGTGAATGAGGATCATTTATAAAAAAAATCATACTGCAAATGGTGGTACTCTAAAATATATAGAAAATCATACATAAACATAAATTTTTTGAAAATAAATGGGGATCAATTAGCCCGCATTCAATTCAACTAAATCCGGTCCTGAAAAACACCTTACCTATACCCGCCTTATCGAATACGGTACGGTCAGTAAACGGTTAAAAGGGTATCATTGACACCCCTAATTGAGTAATTGTTAAACATTGCACTGCCTTAGGTGTACCAGGTGAATTTCCATACAACTCTAACAGAGACAACAGAGAAGCGAGTCAGATAAAGTACATACAAGGAAGAACCGGAGATGACTTGAGAGCTCCGGTCCGGCAAGATGGCGGACACGATCAACGGCCTCGGGCACGGAATTATCAAGGTTGTCGATGATGGACACGTGGAACCCTTCCTTGAGCAGCTGAAGCACCGTGTGAGTTCCGATAAACCCAGCCCCACCCGTTACTAGTACGCTCTTGGCCATCTCTAACCTGTTCTCAGAATCGGAATAGATGGACCTGGAAGGCTGGAATGAGAATAAGGATATATCGAGGGTTTATCCTTTATATAGAGGTTTGGGAATCGGTGAGTTGAGCGGATCGAGAAAGTTAAAACAAAGGCAACGCTATTTTGGTTTGTTCTTATTTTTCGAATTCGGATTATTGCGGGATAAATTCTGTTTTTTGGAATTGTGACCTGATTCAAAACTTCCATGTCTCCCACAGAAGCCAACCGTGTCGGGAGTCGCTGCTACACAGGCCCCACTAAAATCTCAATTTTTCTGTTTCTCATATATGAGCGTTTCGCAAGTCGCCACACGGTGCGATACAGGGATAGGGATGGCTTGATGGTCAAAGATAATGTCATGGATTGTGTTGTGTTGTGTTTGTTGCGTGTGGTTCTGTGCCCGTTGGCATAACGAGTTTGCTTGTGGTTTTACTATTATCCAGCTGGGCATTGAGAAAGAAAACTCATCTACAATAACCAGATGAGGAACTAGATAGACCCGGCCACATTTTCAGATATTATTCTGATCAATTTAACCAATTTCTATCAGCTACTCGCTTCAAAAAGATATGTTTTACTAATGCATTATATGAGAACATTTTATCATAAGAAGAAAATAATATTTAAGGTGTCTTCTTCTTTTGCCAAAAGATATATTAGATAGTGTAAAGTACGTAAGTTGGTTGAAGTTGTATGATCTTTCCATTGATTTTCGTTCACTCACCTCCATGCTGCTGCCATCACAAAGTTTCATATTAAAGAAAAAAGAGAACTCCGAATGGGTTAATATGTCCAAGCTTACAGACCCAGGTGCTATTGGATTTGGTATCTGATTAACAACCGCACTTTAGTGCCTTCTTCAATAATGAGAAACTGTAAAACACTGCAAATTTATACTCCTACAAAGAAGCACTTCGATACGTCTTATTTTTACAGCCCCTAGTTTGGAGAGTGATGCCATGAGAAAAAACATAAAAAGCATTTTTGTGATAAGTACTTTTAGCTCCAAGTTAAAATGCAACAGTGTAAAACTCGAAAAGGATGGTAAACAATAGGCTCATGCTTTTGTTTATTCCCATAAAACATAGTGATGGTAAGAACAAAATATATGGATCACATAAGCCTCCACAATCCACATAAATTACAATCCAAATCT
Source organism: Carex littledalei (assembly GCA_011114355.1). NCBI lineage: Eukaryota > Viridiplantae > Streptophyta > Magnoliopsida > Poales > Cyperaceae > Carex > Carex littledalei. The sequence goes on along the minus strand of CM022099.1, from coordinate 7,912,645 downwards.
ACTATCCTTAAAGCTAAAGAGATATATATGATGATTATTCACGTGTGATGCTTGCTGTTGCCCGGTCAGTTGCCAGCATTGATACCGAAGATACGAACTCTGTGCATGTTTGGAAACTTGGCTACTACCAACACAAAAACAGCGAGTGTGTTCAAGATCAGCATTGGTTGTTGGTAATCTGTTGTATGGGATGCAATCAGGTACCTGCATGATCACAAGAAATAAGGAGGAAGACAAAACAATCAGACATAGAAGCGAGCATAATCACGTCTGATGCACGTTTAAAATGCTGGATTTTGGTTAAACCTGATGAATTTTAGTACCAGTATGTTCAGGCTAGGTATTTTGGTACCTCTACTAGTATACCAGTTATGCAGACTTTCAGATTGTTATTTTTTTGTTATTTAAATTCTAACTTATTGCCTCTATCCATAGATCATTGAATCTAGTTGTGCTATGGTGCGTTGCAAAGCATCAATGCCCAGATCCCTTGCAGTCAAATTTTGACTTCCGAAATTTGAGCGCTGATGCGAGCTGCCTAATGAATTTTCTCCTTATCCAAGAAAATAGTATAGAAGTCCTAAAATCATACAAAATTGATATCCTACAAAACTTCGATATGTATATCACATTGAGGGACTGAGATTGGTCATTTAAACTTAAAAATGGAGATTTAAAAGCAATGCAACAGCACATTGGTGTGCTTTGCTAAGCACTAGCACACTTATCGAATCTATATCGAGATAAGTTTGGAATTTTATTACTTTTTTGGACAGAAAAAGAATAGCGATTGGACGGTTCAGAATTCTTGAAACCAACAAGTTTTCTCCTTATTCGAAAAAATAGTACAAAAGTCCTAAAAAATATAAATTTGATGTTCTGCAAAACTTTGATATATAGATTACATTGAGTGGCTCAGATTGGTCGTTCGAACTTAAAAATTGAGATTTGAATGCAACACACCAGCACATTGGTGCTTTGCAAAGCATGTTGGACAACTAACTGAATCCAAATTGAGATAATTCAGACTTAATTTCAAAAACGAGGATCAAAAGAACCGACAGCAACCTCAACATGACAAAAACAGGTTTGAGCTGGGATAAAATCATATCCAACACACTTGTTTGCTACTTCAGATTTGATGTTCCTGATTTTTACAAGCTCTAAGAGATAGGATTCCATGCTACCAATCTTAACCTAAAATGGTACAGATTTACAGAAAATGGCTTTTGTAGTATCAGTTATCAAGAGAAAAGTTGCAAATGGCCCCTAATTATATCCACAAGAAAGCAAAATATCTTGTCTTTCATGTATTGGCAAAAGGCCCTTGCATTGTTTGAGAATTAAAAAAGGATGGCACTTCCATACAATTGTATTGTTAATAACTCCTTCACCAGTTTGTCCACGACTGACAAGGATAATAACAATTAAATGATAGAAGCTAATTATAATTAATGAATAACCATCCATCAGTCAAAGAAATTATCTTTTTAAACTTTTGCATCAATGTATCTTTAAATAAAACCTCAGTGTTAAATAATTTTCAGATTGTTTCCTGATTATTTTTGTTTAAACATAAAATGGACAGTGTTATAGAGTAAATAGCAGCAGCTACTAAATAATTGCAGTAGGTACCTTTATCAAATTTAACCAACAAAAAAGGACCTAGTTGCAAAGCTACGAAAAAAAAAAAAAATTGGACTCTCCTAATAGCAGAATTTTTTTTATCTTTGGCAAAGCTCTCATCACATGATTACTAACTTGTGGCTATTGCACTTGAAATAATTTACAAGTTTCTTCATCCAAACAAATGGCTCCTATACTGCACAGCCAGTGACCCTAGTTTGCATCAACTTTGCATATGAAATTATAAACAATTAAGCTATAACTTGATCAAACATTACTTTAGCTAACAAGAGTAAGGGTTTATCTCGACAACTATAATGCCATGTCTAACTTCATCAAGAGTTACCACAGCCACATTACCAAGAGAGTAAACGTGAACTTGTACAGGACAACTTTTAAAAAAAAACATAATAAAGAAAGAATCAAAGCTAAACACACATGTTATATGTTAACAGTGTATAATATCGCCACAGGACATACCCGTGCAGGATCTAATTGCTAACAATCATACCCATGTTCCGACAGAATCATACTTTTATTAGGGTAATTGAGGACTAAACCCCAATTAAGCAACACTCAATTTTCTCATTATCGAAGAACAAAAATTGAAAATAAGAACAAGTAATAATAATTTGGATGTCACACATTAGTTGGTAATACTTACAGGACAACAGGTACAAGAGTCAGGAACTTCCTATTGCGAGTAAGTTGTTTTCCGTTATCCATCTGCTCCCACCAAGTCAGGGCGTTGTAGATTCCTTGGTCCTCCGCAAATGGAGTACCCTTCTTCCAGTGAAAGAAGTGATATGTCACCTAAATGAATATTACAGAAAAACAGTGGTCAAAAGCAACAAATATCAGATAAGAATAAAACTGTGCATGTAATGCAACAAATAACTCAGTCAAAGTATCTTTTTTCTAGAATGCAAAGGGCAAATTGGTCTCTGTCTCTCTAGTAATACTGCCTTCCCCTACTTCAGAAAAAAGTAATACAATCTTCCCAGAATCAGACAATGTTAACTATCTTAATAAGAATAAACTAACTTAATTGATGCTTAATTACTTGTCAAATGAAAAACTATGATTATGTTTTGGTTATATAATATTGCATCCGCTATCTTGTAATTGAAAAAAAAAAAAACAAGTTAAATTAGTACATTCTTTGGTTTCTTTATCACCATTTAATATGCAATTCTCAGGGTTTCAACAATGCATGCCAGGTTATAGAATTCTTATCTAGTTCTTTCGAGTTATTTCTTCAACCACATATACACCAGGATTTAATTACTAACTCATAGTTATTACGATTGTAGCACCACTGCTCTCTCTCACAAGTAAAATCTACTTGCTGCATCTCAACTAAGACTTCTATCCAAGAAATCTAAGGACTTGAGTAAATTGCCTCAACTATGTTTATGAGGTCGCCACCAAGTACCAGGATAAATAATCAATTGGAATGAGGCCCAGAAAAGGATCTATCTTATTAAGTCACTAAAATTAAAGACAGGTACTACACCCAATTTGTATTTTCCCTATTATTCCTATTTTAACTTTAGCATTAATATTGTAAAACCCAATTTTCAAATGACAAATCATGACGATTGATGTTGTGTTACATCATAAATTATACAACAATGCTGAAAGTTTAAAGCTTGTAATAGTTTTTTCGATCTCTTGATCTTGTAATAATCAAACTCTAACATTAATGCATTAGTGTGGCATAGAACAAGATCAACCCTTTGAATATATCATTTGGAATTTGGAAACTGAATTGCTAATACCAAAGTTTAAAGTGAGCATGCTGAGACACAGAAAAGGTAGGAAAGAATTGGGATACCTCCTGAAGTTAAAAGAGTTTAAATAGAGTCCTCGATTCCCTCAATGAAAGAACTGGTAACATGATTGTATAGCAAAAGGAAATCAAATATTGCTCTGAGAAAAGGTATAAAAGGAGCCCGGTGAGCTGAGATTTGAGTCTGTTTTACTTCATCTCTAATTATTTAATATATCCCAGTTTGAGATCAGGTATAACCTACCCTGATTAAAGCCTCTATATTACCGCTCATCTACCAGTTCATTCCACAAATAACAACAAACATCAATGGTTAATAGTAGGAAAGAATATACAATGGGGTTTACAGGTGAACAATGGCTAAATCAACAATTGTAGCAAACTATATATTATTCTACCACTATTTAAGTGATTTCCTCAACAATTAGGCCGAAAAATCCTATCACTAAATATATAACAATTAACAAATCTGGAATCCCATTCATCTCAACCCTCAAATTGACCAAAACCCAGAAAAATATGTGATATATACGAATCAGGAATGTGGCACACACCGCAAAATGGAAGAGGTTGACGACGGTCCACGCGGCACCTGGTGTGCATCCAAAGACCGAGAGCACGAGGAGCCAGGAAAAGAAGAGGATGGCGATGTAGGTGGTCCATACACCGGGGTACATGAACCACTCCGTATTCTTGTTCAGATCCACCGGCGGCTTCGCCTCCACGTACAATTTTCCCATTATGCTCCTTTTGTAATTTCTAATCTAGTTTTCGATTTAGAAAAATACAGAGGGATGCTTCGCTCCAGAGAGGAGGACGAAGAAGGTACAATTGGAATTTAAAGAAACAGAGAGAGAGGAGAGAATGGGGCCTGGGTTAATGAATTCGGTCAAGGTATTTAGCATTCTTTTGGAGGGCGCAGAGAAAAACATCCAGATTGAACCAGGAGCATAAAGTTCTCTTGTGAACCGAAAGTGTTAAATGAATTTAAGCGAAGGAGATGTGTTTTCGGTGTAAGAAGTTATTCTACACCGAGAGGAACCAGTGGAAAATCTAGACGGGATCGGCCGTGTCGGAGCGGTGCGATCGGGGTAAAAGGAGACGGGCGGAAGATATTTTTCGGCTTTGTTCCTCTCCATTTAAGATCGAGCGATCAGTAATGGAGGAGTATGTGATGGTTAGACCGTCTGATCAACGACTAACGGTTCCGATGAGCTCTATGCCACTGGTTGACCGGAAGGTTGATCTCGTTGAGTTTTGTTTTCTGCAAGTTCAGTCTAGTCTAAGTCTATGTCTTTGTTCTTCGGTCAAATTAGGATGGCTTAAATTAGTTTTAGAGTTGGCCCAATTGATTATTGTAGGAATATTGAATCAGATTCAAAAAAATTATCATAGGACCTCTTTTCTCGGCCTTCACAAATGACAAGTTAAGCTTTTTCGAGCCCACAAAGAAGGGCCCGAATTCATAATATGCTGCCTTTCGTGCTTGTGTTCAGACCATTATCGGGTTAGTAGGTGACCCAAAATTGTAGTTTCTTCGCTAACAAATTCAGATCATCCTTCTTCTCCTTTTCTTTTCTTGGTTCATGTTCTAGTTTCTTCCGTCTAATTATTGACTGTGTAGCAAATGGGACCCTAGATGAATGGCACGAGCATGAACTCAATTGAACTACGTTGAAATCCTGAAGAGGTTTCAATAACGAAGTGGGGGCGGTCCAATGGACACTAGATCAAATTCGGTTTGATGTCCGTCAGAGCCATTTTATTATTATTAAGATTCGTGTGATCTTATCCATACGGTCCAATGTCTAATCAGAGTTGTTCGATCTGGAATTTTTTTTGTCCCCCTCTGGACGTTTAATTTGTAATTCGAGTTAAATTTAGGGTTAAAATTGAAATAAATCTGTTGAATTTTGGTTGGTCATTAGAATTATAAGTCAGAGCATCAGAAATTACAAGTCAAAGCATTGGAAAGTATAAGTTAAAAGTATTATTTTTTATCGAGTACCCAATTGGTTAATGAATTTAAACCTAATTAGATATTTAAATCCGATTCGATATTTTTTTGTCTCCCCTGACGAAAATCCTGGATCCGCCCATTCCTTCAATAACCGGATAATTGACAGCTATATATAAGGCTTTGTAGGGCACGGAGAGATGACGGGAATACTCAGGAGGAAATTTAGATAAATGTTAGGGTTTGAGAGAAATTTTTGGTTGGAAAGGTTTTATGTTTTAGCAAAAATTAAATCTCTACACTTAATAACATAATACAATATCAACTTGTTTAAACATTATAATGCGATAAAATTTTACTTGAAAACTAAAATTTCTCAATTTTTAGTACAAAATATTACTTTGTTGCTACTACAAGATCTCAAGCAACATATAGTCGAAAACTATATATATATATATATATATATATATATCAAAATTCGTTAAATCTGTTAAATTCGCTTTTCTGGAGCTAATCATCAAATTAAGTCGATTCCTTTTAATATTAGAGGACCTGAAATTCTTTTATTTTATTTTAAATAAAATATATAAATTATTGTATAAATAGATCTAACTAATTAAATTAAAGTACAAAATTCTATAAAATATAATATAAATTAATCTTGTTATAAAAAATAAATATTATATAATTAATCAAATCAAATATCACATGTGACTCTGATGTCAATTACATAAGCAAATATTTTTTTTATTCTTTTACACAGATTCTTATCCATACCTGCTTTTATCTAATTTCATAAGATTAGAATAAACAGGTAAACGTGTTTCATTAACAGAGAGGGACTTCACATGATCACATCCCTAGGTGTGATATATTATAGCTGAATAAATAGTCTTAGGTAATAGTTTAGTTTAGACGTATTTTGAAATCAAATAAATCGATTAATTCAATTTAGATAAAAAATTATAATTGAGGAGTAGAACCATAGTGACAAGATTCGCGTATAATTTGTTTTTCGATGTTACCGAACCGAACTCCGAATAAACGCGTATAAAAAGCGGGTTGACGAATTTTTTTTATTTTTTTCAATTTTTTTACGGTCTTTTTGGTTTTTTTTTTTTGCTTCTTTGTTGTACCGAATCATTTCCAAATTATACCCGAATCACGAATTTTTGACCTCGCCGAACCGAACCCGAACTATTGATTTGTCACTATGAGTAGAACTAGGATGTTCTTAAGCTCACCAAGTTTCTTTGTGAGTTTAACTCAAAAAATCTATTAGATTGACTTCAACAACAAATTCAAACCGTTAAAACGAGCTACTTCACGAGTGATGCTTTTACATGTAAAATTTATAAATTTTCTAATTAGTTTAGTATAAAGTCAAGTGGTAAAAAAATAATAATAAATGAACGCATTAAAATTAACTTATAAACCATCTTTTTATGATATCTTGACTTTATACTAAATTAATTCGAAAATTTATAAATTTTACATGTAAACGCATCGTTTGTGAAATAGAACGGTTTCAACAGTTTGGATGTGTCGTTTGAAGCCGATTTGATAAGTTTTTCAGTTAAGCTCATCAAGAGACTTGAAAGCTATTATAAAAAAATAAAAATAAAAAAAAAAACAGAGAGAGCTAGACTTGAAAACTTAAGAACACCATAATTAGTTCTACTCATAATTGAGAATTAAAATTGGATCCATGCTGAATCATACAAATTGGATGGATATGTGATAAGTTGAGGGACCGCTGTAAAAGTTGCTCATTACATTAAATATTGTATACATGCCAGCTAGTGAAAGTAACTAAGTCCGTCCAAATCTCTTTCGTAACTTTCAGTGAATAGAATCATCATTAATTTGGTGGAATCTTCTTTGCCATGTGAAGGTAAATCTGAAAACAGCAAACTGAGAATAACCAACCGACAAGGGGAAGCAGGATCCAATGCATCCCAGTACTTCGATGCATAAATAAATCAGTCTATATGTGTTTTTTTTTTCATCTTTTCTTCCACCTAGGCCCTATCTAGGCTTTTGTTTGGAACATAGTTCCTTCCAGGTAAATGCAGAATACTTATGCTCTGCTGTCTGATTTTAAAAAGAAATTTTTTGAGTTAAAAAGAATCTCAACCGTCTGATTTTAAACAGAGTCGATCCGACTCCTGCTTATAACATAGAGGGCCATTTAATATTAGTATGGATCTAGTTTGCACGAATGGTCAAGATTCATCAACTCAAAATATTCCCTTTTAAGTTAATGCAGAGGATACAAATTCTGTAAATGCAGAGCAGCAGAGGCATGATAAATTTTACTCACATTGAAACAATCATGGAATGTAGTTATAAGAAAAGGCTGAGGCAGCCATTGGGTTTTCTCTAGGCACTTTGACATAAATGTATTTCCCTCTTATTACCAGTACAACCAAACATGCATTATTGCAATGTCTTATGTATTACATAAAATATGTGATGCGCCGTGACAAAGTCAAATTTTTATGTGTCATACCGTGTCGTGACAAAATTAGATTTTCACGTATCATACCGTGCCATGATCAAATTCAGAAGAACGGTTACAATATATTAGTTACGCCGTGACTAGTCATATTTGATCACATTTAACTATTTTTTTTTATAATTTAAGTCAGTTTATTCAAGATTCATCATTCAATCAAGATCTAACGGTTCTAATCACCTGTGAGTCGCGTGACCGATTTTTTTAGTAATATGTCGTGCTAATTTTCTGGGTACACATTTTGACAGGACAACTTTTAATTCATACAGAACACAAGGTATACACAGATATGAATTAAAAACTACCCTGTCAAAATGTGTACCCCAATTTTACAAAGGATAGTCATGTCAAGCAAATGGTCACGACACGTGGCCAGCACACGTGTCGTGCCATGACAGAACCGTATCGTACCATACCGTACCGTGATGTAACCGATGACTGCGTGATTTTTTACATCCCTACATACGAGTTAGACTTATATCATGGGTAACTACAGAATTTAAGTTGTTATGCTTAGTCCATAAACCAATACAAAATTAGTTGGTGCTCTCATATCTCAACTTAATGCAGTGAGGAAGCTATGAGAATGCTGTTTCCAAAAAATCTGCCTCTACCCCATAACATGAATTGATGGATTTTCCTAGCTAAACTTGTTAGTTCAACTTGGAATAGGGGTTTATACATCAAGCGCAATTGCACAAAAGTCCATATATGTAGACAGATCGACGGTGATCATATCGATCAGTTAACCAAAAGTCCACAAATATTTTTCTAGTTAAGCTTTGCACTAGATCGAACGTACTAATGCACCGTAGAATTTTATTTTAACCGCATATAATTCAACCCAAATTATCAACACTAAATCAATTAATAATTATCACTAATTTTTATTTCCTATTACCCAATACTTCTAAATCATTCTTCTCCTCTTTCTTCTACTCTCTTCTTCCTCATCCACCTGTTCCTCCTCTTCCAGCACCACCACTTCCTCTTCTGACAAATCAATTAAATCCCTTTCGCCGCCTGATTCCCTCCAACCGAGGTGTGCTGCCAGACCCTCCACCTCCACCTTTACCACATCCTTCCTCACTCCTATGTCTGTAATATATCTCCCAGCACAATACATCCCAGCCGTCACTGTCGCCATGCCGACAGGCCCACCAACCAAGAGTTTAAACGGAGTTGATAACAGTGCTGCTAAGGGCATCCCCACCACGGCTGAAGCCTGACCACTCCGCCCAATACCTGGATCATCCATCGGTAAAAGACCTGTCTTGCAGTAAATTGCAAAATCCTCACAATTGTTTTCAAATACGTCATAGTTCCCAAACCCGTTTTGGAGGAGGTACATTGCGCGGTGCACCTGTTAAGAAATAAGATATAGTAAATGAAATCTGCATCGCTTCAGAAAATTGAATTTCCTAAGTTCAAATCCAACAAGGCTCACATTATGGATTACATTACTATTCATTAGAATTATTGTATATCCAATTCTATATTTCAGTACCACTGTTTCAGGAGGATCAGCCTGAGCGGTCGTGCACGTGCCACCGCGGAGCTTCGCCAGAAAGACTGACGGGTGGGCCCCATACTCAAACTGGTACAGAGAGCCATTTTTGAGGAAGCAGTCGAGACAGGTGAGAATGACCCCACTATCTGGACGCTGGAACCCACAGTCAGGGAAGGTCAGGCAGCTGGAAGGAAGTGGATCCGGGTCTGGATTGGATGGGTCGGAATCTTTCTTGCGGGTGAAATGAACGACTTTGCTTCCTCCTACGTAGATTCCTGTATATGAAATTTAAGCTAATTATATATATCCTCATTTCGGAGGAGCAATTCTCAGTGAGTCATAAGCAGATATCAAATTTAGAAGAATTTTTTTTTTTTTTACAATTTCTGAACTTATCTCCCTTGTATTACAAAATTGGTGCATGTATATATGATAAGTTAATAATGTTACTGATGATCTCTCTAAATCCGATACTGGCACCATCATGGTACAAGTACTCCAAGTAGAGATTTTCTCATGATTTAGATCCTCTGTCTAAACCGTAATGCCACAAATCTGTACTGCATTGTATCAATCAAAAAAGGTAAATGATCTGAATTGAAGAATTTACAGGTTAGCATAACAGCTTTCTTTGAAGGCATCATGATTATGAAAAAGTTACACAAGAACAACCCCACATGAATAGAGAAAAGGACCATATTGAGCTAGCAAATGGTTCCTAACAAAGTAAAAGGTGATCTTCACTAACTTTATTCTGTCATGAAGGGTGAATTATTACAGTGAGGGTCCCCTCCTTTACAATTCTAGAATGGAGACCTTGACAGCAACTTCATAGGAAATTACCAGCAAGTAATCAAAGCAAAAGCTAGAAGTTAACTTCTCAATTAAAGTATATGTAGATACATTTTGAAAAGTCAAGCATTGCAATTTTTGAAAGCTCTGTAGTAGCATGTGCATAAATGAACCTTTTTAGTTTCAACATTGAAAATGAGGCCAAAATGTGATTTTATAGCTCAATAGAACGCTTATTTGGTAATCTTTCATAACTAGACTGATGTAATACCGGCTGTGTTCTAGGTACCTGTTTTATGTACCTGGACATGGTCAAACTGATTTCAATAGAAATAGGTGGATTTATCCACTGCTTTTCAAAAAGATTGACTGAGCTGTAAATGAGTAAAACAAAATGTGAATGAGCATTATTTGATGGGAAAGATTATGACAAAAAGGCCAAGAGTTCATATTTTTTAAATGAAAAATGAGAAGGGATATGATAGAAGTCCAGTTACTATTTGTTATGCCTTATGAAAAAAAAAGGAAAATATAAGAAAATAGGAACAGATAATGACTGTGCAGAGAGTCAAACTTGGAAGCAATTATTTTAGGTGAGTGAACTCATGACTTGGGTCATAAGTTTTGGTTTGACTAAGATATATCAACCAAGCAACCGAACAATTGCTTTCAACACTGGATTTCTCTCTCACATATTAGTTTTAGTTATAAAGAAACATTAAACCAAGCGGAATCAGTAAACTTCGCAAAACTTCGAAAAAGCAAACTTTTATATTCATGAAAAGGGATTTCTTGGAATTAGCGAAATTTAATAGCCCCTTGTATGGAAAATCGGGGCAAATTCTGACACCGGTGAGAATAAAGACTCTAAGAAGTCAAATGGGATAGAAAAAACAAAGGCATACTCCCGCTCCAGATCCAATGCAGTTTAATTGCTCAATCGTATGATAGAAATAGACAAATAACTGCTAATGCAATCACAAAAGCATCGGAAACTAAATCAATCGTTATCAGGCGTTGTCTATCAATTCAGTAATTAAGAACAGTTCAATTAAGCTAAGCATGGAAAATCCGAAACAAAACATAACTGCAAAGCTCAATGACATTGAACACTAACCATCTGAAATTCTCCTAATAACTCTAAAAACAACAACTCCGAAATTAGTGGATAAGGTGATAGTACAATCAAGAAAAAGGGAATAGATAATTCACCGTGGTGGGAATAAGTATAGACAGCTCTCCAAGTATAGAGATGATCTCCCGCTTTGATCTCCGACCTCTCCACCCGGTTTGAGAGAATTCCCATCTCTCACACAATCTCTTCTATTGAGGTCAAGCTTGAGTCTTCCTTTCTCCCGTTGGAGTTTATAAAGTATACTTTCTTTTGCTGTGCTAGAGACTGTTGGGAGAAGGTAGGAATGTCGCTCTCAAGAGGAACAAATCGATACCTGCTCCCGGATCGTCGATTCAGAAAGCAATTTTTATCGCTGAATTGTGGGACCTACAGACTACACTAATGATTTTTTTCGGGGGTCTTTGAGAAGGTGAATCGACAACAACCCGAAATCTCTTTATTGAGATCTAAAGCTCCGTCAAATTGGAGATTACCGGTGAGCGATGCAATTTGGGTAAAAAACTAAAAAATCAACTCGGTTTTCCTAAGGCATGCACTCTGTTGACAATCATGTAGCGATCCAGTCAACAGAGTGCATGCCGGGTTTAGACTTTAGACCTCAGTGAGGTCGGGCTTTCTTTAATTTTAGTTGATCCGTTAAAAATAAGAAAGCGACGGTAATTTACCGGAATTAAAATTACACTTGATTGATTGGGAATTTGGATATTAAATTGAGGCAATTAACCACGTGAACTTGAGAATTGTGTTCAATTTTATAACAGATTTCAGATAAGTTGAGACTAGGGCTAAATCTAATATTTGAACAGCTCTTTAATTTAAGATACCGGTTAGATTTGAAATTTGTAACAAGTACTCAATTTAAACTAGGAAATTGTATAAAGATGAGGGTTCAAATACACCATAATTTTTGTGCTCCAATATGCTTCATATTCTTTATCTCTATTTTCAAAATCTGAACAGTTGATCCAAACCGTTCAACATGATCTTCATAATAAAATATATTTGGAGACCAAATTTTATATTTTTTAGAATTTTTTTACTATTTTTTTAGATAGGTACAATATCACTTTATCGGGTGGTCCAGAATCTCCTTAAAAAAGTGATTTTGTACCTATCTAAAAAAATAGTAAAAAAATTCTAAAAAATATAAAATTTGGTATCCAAACATATTTTATTGTGAAGATCATGTTGAGCGGTTCAGATCGACTATTCGGATTTTGAAAATGGAGATAAAAGATGTGGAGTATATTGGAGCACAAAACTAATGATGCATTTGAACCCTCCTCTCGTATAAAATGCCCATTAAACTAGTTAAAAATTCTTCAGTTAACCCCCGTTTCAGTATTTGGTGACGGGAATTTTAAATTGTTATTTGTTATGCAGCATGACAATGGCAATGCCCAGCGATGCACAAGGCCACGTCACTTGCAGTTTTAGGTGGATCTTCTCAACAACACTAGTGCGAGCAAATATTATCATAAGAATTCTGATTGCTTCAAATCTTGAGCGAAAATGGGAAGATAGATAAACCGTTACCGGTGAGTCTTTTCCTTTGACTCTGCTTCTTTTAACTGAACCTTAGAAAAAGGGGTGAGAATCTCCTGCGATCCGGGTACTGTGAACAGTACCCTGTACCCTGCAATTCCTGCTTTTTCAAATCCAGCTGTCGAATTGTTTCGAGATGCGTGCACAGAAAAACCAGCTGTTTTGAGATGCGTGCACTAAAAAGTTGGACGGCTGGATTTGAAAAAGCAGGAATTGCAGGATTACTGTGCTCAATATTCGGATCGCAGCAGATCTCAATCCTAGAAAAAGGGGAGTGCTATACTAAGAGCAACTATTATATTTTTGAGAGCTGAGAGACTAAATACCCAATTTACCCTTGCTCTTTAAATGAATTGCTTGATTAATGGATCCATTTCCTCTCTCTCACCTAATTAATAATAGAACTAATTAAAGGAAAGTTTCTTCCATTAGAAAAATAAGAATCTTTCCTTCCGTGAATTCTATATTTCTATATCCCTAAAAATATTGTCTCATAGATGAGGAGGGTTCAAATGCCTCCATTTTTTGTGCCTCCACCATGCCTCAATTTTTAAAAACTTTGATAACTCAAAATTTAAAACTTAAAAGTCAAAATAAAACCGTTGGATATGATCTACATTATTTTATCTATGTGCTCATAAAAAATTATCACATTTCGATTTTGTTTTATGGAATCAATAAGTTGAAAAATCAACGTCTAGAAATTATCCACATTAGTACGTTTTTTACAAGCTCTTGATGACAACTAAAACAAAATTGAAATGTCATAATTTTTTACACGTGTATAGATAAAATGATGTAGATCATATCCAACGGTTTTATTTTGACTTTTTAAGTTTTAAATTTTGAGTTATTAAAGTTTTTAAAAATGGAGACATGGTGGAGGCATGAAAAATGGAGGCATTTGAACCCTCCTCCTCATAGATATATAGTTATATTTCACAAATACTTTAGTAATTGACGGATAATTTTAGGTACATCTAAATTGGTAGGAAAAATAGTAGCTTGACAATACAGTATACATAATTTTGTTTTTTTATGAAAATGTCTGTAGGCTTAGCATTAAAATGATTGGAAGTAAATATTTTATGATTGCCCAGAAAAAGGTAGTGACGTCCATGAAAGGGAAAATTCAGTACTGGCTTTACTCTTCAACTATTCGTTAGATGTCAATAGTGCTTGTTTTTGCGGCCTTCGCAATACGATATGGAGATTTCAAGGTAACGGTGAATCAGTATAGAAATAAAAGGAACAAATTTATCAACTCGTTGGTGCGTCTGAAGCATGTCACTGCTGGTTCGCTCGAGAGTGAGAATACTATGAAATCTCAAATATCAGTTATCAAACACATCATAAACACTCTCCTTGTTGTTGTGTACTACATCATGGAACTTAAGGGTTTTTGCATGGAACAACATTCTCTCTAAATTCAGAATTAATGAAAGTATATATTGGATTATTACAACTCTAATCCACTCTGGATTTACAGTCGCTATGCAGTGGCCAGTGGGTGAGTTGTCACAAAATTTTAAATTTTAGTACATTTTTAAATTCAACTAGTAGTACATTTTTACTCTTTTAGTTCATTTGTCTGCGATCGATATATATTTCATAAATAGTTACAACAAATGCCTTCCTAAAAGTTAAAAAGAAATAAATAAAAATATGCATACTTGTATTATCTCTGTTAAAATTGAGATGCTAAGCTAAGTTTACGGTACCATCTTTTACTTCACATAAACACGAGTATAGTACTTTAAGTCTCAATGAAAAGTCAGAACTGGTTGACTGGTTGTTTCTAGTCATTTGTGAAATATAACTACGAGACAATATTTTTGGGATATAGAAATATAGAATTCACGGAAGGAATGATTCTTATTTTTTCTAATGGAAGAAACTTTCCTTTAATTAGTTTTATTATTAATTGGGTGACAGAGGATGTGGATCCGTTAATCAAACAATTCATTTAAAGAGCAAGGGTAAATTGAGTATTTAGAAACAAAAAATTCTCTCAGCTCTCAAAATTATAATAATTGCTCTCAATATAGCACTCACCTTAGAAAAAGGAGAAAACGTAGTGTTCCCCGTTCTCATATCCCGTAAAATTTCCGCCTGTAAAATTTTTTATTTTTACAAAAGAGAAAAGATTACTAAAGAGACCACGCGCTTTTAATGAGGAGATTACGTGGAAATATAACTGTTTTTGAGAATTTGCTACTAGTTAGACATCAATTGTATTAGTTTATAGCTAGGTTTACTGCAAAATATTTACAGAATTAGCTTCATTAATTAGTTTACAGAGACTTTGAGTTATATCCGGGGATTTTCCGGGGATTGGAGTCCGGAGACTATTAGCTGCTTCCTAGAAAAAGAGGGTTTGTTATGATTGACAGGATTACGGTATAATTAATGAGAAAAAAAATGGCTCGTATGCCACGTAAGAGCAATATATTCCCTCTCGTGGTTTATTTTTATTTGTTTACGATTTCACTTCACTAATACAAGTGCTCAAATTAGTACTAATCTAAAATGTTATTTCTTTAGATTAATTTTCAGTGTACCCTACCCTCCAACTCCTGCTAATTTTCTTAATTTAATCTCAAGATTTCAATATATTATATTTATCTCACTCTTTCTTTCTTATTTATCCTTACAGTTAATTCACACACTTTAATTTTTATATTTCCAATTATACCCTTCTATATTTTCTTTCGCGAGTGAGGCTACGGTACTATGCATAGCACGGTTTGGTCCGTGCTACGGCTCAATATTTGAGTTTTCAAAATTCTAACGGTCGATCCGAACAGTTCAACATGATTATAAAATGAATATGTACTTGCAAACCAAATTTTACATTTTTTTCGAATTTTATTACTATTTTTTTAGATAGGTAGAAAATCACTTGATCTGAAAATTCTGGACTATTCGAAAACAGTGATTTTCTACCTATCTAAAAAAATAGTAAAAAAATTTGAAAAAATGTAAAATTTGGTTTGCAAGTACATATTCATTTTATAATTGTTTGACCCTAAAAAAAGTTGACCTTTAGAAAGAAATAAAAAAGGGACTAAAAATGGAATAAATGGAGATGACCCTTGTGCAATAAATGGAGAAGATGAATTGACTCATCTTTAAAAAAAAAAGAAGGGGCTCACGGTTTTGACTTGGGCCTTGAGATTAGAATTACAAATTGAAGTAAAAAGAAACAAAGTGGGCTGCTGCCTGGGCTTCGATAATAACTGGCTATTGGAGTTGAGCCGAACCAAATAAATGAATGGTAAATGAGCCTAAGGTCAGCCATAATTAACATGAATAGCAAATCAAGGCAGCGCCTCACTCTCTCATTTGAGCTGACACAAGGGCCCCACGAACCCAGCGCATCAAGCGATCTAGTGCAGATTTGAATCACGCACTCCTTGCCATCTTCAATTGTTAAACTCGGCTCACGTGGACCGGCTCCCAGTCAGCCTCATGGCTCATGCTGCTCCACGCCTACACAAATGAAAGGGATCTTCCTTCTTCTCCTAACAGACAAAAGAAAATCAGAGAGGAAACGGCAGGGAGCCAGCGCCAACCTGTAGATGCTCTCCCAACGTTCCAATCTTCAGGACACGTGTCATACACTCCCCACAAGCGCCCAAAATAGAAGAATCTTCTTCCCAGACACTAGGAGCACGAAAATTGAGTGTTACCATGCATAGCCGGTTAATCAAAGGCTGAGATGCGGTACACCAAATTGAAAATCAATCTAAAGGCTGAAAATCATCCAACCAAGGATCAATGATATGCCAAGCCTCTATTGGACAGCCTTTGCCACGTATACATGAATATGTGAGCTAATATGATCAAGACCATGCAACAAGCATCTGATGTGCATGATGATATCCACCTCAGCAAAACCCTAAACCCTAGACCCTTGCTGCCTATAAAAGGGCATGTAAAGCTCAGCAAGAAAACAACAACAACATTGAGATATACTACCACCTCAAGAGATACACAGTAAAAAAAAAAGAGAGAAATATAGTGCTCTTCCTCTTCCATTTTTCATATAGGCTAGCTAGCAAAGAAAGAAAGAAATTTTCGGTTCTTCCTCAAAAAAGCAAGCTAATTAGGTAATTAGCAAACCAATTATGTAGGCCCTAGGGGCCAAGCTATGTATATCTTCATATGAAATGAAATGCTTTGAAGTTCATGATTTCTTTCTTTTTTATTTCGGTTTTTCTTTGATTTTCTTTCTTTTCCTTTCTTTTAGCTTGTGGCTTCTAGATTAATAAACCTGTGAAGGCTATATGATGTTTAAAGCTTGTTTCATAACAAGTTAAATACATATTGGCCTAATGATCAATATAAAAAAATGCATGTTCCTTTACTACCTTTTTATAAATATACAAAATAAATAAATATTTCTATTTTAACAGCAAAATTCATCAATTCTCTCTAGTTAATAGGTGTTACTTTTGTTATTATGATTTGTTACCTTCTTTACACATAATAAAAGATATATTTATGAAAGAGGAGGGTTCAAATGCCTCCATTTTTCATGCCTCCACCATGCCTCCATTTTTAAAAACTTTAATAACTCAAAATTTAAAACTTAAAAATCAAAATAAAACCGTTGGATATGATCTAAATCATTTTATCTATGCACGTGTAAAAAATTATGACATTTCAATTTTGTTTTGGTTGTCATCAAGAGCTTGTAAAAAACGCACTAATGTGGATAATTTCTAGACATTGATTTTTCAACTTATTGATTCACATAAAAACAAAATCAAAATGTGATAATTTTTTATGAGCACATAGATAAAATGATGTAGATCATATCCAACTGTTTTATTTTGACTTCTAAATTTTAAATTTTGAGTTATTAAAGTTTTAAAAATAGAAGCATGGTGGGGGCATGAAAAATGGAGGCATTGGAACCCTCCTCTTTATGAAAAATTGCAAAAACTTTGATGTTTTCCCTTCTTCTTTTATTTTGCCTTTAAATCAACCTCTTTAATTCTTTTTAAAGTGATTAGATGATGAAAATATGAGAGTTGAGCCGGCTGGTCTCCTCTTGTATTGGAGTTATTTAGTTATTTTAATAAAGAATTGAAGAGAATTAAAAGTGACTAAATAAAAAAAATGCACACAAGGGTTAGAGAGGTTGAGCCGGCTGGTCTCCCTCTTTAATTCCTCTTAAATGACCAAATGGACCTAGTTATGTAGAAGGGATCTTGATTTCTCTTTGATAGATGAGTGTACTAGATTACACTACTCAAAGAAATCTAAGAGACCTCTATGTAAATAGTGAAAGACCAAGGGTTTAGATACAAATAAGCATCAGCTATGGCTGTTCTAAGCTATTTGTATTCTTACTCAATGAAGTCTTAATGATTCTGTCCAAAAATCAAGTGAAAAGATCACATAATGCACAATTTTAACAAAATCAGGGGCTTCCCTGCAAATTTCCAAGTTCTGACATTTTTTTGAAAGATGATTTTTCGGAGCTTTGATCTTCTTCTTTTTCTTTACTGGTACAAGACAGCAGCTACCAAACCAAAGAAAAGGGTTTTGACCCCAACCAATCAGTGTGACCTGTATTAAAGCCTCTGTACCAGTCCTTGGTATCATACCAAACACAAGTCCAGCAGCCAAGCATGATTTAAAGGCTGCTGGCACAGTGTTACATCTCAACAGGCCAGATCTGACCTCTGTCTGCAAATTGAACTGCACAAAGCACAGTGAAATTCAAAATGAAAAACAAATCACACAGTCAGATAAGGACTCCAAAACA
This sequence comes from Carex littledalei, assembly GCA_011114355.1. NCBI lineage: Eukaryota > Viridiplantae > Streptophyta > Magnoliopsida > Poales > Cyperaceae > Carex > Carex littledalei. Next base: position 7,893,991 of record CM022099.1, on the reverse strand, counting down.
CATAAAATTGACACAAATTTCATATTAATTGGATTTTATTTCGATTTTATATGAATTTTTGAAGTTCAGATTTCAAAATGGAAAAAACAGCATCTAATGACAAAAGGACCTCTGCTGGTAAATTAAATAATAAAAATTGATTCAAGGACCAAACTGAAAAATGGACATCACAGTCATGTACAAGACTTCAAAATACACAAAATGGACATAAATTTCATATTTTTCTGATTTCATTTGAATTTATTATGAATTTTCAAAGACCATCACTCAAAACAGAAAAATCAGCAATTAAAAATGGGAAATTACTCTTAATGTCCCTGCCTCAAATAAAACATAAAAAAATAGAAATAAAATCCCAAAAATCATAAAATATGGTTTTAGTTTTGATTTACACAACATCTTATGATAATATAACAAAATAATACATATTTATTTACAAAAAATCTATAGAAAGATGCTTGTCAGACTTTATTCACATGCATTCCACATTATATGATTGATCATATAAATACTCTAAAACTAAATTGAGCTCTTTGAACCCTTGATACACTTCCAGACACTCAAATCAGGCTCCTTGACTCCCAATCATGCTTCTAGGCTCAGGTATCACCTGCTGGTACCAATTCGGTACTGTACCGAGAAGCTCAAACCTTGATCATAATTTAACTTTTGATGAATCCGAAATTAACACTTCCATTGGCTCCTGAACAAGGAAATAATAGCAAATGGGTGAGTAATTAAAGGAAAATCGCAATCAAATGAAAGGAAAATGATAAAGGGGTTTATGCCGAGATCAAAACTCCGGCCTCCACCCTGACAGCCCCTCTCTGGCGACCATCGATTGCCGACAATAGATGAAACACAATCTCGACACTCAGACGATGCCAGTCGTGCTCTTCCCCAGCCTTGCCGTGACCGGAAGATCATCGGAGCTCCGAACCCCGAAGCCGGAGATGAAAACCTAGTTCATCAATCGTGCACGAGATCTAAAGCAACATGAGCCCTTAGATCGCAGCGCCAAAGTCAAATGTTCAAACTAAAATCCCAATCTCAAAGCAACATATTAATCCAAAAGCCGAAGCCTATATCTCACTGTCATCTGGGACCACATGTCATATAAAATAAGGCCCTTTAAACGAATCTTAAAGCCCTATGCCAATGCTGACATTCTAGAACGAATCTCAAAGCCCATAATTGAAATCAATGCTCTGTGCTGATCTTAAAACCCAAAGATAATAAAAGAAGCCTTTTTTTACACTTCAAACCCTGCCAAAAACCCAAATTACAAAAATCCAGTCCCTCCAGCTTTACAAATAAGTCCTTAGAAAATATAAAACCTCACAAATAAGTCCTTTTTGACCATAACTTCTCCATTTCAAGTCCAAATCGACTCAAACCACCTCCAAATGAACCCAAATTGAATTCCTTATATTTCTAAACCAAAATCAAACATGTCCAAGCATCAGCTAAACCCTGAAATGACCAAAATACCCTTTCTTCAAAATTAAATGATTTCATTTCTTAATAACTTGTAAATAATTCATAAAAATGTAAATAAATATGTCATAAATCAAATGTAAGCAAATGACATACATACCCCTTTTCAAATATCCAAATCCCTATTCTAAATAAACATCCTTTTAATATGAAAATCACACACGCACACATGTCCAAACAGATAGAAAACCAAATCAAAACCAAAGTCAATACATGAGTCCCCTTTTAGCCCCTTTATTCAATTCACAACAAATAGGCACAAATCCCGGAATGGACGAGGTATTCAGCATGGCTTGGAAGGGTCATCTGATGTAATTAACAGCGGGGGCTTGCGCCCGCTGGGAGTTAAACGTCCCCACAATCAATAAACTCTCTCGATAGACTGATTATGAACAGTAGGTCTGTCGAGGGTGAACCGAAGGAATTGTAGAAAGAAATTGAATGTTTCAAGTTCGATGTTCTCCCCCATGTCTTGAAAATCGAGAGCATTGAACCATGAGACATTTTAACGCATGCACACACCTTCCACCGCTGTGCAACTTTCTGCGCCCTACAATAATCATGTTGAACGGTTCGGATTGACCGTTAGAATTTTGAAAACTCAAATATTAAGCCCTACCATGACTCAATCCGTGCTATGCATTGCACCGTAGCCTCACTCTTCTTTCGCTACATTTCTCGAGTTACATGCAAAGAAGACAAAAGCGAACCACATGCGTTTACAATTCTGATAGCTACTTGATACTAGTCATTATGTCATATTGCAGTCATACTTGGCCTTTCTCGACTTCATTTCTCTATGGCTCTATGCATTACAATTTTGCCAAGGGCAAGAAAATAACTATAGGTCAGACTTACCATGCTAGAAAACTCAAACACGCCCCGGAGTTCCAACACTTCTCACCAGGCTCAAATCCATTCCATTATCTCCACTGACATCCGTCATATTTAATAGATTTTAACATTTTTATCAGAACTTGGTACAGAGAGATGTTAAGGCTGATACAGGGTATTGAGGGCTGGTATAGAGGTGCCATATGTTGGAAATTCAGATCCTACCGGGTACTGTAGAAGAGAATCTTTTACAATCAGAGGATCCGGACCGTTCTTTTAACTTACACAAATCTCAAAGAACAAATAATATTGGCCCTTGCGCAATCTCAAATAAGCACCTTTTTGAGTTAATATGAAACAATAAAGTAGTGGACCCATCAGGGGCGGAGCTAGACTTTCAAGCCATAAGTTCAAATACATATTGGGGATCAATCATATTAATTTTTTTATGCTGAATGGGAGTCAATTTGACAATACCAATAGCATTTTGTCCTAAATATATAGAAAATTATATAAAAATAAAAAAAAATATAAAATTAATGGGGTCAATTGACCCCCATTCACTATACATAGCTCCGCCCCTGAACCCCACCATCCAATACCTAAGAGAAGAGATACTTGTCCATATGTTGGTTAGTAAGTTTTCATGAAAATAAATTTAATAATCAAACCAACAACAAGAGAAACCAAGTTAACACAAATAAGAACAAGGTATAAAAAAAGACGAGAGATGAGAAGCGTAAAATGGGAAAAAGTAGATTATGATAATTTCTTATATTAAGCACGTAGATATTCTGATATGCTAATGGTTGTGATTAAAAGATGAAATTTTAGATTGAATGTATTCTTTTTTATATTTTTCTACATGTAGAAGTCAAAATTTATTTAGACACGTACTCATCATATGAAAATTGTATCATCTTTCTAATTGGTCCTCATTTTTTTCCATTTCTTCAATATTATTTAAAGAACTTTTAGATTGATTGATAATTGATTGGTCGTGTCTTCATTTCTTTCTATTTTTTTATATCATTTAAGAATATTATTTATCATTTAATATGTCATTTTGGATGAGATTTTTGTATGAAATTATGTCAAAATGATAAAAAAAAAATGTATATCATTTAATGAAGTATGTCATTTAAGTAATGTTATTTACGTGTAAATGTAATTTAATATGTTATTTGTAATTTAGTCTGAATTTTTTTATGAAAATATATTATTTTGTATGAGATTTTTGTTTTGTTCTCTTATAAAATGTCTCCGTTACAATGTACCGGTATGATACTAGTACTTAATTATAGATAACAATCTATATGAGTAAATAGAAAAAGATAAACATAATTAAGAGATATAATAGATATAGTAAAGAGTGTAAGTAGAAAAATGCAGAAATTTTGGAGAGTAAATAGAAAAATTAACCCTATTTATATCGGAACGGGATCACCTACTCCCCTGCGGACATAAAATTTCTACCCCTAAATTCATGGACACGTGGGTCCGGAGTGGGTTTTGATATTTAAATATTGAATATAGTTTTGCCTCAAAATCCACTCCGGACCCACGTGTCAATGACTTTATTTTTTTTTAAATCTTGGCAGAGAGGTTGACCAAGGAATTACATCTTAAGCCGAGTTCATATTACATTTGTCCCCTATCACTAATTGTGGCTAAACAAGCATTGTAACAGAACCCGCTATCTAACAAAATTTACACCATACGTTGTACTCCATCCAAATTCTATCTGACAGGATCCTGGGAATTACATTTTCACCTCTAAAAATCTTCGCATTCCTAGCCTTCCACGCATTCCAACAGGCGCACAACATCAGCTCACCTATTCTTGCACATCTACCAGCAACTCCTAAGAAGGAGATACTCCATGAGTCCGATATTTCAACTTCCCTTATCGCAGCTGTATTGAAAGTAACTCCAGCCAACTGTCCCAGCCATTGCCATGTACTTAGTGCAAACTGACAATGGAAGAATATGTGGGTTGATGTCTTAACGGGGCAATCATCACACATGACACAGGGTAGTGTGCAAATGTGTCTGGTATGCATGTTCTCGTGTGTCAGAAGTCTCTCTTGTAGCAATAGGTAACCAAAAATTCGTATCAAGGGAGGCATCTTGTATCGCCAAATCTTTTCGAAGCAATACCTGATTCTGCCTCCCCCCTTAAGGACCTCATATAATGTTTTTGAGGAGTAGGTCCCAGCACTGTTCCAATTCCATAGCAAAGTGTCATGTTGGGTATTGAAGCAGAGTTCACTAACCTTATCTGCATGCTCTGGAGCATTGATATCCACTAAGTCCACTACTTCTCGGATCGAGATCCGATATTGTACCGGCCTTCTTTTAGCTGTCTTCATGATCAGTGTGCCTGCTCAAGAATCATACCAGAAGGAAATCTCCATGCCATCTCCAATTTGCCACTTAGTGAACCAGTGAAACAAATCTTTGATTCCATGTAACTGTTTCCAAAAGAAAGATCCTTATTTGGTAAACAGCTTGGGCCATTGAACGTGATTAACTATCGCATGAAGTATGTGCACCGTGGTCGCCCACATTGATTCTGGTTCATTATAAGCCCGCCACCACCATTTACAGAGTAATGCCAAATTCTGTGTCTTTAGGTCCGGTATCCCCATTCCTCCCCAGTCTCTAGGTAAACATATCGTAGTCCAGTTCATCAGTGACACTCCCCGGCCTTTAATTTTGCCCCAAAGAAAATCACGTCGTAGTTTATCGATTCGTTTGATTACCCAATGTGGCAAGAAAAAACAACACATGAAATAGATCGGGATGGCCGACATGACCGATCGTACCAGTTGCATTCTTCCTCCTCTTGAGATAAGTTTTCTCCTCCAGCCTTCCAATCTTCGCTCTAGTTTTTCAATGAGGGGAATGATCGCTGACCGTGTTGGTTTGGATAGTGTTAAAGGCATTCCAAGGTAACTAATGGGGAAGACTTTTGCTGGCAATCCATTATTAACCTGGCTTTTGACTGCTCCACAAGGTCTAGGTTAATTGGGACGAGACAACTCTTCTTGAAATTGATATGAAGTCCCGAGATCATGCTAAACAGTCGAAGCACTAATTTGAGCGTGACTATAGTGTTCATATCTTGCCCCGCATTAGTGATTATAACCGTATCATTCGTGTACTGTAAGGCCTTAATGGAGTACGAGATTCTTTGAGATATAGGCTGCAGCGGAGTTGTGCTTGCTACATTGATCATTCTCTAAAGCGCATCCACCGCCACTATGAATAGCATAGGTGATATTGGATCACCTTGGCGGAGACCTCTCATGTGCTTGAAGCCTTGAGATTGCTCCCCATTTATCATAACCGAAGAGGATGAGGTTTTGAGAATAGTTTCGATCCATTGAATCCATTTATCCGGGAAACCCCGAGCCCTCATAATTTTGAATAAAAACTTCCAATTCACGGAATCAAATGCCTTTGAAAAGTCAATTTTCACAAAGAATGTCGAGAATCCGGAACTTTTGTATTTGCTGTAGCAACTCCTTTGTTGAAAGGAATGATTCTGCGATATGTCTGTTTTTAATAAAGGTCGTTTGTTCAGCAAAGATGATAGTGGGTAAAGAGGATCTCAAGCAGTTTGACAGAACCTTGTATATAAGTTTCGGAAGAAGATTGACCACACTAATGGGTCTATACCCGTTAACATCTATCGGGTTGTCGGACTTGGGTATCATAATTATATTTGCCCAATTAATCTCCTCAAGATCCAAGGATCCATGATAGAACTTGTGGAAGGCCCGAAGCCCGAAGGACATCAAGTTTTAGAGTGGGCCAATACTGATGTATGAATTCGTTTGGAAGACCATCGAGTTTTGATGCTTAGTTTTTTGCAAGTGTCAATGACTTTAGGAGCAGAAATTTCTGCCCACATAAGAGTAGGAGATTTGATTCCTTCATATCTGGATCGCGCGCGAAGGAATCAAATGCCAAATACTTTTATAGTTGATTCCGAATCGATTACAGTAAAAATAAAGTTCAAAATAAAGTTCACAATTTCACCTTGTCGCAATTTGCGCTCCGAGAAACTAATTTTACAATAACGCAAGAATTTTTAATTTGTGACAACTAGTTCCAACTGTTAACTTTAATTAACATTGTTATTTGTGCTGATAAATTACAAACACCCTTATAATTTGAGTTCTTCGTCATAAAATTTTACTACCATATTGACCGCTAAAAATTTGAATAATTTCTATAATGAGCATGAATTATTTTGTTTGCTGATTAATTGGTATTTATGACTTCAAATCTGGAGTTTTGATATTCGAACGATCGGTAAGCCATTATTCGTCCCCATAGAGAGAGAATACTTGAGAGAATCATTACTTGTAGATCAAATTGAGGTGTGGCTATAAGTCGATCTGAACCGTTTAAAATAATCTCCACATAAAAATATACTTGCTTACTAACTTTTTTTTTAAATAAAAAGAAAATCACTATTTTTTATTAATCTGTAATTTTTAGATTAAGTAATTTTCCACCTATCTAAAAAATAGTAAAAACTTCTAAAACTATGTAAAATTTAAACACAAGTACATTTTTAAATAGAGGTTACGTTGAACGGTTCATATTGATTATCTATTTAAATTTTTTATTTACAAATAGACAGTAAATTAAAAAAAATATTTACTTTCACATGTTCCATAATTTTTAGAGATTTTCTACATATCTAAAAGACAGTAAAAAAAAAATTTAAATCTAAAATTTGGTTTACAAAGTACATTTTCATTCGAAGATCGTGTTTAATCGTTCAGATCAATTGTCTGAACTTTGAAAATAGAGATAAGTAACTATAGCACAAATCAATCCGTAATATGCATATTAACATAGGCCTCACTCTTTTTTTATTATTTATATTACTATGCATTTTAATTGATTATATAAAAGATGAACATATTTATAAAGATTATAAATTTGGACCAGCAAATAACTAATTTAGTTTTTTTGATAAATAATATCTAAAATTCTAAATCACAAAATTTAAAAAATATATTTATAAGAGGGTTCAAATGCTTCCATTTTTTGTTCCTCCATCATGCCTTCATTTTTAAAAACTTTAATAACTCAAAATTTAAAACTTAGAAGTCAAAATAAAACCGTTAGATATGATCTACATTATTTTAATATGCACGTGTAAAAAATTATGATATTTCAATTTTATTGTGTTTGTAATCAAGAGCTTGTAAAAAATATATTGATGTGGGTAATTTCCAGACGTTCATTTTTTCAACTTATTGATTCACATAGAAACAAAATCAAAATGTGATAATTTTTTATAAGCAAGTAGTGAAAATTATATAAATCACATCTAACCATTTTATTTTAATATTTATGTTTAAATTTTAAATTATTAACATTTTATAATATAAAGACATGATAGAGGTAAAAAAAAATAGAGAAATCCTCTATTTATAAATTTCTCCTAAAAATATTTCCTGCGTCCTAAAACCGTCTATAGTATCTATAACCGACTACCGATTCAATGCCGAAATTTTTATACATAAAAAAATAAGAAATAAGAAATATCGCGTGGAATTTGAAAAATGGGAAGGCAGTAGGGGGCCATGGCCAGGGGCGGAACTAGGATTTGAATATAGGATAATCATCATTTAAAAAAAATAATAAAAATAAAAATTTTTATAACACAAAATTTTTCACTATTTGAGTTCATAAAAAGATACAATAAATAACTAGCACCAATAAAATACCATGTCTATCAAAACTAAATTAAAAACATGAAATTCATATATTATTTAAATTTTGACCTATGATTTCCTAAAAAATCAAATTCATCAATAATCTCATCTGAAGTAATCTTATTAGCTATTTCCTTCTCAATAAAAACAAGTATGTAGTCTCTAAAAACTCCATCACTCATCTTATTTCAAAGCTTAGTTTTAACGAGCTTCATAGCTGAAAAAGCTCGTTCTGTAGTAGCAGTTAGTCGAAGCAACCTATCAACCAGAGGATACACAGTAAATTTGCCACTTTCTACTAATCGGTGACATAAGTCAGCCAACGACGAGGAGTCTTTAAGAACTGGATTATTTCTCATGTCAATCTCATAATGTCGCAATTGACATTCTAATAGAGTTTTTTCTTGACTAGTAAAATCTGCCAGGTAGAATTTCTCTATCAATTTACATGCATTTTCAATACTAAAAGAATTCACTTGTCTTGGGTCTAGACCAGCACTTAGGGTAAGAAGTTCTGTAGATTGCTCACTAAATCGATCATTTATCTCTTGTAATTGTTGATCTATTGTGACATTAAAAATGTCTACTCGATAATAATGTTCTACGATGGTATTGTCTTTTTTACCACGAGATCGAATTAAATCAACAAATCTTCTATTCATATTAGAAATTTCAATCTCATGTTTTGTACAAAACAATTTTACCTTTTTCAAAAGAGGTTCCCAACCATGATCTCTTAGCTCTTGAAGTAGTAACTTTGTGCTTGACAGTAAATGCACAGCATTAAGAATATCTAAAGATTTCAATTATAAAACTTGGCATAACACATCTGTAATTGCCATGACCTCTTTCATTAAATGTAGAATGAACACAAAATCAAAGAGAGAAGCAATTTCACGCCAAAACTGGCATCCCCACGAGAAGCATATGGCACCGAACGATCAGTTGCTATACTTCTTAAAACACATGTTGATGCATCAAACATCTTCAACAAACTGGAAATTGCCTTAAAATGAGAGCTCCATCTAGTATCTCCCGGCCTTTGCAATGTACCAATTTGATTTGCTCCTCTACCAGTGTCAAGCTCTCCCAAATCAATTTGGCGGATCATTTCTTCAGCTTGTTGTGCTTGCAACTCATCATGACGTTTTGGAGATGCGCTAACAACATTTATAACAAAATTCACATTCTGAAAAAAATTATGAACTTCATGTACCTCTCTTGATGCTGCAACAAGGGCCAATTGTAATTGATGAGCCATGCAATGCACATAGTACGCATACGGACATTCTTTAAGAATAAGAGCTTGTAAACCATTCCACTCACCGCGCATATTACTTGCTCCGTCGTATCCTTGACCTCTAATGCGACATATGCTTAGACCATTGTCAGATAGAGCTGAAGCAATTGCATTCTTCAAGGTTAGTGATGTTGTATCTTTAACATGAATAAGATCAAGAAACCTCTCACGAATAAATCCTTCTTTATCGACAAATCGAACAACAATTGCCATTTGCTCCTTCTTAGATTCATCACGAGATTCATCAACAATCAAACAAAACTTCTCATTCCCAATTTCTTCTCTAATTGCAACTTGTACTTTTCGAGCCATGATATGTAGAATTTGTTTTTGAATTAACGGTGAGGTGTATTTCGCATTCTTCGGAGCATTCTCTAACACAACTTGGTTCACTTCCTCATTGTATGAAGCAAGTAATTTTATCATTTCTAGAAAATTTCCCTGATTTTTTGATTCGCGAGATTCATCATGACCCCTAAACGCACATGCTTGAAATGTTAACCATTTAATTGAATCAATAGAAGCTTTGAGCCTCAACCTTGCTTCTTTCACTTCCTTTTCAGTTTGCTTCTCTATAACCGTTTCAATATGACCCATCTTATTCTTAAAATTTTCACAACAACTAACAGCAAAATTGTGAGCCGAGTTGGAATCTTTACCCATGTGAGATAAAAAAACACAATCTTTCCCACCACTAACCTTTCTCCAATTTTGAAATCCCGAAACAATGAATGTGTCAGAACCAGGTTTTCCATTTGGTTTTGTTGAAAAGAGAAAACAAGGAAGGCAATAGGCACGGTTTGTGTGAGGTGAATACTCTAACCAAGGGAAATTTTTGAACCAATGATTTTGAAACCTACGACGTTGATTTCCTTGCTCAATATATGGATATTCATCCATATGAAACTGGTAAGACCCCTTAAGTATGTAAAATTTTCTAACTTCATCTCTTTCATTAGTAGGGTAATCTGATAGTTGGAGGCGTTTACCTGGATCTCTTTCATATTTAAATGATCTTAAAGAACTCTGTGAAGGTTGCTCTTGATCGATATTCATCACATGTGGAATTGGTTCAAAAATCTGATTATCAAGACTTGAAATTTCTATCGGAGTTTGAGAGTTTGAGTTGCTTTCCTTCACCTTGAAATAAGAGTCTAATGTCTTTCTCTTAGACATAATTTTCTCTGTGTACAAATTATACATAAAAAAATAAATATCATTTTTTATCTCAAAGTTACAATGAATAATAATTTTAAAAAGTACAATCAAATACAAACCTCAATTAAAATTGAATTTCGTAGCTCTTCTTTAACTTTGTTTTCTGAATTTTTGTAGATGCGCTCTGTGGAATTTCGCCACTCTTCTAAAATTTGATTAATTTTTTTTTTCGGTGAACTGGAGAAGCCGAGAAGCCTCTGGAAATTTCTTTCTTTCAATTTGGCGTGACATTTCCTTTTTTTTTTTAAGTTTCTTTGTATGTTGAACTTTCCAAATTCCAAAAGCAAGATTTTCTATTTTTTTAATATTGATGGTGCGGAAATCAAGGAGTCAACCATGAAATGGAAATAAAAAAAGTTGCCGCAAGTTTCAACTTTGCTTCTCAACATTTATTCTTAGGACCCTATAAATTTATAATATGACATAAGGGGGGCTACTATGTACAAAAAATGAAATTTACTTGAACTTTTATATACTTGATTAAAAAAAAAAAAAATGAAAGGGTGGCTTAGCACCTCCTGGCAGCCACTATGTTCCGCCACTGGCCATGGCGTCCCTGCGGGAGGTCATGGCACACTCAAGACCATCGGAAAAAAAAAACAGAAAAAAAATCAGATCTGGGCCGCCATGGTACACCTCACCTGCAAAAAAGAAAAAATATTAAACTGGACTGCCATGGCTCAGGCCAACCCAGAAACGAAAAAAAAATAAGGCCGCCATGGCTCCCACAGGCCACTACCTAAGCTCATAAAAAATCCGAGACATCCAGATCTGTCTCTCTCGTTTCATTCCTTCCTTTCATTTCCAAAAATTGACGGAGCTCACTCATTTTCAGGTAATAATTTTTTAGTTAATTTACTTACAATATTTTATAACTCATTTTGTTGTAAACAATAAATATTTACATTTTGTAATTAATATTCATTGTGTAAGTTATTGTTTCGGAAACAATCAATCATGGTATTAGTAAATGTGTTTATCGGTGGTGAAATTCGATACGATCCGAGGGGCGTGGAGTATAGTATTAGCCATCAGTACTCATTTTGTGTGACCGGTGAACAAAATTTTGACGATTTGAAAGATATGATTTATCGTCATTTTGGATATTCCGAGAGTGAATACAACCTAATCATTTATAGTCGATGTAATGTTGGTACACCTACTGGCTATTATTATGAGGTTGTGGAACTTATTTGCAATGAAGGTTGGATGCTAATTTTTGAGCACTTAATGAATTATGGAAGAGAATACCGTGTCATTGATTTTTTCATTGAGTTTGTTCCAATCGTGGGCGCGACGCAACTTCAGTTGTTATTTGATAGTGTGGTACCTGAGATGAAGCCAGAACCTCGTCAGTCCCGATACTGTGATCCACATGCGGTTTCCGAGCCCGACCCTGTCAGAAAGAAAACACACCGTCCCAAAATATTTACCTTGAACTTTATCCCAACATGAATGAGTTTTGGCCCGATCCGGTAGGAACGCCATGGCCCTGCTTTCTCATTTTTCAAATTCCCACGCGATATTTCTTATTTTTAATATATATATTTTTATTTTCTTATGTATAAAAATTTCGGGATTCAATGACTCCCAAATTTGCCGCATCACAATTTGACAAGTCCCCGTTTCCGATTCTAATTTCTGCACTTCGTGAAAAGAGATATTTGGCGCACACGCAAGACGCACCGTGCTCCTCTCCTTTTCTCTCGTCGCGTGAAAATAAAACCCTAGCTCGGTTCCCCCACCCAACTAGAAGGAGAAAAATGGCCGAAGGATACTGGAGGTACAGCGACCCTCGTGTGCCACCGCCTGTGTCAGGGTCGGCCGCCGCCGTCGCTCCGCCGTCTTCTTCCGCTCCTCTCAAGCGACCCCGCCCCGATTACGCTGGTTCGTCCGTTTCTCTTATAAAATTTCTTAATTCTACTATTAATCCGTTAGGATCGATCTCTTGCATTGAAATTTCTACGTTTCGTCTCAAGAAAGAGAAGATTTAGGTTCTCTCGTACAAAATTTTACATGATGGACAAAGCCCAGATTTTAATCTTTCATATGAAATTAATAGAACTCATCTTTGTTAGATCTGATAGAAAATTAACCTGGTATTTAATTTATCTGTCTTCTCTAGGAGAAAAATTGCCAGACTGGAGGTACAGCGACCACCGGGCACCGCCAGGGGCAGCGGCTATCCCTCCTCCTTCCTCTGACTCTCTCAAGCGATCGCGTGCTGCTGATTATGGTGGTTTGTTATTTAGAAGTTTTTGTTTAATTGTTAGCTAAACTGAATTCTGTCCAGTTAGTTTCTCTCCATCTCTTAGTCCGTGCTGTCTGTGTTTGTGTTGTAATATCAGGGAACATATTGTTTTGTGGAGATTGTGAAATTTGGTAGCCCACAATTCTGTATCCTTTTACTAGCTAGATTTATTCTGTCTTTTACATATATTTGGACTCAATATTTGACTGAGTAAATATGTTCTTTAAATATCTTAATTGTTGTACATCGTGATAATTCTGGGTAGTTTTATTTACAGATGTGCCAGGTGGCCGAGACTTGCCCCCATATTACCCCTCCCGTGATGAAGATAGGCCTGGGTATCGTATTGTCAGAGACACCGAGCCAATTGGAGCTTCCTATGACCGTTACTTGCGCAATGGGGTATGAATCTTTATTAGTTCCTTTTCGGCAAAACGACGACTCCTTGAGACCGGAGCATCCTCTTTTGAAAAGCATCCCAAAACTTCCTTTTATTCCAAATAACAAATTTTATCTACTTATTGATGATCATATTAGTGGAAGGACACACATCGTGGTCTTGGCTTTACCTCGTAGTTTGTGGAACCAAATCAACAACAATATTAATTCATTTAATCATGAGCACTAGGGCAGTATTTCCATTTCCATCTCAATTTCTCCTTTAACAGCTGGATTTTACTTGCAAAAGAAGCCTCTGAATTCAAATTTAGAATATCTAGAGTAAACAGCACCTATAATCTCGAATACTTTGTATGAATGAGAGTATTGTTTACATAAAGATCTAAAATTGGATATGATTCTTAATGAATAGCTATCCAGCACGGCTGCTCCAGAGCCGGCTAGGGCTGGAGGAATTGGTGGCTACCCCTTGGATGACCGGCGTGCTATTAGTGCAAGGCAGGAGGCACCACCTCTCTCTCTCCCTCCTGATGCGTCTAGCACCTTGTATGTGGAAGGCCTCCCTTCCAACTGTACTCGCCGGGAAGTTTCCCGTATCCTTTTCAACCTCTTTGAATTGTTGGTGCCTGTGGGGGTGTTTTGATGCAGTTCTTTTCTTCTATTTTTGGTTGTGTTGTGACTTGTGAGGGATGAGCATTTGTGAGATTGTGTTTGACTTGCTATTATCTTATTTTTTATTTGGGAATAAGAAAGTAGCAGGATGAGCATTTGTGAGATTGTGTTTGACTTGCTATTATCTTATTTTTTATTTGGGAATAAGAAAGTAGCAGGAATTACCATACTTATATGAAGGGGTCTCAAGTAATTTCTAATCTTAGCTTTGAACTTCTGTTCAAATTTGTTTGGTCTTGACTTTTTCCCTCGTATAGATATTTTCCGCCCTTTTGTGGGGTACCGTGAGGTGAGACTTGTCAACAAGGAGCCAAAGCACGTAAGTTGAATACTATGCAAGTTTTGCAACTTTATATTTTATTCACAACCACTATTATTCTTGAGAAACTTTTTATTGAATTTTCAATCTCCTTATCTTCTCCTTTATGCAGAAAGAAGGCTCGACTCACATCCTCTGCTTTGTTGATTTCGCTAGTCCTGCACATGCTGCTGTTGCATTGGATGCTTTGCAAGGTAAGTTTTTACTTTGGGAAGCACTTGATCATGATTTTTTCTTTGTTAGGAGCATAATTAATTCTGCATTCCCCTTAGACTGCATACCTTAGTATTTCGTGTCGTTATCGTATTTGCTTAAAGATGGCATGCTGCTCAGTATATGTTCCATTTTAGTATGCACATTGTCTTCGGAGATCAAAGATTAACTATATTTGAATCTCATGACTTGAGAGGGAGGATTAGAAGCTTGTGCTGAAACGCAGCTTGACTAAGTTCAGATTCTCATAGTTCGCTAAAATCACAATTTGAAGCTTCGATCATATGGAACCCAAATCTTTCGTGAACCATTATAATTTCCAAAGTTAACACACATCAGTGGCGAGAGATAAAATCCACGTCGTGCTGTTCCTCTATACCTTAGCAAAAGCTTCCCAAAGCGCTCCTGGACTCTATTACCCCTTCCTAGACTCTATTATTGAAAGCAATTACAATCTGATGCTGAGTCAGTGCGCACTTTTTGGCCATGCAGGGGCTAATTTCTACTCTTAATCTGTTTGCCATATAACTTGCCATTTTAAGGTTCGAAGTAGGTAATTTTTATGGATATGGATGGCTCTTTACTCGACACGACTTCTGTGTAGCGTTGCATTTCCCTGAACCCCTCCGGATATGATTAAATAAAAATTATTAATTGTCATGTTGCAGTGTTAAATGTTTTCACATCTTAATATGTTTTAACTGGTAATAATAATGGATTTTAGAGGTGTATTCACATTACTGAAACCAATTTCATGCGAATATTTAATCTGTCCATATGCAATGAAATAGCTTAAGTGGTTCGTTTGTCCACAATGCGTTTCCAGTTTGTGCATAAATCGTCACTGCGATTACTTTTGCAGGTTATAGACTTGATGACCATGACCGTGATTCGTCTGTTTTGCGTCTCCAATTTGCCCGCAATCCTGGTTTGAGGTCTGGTGTGACCCGCAGTAGGCGCTAATTAATGCGGCAGTCTCGTCTATCAGGTGATTGCGAAACTTGAACAACGAATAAAACGTCCCAAGGATTGCCAAAAAATTATTTTACTGTGACCAAATACCAGGTTCTATGTTTGTGTTATCACTGGTTCAAGTCTTCCTCTGGTTTTAGGTTGACTCCCTTCAATGTAAACTGGGCAGGTTGGTTACCTCAGTCCTCGTACCCTTTGTGCTTTTTTGTCCTGCTGTGGAGATTCAGAGATGCAATATCGGGTCTGGACTGACCTGATTTTATGAGCACTATATTTCACCGGCTTTGTTTTGGTTTTATCTCTTTTATTTATCCGGAATTTTAAAGCGGTTTTAATTTTTATTGATTTCGAAAAACAGCTAGCTAGTATCTGAGTGGTAAACTGCCTTTATTTCTGCACCTCTTGTTATGCCTAAATCTTTTACAAGTCTGATAATAAAAAGCTAAAATTCAAATAACACAACCATTAGATATGACCCATGTAATTTTTGGCTATGTTTTAATAGGCATCAAGAGGTTTGTAAATCTCCATTGATGTGGATGGTTTCTCTTGGTACCCACAATCTTCTATGTTGCACATAGAGGAAGTGACATACACAGCATCCGTAGTTTTAATTTGTTGAATTTTGAAACTTTTAATTCTCAAACTTGTAAAGAGAGAAGGCAGTTGAACCCAACTATTCTATCTGCTTATTCACAAGTACATTATTGCCGGATAAATTAAGTAATACCCGGGTTGGTTGGGATTGGGTAAAAGTCAGATTGGTCCGACATTGCTAGAACTGATTGGAACCAACACTTGTCAAATCAGGTCTGTTCAGAATTGACATCCCTTGTTATTGTTTTTGGCAATCCTTGAACGTAAACATACCGATATGCGTTTTCTAATAACCTAAAACGTTCTACTCGCGACTTTCTTGTAGGGACGGCAGGGTGGTGAAGATGAAGCATGTCCTGCAAAAAGTCTTAATTCGTACTACCGATATGTATTTGGTATTTAGTATATCTGTTTAAGCTATCGTTTGAACTGTTTTTTTAACAGTGTGTTTTCTACCTTGGGTCGTATGAAGTAATTTTATTGCATAGGTATTATCTAGGGTCATTATCGTGCTGTATGTAAGTTAGTTGTTCGAATGTTCTTACATTAGAAGTTTGCAAATGATTGTTTTGGGAGATGATTTAGCCTGATGGTTATAAATCCGTTTGTCTTTATGCTTATTTACGGTCTTGTAGTTTTAACAGTAGCTGCTACATGCACTTTTGTAGTCTATTATAAACATATATGAAAATGCAATTTCAACAAGACCTTAACTGTATTGTTATCTGATGCATTGTTGCTACAAAGATTATGTGAAGCGTTCATCATAGAATCTATTGTTGATGATAATTCGTCATGAACAACTAGAAAAGAAGGTAAGTACATACAAGTGTAAAAGGAAAGGGAAAGGGACGATAAAACCTTCACAAAACTAAGCAGCCCATCAGTTTGTATACTTTTGGTTGATTGTCCTGAATTCCCTCATATTTATATGAAAAAGTGATCCTAATGAACTGAAAATTCATGAAGGATGTAAAGTTTAAAAAGCTTTGCTTCCAATAATGGGTTCAGGAACTAACTCAATTTCTTCAATGCCAAGCCCCCGGGAGAACTTAAATCTTTAAGACCCATCTCCAAGGTACATACTATAAATGTTGCAATTTGATTATGGGAATCACCTTGTAACTCCTTTGTGATGAAGGAATGACAATCTGTTTCAGCTTTTAGTTGGTATCTGTCTGTTGAACAAAAGGCGAGTTAGACAGGATAAAGCTAGCTCGCGTACTAATTAGAAAAATGTGCTTTTAGTTGAATCGAGTCCAAGATGACATTGTTTGCTTTTCATAGTTGCAGGCCGTATGATTGTTATTAATCTGCAAAATTTTGTTTCTAACATTTGATGGTTTATTTTTAGAGGATGATGGTTTATGACTTCAGGATATTCAGTGTTAGGAAAATGCAAAATTATATGATATTTAACTTGAAGATATACTTTCACTTTTTATACTAACTGTATGAGTGCTATTCAATGCTATATACAAGTACGTTGCTATTGAATACTTTTACGTTAAGCTTTTTTGTACCTTAATTTGCATGAAATTTGTTTGTAAATTTACGCCCTTTTGTTGCAATAGGAGCACATCCATGCAAGTCATTCATATTGTAGATTTGAACAGACGTTTTTGTTTTTGCATTGTGGAAAAGTAGTGGAGTAGAACTAGGGTGAGCTGTGCTCACCAACGGTTTTGGTGAGCACACCTCCAAAAAACGGGTTTTCAAAGTTCAAATAGTCGATTCGAACCTTCCAACGTGTTCTTCATATTAATATGTGCTTGGAGACCAAATTTTACATTTTTTGGAAATTTTTTACTATTTTTTTAGAATTTTTCAAAATCAGTGTTTTTTGAATTTTTTTGAATTTTTTTTTTATTTAATGAAAAGCTGATGATTTTGAAAAATTCTAAAAAAATAGTAAAAAATTTCCAAAAAATGTAAAATTTGGTCTCCAAGCACATATTAATATGAAGAACACGTTGGAAGGTTCGAATCGACTATTTGAACTTTGAAAACCCGTTTTTTGGAGGTGTGCTCACCAAAACCGTTTGGTGAGCTGTCAGTGTTTTTGAATTTTTTTTTTTATTTAATAAAAAGCTGATGATTTTCAAAAATTCTAAAAAAATAGTAAAAAATTTCCGAAAAATGTAAAATTTGGTCTCCAAGCACATATTAATATGAAGAACACGTTGGAAGGTTCGAATCGACTATTTGAACTTTGAAAATGCGTTATTTGGAGGTGTGCTCACCAAAACCGTTGGTGAGCACAGCTCACCCTAGTTCTACTCCAATAAGAAAGTCTTGCACAATATTTTTTTATTCAGCTAGCTGAAATGAGAGGAAGGTAGAGCAAACACATCAAGTGCCCCCTCCCGTTTTGAAATGAAATTAAGACCAAAAATTACTATTACCTAACAGGCTAATGACAGTTTAGATTCAGAAACCTGAAAGAAAGCCATACGATAGACATCTCTCTCCTTAATGTAAACAGTATCGAAGCTTAAAAGACTTAAAAAATTCATTTACATAAGCAATGACAGTCAAATAATGCATAGGTTTCTATTTTTAGAGATGAAGCAAAATATCGGTAAATTAAAGAAGAGCTGCCCGTTGATTAGCATGGCCAGAGGTCAACTTGAGATGATGAATTATGGATCAATAATAGCAAAAAAAAAAAAAAAAAAGTTGTTTGATCATCATGGAAAAGATAATAGCATTGCACGTCTTTATTTTGAATTCTTATATTTTACAATTGACAAATAATTATAAGTGGCTATGAAAAAATTATTTCTGAAAGTTTAAAACTAATTGTTAATTATTATCTTATATGTACATATTATTTTGTGAACTAATTGTTATCACCTAGTAAGTACATATTATTAGAATGAGAGGTTTCAGTTCGAGTTATCAAACTGACAAGTATAGAAAGAGAAAACCAACTAGAAAGTACAATACTTTGATTTTCTGTGCAAGTTGATAGGAACCATTAATAGGGGTGAAAACGGAGCCGGATTATCCGCTCCGAATCCGAATTAAACGGAGCGGATAATGGCCGGATTCGGATCCCGAATAATTTATTTAATATGTAGAGAACAACCGGATACGGATAATTTTCTCAAAGGCTAAACGGATCGGACCCTCCACAAAATTTCTTTCCGCTCCCGCTCCTTCAATCACCTCGTTTTTCAACTTTTATTACTTTATTTAAACTGCAGTACTATATATAGGCTTCAAATTAACTTGAATGTTGATTGTGGGACTAATCCACAACATATGTCCGGTATTTTGCTCCATGTGCGCTGGAGCCTGAAGAGTCACGAGCCCACGCCCCAGTCCCCACGACTTTTCCATTGTTTTCTCTCTTTAATATTTGTTTCACTTCTTCTCCATTTATATGGAGACGTCCATTTTATTATTTGTTTTTAGTTTTTGATTTATTTATTTTATTGATATTTGTATCTTAAAATTTATATGATTTAATTATCCGATAATTATTCGTTTCGTATCGTTGTCAACAAGGCACTCTTTTGTCTTTATATTATTTTTTTATTTATCATATTTTTATTTGTATCTTAAAGTATATAACTCAATTATCCGACAATTATTCGATATGTATCCGTATTCGTAGATTATCCGCTCCGTATTCATATCCGTTTAAGGTGGATTTGGTTTTGAATTTTGATATCCGTTTACTATCCGTATCCGTATTCGTATCCGCTCAGTGAAAGTTGGATACGGATATGGTATCGGCATTATCCGCTCCGTTTTCACCCCTAGGAACCAAGCTTCCTTTATTATTTCAAATTAATAGAATTCTTTTTGAGAACATGACACCAGCATACAACTCTATGACAATTACTCTATTATTTGAAATTAATTTGAATTAGATGTACTAATTTTTTTCTAGCTAACATTGTATTTTGTTTTTGAAAATCACTACAATATGCTGATTAAAACTTATCTCATAAAATGCTTATCAAAATAGAGAACATAAGGGATCTCCATGCGAAATTTATATAAGAACGACTCAGTAAATTGTGAAAAAAAAAAAATGAATACATCTAAAACTAAAAAAGTGTGACAGATCATTCATTTTGTATTGTTGGATCTATATATGGGTATAAGAACTAATTACTTCATTGATTTTTTTTCTTATAAGAAACAATCCGTATATTTGGTTTTTTCATTAGAATGTAAAATGTGATGTTGGAGATAACTGATTAAAATTAACACATGTGCTTTGTAAATTGCTCATAGTTTTGCAAAACTTAAGATAACAAGTAGCGATTAACATACTATATATATCTTGATTATTACTAATAATTTTGCAAAACTTACAATAACAAGTAGTTATTATTATTAAATTGCTTTTATTAATCGTGTTTAGATAAAGAAACAAATGTTACATTGTAATTTGGTATGTTTTGGACTAATTTTTGTATTAATAAAAATACAAAATTAGTCGTTAATTTAAACAAAATTTGATTGACGAGTTGTAATTTGATTGACTTAATGATTTTTAATTTTGCTAACTTATCTTTAGTACTAACTAAGAGTTTATTTTGTTTCCTAGTTATTACACTTTTATATTTTATCGGTAGCAAGTTATCTAATTATTAATTTTGTGCTTAGACAAGGGTATAGGTGCATTCACCCTAAACTAAACTTCATTATTTTTCATATTTTAGACCTATAAACTTGTAAAACAAACATAACACATGTACATATCGAGCTGGCCTAGTTTGCGATCTGCTTTCGAACGAGTTGGGTCCAATTTAAATTTAATTCGTGAATGATTTGAGCTCGATAGCTTAGTTTGTCAATGTTTTGAAATTCATTTGAACAAGCTAATTATTGAATTGAACTCGTGCAAGTAATGAATCGCAAACTTTTTTTAGCCACCCGTATTCGTACTCATCTCAATGCAGTTGATACAAAAGTTCCGTTCCAACTATATACAAATTCTGATTGATAAAATTTGAATTACAAGCGACTCAGACTGAATTAAACACAACAACAACGCTAAGTAGCAATTTTAATCAAGCTTTACTGGAATGGGACTTTCAGATTTCATTGAGGATCTTGTTGTGGCTGCTGGGGCAGGTGCATTTCTTGTAAAGCCTACCGAGCTTGCCGAACAGAACAAACATGTTATCATAATGGATCCGCAATATTGTTTTTTTTTGCTGTTTAGTTATTATGTGTTAATCTATTTCAGAAAAAAAATTACGTGTTAATCAATGATTAAATAATCTGATACTTTTTTTCCCCATAAGATAAGAGGAAAAAGTATTTTTTTTTTCTCTTGGGTGTCATCTTCTATTTGTTGCTTTTTTGGAATTTTAATTTGTTATTAATTGGCTATTGAGAGAGATGCAATAGAAAGAATCAAAGCGTTTGAAATTGCATCCACGGAACAGTAAGTATTCACATCTACATATTCTTCTCCCTCAAGTTGATTTTTCTTTCTCTGTTTTCTGCTATGGAATAGAGTATAAGATGGCATCTTACTTTGCTTATTATATGATACTGGTAAACGAGATTATAATTTTAATCATATAAAGAACGCCACTAACCATCAAAAAAAAAAATCATATAAAGAACGGAACCAATATATCATTGACACATTATGAATTTGAAGTATTAAAATCAATTGCTTAATTATTATACTTTTCAGTAAATGGATTAAAGAGTACGCGCGGCCCAAATCAAATTTCTTTTATGACAGAAAGTTGGAATGCAAAACTATTTTTAGAAAAAGAATGAAAAACAATTTGTTTTTACCAGAATCTAGCCACTGCCAATGATTTCAATTTTTTTTTTTTTTTTACCATAATCTATTAATTTGTATTAATATGGTTTATCCCTTTTATTCATTGTTCCCATTTCCCAGCACATATATCCTGTATTATTTTCAAAAGATTTGCTCAAGAAACTTATCAATATTTCGTAATAATGCACTTAATGCTTGTTTATTTTAACACTTCAATTTATAATTGACCAGTGTACGTAAGGGCCTATTTGGCGGACACATAAGTAGGGAAATGAGCATATGAATAGAAAAATTTTGAACTGATTTTTATTGTTCACATGGGGAAAAAAAAATTCAGTCTGAGTAAATTTTTTTTTCCCACGTGAACAGTAAAAATAGGAGTGCAGCTATGTTTAGTACAGATTCAATGTCTTCTTTTAAATGACACAAAACAATGTCTGAAAAGTTCTCCGGATATATAGTTGAATAAATACTATCGAATGTAACCAAGCCCTCGTCGGAATCACACTAACTAATATTAGAATGAGAGGTTTCAGTTCGATTTATCATTCAACTGGTAAATATAGAATATTGAGAGAGTCTAGCTAAATTGCTTCCGAAAGTATTTTGACCGATGTATTTACGAGGTCAAATTTTAATATTTGATGTTCGAAACGTCGATCTAAGTAGCTCAATAAATTAGTTATATAATAAACATGTAGAATACCGATTTTTACTATTTTTGGAATTTTTAAACTATTTTTTATTATTTTTGAATATGGTCTTTTTTGGCTTAAAAATACTTTTATTTTTAGATAAAAAAGGCTCATATTGCAAAAATCATAAAAGTACTTAAAAAAATTCAAAAATAGTAAAAATCGGTATTCTACGTATTTATTATATAGCCAGTTTATTAAGCTATTTAGTTCGACGCTTCAAACATCAAACGATTAAATTTGACCTGTAAGCACTTCGATCGAAGTGCTTCCGGAAGTAATTTAGCCGGACTCATATTGAGAAAACCACCTAAAAAGTATAATACTTTGATTTATGAGAAAACCAAGCTTCCTTTATTAATTCAAATGAATAGATTCCTTTTTGAGAACATGACATTTGACACCAGCATACAGCTCTATATACTACAAACTCTCTTATTGAGGACTTAATTTGGGCTCTTTTTATTATAGACTTAATTTGGATCAGATGTACTAATTATTTTTTATACATTTTTTTATATTTTTTTAAATTTACTAGAATATGCTCATCAAAACTTGTATCATAAAAAAAAATGCTGATAAAAATGGATGAGGAAACTATTTTACACGTCAATATTATGGATGAGGAAACTATTTTGTGATAATATATAAGAACTACGTAGTAAATCCTGAACAAAAAAAATGAATGTATCCAAAAGTAAAAAAGTGTGACAAATCATCCAATTGGCATTTATGGAGCTAACTAGAGTGGAAAAAACGTGCCGTGCCGTAACCTGACTAACACGCCGTGACTTTGGTCTCGTGCCGTGCCGTGCCGTGACCAAGTTAATTTTTTACGTGCCGTACCGTGACCAAAATGTCAAGGGGTGGTCACGGCACGCGAATGGTCACGGCACGTGAGTCACACCGTGCCTAAACGTGCCGTGACCATATGTGACTCGCGTGACCATTTAGTCATAATTTAGGTTAGTTTATTTAAGATTCACCATTAAATCAATATCTAATGGTCTTAATTACACGTGACTCGCGTGACTACGTGTCGTGATGTGCCGTGACTAAATCTTTCACGTGCCGTGTCGTACCGTGCCAAAGTTTCAAAAAATAGACATGAGACACGCGAGTCACGGCACGTAACTGACACGCGTGTCGTTCCGTGACGGAGCCGGCTCTGCCGTGGCATTTTTCCCACTCTAGAGCTAACCCTTCTCATATGGGTGTATATGGACTAATCACTTAATTGAGACTTTATCATTTTTAAGAAACAATCCGTTTGTTTGCTTTATCTATCCGAAATATAAAAGAGTGACGCTATGGTGCTATGCATAGCACCAATGACTAGTGTACTACGGCTCAATATGGTACTTTTTAAAATCCTAACGGTCGTTCCGAACCGTTCAACGTGATATCCATATGAATATGTACTTGCAAACTAAATTTTATATTTTTTTGAATTTGTTTACTATTTTTTTAGATAGGTAGAAAAATCAGTATTTTCTGAAAATTCTGGACCATCAAAATTCTACCTATCTAAAAAAATAGTAAAAAAATTCGAAAAAATATAAAATTTAGTTTGCAAGTACATATTCATATGGTTATCACATTGAACGGTTCGGATCGACCATTAGGATTTTAAAAAGTACCATATTGAGCCGTAGTACACTAGCCATCCATGCTATGCATAGCACCATAGCCTCACTCAATATAAAATGTGAAGTTGGAGATAACTGATTAAATTATCAAAATTATCTTGTAAATTGTCGTTAGTTTTGCAAAATTTAAGATAACAAATAATTATTAACATACTAGATATTAATTATATCAATTAAAAAAGTTGGCTACAGATTTGGATATAGATTTTCAAATAATAAACAAATTCATTGATTATTGCATGTTTTAATAGTTGAAAGGAATTATAATGTTTATGTAGGCCCGAAAACGAATTTAGTAATATTAGTTTGAATCCGCCTCAAATTCGCATCAAATTTGGATCCAGATAAACGGAGTGGATAATTTTTCAAATCCAAATTTAGAAAATAATTGAATACATAGCTTAGTATCCAAATTCAGATACGGATAAGTTTTACTATTTCCTCTTCACAGTGTCTCTAAAAAAAAAAAAAAAAAACCGGTCATTTTGTGGTCGGTTTCTGGGGGAGAGAAAACCAACCACAAAATGGTTGGTTTGGACATTTTTGAAAAAGAATAATTATTTCAGTACCCGCGCTACAGTACCTGCACTGTACCCGCGCTATAGTACTCGCATTTAGAGGAATAATGTACCATGCTCCCCACTAATTATATGGTCCCCACTAATTATTATTCTTAAAAGATATTATATGTTCCCCACTAATTATTATTCTAAAATTTCAGCAACACCCTTCTTCTATGATCCCCACTAATTATATGGCCCCCCTTTCACAGTCCATGCACTCGTCTTTGCGTCAACCTTCATAAATATAAATCGCGTGAACCTTCGTAGATATAAATACTTGGAATATAAAATATTAATACTTGAAAAATAAGATATTAATACTTTGGTGCATACTTGTTATGATCATCCCTTTTCCAGTCCCCCAATCGTCCCTGCGTCAACTTTCCTCTAATGAAGTAGTGGGGCCGCATCAACCTTACCCAATCATCCCCGCGTCAATCTTTCTCTAACAAAAATAGCTGACCACATAGGTATAAATACTTTAGTGCAGAGATATAAATACTTGCAGTATTTGATATTAATACTTTCAGACGTCATCTAGTGTCATATGTAAAAAATATTTGTAAGTATATGAATAAATACTTGTATGTCGAGGTGTAAATACTTGTGTGGCGATAAGCCTGAAAGTACGTCATTATGGATCTCATTTGAAAGAGAATTGCGTAGAAGGTGTTCGTGATTTTAGATTCACAAAATTTCTCACAGAGATCGTTAGAAATATGGACGACATTGAACGGAGAAAAAAAATCCACCTCTAAAAACGTGTATGGTCCCCCATGTAGATTGAGTGGTCCCCCCATAGGTATTTATGGTTAGGGTACGTTTGAGAGATTTGGTTGAGAGACAATTATTTACGTAAAAATTGTTCATCTCATAGGTATAAATACTTCCGTGCATATGTATAAATATTTTATTGCATATGTATTAATACTTTAGAAAAAGAAAAATTTGTGCTTGAGTTTTTATAGTCCCCAGATAGTTCTGGTAGTTATTATGCGGGTACAGTGCGGGTACTGTAGCGCGGATACTGTTATCAGCTTTCTTTGAAAAAACTCAGACATTATGAGTATATTTATTAATTTGTAATTAACTTTGAATATTAATAAAAATGTCGGGGCTATTCCGAGTCCAAGATAAAAAAAAAAGGAGAAAAATCTAAAGCACGCCAGGGATTTTTGGAACCATGAACCGAATGACTCAATACAAAGCGAGAAAATGCAAATCTGCAACCAATAAGAGAGCCCAGAAGCGGACAACTAAAACCGAAATAAAACTACAAAGTGCCACACAATTCCAACTTAGAATAATTATTTGAGTACCCTCGTTTCTGCATCCTCAAATTCCCTGCACTTTCATTTAGAGAAATTATTATGATTCTCACTAATTATTATTTAAAAAAATATTATACGGTCTCCACTAATTATTATTCTAAAATTTTTGCAACACACTTCCTCTATGATCTCCACCAATTATATGATCTCCACTAATTATATGGTTCCCATTTCTCAGTCCCGACACTCGTTACCGCGTCAACTTTCATAAATATAAATACTTGGAAGATAAGATATTAACACTTGAAAAATAAGATATTAATAATTTGATGTGTAACTTGTTATGCTTATTTCTTTTCCAGTCCTCCAATTGCAGGTCACACCTACAAGGTCCCTAGTTGAGATATCACCAAGTCTGTGATACCGATGATTATGTTGTTGGACAACATATATCGAATCTAGTAGTGCATAATTATGTGAGACATAATATAACATTCATTCAACACAATAAAGGTGATGAGAATTAATCGAATCAATTTAAACATAAAATGGAGTTGATCCTGCTATTTTGGTCAATTAGATTGTACCAAATGATAGATGATTAATATACAAGCGTGTGGATATGTGAAATTTGCGAATTGAACTTGTAGATCACAAGATATGGCCAAAAGAAGGAAGATTGACGAAAGTGAAACTTGGTCAACCGCGAGATTGACTAATGGATGAGAGTTATATTGACCTGGTCAACATAATGAAGAGATGAGAGCTTGCTTGGAAGACAAGTCTATGACTTGGTCTATTGGAGACCATGCGGACCACATTGGATTCCATTTGAATTAGATTTAAATGGACTCATGGTCCATACATCACACATGAGTAATGTTACTATTATGTCCCTTTAATTAATGGTCTCATCATTAATTGAAGGGATATGATCGTAATCTTTTGTGTCTATATAAACACATGTGATCCCTCATCCAAGCCATCCAATTCATTATAGCAAGATCTAGTTTCTCTCTCTTCAATTAGATCACAAGTTTAGATCTAATCTCTCTTCTCCTTCTTCTCATTCTCTTTCAAGTTAAAAGAGAAAAACTGCTAGAGTAACGGGTCACGCTACAGTACCCCCCATGAATAGTGTTTTTGGCCATGGTGTTTGATCTCTCCATCAATCCGCTGCTTCTACCCGCTGGCCACCATCGCTTCACTCGAATTCGATCGGCCTAAGGCCTGAACGGCTTGAAGCTGAGCCGCACCGTGATCGGATCAGATCCGATCCATGTGCCTCTATCCGATCCAAGCTAGATCGGATGAGAGGGCCGAGTCGCCACCGCCGCCGAGCCGCACCTAGGCCGAGTCGCCTACGCCGTGCGCCGCTCGGGTCCGCCGCCTCCAAACCCGAATGGTTCGGGTTGTGCTTCCACATCTAGAATGGATCTTATCTGATCTAGATCCGCCTAGTGTTGCCGCCACTTCACCATGGATGCTCCTCCTTCTCGCGTGGCCGAGCGCCTAGTGTTGCCGCCACTTCACCTTGCCTTGATCATCGCCGTTGCTCCTAGGAAGCCGACCAACCTTGTGTTGATTGAGCCTCTTCCTTAGGTGTGTGTTGATCGTGTTGAACGAGCTTGCGTTAGAGCGATTCAAAGTGGTTTGAAGTCATGAGACAAGCTCGAGGATTCGAAAGGGAAGAGGATCGTAGATCTAGCATTCGATCTCCTCTTCTTCTCGACTAAACCTTGGTGTGCGAAGTTTGAGGTTTTCTATTTTGAAAACTAGCGAGGCCACTGATCAAGGGTGACTATGGAGCTAGCAACCCGTCTCTCTTCAAATGTTGGAGAGATATGTGTTATAACACTTTTATAGATCGTGCTTGTGACACTATCCATAAACTGCGTGAGATTGATTGCATGTTATATCGTAAAATCGTCTCTAGCTGCTAAGAAAATTTAAATTGTATGTGCTAGCCTAGAGCATTTCCCAACATGCCTACCCAAGTTCATTTAGACCTCAGTCGTATCTCTAAATTGAAAATGTCTTCTATTGTATTGAATTGTTATTCTTTGAATATAAAATGTGATGAGATATTCTGACTACACATTAAAAATGAAAGTGACTTCATAGTCTACTTGGCAAGTGGGTCGATGATTCCATAGCTTCTCGAATGGTGAGATTCAGCTTTAAGGGAGGAAGGAAATTCAAGGGAAGGAGAGTTGGGAATCAACGGCTAACGGGAAAGCAAAGGATAGTATTTGCTATGCCAATGGTTGTAAGCTACTATTTCTGCAGTGCCAGCTAAGGAAGAAGGGAAAGAAAGTCAGTCCCGAAACTCAGAAGTAGATTTATTTATCGAAAATGTACAATCAATATGGTTTCTTAATAAAACTTGATTTTTTTATCTTTTACATAAGCTTTTTATCGAATTAATTATATTAATTTTGTCAATTTTTCAAGTAATTAGAAACTTAATTCAATATTTAATGAAAAATTGGTGTAATCATTTGGCACAAATTCAGTGCAATACATAGAAACAATAATATCTTTGAGTGAGGATATGGTACTATGCATAGAGCATATCGATCCGCGTTATGGACTTAATTTTTTGGTTTAAAAGTCCTAACGATCGATCCGAATCGTTCAACATGGTCTCCATATTAATATGTACTTGTAAACTAAATTTTACATTTCTAGAATTTTTTTTATAATTTCTTTAGATTGGTATAAAATCACTTTATTTGCAAATTTTGAACCATCCAAAAACAATTATTTTCTACCCATCTAAAAAAATAGTAAAAAATGTTTTACAAAATTTAAAATTTTAGTTTACAAGTCAATATTCATATGAAAACAATTTAATTGACAACTTTTTTTTTCTTTCAAAACAATCTATTATTTGCTTTATATATATCCAAAATTTATTATGTGATGTTGGATATAACTGATTAACATAACCTTAAAAATTATTAAATAAACAAAATATATCATGATAAAATGACTAAACGCATATTTACAAATCCATATCTTTGACTTACGAGTTAGGCATCCATAATTCAAACTCAATTTCAAATTTCCTACCTCTTAATAATGCATTTGGATTTTGGTTGTAATTTTTCTTTCCTATTTTGTAATAAAAACTCCCACCATTCACCATGCATAATACAAAATAAAATAAAAAATATGTCGAACAACTTTATAGTAAATAATGCACTCATTATTTCATATTTCAGTCCAACAACTAATGCGCCTTCGCTTCTTAAAAAAATTGAGAATAAATTATGGCTAACTCTTGTTCATATTACCTTTTGCAATCTTTTTTTGAAAACAAGATTACCTCAATGACCTACCCAAGTTCATTTGTTACCTTTTTCTAGTTAGTTCTAAATTGAAATCTTTAGAGTGATAGCAGTCATAGTGACAAAACGAATAGTTCGGGTTCGGTTTGGCGGGGTCAAAATTCGTGATTCGAGTATAATTCGGGAATGATTTTGTACAACAAGGAAGCAAAAAAAAAACCCAAAAAAAACCTAAATTTTTTTTTTTTTAAATTTCGCATTTTTAGTGCGAATAATTCGTAATTCGCATTTTTATTCGCAAATAAAACATATTATACGTTTTTTTGCGTTTTATTCGGAGTTCGGTTCGGTAACATAAAAAAAACGAATAATACACAAATAAAACGCGAGTCTTGTCACTATGGTAGTAGTTAGATTAGATAGCAGAATGAGTCATAGAAAAACAAGTGCAAATGTAATTGAGACCGGAAGATGCATTATCACGGTCTCAGTTAGATCAATTGCATCTACTGCCAGAGTTATCAATGGCTGTGTGGGAGCATCTACTATTAGCTTGCTGCTACTGTGTTTGAATTCTAAAAGACTTCTTGATCTTCAAAAGTTTAATGCTAAAAAAAGAGGGGCATCTACTACGAGCAATCCTGTATTTGAATTCTAAAAGGCTTTCTTATCTTCAGAAGTTTAATGCTAAAATGTATACATACAAAGGTTTTGGACCTTGTCTGATGCAAAAGGTGATTTGAACCAACAGGTGGTACAATTTCTGATTTGTGTTTGTGGTTGACCTCTTGTTTATTTACGGATTTTCTGGGTTTCTATAGTATGGTGATCAAATATTCTCAAGTTGATTATATAGAGAGTGAAAATCAGATTTGCTCTTCCCCGATTCCCCTTAATCCATTATTACATAAATTGAACATCCATCATGTCATTATTGCAACATTTCATAAATAAGTTCTCCATGGTACCTTTCGCACTAGGTAATTATTTCCATCTCTGAGGAACAGAAGTTACCTACTCTTTCCCACATCTTTGAGCCATCTAACTACTCGGCAATTTCCTGACTGACATAAACTCTTATGTCAAACGACTACACTCTGAACTCAAAATTCTCACTCACTCCAATACCCATCAGCTTCTTTCCCCTCACCTTCTTCTGCTGCATTTTCCATGCCTATGCTTCGAAACCGCTTCACATCCTCTACCGCTGCCTTCCTGAACATCGCTACATCTACGGCCCCTGACACCATGTGGTACCCCCTCTGCTTCAGCATCTCAGGAGGGTCTTTTGGCATTGCAAATCCACCCAAGTACACCGATCGGCCTTCCAGTTTTACATCTAATATTCTCCTTTCAGCTTCTTTTAACATTTCCTTAACCTTCTTGTGGCCTGGGTCCCACAAGTACCCCATGCTGGCACTCAAGTCTAGTGGTCCTGTTTGAATTGCGTCCACTCCATCCACAGCTGCAATGGCCTCAATTTCCTTTATGCCCGTAATGGTTTCCACCTGTTATGAAAGTGAGTTAAGTAACATAGTTGGTTTGTGGTACCAATTACATATAGTTCCTGAAACAATTTTAAACATTCTTTTTTTTTTTTGGAAGGGGGGAAAGGGGTGGTAATTAGGTCAACAGGCCAATTGAAGCAATTCAGAAGAAGATTAGCAATCTTCTATGTATTCTTGACATGAAAGTCAAAACTTTGGTAAACATGGTATATGCTGTCAAGTAGCTTATTATTTATTTTCCTTCTTATTCTATTTTATTATTTTTGAAAAAAGGAGAATAAAGGCCCCTGTTTACATATAAATTCAGAAAAAAAAAGTCTTACAATCATCATCCCTAAACTACTTAACAGACCCGATATAAACCCCATATAGACTCGAGGCCTCATTATTAACAATATTTTCTGATTTTGAAAGAGAGCTTCTCTGGCATCTCTTAACAGAGAGAAAAAAACCCAAGAAAACGAATTTTTTTTAGCAATGTCAGAATAAGTAGTCTGCCACAAGCATGTAGGTCTAATTGTTCAGCAACAAGGTTTAGAATCATGCTTATGTCAATTTGAAATTTATTTTCAAAAGAATAATTGGAATCAACAAAACTACACAAAGGGCACATGAAATCAGTATGATGGCCAATTTGATAACCAAATGTATTTAAAGCTGCTGACCCGTACAAAGTTATAGGTATTTTGTTCATGCCAACAATCGTTATACCTTTGTGACACTTGACCAAGACTGTTCTTACTTTTAATACTCTTTGGTGTAGAAATTAGTAATCCAAGAAGTTTCATAAAGACCTGGCACATGATAAGAAGTTCCTCCTCACACCGAGAGACATAGGCATCATCCAATCCGTATGCAGACGCTCTTACAATAGTATGAGCAGCCCCACGCACGCCACGTGGCGGGAATCGACAGTAGGACACTGCCATCTCGGCAGCACTCACGCTCTCAATAGAGGGAAACATGATTCCCTGAGGCCCGAGATCCAATGCCTTCTTGGCCCAAGCTGCAGATACCTCGGGCACACGAAGAATCACCGGCGTGTGAGTAGATGCGAGTACTCTTAGGCATTGCAAGGCTTCAGAGATGCCACCTGGCCCATGCTCCATGTCTATTACGACATAGTCATAGCCAGCTAGGCCGGCAATCTCGGCTAGTGTCGGGGAGAAGGAGAGGAGGAAGATGCCATAGAGGGTTTCACCTGAGGCTAGACGGGATTTGAGGGAGGGACAATGCGGGTTTAGGAGAGATATATCTAGATCTGAAGAGATGGCCTTGAGCTGGGGTTTGGAGCGGGGATGGAGGGGTTGGGAGGAGAGATGGAGCGGGGAATTGAAGGGTTGGGATTTGAGGCGGAGAAAAGAGCGAGGTGGTTGGGTTTGTGGACTGGGGGTGGAACTGGAGGAGGAGAGAAGGGAGAGGTGGGTGGTGGTACGGAGGGAGGCGGAGGAAGCGGCCGCCATGACTGGCGATCGGGAATTGGGTGGGGCTGAGAG
This sequence comes from Carex littledalei, assembly GCA_011114355.1. NCBI lineage: Eukaryota > Viridiplantae > Streptophyta > Magnoliopsida > Poales > Cyperaceae > Carex > Carex littledalei. Next base: position 7,861,733 of record CM022099.1, on the reverse strand, counting down.
TAGAGAGAGAGTCGAGAGCGAAAGCGAACCTAAATTAAATTTGATTTATCTATTGGATCGTGAAAGCAAAGTCGGCGAAAGGTTTTTCAGTCTTTCATACTCGTCACTCGCCCACATTATAAATACCTTAATTGAAAATGAGGTGTGACCTCAGCAATGAACAGTGCCACCCCATCTATTTGCCATCCGATCACCTATAGATGAACCAGATCAACTCAAGCACACATCATCTACCGTCATCTATACAACACTGCCCATCTCCATTGCTAACTCTCCGTCTCCCGTTATTTTTCCCAAAACCGTAAAAAATCTCGGCCGATATTTTGCCCAAATACAACACCGACTCACCTCGCGCCGCTCTATTTTTTTCACTCTTGGGGCAGCTATCATCTCCGTCGCCTCTGCAATTGCCACGCACCCGGTACCCGCAACGTGTTCCTCTCTCAACTCTCACCGTTTCCTCTTCTGCGGTTCTCGTAGGTATTTCCCGCTCTTGAGATTACCGGGTTGACACTTCTCTCATTCGCTGTTCTGAACGGCTGAGTTCGTCGCTGTGATTTACCCTTCCCTCGTCCTCTATATTCGATTCTTCCCGCTTGTACGGTGACATTCGTTTCAAGGTCAGCAATTTCTACCAATTGATTTGGACTTCTACATTGAGGCTATATGGTTCATGGCGTTTCCCTTTGCCGCGATTTCCCCTTCTCCGCACCGCATTCTCCTCTTATTTGGTGCAAGGTAACCTTAGGGTTTAGGGTATTTTATATTAATCTTAGTGTCTACAGTTTTGTCTAACTTGGATTCATGAAATTTTCCTTTTTCCTTTATCTTTTAATTTTTTAATCAATTTAAGTGAAATAAGTGTTTTACTTATTTTTTTGCACTAACATCAAGCCTACTGTTCCTTTTTACCTAAATTGACTTAGCATTTCACCGAGCTTTGTCAACGGCAGTGCAGTATGAATGAACCAGTCCTCTTTTTTACAGTGATTTTAAGTTCTACATCTGAGTAATAATACAATACATAGTACAACATGTATGTACCACTGATTTATTTCACTGTGCTATTTTTTGTACCAAATTATCACTTTAAAATCATGTATGGCGTATATTGGTGAGATTTTTTTGTGCTATTTTCTGTATGGTAGCATCAGAATGTCAGTTGAGAGTTTTGGTGCTTGGAAATTCTATAATTGTATCTGTATCCTTTGGCAGGTAGAATTGTTCCAGAGAGTGTTGCATACAGCTTTGGTACCGTATTTCTTTATCTTCTTAGTGGGAAGCATATTCCACCAAGTCACGTAAGTTTTCTCCCAATTACCCTCATGCATTGTACTATAGGTGTATATTTTCAATTATCCTTGATGGGAGCAGTAATGGGTTTTTGCTTGATTACAAAAGGTAACATAGATCAATATAAAAGGCCGGTTGAGTTATAACTAGCTATAAACTGGTAAATTAATTCTATGCTGAATTTCCACGAGAAATTAACCTATTTTCATACAAAATTTTCACTGTTTTTGAGTCATTTAATTTTATCATCAGGCAAGTGCAATCAAGCACAATCTTGAATCGTTGCCGATGTATGCATTTCCTGTGGCAGCGATATTAATGGGTGCACTAAGCGGTTTGTTTGGAATAGGAGGAGGTCTACTTTTGAACCCGATTTTTCTTCACATCGGTCTACCTCCACAGGTGCATTAACTTATTTCTTCTCATGTTTGTTTAGTACCAAATTATAACATGTACGTACCACTGATTTATTGCACAGTGAAATAAATCAGTGGTACGTACATAGTACATGTTGAACAAAAAAATCTCACCATACAGAAATAGCACAAAAAATATCGCAGTGCCACTGATTTAATTGGAATTCACATGTACGTACCACTGGGTACAGAATTACAGAATTACATATTTTGAAGTGATTCTGAACTTCAGATGTACGTACCACTGGGTACAGAATTACATATCAGTATACATCTGAAACTTTGATTGTACCAGTCATATTTTAAAGTGATTAAACTAAAATTGTACGTACCACTGGGTACACAGAATTACATATAAGTACATACATCTGAAACTTTGATTGTACCAGTCATATTTTGAAGTGATTCTTTAACTAAAATTATACGTACCACTGGGTAATCAGTAGTATAAGGATATGGGGTAGCTTTTGGAACTCTAGCCTTCTCTTCCTCTTCTTGCTTGCGTGCCAACTGGGTCTGTAATAACATCTCCTTTTGGAGCCCTCTCTCCTAAAATATATTACATTAGACCTCATTTACATGTATTCATAAAACTAAACAACCTACATTGCAAATTTGCAATTTATTTTCCTAATATACCTCAGTGTGAAGATTGAATGGGTTCGGCATGGTAAGCCCAGGTACAAAATTAATTAGCTTCTGACTGTGGAATGAAGACTCAGAGTGTAGAGAAAGCTGGATGGTAAAAAACAAAAGAGGTAAAAAAAATACTATTTGTTGTAATATAATTATTAAATAATAATAATGTTAATGTTAATGTATTTTTTTAATACATAAAATAAATCAAATGAAGAAATGGGGTTGTATGGAACAATTTTATATTCTTTTTTTCATCTCTTCTAAAAAATTCCCTTTTCTTCCGACTAAATTTGAGTCGGTAGAAGTTATGGCACTGTTACATCTGTAGTTGGTTTCTCTGGGGTCTGTATCGTTCAAAACTGATATAGACCCTACTGAAATGTTCAAAGTATAATTGCAAGTCTGATTGGGATGCTTTATTATATATATCTAAAAGTGATTCATTAGATGTACCAGTCAGATGCAAAATGTCTCACAAATATCTTACTGTGGAATTATTCCGAGAGGAGAAGGATACCACTGTTGGGTTATGACTGTTCAAACCCTTTGATTAGGTTAAGTATGTCTGTTGGGTTATGACTGTTCAAACCCTTTGATTACTTTGATTATGTTAAGTATGCGGAAAGATTGTAAAACAAAAATTTTACTTTTAACTTAACCCTAGGATTAAAAGAGTTACATCGGAAAGCCAAACGAAAGTTCCTTTTCCAGTCTTTCCCTTGACATAATCTTTTAATCCTACTTAGGATCTACTCCTCGATTGATTTCTAAAATAATATTTTAAATAAATATAAATAACATTTATACCTTGTATCCAAATTCCAATTGGATTGAAGTCACGTCTCGTAGCACCAGACGTCTGATGCCTCTATCGGTTGTCCACCAGGAACAATCAGAGAGTCGGTATTTCTTTTGCCAGAAATACTATAACCGCGTTATTTGCAAAAACACCGTAATCTCGAGAACATTATTCACCGCAAACACTATTTGGGAGAGAAAAACTTGATTCGATTCGATCCGATCTGATTCGGTTCAAATGGAATTCTATCTTTTTTCTCTACCCCTTCACCCCTATTTATAGCATTTGGATATGTGGTAAATGACCAAAATGCCCTCCAAGCAATTTGGTTTTTACCTATTGCCATTGGATAGGTCGGTTCAAAATAATGAGATATCAAATTGAATTTGTGCTCAAGCAAATGAGATCTCCAAATTGGATTTGTGCTCTTACGCCAAATTCAATCTAATTTGATTTGGGCTTTGACTTTTAATCAAATGAATTTGGCATTTGACTATTTGATGCATACATATTTCGGCCAATAAATAGTGATGGGCTTTAAGCTTAAATATATTAATTCACAATTAATATATTAATCCATTAGTTAATTATATAATTGTTCTGAACAATTATATTTCTTGCGGTCGTTGTTTCGGTAAATTTATACAACGTGTCGAACACGCTTATAAATTTAATGTGTTTAAGCTTGTCATCTCTATGACATTTATTTATTAATTATAACATTTATAATTAATCAAATAAATTAATTCTCTGATTACTTTTCTATTGGTGTGACCCGATAGGATCTGTGTTATGTTGGTAAATAGAATTAAAACTGTTTTAACTTCTATAATCATGAGAGGCATCTGGCAAAACGCATCATGACTATCCAATTACACAGATGATGCTGTACTGTACAATATCACGATCCAGTAAACTATTTTACTTGTGTTAATTCTTTTGTCTCATAGCTGTCAGATTAATTTCAAAGTAGATTTGTGTCATCCTTGCAAATTAATCTTTTCTTGATCTTTGAACAGATTATCAAATATGATTAACTCTTGTTAATCATACCGCATGCAGATAATCTTATTCTATCAAGGGGCCCAGTGACACTATAACCCGTATAATAAATACGAGGAACAATAGTATTTTTGGTAGACCATCACTTCCTCAGCATAAGTTATGTATACCGAAGAGCTACCGTTATAGTTACTTTTTACGGATAGCGTTAGGTAACAGTCACAGATACATTTCTTATGTAGGAACGATAAATACCTCATACTTTAGAATTTAACACTGAATGAAAGCATTAATGACACGAACACAATTTCGTATAATGTTTCATTCGGGGTCTGTCAAATACCATGTTCCTGGAACATGTATCTATGTGATTAACAGGAACATTAATTAATCACATAGATACATGTTCCAGGAACATGGTATTTGACAGACCCCGAATGAAACATTATACGGAATTGTGTTCGTGTCATTAATGCTTTCATTCAGTGTTAAATTCTAAAGTATGAGGTATTTATCGTTCCTACATAAGAAATGTATCTGTGACTGTTACCTAACGCTATCCGTAAAAAGTAACTATAACGGTAGCTCTTCGGTATACATAACTTATGCTGAGGAAGTGATGGTCTACCAAAAATACTATTGTTCCTCGTATTTATTATACGGGTTATAGTGTCACTGGGCCCCTTGATAGAATAAGATTATCTGCATGCGGTATGATTAACAAGAGTTAATCATATTTGATAATCTGTTCAAAGATCAAGAAAAGATTAATTTGCAAGGATGACACAAATCTACTTTGAAATTAATCTGACAGCTATGAGACAAAAGAATTAACACAAGTAAAATAGTTTACTGGATCGTAATATTGTACAGTACAGCATCATCTGTGTAATTGGATGGTCATGATGCGTTTTGCCAGATGCCTCTCATGATTATAGAAGTTAAAACAGTTTTAATTCTATTTACCAACATAACACAGATCCTATCGGGTCACACCAATAGGAAAGTAATCAGAGAATTAATTTATTTGATTAATTATAAATGTTATAATTAATAAATAAATGTCATAGAGATGACAAGCTTAAACACATTAAATTTATAAGCGTATTCGACACGTTGTATAAATTTACCGAAACAACGACCGCAAGAAATATAATTGTTCAGAACAATTATATAATTAACTAATGGATTAATATATTAATTGTGAATTGATATATTTAAGTTTAAAGCCCATCACTATTTATTGGCCGAAATATGTATGCATCAAATGCCAAATTCATTTGATTAAAAGTCAAAGCCCAAATCAAATTAGATTGAATTTGGCGTAAGAGCACAAATCCAATTTGGAGATCTCATTTGCTTGAGCACAAATTCAATTTGATATCTCATTATTTTGAACCGACCTATCCAATGGCAATAGGTAAAAACCAAATTGCATAGAGGGCATTTTGGTCATTTACCACATATCCAAATGCTATAAATAGGGGTGAAGGGGTAGAGAAAAGATATAGAATTCCATTTGAACCGAATCAGATCGGATCGAATCGAATCAAGTTTTTCTCTCCCAAATAGTGTTTGCGGTGAATAGTGTTCTCGAGATTACGGTGTTTTTGCGAATAACGCGGTTATAGTATTTCTGGCAAAAGAAATAACCGCTCTCTGGTTATTCCTGGTGGACAACCGATAGAGGCATCAGACGTCTGGTGCTACGAGACGTGACTACAATCCAATTGGAATTTGGATACAAGGTATAAATGTTATTTATATTTATTTAAATGTTAAATAAATATTATTTTAGAAATCAATCGGGGAGTAGATCCTAAGTAGGATTAAAAGATTATGTCAGGGGAAAGACTGGAAAAGGAACTTTCGTTTGACTTTCCGACGTAACTCTTTTAATCCTAGGATTAAGTTAAAAGTAAAATTTTTGTTTTACAATCTTTCCGCATACTTAACCTAATCAAAGGGTTTGAACAGTCATAACCCAACAGACATACTTAACCTAATCAAAGGGTTTGAACAGTCATAACCCAACAGTGGTATCAGAGCACAGTCTATCCTGCTGATTGATTTTCTAAAATAATTATACCTTATGCATGGTGGATGCATACATATTTTATCAGTTTGAATTCTTAGATTTGCAGCTTAAAACCTGAACCGAATAAAATGTAATTTTCTTGGTTCGGTTTTCCGACCGAGAAAGATAAAAGTGACTTTATGCTTTCTTTACGTTTTCTGTACATTTAGTTTTCAATACGTTAAGTTCATCTAAGAATGTGATGAAGCAATAAAGTACCTTAGTAAGAGCTGTCGATCTCCCTTGTGAAGAGATGGTTCTGTCTAGGAAAGAAAGTACTTAAGCAGTCCTTGTGACTCTCTATCTTTCCTGGGAGCCCCTTTACTTGCCTGATGACTGGCCGAAAAGGGACTTTGTCACATTACCAAATTGCTTAACGTATTCTAAACTGATTAACTGTTTTTGTTTATATGGTTTACAACACGAAAACAGTACACAATCAACTGCTGCAAAAGAAAGAATTAGTAACTGGTAGATATATACGTGAATTGTTCACCTAATCTATATAAGTATATTAGATTTACTGCTTTGATATGAAATGCATAAATTAGATTTATCGCTTTCAAGGAATTGTGAAAGAATGTGATGTCAAAGAAAGGCTGGAGGTGGACACCCTCGGTTGGTCTTTCTGGCAGAAAACTTTCACGTGTCCGTAAGACGGTCTATAATCAGTTTCAAGAACTGACTGCTTACCAAGCTAAGCAAATGAAAAAGGTTTTTAAAAGAAAGATATGAATGGGATTACATTCGGTATGCTTTCTCTCTGACTTCCTTCCCACGACTGCTTACTGAAGCATATGGAAGAGGTCTTTGAGGAAGATAGGAATGGGATCACATTCGGTATTTTTCCTAACAAAACGACTTTCACATGTCCGTAATGCTGACCAAGGTCAACATTACGAACTGATAATAATATACGTAACTAGGTCACGTATATAAGTAAATTAGATTTACTACTTTCATATAAAACGAGTAAATTAGATTTAACGCATTGTCATAGCCGCATAACTATTCCTATATTATAGGATAGTTGCTATGGTCAGCATAGAACTGACAGCTTATTGGTTTAAGCATAATCATAAACCCATAATTAAGTAAACTGCCCTTTCTACTCTATCCTCCTCACATCATTGTTCATTGGTTGATGTTAACCCTACTCAGTAGGCATCGCCTTTTACCTTTGGTGGTCGAGGGTTATGTGAGACATAACAAAACAAAATAGAGTGAGGTTACTTACCGATGATTTCTAAAAAAGTTTTAGGCTCGGGGCAAAGTTTCGGTTAAACATACGATGTTTAACGAAACCAAGAGTCATATAGAGATATGATTAGCAAAGAGTTGTTTACCTAAGATAACTATGACCATGATATGCATACACTGCCTTGGTTTTTAGTGAAAATAGGGATCTTGGATCCTACTACAAAACGGGTATAGAACAAATTTGTAGTGGGAGTTTTATTATTATTATAATAATAAAACATTACATGAACAAAGCTAAAAATCTTTACATTTAACGTTGTAGAAACATGTCTAAAGAAACGCCTTTCTCACTCCGCTCCTTACTTGAGAAGGAGAAGTTGAAAGCAGACGGATCCAATTTCACGAATTGGTTCCGTACCCTCACTACTGTACTACGACGAGAGAAGAAAGAATATGTCCTAAACTCACCGATCCCTGCTGAGCCTAAACCAGGCGGCACTGCAGATGAGCTCACCAAGTACATCAAACACAAGGAAGACGAACCTGATGTACAAGGTCTCTTGGTAGGTATCATGGGTCCTGAATTGCAGAGACGATTCATGGACACCAAAACCTACGACATGTGCTCACAGCTCAAGAACATGTTTCAAGAGCAAGCACGTGTCGAGAGATACAAGGTGACCAAGTCACTGCTGAGTCATAAGATGACTGAGAGCGGCTCTATCGGCCCTCACATGCTTTGTTTGACAAGCGATGTTGAGCAGCTGGAGAAGCTGAATTGTCCATTGAGCAAAGAGCTTGCTACGGACATAATCCTGAACTCTCTTCCTCACAGCTTTGTGGGGTTCATCATGAACTACCACATGCATGGGATGGACAAGAGCTTGCAGGAGCTCCAGGGGATGTTAAGAATCGCTGATGGGGATATGAGGAAGAGCTCTTCTGTCCTCATGATCCGAGAGGGTGGGAGGAGTATTAAAAAGGCGAAAAAGAAAGTGGCTCCCAAGTATAAAGGCAAAGGGAAGCAGGTTCCTAAACAGAACACTCCCAAGGTAAAAGTTTCTGCTACATCTGACTGTTATTATTGTAATAACAAAGGTCACTGGAAGAAAAACTGCCCGAAATATCTGGCAGATTTGAAAGCTGGAAAAGTATCCAAAGCTTCAACCTCAGGTATTTTTGTTGTTGAAATTAATGTTGCAACCTCTATTAATGATTGGGTATTAGATACCGGATCATGTACTCATATTTGTTCGAATATGCAGGCACTAAAGAATAGAAGGAAGCTATGTAACAAGGAAATACAACTCCAAGTTGGAAACGGAGCACACGTTGCAGCCGTTACAGTTGGAAGCATAGAATTGTATTTACCTAGTGGGCTTTTGTTGGAATTATATAATGTATATTATGTTCCTAGCATTTCCAAGAATATCATTTCAATCTCATGTTTAGAGATGAATGGATTCTCTTTTGTTATAAAGAACAACAGGTGTTCTATATATAAAGATGAGTTATATTATGGATCTTCTTTTATGATGAATGGTCTTTATATACTGGAAATGGAAAACCCCGTGTTTAACATCAATAACAAACGACTCAAAACATCACATGATAGTACGACTTACATGTGGCATTGTCGCCTTGGTAATATAAACGAGAAACGCATCAAGAAGTTACAAGAAATTGGGCTTCTTGGTAAATTTGATCTTGAATCAATTAACACGTGCGACAAGCTTAAACACATTAAATTAATAAATAAATGTCATAGAGATGACAAGCTTAAACACATTAAATTTATAAGCGTGTTCGACACGTTGTATAAATTTACCGAAACAACGACCGCAAGAAATATAATTGTTCAGAACAATTATATAATTAACTAATGGATTAATATATTAATTGTGAATTAATATATTTAAGCTTAAAGCCCATCACTATTTATTGGCCGAAATATGTATGCATCAAATAGTCAAATGCCAAATTCATTTGATTAAAAGTCAAAGCCCAAATCAAATTAGATTGAATTTGGCGTAAGAGCACAAATCCAATTTGGAGATCTCATTTGCTTGAGCACAAATTCAATTTGATATCTCATTATTTTGAACCGACCTATCCAATGGCAATAGGTAAATTGATTCAAGCTTGTCGCACGTGTTTATAAATAAATGTCATATTTACCTATTGCCATTGGATAGGTCGGTTCAAAATAATGAGATATCAAATTGAATTTGTGCTCAAGCAAATGAGATCTCCAAATTGGATTTGTGCTCTTACGCCAAATTCAATCTAATTTGATTTGGGCTTTGACTTTTAATCAAATGAATTTGGCATTTGACTATTTGATGCATACATATTTCGGCCAATAAATAGTGATGGGCTTTAAGCTTAAATATATTAATTCACAATTAATATATTAACCCATTAGTTAATTATATAATTGTTCTGAACAATTATATTTCTTGCGGTCGTTGTTTCGGTAAATTTATACAACGTGTCGAACACGCTTATAAATTTAATGTGTTTAAGCTTTTCATCTCTATGACATTTATTTATTAATTATAACATTTATAATTAATCAAATAAATTAATTCTCTGATTACTTTCCTATTGGTGTGACCCGATAGGATCTGTGTTATGTTGGTAAATATAATTAAAACTGTTTTAACTTCTATAATCATGAGAGGCATCTGGCAAAACGCATCATGACCATCCAATTACACATATGATGCTGTACTGTACAATATCATGATCCAGTAAACTATTTACTCGTGTTAATTCTTTTGTCTCATAGCTGTCAGATTAATTTCAAAGTAGATTTGTGTCATCCTTGCAAATTAATCTTTTCTTGATCTTTGAACAGATTATCAAATATGATTAACTCTTGTTAATCATACCGCATGCAGATAATCTTATTCTATCAAGGGGCCCAGTGACACTATAACTCGTATAATAAATACGAGGAACAATAGTACTTTTGGTAGACCATCACTTTCTCAGCATAAGTTATGTATACCGAAGAGCTATCGTTATAGCTACTTTTTACGGATAGCGTTAGGTAACAGTCACAGATACATTTCTTATGTAGGAACGATAAATACCTCATACTTTAGAATTTAACACTGAATGAAAGCATTAATGACAAGAACACAATTCCGTATAATGTTTCATTCGGGGTCTGTCAAATACCATGTTCCTGGAACATGTATCTATGTGATTAAAATGATAACTCTGTGTCTATGGTCTGTAAAACTTGACCATCTTTTAATCCACATACCAACCTTGTAGCGGTAATTAATGTTCCTGCTAATTACCTCGGTCAGTGACTTTTTAAGAGTATATATCATCTGTATTATGAAGTTTCATAATTCCAGTCATTAACTCGAAATGATTCATAAATTCAATAATACTCAAGGAAACAAAATGACATTTTATTAATCATTCAATTCATGAACAAAGCTTTATATAATTAAATTATCGTATTATTGACTTCTAGATTATTACAAACTAACAATCTCCCACTTAAGCTAGAAGACAATCATCGTAGGCTCTGCTCTGTACAAAACTCTAGAAAATCTCACAGCCAATCTCCTATGTGTCTCAGACCCATAGAAGCTGTATGCATCTGGTGCATGGCTTGAGGAAGAGGTTTTGTTAGTGGATCAGCTGTGTTGCTGATTGTGTCAACCTTGCAAATCTTTACATCACCTCTATTTACAATTTCTCGTATTAGGTGATAACGGCGTAGGACATGCTTGGATTTCGAGTGCGATCTCGGTTCCTTGGCCTGAGCTATAGCTCCATTGTTGTCACAATAGAGGTCCACAGGACTTTGAACACTGGGAACCACTCCTAGTTCGCTAAGGAACTTTTTAATCCAGAAACCCTCTTTCGCTGCCTCGGATGCAGCTATGTACTCAGCTTCGGTGGTTGAGTCTGCTAATTACCGGTAATTAATCCAGAAACATGGTATTTGACACAGACTTTTTAATCACATAGAGGTGTTACTGATTTAATTAATGAATTCAAAGATCAAGAGTTGTCAACTCGGATGCAGCTATGTACTCAGCTCACAAGGATACGTCTTCCTCTGGTCCACATACATTCAGTTGTTTTATACACTGTGACGGAAAATTCATTAAATTTGTATGGAATCAACTCCCTTGGTGACAAAGGGTATGCCTGAATTTTCTGAATTTTCAGGAGAACATGTAAAAGTTCCCTATTGTTTATTATGTTGGCCACTGAATTCACTATACGAATTTAAATTCATGATTTTGTCTTCAGCAATCTCGACTAATCAAGGGACCAAGTGTCTTTCACCATAACTTTCCATGTACAATAGGCTATAGACTGATATATTACACACACGAAAAATCCATTTTTATAACATTAATTTCTGATGGATTAACCATACTTCACTATTCACAGGTTCAAATGTTGCTATGGTGGTTGTAGATACATTCTCGAGGCCGGGTAAGGGCTCAAAAACGAGCTCCGATGAATCTAGCCAAGGTACTGGCTGGTTTAGCATGTTCTCAGTTGCAGCATACAAGCCATACTTTGATGTTGACATGACAAATGTGCTGGAGAGAACTTCACTCTTTCAGGAGAAGCTTCAATGAGAAAACCACCAACTATCCTGACTTGTCAGTTTCTTTTCCTATAATTAGTATCTTTTGTTGCCTACCTAGAGTGAGGCTATGGTACTATGGATAGCGCAGATTGGTCCGTACTATGGATCAATATTTTTATTTCCAAAGTCCTAACAGTCAATCTGTACCGCCCACCGTATGTAGATGTACTTGCAAACTAAATTTTATATTTTTTTAAGACTTTTTTTTATTTTTTGTTATATAGGTAGAATATCACTTGATATAAAAATTCTAGACCATTCAAAAGTAGTGACTCGGTATAAAAAGTTACTCCACGAATTAATCATATATTACATTCTGCCCCGTCTTGCATGGCTTTGGTGTTTTGCTCTGTACTGAATGGAACACATATAATTATAAATGAATATATATTTTTTGGGAAGTGCATTGATTAAGTTAACATAAAAAGTGACTGTTATATATGCGTATAAATTTTATTGAATATTATTTTTTGTGACAACAATTAAATTTAGAAACAGTCAACCAAAGATAAACAGAAAGTGCCACCTATATAATTACATAAACCAACAAACAACAACGAAAACCGTTGCAGCTCCCAAAAAAACAATTGCGGCGGAGCCGCAACAAGGTAACTAGTTTTTATTAATATCCAAAGTTAATTACAATGGCCGGTTTCCCCTCTCTCTCTTTTGTTTTTCTTTTAAGACATAATGAAGAACAAGATAATAAAATGATAAAATCTAACACTAAAAATTTAAATTTTTTATTAGATTACTTCTTTTGATTTATAATTAACATATTTATACTAAAATATACTAAATTATTTGAGATTATGTTGAATTACACTATATTAATTTATATTACATTAAATTACGCTAAATTATATTAAATTACGCTAAAATACGGCAAATTCCGATAAATTACTGTGTGTTTTCATAGTGATGTATAATTAGAAACTATTTTTTGTTTTTCTTTTATCTTCATAGTGATTTATAATCAGAAACTAATTTTTTTTTAAGAGACACTGTGAAGAGCAATATAATGAAATCTAACACTGAAAAATTGAATTTTTTGTTTAAATTTTTTGTTAGATTACTTCTTTTGATGTATAATTAGCATATTTATACTAAAATATGCTAAATTACACTATATTACGTTAAATTACGCTAAAATACGGTAAATTACGCTAAATTACATATGAATATGGACGATATCTTCACTGAAAAGGCGAAAAACGATGACGAAACTTCAAACGGCCATAAAACGGCGCTCGAGTGTCCGATTTTAGCAAATGACCACTTTTCGGAAAGCTTGCGAAAATACGCATGCATCCATGCTAGCAATGCCATATTTTAAAATTCAGAATTGCCAAAAACAAAGAAAAGAGCCTCAAAACTTGAGTTGAAGTTTCCGATTAAGATTTTCATTTCTATTAGTCAATCTAAGTAGCTCAGTAAATTAGTTACATAATGAACTTGTAGAATACCAATTTTTACTATTTTCAGAATTTATAATTCATGAAAGATGGCACAAAATCGGTCGACTTTAGCGTAATCTACCGCATTTTTATCAATTAGCGAAGTTATTGTAATTTAGCGTAATTTAACGTAATTTAGTGTAAGTCAACATAATTTATTGTAATATAGTGTAATTCAACATAATTTCAAGTAGTCTAGTGTATTTTAGTATAAATATAATAATTATAAATCAAAAGAAGTAATCTAACAAATAATTTAAACAAAAAATTTGAATTTTTAATAAAAATGTCGGCGTCACTCGTCAGTCTGGATTACGAATAATAATAAATTGGAAAATTAATTTTGTACAGATATGAGATTTTCGTCCCAAAATTTCTTATTTTATTAAAACTGGCACATTATTTCTGTTAATGTCTCTCCTCCTCTGTCTTCTCTTCAATGTTTTATGTTTTTCTTTCGATTTTTAACTGACATTTCACTTTACAGTGACAGTTTCAGATAGCTCTTGTGTGGCGTGTAGTTTTCTGCCATGAAATGCTTTATATAGACTTGTTGCACAATTGAAAAAGAGAAACGCTGTACGAAGTCACGAGAAAAACACGTAGGAGCACATGACCTAGTTAGAATGGGAAAAGCGGGTGCCCGATGGACCTTTTTGTCGTCCATTCTCTTCAAAAAGCAGATTCGCACGAACATTGAAGTGATGATCAGATCTTAAAGAGAATTGGACGACTGAGAAGCCCATCAGACTAAAAAATAAGTCCGATGAACATCGAAGAAAAAGTTAGAAGATATGCATTCGTATAGAATATTTTTTTTTTCCACTGAAGTGTTGAATTTTATTTTCTTCTAATCAATTATCAACATAGTTTTATTTAAATAATTATGTATAATTTATGTCTATGTTTTTAGATTCAAATTGAATTATTAAATATAATAAAAGTAGTTAGGGCCGGGTGAGACAAAATTAGGATGGAACATATTTTTTACAATTATCTTTAACTATAAACATATATTTTAATTATTTTTGAAAGAGGAAGGATCCAATTACATTATTTTATAGTGACACATATTGACACCATATGCCCATATGTTATTTTTATGAAATTCAAACAGTCGATCCGAACCATTTAACATAATCTCCATATTAAAATGTGCTTAGAGACCAAATTTTACATTTTTTTGGAATATTTTTAGTATTTATTAAGATGTGCACAAAATTGCTCTTTTGAGACAATTCTGGACTATTGAAAAATAACGATTTTAAAAAATTCTAAATATATACTAAAAAAGTTCCAAAAAATGTATAATTTGGTTTCTAAGCACATTTTAATATGGATACCATATTGAACGATTCGGATCAATTGTTTGGACTTTGAAGCCGTCAAAATGACTTATACAAATATGGTGTCAATAGGGGTGTTCAAACGGTCGGTTCGGTTGAAACCAAACTAAAATAACCAAACCAAACTTTTCTTCGGTTTTCAAAAATAGAACTGAGCCGAACAAATTAAATTTATAAACCGATTAAGAACCGAACCGAACAAACCGAAGTAAATTTCGGTTTGTTCGTTTCAAACCGAAGTAAACCTATTGGTGTCATTATTAATGGAAATTACACATGTTCATACACAAGTTGTTCAATTTCATACAAAATATATAGATGTTCTAAAATATTTAAACTAAAATGAAAGAAAGGAAGCATTGATTGAACCAAACAAAATATAAATCATACTTGAACCAATATAATTCGGTCGGTTCAGTTTAGTCGGTTTTGAAAATTGTAAACCGAACCGATCCATTTAAACCAAAAAAAAACCGAACCATTTAAACCGAAATTTTTCAGTTCGGTTGATAACCGAACAAACCGAACTATTTGAACACCCCTAGGTGTCAAGATGTGTCACTATTTTTAATAGTGTAATTGAATATTTATATCAGTCTATTTTTTAAAACTTTTTGGGTCAAAGGTAGCAACTGTCATGTCTGATTTCATGATTCCGTCTCTAAAATAAGAAACGATCACAAGGTAATTTGTCAAGTTAAAAAAATGTAAGCTATTAAGAATTGAACGAGACCTTAATTCCACTCTTGATGACAAGAATTGGACAATATTTAAGACGAACGACTTAGACCTCAGACTTGAATAGATCCCATCCGACCTCTTAGTCTCTTACTATCCCTAGTTTTCCCACACCAAGACGAGAGAACTCGGTCTCATCCCACCATCAAAATTTGTACACTCCATCCCTCTTTGGGAATTTGGATCCAGTGAAGTAACTCAATTTTTGGGTTTTCGATCGAGATTGTCCGATTCGAATCCGGAAAAATTCATTCCCGAAGTGAGCGCACACATCCCGACGGCAAATTCAAATCCCGAGACGATCTCAAGCGACGAATTCGAATCGGACAGTCTCGATCCAAAAACCCAAAGATTGGGTTACTTTGGGGGATCCGGACCCCCTTTCTTTGGCATATATTTAGAAGGCCCTCATTGTTTGGGTTGACATGGACAAAACACGGGCTGCCCAGAATTCAGCCATAGAATGGAGTGAATTCATATCACCGACGGTACCGTAATAGAGAATCTTTTACAATTACTTGATCTGGACTGTTCTTTTTAACTTGGCACGAATCTCAAAGCCCAATAATACTGCCCCCAGTCAGCCCGAATCTCAAACCGGCTGAGAGTTAATCTCAAACCGTAAATAGTTAATTGTAAAAGGGAATCTTTTACGGTACCGTCGAGGATATGGATTCAGAATGGAGTTGCGTAGGCATTACTCATTACTCAAAAGTCTCCAAGTGCAAGTGTGCGACTCACAGTGAAATTCCTGAGCAGGAGCAGGAGATATTTAAGTGGGTGTTAGAATGGTGGGGTCAAGGATTGGAAGAAATCCAGTGAAAGCGGGGCAGCTCTAAATCTCCTCCACCAGTTTACAAATCTCCCGATCCAAAACAATTCTTCCAGTAATCCATTTCCATTCCCACCAAGGCACCAACTGAAGTGAGAATTTCCCACCTCTTCGCTTAATTCTTCATTCACCCGTTCACCGTTTCTCCTTTGTCAACTAACAATGCTCGCTGCTTCTTCAATAGTAAATCCAAACCTTCCATGCTCATCAAGAGCTAGTTCTTCAGACTTCGTTTCTATCTCTTTCAGGCCTTTGTCAGGGGCCAAATTTCGCAGTTCAGCCGTGCGGAAGCGTTTGCTTACAGTAAGAAGTGCTGCTACCAAACCAGCCAAGAGTCCTGGTCTGTGGTCAGAATTAATTATATTATACATATTAATGTGTGATTAATTTATCCGCCATGAATTAGTTATCTTAGTTATTTTAATTTTTCTGTGTACTGAATGGGTTTTCATCTTGTACCAGCTGAAGAGGAATGGAAGATCAAGCGGCAACTTTTGTCTGAGAAGAGAGTAATATCTCTTACCCTTTTTTTTTGTCTGGTTGCTTTGCTAATTTTGACTATAATAAATTAAATCAAAATAATACCAATAGAACAAGTTATCTTTACTTTACTTCAGGTACGGAGTGTTGATGTGAAGGAAGCTTTCCGGCTTCAGAATGAAAATAACTTTGTCATTCTAGATGTCCGGCCTGTAGCAGAGTTCAAAGAGGTATGCTATACACCTGATCTTTTTACCAGTTTCATTTTGTTCCTCTTTAATTTGGAGATTTTCTTTAGAGTTTAGATACATGATAATGCAACCGCAATGATTAGTAATTTCTGTAGTATAATAGATTTTCAAGTTGTGATAATTGAAATAAGCCTCATCTCTTAACCTTCTGAAATTAAGGTCAGAAGCTGTTTGCATATCAATTAATTTGGACGAACTTAAAGAAAAAAAATATGTGGCTAGAATTGCTTGGAAAGCCTATCATTATGTATTATTATTATTATTATTTTTATTAAAGGGTCATGGTACACCTCAGCATCTTTTAGATGTTATTCTTGAGAATTGAACCTGTGTCTCTCCGTAGAGAGACGAGAGCTCGTGCCACTGCCTATCATTATGTTTAAAACAAAAGAACACTTTCAATTTTGCCAATACACAGGCGCATCCACCAGGTGCTATCAATGTACAAATTTACCGTCTTATCAAAGAATGGACAGCTTGGGATATTGCGAGGCGTGCAGCTTTTGCTTTCTTCGGAATTTTCTCTGGAACTGAAGAGAACCCTGAGTTCATGCAAGGTATGCTCCAAAGGACTATTTCTTTATGCTTTTCTTATAAATCTCTTTCTAATAAGACACTAAGAAATGCCTATTTTCAAAATAGATGTTGAATCAAAACTTAGTAAAGATGCGAAGATTATTGTTGCATGCTCTACCGGAGGGACAATGAAACCTTCCATGAATTTGCCGGAGGGTATACAGTCAAGGTACGTACTGGATAATGTTTATGTTATTTGGATTAATTCTTCTTCTCTCATATGTTATCTTAATTATAATTTACCATGCTGGAGGTGGTACATAACCGTCCGCTCAACAGCCAGTAGTTTCTTGGCAGAACCATTCAAATTGGGTTGGCTATGCCCAAATTGAACTTCTTTTCTATTTTTTTTTAATCTCTTCCTTTTTTCTGCTTTGTTTTTAATTGGCTGACTGAATGTGAGTTATGCCTGTTTAAGAGAACAAATGATGTGCCCATTTAGTAAATTGAATGTGTTATTGTGTTCCATGTTAAATAGTCTAATTCTTGTGTTGATTTGTTTGCTTATTGGCAGGTCTCTCATTGCAGCTTACTTGCTAGTCCTTAACGGATATAAGAATGTATTCCACTTGGAAGGAGGGTTATACACATGGTTTAAAGCAGGGCTACCTGCTGTTAGCCTAGAAGAAGACTGATTTCCCCATGTAGTTTGTATTTTCATGTAGGATACAAGCATTTTATTTTATTATTTTTTCCTGGCATTTGAGTTGTAAAAATTTGTATGAGTGCGAACCTGATAAATAACCTCGGTTCAATGGATTTAAGTAATTGATTTATACTTTGTAGTCCTGATATCCAACTTCAGTTGTTCTTCAATCTGGAAACTTGACTGTAGGTCCGATGGACTCTAGGACCGTTCGATCCTCTTTAAGATCTGTGCGCATGGAAATTCACACGAGCATGCACAAATATTAAAGTGGAGCACACAGATCTTAAAGCGGATCGGACGGTCTTGGATGCCCATCATACCTACTCGGCAGTTTGCCTTCCTCTGAAAAAGAACTTTTATCATTTCCAGCCCAGAGCCCAAAGATCAATAAAAAAAAAAATCTCCGCCTCAGCTGTGCGCGATTCTGTGAGAGAAAAAGAAAGAACTTCGATCGCCGTTGCCACCTGTGCGCGAAGGAGAAAAGGTTCCAGATCGCCTTCGCCACCTGTTGTTCGCCTCGCCTGTGTTGTGCCTCTGTGCCCGCGGAGGAGAAGACGCCTAGCCGCCTACTGCCTACATGTAATTATTACACCTAAATTTAGTACCGAATTTCTTAAACCTAATTTTGCTTGTAAATTAATCGTCGGATCGAACCTTTGAACTTCTTGATTTTCTTATTTGTGCTGAATCAATTGTATTGTTGTCTTTGTGCGAGAACCTTGACTTGTGCGTGATTTAAATTGAATATTTAGGGCATTACCATCTGATTTTTTTTTATGGCGCTATGAAATTCTCTGTTGAAATTTTGGTGGTTCTACATTGTCGGGTTGGAACCCGATCACCTCTGATGCCTCTCTTGGTTAACTGTTGTCAAATGGACCAATTCACCAAGGCACCAATACTGTTTTACCCTTTTGAAATGCTGGTTGCGTTGGACTTGTACTAGTGGAAATCAGATTCTGGTATCAGTTTTGTAATGACAGGAACTAAATCGTAATTTTATTAAAGATTTATGTTTAACAACATTACAATAAATAAAGACAGAAACAACGTAATAATAGCAATTAATGATTTATGTTTAACTTGTATTCTTGTCTTAATTGGTATTAATTA
Organism: Carex littledalei; assembly: GCA_011114355.1. Lineage (NCBI taxonomy): Eukaryota > Viridiplantae > Streptophyta > Magnoliopsida > Poales > Cyperaceae > Carex > Carex littledalei. The sequence goes on along the minus strand of CM022099.1, from coordinate 7,842,232 downwards.
TGTTTCATTTTAGTTAAATTGGGCATAGTAAAGTTTTTTCTGTTCTGTATTACATCTAATTCCTACTGGTACAAGTATTTTCATGTGAAATTTAATGACAGTAATGCTTGAATTGTTTACATGGAATTGCTTGAATTGTTCGCCTACCCCTGACAAAATTTCTGGCTTCACCACTGACTACGATCACGGGAATTGGGCCATAATACTGGGCTTGTTTTTGTCGTAGATTTGCAGGCTTACAAAAGAGAAAAGACATTGATACATTGGGATTGGGACCAAAATAGCGTCTCATTAAACAAAAGAAATACAGACGAGGCAAGGAAGGAACATAAACGAAAAGACATTGAGGCACCGTACTTTCCTAGGCACGGGAGTTTCTTTCTCCGTCCACTGTTCTCTTTCCTCTTTGGTCGCCTGAGCCATCACTGCAATTCAATTTTCGAGTGCTAATCTGAAATAACTCTCAGACGTCAAACAGACTTCCAGCAAATCTGAAACAACTGATTCGTCTCTTAATTTATTCAACATGAGACGGCGGCCAGGGATTGCTGGTCTTCAAAGCGCCGCAGCTGCTCGGGTAAGAGGAGTTTTTGGTTCGACTTTCCTTTTCCAATTTGATGTCCCTTTTCTGATCACTCTCGATTGATTGTACTTCAATTTGGTTCGTGCTTTCAGGATCAATATCGATTGGTTGGTGAACATGTCGCCAAGGTCAGAACTGATCTCATGAAGGAGCAGCTCGCCACATTTCGATCCCAGTTAGAGGATTTTGCTCGAAAACATAAAGTGGGTATCTGTTGTTTAGTGCCTTTAAATATACTCATCCTATTTGGGTCATTAGTTATGTCATAATTAGTTCTGTTGACCAAGTTTTCTGGTGTCCATTGCTTATTAGTAGCTTATTTACTGTACTAGCTATGATGGTATCAAAATTGACCAGTGAATAATCTGCCTTTTTTCTTTTGGAAACTGAAGCAGGTTCAGAAGATTTAAAGTTCAAATGGTTTATCAGAGTTTACTAGTGGGGAATTTTAGCTCTCAAACTACTTAATTGTAGAATAAATACATTTTGAAACATAATCATATTGTAAAAGAAAATAATTTCACAAACTCTCACCAGTGCAGAACGACATCAAGAAAAACCCTACATTCAGAGCCCAATTTCATGAGATGTGTGCGAAAGTCGGTGTCGATCCTTTGGCTTCTAACAAGGGTGTTTGGGCTGAACTCCTAGGGATTGGAGACTTTTACTATGAGCTTGGTTAGAACATTTTTTGTCTTTGTTTTTGTTATTTTTCATGTTAAACTAAGCTATATTAGAAGGAGCTTTATTTGATGGCAGTATCCCATTGGTGTTACAGGAGTTCAGATTGTAGAAATATGCATTGCAACAAGGTCTGAGAATGGTGGCTTGATCAATTTGGAGGAGCTCCGTACTAGACTATGTAAAAGGCGCAGATGTTCGCGTGAATCTTTGTCTGAAGATGATTGTTTTCGTGCAATTAGCAAGCTTAAGGTACAGTACCAGGTTCTGGTACCTTGCTAGTCATGGTCATGCTGATATAAGTAATCAGGCTACACTGGTTGCTTGGCTTAGTGTCTAGCTTAGGGTAACTGAGGTGACCATTCTTATTTCCGTTTTGTGATTGGTTCCTCCATTTCAAGTGTCAAACTCCTTGAGCAGATTTACCAGAGAAAGGTACCAGGTACAATAGTGGTAAACTATTCTGGCACAGATGGGTTAAGATTTATATATCCCAACCAGTGAGGATTCATCATTTTCCTTTGGATCATTTGTGTCAGCTTGACCTAAGAAGATTTACCATACAGAAGCCCTGCCACACTGGATACAGTTCGGTGAAGCATTCTGGATAAGATTGGTTAAGTTTTCTTTTTCCCAAACAGTTGGGATACTTTTTCTATAGATGAATTATGTCAACCTGAGGTAAGCACATTTACCAGAGAACATAATTGAGTACAGTGTTGATGAACATTGTAGCTCAGAAGGGTTTTTTTTATCCCATTTAGGATGCACTTCTTAAAATAAATTGCGTCAGCTTGATCTGAGGAGAAGTCAGCTATTAATGTTTCAATTTTTGTTCCGTTCTTGATCTTTAAATTTGTTTGATATGAACATTCAGGTTCTAGGTAGTGGTTTTGAAGTTATTGCAATTGGACGAAAAAAGCTTGTTCGATCTGTGCCAACTGAGCTGAACAGGGATCACAACGAGATTTTAGAATTAGCTCAGGTTGTCTTCTACACTATTGAAGTAACTTGTAATAAATTAATAATGATATTTCAATACATTAATTCTAAATTTGATTTCATACTGTTATGCAGGCACAAGGTTATGTAACAGTGGATCAGCTTGAGCAGACACTTTCATGGACTTCTGGCCGTGCAACTGATGCCCTTCAAGCCCTTCTAAAAGTAAGTTAGAATGAAATTTGTAGTTCTGTACAACCATTTATTTTAGGCATCTTGATTTTCTATGTAAGAGTTCCTTATACATTGCAATTCTTTAGATAATATATCATATGGTTGCAGACCAGTATATCATTGGCATGGCAGGTTTCCTTACAAGTATACTTGAAGTGTGTGGGAACGGCCAATTTTAGGTTTATATGATGAAGTTTTGCCAAAATATCTTGTCAGATTTTTCCATTGAGGATAGCCTTTCGGTGGAGGAAATTTTTACCCCAACAGTCATGTAAACCTAAATTAGAGAAAATGGAAAAACAAAATGAAAACAAAAAACAGAAAATCTCTTAGTATTTTTAGTGGCTTTGTATCAGTCGTGGAGAAGATTGTGGTATGGCATTTAAACTCAAAACTTAAATCCCTCATCATAAATTTTTGAAGTCATGCTTGGCAGTCAGCAACCATTCAATCAAATCATGAATAAAATCATGTAAACAAACGATGGCTCAGATTCTGTAAAATGAGGTGGAATTTCTGCTGAGTGGTGACACCCTTTCAGGGGATAGCCATCACCAATTGCAAATTCTAGCATCTGGAAGTATTTTATACCTTTAGAATGCCTTGTGTGGTTGTCAGAAGTTAGGTTGTAGAAAAATATGAATTTGATCCCCATGCTGCTTATTTAATAGGAAGGACTTGCCATGATTGATGATGGCCATAGAGACGGTAGGCGCAGATATTGGTTTCCTTGTGTTGCTTCAATTTCTACAACTTCTGGACTGGAGGATGTGTGAGTAAATAAAAAGGAAATGAAATTATTGTGAACTTGCAAATTGATTATAAAAATGTTGGTCTCTTTTTTTTTTTTTTCTGAGTTATTTAAACTTTTGGAGCTTGGTCCTTTTCTCATCTCTCTGTGTAAAAAGAGCATGCCGTTCCATCAGTGCAATCATGTGAAGATTTTATTCTAGTTTTGTAGACATATTGAATGGGGCTGTATTTAGATCACTGGATTCTGCATTCTAAAACACTGCAATACTCGCGGGGGTTATTCTACGACTCACCTTCATCTCCTGGTTCTTCTCCAATGGTGCTTCATCATTGCTCTAATGTGGCTCCTAATGTGTTCCCTGGACTGATGCAGGTGGAAAGTGCTTGTGAATTGTTCTGATTGGAATGATGATTTGTTTGAAGAAAATAATTCTATAGTTGTCGTTTGATAGAAGATAGCAAGCAGCTTTTTACAATAGATTTCTAGTGGTGCCAACACCTTACGCTTGAAAAAACAGAACGTCTTAATTACAAAGGGACACCAAAGATAATGAATTACTACTGATCGGTTACTAGCTAAAACACAACAGTCATATTTTGCTTTTAGGAAAAAAAACAGAACGTCTTCATGCCCTCTTCTCTCAAAAAAATATTTGGTAACAAGTGTACCATGCATGTAGAAAAAAACCAACGATCCATTCATACAGGAAGCTAATTATTAATTGCAGGTCATCATATTATCTTTTCAAGCTTTAAAAACCCAATTAAAATATATATCATCATCTTAGTTAGTTAAATGCCGAAGCATTAACTGTAGCACAGTTAGTTAGCAAAGGTCGAGAGTTCGATTCCCCCTCACGACTTCGCAGATTCTGCGAAGATTTTCAAAAAATAAAACTGTTGCGCCGTAACACGTGAAACCTTTAAGTGTCCTAGTTATTGATTCTATTCACAAACTTGCAAACTTGTAACAAGAAAAAAATAGTAGTAAAGATAATTACTTGTTACGTATAATGTCATTAATTATATACGGAAATTCTCACATTTTGGTGTATGAGGTCATTTGGTGAGCTAACCCACAAAACAATCTCAAAATTAAAATTTGCTAGGAAACAAAGATGGGAACAAAAGAATATATTTTGACATACAATATCAAATTTACAGATATAATTTCTTATATATGACGGGTAATATCCTGGTTGGATACAAACTTAATCTTCCATAGGAAATGGACTCAAAAGCCTCACCTTAAAGCAAAAATCTAGCGCAACAGCAGCAAAAAGAAAAATAAAAATGTTCTCAGCAACAGAAATTGCCCCTGAAACGGAAGAAGAAATCAAACCATTGGTGCTTAATTCCAGAGAATTCCCAGCCTCAAATCCAGCTAGACCTACATATTGTGAAGAGACAATTTTGATATGGTAACAATAAAATGTAGGTCGAGTAGCCAGTGTACCAAAGTAACTTTTCAACTGTGTTTAATTTTCAGATGTCATACCCTCTAGTAAGCAGTAAGCACAGAGCAAGTCAAGCTAAACAAAAGGAATCCAAATTTAACCAGAACCGGCTTTCCAGTTTCAAATATCCAGGTTACAACCCTTCACTTTAACTAATATATAGCAATTATCAATTAAGATAATATGCGAAGCAAAAACAGCAAACAAAAAAATTAATCAGTACCTTTGACGAACCCAAAGGCACCAGCAGTGCCAGTTTTAAGCTGAACATTATCAATGTCTCTTCTGACAGCATATCGGAAGGTAACTCCAAAGAGAGCACAACTTATAAGAATTACTGACGAGTGAAGAATCAATTCTGTCGAGTTAGTGGCTTGAGATAGAGAAATCGGCAAACTGGCTAGGGTGCCGACCATTGATGAAATTACAGCTGCTTTTATGGATTCTAACCTCTCTAAGTTCTTGCTCGTCTCTCCTGAGGTTTTAGCATAAAAAGTGGATGGTAGTGATTTTTGGGCTTCTTCCATCATGGAATTAGCCTTTAACAATTCCTTTTGGGCCTCTGCAATCTAGCAAAATGCAATGTTGAAGATATTTATTTTAAAAACCATGTTGTTATTTTTGTTTAATTGGGGGTTTACGCTTGACAAGTTTAGAATTTTCTAAATCTGTTATTTTTCATGGTATGCATGAAATGCTGGGCACATGCTTTTAATTGCATTTCTCTATTAAGATTAGTAAAAGAAATGGATGTATAACTATGAACAAGAAATCAACTTTAACAAGGTCGGTCTCTAAAATTTTACCAGCATTCTTTCAAATGGCTAATTGAAGTACACAGATTAACCCAAACAATTATATACTTTTCAGTATAATAAAGAAAATAAAGGCAATCTTCAAAATTCAGTTGCAAATTCCTTAACATTAGGTTTGTCATTTTAAGCAATGGAAAATAATTCCAACAACATAGACAATTGAAACTTTATAATATGCAAAATAGATACATACTCCTATATAGTAAATTAGTAATTAATTAATTACTAAAAAAAATAAACTACCTCAGCCTGTTGGCTCTCGAGCTGGCGCACATACTCTCTGGCTTTCACCGCCTCCTCTCTCTGCTTCCGTACACTCTCCAATTCCTCTCTGGCCTTCTCAACTCTTCTAGAAGCTTCATCCAACCCTTGTACTATATTTCTATTCTCCTCCCTTCTGAGAAGCTCTTCTACTCTCTCCCCCATTAGGCCAGAGAACACATCCATGCCACGTGTCCCGGGATCCAACTCCTCTGAATTTGAGCTCGAGCATTTCGCTTGAAAGAGTAACTGGCGTTTGCTTAGAAGGAGAGATTTTGGGGTTTTGAGAGGTAGCGAGGGAAGCGAACGGAGGAGAGCAACATGCATTTTTCTATGGATATTTTCTTTGGAGGGGTGAACAGTGAACTTTCTATATTCTATATTTTATTGTTTCGGATCGGATAAAGTAACCCACTTCATAATTGGTCACAGCCTAGGATCCGTATCCGCTATTAACAAAAATTAAATTTATTATTTTAATTCCAACCATACAATTTAAAACGAATAAATTAGATGAATATGATTTTAAAATTCAAAAATACATTTTCATATAATTTAATTTTTTCGTTTTAGTCTTGCTTTTTTTATGATGGTACCAAGACTTTAAAACTTTGTAATGGTGTTATCAATTGAATGCCCCACTTCTTTAAAAAAAAAAAATTATTCGTTTTAATGTTACAATTTGATTTAAAATATTACTATTCTACTTTTTCTTTTTGAAAAATAGAGAAATTTTCTTTATATGTTTATAAGGAAAATGAGATTTTAATAGTCCGAATTATTTTAATCCGTTGTGTGTCAATTATGTTATTATTTGGTGCAAACTTCGTCGAATTTTTGGGCTGAGTTCGTCCTGTCAAAGGATGAGGTATGGACCGAATTGGGAACTCGGGAAGGTTTGGAGATATTCGGACTCTAACCTATGTGATATCTCTCTTAGCAAAGAATTCGATCACTGTTTAATGGAATTTCTTGCCTTATATAGTCTGTCCATAACCGCCATCCCAAGCGGTTACGGGGGACTTGGGCAGTTATACAAACCATATTGGCGGTTATCCCGCGCAGAGGCGGTTCAAGTCAATTTCGGGCTGAGCCTTGTGAGGCCGTTTATTGAGCTCTATTTAAACAGAGCTTGAGTTTTTCATATTGATTCCGGGTTGGCATGTCAAGGAAGTCCCAAATCTCAGATTTTTCATAGCCCGTATAGTATAAGTTAAAGGGTATGTGGAACATAGCCCTATCAGATATGTTCCTTTATAATTATTGGCAATTGATACGTGTTGGATAAAAAATTCAGGCAAACATGAACATATGGGATCGCATGAGATGAAGTGTACAATCAGGAGAGCAGAAACTTTTTAAGTGCCGTTATTAATATTATTAGTCACATAATGAAAAGAACTCTTTGGTGTTAATCAATGCATACCGTCGATCAGTATTGTGGCAAATACGTGGTTTTTAATAATGCATTAATTAACTGTTAATGAAGATTTCATCAAAACAGGATACTAGAAAGGCCGTTTATTCAACTTAATTAGATAAACACGGACTATATCCTATTTAATATAATAATTATATTATATTCATGCATTGGACATACAAATTTATATAAAAAAATCCTTAACACAAGTAACTTATCTAATAAATCACATTAGCAATATACAAAGCAACATCAAGTCTCATCACACAAGTTTTGAAACATAGCATGGAATATTATATTGCAATAAAGCGCATTTAAAATAATTCGAACAAGATCTAAATTTTGTAATTTAGATATGATACGGATGTAATTTGAAATTAGTTCATTGTTCCTACAACAGAAATAATCTATCAAAATACTTGTATTTTACAAAACAAAGATAATGTTCATAATTTTCACGAATACTTTAGAACAAATAGCATGATATGCAATTCATCAATTTATGAAGTAATTCGACAATACCTTTGGAGTATTGATTAACCTTTCTTAATTCAGGAGTTCAAAATGGTACGAAATCTAACGAATTTTCAACAGTTCAGAAAATTTTGGGACAAGTTAATTACATTGCTTGAGCCATTTGCTGGGTTTTGCATCGGTTTTCTTTTATGACATAATTGTAACAACATAAGACGACAGACTCATCCACTTTAAATTAGCCAATACAGATAAAAAAAAAAAAAGGTATCATACATTTTCCTGTAATAGTCAAAACCCCAAAATGACTATTACCCCAAGAGGGTGGAACAAAAAAACTTAGTACCATATCTGAATAAGATCAATTGAAATGCATATCACCCGTGCCAGACCAATTGTCATAAAAAAAATCTATTGCTCAGCAATTCGAGACATAATCTTGGATATCTCATGGATAACATTATGGACATCATCTCCCTCCTGAGTCATTGTTTCAACCCCCAGTTTGACTCCTTTTGATGCCTTTTTCCCTTTTCTAACTGATAATGCCTTCTCCAGATCAGCCTGTGTCAAAGCTCTTGGGCTCTGCAACAATAGTTTCAGATAGGATCATGATTTATAGACTTGGTTAATTGTGAAAACTTATACAGGTTGAATGTGAGTTGCTTATCTACAATACTATAATGATAAGCTCACACCTAACAAAACCTTTCGCAACATCTAACTGGGAAGAAAACACAAGCATAAAACATAAACAAAAAAACAGAAAAAAGCAACAAAGTTGTCGCCATCATACCAGTCCTTGTACTAGTATGATCAGTGAGATATTTGCACTTAGTACAGAATATCTTTGACTTGTGGTCCACTAAGAACTAACAAGATTGAAGAATGCACAGTTGTATCAGTGTTTAATAGGAGAAAGATAACATTTTTTTATCAGAAGATTAATGTGTCCCACTATATTAAAAAAAATGCAGAAGGAAGAAACATCCCATATAACCCACTCATCTCAAAATATTCCACCTTATAACCGATCCTGTTTTTTTTCAAAAACTATCCAAGATATCCCACCTCTCATTTACATGAAAGTAGCAAGGAGAAGTGGTTTGGACATCTTTCGTGGGGCACATAGAATATTAATTTCTAAAAGGGGAGGCAGGGAGGCACAAGTAACAGAACTTACACTATCAGGCTTCCCACTCTTTTCATTATCCAATAGATCTCTGATGGGAAAATAGGCTGCTTGCTTGCACAACTCGAGTAGGTCGGAGCCTGTTAATCCCTCACATAATGCAGCTATGTGCTCATAGTCTATGCTCTCATCTACTTTCTCACCTTTCAAAATAACCTTCAAGATCTTCACTCTTTCGCTCTGATTTGGCTTGCCTATCTCAAATAACTGTGTGAACCGCCTTAGTATTGCCTCATCCAATTCTGAAGGCCGGTTTGTGGCAGCAAGAACCATCACCCTTGCATTTTCTATTGCAGCAGACACAAATTATTGGTTACTAAAAAATCACAGATATGCAGTTTAATTATTTGAATAAGTGGGAGAGTTTAATTTTTTTTGAATAATTGCAATAGTTTCATGGATACATTTACAAAATGTCAAAATTTTACTTTTTTCTAATAAAACCGCTAGATGAGAAAAATCCCAATACTAGATAACAACATAAAGTATCTATTATTTCTCTTCTTGCCTGATAACTTGTTCAAAAGTACTCAAAAGGCCTTTGTTTTTGTCCTTTCATATCTAGGATATAGCTGAGAAAAGCCAGTAATTTGGGAGAAGCAGAAAGGACAGCTATCATGCTCTCAAGTAACATGTAGGTCCCTCTGGGTTTTGTAGGGTTCTGCACCAGATTTCTCATATTGCAAGGGTACACATAATGTTTTACTAATTAACAACAAAAACAGCCACTAATTTATTTGTCATTTATTGGTTTATGAATGTTTTTTTATTTTCTTTCATCAGTGGTTCGGTTTGTGTGCTCCAGATAGTTTCTTGGTGTGGGAAACCAAGACTTGTTAAAAATGGTTGCTAACCTAATAATAACAATGGTAGACTAGTGCAGACAAAATAAACTCGGTAGGCATTTATTTATTTTTTCTCTTCCTTCTTTCAGTAAAATTATCACAGTAAAACTCGATAAATCCCTAATTCAGTGAGATGAATCCAAAAAACTAATAACTGCAAATCAAACGACAGCAGAAGCATTGATACATGCACATGTACATAGAAACTAAAAGGGTTGGTCATTTCGTATGTATGATTATGAGGATCATAATGCAAGAAAAAGTCAGAAAGTACATACTATCAGTTGTGAAGCCATCCCACAAGGACATAAACTCAGTTTTCATATTTGTCATGGCTTCATGGTCACTATTTCGTCGCTGTCCCAAGAAGCTATCCACCTCATCAATGAAAATAATTGCTGGCTGAAGCTTGTTAGCTAGACTAAAGACAGCAGCCACTGCATTTTACCAAAAAGAGCAAAGATGAAATAACCACTGTTACACTAAACAGGAAACAAATTACTAGCAAAATGGTCAATTTAAACTTGGCTCAGCATTAGTAGTCAACCTTAGTTCTGATTATCTGGTATATGTTTAGAATATCATGTGGACACAGTACAGCGTTACCATATTAGGGACAATATGAAAAAATTGCTCCCTGGTTTATGTCAAAAATTACCTAGTTTCTGAGCATCACCAAACCATTTGCTCATCAAATTTGAGACCCTAACGTTGATGAAAACAGCACCCGACTCCTTTGCAATTGCCTTAGCAAGCATCGTTTTACCAGTCCCTGGTGGGCCATACAAGAGCACCCCCTTCTGCGGGGCCAAAAGCCTTCCATGGGAAAATATTTCAGGCCGTCTTAGAGGAAGAATAACCAACTCAAACAAGGCCTCTTTTACTTGGTCAAGACCACCTATTGAATCAAACTCGACATCAATGTCATCTGGATTGACCACATCACATGCTATCACATCCTGAAAAAAACCACAAAATTAATTGAGATTTAATGATTTGACGTAAGGTATTAAATATAATACCAAAATTATTATGAATTTGACATCGAACCTATGCTTTTGTTTTGCGTTTTACAAGATGCTAAACATGAGAGAGAACTATAAATAACACTTGGAACATGTACAGGCTTCCATCTTCATTACAAGCCAAAAACCTCAAAGAGTAACTAAAAACATAATTTAAAGGAAACAGGTCTAAATTTTATCAATTATGGCGAGCTTTAATCTATTGGCACTACCTGTGCTACAATTGATGTGTGTCAAAAAAGATATACTAAGAAAAAAATAAAACCTCATAGGTATTAGTGTTCACAAGGGGGCGACCAAGGCGCTTGGCGATGGCCTTCTTCTGCTCCAAGGCTTTCTTATTCGAGCTCCGATTAGGGTCCAGTTGGCGGAGACCGACGTACAGCACCAGCGAGCTCAGCGCCGCGCTCACGGCGTACAGCATCAACTCCTGCAACACGCTCGTGTCCGATTTCCTCGCCATCCCCTTGGTGTCTCCCTTGTCCTGTCTTTTCTTTTGTGGCTTTCGTTTGTGGGTTTCTTCGTTTCTTTTTGTTTCCTGTTTTGTTTGTTGCTTGGTCGAGAAGCTCAGAGATGGAAGTGGAGCGGTCGTGGAAGGGGCGAAAGATGAATTCCCATCCTCTCCTCCCCGGTACCGTAATAGGGAATCTTTTACAATTATTAGATCTGAACCGTTCTTTTTAACTTGGAACGAATCTCAAAGCCCAATAATACTGCCCCCTGCGCTAGCTCGAATCTCAAAGCAACTGAAAATTAATCTCAAACCGTAAAGTGAATGGAATCTTTTACAGTAATGGAGAGGATACTTGTTCGCGAAAGATAGAGTGTATGCCACTGGTGCATCGATAATACCGAGCAATACTTTTTATGTGGGCTCCATTTTCAGAGGCGGTGTGTCTGTTGACATAAATTTGGTAATGGAGTAAGGAGAATTTTGACGGGTTCGGTCTTGGCCGACTTAAACCCTGTCTTTTTTATCTTCTTCTTTTTTTATTCATAGGATTTAGTAATTGATAATGAATCAGATCAGGTGGGCTGAATGAAGTTAGAAATCGATCCGTTGTCTAAAATTTTGGACTTTACTCGGCCCAAGTAGTTGTTCATGTTCCGTCTGGGTCGACATGGTCTTTTTATTTGCCTTGCTATGTTTTGTTTTGCAAAATTAAACCATATATTTTAACTGCAAATTTAACATTACTAAATAATAGCAATCATTCATAAATATACTTAATTTGATCGTACACTCCATAATATCAATTTGAGTTACCGCTATATTTATATTCATATAAATACAATATAATATTTAAAAAAATATATAAGAACTAACTAATTAAGAAATTAATAATATGAAAGCAAAATAATTTACATGTTTAAACAACAATAATAATAATATTTTTTTAAAAAACACTATTATTACAATATCATTATTATTATTATTATTATTATTAGCATTATTATTATGATGAGGGTACCTCACATTTTGTATTTTCCGTTTTCAATGTTCAAACTATCGATCTGAACTGCTCAACGTGACCTCCATATTAAAATGTGCTTGGAGACCAAATTTTATATTTCTTGGACATCGTTTACTATCTTTAAATAAGTACAAAATTATTGTTTATGGACTATCCAAAAAACAGTGATTTTTTATACCTATCTAATTTTTTTTTTCAATAAATGTGAAATTTAGTATCCAAGCACATTTTAATATGGATATCATATTGAGCGTTCGATCGACGATTTGGACTTGAAAAACAAAGATATAAAATGTGAGACACAATGAGGCATGACAGATATGATGCATTTGAACCCTCAGTTATTATTAATAATAATAATTCGGATCGAAAGGCTTTACTCCTAAGTGTAGGCCTAGTTAATTGACTAGTCAATGTCAATGTTTAACTCAAGCTGGTTCTACTACAAAATTCAAAATTACCAAAAAAAAAAAAGAATAGCCTCAAAATTTGAGTTGAAGTTTCCGATTAAGATTTTCATTTATATTATTCAATCTAAGTAGCTCAGTAAATTAGTTATATAATGAACTTGTAGAATACCAATTTTTACTATTTTCGGAATTTGTTTACTATTTTTTATGATTCAAGAAAGATGACATAAAATCGGTCTACTTTAGCGTAATTTTGCGTAGTTTAGCGTAATTTACCATATTTCAGCATAATTAGCGAAGTTATTGTAATTTAGCGTAATTTAACGTAATTTAGTGTAATTCAACGTAATTTAACATAATTTCAAGTAATTTAGCGTATTTTAAATATGCTAATTATACATCAAAAGAAGTAATATAACAAATATTTCAAAAAAAATCCGAATTTTTAGCATTAGAATTCAGCATCTTGATATTCATATTGTCTCTAAAAAAAAACCAAACCGCCCCACGAGGGGGCGGTCAGGGTATTTTTAGTAAAAAATTAGGATTGAGGGTAGATTTGATATTTTGTTTTTTGTTGGGGGTATTAAATAAAAAAAGCGGTCTGATGTTCATTTCCAACTTTTTTGAATGAATTACATCAACTCATCAGTACAGGGCACATGTAATGACCTAAACCTTTTAGCTAGGTCAGGATAATTCCTAACGTGAATGATGGCAGAGGAGAATCTTGTTCCTCTTTCCTCTTGTCCTTTTTTTAAAACTATAATTAATTAAATCGTCCTGGATTAGTATATATTTATGCGTGAAAATCTAAGTAAGAAGGTTTATCTAACTTAAGGCCAAAAGAAATATCGCACGGATTATACTATTCCTGGACCCATTAATTAGATTTTTTTTATCATTAACAATCGGATAATAACCAATCAAATAGCTAGCTAGTAGCTGCAAATCATGAAAGCGTATATACGACAAAGTATAGAGGGTCGAGAATATTGAATTAATGACTATGCCATTAGAAAAAAAGGTTTAAATAATGAAAATAAGCTCCGACAAAAATGTACCCAAGTGTTGTTGCATGGAACACCATATTGCAGCGTAAATTACGCCATTCTTCATTGATCTTTCCTTTTTGTTAGTATCATGATTATGTCGTGGAGTTGTTTAGAATATATATATTTTTTTATAAGTTGAGCCTTAGGACATTTATTTTTTCAAAATATATAAATTAAGCATGGTACATTACAAAAACAATTTTGAATAGCTTGTTTCCAATTTCTAATAAATGCATAAAGTTCCTCTGGTCAAGCAATATATATATACAGCCAACAAGCATTGGATTCTGTTCTTTTTCTTTTCTTTTATTTTTTGTTGATAATATCTTGATTTTTATTTTATTTTTATTTTTCTGATTGTCTGTTATGAGAACAGGCAGACCCCAATCTCGCTGTTGCCATCCCTATTCCATGCCTAATTGTGGGTTTAACAACCATCCAGAAAATGTCCCTGTACACTGTACTGTCTGATTGCTCCATAACTTCTTCCAAGGTACTATATAGGCAAAAAAGTAAAATGAACACTTAAGACTGTTAGACATGCCATTGCACCTAGAAATTAATTCATGTCTGAAAAAGGGAACAAATTAATTATCGGAGCATGCATCATAAAACAGGGTAAGAAAAATGGATTGGATTTTGTCCATCGGTTCTGCGAATTTAAACTGTCGGTGCGATTTTTCACATAGATGGGACAGTTTAGGTTCATTTTTGAATATGACTTTGGTGTAAGGAGTTTGCTTGATCAAAAGAAACTATAAACTGTTCCTTGGAACCCTATAAACTGTCATGTCTGTCAACAATTAGCACACATGGTATGCTAGCTTAATCCAAACTATAGTAGTTATAGTAGCAATGATATAGGTTGTTGAGTCTGAAAATGAAATGTCATGTCAACAATTAGCACACATGGTATGCTTAATCCAAACTATAAACTGTTCCTTCGAACCCTACATCCAATTTCTAATTAATTTTTAATTAATTTCAAGGCTAACAATATGTATGCATATGTTTTCTATTTTTTTTAATTACTTTTGACTTAAATTGAAATAAAACGGTGTTAACTTTATCAAGTGAAGCTGTTATGAACAAACGCTAATTACTAACTCAAAAAATAAATGGATGCCAAAGTTAACGGCTGCTTTTTTTTTAATAAAAAAAGTAATGATTAAATTTTGGTCAATTGGAAATTAAGTTGTTTAATTAATTTTTTAAAATGATTTAAAATTTTCAACTGTTAAATATTAATGATTTTTTAATTGATGAACAAACATATTACATATTGAATAAATATATGACACACAATTCAATGGCAATAACATATATATATACCTACAATTTTAATTATATGATTTGGACTGTTTCCATGGCGTAATATCAAATTAATTATTGAATGAATACATGCATGCACTATTTTATTATAGATGGACACTACAACTACCATTAATATAGAGTCCGGCTAGTATGACATCGGTGTCATATGACACTAACTCCAAAATTGATTGAATAGAGTTTAAACGACTAATCCAAACCATTCAAACCGATTTACTTTATGAGTGATGCGTTTACATGCAAATTTTTTATATTTTTGAGTTATTTTAGTATCAAATCAAGTGGTAAAAAATGTTGAAAAATGAATGTATTAAAATTAATTTAAAAACTCACACATTTGACCGCTGGACTTGATACTAAATAAATTCGAAAAATTATAAATTTTGCATGTAAACGCACAACTAATGAAGTAGATCGGTTTGAACGGTTTGGATTCACCGTTTGCAGTCGATTTGATAGGATTTGGAGTTGGTGTTATATAGGCTGAAATGACACTGATAGTTAATATATTGTATAATATATAATACGGGGGCCTTCAATCTTAGCCGAATATGGTTGGGTCATTGATTTTAAGTGGTCGTCAAATACTTAAAAACTAAAGCATATATAGATATGGAAATATTGTAAGCGCACACACAAATATTAGGATCACTTTAAAATATATATAAACACTTGCCGAGGGTGCCCCATGGAGAACAGTAATGCACTCCTTATTTACAGAATATATAATTAGCAGGACCACAGGATCAACCACGTTTGGAGGGAATCCCAAGTACGTAAGTAGAGCCAACTGTATCAAACTATTCTCTCTCTCTCTCATTGACCAGGGGACCATTTTAGATTTGCTCTATAAAGATATATATCTCATAAGATCTGAGTTCAATTCATTTTCCTTGGTTCTGGCAATATGGCCCTGAAGGTAATAATTAATTTCTTGTATATGCATGGATTTAATTATATGCCAGAAAATTGAGAATGCTGTTTAATTACAAACGTAATAAATGATTTTCATATATATTATCATGATCAGGTTCTAAACTGGTTGCACCAGAAGCTCCATGCTAGAGAAGATTACAGCCCCATCTCTTCAAAGAAAGGTTACCTACATACTTTTGTTTGACTGAGAAGTATATACCTAGCTAATCATCAACTTCCATTTTATATCTTAATATCTTGCATGCATTGGTAATTAATACACAGGTGAAATTAAGGAAGATGCCATTCGTAAGAGCGCCGCAGAGCGGGACACCGAAGCTCTCCTTCTGCATGACATACTCTTAAACGGCATCCTGACGATCGGTACGTTAGGTCACGAGCAGTCGTTCTTACCAGCAGAAGCCTTTGTGGTTGAAGAAAAAGAACAAAATTTGCAAACTGATCAAGGTGAGAAGATTCAACAGGAGCTCAACTCACCTGCATTGGTTGCCACCACAGAGAGCAAACCAGTGAGCAGGGCCGGGTCGCTCAAGATGAGGTCGGCATCGACAAAAGGACGTGAATGTGGTGATATGATAATGGAGGTTTGTGCCATTAGGGGAGAGATGGAGGAGTACAGAGTAAGCATTCAAGAGAAACCGCTTTTAATGAATGAGGAGAAGAGGGAGGAGAAGACCAGGACGACTCTCGCCGAATTGTTCGCCGCGGAAGTATTTGTCGAGAATGTTCCGAAAGAGGTGATCAGCGGGAAGGAAGATTTTGTTATGAAGAAAGTTTCTGAGGTGAAATTCTGTGAGGAGAAGATGGAGAAGAGCAAAGACATCAAGAAGTCGATGTCTAAGAGCGCACATACACTGAATCGAGTAAGGCATCTGTATATAAGATTTAGTATTTTTCCTGTTTTTTAATAAATATTTCTAAGTACATCCAGCTTTTATAACAGAGGAGAGCTCAAATGTCTTATTGCTTCGTGTTCCAATGGTATCCCAACATCTTTATTTTTAATTTTAAAGTTCAAACAGACGATCTAAACTACTCAACATGATATTCAAGTTAAAATATAATTGGACACCAAATTTTATATTTTTGAAATTTTTTTACTATTTGTTAAGATAGATACAAAATCACTTTTTTCATGAAATTGTGGACAATCTAAAAACAATGATTTTGTACCTATCTTAAAAAATAGTAAAAAATTTCAAAAATATATAAAATTTGGTCTCCAATCGGATTTTAACGTAGATATCATGTTGAGCGTTCGGATCGTCTGTTTGAACTTTGAAATTTGAAGATAAAGATGTTGAGTACGATTGGAGCATGAAGTGGGGCATTTGAGCCCTCCTCTTTATAATATATGTACTTGATATTTAAAAAAAATATTCAGGTTAAAAGAGTAAAAATGTAAATGTGATTGTAACTTTTTAAGATAGAACTTGTAATAAATTTGAGTCAACTTGAAATTTAATTGATTATTAATTATTAAAATTAAAAATTATCTAATAAAAATCTAAACATCATTCGTATTTGCTCTTATTTTTTCAGGAGAGGTTTTGTGCCCTTATTTTTTATGTTCCATCATGAACACATAATTTCTATTAAAAATTAAAAATTAATTTAAGAGTGATGGAGGCTACATAAATATGTATATTACGGATCAGCTCATGCTATAGATCCTTATCTTTATTTTTAAAGTTCAAACAATCAATTTAAACTGTTAAACATGATCTTCATATAATAATAATGTACTTAAAGATCAAATTTTACATTTAAGAATACTTTTACTAACTTTTAGATAGGTGAAAAGTTACTGCTATTGGATGGTTAAAAAAATTTAGATCAAATAATTTCATCTAATCACTACAAGTAATAAGACGTTACATATATATATATAATTCTTGATCATATTGTTCAAGATGAACTCCCAATTTTCTGATTATATACGTGAATATGTTACTTCAAAATAAAACAAAATTAATAGTTTATGAAATTATGGTTACAATGAAAAATTATTAATTTGGCGTTAGATCCCTTCTCTTTCTCAAAAGATAATCAGATTAAATTCGGAGCACAACAAAAGAAAACCTGTCAATATATATATATTCTCCTGCAAGAAAAGTTGACCTTGGAATATTCCTCATGCATTATTTTGATGGATGATCAAATAGATTCGAGATTGAAACAAATTTTCCATATTTTTTTTAGTTAGAACATTTTGGATATATATAGTGGATATATATATATATATATATATCAAAAACATTAGATCGATTTACCATTATATTATTTTGTGTGCCCTACAATTACTTTTTTTTTATTTTTAATGAGTGATGAGACTGTTGACATTCTTTTAATTTGTTGCTTGGAAATGGTAGCTGATCAGGAAGATGCTCAGGAAGAAGATTCATCCAGAACATCCGAGCAGACGTGGCGATGAGGGGCCTCTCATGATGATGCATCATGCCCAGCTACCCAATACCTCAACCAATTAATCTTTTCTGGTAATATATTTTTTCTTCTTAATTATAATTAATTTCATTAAACATAGTGACAGAACTAGCTAGAAAAATTAAATTGAGAATTAAGGCTGAAATACATAAAACGTGGTCTTAATTTAGAATTTGAACTCAAGTCTCTATGATCACAAAATATGAAATTTTACTAAGCTACAAAGTACTAATTTAATATCTTATGAGAGGGTATCAACTATAATATGTTAAAAAAAATATCATACCGTCCCTGATTGAAAATAACATTTTTTTCATTGACAAAAAAAAATTTACTATTTCTCGTATGTTACAAATAGTAAAATTAATCACATGATTAAATAATTTCTTATGTTAATTACTAAAATCAAACAAATGTTATTCGCTTTCATATGTTTAATAAAGCTCCTGCATTAATTATGGAGTCCGGCTAGTATGACATCGGTGTCATATGACACTAACTTTAAAATTGATTGAATAGACTTCAAACGACTAATCCAAACCGTTCAAACCGATTTACTTTATGAGTGATGCGTTTACATGCAAATTTTTTATATTTTCGAGTTATTTTAGTATCAAATCAAGCGGTAAAAAATGTTGAAAAATGAATGTATTAAAATTAACTTAAAAACTCACACATTTGACCGTTTGACTTGATACTAAATAAATTCAAAAAATTATAAATTTTGCATGTAAACATTTGAATTCACCGTTTAAAGTCGATTTGATAGATTTTAGAGTTAGTATTATATAGGCTGTAATGACACTGATGTTATACTAACCAGACTCTTAATTATGTGGTATGAATGTCTGTTGTATTCAAGTTTCTGAACTTTTCTTGGTTGAGAGAATCACAGTACGCATGGCATTCATCCCCCGTTGAGTGTTAGGTAAAATGATATAATATCTGTAGCAAGGTCCTTTTCTCAACCCCAACTTGGCATGAAAAGATGCTTGTATGATATATGTTGGCACATGGCGGTCCAACACTGTTCCTAAAGTTTGTCAAATTCATATGATCAAAAAGCGCAAGTACTTTTTATTCTTTTTCTTTCCCCATCTTTCTTTTTTGCGATTTCATGCTACATATTGGGCCCACATGGGCCCTAAACATTGGATTGAAACGAAGAAGGTCAATTTGGGTCCGATGCCCATCGGACTCAATGTGAGTTCCATGGGATCGATGATCATCCGATCTATTTTAAGATTTGTGCCCGCAATTTTTGTCTTTGTTTTAAAATTCGTGCGCACGAATTTTAAAGCAGATCGGACGGTCTCGAAACCCATCGGACCCAACCTGCTCTCGAAACGAAGAACCAGGCTAATTTTATTCGGAGTCACAAATGAATTTTTACAAGAATTTTTTTATTGACCGAAAAAAAAAATAGAGGCCTAACCTACTAACTTTGATTTAAATAAATATTTATAAAAGATCTTTTATCTGAATTTCGAATTCACAAACTCTCACTCAGAAATTGTTGCATTTTATCAGTGGACTAAAAATTAATTCTTACACACTGACTGAAATAATTAGTCGAAATATTGAAATCTAAATAAAACAAATGACAGATTTGAAAAAAAAAAAAAATTGTTCGAGTGATGGATTACTGTAAAAAAAACTAGTGACATACCATGCTACTTTTTTTTTAAAATATTAAATATTTATAACAAGACTAACATATTTATAGCATAGTTCTTACACGCTATTTTTTTTAACAAGACTAACATATTTATATTTATAGCATAGTGACATACCATGCTACTTCTTTTTTTAAATATTAAATATACTTTAACAACAAATTCAGACTATTGAAACCGATATACTTCACGAGTGATGCATTTACATGCAAAGATTATAAGTTTATTAATTCATTTAGTATAAAATCAAGCGGTTAAAAAATAAAGATTTATAAATTAATTTTAATGCATTTATTTTTCTTAAATCTTTTACTGCTTGATTTTATATTAAATGAATGCAAAAAAAAAAATTCCATATGTAAATGTATCATCGTGAAGTAGATTGATTTCAACGGATTGAATTCGTCGTTTAAAGTCTATTCAATCTTTTGAGAGGGTAGAGCAATATGTCCCTATGATACAGATAGCACGCTAGCCTTTCCATTCTATTTTGAACCATGTACATAAATTTAGTATTTTTTTTTAGTATAGTACACACGTATTATTAAAAAATTAATATTTAATCCCGATAAAACTAAAAAATATATAAATCATTACAGAGTAGAACTAGGGTGTTTTTAAGATCACTAAGCTCTTTGGTGAGCTTAACTTTATAACCAATCAGATTAACTTTAAATGACGAATCTAATTTGTTGAAACTAATCTACATCATGAGTTTGATCTACATCATGAGTGATGCATTTATATACATCATGAGTTTGATCCGAACCGTTCAACATGATCTTCATATTAAAATAGGCTTGGAGACCAAATTTTATATTTTTTAGAATTTGTTTACTATTTTTTTAGATAGATAGAAAATCACTGTTTTGAGATGACTCTGGACCATTTAAAACAGTGATTTTGTATTTATCTAAAAAAATAGTAAATAAATTTCAAAAAATAAAAAAGTTTGGTCTCCAAGGACATTTTAATATGAATATCATGTTGAGCGGTTTGGATCGATTGTTCGTACTTTTTTTCTCTAGATTTTTTTTCGAAAAAAAAATCGGGTAAACAATTCTAATAAAGTTATTTTGCAAATTTAAAGACAATAACAATTCTTACAATGTACTTGATTGTCTATCTTTATTATTTATTATTTTCCTTTTTCTTATTTAGCATTGCAGAATGTTGCTTCAGAAGATGCCTTGTCATATGGTGTTGTATGAGATCAACCATTTATTCTGTATTAATTTGAAAGTTAATAAGGATCCTAGTTTTCTGATGTTTGTGTCTAAATTTGTTTAAGTATACTTTAATTTTGTTTCACTTTTACTATGAAAGAAAAATATTTAGATGTGTTTTTATTCCAACCAGATTCATGTGAGTAACAAATCATAGATGAATAGTTTTAGCATATATCTAAATTATGTTATACATATGTTTAATATTACTCAAACGAACAACTAAATTATAATTATCTTTATTATTTGAATAGCCATGTATAAAATGTGGACTTGAAATTAATTTTTCATCAAACAATTTTTTTTTTTACGCTTGAGTTTAAAAGGTTTCTTTTTGTAGATGATCTTCAAATTAAATCAAATATGAAATATACACTCGCGTAAAAAAATTTAATTTTTGGAGCTCATTTTAGTTAAATTTGTTTATTTTCTGATCATTAATTTGATCTAGTATATAATTATGAACTTCAAGTATCATAAAATATTACATGAATACATATCTCATAAAAATGAACAAGATTACAAGATTGATGTTTTAAGTTTGACATTTAAATTTAAAAGTTTAAAGAGTGAGGCTATGGTACTATGCATAGCATGGTTTGGTCCGTGCTACGGCTCAATATTTGAGTTTTCAAAATTCTAACAGTCAATCCGAACCGTTCAACATGATTATAAAATGAATATGTACTTGCAAACCAAATTTTACATTTTTTCGAATTTGTTTACTATTTTTAGATAGGTAGAAAATCACTAGATCTGAAAATTCTGGACCATCCAAAAACAGTGATTTTCTACCTATCTAAAAAAATAGTAAAAAAATTGGAAAAAATGTAAAATTTGGTTTGCAAGTACATATTCATTTTATAATCATGTTGAACGGTTTGGATCGACCGTTAGAATTTTGAAAATTCAAATAATGAGCCGTAGCACAGACCAATCCGTGCTATGTATAGTACCGTAGCCTCACTCAAGTTTAAAATATAAACAATAATGTGAGATGGTGACTTTTGTGGCACTAAAAATGTTTAACATTGAAACCGTTCTTGGAAAACAAATGAGTCTGATGAATTCAAACTGTTCATACCGATTTACTATCTGAGTGATGAATTTGCATGCAAAATTTATATATTTTTGAGTTATTTTAGTATCAAGTCAAGCGGTAAAAAAAATGAATGCATTAAAATAAACTTAAAAACTCTCATATTTGAACGCTTGATTTGATACTAAATAAATTCAAAAAATTATAAATTTTCCATGTAGACGAACAACTAATGAAGTAGATCGGTTATAACTATAGTTATTAAATTATAAATTTTTAAATTGTAGAAATTTTAATATAGATGCAGTTTGGCTTCAAATATGCTGTTCTAATATGATATGATTTTTTTTAGTCTTTCAATTATAAATCCAAAAGACAACTATAGTTATTACGGTGCGGTTTGTTCAAGCTTCTTCTTTTTTTTCATAAAAATAAAATAAAATAATCAAAACACTGGATCCCAAGGCGGGTGAGAATCTGCTGCGATCCGGGTACTGTGAACAGTACCCTGCAATCCCTGCTTTTCCAAATCCAGCTGTCGAATTGTTTCGAGATGCGTGCACAGAAAAACCATCTGTTTTGAGATGCGTGCACTAAAAAGTTGGATGGCTGGATTTGAAAAAGCAGAGATTGCAGGGTTACTGTGCTCAATACTCGGATCGCAGCAGATCTCATTCCATCCCAAGGCTGCTGAATGAATTAGGTAACAGATATCATATTCGAGACCGGAACTACTTGGAGGCCTGATGTTTTGCAGAACCAAAATTGTATTGTGGCCCAAAAGTGGAATGAAGGCCGAAGCCCGGCCCAAATCTGTTCTCCATAATCATAATCAGTTTCCGAAAATTAAATATAAATATTAAAAAAAGTAACTCGAATCGATATTTGTATAAAGATGCATACACGTAATAACTATATTTGGGGCAAAAAAAATTGTCAAATATTAGTTCTCTATTAAATTGTGAAATATACATAATTTTAAGGGAAAATTTCTAGTGGACTCATACAAATTTTCAAAATAGCTAATTTTTTTATAAAAACGCCATAATATCCAATATTCTCATAAAAACTTAATATTACTTCTTCTAACTCTTTTATTTATTTAATTTTTTATGTAGTTATTTTAAAAATAAAATTAACAAATATATCCTCATTTCTTCTCTCAGAAGTATTTGGGGCACAAACTATGCTACCTTTCATGTTATGGGTAAGAAACTAAGAAAATAACTAGCGACTTCAACACAGAATATCACACGGGTATAAGCACATCCCATCAAACGGCAGACTTGACAAATCCGCTCTCGATGTCGTGTCATGATCGCAAAAACCACGTGGAGCCACGCACCTTGGACATCTTCAGCGGCTAATCTTTGTGTTACTTCGCATAGCGAGTCATTCTTTTCCTGTTACTATTAGTGCCATAGTGACAAATGAATTATTCGGGTTTGGTTCGGCGAGGTAAAAAATTTCGTGATTCGGAAATAATTCGGGTATAATTCGGAAATGATTCAGAATTATCCGGACCAGAGTCCTACAAGGGAGCAAAAAAAAATGTTATGAGAAAAATTCGTAAAATTTGCAAATTATTTGAGAATAATTCGGTCAAAGTTCGGTCAACCGAATAATTCGGCGTTCGGTTCGCCATCACCAAAAAAACAAATTATTCGCGAATAATTTGCGAATTTTGTGACTATGCTTAGTGCTCTATGTTTTATTCGTTACATGGTTGACCATAGAGTTTATAAACACAAAGCAGACTGAAGATCGTATCGAATTGCAATTGCCTATAATTAGAATGCAATTCTAATACGAATCGATGAAAGTGTTATAAAATAAAGATAAACAAATAATAAATATGATAGAGACAACATATTAAAGATGATAATTTTTTTATTCATATATTTTTAGTATGTATAATACAAAATTACAAAGTCTTTATTTATAATTTTATATGCTACAAATTGTACATGAAAAGTCATCTAAATAAACTCTAATAATAAATGAAGAAATGAATTTCAATAGTAGCAGTAGGGAGCGGAGTGCCTTAGTGAATAAATCTGCTAGATTTTCACTTGAACGGGTTTGTTGAACATTAATAACATTATCCTTTTAGAGATCATGTATGAAAAAGAATTTGGTGAAATATGTTTTGTTTTATCTCATTTAATATATCATTCCTTTAATTGAGTAATACATGCAGTATTATCTTCATATACGATCGTCAGGATCATTTCTTTAGAAGACAAACCACATGTCTGACGAATGTGTTGAATCACATATCTTAACCAAACACATTCTCCGTTTGGTTCGTGTATTGCTAAAATTTCTCGGAGGTAGCGAAGTATGTGTTTAATTCCATTCCAATATCTTCGCGTGGAGAGAAGAACTATATCTTGCTAATAAATTTAAAACAAATGATATATCATATATTATATATCAGCAAGATACATAAGTGCTTATATTGCACTAAGATATGATACTTCATGACCAAATAGTTCATCATTTTTTCGAGGTCCAAAAGGGTCTTTACTCACATGTAATGATCTTACAACCATCAGAGCGCTTAATGGATATGATTTATCCATATAAAATCATTTCATCACTCTTGCAATATATTTTTCTTGATGCATAAAAATGTCATTTTTTAAATGTTCAATTTGCAATCTAAGGCAAAATTTTCATCTCAAATTCTTCCTTTAAAAAAATTATTGTTTTTGGAAGCTCTTCAGGAGTTCCAATAATATTTAGATCATCAACATAAACTATAATTATAACAAACTCATTTCTAGATCTTTTCATGAAAATACATGGACAAATTGTATCATTTTTATGTCCATGTTTTAATAAATATTCACTGAGACAATTTTACCACATGCGTCCAAATTGCTTTAATAAATATAAAGATTTATTCGATTTAATTGAATAATGTTCTCGAGATCTTAAATTACATGCTTCAAGCATCTTAAATTCTTTAGGAATTTTCATATAAATATCATTATCAAGTGAGCTGTATGAATAGGCTGTAACAACATCCATTAGATACAAATCAAGTCCTTTATGTATTACCAGATTAATTAATTACCGAAAAATTATTACATCCACCACAAGTCCACAAGTGATCAAACAGTCACAGATTTTTCCGACTAATCAGTCGATTATTTCTAATTATGTCCAATTATTTTCGATTATTCTCAATTAATCGCTTAGCGATACCATATCCGTTCGATGACCGCATACCGTTATTTACAACACTGCTAAGAAGCCAAGTCATCTTCTTACAACCAAACTACCACCGGTTAGTGTGGATTGGCGCGCCCACACATAAGTGATGCATTTATGATTGTTATTATTGCTGGCTCCATGTTTTAAGGTATCTTATGTTATGCGAGAGGGGAGTAAACTTGCCCACTAGGGGAACAGTTTGGGTCCGATGGGTTTAGGGACAGTCTGATTCACTTAAGATTCGTGCACACGAATTTTAAAGCAGACACGAAAGTTGTGAGTGCAAATTTTAAAGCAGATCGGAAGGTATCGAACCCTCCCGCCCACTAGTTAGCAAATTTGGGCGGAACTTGGGTTTTTAGCTACTACATTCTCCTTATTTCATCTTTATGTAACCTGCTTTGTAATATAATAACTTTGTTTGAAACAAACCTACGGGCACCATTGACCCAAAAAAAAAATAGAATTTATTAGTATTAAATATTAATGTTCACTTTATATAAGATCATTTATGTACCTTTTTAAAGGCCTTCCTTCATTGAATTTGCCTTAATTTATTTTTGGAGTTAATTATGAATTGAAAAATAAACATTGATATCAAGCTCTTAAAAAATGTCATGATTGTCCAAGTACAATGATATAGTCAAATTTTAATATATATTTTTTATAAATACAAGATTCTATAAATCAATTCGTGAGGTTCCGTGATTGTAAATTCTATAGTGTACATATACTAAATATTTCATAAGCTATCAAATTATAATGAGTCTGGCTAGTGTGATATCGGTGTCATATGACACTAACAGACTAACTCCAAATTTATTGTCAAACGACTAATTCAAACCGTTCAAACTGATTTACTTTATGAGTGATGCATTTATATGCAATTTTTTATTTTTTTGAGTTATTTTAGTATCAAGTCAAGCGGTCAAAAATATTGAAAAATAAATGCATTAAATTAACTTAAAAACTCTCACATTTGACTGCTTGACTTGATACTATATAAATTAAAAAAAATATAAATTTGGTATGTAAACGCACAACTAATTAAGTAAATCGGTTTAAACGGTTTGGATTCACCATTTGAAATCGATTTGATAAATTTTGGAATTGATGTTATATAGACTGAAATAACACTAATATCATACTAACCATATAAAATAACACTAATTATGTTATTACTCACCAAACAAATTCAATAACTTAGGGGCAATTATGTTCAGAGCTAAATTTCTAATTTTGAGAGCAAATAAAAACTTCTCATTGATTATACCAAGATTACCCTTGAGTGATACTCAGATTTTTTTTTCATGTTTGTGTTTTACCTCTCGATGTGCATTAATTGTATTAGGCTCAAGAACTCAAGAAGGCAAGCATGATTTATTAGTAACTTATTTGGAAACTCCTTCTCAGCACAAATAAACAATCTAGTAAATAGTTCCTAAAAATTAGGTATTCAATTTTGTTTCTTAAGAGTTCTCCAAATCATATGAAATTTAGCTATTGTTTAAATCATATTATCGTTATTGTTAATTGGGCTATAATCTGAAAATTGATATAAAATTTAAACTTAATATTTGTTAGAAATTAAACATAAGGCGACTTCCTGTCATAATAAATTTTGTGGGAAAAATAAAATTTTATATGAATGTTGGACTTTCTGTCATAATAAAGTTTGTGGAAAAAATAAAATTTTATGTGAATGTTGGACTTTGAAGAGATACCTATGTCCTCGGATCCGACTCTGCTGCTTTTTTTTTAGAGAAAAGCAGGATTCTGTTTTTCCAATCCTAACTATTCAAAAATTTTCATACACGTATCTCGATAAAAAAACTTTTTCATGCACAAATCTCAACGAATTTGAATGGTTGGAATCAGAAAAGCAGAACCCTGCAGAGTCCATTCCTATGTCCTCTGCCTGTTGGTTCTCAACATCTCTTCGAGTATTATTATAATCATATTCATAGAGATTAATTTAATATACAGGGAGACGTTATGCAATGTTTATTGTAAAGAAATAATTAAAGCCTTTAACAATAAAAAAAATACTGTGCAAAAATCGAAGGCCACAAAAAAATGCTTGTTAATATATATCTTTTTTTTTTTATAAAAGTGAAGAGTGCCCACCTGTTTTATATTGAAACATAATAGTTCAAGCTACAAAAGCAGCCGACATTTCTATTAATATCCAAAGTTAATTACAAATTAATTAATATACCCAGAATTCCTTGGTTTTTCGAAAAATGTCCAAACCGGCTAAATTCTGGCCGGCTTCCTCTTCCCCAGAAGCTGGCCGGTTTCCTCAATTTTTTCTTTTTTTACACAAATATTTTATTACATGATCTGCTTTGTGATTATGTAGTGTAATTTTATTTTGTCATTGTATTGTAATATTATTTTCTTGACTATTTTTCTGGGTACTTGTTTCACTCGCACCGACTCAATTTATTTTGAGATGCGCCAATTGGTGTGCCTTAAATCTTTGTCTGACAAAATTGTCTCTCCATCGTCGCATTGAAGTTGTAGAAGGTGGGTAGCTGGAAGTAGATGAAACATTGAAACTTGTGTTGAAGTTGGTTCCTTACCCCAAATGATAATTTTATTATAATTTTTTTTGGTGTGTTTGAAAAACTTTAAAGCACTTATTCAATTTTTTTTAATATTTTATGTTGTACTATTATTGTTATTGTTGTAGTATTTTCTGTTTAGCATTATCATGATAATTTATTTTATCTGGAAAATATAAAAATAGTATCATAAAAGCACACATACAAAAGAACTGAAATATAAGATAATCCAAACATAAAGCACCAAACATAGTATACCAAATATAAATAGTACAAAACTAGCCACGGTATTGTTGAAACGAAGAGGGGGACCATCGCTCAGGCGGTACTCCGGCATTCGCCCGGCGTTCGTGTGTCCTGCGTTGAAAAAAGTAATCAACATGGCGTTAACATAACAAAATTTAAAACTCAACAAAATATAAAGAAAACCTAAAAAAAGATACGTACCTCACGAGAAGCCAGTGAGACTCGGTGATCATCGTGGGGCATCCACAGGAGAGGACTGAAATGCTCGGTGCTGCTAGTACTGATCGACTCGTCAACTACTGGACGAGCCGTAGACCGTCCTCTACGCATCCTGATGTCAAAAATAACCTAAAATATGCCAATTGCGATTAAACATGCTAAAATAGACCAATTGCGGTTAAAATAACCTAAAATATGCTACAATAGGCTACAATAACCTAATTTTGGTAAAATATGCTAAAAATGGCCAAAAATAGACTTAATTCTGCTTAAACATGCTAAAATAGGCCAATTGCGTTAAAATAACCTAAAATATGCTACAATAAGCTACAATAACCTAATTTCGGTAAAATATGCTAAAAAGGGCCAAAATAGGCTTAATTCTGCTTAAACATACTAAAATAGGCCAATTGCGGTTAAAATAACCTAAAATATGCTACAATAGGCTACAATAACCTAATTTCGGTAAAATATGCTAAAAATGACCAAAATAGGCTTGATTATGCTAAAATATGCTAAAATTGTCCAATTGCGGTTAAACCAACCTAAAATATGCTACAATAGTCTAATTTCAGTAAAATATACTCAAATGGTCTAATTATCCTAATTAGGCTAAATTACTCTTAATTAGCCTAATTATACTAAATTACAACAAATTACCCTAAACCCTAAATTAAATAAAAAAAAATAAATTAAATAAAAAAAATTTACCATAAAGAAGAGAAAAAAAACGGGTGAGATGAGTGAGTTGTGTGGAGGAGAGAGAAAAAATGGTATTTATAGGGTGTAAACGGATAAAAAAAAAAGAAAAAAAAAGAAAACCGGTCAGATTCTGGCCGGCTTCTGGGGGAAGAGGAAACCAGCTAGAATCTGACTAGTTTTGACATTTTTTGAAAAACCAAGGAATTCTGAGTATATTTATTAATTTGTAATTAACTTTGGATATTAATAGAAATGTCGGCAAAAGCAGTGAGGTTAACTATAATATCCACTGAACAAAAGAGTCTAGAAAGAACTAAAATATGCCCTCAAGATGGTTATACTGACATCTGAAGCAAGGCAAGCATAATAAGTTCATAAAATTACAAAACAAAATACTAAGCATCATAGGAACTGTTTTTTTCAGCATCATATTCTTAATTTTGTGAGCGGAGAGCATAGTTATGTATGTCCAATGATTAAATATGTCATTGGACATATAAATATTCTAACAATTAAATTTCATATAATTTAAGTATTGTTTAATAATTAAGGTCATGTTTGATTGTGGAGTAAAGTTACTTCGGATTAAATTCCTTACTCTTTGAGCTAAGATAGATTAAAATAATCATATTTGGTTAGAGTTTGGTGGAGTAAATTCATAAAGAAAGAGAAAACTATAACATGATGTTACTCTAAACACGGGACTCACAAGTAATGTTACTTCACCTAGAAAGATGAAATAACTTACTCCGGATTAATTCAAATGTTACTTCATCTCACTCCTTGAAATTTATTTTCCGTTTTGACTCCTTAAAGGTGCAGTATAGGATTTACTCCACCACTTAATCAACAATCAAACATGACCTAATTTCAGAATGTTGAAAAATACATCAAATTTCATAATTATTAAAATTGCTCTTTTAAAAAAAATAATTAAAATTATCAAAATTGATAAGCTATTAATTATTAACCTCTTCTACTACACAAAAGGGACGCATTGGACAACTTTGGAATCGAGTACCGTCGTGACCCAAGCAAGGCATAAAGAATTAAAGTGCCGATCCCACGGCTCGCCTCCAACCTATAATAAGTCTATAACCCGCCATCTCACGCAAGGCACCGTCCATCTTTATTTCAACGGCTTTAAATAACCGACAGGTCAAAACCCAAACTCGCTTCGCCTGTCAGTCTGTCACCACCTCTCACGGTCTCACCCACCACACACAGGCGCACACACTCGCAACTTTATATCATGGCCTTCTCCACCGTTTCTTTGTCAAAACCCCTTCTCCCCTCTACCGGGATTCTCCGACCGTCCCAGACACGTTTACGCCCGTTCTTCGCCCGACCTGTCCCCGGCTCCAAGCCCCGGTTCTCGAACAAACCTCTTTCGATCTCGATCGGGTTCCACCGGAGACAGCCTGTGACGATGGCAGCAGCGACCGGTAGCAAGCAGTTGACGGTTTTCGATGCGGAGGAGGAGCTGGCGGTGTCCCTGGCCAAGTACACCGCTAAGCTCTCAGATAAGTTCACCAGCGAGAAAGGCGCTTTCACTGTGGTTCTCTCCGGCGGATCCCTCATTAAAGCTCTCAGGTTTGTTTTTATGTAAATAATATTGGCTGTGCTGCTTGTAATGGAGATATTATTAAATTTCTCCATTTTGGTGAAATTGGTCGTCTGGGTTTGAAACTTTTAGTTTAGGTCCAAATTTTTTGTTTATTCCATCCAATTGTTGAGATGAAGAGATAGGAAAGTCCTTGTAGGCCTTTTAGTTTAATTTTGATGGTTAATTGTGTTAAAATGCTGATTGTGTTGTAAATGACCCTCCAAAATTTAGCATGTCTAATTATTCTTACATGGAACTAGGAAAAGGTATTAATTTATACTATCAAATAAGAAGTTCAAAAGAGTTGATAAGGAAGAATTTGAGGATGCAATTGAACTTCTTAGAATGATGCTTTTGCTAATTGAGCATTTAAATTTAAATAAGAGAACAATCAATTGTTGAAGGATGTGCAAGAATTAAATTCAAAAGATTAACTATTGTTGCCTACTTTTGACTATTTGTTTTCATGGGTGCAAGCTACAGAATAGGAAACATATTAACACACGGGAGATACTGGTTCGTTATTGGGCTATTATTATATTGGTATTGTTGGTATAAGTGGCACTGGTACATTTGTTATATCTTTACCTTATTTAAGTTATGAAGTTTTATTGGCATAGGAGATTTAATTAGGTATATAAGTTCTTATGTGTATGGGACTTTAATGGTGAGCTACAAGAGGGAGAAGAAAATATTACAAGTAAACTAATTAGTTTATGTCTGGTATGCGTGCTTCAACAGTTTGGTTTTACTATATAGATTTTGTTCCACTATGTGTGGGGTTTGAATTTGGTTTGTCACAATATTTTTCAAGGAACACTCAGTAAATTTTTTCTTTCTAAAATATTTGAGGCTAGTCAAATACATGTGATGAATCATCTGCTAGTGCTTGCGAATTTGTCAATTATATAATTAATACTCGTACAAGATTTGTGAATCAAGTGTGTGAAATATAAGCTTTGTGTAGGAAACTAACAGAGTCACCATATTTGGAATCCTTGGAGTGGTCAAAATGGCATGTATTTTGGGTTGATGAGAGAGTTGTGAAGAAGGATCATCCTGATAGCAATTACAAACTTGCCTTTGATGGGTTCCTTTCCAAGGTTTGAATCTCCGTCTCTCTATACCTTCTTAAGGCCTATATTCACTTGTGTGCCCCTCAAGTCTCATTATTGGCAAATTGGTCCAGATATAGGCGTTCTAATGCTGTACCTTTATCAAACTGAAATTATTGGAATTGGCCTTGTGCTGGAAAAAGAGAATGCTTTTGGTACAATTATAGAGAAACATATCAACTATGGAGCTGCACTAAAATTTAGAGCCCTTTGAGCTTCAGTAATTTAGAAAATCATTTCTTTATAGTAGAATGTCCTGCTCCTGCATGTTGGGATTAATATCACTATGCTGTCTTGTGTTTCTCATCCTTAGGATAGTAATTTCTCTAAAACTTGGTACCTTTTTCAGAGTTCAGGAAATTGTGCATCTTGTAATCCTCCTTTTTCATGTTCTCTATCACTGTATCCTGTCTATGCAAGATTTTCTTCTTCTTCTTTGTCTTCTTTATACAAGTGTTTTTCAATTTCGTCAAAACCAATATATCAATCTGAGTGCATTTTATTTGTATTTTTCTTTTTCCAAACTGCAGGTGCCAATCCCACGAGACCAAATTTATGCAATTAATGACACACTCCCTCCAGAAGGTGCAGCTGAGGACTATGAATCCTGCGTGAAGCAGCTAGTATGGGACCACGTCATCAAGGTGACCACCTCAGGCCTCCCTCGCTTTGACCTCATGCTCCTCGGCATGGGCCCCGATGGTCATGTGGCGTCCCTCTTCCCTGGCCACCCGTTACTTAAGGAGACAGAAAAATGGGTGACCTATATCAAAGACTCACCTAAGCCACCACCAGAGAGGATCACCTTCACCTTCCCAATTATCAATGCGTCAGCGTACGTTGCTATGGTGGTTACTGGGTCAGGTAAGGCTGGTGCAGTACACAAGGCTTTGTCAGGTGGGGAAAATACCGGGTTGACAGATAGGCTGCCTGTTGAGATGGTGGAGCTTGAGCAGGGGGAGTTTACTTGGTTTACAGATAAGGCTGCGGTTTCCATGTTAAATGAGGGTACTAGTCTGTGAGTAAGGTTTTGTTTGAGGAGGTTGCTCAATAAGGATCCATGGCTTCTGGTTTTGGCTCAGAATATCAGTAGGTTGCGGTTTCTTGGTTATAAAATTGTAGAATTTTAAGTTTTTATAGTGTAATCTTCTCTTTAGTGTTGCTCATTACTGCATAAGTGCTCGTATGGCAGTTATATTCTGACTGGTCATGTTGTAACATGTTGGTTTTTCTTTTGTTGTACTTTGTTGGAAATAATAATTTGCTTGAAATAACAGGCATGATAACACAGAGAATGCAGGAATGTGCATGCCAGTGGCGGTTTTATTTGGTTGCTCAGCTATTTATTTTCAAACTCGTAGTAATTGGTTTACTTAATAATGTTTCCTGGGTTTGTAAAATGTTGCAGCAGTTACAGGAACATCCATCAATAGCAGTGTATTGGATTCAAACTTTGGGAAAAAAAAATGGAAATGGAGTTCTACTTAAGTGTTAATAAAATTATTTTCAAGAGGATATACCTTCTAAAGAGGATCGACTGTACAAATACCATCTACTAAAGAATTACAGAGTAGCTATATTTCCTGGTCCAAAAGGTTATATTAAACAGTGTACAACTGTACATAATGTAAAAAATATTGGTTCAAGATGTATATGATTTGATGTTTTATTAATAGGAATTTAAATAAAAAAATATCAACAATGAGGAATAGTTTTGTTGGATTTTGAAAAATAGAAAAAACATTAAGGTTTGTAACGTCCAGGACACTATAGCTGGATGTTATAAACTATAACGTTCAGTTAATCTGATCGCTAATGATATCTAATTAACAAAAAACACTGTAGCTGGACGTTATGGTCTATAACGTCCGACATAACGTCCAGCTACAGTGTTTTTTGTTAATTAGAGATCATTAGTGATCAAATTAATTGGACGTTATCGACTATAACGTCCAACTACAGTGTCCTGGACATTACAAACCATAATGTTTTTTTGTATTTTTCAAAATCCAACAAAACTATTCCTTATTGTTGATATTTTTTTATTTAAATTCCTATTAATAAAAATTTCGGCACACTAGACCGGAAAAAATATTTCAATTAAGAAGGTATATTAAAGCGAGTTTAGGAATATCTTTAATGTCTAATATGATTCAACAGACGATCGATTATTATAACATTGAAAGCAAGTGGGAGGTAGAATCAACAATCAAGGGGATTGGGGAACACATTCTATCTCAAGACATTATAAACCTACACCACCAGCATTTGTTTAATGCTTATTCATGGCAGGCTAACCAAGCAACAAAAATAATAATGTCAGCCACATGGGCAAATATGATTCTTCTTGAATAGATCTCCTTTTGTCGCTAGGCTGCCTGATGAACTATCACAGACATAGATAACAACAAAACACAAGATAAATATTGTTGGCAGTTAATTAACTATTTAATGCTCAATCTGTAATTATAAAATGACTACGATAACCTTTGTTGTTTATATAATAATGTTTAAAATATTTATGATTTGTGAATTTTTAATTTGTAAAAAGTTTGTAATTTTTATTTTAAATGTACACGCTCAATTACATATTCATGATATTTGCTATTTTTTATTTTTTTTGCTATTGTATTCTTTGCTTCATTTTTATAGATAAGATATTGTTTCATATTAAGTAATTAAATTTGATTAAACTACTTATATGTAAACATGAAATAAAAAACAAGTAGAACACGAGTGTTCTTAACCTCATCAAGGTTCTTGGTGAGCTTAACTTTAAATCCTATCGGATTGATTCAAACAATGAATCTAAACTGTTGAAACCAATCACTTTATACTAAATTAATTCAAAAATTTATAATTTTGCATGTAAACACATTGTTACTCGTGAAGTAGATCGGTTTCAATTGTTTAGATTCGTCGTTTGAAGTCACTCCAAAACCTTTTGAAGTTAAGCTGAGCTTAAGAATACCCTAGTTCTACTCATTTCTTATTTCATAATAATTGCTATTTTTTCATGTATAAATATTAGTAGTTTAATCAATTTTAATTACTTATTATGAAAATATACCTTTTCTATATAAAAAATGAAGCAAAGAATACAAAAGCAAGAAAATAAAAAGTAGCAAATATCATGTATTATGATTTTTTAATGGAGCGTCTACATTTAAAAGAATTACTAACTTTTACTAACTAAAAAATTATAAATAATAAATATTTTAAATATTATCATATAAACAACATAAGTTATTCTGGTCATTTTATAATTACAGATTGAGCAATAAATAGTCAATTAACCGCCGCCAATATTTGTTATTGATTACATAATTTACAGATTATTGTTAAAATAAGAAAATTTAAACAACTTGTCACAATCTAAAAGTTTAAGAAATGTCACATTATCTCCCGATATTTTTATTAAAACCCCCAAAAAAAAAACAAATTATCAAATCTGCTCCCACCCCAACTTTATTTTTATTTCTACCCTAACCGCCCGTGGGCTGGGCGGTCCACTAGTGTTTTTTTTTTTTTTAGAGAGACAATATGAATATCAAGATGCTGAATTCTTAACGCTAAAAATTCGATTTTTTTTTGTAAATATTAGTTAGATTACTTCTTTTAAGCATATTTATACTAAAATACGCTAAATTACTTGGAATTATGTTAAATTACGTTGAGTTACACTATATTAAGTTAAATTACACTAAATTACATTACATTACGCTAAAATACGGTAAATTACATATGAATAGGGACGATATATCTTCACTAAAAAGGCGAAAAACGACGACGAAACTTCAAACGGTCATAAAACGGCGCTCGAGTAATTTCAAGTAATTTAGAATACCTTTCCTATGTTCCTATGTTCAAGTAATTTACACTAAATTTAACATAAATTACTCCGAAATACACTAAATTGTAAATTACTTGAACATAGGAACATAGGAAAGGTATTCTAAATTACTTGAAATTATGTTAAATTACGTTGAGTTACACTAAATTACTTTAAATTACACTAAATAACAATAACTTCGCTAATTATGCTGAAATACAGTAAATTATGCTAAACTACACAAAATTACGCTAAAATAGACCGATTCTGTGCCATTTTTCACGAATCATAAAAAATAGTAAAAAAATTCCGAAAATAGTAAAAATTGGTATTCTACAATTTCATTATGTAACTAATTTACTGAGCTACTTGGATTGAATAATAGAAATGAAAATCTTAATCGGAAACTTCAACTCAAGTTTTGAGGCTCTTCCCTTTGTTTTTTAGCGATTCTGAATTTTGGAATCTGGCATCATAGGCACGAACGCATGCGCATTTTCGCCAGCTTTCCGAAAAGTGGTCATTTGCTGAAATCGGACACTCGAGCGCCGTTTTATGACCGTTTGAAGTTTCGTCGTCGTTTTTCGCCTTTTTAGTGAAGATATCGTCCCTATTCATATGTAATTTACCGTATTTTAGCGTAATGTAATGTAATTTAACTTAATATAGTGTAACTCAACGTAATTTAACATAATTCCAAGTAATTTAGCGTATTTTAGTATAAATATGCTTAAAAGAAGTAATCTAACTAATATTTACAAAAAAAAAATCGAATTTTTAGCGTTAAGAATTCAGCATCTTGATATTCATATTGTCTCTCTAAAAAAAAAAAAAAAAAAAAAATAACAACACTAGCGGACCGCCCAGCTGCTGGGCAGTCAGCTATGGAAACTGGACCACCTAGCCACTTGGCGGTCAGATATGCATAGTGGACCGCCCAGCTGCTGGGCGGTCAGGTGGGAAAAGTGGACCGCCCAGCCCACGGGCGGTTAGGGTAGAAATAAAAATAAAGTTGGGGTGGGAGCAGATTTGATAATTTGTTTTTTTGGGGGTTTTAATAAAAATATCGGCATTATCTCCAACGGAATTTCCTTGCAAGTTGCAATCCAAAGACTTAAACAAAGTACAAGTTGCATCTACAACGGTGATTTTTTTAAATTGCTAATTTGATGTGTTCATTGTTAATATAATTGCTGGGATGTACCACAGTTTTTAAATTTTATAGTTTGCTGCCGTGTGGAGCTCCGCTTTCAAGACATGGTGTAAACACCCTGTCTCTTCTTGCTGAACACTTACAAGGTGTTAGTTGTTGTAATGATAGTATGTATGTTGTTCTCGAGCGCGCACCTGCGTACGCGCCACGAGGGAAAAACCGGGAGGGGAAGCATTCAACTAGTTTACACTAGTTGAATACCCCTAGCCACGAATTAGCAAGTTTGCTTTAAAATCAACTATTTAGAGCATCTATAATTGTGATTTCTTTTAAATTGCTAATCTGATGTGTTAATTGCTAATATAATGCTAGGATGTACCACAGTTTTTAAATTAGCAAATTTGCTTTAAGAGCAACTCTAATTAAATTTCTGAAATTGAGTGATTTAGAAATTATGAATCTTTTTAATTGCAAAATTTAGTGACATGATCCAAATTAATTGCTAAATGTTTGCTGGAACGGAGATGCTCTGAGCATGTATAATTAACTAACTGCGGAGAAGAATGTTTGGATTGCATAAAACTCATGAAAAGTAGTTGTTAAAATAAAATAAAATAAAAAACAAATACCAACTTTCGAAGTCTTCCGTAATCTCATTTTGAAATCTCAGACCAAGTTGCAAATTCAAAAATTGCAACGGACGAAGAGGCATGACGAGGCGGGCCCCAGTCGGCCGTGCAGTGAATCTACCAATAATAATTCAAAGAAGGAACAAATCCACAATTGACGGGTACCGGTGTTTCCCTAGCCACTTTGTCCCAGTTCTCTCATGCTCTTTACATTGAGGTCTTTGGTGTAGCGAACTTTATGTGAGCTTCGGATATGTCATTATGTGCATGTATACTGTTGGGTAAATTTCACTAGAGGTCACTCAACTTTGTCATTTGCCACGAATTGGTCACTCAAGTTTGATTTATTCATTTCTAGTCACTCAACTTTGTCATTTGTCTCAATCAATAACTTTATATTTTTCCGTCCAAAATGCTAACGGAATATTCTCATTCCGTCCAAAATACTAACGGAATGAGAATATTCCGTTAGTATTTTGGACGGAAAAATATAAAGTAACTTGATTGGGACAAATGACAAAGTTGAGTGACCTCCAGCGAAATTTACCCTATACTGTTAGAAGGTCAATTTGGGTCCGATACCCATCGGACTCAAAGTGAGTTCGATGGATTCGATGACCGTCCGATCTACTTTAAGATTCGTGCCCGCAATTTTTGTGTCTACTTTAAAATTCGTGCGCACGAATAAAGCAAATCGGACGGTCTCGAAACCTGTCGGACCCAACCTGCTCTCTACTGTTAGCTACTATAAAGCAAAAAAGCATTCATACTGCCTGTTTTTTTTTTTTTCTTTTCAGTTTACCTATATAAAGCAATAAATTTAAAATGGGTAAATTTCGCTGGAGGTCACTAAACTTTGTCCTTTGTCACGAATTGGTCACTCAACTTTGATTTGTCCCTCCATAGCCACTGAACTTTTATTTTGTTCCAATCAAGTTACCCTATAACTTTTTCATCCAAATTATAACGGAATATGCCCATTCCGTCCAAAATACTAACGGAAAAGTTATATTCCGTTAATATTTTGGATGGAAAAGTTATAGGGTGACTTGATTGGGACAAAATAAAAGTTTAGTGGCTATGGAGGGACAAATCAAAGTTGAGTGACCAATTCGTGACAAAGGACAAAGTTTAGTGACCTCCAGCGAAATTTACCCAATTTAAAATATATTAGCAACAATTTTCAAGGCATGCAGTATAAAGTTATGTTTATAAATACTTCGTTTATTATTGTAATTGTCATATTAAATATAAATGAGAAGTTAAATGGGGACCAGATCCCTATTTTTACTCAAAAAATAATAATTGAGAATTTGTTTTAGAAAAAAACAAACAAAAATAACATGAACGATATAAATAAGTTGGGATCTATTAATAATTAGTTAAATAAAAATAGTTTCAAATGTTGCATAAAGTTCCACCATTTTTCATGTGCATAATTTATATATAATATAATTCATAATTCAAATTTAGAAGTTCTTTTCAATGATCATCGAATCTCAAGATTGTTAAGTTAATTAATTATGAATTAATTCTAATTTATTGTAAATTAATTAATTATCGAACTCAGAGCAATTAATTGAAGGATAAATAAATAACTTAAAATATTACTTGGAAGCACAAATTAGGTACTTAAATTTTATACGATGCAAAAAATAAATTAACAAAAATTGAATTAAATCAAGATACAAATATTTTAATTCATGAAAAAAAAATGAGTTAAATATTTTCTAAAAAAATCGATACAAATATACATACTTTTTATTTGTGAGAAAATTACCAGTTAAATATTTTAATTCATGAAGGAGAGAGAACCAAGCAAGCTTATAGTTATAGGATCTCCAAAGGCGACTAAACCTTTTTCTCTCTCCTGCGAGCGCCTTTAATATAGTGGTTGTTATTCGCGTGTCACATGTCACTGCCTCGTACCCCACTCAAAGTACTACTTTCAGTGCCTCAATTTATGTAAGTTATTTATAACGAGTAGGTGACAAACATAGGCAAGTTCTTATTAATTTATTATTATTAGTTAAACCCGCTACATAATTGGATGTACCAAGATACTTAGATATATGGTTAGGTTCCCCCACCTTCCCTGCATCCGGCAATCTTTACTTTACTAAAACAATTCCACTGTAGTTCCATCGCAACCATTATCGTTCCGACTTCACCTCCGCTCTCGTCCTTTCTTTTCCTTTTCTATGATTTAGATCATTTAATGGTGGTCAGATAACAAATCAATGAAAGCGCTGCGTCGATCGAGCACTTCGTCGGGCCCCACCTCATCACCGCCGCCGGAGGCCGCGTCATCGCCGCCGACTACTTCGTCGGCGTGGGTTCACCTCAGATCACTCCTCGTAGTTGCTTCTTCTTCCTCCTCTCCTTCTGTCTCTTCTCCTCTTGCCGAAAGGTAAAAAATTGTTCGATCTCTGATTAAGAACAACTTACCATCATTAAATGTGACAGCTGAAGTAGGGAGGAGCGAATTTTATGCGTCTTTTGGGAAAAATCACTTTGAAATTCAGGAAGACCAACAAAATGAGTTCTATTAGAGCAGTGGGTGGTACATATAAGCTTCAACTATATCTAAATTCAAAATCTAGAATACTAAAACAGCATTTTTTTTTTTTTTGGGATTTTTTGTCCAGCTCATTTATGGTAATCTAGTTGTTGATAAAATGTAACATTTTGTCCTAGCTTTACATAACCTTTTGCCACATTTAGTGTTTAAATGGTATCTAGTTTTTTGTTACAGAGAGTATAGTTACTTTTGCTGATGAATATTACATTTTTCAATTTAATTTGTCTTTAAAGGGGAGGGCTTAAATCACCATGGTCAAGAAGAAAAAGGAAGCGTGTGCTTTCTGCTAAACAGTGGTTCCGCCTCTTCTCGGCTAATGGGAGGCTTCGAGATGGTGGGGCTAAATTATTGAAAAGAGTTCGAAGTGGGGTGAGTCTGCATTATATATACTCTGTCCTCAGTTATGGCTAGCACCATACCTAAATAGAGAGGTGATTAAATGTTTTATATGGTGTGAATTGTTAGTTCCATATCAAGCCCCAATTCCTCTGATAAAATCCGGTTTGTCCTAAGAATCAAAGAGCTAAAAAAAGTGAAAAATTAAACTGGTGCCATCCCGTACATGGTGGTCCCAAAACCAACCCATATACTGGATTCTTATGGTTTTAATTAGCTTTTTGTTTGTTGTAATAGGGAGTTGATCCAGCCATCAGGAGTGAAGTTTGGCCATATCTGCTTGGGGTGTAAGATACACATTTTACTTCATAAATCACACTTTGGCAATTCTGGGTTATTTACCATAGTACCTTTGTAAATATTAAACTACATAGAAAGCACTCGAGATACCAATAGCTTGCATGCATCAGTCACTGAGTGGTACATATTGGTTTGTTTAATTTATATATATTATGAGCATTACATAAAAGTTGTAGAAAATTCGTGGACGAAGAACCAGAACTAGATAACATCTTATTTTTTTATCATACATTAAGTGGGAATGCTGGAATCATATGCTAGGTTGAAACCTAGAAATTCGTTGGGGGGAATAAATCAACAATGCTTGTGCGTTCTTCTTTTACAGTAAACTACCTAGGGACCTAATTCATTCCATCCTGCAAGAATTTTTTGGGTTAAAAATGGGAGATGTTAAAATTTCTTAAGTTTGTAGTTGTTTCTGCCTCTTAACAGTGATAGGTGATATGCTGGGATACTGTTTTATAAAAAAAGACAAAGAAAAAGAAGGAAAAGAAAGAATAAAAGAGACACTTGTTAGTTTTGTGCTTCTAAGTGATTTTCATTTTCTTTCTGTAGTTATAATTTGAACAGCTCTGAGTCAGAAAGGAATATCACAAAAGCAAAAAATAGGTATCTCCTCATCAAACATCTAATTTGACCTGCCTCATTTTCATATTCTTTCTGTTAAGTTTTAATTTGGTCTCTGATTTAGGAAAGAATATGAAAAGCTAAGGAGGCAGTGCCGATTACTTGCTCATCAGCGCAATTCCAGAAATAGCCTGACAGCTGTTGATGAGTTGGACTTCACTGGTATAATTGAGGTCCCACCATCTCCTATTTCCCAAGAAGTAAACCCAAATTTATACTTCCATATTGAAGATATGAAACAGCTGGATATTATAGAAGAGGAAGAAGACAAGACGGACACTGAATCATCAGATTCAGAATCCTCTGACGAGGAAGATTCAGATAATGTACCCCTCCACTCTGTGGATGCTGAGGAGGAGCCCAAATTCACACGCACTGCTTCGGTAATGTCAAATACATTTCTGAAAAATGAAGTATTACACAAACCTGCAACATGAGAAATATCATGCATATGCTCTGATGAAACATGCAAGTCTTGTATGTTCCCCTCAATTCCCCATCTATTTTCAAAGATTCCCAAAATGTCCCTCCTTCCTCACTTTTATCTTTGTCATACATTGTGAAGGAAAAAGAGTAACTTGAATATATTCTTTTATTAAGAAATCATGAAGGGTATATGCGATCTTTGTTCTTTCATATGATGATATTGCTGATGTTTGTTTGGAGCATACACAAAATTATTTATCTGGTAAATTCTATATTCTTAGAAGGGCATATGTGATCTCTCTTCCTTCATACGTGCATATGAATATATGATATTATTGTTGATGTTTGTTAGGAGCATACCTGAAATTATTAATTCATATGTGCTATGTCTTATGAAAAGTTGTTCTTTTGAAAAACCAGGTAAGAGATGATTTCTCAAGCTCTTCCAGGACAACCGAAGACTTCTCGACCTGGCAACGCATCATTCGTCTAGATGCCCTCCGCACAAGCCCTGAGTGGGTGTTGCATACGCTAAAGCAGGCTGAGGTCTCAGAGGAAGAAGCCTCACAGGTGAGAGAACAATGGGTCTGGTCTGATGCGGGTGGGTTGTTTTTTGGGTCTGATTTGATTAAGAAATTTGGTGGGGTACTTTTTATTTGAATGTTACTGGAATATAAGGATCTTCCCTACTTTATTTGATCTGTAACATAGTTCAAATAAATTATCTAAAAGTACATACGGGAGATGTCTCGTGATTGTAGAAGAATTGAAAGAATGGCACCAATAGGAGCTGTTAGACCAACATATCAATTCAGACAACTAAATAACAGTTGTCTTGTCGTTCTATTTCTAACAATGTCAACGGATGCCACCCCTCTTTTCAGTTGTCTTTTATCTTTATGTTTGAAATTATGGGAATAGCACTACCCAAAAATAGTGATGTAATCCAAAGTCCAAACATATTTCTCTCTTCCTCAGAATAGTGCTGGGTTAATGCTATTCTGCTAACCAATGTTTTGTTGGAATAGTAAGGTTAGCACTCTTTGGGTTAGTAGTGCTATTCTAAATTTTATACAATCCAAACAACATTTTTTGCTATTCCGAATAGCACAGAACTATCATTTTTTCGAATGAGCACTCTTTTTGCACCATGTACGCACACTGACCTGAATATAGAGATCCAAACACACCTAAAAATAGACTTTGCATACAAGAGTTATTGACCAGGATAACGCGTTTAGTAAAGAACAAAGAAAAAAAAGGAAAAAGAGGAGTACAAACACAAAATAAACCCAAAAAATCTAAAAAAGATAAAGAACCCTAAGTACCATCTATCCATAGTTGCCAAAAATGTATGTATAATATTAATTAATTGATCAATGA
This sequence comes from Carex littledalei, assembly GCA_011114355.1. Taxonomy (NCBI): domain Eukaryota; kingdom Viridiplantae; phylum Streptophyta; class Magnoliopsida; order Poales; family Cyperaceae; genus Carex; species Carex littledalei. The sequence continues at coordinate 7,798,952 of CM022099.1, read as the reverse complement.
ATACTCATGGTTGGGTCAGCTCAGAGTTGTATCCTAATTGCAGGCTGCATCTGCTGTCGGATTGAAGGATTATGACCACCTTGATGCATGCATGGTATACCATGCGGCAAGGCTGGTGGCGATTTTGGAAGCATATGCAGTTTATGATGCAGAGATAGGATACTGCCAGGGTATGAGCGACTTGCTATCCCCGATAGTTGCAATCATGGAGGATGATAGTGTTGCCTTTTGGTGCTTTGTGGGGTTCATGCGCAAGGCTCGGCACAATTTTCGACTTGATGAGGCTGGGATTAGAAGACAGTTGAAGATTGTTTCTAGAATCATCCAGTGCAAGGACTCTCACTTCTACAAGTATGTTGATGTTATACATTATTATTTACTTGTCATAGCATGTGCTGGTTCACCCCAGGGTGAACAGACTGGTCAAAACTGGTCATGATTTACTTTTAATGAATTGTGTTAATCACTGGATTATTGTGCCCACAAGTCCTATGAAAGTAAAAGAAAATTGCAAATTCATGCTCCCAACTTTGAATAATGAAAACAAGCAACTTCATTTATCTATGTACAATTGGTAGTGTCTGGTAAAAAATTTCACTTTAATGTTAACTAGTCTGAAAACAACTAATCCTGGTAGTAGCCCAAACCCGTTTAAATAGTTCTTGAACCCAGTAGTTTAATATTTACAGGCACTTGGAAAAGCTACAAGCAGAGGATTGCTTTTTTGTGTATCGAATGGTAGTTGTGCTTTTCAGACGGGAGCTCACCTTTGAGCAGACAGTCTGTTTATGGGAGGTTATGTGGGCTGATCAGGCTGCTGTTCGCACTGGTATCGGGCTCTCAGCCTGGGCTCGAATAAGACTTCGGGCCCCACCTACAGACGACCTGCTTCTTTATGCCATTGCCGCTTGTGTTCTACAAAAGAGAAAGCTCATAATTGAGAAGTATAGTAGTATGGATGAGATTTTGAGGGAATGCAACGGTATAGCTGGGCAGCTTGATGTGTGGCGACTTTTGGATGATGCACATGATCTTGTTGTTAATCTCCACGATAAGATCTGACGGTTAGGTTTTCTTTTTCTTATTTATCTATGTCGCTTGCCTTTGTGAGCGAGGGTTCAATCAAGAGAAGAGAGGTTGATTGTAGTTTCAAGGCAAGTAATTTAAAAAAAAAATAATGGGAATTTCTTAGGTGAACTTGAGATATTTTATTGGGATTTGTGTTAAAAATAAGTAACACGAGCCTGATCAACACGAAGAATAAGAGCATCACTTCATATTGAGAGGTTTGGTCTTAGTCATCTGCATTCAGCTTCTACAAATTACTCGTTTCTAACTTTTCTAGATGCAAGAGTTAAAAACTGCTAGCCCTAAAGTAATTCTCAAACATTGCCATGTGGATAATTCACAGGAAATCAGAGCATGATAGTGTGCTTGCTGTCCTATTTGAAAATAGAGAGCACTGATAGTAAGGGCTGCAAACTAACCGAACCAAATCGAACTTAGTTTGAGTTTGGTTTGAATTAATTTTGAACTAAGTTTGGTTTGAATTAATTTCGAACGAACTCAATTTCGAATCGAATTTTTTACGAACTCAATTTCGAACTTTTACGAACTTTGTTACGACTTACGAGTTATGACTTATGGCTGGGCTATAGTTCAATATTACAACACTTTAATAAAAACTCAGGCATTCTGAATTTTAATTATACAGTACACCAAAGTTTATATCAAAGTTCATTACAAATACCAAAATTTATATCAAACACTAAAGTATAGTACAATCAATTAAAGTTCAGTACAATCACAGAATCCAAAGTTTTTCAAATAGCTAACAGGAGCAACATCACCAAAGTTTTTAAATATCTAAAGTATTCAAAGTACAATTTAAATATCAATAGAAGTACAGAACAATCACCAAAGTCTTAAAATTATTATAAACTCAAATATTATTCTAAATAAAACATTAAAGTTCATTATCAGCGGAAATTAACGGTTCACGTTTGAGTTAATTTCAAACTAAGTTTGGTTTGCGAATCTATTTCGAACGAACTAGGTCCAGTTTGAGTTTGGTTTGAATTAATTTCGAACTAAGTTTGGTTTGAATTAATTTTGAATGAACTCAATTTCGAATCGAATTTTTTACGAATTTTTTCGAATCAAACTCGAATCGAATTACGAACTACAAAATTTTTGTGCAGCCCTAACTGATACTGAGTGGATAAAGAATATTGGAAATCACCATCAAATATATAACACGGTTAAAACTGTGCATTAGGCATATATATAGGAGTAGAGCTTGGGTATTCTGTCCAAAACTTATCGGAATGACTTCAAATGACAAATTCAAACTGTTGAAACCGATCTACTTCACGAGTAATGCATTTACATATCAAATTTATAAATTTTCGAATTAATTTATTATAAAATCAAGTGGTAAAAAAAAAGAAGGCTTATAAATTAATTGTGATAAGTTCATTTTTCATTATTTTTTTACCTTTTGACTTTATACTAAATTAATTCGAAAAAGTTTGACATGTAAACACATTACATTACTAGTGACGTAGATTGGTTTCAATAATTTAGATTCGTCGTTTGAAATTAATTCGATAGATTTTGAAGTTAAGCTCACAAAAGGACTTGAATTTGACATGTAAACTCATCACTTGTGAAGTAGATCGGTTTCAACGATTTGGATGCGTCGCTTGAAGTCAATCCGATGGGTTTTTTAGTTAAGTTCACAAAGAGACTTGGTGAGCTTAAGAACACCCTAGTTCTACTCCATATTTGTCTATAGATATAATTACATGATAGTCAAAATATCATATTTGTTAACATCAGAAAAAAAAAATAACATTTAACTAGGAGCAAATCAAAATATCCAGGGTAGGCTGTGAGTGGACAGAAAAGGTGATGAATTAATTATGGAATGTGCCACTGCTTATCCTTTCTAATATATCGAACAACGAAATTCCAAGAATAGCATCGCAAATTAAGATAAAACAATTGATTATGGTTCAAGAAGCATTAATTAGTTATAGAGTGAGGCTATGGTGCTATACATAGCACGGATGACTAGTGTACTACGGCTCAATATGGTACTTTTTAAAATCCTAACGGTCGATCCAAACCGTTCAATGTGATAACCATATGAATATGTACTTGCAAACTAAATTTTATATTTTTTCGAATTTTTTTACTATTTTTTTAGATAGGTAGAATTTTGATGGTCCAGAATTTTCAGAAAACACTGATTTTTCTACCTATCTAAAAAAATAGTAAAAAAATTCAAAAAAATATAAAATTTAGTTTGCAAGTACATATTCATATGGATATCACATTGAACGGTTCGGATCGACCGTTAGGATTTTAAAAAGTACCATATTGAGCCGTAGTACACTAGCCATCCGTGCTATGCATAGCACCATAGCCTCACTCTTAGTTATATATATATTGGTGATTTGCTGTATATCCGGTTGCTATCATAGTATCGATTATCACTAGGTATGGAAAAAGAAGCGCTTTAATTATATTTGAAGAGAGTACTAATTATAATAAATATTAAGAAAACAATAAAAATAACTAAAATGGAATGCATGCTATCCCGATATTTTTATTAATACCAAAAAAAAAAAACAAATTATCAAATCTGCCCCCACCCCAAACTTATTTTTAAATCTACCCCAACCGCCCGCCAGCTGGGCGGTCCACTCTGGACACCTGACCGCCCACTGGCTGGGCGGTTCACTACCCAGATCTGACCGCCCAGCAGCTGGGCGGTCCGCTATAAAACCCCTATAAAAGGGGTTTTTCTCTCTCCTGAGCAGCACAGTATTCATTCCAACAAATCCAGAACCGAAAGAGAGGCGATTTTGAGGCAATTTTGAGTGATTTTGAGGCTAGTAGAGGTATGGACAGTAACAAACGAGGTAAGAAAGCGAGCAACCGAGATCGTGGCGTAGCGAGAGGAGTGTCTATTAGTGATCGAGGTAAAAACGAGAAAAAAAGTACAAGTGTCAAGTATGTCATGATTTTCTTAATTGTGAGACATGTAAGATGGAGGAATGGAGTAGACGACATGGTCGGTATGAAATTTCAGACGATGACTTTGTGGAAAACCCCTACGGCTTTGGTTTGAAAAAGAAGAAAGTTGATCCAGAGCCTCCAGCATCGGACGACGAGTTTGTTCCTTGTACTGGTAAGGCTACCACTTCGTCTGCTGTGACTGATCCAGATCAGGCAAACTCTGATGATGACTTTGTTCCATGCACTTTCAAGACTCGTTGTAAGAAGTAGACTTTTTAGGAATTTATGTTGTAGAATTTTTAGGAATTTATGTCGTAGACTTTATTTCATTAGTTTTGTGTTTGTTTATATTTTATGTTGTTAGTTTTTGTATATGTAATTAAGTATTAAAAATAGCAAAAATGAAGCATATAAAATAATCGAGGCAAATAAAAAATTACATAGTTCACAAACTACCAATTAGAATAGTTCACAATATACATCTAAAATAGTTCATAACATAATTTAACAAAACTTGGTAATTAGCGACGACGGCCAAACAAACACAAAATACGACGTCTGGGTCTGGGTGCAGCTGGTTGTGCGACACTACCGGATGTCTCTCCATGGCTACTACCGGTTCCTGGGCTTTCATGAGTGCGGCGGCTACTACCGGTAGCCTCAGCAACAACTCTAGCATTTTCTCTTTCGTTAGCTTCATTAATGGCATCTGCATTGCATTCCAGTTGAAATAAAATCAAAATAAAATATAAGTAAATAAATAAAATCAACCGTACCTGCTCGCTGCATGTCAGTTGTTGAACGGCAGGCCTGATGTCCCATTCGCCTACCTTCTATCTCGTCCATGGTCATTACTTGACGCTTGTGGGGTCTTCTTCCTTTTCTGATCCACCCGCTTGCGGAACATACTCTATCACTAGCATAGGGCGGCCACTGATACTGGTTGGGATAAGGATGGAAAGATGCACCCCAAGTACTCACAAGGTAATCGGTACGGTACATGTCTGTGACATAATCATCCTCAGAGAAGTTTCTCTCTCGGCACACCGCCATAACATGAGAACAAGGTAGGTGGGCCAACTGGATTCCTTGGCAAGTGCATGTTACAGTATTGTCAGGTGCAAAAATAACAACATACTTGAACATCTTTTTCACAAACTCCATAGTTCCATCCGGTCTCGGCCGGTTGGAGCAAACTCATTTGGACAGTGCACTTCGAATTTCAATTGGTTCTCCTCGTACGGGACAACTCTCATAGCTGCACCTTTCTCCCTATGTTTCCTTAGTTTCCCCTCCACCCTTGTTGAAAATGTTTGATTCCTGGACAGTAATTCGAGGGCTTTAACACGCCGTGCAACAAACCATGCATTTAACTTGTAGAAGGTGTCCTCCACAATTGCTGCCACGGGCAACTGCCGGCTTTGCTTGAAAACAACATTCAGGGACTCAGACCCATTTGTGGTCATAATTCCCCATCGGAAACCTCCATCACGGGCTTGCAATATCTTGTCATATGTGGGTGGCTCAGCAAGATCGGCGGGATTATTTTTTCCCACCTTGAGTAAGTACGCATTTGCCTTTGGACAGTACTGCAAAAAAAAACAATTTTAGATGAGAAAATTTAAGTAAATAATTCAGAAAATATAAGTCAACAAATAAAAATATACATACCTTGGCAAAATCTCTGAACATCTCTTCCACCATTCTCGGCTTCTTCCTCTTGCAACCAATTCTGAATGTATCTGCAACCTATTTTTCAGATCCGCAGTTCTTGTGTAGGTTGTCTGTAACATGTTGCATACACAGCCTGTGCACACAATCGCCGTTCGCTGTCGACCACCCGAAATCTGGGCGATCAAAAACATATTTGATTCCTTTGTGCTGGTCTGATATGACACAAAAGAACCGGTCGCCAACCACTTGTCTTCTTACGAACCTCATGAAAAATCTCCAGTTTTCCCCGTCATCCTTCTCAACAATTGCAAAGGCCAAAGGCAACAACTGGTTTTTAGCATCATATGCACATGCAATCAACAGCCTCCCGTCGTAACGGCCAGACATGAAGCATGCATCTACACTGATGACCGGTCTAATATATGGCACAGCTTGAATACATGGACCGAACGCCCATGCTATGGCCTTGAATTGCAACGCGTTGTCGACAGTCTGTACGCTTAGATTCCAACATTCAAAGACAGTGCCGGGATTTGTACTTGCTATGGCCTGCAGCAATGGTGCAAGCAAGTTGTATGAACCATGCCAGCTACCGAACATTTGGCAAATCGCAAGTTCACGCCCTCTCCACAACCTGTTGTATTTTGGGACGACATGCTTGTAAATGCGCCTGACATGTCTAGCGACCTCCTTAAGGCTCATCGATGGGTCCTCCTTAATGTCATTCTCAATTACATCGGCAATAAGTGAAGCGTAAGCTGTGCATGTCTTTCCTTGATGACACAGACTTGCATGTGTGAGGTGGTTCACACTTCTTAATAATCCATGCCTCGCCCTTACCCACAGGGGTTGTATAGAGACGGAAGTGGCAATGCGCTTCATCGGCACAAACAATTACTAACGTTCTTCGGTTCCTTTTTTGAGTTCTGCACTCCCAGTTGCCGTGAACATGAACCTCATTTATTTCCTTCACAAGTTCATCTATATTGGCGTAAACCTGTTGTGGAGCAAGCTCTTCATTGTACCTGACACGCGGCCCAAAAAATGAGATGTCTACCTCTTCAAAAGCAGTGGTATCATTGAATGTGGGGCACGGATGCCTATCTGTCCGACCTTTAATCAGAAATCTGTCTTCCTTAGGTAAATAATCTCCATCACCTTCTGACATGTGATCCGAATCCCAATTCCCGTTCCATTCGTCACCCGTTTACAAATCTCTTTGTGGTATGGCATCGATCTCAGCATCAAGGTTAAGGTCTATCCGGGTAACAACGGGTGCCACTATAGGTATTGATGGTGGTACAGATGGAAATCTGGGTTGGATTGGGGTTTCAAGAGGAGGTGGTGGTGGTGGTAGATCGGTAGTAAAATCAGGTACATAATTCTCATAAACGGGTGATACGGGCGGTTCATAACTCGAGTGGCGGGGGTTGTCATACCTCGAGGGGCGGGGGTTGTCATAACTAGAGTGGCGGGGGTTGTCATAACTAGAGTGGCCGGAGTTGTCATACCCCGAGTGCTCATGACCCGAGTTGTCATACCCGAGTGCTCATAACTTGAGCTGTCATAACTCGAGTGACGCGGGTTGTCATAACCCGAGTGATTTTAACCTCTATTTTCTCTAAATGTTCCAACCCCGGGTTCACGCTGAACTCTCCTGGAATATAAGTCTATTACCATGGTACCCTGTGACTCAAAAGTGTTGTAAACACTCCTCCATAACGACTCATCTGTTATTGGATACCTGGTATAGTAAGGTCTATCACCACTTACTATATTAATCCGAGTAGCTAAATCTATATCATACCGGTTGGGGTTCACACCGATTTTTTCATACACTATTCCCTTCAGTTCAACAGATGAGGTATTTTTATTTACCTCGAAGCCGTAGGCTGCTTCCTTAGTGTATTGTGCTCCCTCCGCACCCCGGGTAAATTTCCTGCCCACATACAGTGCAACAAACATATTTCTGTTTGATAATTACTGTTCAAAATCGCCTCAAAATCGCCTCTCTTTCTCTCTTTCGGTTCTGGAAAATGGTTGGAATGAATACTGTGCTGCTCAGGAGAGAGAAAAACCCCTTTTATATGGGTTTTATAGTGGACCGCCCAGCTGCAAGGCGGTCAGATCTGGGTAGTAAACCGCCCAGCCGGTGGACGGTCAGGTGTCCAGAGTGGACCGCCCAGCTGGCGGGCGGTTGGGGTAGATTTAAAAATAAGTTTGGGGTGGGGGCAGATTTGATAATTTGTTTTTTTTTTGGGGTATTAATAAAAATATCGGCATGCTATCTTACCCAGAGAACAGCAACGATGTCAGTATCAGACAGCTTTTCGCTGCCCTGCAGGGACAGTAGAACATCAACGAAATCAGAACCGCTCATCTCATCCGGTCTATTTTCAGACCGGTGCTCTTCAATTATCTGATTCACAAACTGGTTCACTCGTGGATTGTTAGGTGATTTCCAGAATGATGATGACCCGTACACATCTCAAGGTAACACAAATGAGTTAATGAGCTATTGTTTGGGGACCAACGAACATGAATCCATTGATTTCATGGATTGGTGGAGGAGGAATGCAAGTGTCTACCCAATGCTGGCGATGATAACTCGCGATATATTTGCCGTGCCCGTGTCAACCGTCCCTTCCGATTGTTGTTTTAGTTCGGCAAACAGGATCCTCACTGATAAACGCATTAAGTTAGGTGCACATGTTTTCGAGAGACTTGTGTGCTTGAAAGATTGGATTGATGTTGAAACTCGCACGCAACATGCACTGGAAGCAACATCATCCGGTGTCGAAACTCAAGAAAGCGGTACCGAGCCTGAGCCTGACAAGGATTCAGACGGTGAGCAAGATAACGACCTATGGTATATGAACAACGACTACTAGATAAATAGTGTCGGTATAAATTTCTAACATTTTTTAATCTTTATTGTTATTTTTTAAAATTATAATTTCTAAATATTTCAATTGTTTTTTGAATTATTCATTTTAAAGAAGAATTAATAACAAAAAAAAAATTAAAACTCCGCCTATGTTATTTTACATAGCCGGTCCCAATCCCGGAATAAAGGAGGAGGGTAACTTTTGTCTTTAAATCTATTATTTTAAAATAATCCGGTTTTAAAATAATTCAGTTTTAGAATAATTCGATTTTAAAATAATTCGGTTTTATTATAACAAAAATTATTGAGTTCAAATAAAAAAACAGAAACAAAAAAAAACAGAAACAAAATAGAAAAAAAAGAAAAAGAAAAAAAGCAAAAAAAGAAAAAATACCGGACCGGACCGGACCGTGGACCCTGCCGGGTTGAGGACGGGTTTAGGTTGGCCGAACCAAACTCAACTTGCCGGATCCGGACTGTGCCAACCTGCCGACCCGTGTCCGGGTCAACTCGTGACCAGACGGGTTTGAACCGGACCGGCTCGTTTTCAATCCACTACTCATGAGTCGTCCACTAGTTGTTTAGGCTACCTATATTTGAGCTCTCTTTCTAATTTATGTTCATTATTTCTGCTGATCTGGTTATTTTCATCACGGCTTCTTCAAAAACTAAACAACGACTTAGGATAATTGCATCAAATAATCGGTTGAACCTCCACGGCCCAAATAAATAAGTCTTTATTCATAGATCTAGCTTTTGTATGGCAAAACTTGCGTCAAAAAATAGCACAATGAAAAGATCATAACCAGCCCATTTGAGTACATGTAAGAGAGAACAGAACGGTAGTGTTAACAAAATCGGGAGCCCAATTCTCAAGTCTTCTTTGCAAAAGATATGGAGCCATCTCCGCCTCACTCCGCCGCCGGAAACGGAGGCCTCTCCGGCGCCTCCCTCGCGGCCGCAGCCTCCTCCGCATCCTTAGAGTCCGGCGGCGACGATGCGAAGCAGAACTTGGCGCAGGTTACGGAGTCGATCCAGAAAAGCCTAGGCGTGTTACATCAGTTGTACCTCACCGTCTCTTCCTACAACGTCTCCTCTCAGCTTCCTCTTCTCCAACGATTGTATGTTTCTCTCTTTTACTGTCTATTATCTCTCGTTTTATTTGCAATACCCCTTTGGTAATAGGGTTGGGGTTTCCCTTTTCTCTGGATGTCTACAAAGCTGGTATTACATTGCTTCTGAAACACCATATTTAGTTGAGTCCTAAACCGCGGGATAAGGGGTTTAGTTCTCACTTGAGCTGTAAAACACGGAATAATTAGGCCTACCTAAGATGTCATAAGTCAACTTAACACCCCTGCTCAGGCGGTTTAACTTTATTTCATGTGTGAGGCCCGTTATCAGTGATACAATCCTTTTTTCCTCTCTCTCCTGCTTAACTCGAAGTGTGCCTCCATCTTGTTTCCATCATGTTTCTGTGTTCCTCTCTCTCCTGTTACAGATGGAGGGGGAAAAATTTGAAGGAGACAAGAGAAAGAAAACGAGGGCATTATTGAAAATAATAGATTAAAATGACTCAATAACTATGGATAATTAATCTGTAGGCAGATAAGAAAGAGAAGAAAAAGTTGGAGAGCATATTAGATAAAATAAAGAGTAAAGGGGTAACTAAGAAATTGAAGATTTCTTCCAGGGTACATGAGAATCACAATAAGCTTTTGCTGAAGCTTGAGAAAATTCTTGGTATCATTAAATTTTCTGCACCTGACGAGTGGATACCATCACTCTCCTGTTAGGACCTCATCTGCTTCTTAAGTGTCTTAATCTTTTCACACGCCTCGACAGTTGCTCATTCAACCCTTTCAACCTCCCTCGAGCCTCGATAAAGCTCTTATATCTCAGTACAGTTTCTCTAACCAAACCCACTTCAACATTGACACCAGCTTGCCTTGGAAAAGAGGGAAAAAGAAAGAAAGAGAGAATGTGGCCTCTTAGGGGGAGAGAGTGAGAGCAAGAGCAGCTCAGTCTGAGAGAGCAGGCTAGGTTTAGGATTGTACATAACCGGGAAGAAATTGTCACTACCACACATTGAACTCCTTATTCAGGATTCTTTTTCTCTTTTTTTTTAATCAAATGGTCTGAATTGTATTCCTATAATTGCTGGAGGAAATATGAAAATGATGATTATGATCTGATTCAAAATGAGCAAGTACATTAAGTCAGCTTTGAGGATAACTCTCTTCCAAATTCATTGGACAAAAATTTCTCTCTTTGGTACTGTTATAGCAAAGTAAGCCATCTCTGACCTGTATGTTTGAATGTGGCACAGTAGTTTCTAACTTGTTGTATATGTGTTTGTTTTATGCCAGAAATGTCCTCGTGACAGAGTTGGACACTATGCAGAAGCTAGCAGATAACTGCAAAATCCAAGTTCCAATGGAAGTTCTCAAGTGAGTCACCTCTGACTTGGCACTGAATTTTTCCAGAATAACGTGCTGTTGCTGTTTTGCCTGGATTACTACTTGTTAATGCTGTTTGCTGTTTTGAAACTGTAGTCTCATTGATGATGGGAAGAACCCAGACGAGTTCACAAGAGATGTGATAAACAGCTGTATTGCGAAAAATCAGATCACCAAAGGGAAAACTGATGCTTTCAAGGTATCTACAAACGTTCCCTTTTTTGCAGCTTAGACTCAATATTTTGTCTTATTTGCATGGGAGGCGCTGGTATTTGTCAAAATTTGAGCCAACACTCTTTATGTTTTGATGTGTATGCTAATTTTTTATATATTTGCCAAACATGCACAGCTGTCAGGTTATTATCATTTATGGACACATTTCACTTAACTTCTGCATAGGGGTGTTCATTGGGTCCGGTTTTTTGGTTTAAATGGATTGGTTCGGTTGAATTTTGAATTACTTTGGTTTTTTTATATTTGGTTCGGTTTAAAATTTTCAAAACCGCAAAGACTGAACTCTATATAGTTCAAATTCATGCTTTATATATAATGTATGTAATATCAACAACTTATATGTTGGTTTGGATATTTTAGAACATCTACATCTTTGGTATGGAATTGAACAATGTATGTAATGTCAACAACTTTTATATATAATTCATATTTATTTTTATAATTATTAAATGTATTTGTGTATGTATTGAGCTTTGACCTTTTAACATTTAATCTTTTCTTATTTCGGTTCAACCAAACAAACCGAAATTTACTTTGGTTATTTTGGTTCGGTTGTTATTCGGTTGGTTGGGTATATTTTTTATAACCGAATAAAATTTTGGTTTGACTATTTATATTTGGTTTTAACCGACCCGACCCAATGAACACCCCTACTTCTGCATCATGGTTTGGAAACTCGGCCGAGTCAACTCGGTATCGGTCGGGTCTGATCCGAGTTTCACCCGAGTCTCGCGACCATGCGATTTTTTCATCAAAACTCAGTTGTACAGTGTTTGACTCGGCCGAGTTATCCGATTTTTAGGCCGAGTCGGTCCGATTCAGGCCGAGTCAAGCCCGAGTCCTTCGGTTATTTTACATTATTTTTAGTGGCAGTTGTTGATCTATGAATTCAAACCACAAAAAAAAAAAAATCAAATTAAGCAAACATAATTTGAACTAGAAAAAAAACTTAACACGTACCTTCTCAAGATAATCCTGCACTACATATATGCTGCCAATGTAATCTTGCTTTTCTATGCATAAATTATAGCTAGCTTGCATAAAATGTGTGTTCTATTTGTAATGCTTATATTATATTATATAATTAGTGGATTATTTGAGTATAATCTTTTGTCTACATAGTTTTCTCACAAATTTTTTTTAACTAATTTTTTCCTATATTTTGGCTACAAAACAAGCTTCTGCCAAAAAAATCCGAGTTTCCGATCCGATTCTTCCAATTCTGGCCGATTCATCTGATTCTGATTCCACGGTCAAGTATTCAGAACCATGTTCTGCATGCCTTCTTTTAAATAATAAGTTGAAATTGTTGTACAATCATACCAATAATATATGTCTCTGGTGCATGAAGCTTACACGAATTAATTCTGAATCTTGGTTTTATTTATGATACAAAAGAGTCCGTGACAATTTATTTGTTACATGATTCTAAATCACGACTAGCTTTACGTGATTCTTTTTTGTTTTGTCCTTCCCCTGATGAATGTAGGGTCTGCGCAAGCACTTGCTAGAGGACCTGGAGCAAACATTTCCTGATGAGGTGGAAGCATATAGGGAGATACGTGCAACCTCAGCTGCTGTAAGTCTTAAAATTCCAAACAAAACCTTCCAAAACCTCAAATAACTAAGAACCTTTACTGACCTTAATATCATTGCTCTTTTTTTTTCCCTTAACTGTGTACTGCACAGACTTTTTTCTTCTTGCAAAATGAATTAATGCAAGTGCCCATCTTGACTTGTGTAGGAGTCAAAGCGGCTAGCTCAGTCGCAAGGTAATCTACCTAATGGTGATGTGAAGGTGAAGCCGGAGCATTAGGGATTAATTTCGGTCTAGCTTTCAGCTATGCACAAAGCCATTGTGCAGTTGGGGATATGCTGTGTGTCATATGGAATGCTATTTAGTGTTCCTTTTTATTTAATAAATTAAGAAAATAACTTGTTTAATTAACTTGAACCGACTTGTGCTAGTGTGGAATGTCAATACAGGTAATATTAAGGCTACTATAATATTTTGTATATATTTGTAAGAATAGAGCATGATTTTACTTAACAGTTTATAACGGGCTGCTTAATAGAAAACAACAAGTGAGCTGTCGTGACCTAAGCAACTAGTCTAAATGTCTAATTCTATTGGTTGTCACTCTCTCCTCAATGAATAGCCATTTAGAATGACAAAATGCTAAATACTTCATTAAATAAATGCTTGTCTCGAAATCACAGCAAATGATCAGTTCATAAATCATAGCTGAACTTGTATCTAGGTTCTAGGATATCCACAACTTAAATAGCGTCACCAGCTTTTATAATCATTTTATTATGTTTGGTCAGGGGAAAATAATAGGGGTGTCAATGGCACCCTTTTATCCGTGTACCCGACCCGTACCGTATTCGATAAGATGGGTACAGGTAAGATTTTTTTTTCGTAAACTTATTGGGTACGGGTACGGGTAAATATTTTTTTTTTCGTTATCTAAACGGGTAAGGGTATTGGTAAAGCCTATTCCGTACCTGTTACCTGATCGGGTAATTATAAAAAAAATTATATATATTAATGAGCAATGAATATTAATTCTCCAACTATTATTGATAGTTGTGTTACACTTAATTAACTAATTAAACACGTAAATAAATTTTAGCAAATTTCAATAAAGTTTAGACCTTTAAAACATGTATATATATTTGTGAAATGAATGTGTTTTAATGTATTATTTAGTAAATAATTTTTTTTATTATAATAACATTACCCGTTATTTACCCGCTAATGTTATCCGACAATCATAATGGGTAAGGGTACGGTACGGTACGGATAAGGTAATTCGTAGCGGATAAGAGTAAAATATGGATAAAGACAATTTATAACGGGTACGGGTATGAAAATGCTTCCACCCGACCCTTGGTACGTTGACAACCCTAGAAAATAATGACTGATCTTGTTTAAGAAAATGCTTTTGAATGAACGCACGTCTCTCCTTTCTGGCAAAGTATTTTGAAAATGAAATACATAGTTGATGATGGTATCAGATTTAAGATTGTTAATGACAACATTGTTGAATTTTAATTAACAAGTAGAGCTTCAGATAAATCTTATTAACAAAGGTTTATTTTTCAATATGGATAATTAATACTGCTACTACCAAATGATGTCAGTTAAAGAAGCTACGGAAGGTTATTATGTCAACTTTATTTTCAAAAGAAGATTAATTGGTTATTTTAACACAATATTTGAATTATTTAGAGCAACATATAGCAGAACAAGATACAATTTATATTGAAAATAATCAAAGGCTTTGAGAAGATGCATTGATTAGGGTTTGAGTGGAAGCAGATAATAAATAAAAAAGCTGACCATTTGAGCACTTGAAGTAGGTAAAGGTATGAACGGAACGGATAGTACTAAAATTGTATTTGTATTTAATAGAATATAGAATATAGATACAGATACATATACTAGACGAATGTCAAAACTAAAATTAAAATTCGTCTTAAATGGATACAAATAAGATAATTGGCGGATACGAATATGAAATAACGAGTATTACAAATAAATATGTACATATGATAAAAATAAGTATTTTGGATTAATGAAAATTAAGTAACAAAAATAGTAAAACATATATATATATATATATAGAGAGAGATTGGCTAATGTAATAACGTTAGAACTTCGGCCGAAGTTCTAACGGGTCGTTTTTGCAATTTCAAAATCCAAACAACCCATCCGAACCGTTCAAGATGTTCTCTATATTGAAATGTGCTTGGAGACCAAATTTTACATTTTTTGGAATTTTTTTGCTATTTATTAAGCCACTTTGAAAGTTTCTGATCCAACGGTGAACAGTAAAAAACAGCCAAATTTTCTGGACCACCGGATCAGAATTTTCAAAGTGGCTTAATAAATAGCAAAAAAATTCCAAAAAATGTAAAATTTGGTCTCCAAGCACATTTCAATATAGAGAACATGTTGAACGGTTCGGATGGGTTGTTTGGATTTTGAAATTGCAAAAACGACCCGTTAGAACTTCAGGCCGAAGTTCTAACGTTATTACATTAGCCAATCTCTATATATATATATATATATAGTAGTTGGTGTTAAGAATAAGTAATAAATATATAAAATACAAGGTATTCCAATAAATATAAAAAAGAGAAAATTAAAAGTTGGATGTACAATTCATGAAGATTCATGTTTTTTCTCTGATCTTGCAAGATTTAAAAAACGCATATACAATTCTAAATAACATTACAAATGCATGGTTTGTCAAACTTAATTTATTATTTAATAAACATATTAAAATGGTAATATTTTTTTACTTTTCCTATATATATAACAGAGTATAAGTTTGTATCATTCATGCGAATAATAAATGCATAACTTATTTTGGAATATCAACTTTATTAAGTCTTGTAAAATATTTCTCAGTGTTAAATTTGTAGTTAACATATTATAGATCAATCATAATTTTTTTTAATATATCTGTGAACATAAAGAAGCCAAAAAGAATCCACTTTTATTAATAATAAATAATTTGAAAACCCTTTTTATAATTATCAGACAAAATCCTAATATATTAAATATCAAAATGTAAAGTATAAATTAGAAACAATATTAACTAAAAGTGCCAAAACCTTAATTACAATATTTTTCACTAGTTCTATAACTAGATTAATTATGCGCATGTTTTTTTTGGGTCAGAAAATAAGTACTTTTGTATTTTAATTTATTAGAACTATTTTTTAGACTTTACTCCGAAAATATATCATGAAGAAAAAAAAAATAGTTTTGAACAAGACAATTTCTAACAAAAAAGTTACATGCCGCAAATTTAATAATAAATAAAGAGTGAGTCTATGGTATTATGCATAGCACGGATTGGTCCGTACTACGGATTAATATTTTCATTTTCAAAATACTAACGGTCGATCCGAACCGTTCAACATGATTTCCATATGAGAATATACTTGTTGGCTAAATTTTTTATTTTTTAGAATTTTTTTACTATTTTTTTAGATAGATAGAAAATCACTGTTTTTGGATGGTTCAAAATTTTCAGATCAAGTGATTTTCTACCTATCTTAAAATATAGTAAAAAAAAATTAAAAAATATATAAAATTTAGTTTGCAAGTACATATTCATGTGGAGATCACCTTGAATGGTTCGGATCGACCATTAGAATTTTCAAAATGAAAATGACTCTGTAGTACGGACTAATTTGTGCTATGCATAGTACCATAGACTCACTCATAAAAAAATATTAAACTATGTATAGTGAAAACGAACACAATTAGCTTCATAATAATCTTCTCAAAGTAATATAAAATAGCTGTATCATTTAAAAAATTACATAACACCTTAGACATAACAAACAAACTTTTAAATGAAGAAAGAAAAACAAGAATACATGAATTCTTCTATTAATTAAGATGAATAAGATGAGAGAAGCAAATCGACGGTCATTACTGAATGTGACGTAACATGTCCAAGAAGTCTTAATTGAAGTACAGATTTGCTTAATTGAATTTTAAAAAGAATTGGTTTTATTTTGCATCTTGATCTAATACTATTTCTCAATTTCTGTTTACAGATAAAGGGGCTATCAATTTACATTCGTGCCAATTTTTATAATTTTATTTCTATTTTTTAATGAACTATGCAGAATAAAGGGTAATTTTGTCCATGAGATGCAAATTTTACAATTTTTAAACTGCCAATTTCAGAAATAGCTAGAAAATAGAAATAAAATCCAATAAAATGTAAGACTTGATTCCATTTTTAATTTGATAGAAAAAAAGGCTCATATATAAATACTTCTCCTTCATTAAATTTCCACTTGTGGGACTAAGTGATGACCTTAAAATCCGGACAACAACAACACTTTTTTTAATTTTTACAAATTAAATTGGGATGTTATTTTATTATTAATTATAACAATAGAAATATTTATTTAGCAACCCACTTTTGTTCATTTTCTTTGTAAAGTCCATTTTAACAGATTCAATTTCATACAAATAATATAACAATTTTCTTGTTATTTTATAAAGTAAATGTTTCTTTTCAGCACATTTTATTATTTTTCAATTAAGATCAAACGAAGATACCTTCTGGTTTAGTTAAATTTTCTCTCCTGTTATTTCTTAAATTAATTGGAGTGTCTGCCACTAAGTATGATCTACTCTTAAATTCACCTTTGTTTTTTTTAATTATCAATTATGATTTTGAAAGAGATCTATAAATATAAAATAGTCTTCTTTTTCTCTTTACTTATTTGTGATGCAACGTTATTTTGAATATCCACTATTTAAAAATGTTCATTTTTCTATTGTATTAATTAATAATTAAAATCATGTCTCTATAACATCCGGATTCAGACAGTACTTAATATTATTATATTATTATTTAATTCCGTTTAATTTGATTATTAATAATTATGTATTAGATTAAATATTTAAGAAAGAAAAATAAAGTTTTCTATAACGAATTCTACGATACAACCGAACATTCATTTCAGCACATTCTCATAATTAATCTTGTACGTACCCGTATATATGGGTTCCCATTTTTTCAAAATTGAGTTCCCATCCTCATTAAATTTTATCCCGTGTAATCTCGTGACAAACAAGCTCTTACAATGCACACAACATGGTGCCAGTAGCACTTTGACTGTGCTCCAATGCGGGTCCGGATCCCTAAATTAACCCAACTTTTGAGTTTTTGATTGGGACCGTCCGATTCGATTCTGTCGCTCTAGATCGTTTCGGGATTCGAATCTGTCGTCAGGATGTGTGCGCTCCACTTCGGGATGGATGATCTCGGATTTGAATCGTACGGTCCCGATTTAAAACTCAAAAATTGGGTTACTTCACTGGATCCGAATTCCTCCAATGCTAGGACTGTGTTTGGTTTGATACCAGATATTGATTTGAGGTTCTTATGTCTGGTTAGTTGTGAAACAGGTTTTGGTGATTCTAGATCACTGTTTTGGTACCAGCAACAGAAGAAACAAGATCAAGATTACAAAATTCATTTAATCAAAGATCAGACAACAAAAGAAGCTGCCAGAACATGGAAATTTTACAGGGAAGCCCTTGAATTTGTTTTATTTGCATATTTGATAATCTTTTCACTATTTTTAGTAGGCAAATCACTGAGAAATCACTGAACCAGCATCACAAATGGCATAACCCAGTCAGAGACTGATGTCTATTTGCTATTTGATCCTCATTCTCTCACTATTTACAAATATGTCCTCCGATTTCTTCTATTTTGCAAATTAATGCATAACATTAGCAATCAGTCCTTTCTTTTGCAAACATGCCTCATTTAATTTGAGGATCTGACAGGGATGCCAGCTGGCTCAACCCTGTCAGTCCTTTGTGTATTTCCTATCAATTTGCTATTTTCACTTTTATTTAATTCAATTTCTCTAATTAAAAATAATTAAGTAAATCAGATGTAGAGAGATGCCAGCATGCTCAACCTCTACATCTTTTCTATTTTGATTATTTTAACAAAGAAATTAAATGGATTTATAAAGAAGCACTTTATTTATTTATATTCTAGTTATACATGTATTTTTTTTCTTTAAAATGGGTTTTACTTTGGTAAAAGAGACATAAAACTGAAAGAGCATGAATTATTTAGTAAAAGACAAAAGATATTAGTTTTAATATGTATATATTCTATTAATTTCAGTTATTGATTAATTGGATAAATTTGTGTTTTTGAAATTTAGAAGGGTAAATATGATATTATGAATTTTAGAGGGGGGAATACGTAATTTCCATGTTTTTGAGGGGTATACATGAAATTCACCCTTCTATTTACTTATATAGTCATTTTCAAAAGAAACTAAATAGATTTATAAAGGAATACTTTTGTATTTTTAATTTCACACATATATGTAAAATAGCTTTTATTGCAATAAAAGAACAGAATATCAAAAGATACTAAAACAAATATAGTTTATTTGGTAACGCTCCCCAAAATCAGCACTCTCAGAACCTCAATCGCACTGCAGTCCCTCGCCTCCGTCGCACCCTCGCACTCTCCTCCCAGCGACTCTCGCGCCATCCTCCTTCGCACCCTCGCACTCTCCTCCCAGCGACTCTCGCGCCATCCTCCTTCGCACAGGGCATCGCGGTAACTTTTTAAGCCCTATCCGACCCTCGCGCACACAAAAGCAAATGGTGTCGTCTCCGCATCACTACGCCGCCGGAAACGGAGGTCTCTACGGAGCATCCCTCCCGGCCGCAGCCTCCTCCGCATACTCGGAGTCCGGCGGCCGATCCTCCGACGAGACGAAACAGAACTTGGCGCAGTTTTTGGAGACGAACGAGAAAATACTAGGCATACTACACCAGTTGGACCTCACCGTCTCTTCCTTCAACGTCTCCTCTCAGATTCTTTCTACTCAAAGAATGTATGTTTCTCTCTTTTACTGTCTATTTTCTCTCGTTTTATTTGCAATACCCCTGGGTAATAGGATTAGGGTTTCCATTTTCTCTGTATGTCTACAAAGCTTCTCAAACACCATATTTAGTTTAGGCCTAAACCATGAAATAAGGGGATTAGACATCATATTTGGTTGAGGCCTAAACCCTAATAGTTGTTTCTCTCTTTTAATGTCTATTTTCTCTCGTTTTATTTGCAATATCGCTGGGTAATAGGATTAGGGTTTCCATTTTCTCTCTATGTCTACAAAGCTTCTCAAACACCATATTTAGTTTAGGCCTAAACCATGGAATAAGAGGATTAGACATCATATTTGGTTGAGGTCTAAACCCTAATAGTTGTTTCTCTCTTTTAATGTCTATTTTCTCTCGTTTTATTTGCAATATCCCTGGGTAATAGGATTGGGGTTTCCATTTTCTCTGTATGTCTACAAAGCTTCTCAAACACCATATTTAGTTTAGGCCTAAACCGTGGAATAAGGGGATTAGACATCAAATTTGGTTGAGGCCTAAACCCTAATAGTTGTTTCTCTCGTTTTATTTGCAATACCCCTGGGTAATAGGATTAGGGTTTCCATTTTCTCTGTATGTCTACAATGCTTCTCAAACACCATATTTAGTTTTGGCCTAAACCATGGAATAAGGGGATTAGACGTCATATTTGGTTGAGGCCTAAACCCTAATAGTTGTTTCTCTCTTTTAATGTCTATTTTCTCTCGTTTTATTTGCAATATCTCTGGGTAATAGGATTAGGGTTTCCATTTTCTCTGTATGTCTACAAAGCTTCTCAAACACCATATTTAGTTTAGGCCTAAACCGTGGAATAAGGGGATTAGACATCATATTTGGTTGAGGCCTAAACCTAATTTAGCCGGTCTAAGATGGCTAATCCTAACTTTAGCATTTAGGTCCTCCTAAGTATAAGTTATTCAGCGTTGGGGTCCACGATTAGTGAGAGAACCCCTTTTCCCTTTCTTTCTCGCCCGCGCACCTACCCTGCGCCAACCGCACAGTTGCCCATTCTGCTTAACCTGCCCACCCTGCGCATGCCACCCCATCTGAACATGCCGGCCATGCACGCCACCCCATCTGCTAATGCCAGCCCATGCCACACATAGTTGATTAGAAATCATATTTTGTTGAGGTCCAAACCGAAGAATTAGGGTTTAGACCTAACATAAGTCACCAAGCACAAAATAATTAGGCCGATATAAGATGGCTAATTTTAACTTTAGGACCTCCTATGTTTAAGTTATTCAGCGTTAGGGCCCGCGATTACTGAGAGAACCCTTTTTCCTTTTCTCTCTCTTGCTTAACTCTCTCACCTGCGCACCGGCCCACCTTGCGCAGCCGCACAGTTGCCCACTCCACCCCACTCCGTGTGGATGCCCACTCTTCTCAATCTGCCCACCCTGTGTGCACGCCACCCCACCCGCACATGCCAGCCCATGCCGCACACCCTGCCCCACGTCATGCACTTGAGCACCCGTGCATCCCCCCCCCCCGATTGCTCCTCTCGTCCTGTTTTGACTGTTGGAATAAGCTTAGGCCGACCTAATTCAAGTTAGGCTGGAACAACTTAGGCTGGCCTAAGCTTATTGCAGAACCATTCACCCCCAGAAGGATTATCTGCTGGTTAGTTACGTACACCCGTTCAATTATTCTGCAATAATTACTTTAGGTTAAGTAGTAAATCCACTCATGAGTTTCAAGTCTTAGAATTCCTCTGATACGTAGAATCACAATAAGCTTTTGCTGAAGCATGAGAAAATTCTGTGGTATCATTCAATTCCTGCACCTGACGAGCAGACATCACCACTCTCCTGTTAGGGCGTCATCTGCTCTTTAAGTGTCTTGATCCTTTCACATGCCTAGACTGTTGCTCCATCCAACCCTTGTGGCTCGATAAAGCTCTTTTACTCAGCACAGTTTCTCTAACAAAACCCTAACCTTGACACCAGCTTGCCTTGGAGAGGAGGAAAATAGAAAGAGAGAGAGAGAGAGAGAGAGAGAGAAAATGTGGCCTCTCAGATGGGGAGAGTGAGAGAAAAAGCAGCTCAATCTGAGAGAGCAGGCTAGGGTTAGGCTTATACATAACTGGGAAGGATTTGTCACTGCCACACATTGAACTCCTTATTTAGGATTCATTTTCTTTATTAATTAAATGGTCTGATTTGTATTCCTATAATTGGAGGAAATATGAAAATGAGGATTATGATCTGATTCAAAATAAGCAAGTACATTAAGTCAGCTTCGGGGATGTCTCTCTTCCAAATCCACCAGACTAATATATCTGTGGGAGAATTTCATGTATCCCTCTCAAAAACTTCAATATTACGTATTCCCCCCCTCAAAAGTTTGTAATATCATATTTGTCCTTTAAAAGTGCAAGAACTCACATATTTACTCAATTCATCAACTTTTTCATTAATATAAAAAATTTCACCCTTCTAATCCATAATTCCCGTTTTACCCTTATTAGAACTAAAAGAAACAATCCATATTTCAAATAATAAAAAAACACCACATCTGAGTAGTTCCATTCTTCTTCATGGCACAAGGATCCCTCTAACCTCTCATAACCTCACATGAGGCCAAGGGGTTGGGATTAAATCTTTCCAAGAAAATAAAAGACATTTCTTTTTGTTTTTCTTTTTTGAAAAAAAGGCTGCGTAGGCTTTACATTTAACTATGATAGTCATTACATCATTACAAAATATGATATTAATCACCTAAAAACAACTGGTCAAGCTACATACATTATTAGTCCTTCGCCTTGATCAGAAAATGTATCGCCCATAAATGATACATGCCAGTAACCTGAATCAAGCATGTGAAAACAAGCGCCCATCCATGTAATAACATTACACACAAATATATCAGAACCTCCGTTACCACCAGTAGTGCACTATAAGGAAAAACGTACTGCATTATAAATCCAGATTATATCGCCATTCACGTGTACATTTTAGACAGGAGATTATGACATCATTGCAGAGCACGCAGAACCCATGGAAAATTGTCAATTATTGAAACCAAAACACCTCGAGAATGCTCCTATGCCTTGCAATTCCAAGAGGTGAGGTATCATATAGATACAACATCAACAGCACCAGGCCTTCAGGTCGTCAGTAGAAGCACTGAAGCCGGCTGGTGCGCTATAGCAGTAAGGTGTTGACAGTAGGAGCACCGTGGAGTCAAATTGATGGGTCATTGGCAAAGACAACAAAGCTGGAATTTTAACAAACACCCTGTATGCATCTGTGGTAGAAACCATGGGTGTGAGGCTTAAGACTTACGAACAAGGAGATAGGGAGAGAAAATCAGTAGGATTTTGAGGGAAGAGGTATGAGAGAGGAGGGAGAGAGGAAAGATCAAACAAACCCACGAGAGGATAGATCAAACACTGATTAAATAATTCACATCACATGAGGATGCGGACTTGCTGGTGGGGAAACAAAAGACTAATAAGGCTACCAAGCAGCGAGTAAAATCTTTCCATGAAATAGAGGGATCCCTCAACCTCTCTGAACATAAACAAATTATGGTTCAGTTTCACTCAATTCAGCTCCTGAGTCCCCCAGTTCTCTCCGAACTCTCTAGTCAGAGAGGCCAAATTTCCACCAATTTGACTTGGCGGTCTCTCAGATGGAGAGAGGGGTGAGAAAGAGAAGGGTACAACGGTCATCTGTTTACTAATTAATACTGTGAAGTGAAATTTAAAATCTCAAATATTATTATCTAACAACTTTTAGATATATTTGATATATTGTAAAATTATAGTGGATAAATATGTGAGTTTTTGTATTATTGAAGGGTAAATATGATATTACAAACTTTTGAAGGGGGAACATGTAATATTGAAGTTTTTTAGGGGGATACATGAAATTCCCCCTATATCTATCTTTTATACTGTTATAGCAAAGTATGCCATCTCTGAATTGTATGTTTGAATGTGGCACTGTAATTTCTAACTTGTTGTAATTTTTTTTATATGCCAGAAATGTCCTCGTGACAGAGTTGGACACTATGCAGAAGCTAGCAGAAAACTACAAAATCCCAGTTCCGATGAAGGTTCTCAAGTGAGCCACCTCTGACTTGGCACTGATTTTTTTCAGAATAACTTTCTGCTGCTGTTTTGCCTGGATTACTTATTAATGCTGTTTGCTGTTTTGAAATTGTAGTCTCATTGATGATGGGAAGAACCCTGACCAGTTCACAAGAGAAGTGATAAACAGCTGTATTGCGAAAAATCAGATCACCAAAGGGAAAACAGACGCTTTCAAGGTATCTACAAATGTTCCCTTTTGCAGCTTAGACTCAATATTTTGTCTTATTTGCATGTAATGCGTTGGTATTTGTCAAATTTTGAGCCAACACTTTTCATGTTTTGATGTGTATGCTGATTTTTCAATATATTTGTCAAACATGCACAGCTGTGAGGTCATTATCATTTATTGACTTCACTTAACTTCTGCATGCCTTCTTTTAAATAATAAGTTCAAATTGTTGTAGAATCATACCAATAATTTAGATCTCCGGTGTATGCAGCTTGCATGAATTAATTCTGGAGCTTGGTTTTCTCTATGATACGAAAAGAGTTAGCAGCAATCTCGCTAGGTTTTTTATGTGCATATTTCTGAAAACTGTACAGGTGTTATTTGCAAAAGCAATGTCAGATGCAACTCTAAATATAGTTCAAGAGGTGTGTTTGTTTACTACAATTGTACAGAAGCATAAATGGTAGTTTTACATGATTCTTTCTTTTTTCTTTTCCCTGATGAATATAGAGTCTGCGCAAGTACTTGCTAGAGGATCTAGAGCTAGCATTTCCAGATGAGGTGGAAGCATATAGGGAGATACGTGTAACCTCAGCTGCTGTAAGTCCTAAAATTCAATACAAAATCTTTCATGACCTCAAATAACTAAGAACCTTTAAATGCTTTAGTGACCTTAATATCGTTTTTGTTTCCTTAACTGTGGACTGTATAGACTTTTTCTTCTTGTAAAATGAATTAATGCAAGTGCCCATCTTGACTTGTGTAGGAGTCGAAGCGGCTAGCTTAGTCTTGAAGTAATCTACCTAATGGTGATGTGAAGGTGAAGTTGGAGCATAGAGATAATTTCGGTCTAACTTTCAGCTATGCACACAGAGCCATTGTGCAATTGTGAATATGCTGTGTGTCATATGATTATTTTTTATTGTTCCTTTTTAACAAATTAGGAAAAGAACTTGTTTAATTAACTTAGAACTGACTTGTGCTAGTGGGGAATGTCAATACAAATAATGTGAGTTTTGAGGTGTTGTTTCTGGTACCAGCTAATTTGTTTATTTGTATGATGGTTCGCAGCTAGCGTTAGGGGACTAGTTATGTTACTTGATCATGATACTAATATATGAAGGCTACTAGAATATTTTGTATATATTTATAAGACTAGAGCATGGTTTTGCTTCCAGGTTGTAACAAGCTGTTCGATAGAGAACAAAAAGAGAGCTGTCATGACCTAAGCAACTAGTCTAAATGTCTAATACTATTGGTTGTCACACTCAATGAATAGCCAGTTAGGATGCCGAAATGCTAACTACTTCAATAAATAAATGCACTCCTTGTCCTGAAATCACAACGAATGAACAGTTCATACCTGAACTTGTACCTAGGTTGTAGGATATCCGCAACTTAAGTAGTGTCACTAGCTTTTATATTTCTTTTATTATGTTTGTCAGGGGCTAATAAATTATGACAGATCTTGTTTAAGACATTTTCATAAGATGACATGTGTACTCGTGCTTTTTATGGACTGAACTACTAGCAGTAAAACAGTCAAAATGTTACAGTACAACAGGACACCAGAATTAACATCGCGAGGTCAAATTTTTTAGTAATCTTACCGTTTTCGTTCTCTACATCGGAAATTGAGAGAGAGAGAGAGAGAGAGAGAGGCTGCCGGATTTTCCTATTTACATATGAACATCCTAGCAAGAGAAAATTAAAGACAAAGGAATAATACCACGCACTATTTTTTTTTCATCTCTTCCCTTTCTTTTTTCCCGACTCGAAATCGTGGAGCGAATGATTCGTTTGAACTAGTAATGAAGGCCTTCGTTGCACCGGCATTGTGAATTTTTTACTCCTTCAAAGGCCAAAAGTCCCACCATGGGGACTGCTGCTGCGTACCGGTGCGCAGCTGATCTACGGGAGGCCAACTTGCTTGCAAACTGAATTGCAACTCCTCTCCGGAAGTCAAGTTACCTGTAGCTGGTGCCATCTGCCCCATGTAAACATCTTGTTCCTCCTCACTAAAGCAAACTTGCTTCTTCACCTCATCTTCTGAGCACATGGCAAGTGGATGTTTGTACAAGTCGTTTCCAATTGTTACTTTGTCTCCGCTTGCCGTTTCAGAATTACCATAGCTCTTGCTGGGTTCTCCACCTTGCTTTTCCAGCTTCTCAGCCAATACTTGTAACTGCATATATTCAAAATTAAACTATAAATCTATGATGACATTAAGATGGATTGGATGAAATATGCATATGGTTAATAATATTGCTCTATAAATGAATTCTAAAATCACATGTTTACAAATTAAATCATACAATAATAATAGAATGACTTATCAATTAGCCTAACTTCTTCCAGGTGTAATAGAATTTAGAGAGAGAGAGTACCTGATTGAGCAAAACTTGCTTCTCTTGCTTGAGAGATTCAAAACTGGATAATAGAAAATCATAGTCTGCTTTGAGAGAACTGTACTCTCTCTCCAGCTGCTTAGACTTCCACCTGGCGCGTTTGTTTTGGAACCAGATGGCGACCTGGCGCGGCTCTAGGTTTAGTTCCTTGGCTAGTTGAAGCTTCTGTCTCGGTTCAAGCTTTGTTTGGGTCTGAAACATGGATTCAAGCGACTTGATCTGATCTTCACTGAACCTTCTCTTCTTGTCTCCTCTTGCTCCGTTGCTTAGTGGCAGATCCATCCAGCTGTATGCCTCCCCCTCATCTCCTCCTGTGTTTTCTTCGTTCTCCATTGTTAGTGTCTGTAAGTGTGCGTGTGCGTGTGGGTATGTGTAGGGAAAAGATAAAGAGATAGAGAGTGAGAGACAAGGTTGAGGAAGGGGGAAGTGATTCTCTAAAACTGCGGCTGAGTGCTGGGGAAGCAAGAAGGAAAACACAGTAACGGGATTTCTTTTTTTCCTTTCTTTCTCTTGCATGACAATATTTTCTCATCAGGCTAGTATGCGTCTCCTAATGCCACACCTCGGCAGCCTATTTCTTTCTTTTTTTGGTATATATTCTTGTAATTAGTTAAGCAACAAACTAAGTTGTTGCTATTGATTGAACAATCATTTTGGAGAAATAAAGTGTTCATCTGAGTACAAGTGAAATCACCATTTCATCACTTTAATCATATTCTTAATAAGGACTATTAATGTTTGGTTGGTACTACAAATTATTAATTGATGTGTATATATATATTATGACCAATAGAAAAATTATATATTGACCTTCCATATTTTATTTTCAAAATAAAAACTTGATACCAAAATGAGATTTAAAATTCATTGGCAGTTCTTATATATTTTATTGATTCATTATCAAATTACAACAGTAACAACACCACAACTTATAAACGCATTACAAATCACAATGAGGCTCGTCTTTTTACATAAATATGTCAGTTCAAATCTCGCAAGAGTCATCTATGAAGAAAATAAATACCAGAATTAATGAAATCATATTCAAAAAGAAAAAGATTACAATAGTACTATTTTCAGAACATATCATTAGGATAATCACTGAGAAATGATAAGAAAATGTGCTTACTCCTTCAATGTATAAGAATGTTCAGAATGAGCTAATTGTTATCATACAATTCAATCTATTATCTAAATTAGTATATATATATATATGATGTCAATAATTATACTTGTTGTGAGATATTGAGAAAAATGATCAAGGGAGAGTAAGCTAAGATAATTTCAACTAGTAAGAAACCTAATCTCGCACTTTAAAGATAATTTCATATGTAAGGCACTAAAAACTTACACAATTAATAGTTGATTTTATTATACTTAAATATTTGAATAATATTTTTTTTAGCTGTCTTTGGGAATACGAGTCATTTAATTAGCGTAGCAATAATTCAAGATGATAAAAAACAATAAATATGGCATAATATTCTTTATCATATTTAGTAAACTTGACATATTGAGCAGCTTGATCGACCATTGAGATATGAAAATATAATTTACCTCATTAGCATCGGTCTAAATGTTAGTATTACTACATTAATCGTAATCTATATATAATACACACGTTTTTATTAATTTTTTTAATTAATATATTACATGCGATAACATTGATATATATTTGTGTGTGTGTGTTCTTCACATAAGCACTTTAATATATAACAAGTAATTCACTGGAAAATCACATAGCGTTTTATTTTTACCGTTACAACAAAAAAAATTGATAAGAAGATTTTATGGTTGTTCTATGGCTATACCATTTTAAAATATAATTGTATTATCCAAGCAATAATTTCCTTACATTTTTACCGTTGGTAAGTTTTAGCTTCACTCAAAATCCGACAAACTGCCAAAAGAGTACACATCCCAGCTTTCAACTTATATATGTGTTCACTGTGTGAACGTAGGGGTGGCAACGAGCTAGCTCGGTCCGAGCTAGGTCCTAGTTCAGTTTGTTAATTATGGACTGAGCTACAGCCGAGCGAGCTAGACCTAGGGTATCTGAGCTAAATCTCAGCTTGAAATCGTGACAAGCTAGTCCAAGCTAGCTCACAAGCTGACGAGCTGGCTCGCTAGGTTTGGTTGGATTTTGTTTTAAGAAGAAAATAAATTCTACAAACTTTTTGGATCGAGCTGAACTGAGCTGGACCGAGCTAGACAGTATAAAATACACACAAAATTATACAAATTCACAAATTGATGTCTAGCTGATCTAGTTCGCTAGTTGGCGAGCAAGCTAGGCCCTAGCTTGAACTCGATAATTCAGACCCGAGCTAGTGGCGAGCTGGCTCGTTAACATCTCAGTCCAGTGACGAACGAGCTATTAGCGAGCGAGTCAGGTGCGAGTCACGATCGAACCACGAGCTGCTTTTTTGCCACCCCTATGTGAACGTACGCAAGAAATAAAAAAAAAAAAATATTAACTGTGGGGGGGTGTGCATACGGGAGAGGGTTAGTAGCTCTAGTGTCTCCAAAAAAACGGCCGAAGGAAAATGAAGTAAAAAAGGAACAGCTGTGAAGAAGGATAGCATGACTGTCCCGTTATGGTAGCATGATGTGAACCAGGGAGCCAATGAAAATAGCTGTCGTGAGGAGATCATCTATATCTCTCAAATCCAGGTTCTCTGTGGCGGATTCAAATGTTTACAATGAGTAATAGTTGATATTAGCATTATTCTTAGTATAGTAACAACTCAATGATTCGGGAAAGGTTCAGCGGGTCAAAAATTCGTCATTCGGGTATAATTCGAGATTAATTCGTTACAATAAGGAAGCAAAAAAAAAAACCCTAAAAAAAATTGAAATTTTTTTTGCGTTTTCATCGCGAATAGTTCGTCAACTCGTGTTTTATATCCGTTTTATTCGCGAATAAAACGTATTATATGTTTTTCTGCGTTTTTTCGGAGTTCGGTAACGTCAAAAAAAGTTTAATACGCGAATTAAACGCGAGTCTTGTCACTATAATTCTTAGGTAGTAACGAGCATAGTGACAAATGAATGATTCAGGAAAGGTTCGGTGAGGTAAAAAATTCGTGATTCGAAAATAATTCGGAATTATACATTGAATCTGAATCAGAGATTTTAGTCCCACAAGAGCAAAAAATGAAAAATAAAAATAAAAAATAGGAAAAAATTCATAAAATTAGCGAATTATTCATCAATAATTCGGGAAAAAAACTAGGAAACCGAATAATACGTGGATTACTTCGGAGAGATTCCAAATCCGAATTATTCACGAATCTTGTCACTATAGTAACGAGCTAGATTCACAAATTATTTATTTTTAATATCTTTCCGATTTTTTTTTTATAATACCAATATCTTTCCGAATAAAAAGATGAATTAAACCAGTTTTTGAATTATTTCCAACTTTTCTGAATCATTCTCGGATTATTACCAAAATTTATTTTTTTTCTCTAAAACTTTAGAATTAATATATTTTTATCATTATAACAATACAAACTATTCTCAAATTATATCCGTATTACATCCAAATTACGAATTTTAGACATCACCGAATTTTTCTTGAGTTCTAATTTGTCAGTGTGGCATACAGTAATAAATAGTATTCATATTATATTCGAATTATTCCTTTTTAGCGCATATTCGAATTTTTCTTTAATTTGACGAATGATACCAATAATACAATATTTATCTCAAATTATTAATAAAATGTTATAATTTTATAATTTCTTTTATAAAATACAAATAGTTTGAAATGATATTAGCATTATAAAAAAACAAATTATTTTAAATTATAATCGATCTAATCGAATTATTTTTAAATCACGAACTTACTATTATGCTGGTCAATACAACAATGACACAACTTGTTTGATTTGGGGGTGAAAACGGATCAGATAGTGGTAAAACCATATCCATATCCGTTTTTAATTTTCGAATACGAATATAGATCAGATATTAGACATATACGGATACGGATCATATCAGATATTTATTAAAAAAATATCAAAGTTCATAACATTTATCTAATTATAATGGTGAATAACATAATTTTTTTCATAATATATATTAAACTATATTGTATATATCTACTATTCAAATATAAATAATTAAAATTTAAATCATATATGTATCTGTATCCTCACAGATATTCAAATATCAGATATCGTATCTAATTTTCAGATACGGATTGAATATTGTTTTCACCCCTAAAATTTAAAATTTATGATACATAAAATGTAAAATGAGATTGGCTAATGTAATAACGTTAGAACTTCGGCCGAAGTTCTAACGGGTCGTTTTTGCAATTTCAAAATCCAAATAATCCATCCGAACCGTTCAACATGTTCTCTATATTGAAATGTGCTTGGAGACCAAATTTTACATTTTTTGGAATTTTTTTGCTATTTATTAAGCCACTTTGAAAGTTTCTGATCCAATGGTGAACAGTAAAAAACAGCCAAATTTTCTGGACCACCGGATCAGAATTTTCAAAGTGGCTTAATAAATAGCAAAAAAATTCCAAAAAATGTAAAATTTGGTCTCCAAGCACATTTCAATATAGAGAACATGTTGAACGGTTCGGATGGGTTGTTTGGATTTTGAAATTGCAAAAACGACCCGTTAGAACTTCGGGCCGAAGTTCTAACGTTATTACATTAGCCAATCTCATGTAAAATTGGTACAAAACTACAAGTTGTGTATGAATCTAACATGAATTATACTGGTAGCACCACTGTATCAAATCCTGTGCTCTCCACATGCAAATCAGAAACTGAACTCTCTATATTGCCATGCGTCTCTCTCATGATGAAGAACCTTTTACTGTTTTCTTTTGGATTTTCTTTAATTTCCTTTTCTTATCCCCTCCTCTGTTCTCATCTTTCCGCGTTGGATAATTCAGAAAAAGATCTTCTTTTATGTTTCTTCCATCTCTGGTTATTAGGTTGGTTGGCAGGGTTTGATTTTTTTTTTTTACGAGGCTCAAATTTAATTCAATGCCAAATATGGATGAGAGGGATCGATAAAGTTCAATATGCAAATGATAGTCAAACAATTATTTTTATTACGTACAGTAGAATCTTCTGTGATGCAATGTTATCAAAATGTTTGTCATAATTTTGTAGTGATTGAGAGACATATATATTATATATAGAGATAGACTATGGTGAGTTGTGAAGTAAACATTTTACTTCACGTCATATTTTTATTTTGAAAATTCAAACAACCGATCCGAACCACTCAACATGTTCTCTATATTAAAATGTGCTTGGAGACTAAATTTTACATTTTTTTGAAATTTTTTTACTATTTATTAAGCCACTTTGAAATCGCTGATCCACTGTGAACAGTAAACAACAGTAAAAATTTCTGGACCACCGGATCAGCGATTTTCAAAGTAGCTTAATAAATAATAAAAAAATTCCAAAAAATGTAAAATTTGGTATCCAAGCACATTTCAATATGGAGATCATGTTGAGTGGTTCGGATCGGTTGTTTAGATTTTCAAAATGAAAATATGAGCGTGAAGTAAAAATGACCTCTTACTTCACAACTCACCATAGCCCAGCTCTCTCTCTCTATATATATATGGTTTTCCGTAGTATAGTAATAAAAAAAAACTGATTGGTATTATTTCATAATTAAAAATAAGTAAAAATGGATTAAGAATTGTCGATAAATTAAGATATATTTTGCTTAATTAAATGACTAAGTAAAAATAACAAATAATATTTTTGCTTGCTAAGCTCTTACTTATTTCATAATTAACCAAACTTTGCATAATTAATTGTACAACATTTGAGTATTAACAATTGTCAAAAAGATATAGTTCTAACTTCACAATAGTAGCTTGGTATTATATATTAGTCAATCTGTGCACAAAATTAGTTATCATCATAGACCGTTTACTCTACATTATTGCAGTATTTAATTCAATCTTGTATTTTTGGAATATGCAAACTTTTTTCTTGTTGCTAATTATAAAAAAAAATATATATATGTTGACTACATGTGGTGTTGCTCCTTGTGGCAGATATTATTGTTCAGACAACTGAAACAGTGCACGTGGTCTTTTTCTGTCTATAATAAACTATAGTTCATAAGTACTTGGTATATAAATGTGGTGAGGAAAAATAAGGTTTAGCCGTTTAGGTTAAAAACATTATAAAACAAAAGATATTAACTATCGGCAAATTTGGTTGAGTTTTGGTCTGTAATTACATAAGCGCTTGAAAACAAAAATAAAAAGAAATATCATTTAAACGGATATGTTTTAAATTTCTTGTGTGCAAAATGGGAAGACAAGTCATTTTTATTCTCCTACAACAAATTTTTTTTTCCAAAAAAAAAAAAACAGAAGCTCTTTGAGTGAGCCTATGGTACTATGCATAGCACGGATTAGTCCGTACTACGGAGCCATATTTTCATAAAATTTGAATAGTCGATCCGAACCGTTCAACGTGATTCCCATATGTACTTGCAGATAAATTTTATATTTTTTTCAAACTATATTTTAGGATAGGTAGAAAATCATTTGATCTGAAAATTCTGGACCATTCAAAAACAGTGATTTTCTACGTATCTAATAAAATAGTAAAAAAAATTCTAAAAAGTAGAAAATTTAGTCCACAATTATATTTTCATATGAAAATCATGTTGAACGGTTCGGATCGGCCGTTAGAATTTTGAAAACAAAAATATTGATCCGTAGTACAGACCAATCCGTGCTATGCACAGTACCATAAACTCACTCAAGCTGTTTCTATTCTGTGAAGAATGGCACGGACTGACGGACACCGATCAAAAGAAGACAAATGAAGGTCAGGTTAATATTTAGATGTACTAGATTGGATTTAAAAATAATAGTTTAGAGATGAGACGGATGGTGTGTGAACAGTTGTATGGAAAAGGAGAGAGACACGTGTCAAGAAACCATGGGCTAGTCAGCTGTTTGGGAGTGTGGCCATTTTGGACTTGTCGGTCGTTGTGTGTAGTGGCCGAGTGGCGTGTCATAATATTTTAAAACAATTTTATTTATAAATCCAGCCATTCAAATTCAAGTCTTATGCTCTTATATTGAGTCGGCTAATGTGTTTGGAGATCAAATAAAACCTTCATATTTTTACTTTTTAAATTTAAAACTTGCTTCAAAGTATGATTTTTATATTAAAATGTGCTTGGAAATCATATTTTTTTATTTATTTTTTAGATAGATAGAAAATTTATTGATTCAGAAAATTTTGGAATTTGGATAATTAAAAAAAAAATTCTACCTACCTACAAAATATAAAAGTTTTCAAAAATATAAAATATGGTCTCAAAGCACATTTTAAAATTTAGATCATGTTGAATGGTTTGGATCGACTGTTTAGATTTCAAAACAGAGATACGAATGTGAAGTAAAACACAAACTTTACTTCATGAAGCACAATAGTTGAACTCCTCTTATATTTGTATTAAGAATTATATATCTGAATTTTCTTCTGAGTGAGGCTATGGTAATATGCATATTATAAATCGATATGTACAATGAATTCATATTCTTATTTTCAAAGTTCAAACGCTCAACTCGAATATTTAAATATGATCTCCATAAAAATATATTTAAAGACCGAATTTTACATTTTTAGATATATAGAAAATCACCGCTTTTTGATGGACAAGAATTTTTAGTTCAAATGGTTTAATTTTTACTTGTCTATAAAAATAGTAAAAAGTTCTAAAATATGTAAAATTTGATTTTCAATTACATGTTTAATTATATGAATATCATTACTTTTTAACTATTTGGATCAACTAATGAATTTTACAAATAAAAATATAAATCCATAATACAGAATCATCCGTAATACTCATATTACCAATCAGCTATGAACAGCGTCCAATTATCTATGAAATATATATATATATATATATATATATATATATCTTTATCGACAATTCTTAAGAGTTGGTCCAATTAGCTATGAACAACGTCCAAATAATGTGCGACATGGTGGGGTTCTTCTTTTGATACCTAAATATATGAGTCCGCATCGTATGCATTAACTCAAAAAAGCATCTTTTGAGTTAATGCATCTCAGCTGTCTGATTTTAAACATAGTTAATTCGGTCTATATCCATAAAGCATGAGATTCTTCAATATTAGTGCAGATCTAGTTTGCATGAATTTTAAAGCAGATCGGACGGTCCAGATGCATTAACTCAAAAGATTCTTTTTTGAGTTAATGCAGAAGATACGAATTCTATATATATCGGTTCACCATAAAAAGTTCTAAAATATGTAAAATTTGATTTTCAATTACATGTTTAATTATATAGATATCATTATTTTTTAACTATTTGGATCAACTGATTGAATTTTACAAATAAAAATATAAATTCATAATACGGAATCATCCGTAATATATACTCATATTACCAATCAGCTATGAACAGCGTCCAATAATTATCTATGAAATATATAATATATCTTTATCGACAATTCTTAATTAAGAGTTGGTCCAATTAGCTATGAACAACAAGCAAATAATGTGCGACATGGTGGGGTTCCTTAATCTTTTGATACCTATATATATATATCACCATAAAAAGTTGATACAGATATTGCACTATAGATTTTACGGCCGGTTGAGAACTAACATTGAATTTTTAGCAATCAAATCATGCATGCATACTTATCTAGCTGAAAGATTTCATAAATATTTAAAATTGAATAACTTCATTTTATCTCAGAATAACGCATATATCACCGAATGAACAGGCCATCATAATATATATATTGTCACTAAACTACAAGAAATGTGATATCATGGGTATAGGATCTCACCAAGTAATTCACAAAAATTCAAGTCCACGTATTGTACAAGAATAGTTGTAAAATTACACCTGGCTTCGTAGTTGAGTTCTAATGCTCTATTGCGCAAGATAACTAAAGAGAAAGAAAGTTATGTCCACACTAACAGAAAGAAAGAGGTTTGTATCTCTTCTCTCTCTCTTGTTAAGCATTTAGATATTCTGATTGGTTTTATGAAATTTCAGATTAAATAGTCAGTGTTTTTTTATTCTATGTTTTTTTACGTGCAGAAGTTTAAATTTATTAGACACGTACTCGTCACACTAATTTTACTCAATTTTTAAATTTTTCATGATTTCTTTCTAATTTTTAAATGTCATTTAAGAAAATTTTGAATTGATTTGTCATGTTTTCATTTCTTTTTTCTTTTTATATCATTTAAGAAATATTATTTGTCATTTAATGATCTCGTTTAAGTAAACATGATTTTATTCTATTCAAATTTGTTTCCTTCACAATTCCGAAATTTTTATTGTTACCATCTCAAAAAAATCCGAATTAAATGAATACCATCCTGTAGGAGCTCTTATCAATACTACCACCCTCGCTAACCCAGTTCGCGCACCAAATAGGCTGGTGCGCGGACCTGGTTAGCGCACCAGCTGTTCTGCCTACTAAACCCTATCTTACGTGGTGTATTAAGGCCTATCTTACGTGGTATAGTTCTGATGATATTAGTTCTTAAGTTATTTTCATATTACTTCTTATGTTGCGTATTTTAGATCTCATATCCCGCAATACATAATACATTAAAACATAACAACACACCATACATAAAACATAACACAAAACACACAATAATACATATTCCGCAGTCATAGTACATTAAAACATAACACACAATACATAAATAGTTCCAAAAGCCTTAACCTTAATACAAAACCGAAAGCCCTAACCATAATACATAACCCGAAAACCCTAACCTTAATACATAACCAGAAAGCTCTAACTATGACATTATTGGGTACGGTTCCTAGCATCCCTTCTCCTTCTCGCATTCCTTTCGAGGGTAGCTCTGTTGGTCTGGTGACCCCTTGTCCTTCCTTCCAGTATGTCCATCCACATTGGGATCCGGTTGTGTCTTCTCCGACCCAACTTCACTAACCGGTGCTCTGGCGTTAAGATATCCCCTTCATGCGGCGGCCAATCACCTTGATTGTCATACACGTGGAATTCTCCACTCCATGTGTCGATAAGCGTTTGAATGTTGTAATAGTAATTTACGAAGACATTTGGATCGTAGTTCCTACATCATTCACACATTTGTAAGTTTCATCATCCAAGATTATTATGAAATTTTAACACACATTCGTACCTTATACGACACACTGCCATTACATGAACACATGGTATTCCGGTGAGCTGAGGCTTTTGGCAAGAGCATTCCACCTCATGGTCGTTCTTCACAACGACCTTGTACCTACAGTCTTGGTTCGTGTACACCCATTTGCCTGCCTCAATATCAAATGAGATTTTCTCACCATGTGATGTCACCATAAATTCCCCGGATCTATTGAATGGAACCGCGCTCATTTTGTTAGTCTTCCGGATGTGCTTGTTCAGCTTCAAGTGCGTACGAGTGGAGAAAAGTTGACCCTCTTGTTGGCATTGCACGACCTTCTCTCTTCTTTCAACGAACCATGTGACACACTTGTAAAACGTCTCCTCAATAATTGCAGCAACCGGTAACCTACGAGAATTACAATTTACAATTAAAATAAAGATAACCTAAATTTTTCATTAATTGTAAATTGTGGAAATTGTGAATAACAAACCTGCGAGAAGTTTTGAAGACATTGTTCAACGATTCGGAACCATTGCTGGTCATTATTTCCCAACGACTTCCGTCGTCCATAGCTTGATAAACCTTCCATGTCTTAGCTGGTTCTTCCTCGTCATTTTCATTATACTTGCCACATGTATCCAAGTATGTCAGCCAATCAGGATTTCGCCTTCCGATTGCATCAAGGCCATCTTGTAATCTTCTTCGCTTCTTCTTTTTAACCATAACTTGAAGAATTTAGAAGCAATTTTATCCTGAGTGTGTTTTCCAAAATTCTCAAACACGTGTTGAGAGCAGAACCGGTGGGCACACTGCCCGTTCTCCTCTGACCAACCCAGATCATCTTGAATGAACACATTTTTTATGCCTTTGTGCCGGTCAGAGACCACACACATGAACTTATTCTGACCAATTACATTCTCCCGCACCCACTTCATAAACCACTCCCAATTCTCAAACTCTTCGCTCTCTACCAATCCAAATGCTAGTGGGATTAACTGGTTCTCCGCATCATATCCGGTGACAATCAACAACCTACCCTTGTATCTACCTGACAAGAAACATGCGTCGATACTGATGACGGGTCTGAGGTGACCTACTGCTTCTATACATGGTCCCCATGCCCATGCCAACCTCATGAAATACCGGTAATTTGCCTTTTCTGAAGGCTTGGAAACAACGTCATACACAGTTCCCGGATTTGCCCTTTTTATTGCCTCCAACAAAGGGACAATAAGCCCGTAAGACCCCTCCCAACTACCAAATGCCCGGGCAATCGCTAACTCTCTACCACGCCACAATTTGTTGTATTTTAGGACGATGCCCTCGTACCTTTCAGCAACCAGGTCACTGATAGCTCTGATACTAATATCAGCATTTTTTTTCAAAGACAGTTTTATGCAGTTGGCGACCATAGAGGACGTCAACTGCGCATGATCTGACCTGGATGCATCTGCGTGGCATGTGTGCGGTACCTCATTCTTCGTGATGGCCCAAGTATTACCAAAGCCTGTGGCCCTCGCAACCAACCCCCACTTGCACTTGTTGCTCTGGCACTTAAACCTCAACCTTATTGTGTCGCTGTGTGTCTGTTTGATCTCGATATTTTTCTTTATGTGCCAGTGGTGGATTTTTTCTTTCATTTGATCCTTGTCGTTGTACGTCATCCCCTCGAAAATTTCTGATCTTTCTCCAACCTAGTTGAAAATTCAAAAATTTTAAATTATTAAATTTTTAAATAAATAAAAAATTCATATAAGTTCAAAAATGAACCTCTGAACCCGCAAAAAAACGTGGTCAGCTTCTTCTAACCCCGAAGTGTCATGAAAAGCTGGAAACGGGTGTCTCTCTCCATGACCCGATATCGGCCACTTTTGCATACCCAGCACAGGATGATTGGCTTCCTCATCACTAGCATCCCCTGTCTGCCCACCGTCGTCACTAGCATCCCAATTTTCCTCTGCCTCCCGTTCTTCGGGATCCTCATCTGTATTGTCAGTATAATAACGTGGTTCTGGGGTTTCAGATCGGTTCCGGCTAGAGCTGGAGGATGGAACCCGAGATCGGCCCTGACTAGAACCAGCCCCCACGGATGGGGACCGACTAGTACCCGCTAAATTTAGGGCCCGAGTAGGACCCGTCACTGACTGATCCATGCCCCGACTAGGGTTCTGTCTACGGTTCTGTCTAGGGTTCTGTCTGGGGTTGGCAACCACATATAACTCTAGGAACTTGAAAGGTGTTGTCAAATTCAATGTCATTTGGGTATACAACCCCCAACTGCTATCGTCTAGTACAGGGAGCTGTTGGAACCATGTTTGGTTGCCTTGGCCAATATTGATCCTTGCGGAAATTACCAGTTCGTAATAATTCGGGTCAATACCAAGTTCCTAGTACACTTCCCTAGTTATACCTCTGAAATCTAAATTCGGGCCGATATTGAACATTTTCTGGGGTTGGATACTGTAATAAGCACCATTGGGCCCTTGTAATACTTCACTACCAAAATAACAAGCAATGCCAATCATAGTTACCTGAATTACAGAACAAACCTAACATTTAATAAATTTACAAAAAATTAAAAAAATAATTAAATAATTAAAAAAATATAAAGGACTAGAGTGAAAAAAAACTTACTCTTTGGTCTTTGCGAGAATGCTCTTTGCTGCCTGCTGCCTTGCGTCGAATGGAATGAGCACAGTTACCTGAGGTGGTGCCTTAATAGGCAGAACAGCTGGTGCGCTAACCAGGTCCGCGCACCAGCCTATTTGGTGCGCGAACTGGGTTAGCGAGGGTGGTAGTATTGATAAGGGCCCCAACAGGGTGGTATTCATTTAATTCCGATTTTTTCAGATGGTAACAATAAAAATTTCGGTTCACAATTAATATATATAATACATCACATTTGTTCTCATCACTATTTATTTAATTATTTATTTAAATAAGTTGAATCTTATTAACCTAAAACACGATAATTATTAATATTGCAAG
Organism: Carex littledalei; assembly: GCA_011114355.1. Lineage (NCBI taxonomy): Eukaryota > Viridiplantae > Streptophyta > Magnoliopsida > Poales > Cyperaceae > Carex > Carex littledalei. The sequence goes on along the minus strand of CM022099.1, from coordinate 7,759,387 downwards.
TTATAACATGTTTTGAAGTGTTCAAAAGAGAGAGAGGAGTGCATGACCTACAACTTAACAAAAAACTAGCGCATATATTTATGCCTTGGGTCTTAACTTAACATTTTATAACTAAAATATAAATTTGAAATTAAAAGAAGTATTTTCGTCATTACTATTCTATTAGCTGAAAAAAAAAACATGAAGCCATAGGAGTGTATACTAAAAATATAGTTCATCGAGAGGTCTTAATCGAGAAATAAGATATGAACCATATTATTTAACATTTCTATATGTTTTTAATTGTAGCAATTCAATATTTGTTTTTTCTTTGACATATGATACAAGGTTTATAATATAACTACTATAATATTTTCATTATACTAAGCCGACATTATTTCTCATTGGACTTTATTATACTAATTGACTTTTTATTTATAATTTAGATTTAGAACCAATCAATTTTTAACAAAGGTTTAAATAGAGTTTATCGCGTCATAGCAGAACGGCTAAAAAAACAGTGCTATTGCCATATAGCACGCTATAGCGTGCTATAGCACCAATAGCATCATAGCTTTTATGATCTGAAAACGCTATAGCATCGCTATATATAACCCTGATTTTTAAGAGTAGAACTAGGGTGAGCTGTGCTCACCAACGGTTTTGGTGAGCACACCTCCAAAAAACGGGTTTTCAAAGTTCAAATAGTCGATTCGAACCTTCCAACGTGTTTTTCATATTAATATGTGCTTGGAGACCAAATTTTACATTTTTTGGAAATTTTTTACTATTTTTTTAGAATTTTTCAAAATCAGTGTTTTTTGAATTTTTTTGAATTTTTTTTTATTTAATGAAAAGCTGCTGATTTTGAAAAATTCTAAAAAAATAGTAAAAAATTTCCAAAAAAATGTAAAATTTGGTCTCCAAGCACATATTAATATGAAGAACACGTTGGAAGGTTCGAATCGACTATTTGAACTTTGAAAACCCGTTTTTTGGAGGTGTGCTCACCAAAACCGTTGGTGAGCACAGCTCACCCTAGTTCTACTCGATTTTTAATATCATTCATGAGTATTGTTGAATAATTATTATTTTTATTGGTCTATTTTTTTTTATAAAAATATGTTATTTTCTGTGAAATTTTTTTATTCTCTTATAATATATTCCCGTTCAAATGCACTAAGTTGTACACCACCTTTTGTAAACGAATTTCTCCGAGGACCATTTATTTTTTTAAGTTAGAATACAACGAATGATATAACCAGTCTATACTAAGAATTTAACAAAATAACAAAACAAAATCCCCTCTAATTTAGCTAATTAGAGTACAAATAAACCACCCCAGCTATACGTACATCACAATACTGAAACCTACACAAAAGTCATCTTACATCATTGTTTAATTTTTATGCATCATATTTAAACAACATATATACAAATTCCTTATTTGTGCTAGATTAAATAAACCTCCAATTAAAAGACTACTGCTAATTATAAAATCTCACAATATAAAACCTTCAAAATATTTTTAAATACATTTCACGTGACTTCATCCGAGTTGATGATACGATACTATAACAATACTCCATTATATATATATATATAGAGCTTGGCTACTATGCTTATATAAGCATAAGCCCCCATATGCTTAAATGAGCATTTTTGCGTTTCCAATGTTCAAATGGTCGATCCGACCGTTCATCTTGTTCTCCATATTAATATGTGCTTGGAGACTAAATTTTACATTTTTCTGAATTTTTTTACTATTTATTAAGCCACTTTGAAAGTTTCTGATCTGGTGGTCCAGAATTTTGGAAACACTGTTTTTACTGTTCACCCAGATCAGCAATTTTCAAAGTGGCTTAATAAATAGTAAAAAAATTCAGAAAAATGTAAAATTTAGTCTCCAAGCACATATTAATATGGAGAACAAGATGAACGGTCGGATCGACCATTTGAACATTGGAAACGCAAAAATGAGTTATAAGCATATGGGGGCTTATGCTTATATAAGCATAGTAGCCAAGCTCTATATATATATATATATATAGAGTAGAACTAGGGTGCTCTTGAGTTCACCAAGTCCTTGGTGAACTCAAGTCCAAACTCATCGGATCGGCTTCAAACGACGAATCCGACCGTTGAAACCCGTCTACCTTACGAGTGATGCGTCTACATACAAAAATTTTAAATTTTTAAATTAATTTTGCATAGAGTCAAGTGGTCAAAATTAGAACGTTAATAATTAATTTTAATGCATTCATTTTTTGACGTTTTTTGACCACTTGACTCTATGCAAAATTAATTTCAAAATTTAAAATTTTTGCATGTAGACGCATCACTCGTAAGGTAGACGGGTTTCAACGGTCGGATTCGTCGTTTGAAGCCGATCCGATGAGTTTTGGACTTGAGTTCACCAAGAGCTTGGTGAACTCGAGAGCACCCTAGTTCTACTATATATATATATATATATAGGACAGTGCTACGGTGCTACGCGTAGCATAGAGCCCCTCCGTGCTACGGCTCAATTTTTGAGTTTTCAAAATCCTAACGGTCGATCCAAACTGTTCAACATTATCTCCATATGAATATTACTTGCAAACCAAATTTTACATTTTTTAGAATTTTTTACTATTTATTAAGCCACTTTGAAAAAACACTAATTTGTACACAACAGTAAACTTTTCTGGACCATTGGATCAGCGATTTTCAAAGTGGCTTAATAAATAGTAAAAAAATTCTAAAAAATGTAAACTTTGGTTTGCATGTACATATTCATATGGAGATCATGTTGAACGGTTCGGATCGACCGTTAGGATTTTGAAAACTCAAAAATTGAGCCGTAGCACGGAGGGGCTCTATGCTACGCGTAGCATATTAGCAAAATCCTATATATATAGTTGGGCTACGGTACTTCTGGAAGTTAAGCAAGTGTTTTACTTCACGTCTATATTTTCAATTTCAAAGTTCAAAACGTCGATCTGAACCATTCAAATTGATCTCCATATTAAATTGTGCTTGGAGACCAAATTTTACTATTATTTTGGAATTTTTTAAAATCACTGATTTTTTTATGGTCCATGATTTTATGAAAAGCAGTGATTTAAAAAAAATTCAAAAAATTGTAAAAAGTTTCTAAAAATTGTAAATTTTTTTCACCAAGCACAATTTAATATGGAGGTCAACAAAAAATGGATATAGATGTTTTGAACTTTGAAATTGTAAAAATAGCGATTTTCTGAACGTTCAGATTGACGTTTCGAACTTTGAAATTGAAGATATAGACGTTTACTTCGCAAAGTACCGTGGCCCAACTCTATAGAGAGAGAAAATTTGGAGTTCAAGCATATTTTTAATATGAAGATCATGTTGAGTGGTTTGGATAGCTTTAATGATGAATGCAACATAATTCAAATTACACTCAGATCTAATCTAGTCTCAATTAATCTAATTGTCTTCTGCTTAACCTAAATCATCTTAAGATGATAACTTTTTTTTTCCCTTAGGGTTGGATATGATTATTTTCCTTTGTATTTCGTTATCCAGTGAGGAAAAAAAAAAAAAAAAAACTGGAACGAATGCTACTAAAAGGGAAAACTACCAAGCTACTAGTACATTTTTTAAACTATTGTTTGGTAACGAACTTAAAATCTGTGGTGCTGATTTGTATTGTCAAAAAAGAAGAAAGTTGTGCTTGCTTTGTTTTGCGTGTTAAATCATACAGAAGACACGCTAGTCCAAAAACATAAAAATTGAACAGAGAAGCACATCAGGAAGTATATAAAAAAAAATATGGAACACAAGAAGAAATGTTTATAAAAATGAAGTAGAAGATATGGTAGTCTAAATAGATGGTTAAATAATAATAAAGAAGTAGAAGATATGGTCAGAAAGTAAGCTGTCTAAGACAGGTCAACGTCGCTGGTTCTGGTGGGGATGCGTGCCCCGCGTGGGTTTTTGGCCCACTGCTTCCACCCCCCTACTCTACATTTCTTCTCTTTGAAATCTCTCTACAATAAAGTTATCTAGATATGAATGCGTATTCTCTATCTTAACTCAATAGAGAATCTTCTGAGTTAATGAATTTCAACTATTTGATTCTAAACTGAGACAATCTGGCTTTTGCTTATAACATAGGAGGCTTTTCAATATTAGTCCAGATCTAATCTGTACGAATCTTAAAACATATTAGATGGTTGAGATTCATTAACTCAAAAGATTTCCTTTTGAGTTAATGCAGAGGATACGAATTCATCTAGATATTCAGTCTCAACCAGAATATAATTCGGAACACTTATTCGGTAGAGTCGGATTAAGAAAATGTATTAAGGAGGCTCAATGTAATACAATTGGTGTTTTAAGAATCCAGACAAAAGACTCAAGAGAGACTTAATCTGAGGAAAATAAGCAAATTTTAATCCGGACTAAGAAGATGTTGTTCGGTGGAATTAAGGGGCTAATGAGTCTAAAGAAGGCTTAAGGAGTGCTAAGAAGGGGTTGCCGAACACTCACCGACTTAAGAAGAGAGAATGAGGTCAATTGATCCTCATTTTCTTTTGTATTTATATATAATTTTTTATATAATTTAGATTAAAATGTCTTGGTATTGTAAAATTAATTTTTATTAATTGTAGCAAAAAAATTATATGATTGATCTCCGATGTATGTTTGATTTCTATAGTTCGAAAGTCTGACTCTGCCTCTGTATGCCGCTATAGTTTCATTCTTTTCTCATTTGTGCTTCATTCTCGAAATTTCGCTGCTATAAAAGTAGCACATACAACAGAGCAGGGGCAGTTCAATAGGTATCAGATCAAATTCAGTTTGACATCTGATCTGATCCATATGAAAGATCTGTGTGTACTTGATCCATGTGAATTTCAAAGTTGTTCGAATGAACTTTAATGCAGATCAAACTGATTTTATCTGTTCTATGTGCATCGAACCATTTCCGATTTTCAATCAGAATCACATTTGGCTGATTAATTGATGTAAATACTACACAATTATACTTTTTTTTTTTCTGATCATCAGAGTAAAATTGCCTGTATAATTCCATTTAGTAAACCGCATAATGTTTGACCATGCTCATGTACCGTATTTTCACATCAAGCTTAAGCTTATGCTCATGTACCGTATTTCTGATCATCGGAGCAAATCATTTGGAAGTGGTAATTAGTTACTGTCCAAATTTATGCCCACAAACTTTTGATCAGTTTATATATGAGAACGGAGTAGTTCCGATGCCCATCGGACCTACTTTTAGGTTCAATGAGCATGATGACCGTCCGATCTAATTTAAGATTTGTGCGCACGAAAATTGAAACAGACACACGAATCTTAAAGCATTTTGCACGAATCTTAAAGCAAATCGATGGTGATTAAACCCATCGAACCAAAATAGCTCCGATGCCCATCGGACCTACTTTCAAGTGGTTTATATGTACATAATACATCCACCTATCTATCAAACCCTTCTAGAAGATACTAGCTACTTGTAGTCATGTACCAAACTTCAGTACCATCTCCAGCGGTCCTCTCGTACCGGTATCTCTGTACTTCACATAGTTGCTGTACCTACAAAATTCCCCTTGATCCAACCAGCTTGTACTACAATTTTTGTTAAGTAGCAAGTTTATTAATTTAATTAATTAATCAACAAATGCTGAGGAGAGAGGAGAGAGGAAGGAGAGAGAGCAACAGCTTTACTCCAGCTCTCTCTGTGAACAACACGTGTTAGATAATAATTAGATGCTTTTCGCCGTATAGTGACATGGGTTACATCATGTGACGGGTCAGTGGTGAAAATTACAAACTAAAATATACTTCTGTAGAAAATACAAATAAGAGAAAGATCAGTTTGCCAGCTAAATATTTTCATTCTAATTATTATTTACAAAAATGTTCAGATATTTTACAAGAATGTACGTAATTTTAGATTGCTTATATAATATGCAGCTTTATAGGTCGAATTATAAATTTTATGATGCAATGTGTGTCATATCAAAAAGCAAAAAAAAAAAAAAAATGCAATTAATGCTATACATATTTGTTTGAATTTTGTAGTAGAAGTTTTCAAAAATGGAGATTAGATAAGTTAGGTAACATTGAATTTGAGATTGCCAATTTAATAATAAAAAAATGGATGTGATGTAACATGTCACTTTAAATATAAATATTTATAGAGTCATAAATTTAATAATATTTATCATTTTCACAAGTACGAGGGTCGTTATGAAGAATTTAATCACAAAATATGGGGGTCAAACTAAGAGTAACATGTGTGTGTAACAAAATGCAAATATACAATTTTTTCAGGATCAAATTTTATATTTTAGTATTATAAAACCTTTAAAGACACAAAATCAAATGATGATCTTCAATTAGTCTTTTTTTTTCAATTTAAAACCTTTTAATCTTTTTTCACTAGCTTAGTATAAAATTTACAACAACAAAAGTTTGGACTAATAATGTAATATTCTACACCGAGATGGGCTATGGTGAGTTGCGAACTAAGAATCTTGTTTTACTTCTCGCTCATATTTTCGTTTTCAAAGACCAAATAATCGATCCGAACCACTCAACATGATCTCCATATTGAAATGTGCTACGAGACCAAATTTTACATTTTCTGAAAATTGTTTACTAATTTTTTAAAATATTTCAAAATCACTATTTTATGGTCCAATTTCCGTCCAAAAACAATGGTTTTCTACCTATCTAAAAAAATAGTAAAAAATATCCAAAAAATATAAAATTTGGTCTCCAAGCAAATTTCAATATGAATATCATGTTGAGCGGTTCGGATCGATTATTTGGTTTTTGAAAATGAATATATGAGGATGAAGTAAAATAAGATTCTTACTTGGCAACTCACCATAGCACATCTCTTCTAGACCATATATGTTTCAATTGTAAATAATTGATCTCAAAATCTAGCAGAGTCATCCAACATCTAAGTCTAAACATAACAATATTTTTCAACATGAAATGTTAAAAATGTACTTTCTGATTTATTTTCATCAAATTACAAATATTCCTTTTCAAGTAGGTATAAGCATGACATTATCGGTTTTGTGTCTTAAAATTAAATCTATTAACTTTAATAATAAATTAGAGTAATCAAAATAGTTGTCTTTCTTCATCAAATTATTCTTACCATAGTAACAAGATTCGCGAATAATTCACGAATTATTTGGATTTGAGCCATTGGTGAATCAATCCACGTATTTATTCGGTATGCCCGAATTATTCCCTAGGCCAAAAAATTTCTAGTATATATATATTTTTTTTTTTGCTCTCTTGTGGAACTAAGATCTCCGGTCCGAACTCAGGACTTGTTATGATGTCTTGTTTTTCAATGGGAATAGATGGGTTTTGAGATAATTGGAATTATAATTCCTGCGCCCGTTCAGTTGCCCCGTTTTTCCCCCTCCATTCCCATCTTCTTCCTAGCCTCTTGTCCCACACAACACAAATTTGTGGGAAAACTAAAATTCAGTCAAACTAAATTATCTTTTTGTCCACATCGTGCGACAACTCTTTCTCATTCCGAGACTTCATCCTGACATTTACATTTATTGTTATTTCAAGAATTTATAATGGCAGCGGATGCTTGCAATTTTATATTTATTTGAATATAAAATTTGTATTGTTGTTAATACTAATTTAATATTTAATTAGAATATTTTGGCTATATTATTATTTTGTAAATTCATAATTTTATCCAGTGTTAAAATTCAACACTTTATTAAATATGATGCATTTTATTTATACTAGTATTCATCACGTTATTGTTCATGAATCAAAATTCAAACATTTTAAAAAGAAAAATATATTTTTTTATGATTAATCTCACGGTACAACCGAACACTCATTTCAGCACATTCCCATAATAAATTATGTGCATACCCGTATCTATGGGTTCCCATTACCATCAAATTTCATCCCGTATAATCTCATGACATCGGAACAGACCCTCAATGTATAATTCTGAATTATTCCCGAATCACAAATTTTTAATCCTGTCGAACCTTTCTCGAATCATTAAATTGTCACTATGATTCTTAGTAGTTAGTACCATGCCTAGGTGTGTTATAACAAATCACACAGACATGTAAAAAAGAACCTGCCGCAGACAATCTTGATCCATTTCTAATCTATGGAAATGGAATCCTATAATTATTGCTTGTGGGAATTACCAACCTCTTTTCTTCGGTTCCCCACCTAACACATTTAAAGGCCGCAATCTTATCACATAAGTCTTCATTCTACTACTTTGAATTAATCTAATTTATTCCAGTAAACCATCACACGTATACAAATTGGATGTGATATGACAACTCTTAGTTAATCCATTGCAACTAGTGCAAGTTACTGGCTTTGAAACCTATGTTTATCAAGTCAAGCCATCAACTTTTGAGGTCAATTTGGATCTGATGCCCATCGGACTCAAAGTGAGTTCGATGACCGTCCGATCTGCTTTAATATTCGTGCCCATAACTTTTGCATCTGCTTTAAAATCCGTGCGCACGAATCTTAAAGTGGATCGGACGGTCCCGAAACCCATCGGACCCAAGCTGTACTCTCAACTTTTAGGATTTAACGGGATCAATTTATTTTTCAAGCAATTTACTTTGTGTGAAAGACGGGAGAGAATGTTAGGGATAGTTTGGCCAACTAATTTTACGAAACAGAGCGATCTCTAATATCCCAAATCTGTTTAAAAATGCTTACTGTGCTAAAGCGACCGAAACTTACTTCAATTGAGAAGTACAACTGAACATCAGACAGAGCTATTCAATAGCACCAAATTGGGTCGTTTTCAATTAAATTAGAGATTTATGATTGAATGACATCTTAATTCCTGGCCTACTGTATGCACTGTCGTCTTCAGACAAATTTCTTTTCCTTCTAGTTTATATGTGCTGGGCCTGGTTTTGTGTCAAAAATTCTACTTAGGCCTGGTCTTATGTAGTTCTATATGCTTCTATATAATATGGGCTTTACCATGTTTTTTTAACAGGGTAGCAAAGTTTAATATTTTTTATCCCATTGCTGGAACTAATGCAAGAAAACTGGTAACATGCACTGTAAAAAAATATACATCTTTTGGCCATATGATATTGACAATAAATTGAGAGAAATTGAGAAATTTTGTCGCTTTGCCTAATCAGCTTTGCTGCTATGATTAAGAGGACAGCTCTGGTATATTATGGGTTTTTCATAACTGAAGTTCCTTTTCATCTCATAAATTGCTGGTAATTTCTCCCACAGTTACATTGCCTCAAACTTATCTTATTACAATATCCAATATCAAAATTATAAACTTACGCGTGAATCAAATCACATGCACTTGAAATCAAAAGGCACAATCAAGAACTAGCCTTTGGTCTAGTGGCAAAAGGTAATGTGTGGGAGGTCACAGGTTTGAAACCCGATGTTTTAAAAAAAGAATACTGGAAGGCAAAGACCTCCATCTTTTTTTTCCAAAAAAAAGACTGCGAAGTCGTGAGAGGGACTTGAACTCTCGACCTTTGGATAACCACAGTCCTAGGACTTCTTTTTTCCTAGCCAACTGTGCTACCGCCCCTTCTCATCTCGTTAAGTGGTCAGCCCACACAATTCAGACTGTCTGATTATGCTTTGAGATTTACGAACTATTCGGATGTTGCTCATTTCAGTGAAGTACTCAGGAAGCATGAAGTCTGACTCAGATGAGGGACCTTAAGGATAATTGCATTATTTCTTAAATTTGGGCCCTACAGACGAAAGCTAGTGATTTTGGATCATAGAAAAATTGCAGAACAAATTTCGGCCTAAAATCTGGCCCACTATATTTCCTTCTTGCAACCAACACCATATGCATCCACCTCTCTTTAGCATTTCAAACACAACTCAACCATCATCAGCCACCTTGGAAGCAGTCCTCTTTTCATCGTCATCAATGTTCTCAAAAGATTGTATCTACACCAGCCTCACTGAATCGGAGGGAGAAACGACAAGAATAACACATTCAGGTTCAATCCGCTAAGGTTACCATTCTCACATGACTGAACACATTCTTTAATGCAATTGCTTTTAGAAGCATCAGAGTATCAGACCATTGCAAGTTTCAGTGAATAGAAACCAAGATGATTTACACAATCAAGGGAGTATCTGGCCTTACTCTTGATTAAGTTTGTGCCTCTTGATTAAGTTTGAATGAGCAATTTGTCTACCATCTTTTGTTTATTTGAAAGTTAATTTCCAGCCAGTGTTTTCATTTGGAACTGTTTGGCAGGTGATATGTTTTTCAAATGTAAGATCTAGCGCTAGTCTGCTAAATTGGAACATGAAATAATAGGATCAGACAAATTTCAAAATAAAGAATACATGAAGTTGCATAAACTTCATGTTGTACAATTAACCCAAGTTGTTTGGTTCGTATGAAAAAAATATCTTTTGCTCACTATTTTCGAGCATACATTTAGTTGCAGCACAAGCAGCATTTGTTCAACTATGCACAGTGAGCTTGCATTAAAAAGACTATATATTTGACACTAGATTATTTAAGGCCGGGTAAATTGATCCTTTGTGCATCAAGGGTGGATGGATTGAAAAGTGAAAATACGATATTGCAATTGCCCACATGAGAAGTCTGCAGATAATTAAAGATTATTCAGAAAATGTTCCTAGGACTTTTCAAACTTGCATGCATCCTTCTGAAATTAAATATAGACCAAAAAGTATAACAAATGGAGGGCACAAGCTAATCAATCAAAGAATAATACAAAAAGGAAAATAAAGAAAGAAAGAAAAGAAAGGGAGAGAGAAGAAAAAAAAAAAAGCAAGAAAGAAAAAAGAAAGAAAGGAAATCCTAGGCCAAACCAATCATGATTTTCTACACTTGCAAAAAAAAAATTAAAACCAAGAAATTATTGTTTATTTTTACAGGGATCTGTCTAGAGAAGGGCCAACAAGAGGAATGAAAGTTGGCAATGTGTCATACTGACGACATGGAGTGTGCAGAAACTGAGGCAGTAGGGCTGTTTGGGTCTCTGTCTCCATTAGCATATCGGCCTCCGCCACTTATTTTGCTAATTGTTTCTTGACATATTTCTATGATCACATCATCTCCATCCAGATGCCTATTGTTATTTAAAAAATATTTAGTTTGAAAGTTGGAGTTACAATGTTTAAATTATTTAACACTGTCCTGATCATATCAAGTACTTGTGCTGGTATAGAAAAGGAAGTTTTCATTGCAGTTTGTTATATTCTATATCTCCTTTTGTTATCTATTAAGATGATTGACAAGGGCTTAATTGAGGCTATTACTCCAAACTTTTGATAGGGCCCAAAGACAGCTCAAAATCCAAGTGTGCCTTTAAAAACCCCTATAATATAATTTATAGGCATCCAAGGGTCTATTTGGTATCTTACTGTTCAGGATCCAATCCAGTGGCCGCAAAGGCATTGACAGCTCTTTCAATGTTGTCAAGTATGACCTGGTGAACATGTCGAGATAAGAACCTTCCTTGCTGCCCAAAGACGATCACGAATTGCATATCCAAGTAAAACTAAACCCAACAATAAAAAGAAAGATATTAGAGGATGCTACTCATTAAAGGAGACTTAAGACAGCATTTTCATATGCATGCATATGGGAAACTATACCAACCCTTAAGTTTTGATAATTAGACTTACTACTGTTGCAAGAATTGACAGAAACAAAGATTTGGGATTGACTCACAAAAGCTGGAAATTTGAGTATAAATTTCAAAACATGGGATTTGGGGACTGAAGTGTAAAGTGAAGTTTGGGGATTACGGCTATACAAGGCCATATTATTAATATTTTAGAAATTTAATTACTTGTTGAAGACCGCAGGGGCCAAGTGGGTGGGGCCCTTCTTCAATCTCTTCCCAGAAGCTCTGATCAGCAATAAATAGAATGACTGGCTCAATGAGCTTCATCATTAGCAAGGTTGCAAATCTCTCTCTGCCAACGAACATGTCTTGAGCAATAGCGGCCATCCTGTTCAGCTTTGCATAAAGATCCTGCAAAATTCAATAGAACTCTTAACTCAGGTATCAAAGAATCTCAATCCAATAGACCGCATAGAAAACTTAGATGTCCTGATTAATTTGAATATAGTTAGATATCTACTGTCAGATGTAATCAGAAGATAATCCCAACTAACTGACATATTCGACAGGTATGAGCAACTATGTACCTGGAAGAGCAGAGATGGGGCCCACTCGCGCTCTTTGAGCACGACATTATCCAGGCTGATATACATCTCTGCACTGAGATTGCTCTCGCCATCCTCTGTAAATATGAGTTCGAGAGCATGATGCCGGCAGAAACTGTCTCTCAGCCGGTCGACTGATCGTTGCAACTTCTTCTTCCAATCCCTTTGCTCTGGCATGCGATTGGTCTGTCCCCTCTTGTCTGCACTAGCAGCTGCCTGGTACAGCTTCACGGCAGCACGAGGAAGTAGGTCTTCAGCTAGTAGAGAGGCATTGGCAAGTAATGCAAGTTGCTGCGCCTCAGTTTCTGCAGGCCTTACGATCTTGTTTCCAGAACCTTCTGGATTCAGCTCGTCCTCCATTGAGTTTGGTAAAGCGTTTATGAGGAGGTCGATATAAGAGCTGAAGACTTTCAGGAGACCATTCATTGTGGATCCACCTAGTTGCAGGCTGAGGAGTGGGCCCACGTCCTCGAAGAAATCCTGAAAATGAGGATGGAAAATGGTCATATATGCTCATGCAAGGAGAATGCCTGAGCATCACAAGTAAATGTAGGGATACTGCCTCAGCTCTGAACTGATATACTTAACACTCATTATTTACATAGAAACTTTCCTATGAATACGAAATTTTCTCCAAGATTTTTCAGAAAACATACCCAAACATCATAATGCCTATGCCAATCAGATAAGCCAGCAAGGCTAGAAAACCTATCAGATACATCATTATGAGAACGACATGTGTCTGACATACCAGCTGACATATCTAACATTTTAAACTAAATTTTGGATAAAATACAAGGCATAGATATATACGTATCCACCCATGGAAGATTGCAATAGCAATCTCCAAAAGATATGGAGAAACTTGTAGCTCTGGAATGCTATATATAAAGTTGGGGTCCATCTTGTAGAACTCAATCGAGTTTTGTCTTAAAGCCGGAAATGTCCATTTCCCTTCCTGGTGAATTTTGCTAATTTGTTTCTGTGTCTTTTAGATCAATTTGCTCTCTTAGTGCAGCCAATAATATAAGTACAAATAGTAAATTACAAATTTAGTTAATCCTGCGTAATCCTGTACAAATATCCTATTTAATTCTGCCACTAGTAAATATGCATAGTAAGCACATTATTTAAAATAAAGTTTTCTATATCCAAACCATCAAATTTTGTACATTCTTGATATCCAAAAGAAAATTTAAGGAAACTCTTTAAAAGTGTTATTTCTCGTGCACAAAAATTAGAAAAGATCATATAACACAGAGACATATCATATCCTATTTTGAAATTGCCATATCACAGTATTCATATTGTATCAGATGTGTACTCGTAACCGTCAAGGCAGTATAGTTCTATGCAAACAAAAGATATCAGTAAACATAATTTTCCATTAGCGTTTGCACTTTCCGTGCACAAGAAACCCCTCCTTAATTCTTTAGGGAAAAGAAAAATATAGTATCTATTTTTGAAAAGAATAAATCACCTGAACCATTGAGTTGAACCGGTGTGCGCTGCTTGAGAGCTTCGGCTGGAGCCCAAGACCTGCCGCAGACACCCTGGCTGATGCACGTGAAGAACCTGGAGAAAATGTCAGGGCCCAGTCATCAGCTGCTGCTAGAGCAGCAGTGCTCTCTTCTATCCTCTTCAGGTTTGCATCAAGTGCCTGCTCCACGCTCGGCTTAAACAGCTTGAGCAGCACTGATGAGAGAGACAAACCTCGTGCCTCGAGAAGCGCACAGTGCCCTAGCGCGATTTGCACACACTCAGCCGCAGCCCGCAACCCTCCAGCAGCAGCACATGAGGCAAGTGCATGCCGTTTCACCAGCTGTGCAAATCCCTCAGCCTGGTGTGTGGCCCACACAACCAACTCTGATGTGTAGCATGATTCATTACCAAATACTTCCAAAGAATCGCTCAGAGCCTGGCTGATTACTGAGAATACTTGCTGTGACAAGGCTGTGGTGTAGACTCCACCGTATGATGTGCTTGTTGGGTGTATGTTCTGCAAGTTGAACTGGAGTCTCTGGTTGTGAGCATTTAGCAATAAGCTGTGTGCCCGTGGACCATCGCCAAGCCTCTTGAGAGCTGATGCGGCAGCTCGAAGCTCGACGCCTCGTGTCGAGCTCTGGCATGCAGCCTCAGCCAGTTGGTCTGCAAGCCTCTGTCTGTGCTCTGAGATAGAATCCCTTAACAACTTGATTTCAGCAGCGCTAAGGGTTTGGTCACGTTTCGCCTCGGCAGCGATCCGATCTGCTTCGTCAAGGGCATCAAGCGCCTCATCAACACGCCGTTCTGCAAGCAACACATCGAGCACATCAGGGAATTCAGTTGCCCACTTTTGAATCTCAGACTGGTCCTGGTCCTCGATATAAGAGGTGTGGCTTTGCTCAGAACCATCAGGACCGTCGGTTAAGGAGTCGCTTTGGACTCCATCAGATAGACCGTGTACTAGAGCAGCTTGTGAGGAGAGAAGGTTATGGATGGATAGGAGCTCTCCCTCAAGGTCCGATATCTCCTTTGATGTTCTAACAAAAGGAAATGAATTTTAGGGAAGACAAGAGATAGACAAAAAGTATGGTGAGATGTTTATTGAAAAGTAGGAATTTTGATTCAACATATATCAAATTCTTTCATAGTGCAGCCAACAAAGCATTGGTGAGATGTTGTCTAATGGACAGGACATACTTTCAGCATGTACCCTTCTAAATTAGTTATTTTGTTTGCTTGGGTTTTCAGAAGTATTAGCTCAAATGACACTCTAAACTTTAAAGCAATCACAGTTATTGTTTCTGGTGAAAAGAAAAGATGAGAAAGACCACAAGGTTATGCGCAGACCTAATGAATGCAGCATAGTTGGCATAAACACTTTTTCGCATTTCTTCAGCAGAAGCCTTCTTCAAATCTTGCAAATATGAGCACATTTGCCTTATTTCCTGAATAAAGTTATGATATATCAGTTATTACATTACATATAAAGGAAATTAAATCAAGGTAAGTACATTAGCTAGCAAAATGAACAATGAGATGTGAATAAACACAAAAATGTTGTAGCTAGAAAAAGGAACCAGCTACATAGTAGCATTGCCATCATGATCTATCAGCTATTACATAAAAAATAAAGGAAATTCAATAAAGGCGAATAATTTAGCTAAAAGAAATGATGAGATGTTAATAAACAAAAAAAATAATTATAGCATCATCATCACACACTGCATAGAACCTAAAAGAATGGCGAAACGATGATCAGCTAAAAGATCACATTAATATTGTTTCCTAAATGATGCTCAGTCAATAAATTCATGGTTTTGGTAGTACTAACCCTAGTGTCAGCAGCCTAATGAACTATACTCCAGTGTGGTAGAGCCACAGCTTTGAATCCTTTCATTACAAAATGACAAATTTTCGTCATTAAATGTCTCTATCTTGTTTTCACTTTGAATCAGCATATGTAATTCAATTTTTACAGAAGACCATCTTTTCCGACATTGAAGCCATGGAATTCCCATTTGCATATCATTTTCACAATTAATCAAGCTATTTCCCACTCATGAACCATCAAAACCTACATAATTTAATTTGCCGAATCCACCTATTACCTAAATAACCAAAAAATTCAGATCCCAATCCCGGAAGCTCACAGATTTCCATCAATCAACACCCACCAATAAGCCAAACTAAAAAATAAAAATAAAAAATTGGAACCTTTTCATGCATAGTCTGGCACTTGGATTGCACATAGGCATCCGGATCAAAGTTCTCCGTTTTGAAGATCTTAAGCTTGTCTGACAGCTGGACCCCACTCTCCTGCGCGGCCCCGCCATTTCCCTGGTACACCCCAGACGGAACCGATTGCCTCGACCTAGACGATTTTGCTGCTGAAGACATTGCGACTTAATCACCTATCACCGTCGATTCCGCCACAAACACCTAGGGCTTCCACCTAAAGATTTGCTTCGATCCAATTCGGAGTGGATCTAAGTTCTGGCACATCACCAGATCCGGGGAGATCTAAAAGCTGAGAAAATTCGTCTGGCAGGATAGGAGCTATAGCCGTGCGGGGAAGAGAGAGGAGAAAAAATTGTACTGGATGCATCCATTGCTCGTTATTAACTCGTTCTTCGGATCCTGTTTAAACTTGGTCTTGCTAGATTAAATTGCGCTGATCTGCTTCCTTTTCTGTCTTTGGGCTTTTCTGGTCTAAAATTATGGGCTATAGGTTTGAGCAAACTGCAAACCGACAATTTGCGGTTCTTTTTATAGAAATTCATATAATATATATTTTAGCATATATTTCTTAGTTGGCAAACTGATAAAATATTTATCTAAATTATTATTTATTTTTCAATAAAGTAGCTAGCTAGAAGGATACAAAGAATAAGGTAATTACTATGCACAAAAGGCATAAAATCTGATTATCTGAACAAACGAGTGTATTTGGATGCAAAATCTAAATGTATATTTGATAACGCATGATTACACATAAGAATGAATCTTTATAATATCCACCCATGAAAGTTAGACAAAATTTTGATCCTGCCTTTTACATAGTCAAAACATATTTTCCTATGTTGTAGCCACTAAATAAAAAAATACGAATATGATTTCTAACAAAACATAAAATTCTGTTTGGATGCATGAAAATAACATTAATCCAAAAATAGTACTATTGGATGGAACTCAAAACTTAATTTTCTATCTCCGAAATAGAGTTGGATTAGGTCACACAATATTTCTTGATTGGTTATTCAAGTCAAATTGAAAACTTGTTATTTTATTCATTAAATTTTAAATTTTTTTAAAACTTGTTATTTTATTCATTAAATTTTATAATTTTTGTATGTATGAAAGGTAGCATCCATAGGGGGGATAATTATTTTACTCAATTCAGTCCTCTCTGCAGTTCTTCTCTATTTTCTCTCTATCTATAAAATTTCTATGTTTGTCATTAAAAACATAGATCAAATAAGATGCAGGTTTCTATGGCAAGAGACTACAGAAAGGAAAAATGCTCACTTTTTAATTGTCAGATTGCTTGTTTAGCTAAAGAATTTAGGGGTTTAGGTATCCTTGATCTTAAACAAATGAATATCTCTCATTCTGAAATGGTGGTGGAAATTTAAAGATCCCACATATACAAGTGCTTGGAAACATATGATCTTAAGCAAATACAGTTCTTCATCCAATAATTCACATCTATCAAAATTTTGGGCTACCATTACCTCTTTAAACCAATTAGGTACATCTCGTGTAGAGTTTGAACCAGGTAGAACTACCAATGTGTTATTTTGGAATGATATTTGGTACCAACATTGCTCAATGGCCACCAAGTATCCTTATCTGTTTGAGATTTGCTCCAATCCTGATATATCTTTGCAACATGTCATTAATTCACAAGGAAGTGCAGTTGCCTTTCGTAGGTATTATTAGTCACTTATCCTTTACTCATTTAGAGGACAAACTCAATTGGAGATGGGATCCCCAAAGAAAATTTACTGTTAGATCCTTATATAAATTTCTCAACTTTAGAGGTATCAAACCTAGAAAAACCATGTTATGGTGGAAAATTCCTATTCCTATCAAAATCAGAATTTTTATGTGGTTAGCTCATAAAAATAGAATATTTACCACTTATAATCTTCTTAAAAGAGGTTGGCAGGGTTGTGATACTTGCCAATTCTGTAATCAGCCTGAATCCATAAATCACTTATTTGTTACATGCACTTTTGCTAGACAAATTTGGTTTTTCATGGGAGCTTGTCAAGCTGTTAGCCCATAATGGACCAAACTGTCAAATATACTTCATTTTGCTAAACAACTCCCAGCTGCACAGAGAACTGCATTACTGTTTGTGTACAGTGATGTTTGTTGGACCATCTGAAAACACAGAAATGAACTGTGTTTTGACACAGGTAAGAAAAAATCACCTAGACAAATCATTATACTAATCATTTCCCTTGTGCATTATTGGGCAGGGCAAGTGAAACAGAAAGTGAAAACTTTCACAGCCCTCTGGCAACCAGTTGATATGGAGGCTATTCCACTTGCTAGTTGGCACCCTGATGATGAGCTGGTAGAGGAAGATCAGACATATGAAGAAGATCCAGGGAATCAGATTGTTCCTTATGATGCAGATGCTAACTTCTAAGCAATCTATGGCTATTCAACCAAATTTTGAGTTTACTATACTTACCTCAGCCTCTGTTGTAGCTTATTTGTGTGACTGAATTACCTAGTATTTACTACTGTCTTTTTGAGCTACCAGCTGAGATAAAGCTGATGGACATTATTGTCAGGGTTATTTTAGTTTACTTTTGTTAAGACAGACTGGATATGGTTGTAAGTTAAATTTTCATTAATGAAAATGGGCTTCAGCCTTTATAAAAAAAAAATCTATACTTATTAAAAAATACGCTATATTAAGATTTTTTTTTTTAGTTCTTCAATCTCAATTTTCTAGTTCCACCCATTATAACTCTTCAAATTATATTATTTGAATTATATTACAATACATATACTATTTCAAATAATATAAAGTCATACCATTTGAATTAACAAATTTATCATAATATTATACAAACTAATTCGAACAGAACTATTTATTCAATTATTATTTTGACATTCAAACACACCTGAGTTAACATTGAAAAAGAAATTCATTGTGTGCTCAGCATTATATTTTACTAAGTTTCAGTGTGGACATTGTCATTCCTTGTTTCTAGCCTGAGTATTATTCAGGTTTTATTACTAAATAAATTAGGGACCAGCTCCCAGGGACGGTCCTGAAGATTTTGGGGCTCGAGGCAGGAGAAAAATTTAGGCCCTTTATATATAAAAATTTTTATGAGACCGGCTAATTCGTTTGCATAAGTACTTCAACATATATGCTTATAAGTCATTTTTATATTTTGACTATTTTTTAAGATAGGTAGAAAATTCATTGATTCAGAAGATTCTGGACCATAAAAAACAATTATTTTCTACCTACCTTAAAAAATAGTAAAAAAATTCAAAAAAATATAAATTTAGTCTCCAAGCACGTTTTAATATGGATATCATGTTGAATGGTTTGGATCGACTATTTGGACTTTCAAAATGCAAAAACGACTTATAAACATATGGTGTTGAAGTACTTATGGAAGCCTATTAGCCGGTCGTATTTATTATTGATATGCCAATAGATCATACCTATTTATAGAAAAGTTTGGACCTTTTATAAAATTTGGACACTAATATTTTATTTATTTTTAATATATACAGATTAATATTTTTTTAATATATATACAAACTAATTTTTTTTTGGGCCCCTTGGATCTTGGGGCCCGATGCGGTTGCCCTGGGTGCCCTGCACCAGGGCCAGCTATGCCAGCTCCTGAAAAGGTAGGTAGGGTTTAGATACATTGCATGGCAATATGGGCATTAACTACTTTCTCCAAGTCAGCAAAAGAAACACGGAAGGATACAATTTCTAGAACAGAGATGGCTTTGGTGAGTTGAATGTACCAAATGAAAAGTAAAGGTACATGACTCAGGCGTTACTGATAGAACCACTAATCAGGATCGGTCAAATAGCCGATACTGATTCCATAATCAGAAACGGTCGTTTGAATTAGCCGATACTGATATTAACAATCAGGAACGGTCGTTTATTATTAGCCGATACTGATGTTGATAATCAGGAACGACCTTTAAGAACAACCGATACTGATTTTAATCATCAGGAACGGCCTTTTAATAAACAATCATTCCTGTGCTTTTTTTTTTTTTTGCAAAATGTAGGTATTAACATATTACACAGTGCATCACTAATTCAAATATCACATTTAGTTAATAGAAATTTTACATATTAATTCCACATTAATTAATATCACATTTACATCATTCAAATTTTACTAAATAACACAATAATAATACCACATTATCTAAATATTACATTTTCATAATACAAATTACATGAGCTAATTTCACAAACACTAAAAACCCATAAAAACCTTGCTTGACTTGCTTTCACCTACCAGTCAAGCAACAAACAAGTAAATAACCAACCAGCAACAAAGAACAATCAAATAAGTCGATGTGTGCTTAAGTAATTACCCGGAAGAGTCGCCTAACGGCCGGTATCGAGGAGTCGCCTCACCTCACGGCCATCAAAATCAGCAAGCACCAACACAAGGAGGCACCAACAGCACAAAGCCCAAATTCCATTCTCTTGCTCTCTTTATTTTTTTAGCACTTGTATTGTTGGTTTAGTTTCACAGAAGCCTGTTAAGTGTTAATATTTTGGGCCTGTGCTCTCTACCAATCTAGTTATTGCTTTCTGTACTGGTTATAATTAGGCCTATTGAGGTTTCCTCAACATTTTCAAAACAACACAAATGGGCCTTATAAAAGGTTAAGCAAATCTACAATGAAACCGAGTTATAAAAAGCAAAAGATCTTTAATTAATTTTGAAATAATTCACTTCTAGAATTCAAGTTAAAGAGGTCAATAAAAACGGCCTTTGAGATAGCATTAACTTTTGACATAGATAGCAGTGGTGTGTTGAATTCCATACATTCAAATTGGAATTATATTTACCCTAAAACCATGATTGATTGTGATTTGGAGAAACCAAAAGGGAGAGTGAGTCAGTGACAATGTCATTAGCTTAACACTTTTAGCACTTTGCTTTTCTTTTTAGCATCATGGGTCCCAATTTTTGACAATCATTGTACTATTTATACGGAATTTTAATCTTTGAAAAAAGAAAGAGGAAGAAGAAGAAGACCAAAAAGAATGAAAAAGATGTACCCACATTTTTTTTGTGTTACAAGCATTGCATCTCATCTTTTTCAAAGGTGAAAAGAAAGAAAAAAAAAAAACAGAGAGAGAGAGAGAGAAAGAAAAGTCAGGCATCTCATTTTTTTTTTTAAAGGAGATTTTGATTCAATCAACCACCTTAATGGCCAGATTTATGTAGCAGTCACATTAGTTTTTTTTTTTTTCTTCTGGTTTTGAAACACTTTGGGCCTGAACTAAACAAAATCCATTACTTGAATTATTGGAAAGAAAAAAAAAGGAGGATATTTAAATTTTCTAATAAAGCTAATTACTATATCTATCCAACAAAAGTTCTTTAACCTAAGAATTTGGAGGTATACCTAGGAATAGGGCTGCTCATGAGCCGAGTTGAGTCCGAGTTACTAATCCAATTTTGAGTCAGAAACTCTAATTTGGAATCAACTCGCGAGCAACTCGAGTCGAAGTGAGTCGATTCGTGACTCATAATATAGTACATAGTGAGACAATCTAGTTTAATTGTAACAAAAAAAATATTACATAGTTTACCAAAATAATACACAATTAAAGATAGTACATAATGAGACAATGACCAATACATAATTAAAAATTACGAAAATATCAAAATAGTACATAATTAAAAATTACCAAACAGATAAAGTCTAACAAAACAATACAGAGTCTAATAAATTAACAAAACAAAAGAAATAGTGCGTAATTTATCAAATTACCAAATATTGTGAGAAACAGATATAAGGTTTGGGGACGCAAAAATTAGGAATATATGGATTAGGGTTTGGTGTGAGTCCAACCGAGTTGATTCCGAACCGAGTTGGAGGTAACTTGGATTCGACTCATAAATCAACCGAGTCAGTTAACTCGAGTCAGTTTCAACTCAAGTTATTAGCGAGTTGAATCCGAATTGATTCCGAACTGAGTTTCGAGTCATGAACTTTTTGTGCACCCCTACCTAGGAAGAGTTCGGATCCCCTAAAGTAACCCAATTTTTGAGTTTAGACGTGGACGGTGCCTATTTGGTGGTAGCGCAGGGGCCAGTATTATTTGTGGGGTCCAGGCTCTTTAAGATTCGTGTTAGAGCATCTTGGACGGTTTGGATCAAAACTCAAAAATTGGGTTACTGCACTGGATCTGAATTCACCTAGGAAAGGCTTTGTTGTTATCTTATCCACGTCATCTCGTTTGAATTCTCAAGAGTAGTAGTAGTATTAATTGTATATCCATTTGATAAGTCAATTATTACAAACTCCCTTGTACAGTTGTACCCACACTACCTCCCACCTAAGTACCTAACTTGTATTTTACTTTAGTGGATACCGTTGTACTAGTTGTACCCCAAAATTTATCATTCCAAACTGAAAGACTAGTGACGTTTTCTTTTTTCTAATGATTAAAATTTTGTTCTTTGACGAGTTGCATCACTGCATGACTATGCATCTCTATTGGACATCCAACTTTTAAATAAGAAGCGCATATATCTTTTTGAGAGACAAACACGGGGAGTCTAGAATTTTTTTTATAAACCATAATTAATTTTTTTTTTTTTACGAAACTAACATGATTGTTTTTTTTTTACAAAAATTATAAAAACCAAAATGCTATTTCGGTCCGTTATTTTTTTTGTATTCCAGACCGAAATGACATTTCGGTCCGGTCTCCTTGAATTTTCTGTTGCACTGGTTTCACAAGTTTTCATATGAGTCGCCACAGAAAATTCAAAAAAGGGATCAGACCGAAATGTCATTTCGGTCCGGAATAAGAAAAAGATGGCGGGTTCTAATAATTTTTGTAAAAAAAAAGTAATCATGTTGGTTTCATAAATTTTTTTTTTTTTTAATTATAGTTTATAAAAAAAATTCAAGAGTCAAGCTCCCAGATTCCATTAAATAGACACTAGAGGTGGGATCCATATCCTCGACGGTACCGTAAAAGATTTCCTTTTACAATTAGCTATTTACGGTTTGAGATTAACTCTCAGCCGGTTTGGGATTCGGGCTGACTGAGGGGCAATATTATTGAGCTTTGAGATTCGTGCCAAGTTAAAAAGAACGGTCCAGATCAAGTAATTGTAAAAAATTCCCTATTACAGTACTGCACTGGATATGAATTCCTATAGGTGTCGGAAGGAAAGCGCATATATCTAGAAGATAAATTAAATAAAAACGTGTTAATTTTGTAGAAATTATTTAGAAAAAATTAAAGACTTAGAAGTTTGGTTGAGGTCGGTGCAATATGCAATTTAGTCGGATCAACGGTCAAATCTTTCACTTGTCCGTTTCTAATTTGAAATCGAAAAATAGTTCAAAATGGTTGACTACAGGAATCGAACGCGTGAGCTGTCCACCCACCTGTTATACGAATTATTATCACCCAGAGTAATTTAAATTTTGGGGTGAGAATCTGCTGCGATCCGGGTACTGTGAACAGTACCCTGCAATTTCTGTTTTTTCAAATCCAGCTGTCGAATTGTTTCGAGATGCGTGCACAGAAAAATCAGCTGTTTTGAGATGTGTGCACTAAAAAGTTGGACGGCTGGATTTGAAAAAGCAGGAATTGCAGGGTTACTGTGCTCAATATTCGGATCGCAGCAGATCTCAATCCTAAATTTTGAGCTTAGATCACCTATAGGCTATAGTAATTTAAATTTTGAGTTAACGACCAACCTTAGTAGCGGCCTCCGACAGAGAACAAATTTCAAGATATGTGCTGACACGAGTATTTAAAGAAATTCTATTTAAATCGGATTGATTCAGATTCCCGATTTTTTTTAATATCCTAAAAAAAATATAAAGTTACTGCTAAAATTCCTGACGTTCTAAATATTTTTCATTTTTTTTAATTTGGAGGATATGTTGTTATTTTTTCCATTGTTTAGTGTCATATATTATTTATTTGTTATATGATTTTATTGTTGTGTTATATTATTGTTTTTTAATATTGACCGTTATGTTTGACGATATTTTTTTTACATGTTTATTTGTTATTTTTTAATGTTTGACAATGTTTTTTTACATGTTTATTTGTTATTTTTAATGTTTGAAGATGTTTTATATTGGTTTTTTGATACAATTAGAGTTATGTTTTATTTTACTAAAAAAAACATTCAAATAAACTAGAGCATAAGATAAACAAATACTACAATACATCAGGTTTTCACATAAACTTATTTAGATACACCAATCAGATTCGTTTGGAACCAATTTGGGTCCGATGTCCATCGGACTCAAAGTGAGTTCGATGGGTTCGATGACCGTCCGATCTGTTTTAAAATTCGCGTCCGCAACTTTCGCGTCTGCTTTAAAATTTGTGCGCACGAATCTTAAAGTGGATCGGACGGTCCCTAAACGTACCCATCGAACCCAAATTTGAGTCTGATGGGCATCGGACCCAAGCTGTTCTCGATTCGTTTATCCAGAGAGAGCAGAAATTCATGCTTCCAAATTATGTTTACTCATATATAATTTCAGAATTAATTTCGGTCCATATAATTTGACCTACATACCAATTCTTAAATTAGTAAATTCGAACATGTGTGATTTTGAAATTCTTTGTACATTAATTCTTTACTAAAATCTTTCACAATAGCAACTGATTAATTCCAAAAGAATAGGGGTTAAAGTAAGTTCATTAATTAAGAATTTCAACACGATAAAATTATGTTGTTTTGAAGGTTAGGTGGCGGCCATCTAATGGTTTATATTAAGAAAAAGAATTAGAGCTCAATGTACAAAATGTCCTCTCTCACCCACAATTTACATCACATCCTGACCTACAACACGACAAAAACCTAACACCGATTAATATTTTTAGAGGCCTGTCAACAATCTTTCAGGACAAATTTGTCATGTATTGCAACTTTGTTCATAAATTTGTGAGTCATGTCTAGAAAAAATTACTAGAGATTACATACTTTTCAAAAATATTTTGTACATGGTTTAGAGACGAGACCATGAAGATCAAATAAATATGAAATGAATCATATAAAAAATTTCTATAGAGAATGGGGTCAATTTTACAGTATCACAACATTTTATTATAAATTATATATATAATTAATGCATTATTGGTTTTGTACTCCAATCATTCTCCATGTCTTTTTCTCTGTTTTCAAAGTTCGAACAATCGATTCGAAATGCTCAACATGATCTTCATATTAAAATGTGCTTTGAGACAAATTTTATATTTTTTGAAACTTTTTTTTACTATTTTTTTAGATAGGTACAAAATCACAGTTTTGGATGGTCCAGAATCTTCTGAAAACAATGATTTTGTATCTATTTAAAAAAATAGTAAAAAAGTTCCAAAAAAATATAAAATTTTATTTCCAAGCACATTTTAATACAAAAATCATGGTAAACAGTTCGGATTGACTGTTCGGACTTTGAAAATAATGATAAAAATGTGGAACATAATTAGAGCACAAAACTAACGATGCATTTTAACCCTACTCAATTATACATAAATATACAAAACAAATTAAAAATTAGAGATCAAATGAGTCCATTACTTCAACTTACATCCGCCCCTGCATGGTTCATATATACATGTGGTAACAATTAATTGATGGACAAATCTTCTTGCAGAAATATCATATTTTCTGTCATGTGTAAAAAAATCATTTACCTTATTTTTTTTTTAAGGTTAACAAAAAATAAAAATTGTGGAAGACAAAATATTAGCAAATTTTATATTTTCATTGCCCCTCTACATTGTACTTATTTGTTGTACTAAGCTTGCCGTTGCACGCATGGCATCGACTAACGACCAGACTTTTTTTTTTTGTGATGACCCCATTTCCTTTTTTTTTTACAATTAATTAACGCTCGTAGGATGACCTCATTGACCAGTAAGATATCACTTCTCATTAGTTCTGAAGCCTACACCTCATACTCATAGTACGCTAAAAACCACAAACTTGTACCCCTAAACATGCCAACACAGATTTGGCCACAGAATTGATGCCTGGTTCTTGTCACACCGCACGCCCGGGTCCGAAATTTTTGAAGTTACCATTCTCTCAAAAAAAAAAAATAGTAAAGTTTTTAAAAAAATATATAAAATTTGGTCTCCAAGCACATTTGAATACAAAGATCATAGTGAACGGTTCGGATCAATTGTTCAGATTTTGAAAATGAAGATAAAAATGTGGAACATAATTGGAGCACAAAACTAATAGTACATTTTAATCCTACTCAATTATACATAAATACAGGGGCAGACCCAAGTAGTCCCGGTGGGGTGGGGGCAGCTGCCCCCCCTGGATTTTAAGTTTTAGTGGAAATCTATCGGTCCTGACCGACTTTGCCCCGCCCCTGAAATTTTTTTTGCCCCTCTCGGGATGTTTGATTTGTAATTCGGATTAAATTTAGGGTTAAAATTAAAATAAATTTGTTGAATTTTGATTGATAATTAGAATTATAAGTCAAAGTATCATAAATTACAAATTCAAAGCATTGGAAAGTATAAGTTAAATTATTATTTTTTATCGAGTATCTAATTAGTTAATGAATTTAAATCCAATTAGCTATTTAAACCCAATTTGATATTTTTTGTCCCCGACGAAAATTCTGAATCTACCCCTGCATAAATATACAAAACAAATAAAGAAGTAGAGATCAAGTGACTCCATTACTTTAACTTACATCCGCCCCTGCATGGTTCATATATACATGTGGGATCCAAATCTGCTGTAATCTCAAAACATGAACAATAATGCTGAAATTCATGAAATTCAGAATCCAACCGCTGAACTGTTTCGAGATACGTGCACAGAAAAACTAGCTGTTTTGAAATTCGTGCACAAAAAAAGTTGAACGGCTGGATTCAGAATTTCAGAAATTTCAGAAATACTGTTCATGTATTTTGGATTTCAGCTGATTTGAATCCATACATGTGGCAACAACTTATTGATGGACAAATCTTCTTGCAGAAATATCATATTTTCTGTCATGTGTAAAAAATAATTTATCTTATTTGTTTTTTTAAGGTTAACAAAAAATAAAAATTGTGGAAGACAAAATATTAGCAAATTTTAAATTTTCATTGCCCCTCTACATTGTACTTATTTGTTGTACTAAGCTTGCCGTTGCACGCATGGCAGCGACTAACGACCAGACTTTTTTTTTACAATTAATTAACGCTCGTAGGATGACCTCATTGACCAGTAAGATATCTTATCTCATAGACCGTATACTCTCTTCTCATTAGTTCTGAAGCCTACACCTCATACTCATAGTACGCTAAAAACCACAAACTTGTACCCTAAACATGCCAACACAGATTTGGCCACAGAATTGATGCCTGGTTCTTGTCACACAACACGCCCGGGTCCGAAATTTTTTGAAGTTACCGTTCTCTCAAGAAAAATAAAGCAAAAAATCATAGAATCTGAATATTTTTAGATCTACCATGGCCGCAGAATACCAGTGCGGCCTCAAATGTGCGGGACCACACAGGCATTCTGTGGCCGCTTCTTTTTTTTTTTAAATAAAAAAATTATTAATAAAAGAAGAGAAGAGAGGCACAGAAACCAAAGGGTCAAAGTTTTCTCAACCGTTCAAATATGTTCAAAGTCAAAGGATCAGAATTTTCTGCAAAAAAAAAAAAATTTGGGCCGCATAATGCCTGTGCGGTCAGGGCCACACCGGTGTTCTGCGGTCATGGTAGATTCCGAAATATTCAACTTTCGTGGTTTTTTAATTTAATTTTTTTTTGAGAGAATGGTAACTTTAAAAATTTCAGCGCCCGGGTAATACAATTGGAATTTTAAGATTGATCACATATATTCTTCCCCTTTCTAGTACCTATCTAATCATCAATGATATTTGTGGCTACACAAATAGAAACAAATTCACATTATAGGCAATGAAATATGTAAATATGTAGACCTCTACATTCAACTATAATTCATCTAGTTGCAATGTATCACTTTCAAAGTCAAGTATCTCCGTCAGGGACGAATTCAGACTTTTGAACTATAGAGATCAAACACATATATGATCAATCATATAAAATTTTCATGCGAAAAATGAGAATCAATTTTACAATACCATAAAATTTTAATCTATATTAATAAAAAATCATATATAAATACAATATTTAAAAAAATAATGAACAATTAATTAACTCCATTCATCATTCTTAAATCTGTCTCTGATCTCCACTAACAATATATATGTCACTTTTTTAAAATTAGTGACTCGACCACATATTTCTTATTGAGAAAACGTTGTAAGTACAATGTAATTACAAATTAAGAAAATAAAGATAATAATTAGTATCATGCACTACATATTTTTCTCTCTCTTCATCTGTGACTTTAACGTAAGATCATTTAATTTCACCTAGAAATCGATAAGCTCTAAAATATCAACCGTGCTCCGTAATAGCATAAAATTTATTTGTTCGTACATACAAGGAAAAATGAACAATATATAAATATTTTACATCATACCGCATGTACCTTTTCTAGAAACCCCATGCACGATCAAATTTGAATTTTTTTTTTTAAAACTCTAATTAGAAAAAGACAATTTAGAGAGCCAACATGATTAGTCTTTTTTTTTTTTACAAAAATCATAAGTACCGAATAGGTTATTCGGTACCTCTCATTTACATTTAAACAATATCCAATAGCATATTCGGTATCATTCAATTTTACTCTTTTACTTGACAACAATTATAAAAAAATTGTGAAACTGGGAGGTACTGAATAGCCTATTCGGTACTTATGATTTTTGTAAAAAAAAAAAAAATCAATCAAGTTGGTTCTCTAAATTTACGTTTTCTAATTATGGTTTTAAAAAAAAATCATAAAATTTATACGTATTGATGCATGCTTTTTACACTTAATTTGATAATCATGCAATTAGAAATTTAAATATACAATGTTCTTTTCAAAAGTAAATTAGATTACTTTTAGCGTTTAGAGTTAAATGGTTTATTAAATCTTAAGTATTAGGAACCCCAGCATGAATCATGCACATGTTATTTTATACTTTTACGGTGGGAATAGTCAAAAGTTATCTTCTTACGCTTATCTTGCTCCATTGGTCTGTATTTTAATTTTCAAAACAACTAGCTAGTTCATGGATACAATTTTGGTTTATTAAAAAATTACTATATCATTATATAGTAATTTTAAAATTGTTGAGAATAATTTGAAATTGATATGCAGCCCTTGTTTAGATCATGCGTCTCCTTTATATTTTCTATTGCATTTTAAAAGTAGAATATGCATGATTGATATAAGCGAAATAATATGGACAAAAATATTATAGACATCAACTTCAACTTGCGAATTTATCCGAATTCTAAATATCGTTCACATTATAAATTCAACTCAAATGGTACTTTCATCGAGCATTAAATAGGGATAATTCGGGGACCAATAGCAGCTCGATCAATAGAATTATTCCAAAAAGATAAGCACATTACAGTTCACATCCCAGTCAGGTGAGAACCTTCGGGTTTTTTTGTCTTTACGCTAAAGAACATTTTAGGTGTACTTCATTCTACTTGACCTCCTACCCAATTGGCCTATTCAGCATTTGCCCTGCTTCCTTTCAACCTCTCTCCTCTCTCTCTCTCTCTCTCACACACATTCATCTCCTTCCCCCCCTCTCTCTCTCTCTAACAACACGCCGTTGTGCAAGCATGGAGACAATGCTATCCTCCAAGTCTCATCCTCTTAATTAGGTATTTGCTGAATTTCTACAAAGGTTTTGTCCTTTTTGCCTATACCTCTAGACGATGAAATTATTCTTATACATATTTTTCTCACAAATGTTTGTTTTTGTTTTATAGCACATCTTTTTCATCGAGTCTTGTTAATTATATGAAAGTCTCTGAAGAAATACAACCTATAGCTAGCTAGCAACCTGAGAATATGGGTAAGAGGGAGGCGACAGGTGCACCACCAAAAGGGTGGATGGCGATAAGAGTTGGTGCAGAGGGGGAAGAAAAAAGGCGGTTTCTTGTACCGGTCATGTACCTAAACCATCCACTTTTTCTAGGGTTATTGAAGGAGGCCGAAGAAGAGTACGGGTTTGCTCAAAAGGGCGCAATCACCATCCCTTGCCATGTCGAACATTTTTGCCATGTTCAGGAGATCATAGAAAGAGACCGTAGAAGCAGCACTCCTTATGGCCACCATGGATATCATGGGCATGGCCATGGCCATGTGCTTCCCCACTTCCCTTTAGTGGGTTGTTTTAAAGCATGATATTCTTCTAGGTTGAGATTAATTTAGAACATTATATATATGTAATATAATGTAACATGCTATGTGTATTTTTACAATGAAAAACAGTCTTTGCTGTGTAAATAAATGGATTAGGCTTTGGGGTTTTAAGTTTTGGGTTTTTTGAGCTTTGTACTTTTATGGGGTTCTATCTTTTTGAATTCACATCCTCCCCGGTACCGTAATAGGGAATCTTTTACATTTACTTGATCTGGAACGTTCTTTTTAACTTGGCACGAATCTCAAAGCCAAATAATACTGCCCCCTCAGTTAGCCCGAATCCTAAAACGACTGAGAGTTAATCTCAAACCGTAAATAGCTAATTGTAAAAGGGAATCTTTTACGGTACCGTCGAGGATATGGATCCCTATCTTTTTTTGCCCTTTTTTTTCAGTCAATCCGTGTGCTTTGCTTCTAGAAAGAAGAAAGCTTTAATTAATGATTATTGGTTAGGAAATCAAAAGGTGATATTAGTTTCAGTATTTATCTATGAAACCGTTTGAATCTCTTACTCGTTTTTTCCCCCTTGAATTTCTTCGTTTTTCTTAATCCTTCAAGGCTCTCTATTGCTTAGGATATATTTCTTATAATATGTTTTACTAACTTAATTAATTACTTAAGCTAATGAATTATGATGTAACAATATACTTCTGATTTGTGCATTTAATCAACTCTGTACTTGCTACTTCCGCTTAAAAAGATAAGTAAAAGAAGGTTCAACTTATGATTTTTATGGTCCCAGGTTACTTGCGTGCTGAATATTGAGAACAAGAAAAGAGCACTAAATGTGAATATTTCGCACGGGTAATGCATTCTAATTAGATAAGCTTCATGTCCTTTCTAGACATCGACTGCATGTACATTTTGCAAAATCAAAATACAATCAATAGTTAAGGAATCCAAAGGTCAAGGAAGAAAGCGAGATTTGCAGATTTGCGTGCAAGAGTCACTTAGAATTTGATCCTTATTTATTTTCAGAATTTGTGCACTTGTGCTTTATTTTTAATATAGTTTAAAGTAAAATGTATTATCGGAAATATAAATTAATTCCATTTGTAGCATGAAAATTTTATATAATTAATCTCTATTCACGTTTAACTCTTATATTTGAAAGTCCAACTCCATCCATACATGTCATGAAGGGGAACAGCTTGGGTCCGATGGGTTTATGGACGTCCGATCCACTTTAAAAAATTCATGCGCACGAATTTTAAAGCAGACTCGAAAGTCGTGGGCGCGAATCTTAAAGCAGATCGGACGGTCATAGAAACCATTGAACTCACTTTGAGTCCGATGGACATCCGACCCAAACTGTTCCCGTCATGAAGACCTTTTATTCCAGGGCTCAAGCTCCCTCTTATTTTGAAGGATAATAAAAAACCTTTATAAAGTTGTCCGGATATTATTCAAACTAGAGAGGGGCAAGGAGTTTGCTGCAAACCTTATATTACAAAAGAGCCCATAAAAACATAAAAACAAAAGAAATATACTAACTACTACATCTACATCCCATCAGTTCGATTTGTGAGAATACCATCAAGCACTGTTAGATCACATGACAGAAAGATGGTCCAACAAATATTCTAATTCTATGAAGAAGAAAAAACTTGCTTATCCCTTTCTATGAATAAAGTTTGACAACTCCTCTTGACCAATTACAGAACACAATCAGATTTTTTACTTTTGGGAATATGCTGAAACGAGATCAAGCCAAGTTGCATAGCATTTCCAATGATACTTTTCTTTTCACTGGGATGATGATTGGCAGAAAATATGTTTCAGTTAATTCCACTTGTGAGGTACTATTTATACAGGGTCGCATCATGCACACATTTCCTGGTTGCAATGGTAGTGTCGAGCATTCTAGATTCTGTTTTTATATGGTGTTAAACATGGTTACATTTGGTGCCAAATATGACCATCCCTTTCTAGGTAAATCATTCATGACACGCCTGACCACCCTTTCCACATCAGGTACAATCTTGACAGTTGAATATTAAATGGAGGATCCAGATTTGCCAGTGGCCCCACAATCTGGTAACTAGTGACAATGAACTGCTAACCAATCAAAATATCAAAGAATTGAAGAGAAACGAGATTACAAGCTAAGAGCCAAGAGAGGTCACGAGAATTGTATGTAATACCACATTCATCACACCTGCCACATGTGAAGTCAAAATTCATGCTTCAGCGCATCTTACATGTGTTTAATTTGGCTTTGAGGATTTAACCTAACTGATTTTAGGCAATACACAAGCCCTTATCTTTTCAGTGTGTACATCATATAATACCATTAAAATCATAAACAAAACATGTTGCAAATACTAGGCTCAATATGTAGAAAGCAACAGGTTCAAAAATAGGTCTAAATTCACATTGCTAGTACAACAAGTCTGCTTCTACATTCATCTATTTGATTCCACTAAGTGGCTATTGTGGTTGGTCATATAATATGTACAAAACAGTAGCAATTAGGTACAGACCAGTTTCCGAAGGCCTCTTTCTCACTGTTTTTTCTATTGTCATGGGGCTCATGGCGACATCAAAACACATGGAACAAAAACCTCAAACCAGATATTTTGGGTATCTCTTTCTTCTCTCTCTCTCTTGAAAATTGGCAGCTGCCAGTTAGTTTATTAAAAAGAAAAAAAAAACAGTGCCTACAACACAAATCATGCATCACTGCATACATCAATACATCAAGAGAAAAAATAAAAAGCAAACATTTGTAACTACATCTGAACTCCAGCAGTATCTATACCAAGGTTATAAATAGCGATTATAGCGGCATAGCGGGGAGACAAAAAAAAAAGCTATCGCGAATAGCGTAGCAATAGCGAAAGCTATCCTACATAGCGTTTTTTTATTTTTAAAAATTTTATTTTATATTTCTACTAATAATAAACATATCTAAATTCTCATAAGTAACAAAAACAACTAGGTTTTGTTTTAGTTTCTGGAGAGCCCAACACACACCCCATGATACAAATAATTTAATGATATAGGACAACGCACATTGTTCAAGTTTATTGATATTATAGACCCATCTAATTTAATTTCGTGTTGGACCTTAAAGCCCATTTAAATTGCAAAATAAATAAATAATAATAAGCCCATGTAGCATAGCTGACCGCTATTCCGCTACGCGCTACGCGCTATAGCGGACCGCTATTACCGCTATAGCGGCCGTAGCTCGATTAGCGAAGTTTTACCCCGTAGCTTAGCTTTTTAGGTCAAAAACCGCTATAGCTAGCTATTTAGAACCCTGATCTATACCAAAGCTCTCCTCTTGATGGACCCTCTCCTATCTGAGCTTTCCAAAGAAATTTGAAAAATATAAGAATCTCAAAAGAAATTTCAAAACTTTGTTTCGTTACTGATCAAATGTAGCCATACTGATGTGAAACCGTATGGGGACCAGGACGGCATGGACGGCATGGACAACACATAGCCGCATCAGGTAAAGTAACATTATGACCAGTGTATTAAAATTCGGTCTATGCGGCTGCATATTCTTATTCGGTTGCAATCCGAATAGAAAATCTGTATTTGGTCAAATATGCGGTTCTGCATTTTCGGCTGTATGGTACCGCATATTACCGCATACTTGTTTATATATATATATGAATTCTCATTTAAAATCCACATATATAAGTCCGCATAGAAATACGCATATGCGGTGGCCTTCCGCATACCGCGTAAAAACCGCATTTAAAACATTGATTATGACTGATTGTAATCAAGCATAGTGGTTCAGTTTTACATGCACACAAGGCCAGAAAAACCTTCAGAATTTTTGGACATGCAGAACATGATTTCTAATTGTCTACCATGATAATAAATTGAAGAAGCTCAAATTGCAACACGATAGAAGTATTTTGTTCTTTTTTGTGCTTTATTGCAAGATCATAAACTAAGAATCTCGGATTAGGGCATAAGAATCTTGTTTTCACAAATTGGCAACTTTTTTATGTTCAATTGTACAATAGGAGTTAAATTGCACCTTTAAGATACAAACAAAACCGTACTTATTTGAAAAAAGAAAAAACAAAGAGTTTGATTAACAAGAACTCAAATAGACCTCTGAAGGCAAATACTAACATTTCTTGCAAGTTTCGATCCAGAAATCCATAGGAAACCAGAAAATTACATAAAGCAAGATAAGTATCGGAACAGGAATCTAACCAAATCAAACCCGATTGCACCTCCTTCCTAAATCCTTCTAGATGAGCTTGAAGGGGAGAGGCCAGGGGGTAGACCTTGGCACCTCCACACGATCTTTGATGCGCTCGATCTTTTTTTCCTTCTTCGGCCTGGCGTTTCCGTACGATCCCTTGAACCGCTTCCCTTTCTTCGTTTTCTTGTCGCCTCTCCCGCACGTCACCATCTCCCCCATTGCGCCAAGTGTGGAAGAAGATGGAGAAGGAGAGGCGCCGGAAGTGGAGAAGAGTCGTAGCATCGATCGGTGCACCAACCACCGCATCGCCATGGCTGTAGCTGCTCAGCAGCGCCGCCTCTCTCCGGTCACTAGGGTTCTGTAATCTCCTCTCTCTCTCGGTCTTTCGCTGATAACTGTAGTGTTGGGTGGGACCCCCTAGCCAGAGCTTTGTTTTGTTTACGATTTCAGGATACTAGGATAGGTCCGGCCCAATAAGAAAATCTTGTTTGGGCTTGGATTAAGTTTAGATTAAAACTCGGCTCCACAAAGGATTTAATTTAGGCCTCTGCTGCTTGTAATATGGGGCCTAGGAGGACTATACTGCTTTGGAGATTAGGCGCAGTGTTCTATTTCTGACCAGTTGTCTAGACTGAATCAATAGTTGTGTCCTTTAATTACTACATTTTCAACTTATTTAATTCTAAACTAAATCTTAAATTCGGCCTAAAAAAAAACTAGGAAAGGGAGAGGTTTGGATTTTGAAATCCTAGGTAGGCCCAAGTAACGATTTGGTTTCTCGTTTTTCTCTCT
This sequence comes from Carex littledalei, assembly GCA_011114355.1. Classification (NCBI taxonomy): domain Eukaryota; kingdom Viridiplantae; phylum Streptophyta; class Magnoliopsida; order Poales; family Cyperaceae; genus Carex; species Carex littledalei. Next base: position 7,724,172 of record CM022099.1, on the reverse strand, counting down.
CTTTTCGGATTTACAATGTTGTCAGTCGCATAAAAGTGTGACAAAAAATAGAACGAACTATTGATTCGGTCACTCTCTATTTAGACTGAATTATTGAATCGGTCTTTACTATTTTTTAGAAGAAAAAAAACATCAATTGATAAATTGATTTTTTCAATTTCTACAAAAAAATTGCAGAGTCTTAATTCCATTAGGACCATTGCTTTTGTACTCTTCCGATGATAATTTCTAAACTAGAATGGCTATATACACTGTAGTGACAAGATTCGCGTATAATTCATTTTTTCGACGTTACCGAACCGAACTCCAAATAAAACGCAGAAAAACATATAATACGTTTTATTCGCGAATAAAACGCAAGTTGACGAATTATTCACGATAAAAATGCGAAAAAAAAAAAATTAATTTTTCTTTCAAACTTCTTTTTTTTTACAGTTTTTTTGGGTTTTTTTTTTCCTTGTTGTACTGAATCATTCCCGAATTATATCCGAATTATACCCGAATCACGAATTTTTGACCTCGCCGAACCGAACCCAAACTATTGATTTATCACTATGATATACACAGACACGTGCTTAACTCTAATGTAGAAAACAAGGTACTGATGTGCTGCACAGAGGATCCGGAGTATACATTTTTGGATGCCCTTTGACTAAGGACTGTGAGCGCCTAAACGGTAGGTACAGATCCGGTTGTTAGTAGACATGTCCACACTTGTTTTATTGAGAAAGCTATTTAGGTTCATTAATGGTTTCCCTACTTGGCTGGGAATTATCTTGCTTTTTGTGCTTTGATCTATAATTACATACTGCTCTTTTGCAACAGCTGTTACGAAAATTAGTTGGTCAAAGGTTCTAGAGATTGGTCTCTACTCTCTTCATTCATTACATCGTGACAAAAAGAGAACCTTGAAAGGCACTTCAGTGCCATTTTTTTCCCCCCAAATAGCAATTTTAATCACAAGGGCTAGTTTCCATTAATGTAATATAGACCTCTTTGTGTTCCAAGCATCAAAATCCTAATTCCTAAGTTGAAATTAATATTCTAAATAACGTCTATGACACGTCACATTTAGTCATGCTGTAATATTGTGATATGTCGGTTTGTGACATGCAAAATTATTGTAAATTTATGAGAAAAAAAATATAGAGAAATTTAAATTTCCCAACATTGATCGCAAAAAGTTTTTAGTGGATGGGAGTTGTCATCCCAAGTAGAGAATTGTGGCGCAGCAGGTGCCCAATTTCAAAAGAGATCGTCAATTTTATTTTTTCAAAAGTTGAAAAAAGTTACCGTTGGATCAAAATGTAAGAGATTATCACGTGTTTATCTGTAAAATCTCATTCTATCATGTGTCATAATGTTACCACATGTCACTTCATGACATAAAATGTGTTGTTTGTTTCATTTTTTTTTTTTAAAAGAAGCATCATGTAAAACAGCCCGTCACAAGACACAAGAGTCACGTCACGTAATTGACACACATATCATGACTTGCTCCATTTTTGTTCACTAGCTGAAATAACAAAGCCACCCAAACTCACCTTTATTGTTTGACAAGTATATATACTTACAGGGCACAGTACTGATACATTCTGTGGTTTGGTTAATAATCCAAATATACACTCATTTCTATAAAACACGGTATAAGTTATAAAAAAAAAAAAATCAATCAAGCCACAGAGATACAGCTTCTCCAGAGCCTCCATGCACCGATCATTTCTCAAACTCAATCAAAGCTTCCACCCTTAAAGCTAAAAGAAAGTCGGCTAACGCGTGGGGGTGTTACAGTAAAGCTCAGCTCAACCATCTGTTTCAAGGTCTGACCCGGTTCTGATAGCCCGATAAGGTCAGCAACCAGAGATGCACTCTCTGTGACGTGTTCCATGTCAGTTTTAGTCCATACCAGACGTGCTAGTTGCCAGCGTCTCTGCTTTGAGCTCAGTGCTATGCCCCATTTGGTGTACACATTTTCTCTTTCCTGTGTGTTTAACTTCTTCAGCATTTGCCGGTACAGCATCTCTCTTTCTCGCTTTAGGGTCTTCAAACTGTCAAATTTTGTATTTATAAGACAAATTAACAACTTTTTGTGGAATAACCCTAGGGCAAGTCTGCCGAGTAAACTTGCCGCTTCTTGAAGCTCATAGTAAAAAGGCCAACTAGCCCGAACTGGGTCAATTTTTCTCAGTGACGGTTAGTTTCCCCATTTTATACAAATATGGAGACTGAGAAGGACCGATGATTGCATTTGTTATAAAAATGGGAGTAGTTTTGGCATATCTTAAATATGGAAAGAATGAAAAAGGAAGGCCAGTTTATGCATCATTTTAATTAACAGAAAATAGCTGATGGATCTGGCATACTTTTAGTTTCGCAGGAATAAATAAAACATCAAGTGCAATATTTTTACCAAGCTGTTAATGTATAATAATTATTAATTACCTTGAGGTGACTATGTTGTTACCACCAGTAGAGAAATTGTTTTTCAGAAAAGACAACCTTCTGAGCTCAACTTCCATGTAGATGGCATCGGCAGGGTCACCATTAAAGAGGAGGAAGAAGTGGGTGCGGTGCACAAGGGACACATTGCAGACATGCCACAGCTCAATTATCTCCTGCTGCTTCTTCACAAATTCCAACGTCCACCGTGCTGGCGATCCTGCAATAGGACCCAGTGCCATCGGGTCAAATCCCGAAGCCCCCTTCGGCGCATTGTTGATCACTGACATGTCCTCACTCATGGCCCGTCTTGTTTGCTGAAAAACATTTTTCAACTAGTCTTAGGGGAAATTAGTAATAACAAAGTTATTCCTAAATTTTGTTCCAGCTCCTAAATGTTAATGCCAAGTTTAATTATCATTTTGAGGATTCTTGTATTTTTGTAAAACCATGTGCTATTAAAGCTTACCTGTATGAATTCCAAGAATGGGGCATAATATCACAATCAATCATCAAACTTCAATTTGCATAAATATGAAACTGTAGCTAACCCTCTTAATCACCTAAGATCACCTGCTGCATTAAGTGTATAACTTTGTGGAAAGTGCAAACCTAGTTGAAAATAATACAGCTCTTGTGTCTATGCAGACCAAATGACATGTCAACCTAGCAGAAAATATATACATATACCCAACTTTCTGGCAGCACCAAGTCTATTTTTTACTGGTTACTAACAGAAACAATTTTCTTAAATTAAAAACTCAGAGAGAGAGAGAGTACATCAATTTGCTTTTCCGACTGTCCTTGAGCAACCTGTTTCTCCCCTTCAACCTTGTCAGGCACAAATCTCTCAGAGCCATGAGATCTAATGACTGAGAGCCGATCTTGCATATTCTCACTATTCTGCGTATAAAGGCTCCTCCTTACTCTTTCTGGTCGCACCTCAAAGTCCTTGTAGAATGTATCGGGTGGGGTCATTTTATCTCTATTCTGCAGATCTTCAATCAGGTAAGCTGACGTCAGCATCAGACTGGCACGGCAACTCCTGCTTCTAGTCAGGCTTCCTGATGGTGGTGTAAACAGAGGAGTCACATCCGCACTCAGCTTGGCAAACCTGGCCATAGCCTTGTCAGTCGCGTTATTTTTCTCTTGGTCAATATTTTCTGGCAACTCCTGGTCTATGGAGACTTTGACCTTTGATTCAGGTTCGCTAAAGCTGTCTACTTTCTTGACAATGCTCTTGTCAGCTTCTTCGTCCACCTCATATGGCGACTCCGGATTCACATAAGCTTGATCGACTCTCTTGGCAAAACTCAAGCTTTTTTGGTCTACCTCATGCTGCAAGTCTGTGCATGAGTCGGAATGCACCACACGCAGATCTGGTTCAGCAAAATCATCATCTACTCTCTTTGAAAAGCCCAAGGTCTTATGGTTCGCACCATCATACAAGACCGAGTCAATGGAGGATTTAAGCTGTGGCTCCGGTTCAGAAAATATGTCAACCATTTTAGTCATACTCACATTCTTGAGTTCTTGGTCTACCTTGACTGGTAACTCTGAGTCGTCAGAGCTCGAGACCTCATGACTCTCCAGCTTGTCAGCATCAGTAAGCGGCAGCAAATTATCAGTATCCTCAGGTAACAAGATGCTTAAATTTTCACTTTGGGTTCTGCTTACTAAATTGTTGATCTCGACACATTGCACCTCTTTACAATGTTCTTCATACAAGTCTGATAAAGGTGCAAAGCCTCGTTCAGGGGATTTATGGAAACCTAAATTGTACGAGCCTGGGCTGCTGGGTTGGCGGCTGTGGCGGCCTTCAATGTCGCTGTCTGCCATGATTGGATTTTCAGAGAGTGTGAAGCCATACTCGCGGTCTTGGATTGGTGCGAACATGTCAGAATTGGAGAAGACCTCTGACGAGGGGCTGTGTGCATGGGTCCCAGATGTGCGGCTCAGTTCATCCTAACAAAAGGTGGGAAATAAGATAATTTTAGCCCCTTTTCTTAAAAAAGACAACAAGTTCGGGCTCTTAATCTGATGATAAAATGAAAAACAAAGAGAAACTGTGAAAAAAGAATAACAAAGCGTACCCATTGTCTTGAAGAGGGCTCGTCTCTGGCACTTCGGAGCAAGTCATCAAGCCGAGATTGAGCATGATCTCTTTCTAGCAGGAGATCTCTCAAGTCATTCTCCAGCTGACAAAACAGACCAAATGAAAACATTTTTATCAAGCAAAATCAATTTGGTTTTATATCCATGCAATCACTGGCGACCACTAAAAATGTAACATACCTTTCTAATCTTAGCATCCTTCTCCTTAAGTTTCTCGGCATGTGAAGCACAGTCTCCCAACCCCGACGCAGAACCAGTGTACTTGAGCTCAGTCTCCAACCTATCCTCCAAAAAGAAAAACACTTGGTAAGCCAATCAAAGCAGAAAACTTCACTGATCTAAAAAACAACCCTTGTTTGGAAGAGAAATTAAACAAACCTGGTCAGTTCATGCTGGAGGTGCTTGATGAGGGCCTTGTCAGATATAACAAGGTTGACACGAGCATTGGTCACAACCTCCTTGGCACAGCTGGCGAAGAGCAGTGTGTTGCGTGACTGTTCCACGTGGCTGTGCGCCGGGCTCATTGTACATATTATAGCAGTTCTTGCATTTCCTCCCAGTGCCGGCTGCAGTATCCTTGTCAGCTTGGAGTCTCTGTAAGGAACATGTCCATTCCTCCCTCCCTTGCTGCAATACACGGCAAGTTCTGCCTTTATTATCTGTTATATTCTAATTTTTTTGGGACATTTAATTAAGTACATACCATTTAATTTTTTTTGGGACATTTATTATCTGCCTTTATTACCTAGACTTTTTTGATGATGTAGAAGTACATGCATTTACCTTTCTTTGTTCTTAAGATCTAATGATACCTTGTTTGACTTGTAGATGCTTTGGAGACTTTAATAATGATCATATAGGTGACCATACTATAATTAAATAAATAAACATGCAAGATTCTTTTACCTTAACTTGCGAATGACAGTACCCAGAGTAAGCAAGCTGCGATTGATATGACAACCTTCTTTTAACCTCATACCAGCTGACATTGCCTGAGAGGCACGCTCACTCCCAGCCAGATCAACAAAATTCTACAATCCACACGAATGAAAACCGAAATTAATTCAGCTTATAGAAGCAAAGGCACAGTCTGAATGTGAGCTATAGATTAAAAATATTCATACCACACAAGCAACAAGAGTAGAGGTATTTCTGCCTACATACACCTTATTAGAGCTCTCGATTGTCTGTAAAACAAAAGTAGTTTAAATGAAATCAACTTTAATAATAAAGAAAAATGAAGGTGAATATGTAGATTTGTGTAAAATTTGTTATTTTAGCAGAGAAGGAACAAACCAATCTGAGTATTTGATGGGATCTGGAGCTCATTTCATTTAAATTGGTTTCTCCGATCTGTCTTTGGGCTGTAGAAGAAAGCCAACAATGCAACTAAATAAATATAGCCCCAATGATATCAAAAAGTTTGTTATATTCAAAGTTTAAAAAAGCATTAATACCTTCACACACGGAAAGCAACTCTCTCAAATGATCTTGGTCTCGTAATGTTTCTTCTATGAGCTTCTCTACGATAGTCCCTTTCTGTTGGTATTTTAACAAAAGAGAAGAGAATAAATTTAAACACTTTTTTTCTATGTTAAAGATGTATTATGAAGAAAATTCATTTCCTAGCCTTCATTATCAAATAGATTAACCATACCTCGGGATCATCAAGAAGCCTAAGTGGAGTTGACTCTGCACTTAACAGATCCCTCACTGCTTCGTTGTATATCTCCATAGCAGAAAATTTGAGAGTAAATTCTCTCTCAGCATGCTACAAAAGTAAAAGGGTAAGAAATTCACAAATTAAATTTGAGGGAAAAGTAATGATTGCTGAAGTAAAGCTAACACAAACCTTCTGAATATATTGATAGATGTCGGCTACACTGTATTCGGTGATGCCGGTCATGGTATAGGTCTTGCCACTGCTGGTCTGGCCATAAGCAAATATACTTGCTGAAATATGGGGATAAAAAAAAAAACAGAAAAGGTAAATACAATCTACATGTTAGTAAAAAGAAAACAGAGTGGCAAACAAGTGAGAATTTATTCAATTGCAAGTACATACAATTAATTCCTCTGACCACTGACAATGCAACTTCCTTGGCCCCCTCTTCATACACTTGTCTTGTACCAACATCCTTTCCAAATACTCTATCTGTGTCGATAATGGAAACAAAAATTAAAAAAATATATTAATCATCTGAGAAGATTATACTCTCAGAAAAAAGGTGTCCTACCAAATCAATTTCTTCAGATTTAATCTACCAGAAAAAAAAAGGTGAAAAAGAAAGGAGAATCTGTTATTGGGCATTTTGTAATGAGTTGCTAACTTCGGTAATTCATATACGTTTGGCTTTGCAAAAAAAAAAAAGACAATCACGGACAATGAAAATATTAGTCGAGTGTGAAATGCTGCACAGATGTATTTTATTATTTTATTTTTAACAAACAAAATTCCAAAAAAAAAAGAAGAAGAGGGGTATAAATTAGACAGAAAAAGGCAGATAAAAAACAACAAAGAGTCAAAGACAGAAATTAGAGCAGAAAACCGAAATCGAGTTTCAATAAAAAAAAACACCATTGACATCAAAAATCCACACTCATTTCCTCATAAACCTCCCACATTGTCAAATTACACCTCGCAACCTTGAGAAAACCCCCCAATCACCACCACAGCCCCAATGCATCAAAAAATCAACTGAACTTCCAATTTTTTTCAAATTTAAACTCACCGAATCTATAGGAAGTAGGAAACAGCGCGCGCTCGCCTGGCGGCGGGTGCTTGAACACAATGGTAGTGTCGTTGATGCAGTCCCAGTCGCTAGAGTCGCCTTTCTCAAACTCCTTGGCATTTAGCGGGCGAACCCGTACGGAAACGAGGATCCTCTCCTCCTTTGCGGCGACCGCCGCAGAGAGCTCGTCGTCTCCGGCTGCCGCGGCACCCATCTGACGCTGGCGCCTTGATTCCCTTTGTCTTTTCTTCTCCCCTCTCTCTCTCTGACTATCTCTCAGGCCAGAACCGAAGAGGTGCTTCTCTCTCTCTCTCTTTGTAGGTGGCAACACGGTTGAACTGGTATTAAAGTATTAACCAACAGAAAAACAAATTAAATAATTAATGATATACCCCTTAACTATATGTTTGTATATATGTATTATTTAATGTGACTAACTGTATACATTTTCTTTTTGGTACGGCGATTGTATATGTACACCTTTTCTGTAGCTAAGCAAAGGGAAAAAGGTAGGTAGACTGCCACATTTCACGCTCGCTAGGCCACTTTCTATATATAAGCAGAGCAGCATCCTACCATTAATTATATAAAATTTCATGTCACTGCAATTTTAAGATTTCCACTGATAGGTGGACCCCACGAGATTAAAGTGCTAAGTGGGTCCCCGATTTACGTGAAAAGACACATTATGTGAGGATTTATACACGCCACAGAGGATTCTAATATATATTAGCTGTCTTCATTTAGGCCGACTTAATCTTGCCTCAAGCCCTCAACTATTATTTGTAGAGATTAAAAAAAAAAACGAAAAATAAATTAAAAAATAGTAATAAGAGAGGTGAGGAAGGGAGCGTTGAGAATAGCGTAAAGGTCGTTACAGAGAAATTTTCGCGACGGTACACCTGAAAGTGGCCTTTTAGCGAACCTCCGTTCTTTGGACCCCACTTGTCAGCTTCGCATTTAATGCTTCCATGCTCAACAGTCAACCCCCACAGATATGGATCCGTATCCTCCCAGGTACCTGACTCAAGCAAATTGAAACGGACGGCCCAGATTAATCTTATCTGGGTCAAACTCAATCCGTTGATCCAATTCGGTGTCTATAGAGACTGTAGGGGGTCTGTTTTGAGATTCATGTCATGTTAAAAGAACCATCCGATCATAATTTGCTTGAGTCAGGTAACCTGAGGTGATGTGAATTCCACAGATATGGAAGCAACCGCAAGTCCGCAACCGCGCCTGGTTATTTTCGGAAGGAACAGTAAAAAAAGAAAAAGCTTACCTTGTTTTGCTTTTTTTTTTTAACTAAGGATTTAAATGCTTTTATTTTTTAATTTTTGTTGTGAGTTTATTTTAAAAAGTTTAATAAATTAAAAAATATAATTGTCGTATCAAAATAGGACGATTAAATTATTTATATCATTTTCTTTACATGTATAAATAAACTATTACATTGTAGCTATATTTTTATTAAAGTCAAAAGTTTATAAGTATTCACAGCTAAGGACGGTTTTTTTAATTTCCAAACTTTTGATTCTCACCAAAATAGGATAAAGTATTGTAACTTCTTATGTATATAAATGGAAACAATATAATTATAGTAGGTTTTTTATTATTTGAGTTTTAGATTTTTCTATTATTAAAAAATAAAAAATAAAGACGTAACGGAAAAATAAACGATAAAAATATTTAAATTCTCATCTTCATAGTTGGCTAATAAGTACCAATAAAAAAAATATTTTAAATATTTGCCGAATTGAATACACGACATAAAAAAACCTTTCGAAAAAACAACTACAGTGTATTATCATTAAAATTTTATATATTTCCATATAGGGGTGTTCATCGGTTCGGTTCGGTTGAAACCGAACCGAACTAGGCAAACCAAAGTTATAATTCGGTTTCAAAAATAAAACCGAACCTAACCGATTTAGCATTGCAACCGAACCGAACCAAAGTTTTATTTCGGTTTGTTTGGTTTGTTCGGTTCAAACCGAAATATATTAATTTTTTTATTTAAAGCAATTGATTTATAATAAACCGAAGTATATTAAGAAATAAACCGAGGTATTAAGAAATAAATCGGGATATTAAGAAATAAACCGAAATATTTAAAGCAATTGATTAAGAAATAAACCGGGGCAGTCCGGACCAAATTCATAATATATAAAATTTCGGTCGGTTCGGTTATTTCGGTTCAAACCGAACTGAAATTATAATTCGGTTTTAAAAAACAAACCGAACCGAGCCATTAAACCGAAAAAACCGAACCGCTTGGTCCAAACTAATTCGGTTCGGTTCAAAACCGACTAAACCAGACCCAATAAACACCCCTATTTCCATAGTAAAAAAGATCCCTTGATATTGCAAAATTTTCTTTTTGAAACAGTGAGCAAATTGTCTTTCCAAACTTCAAACGACTTTAAAAGGAAACACAAATTCTAGACTACCAAATATGCTATTAAACAGTGAAGTGAAGTGGTTTTAAAATTATAATTAAAACAAGTATGTACCTTTTCGAGCACATAACATGGGAGCGACCCCTCTTTATTTGTAATCATATAAACATAATTAACAGTTATAATAGGGACTTCTGATAAAAGAACTATTTTTTTTTTATTCATCAGCCGCTCTGATTTTGGAGTTTAGTCAAGGATCAAGGCAAGGTATGGTATATGGTCCCCACCATTTTCTCTTCCCCTCTCCAATTTTATTTTTGAAAGTACATCACATGGGGTAGGAGAAATGGAGAATAGATTGTGAAAAATAATAGTATTAAAAATGAGTGAGGCTATGGTACTATGCATAGCGTATTTTGATCCGTGCTATGGATGAATATCTCTATTTTTATAGTCGAAACAGTCGATCTAAACCATTCAATATGATCTCCACATGAAAATATAATTAGAGATCAAGTTTTACAATTTTTTGAAACTTTTTTTTACTATTATTTAAAAAAGGTACAAAATAATTCTAACAATTATAAAATTTTGTCACTAAATACATTTTCATACGAAAATCATATTGAACGATTCGGATCAATTGTTTGGACTTTAAAAATAAAAATATGCATTCATAATACCAACTAAAGTGTGCTATGCATAGTACCATAGCCTCACTCTTAAAAAATTCACCAATAGAGTTTATAATAGTATGTCATAAGACATGTCACGGAAAAAGACAACATTGGTTAAAAGAAATTATTATCTTATGTTTTTTAATAAAAAAATTGTTAGGTCATGTTCATCTCTATATTTATATCGATAAGAAAAATTCTTTTTGGGGATTAGACAAGTAAAATTTCGTTGTAATTGTATTAAAAAATGATAAAGACGGCCGTTTGAACCGTACATTGTTGAAATACACATAAAAAAATGAAATAAATGAAAAGGAGAGGTATTTGTGACTTGGATGATATTGACCCAAAATAATATTTAAATCAATCTATATATATACTTCATAAAATAGTTGAGAATTAAGTTTTTTTAACACTTCTCTATTTTTGTCTTAGAGCATCTATATCCCAGTAACTCAAATGAGTTTCTAAATAATTGTTAACCACTTTTTAGAAATTAAGGCATCTAAAGTTTATAAATCTTACATTCCTGAAATTAATTTTAGAGTTTCTATTAAGTCACATCAGCAACAAATTAAAAAAGATAAATGATTTGAGTCAATCATTTTGTCAGCATAGAGTTTATAAACAGTTTCTTAATAAGAAACTTTACTGCATAGTTTCTAAATAAGAAACTTTCCTACATTTTTGAAACTGGATTAAAAACTACCACAACATATTATAAACTCTAATAGTATTAAGAATGTAAATGCTCTTATATGGTTTAATTTACATCAATATCTGATCTGCACATGATATTGATTGAACGTTTATAATTCACCTTTTTTTTGTTAGTTATAAGTATCAACATCAGAAAACTATTATACAACTTTTCAGGCAACATATTATAATATAATAAAGAATGGTAAAATAAACAAATTGCAGCCCTTGTATTGCAATAGAAAATGAAAGTATGAATTCCTTCCATCTATATAGTGGGCTCCTTGCATGAATTGTAATATATGTTTTATTGTGATATTTTTTTAGCAATCAAAATCTTTAACTTTGACATGAACAATTGTAAATTATTACATTACACAAACTATGTAGAATAAGCTCTTGATTGATATAATTTATGCAACACTTTTATGTATTGATTTTATAAAATTTATTAATCGTCAATATACAACTATTGTAATACTTTGAATGAATAAATATACATATTTAGTTTCATTCTTTAATTGATTCCATTTAACCATGTCTATAATTTTTTAATATTTTTATATTGAACCAATAAATTATTAAAAAATGTATACAAATTTTATTATCCTTAAAGATTAATTTAATTTTTCTTCAACACAAACTTTTATTTTAAGAGCGAAGTCCCAAAAACAATTTTAATAAAAAAAAAAAATTAGGAAAAAAAAAGATAAAGGACAGTTACCAAATTACAATTTATCAGAAAAAGAAAAAGATAAATAAGAATATAATTACCTGATAGCTGCGTTAGCTTTGAGGGATAAAACCATAAAGGGGCTTCGATTAAAGCTAAGATGGAATGGAAAAGCGCTAAAACCGCCTTGGAGATTTCTCTATTGATCTCCTTAGGAAGAAGATAAAAAGTGGCTTAGGTGGCTACAATACAAGGAAGAAGAGACGATTGTTTTTTTTTTTTTCCCTTTAGGAAAAAAAAAAAAATTAAAACCGTTTCCTTTTCCCACGTCTGAGGATCTGAACGCTCTGTTCTTTCTTTGGCTTTGTTGCTTCAGGTGGTTTTTGTGCAAAATAGTCCCCTGGTACTTCGGATATTTTGTAAAAAAAAAATTAAGAGGATGGATTTTCTAAAAATAAACAAGACCGTTAGCGTGTGAAAATCATAATTAGTTTGATCTAAACGCCGACGCATAGGTGATCTGGTTTGCTCTGAGGTTATTTTAGAATAATTAATCCCACTTAATTTATAAAAAATGTACCGAATATATAATTTATAATAGATAATTAAGGAGAGTTAGACTTTAAGTTAGTTAGCCACTTCACATCATTTATACTTTCTATCAGGGGCGGAGCCAGACTTTTAAACTACGGGGGTCAAACGTGAATAGAGATCAAACATATAAAAATTTTCTACTATGAATGAGATCAATTTCACACTAAATAATATTTTAGTTTAAACTATACTAAAATTGAGTATAAATACAAAAATTTATTTTTGTTGTCTCGTCATTCGTCGTTCATCATGATTATATCGTGTGACTAATCGTATTGTTTACTATTATATACGATTTAAATGTTTCAAAAAATAAATTTATTTGTTTCTTAAATTCGTTGAAAACAAAATTTATTTCATAGATTTATCTTCTTTAAAAGTTATTCTTATTAAATAAATATTTTTCTAGAAAAATGTTATAGATCCGTTCCATACTAACTCCGTTAGAAATTAATACAAGCGTTGTAACTACTCTCGTTATTGTTTACATTTTTTTAGTATTAAATGAGAATTAAAACTCATAAATTAATACAAACTTTGAGTACTGAATCTTAAATCTACAATATATTATATGAGTAGAGTTAAAATGCATCATTGGTTTTGTGCTCCAATTATGTTCCACATCCTTATCTCTGTTTTCAAAGTTTGAACAGTTAATCCGAACAGCTCAACATTTCGTATTAAAATGTGCTTGGAGACCAAATTTTATAATTTTTATAAATTTTTTACTATTTTTTTAGATAGGTACAAAATCACTGTTTTCAGAAGATTCTGGACCATCCAAAACAGTAATTTTGTACCTATCTAAAAAATTAGTAAAAAATTTCCAAAACATATAAAATTTGGTCTCCAAACACATTCTGATATGAAGATCATATTGAGCGGTTCAGATTGAGTATTCGGACTTTGAAAACAGAGAAAATGATGTGGAACATGATTAGAGCACAAAACCAATAGTGCATTTTAACCCTACTCATCTTATATATAATGCTTATATTCTAATTTATTTCTTACTTAAAGCAATTAATTAAGCATTCAATAGTCCTTTAATTTTTTTGTTGCCTGTTTATTTGTTGTTATGACCACTGTGACATAATTCGCGTATAATTCGTTTTTTCGACGTAACCGAACCGAACTCCGAATAAAACGCAGAAAAACGTATAAAACGCGAGTTGACGAATTATTCGTGATAAAAATGCGAAAAAAAAATTTTGAATTTTTTTTTTTATGGTTTTTTTGGGTTTTTTTTGTTTTTTTTGTTTTCTGTTGTACCGAATCATTCCCGAATTATATCCGAATCACGAATTTTTGACCTCGCCGAACCGAACTGGAACTTTTGATTTGTCACTATGGTTATGGCCGCTCAGATGTTATGATCTATGGTGAAACAATTGCACATTAAATTTCGCTGCTCTCAATTCTCTCAACTAAACTTCAGGTCCATAAGTAACCAATTAACCCCGACAGGCATTTGCATTAAGAGCTAGACATGAACAGTTTAACTAAACAGGGTATATGATTGAGAGCGCCAAGAGTGTATGTATTATTATACACACAATAGTTTATACAAAAAAAAAATGATGTTTGATTTCGTCTAGAATGGTCAAAGTTGGACAGATCTAAAAGACTGGAGATCAGTTATCGAAGAGATATAATATGAGAAAATGGAAGATACTCCTGTCGGGATTGTCGGATTTTCTGTGGCATCTTTTGCTTTTTCAAGTTATGTTTTGTTATGGATTAAGAAGGTGGAGTCATAGTGACAAAATTCGTGTATAATTCGCGTATAATTCGTTTTTTCGACGTTACCGAACCGAACTCCGAATAAAACGCAGAAAAAGGTATAATACGTTTTATTTGCGAATAAAACACGAGTTGATGAATTATTCGCGATAAAAATGCGATTTTTTTTAAATATATATATATATATATATATATATAGAGATTGGCTAATGTAATAACGTTAGAACTTCGGCCTGAAGTTCTAACGGATCGTTTTTGCAATTTCAAAATCCAAACAACCCATCCGAACCGTTCAACATGTTCTCTATATTGAAATGTGCTTGGACACCAAATTTTACATTTTTTGAAATTTTTTTGCTATTTTTTAAGCCACTTTGAAAATTCTGATCCGGTGGTCCAGAAAATTTGGCTGTTTTTTACTGTTCACCGTTGGATCAGAAACTTTCAAAGTGGCTTAATAAATAGCAAAAAAATTCCAAAAAATGTAAAATTTGGTCTCCAAGCACATTTCAATATAGAGAACATGTTGAACGGTTCGGATGGGTTGTTTGGATTTTGAAATTGCAAAAACGACCCGTTAGAACTTCGGCCGAAGTTCTAACGTTATTACATTAGCCAATCTCTATATATATATATATATATATATATATATCTCATATAGAGATTGGCTAATGTGCTAACGTTATAACTTCGGCCGAAGTTATAACGAGTCGTTTTTGCAATTTCAAAATTCAAACAACCGATCCGAACCGTTCAACATGTTCTCTATATTGAAATGTGCTTGGAGACCAAATTTTACATTTTTTGGAATTTTTTTACTATTTATTAAGCCACTTTGAAAATACTGATCCGATGGTCCAGAAAATTTTGCTGTTTTTTACTATTCACAGCAGATCTGCGATTTTCAAAGTGGCTTAATAAATAGTAAAAAAATTCCAAAAAATGTAAAATTTGGTCTCCAAGCACATTTCAATATTTAGAAAAGGTTGAACGGTTCGGATCGGTTGTTTGGATTTTAAAAACTAATAAACGACTCGTTATAACTTCGGCCGAAGTTATAACGTTAGCACATTAGCCAATCTCTATATATATATATATATATTTTACGGTTTTTTTTGCTTCCTTGTTGTACCGAATTATTCCCGAATTATACCCGAATCATGAATTTTTGACCTCGCCGAACCGAACCCGAACTATTGATTTGTCACTATGAGTTAACCTCTTATTTTATATTTAAATTGTTAAATGAAAAATAAAATACAAGTAAAGATGAAATAAGAGAAATGAGTTAATCCGGAATAATTATTTTATTTTTTTAAATAAATTAACTTGTTCTACACTCAGAGTTCACTGTTACAGACATTTTTTTTTTCTAATACCTTACCCTTCCATAGAATTAATTTAAGTCATGATTTAAATATCAAATGGAGTGTAAAATATAAAAAAGATGAAGTATGTGGAAGTTGCTGACATTTTTATTAATATTCAAAGTTAATTACAAATTAATAAATATACCCACGGTAGGTAGCTGAGTATTTTTTAATGTCCAAACTGGACATTATTTATTTTTCTCAACCCGCTGTTAATGGCCAGTTGGGACTTTTTTTTTCTGTACAATTAGACAATAAATCTATGTCGTATGTATATTTATTTATAGGATTTCTCTTGGAACTTGAAATACACACTTTTGTTGAAAGGTACATATCTGCCGAAATTTTTATTAATACCTTAACAAAAAAAAATTAGCAAATATGCGCTTTGATTGAAATTTTTTTTATGAATGACCTAACACCCACTGAGGGGGGCGGTCAACTTAATTTCATGATAATGAAGAATTAATTTGTAGAAAAATAATCCAATTGATGGTAAAGTTTTATTTTATTTTCAACATCCTTGGAGATATTCGAACCAAATTTCAATAAAAAATGAATTGAATTTTTCAGTTCATGGCTATGTGACAGGTGTTGTGAACGACTAGTCGACTATAGATTTAAATTGAAAAAATAATTTTTTTTAAATATAGGAAAATTATCAAGTGTCAGACCGGGTGTTTTGTATGATTTATATTCAACCATGACATACGTATAATTTTGTGCATCTATCATGCTTCTATTTTTAAAACGTTAATAACTCAAAATTTAAATCATAAATGCCAAAATAAAACCGTTAGATGTGATCTATATTATTTTCTCTATGTGCTCATAAAAAATTATCAAATTTTGGTTTTGTTTTTATGTGAATCAATAAGTTGAAAAATCAACGTTTAGAAATTATCCACATTAGTACGTTTTTACAAGCTCTTGATGACAACCAAAACAAAGTTGAAATCAGGGGCGGATCCAGGATTTTCGTCAGGGGGGCAAAAAAATATCGAATCGGGTTTAAATTCATTAACCAATTGGGTACTCGATAAAAAACAATGCTTTAACTTATACTTTTCAATACTTTGACTTGTAATTTCTGATGCTCTGACTTATAATTCTAATTACCAATCAAAATTCAACAGATTTATTTCAATTTTAATCCTAAATTTAACTCGAATTACAAATTAAACATCCAGAGGGGGGCAAAAAAAATTTCAGGAGGGCAAAGTCGGTCGGAACCGATAAATCTCCACTAAAACTCAAAATCCAGGGGGAGCAGCTGCCCCCCTGGAACACTCTGGGTCCACTCCTGGTTGAAATGTCATAGTTTTTTACACATGCATAGATAAAATAATGTAGATCACATCCAATGATTTTATTTTGACCTTTAAGTTTTAAATTTTGAGTTATTAAAGTTTTAAAAAACAGAGGCATGATGGAGGCACAAAAAAAGAAAACCCTCTTTTAAAATTGGTGCATAGAAGATAAATAGAATTTGAACGCTGAAGCTTTCAAATTTTTTTTTTCAAAGAGAAAGAAAATAATATTATACTTGATGGAATTGACCGTGATGGTTGATTGCTTTCTATTTTCCAAACAACTAAAATAGGACTTTAATTAAATTCATAAAAGATAATTTCCTGCCTTCAAATAGAATAGGATTTGAATTGAAGCCTTCAATTTGTTCGTTCAAAAAGAAAATAAATAGGATGATTCATACTTTATTGTTGAATTAAAGTATTAAAGATCATGATTCATCGCGACTTGAAAAAAAATGAGATGGGAAATTCGAAAAATATTTACAAAGCTAGATTGATTTCACGCAGCGTACGATCAATAGAAACATAAGAAAAAATATATAACTAGTGTGCTGCATGAAGCTAAATTAACTCTGTTAATATCTTTAACCGTAACTAATTTTTGTATGTTTAGAAAAATTATACATGAATTGTTTAACAAGATTACTCAGGTTAATTAACATAGGTATTTTTTTAAATGTTATTAGGGAAGTATAAATATTGTTATTTGGTGTCACACTATCGCCGAGCGAGATTTGGCGAAATGGCCCAGACAAAAATATAAGGTTTTTTTCTGTCAAAAAAAAATATATATATATAAGATTTTTTTTGGCACTCTTGATAGCTGATAGTTCACACCGCCTGACTTAATAGAAAATAATAAGATTTAGGAGGGGGCAAATGAGAAAAGTAGACTGCATTGCTTGAAGTTCCCTACTTTTACCTTATAAAGCTACGTGCGCGGGCAGTGCATGAGCAACAGGCAACAGCATGTCTTTTTCATTTTTTCTTTTGACTGTACTGCACGCCTCCAAATATTTTCCTTTTTTCATTCGGCTGAATACCAAATACAAAAAAGATATTCAATGGGTTTTCCCATTATTTATACAAGTGACAATGGTTACTTTAATATTCTAAATTTAAAAAAAAATTCAAAATAAAAAAGTAAATTATAAGTATATTATTGGTATATATAGTCTGACAATCAAAACTTAACCAATTTAAATATAATTTAATGATGTATCAAAGAACATTATTAATTTTATTGAAACATCAAGTTACTGAAATAGACATCAAATTTTGTCATTTTTAAATATAATATGTCAGTAATATTTAAAAATGTTTATGATGTTGGATTTTAAGTTTATACTTTATTTCTCTTAAAAATGTCAAAATTATCAAAATAAAAAATTTCAAATGCCCCCTCATATATATTTATCTATAAAAAAACTTGTTGTTAAGAATATAGAATATTTAATTAAATAATTTTGTCAATGTCCTGGTTTATTATCATAACCCAAGCATAGGCGGCGGTCTGATGTGCATTAAATCAAATTCAGTCTAATAGCCGAGCGAAGCCTCTAATTAGGATCAAGATTCATACAAACGACTTTAAAATTTGTGCTGATCGAGTTTGCACGTATCATAATACCAATCAGACGACTCCGATATGAAATTAAACTGAATTTGATCTGATTCCCATCAAACCACCCCTAACTCTACTGAACTCCTCACAAAATCACATCTATATATAAAAAAAGGAATGTTATTCTATTATTTAGAAATAATGTATATATATTAATATAAGGATAAAATAAACGTGTCCGAAATGAATTTGCTCTTTATGACAGAAATGATTTCTCATTGTAAAATAATTGGAATGATCAAATTCTGCTTTGAAAAGCACCAATATATGTATATATATCAAGAGGTTGGCTAATATCAAAACGTTTGTTCCTAGGCCGTAGAATAAACGTTTCGGTTTTTTCATTTTCAAAGTCCAAACAGTCAATCCAAACCGTTCAACATTCAATCTATAATAAAATGTGTTTGGAGACCAAATTTTACATTTTTTTGGAAATTTTTTACTATTTATTAAGTTAGTTTTAAAATCCCTGTTTTCAATGATCCAAAAAAAATTCAATGTTTATTAAAATCAGCGATTTTAAAACTGGCTTAATAAATAGTAAAAAAATTCAAAAAATGTAAAATTTGGTCTCCGAGTACATTTTAATATAGAGATCACATCTAACGGTTTGGATCGACCGTTTGAACTTTCAAAATCGAAAAACCAATTGGTTACACCACGGCTAAGGAACAAACGTTTTGATATTAGCAACATCTATATATCAAATGTCATACATTACATATATGCTACTGGTCTCGTGAAACAATTTATACATATTTATATTTCCCAACATATTCTATAACAAGTTGCTAAGGGGAACTGTCGTCTTCAATTAACCTATAAATAAAATATACATTTGTCATGATGTTTACAATACTTGAACAACTCACCACACATTTCACATTATATAATTTGTTCCGGAAAAAATCTTGCGCATGTTGCTTTACAATGCAGCAGTGAACAACAATTGGCGAATTATGAAACAGTACCAGCGGTTGGAGCATAATAAGTGGGACTAATCTTTATTATTATGATGATCTTTGTCATGATTACCAAGTAAGAGCAGTTGGTCTAGTGTCATTTTCTCAAATAATTTTATTAGCAATTGCTCTCTTTCATTTTATTCATTGTATCTCAACACAAACGAGGTAGTTACACTGAACACAAATTAGTGACCGTAGATCCGAAAATGTAGTTGCCTAAAACATGTCACATTTTTTTTAAAAACCAAGCTCCTAATTATCAAGTCAAAGTAAACTTGTAATTAATTGTTTTATCAAATTTTAATTTATCTTTTTGTTGCCGTCTAAAGGCGGCAAGAGGGCGTTCATGCTATTGACATTTTTATTATTATTATCTAATACACAAGTTACATTCCTTATTTTTTTAGAAAGAAAAATAAATATTCAAAATCAACTATAGGATGGATTTTTTAATATAAATATGCCATTCTTTTGTTTTTATTTCTGGTTTGTGAAATTCTGTAATTTTTTAGGTTGATAATTGTGAACTGATTTTTTTTAAGAAATGCCAAACGCGGAACTCATAAATTGGCACATGTTGCTTCTGAAATTAAATATTTAGGACAACAAATGATAAAAAAAATTGGACCATACAATTCTAGCCCATGATAAAATATTGGGCCGAGCTTTGTTTGATCAGCCCAAATATAGGCAACCGACTCTTTTACTTTTGCTATTTTATCGGAGGATATTTTAGATAAGATAATTACAGAGCAGCCATGTTTCAGATATGAAGGATAAATATATAATCAGTGCCACAATTCTATTTCTTTTATTTATGCAAGAATAATAATGAAGTCGGTTAAGTGCGATTTGTCCTTGTCCTTTAACGAAAAATGCTTTTTCTGGTAAATACTTAATAGCCTTTTGAGCATTAGTCACTGTTAAAAAACATCCAATTAGTGGCATGTGCTGGCGGTTGTGAGCTATATATAGAGTTGCAATCGTCAAAATGTATAAATTGATGCAAAAAAAAAAATAACATAATATCTCAAATAGTGTAAATAACTGAGGAGGAAACACTAGTGCTGACAGGGGTGATCAAGGAAGGTTTTGTTGCTAAGAGAAGTTCATTGGAAAAAACAAGTTTTGGGATTACAGAGGGGTCATATTTTAATCTCCTTAATGCCTGGCTCAACTTTAAAGAAGGGACTGATGTATGAATTCCAATCCTCTGAGATATCTCATATTTTGAGTGACTTTTTGGGAAATCTCAACCGTTCAAATACGTTCTGCACGAATCTCAAAGCTCAAATAATACTGCCCCCTGCGCTATCCCCAAATAGGCACCGGACACGTCGGTAATAAAGGGACTGTGCAGGTCCTGTTTCAGAATTACTCTGACAATAATTAGTATGTATTTGGTAATTCATCTTCTGGCTATCTAATCAAAATACCTCTTTGTTGGTTCCTTTATAGAAGCATACATGTACTGTAAGCATATTTGCATTAAAATTCAGGGTAATGTAAGGGGGAAAGTACTATAGTGGAAATTTAGGCCAATTTTGTTTTTCACAACTTTTACCTATCAACCTTATAATCCAATATCAGAGTCCAAAATCACTACATTAGTTGTAAGCAAATAGAGAAGTAGAGAGAACAAATCCAGCTTGATATTAAAAGAAAAAAAGCAAACCAAAAATAAATCATAAGATAAGACGAACTTAAACTTTTAATTTCGCAATTCCAAGCACAGAAGAACAGCACCAACAAGTAATCTATATATAAGAACATACACAAAAGTTCTCTAGCTATATATGACACTACTGCATACCATTCTCAACTAAAAACAAACACGGCACTTTGACGTACTAGACATTAATAAGTTCAATCGAGCCCCATACTGAGGCATTACAGCTTCTAATTAAAGTCATAAAACGATTCACAAGTTAAATCATGCCAAGTGACATCAACAAATAGTTTTGCAGGGCAACTGTCTTTGACAACGAAGCGGCAATAAGAACAATGCCGATTGGTGATCTCCAGAGTTGTCTTGACAAACGGCTCTGATGGAGCGCCTGAGAGCGCAACGTTGCGGCGTGCATGCCTGAGATCTATATCGAGGAAAAGTGATGATTTACGTGGAAAAACTACAAAAGTCTTTGAGAAGGGAATGAGATTGCCAAGCTTAATAATGACATCCTCGTCAATTGCCTTGCCAAAGAGAGTGGTGATAGCATCAGGATGAGTGAGTAAACTGTTGCGAGCTGTCACCTGCCCAAAAATGCGCATCCCATCTGCCATGGCGATGTAGGCGTCAGGTTGGCAACAGGTATTGGCACGTCGGCTTCTCCCTTTCCCTCTTGGACTCCCAGTGAAATAACTAGGGTTCCAATCTGCAAACATGATTTCCACGCTAACTGCTCTCGCATCCTCATACACTGCATACTTGACCTCTAAGGAGCAATAAGGGTTGGTAAACTTCCTGTGCAACAGCTTATCAATGCACGGGTAGAACATACCATTGGTGTTCCACATATCAAATCGTTTACGTGCTTCTCCTCTTGCAGCGTCTGTCATCTTTGCATTTGCACATAGTTCTTTTAACAAACACTGTTCTGCTGATAAAGGTTCTTCTTCCTCCTCCTCTTCTTGTTCTTGTTCTTGTTCTTGTTCTTGTTCTTGTTCTTGTTCTTGTTCATCTTCTTCTTCTTCTTCCTCTTCTTCTTCCTCTTCTTCTTCTTCCTCTTCCTCTTCCTCTTCCTCTTCCTTTTCCTCTTCTTCTTCTTCTTCTTCTTACTCTTCTCCTTCTACTTCCAAAGCGACAGTCCTATCAAATTCTAAGTTTCCATAGGATTTGTCAACCAGATCCAACCTGATGTAAATTTCTGTGGAATCAAATGAAAGAGGTGCTTAATTAGATAAGCAAACAAAATTCTCAGCAACTTGTAAATTTTAGTTCCATTATATCATTATGTGTGAACCCCATAATTATACGTAATAATAAGAGTGGTGAAAGATATAAAGAGCCTCATGCAATTCAGAGAATCTGAACATGCCAGTAGCCATCTCAAATTGTTTATCATGGTCAAAATTGTACAACTTAATCAATTGGATCCAAAAAACGATCCTTCCACTAACCAGATTTTAGGTCAAAATCTTTGGCCAAAACATATTTCTCAATCCTTTTTAGATCACGTCGGACCTAATTTTAAATCCAAATGCACAGCCACAGTCTTCGACTACTAGATAATAACGCTGAGTGGCAAATCCTCAATGTCTCTGGAAGAAAACCGCTTTCTTCCAAATGTTATTTTTTTTCTTCTTTTGCATTGAAATAATCTTTCACATTTAAAGTTATTAATTGGTCATGGTTTGCAAATATATTTCTACATCCTTCATTTTCGTAGAATTAAAAAAATTACAAATGTGTATTCATACGTGTTCTGGATTACTGGAGCATAAGAAAATGCTTCGTGTCTTTTAATACCATCATTTTATTTTACTTTTGTCTTTAGAAAATGAACTGTAATCTCATTTTGGTTGGGTGATGAACAAGATAATTATTTTTCGCCAGGATGTAGATGATGCTGTCAGGTTTTGCAAAGGCTTTGGTCTCCAATTTTTTTTTTTTCTGAAACTATTGTTATCCTCGTTATAAAATATGTGGAGATTGAAGCTGTTGTCTGGTGGCATCAGTGCGGATTAAAATGACAGCTATATATAAATGGCACATTTTATAAAGGTTTAGTGCCATACTAATTGACAATTTATATGATTTTCTTCCTGTTGTTAGTTTATTGTTGTCTAATAGGGGTGTACCCTACAATAACCCAATCAGACAGACATTCCCCAAATTGAATAAATTCCAATATGAACCGAATAAATCATTTAAAATTGCGTTAAATTGCCAGCTTGCGAAAGATGGAAAATAAAAAACCTTCTGTAGGTAATATATTTATCAATAACCTTCTCAAACATTTTTAAAGCATATGGTAATGGTAACCACTAGAATAGAAGCAATCCAGCTTACTGATTAATAAGTATATCTCACACAGAGACAATCTAGAAGAAAGGAATGAAAATGAAGGTTTGCTGTTGGTAATGGTAACCACTAGAATAGAAGAAGCAAATGATTTGGAACCACAAGTAGTATCTCCTCGTCAACTTCAAAATTATGTGGCTATGAAAGCAAGAGACGAAACAGGGAGACATGCGGCCCGTGAACAGTTCATAGCCCGGTAGACCAAAATACACATCTAAATCCGGGCCTCTTTGGCCTCTTTGTCTCGCCGTCGCTGTGCGCCACGTGCAACTGACAAGAAGCGCTCTTTTAGACCCACCTCAATATTACTATATAGACCCACCTCTTTTTGACATGTGCTTAAGGATTTGCATTTTATATATTTTTAAAAAATACTATATTTTGATAAATAATTTATTCCCATAATTCCTTTTATTACAATACAGTTTGCTAAATTAACTCTAATAAATGCATAAATGTAGTTAGTTGTAGCGAGAAAAAAAAGTCTGTCATAACAAAGTCAAATCTAACATTTGGAATAAAAACACTTGAAATTATGCATAAATAATTAAATATTATAATTTCTCCACGTTTGAATTTAATATTAACAGGTGAAATAATCTTAAACATATACAGCTCATGTGAAATATTCTTAAACCCAATTGAAATACTTCGATCTTACCTACCGGCGTGCTTGAAGCAAAAAAAAAAAAATATATATATATATATATATATAGAGAGAGAAAGTGGCTAAGATCAAAGTGGTATGACCAAGGCCTTTGGTGCTACCAAGTCGTTTTTGGATTTTCAAAGTCCAAACGGTCGATCTAAACCGTTAGATGTGATCTCTATATTAAAATCTGTTTGGAGACCAAATTTTACATTTTTTGGAATTTTTTTACTATTTTTTAAGCCACTTTGAAAATGGCAGATCCGGGTGAACAGTAAAAACAGTGCAACCAAATTCTGGACCATGTGATCAGCAATTTTCAAAGTGGCTTAAAAAATAGTAAAAAAATTCCAAAAAATGTAAAATTTGGTCTCCAAGCAGATTTTAATATAGATTGAACATCTAACGGTTTGAATCGACTATTTGAACTTAAAAATTGCAAAAACTAATTGGTAGCACCAAGGCCTTGGTCATACCACTTTGACCTTAGCCACTCTCTATATATATATATTTCGATCTCTCTGGTTCATGCATTTAAAAACCAGGAGCTCTGCCCAGTATATTCCTGAGCAGAGCTCTCTGGAAAGCTCTCTGCCTTCGTTGGATACCACATGTCTCCCACCGAACCAATGGTCCCACAAACTTTGAATAATATTTTTATCTACAATTCTACATCTCTATCAGTGTAACGGGTTATTTTTATCCGGTTTGCTTGCTTGCTATACAAATCGTACCATTAAGATTCATCGAGAACCTAAGATGGGCCCTACGACGACCGCCGCACCATCGGCCTCGATCCAACAAGGAAGCAAGCATATATATGTTAATAATAATTCATTATTATATTCTTTTCCGAAAAAACCATAAAAAGGTAATAAACTCTGTTTTTATTTATCTCCTTGGCTCGCCGTCACCGCCACTTGTCACCGCCGCCTCCACTCTCTCTTCTCTCTGGTTTTATTTTATCAAACTTCTCCTTTCTATCTCGTTTGAACAACAAGGGGGTTTTTCTATTAAAAAGGCAGGAGATTCTAGAGGAGGTGGAAATGGAAGGCGAGCGGGAAGGATGAGAAAGAGAACTCAAGCGGGAACAAGAAGCGCTCATAATTGGAAATATGCCGATGATTTGCGATGTATGCGAGAGCGCCACAGCTATTCTCTTCTGCGCCGCTGATGAGGCGGCGCTGTGTCGATCGTGTGATGAAAAGGCACCTCTCTCTCTCTCTTTGATTTGTAGAATTGTTGCTAAATTTTAAGGAAATTGCTAGAAATTGTTTCAGTTTATTGCTCCAGAAGTTGTAGCAAAACTGTGATAGATCTCTAGTCGTGTTGAATTTTTTGTTTGGAATAGTAAGCTTCTAAGATTGTGGATAATTGAGATGTTTACTTCGTAGGTTAGGGTTTTGTATTTGATGTCTCATGCTCGAGCTAATTTTTAGTATAATTTTAGTTGATAATTTGATGTGGATAATTTGATGTCTCATGCTCGAGATAATTGAGACGTTTTTGAGAAAATGAATCAAGGATTATTAGTAGAATTAGTATATCATTGTGCACTGACAAAAGAAACAAAAGAAAACTGAAGGTGAAAAGTGCAGCAATTTGACTTGTACCGGGTTCCTACGGGCTAGCAAATGGTAATGAAGCGATATTGCATCTGAGTTATCCGCTTCCTGTTAATCTTCTTTTTTTGTTACCAAATTCAGTTAGTAACATGGATTGGTCAAATTTAAATTGTAATGCAGGTGCATATGTGTAACAAACTTGCTAGCAGGCATGTCAGAGTAGGCCTTGCCCAACCCAATAAAGTACCCTGCTGTGACATTTGTGAAAACGCCCCAGGTATCTATTTTTTGATAAAAATTTTTCTAGAGCTGTCAATAATTAAAAAAAATTGTATTCGGTATTAAATGCTATAAGTGCAAATGAATATTGTGGCTGTACATTTCTTGTAGCTTTCTTCTATTGTGAGGTAGATGGCACATCACTTTGTCTACAATGCGACATGATTGTGCATGTTGGGGGCAAACGAACTCATAGCAGATATCTTCTTCTGAGGCAGAGAATTGAGGCAAGTTATTTCTATATATAAACATATAAGTACATTGTAGCTTTTCTTTTGTTTTCATTATATTTGAATCAAAGGCACTGCTAAACTTTACAGCATTCCTGATGCTAATACCAGTATGTCTAGATGTTTTATGGTATTTTTAGAGATTTACCCAACCATATCAACCAGGGAAATGTAGAATTTATTTTTAGTTGTTGTACCAATTGAATATACCCAATTGTATTAGCCAGAGAAAAGTAGAAATTATTTTTTAGTTGTTTTACCAATTGAATCTTTAAACTTATCTATTTAGATTGGCATAATATCTTCATAACTCATTTTCCTATTTTATGAACAGTTTCCTGGGGATAAACCCGGACAATTAGATGACTCATCAATGCAACCAGTAGTACAACCGAATGAGAATTATCAGGACCAAAACCAGAACCAGAACCAAAACCAGGTTGCATCCATCATACAAAGAGAGAGCATGATGAACCACAACACAGGTAATAACACTACACCCATTAATGGAGAAGGAAATGAAAATGGAATGAGAAATGGAAATGATGGTGACCATGTCAATATTGATTCAAAGATGATTGACCTCAACACAAGACCTGTTCGTACACCCGGCCAAACATCAAATACCCAGGTTTGTCTTTTTTGTTGTATTGAATATCTTTCCATTCGTTTTTTTTTCTTCTTGTGTCATCAAATAACCATTGCTCTTGCTTATATATTGTTGGTTAAAGACTCAAGGAGCAGACTTTATGAGCGCGAGCAACCATGACTCTGCAGGTGTAGTTCCCACTTTCCAGGCAGATGGAAATAGATGATTCAATTTCATTTGAACTAAGACGGTTATACCTCTTTCAGCCGAATGTTTGTAAAATTATGTAATTTCTTTCTTTTCTCTCCTTTCTTTCTTTCTTGTTTTTCCCTTTTTTATTGTTTGGGCTGGTTAACTGTATATCCGCAAATTGTGATACGGTCTGAATATCTCTTGGGATGTGATTGGTAACTTTAGAAAAGTTCAGTGTACTATAGTGAGTGAGTATTTTCAGTAATTTTTCTTGCTTTAGACTTTAGCAATGAATATATTGACATTAAGTAGTAGTTTGCTGATAATAACTGTTCTGAGTTCATATTGCATAATTTTGCATTTAAATTATTACAGAATTATTTCAGACGTGCTTGAGCATAAATGGCATGGGCGCATGGCAGTGTGCTGTGAAAGCTATTTTATTTATTAACTGATATGCATCTGCTTCTTGAAGCTAGGGCAAGATATGAATTCGGTTTGCTGGTACTTAAAACTGGCATTGTTCCTGTCCATGCCCTTTCTCGTTTCTGTCAAGCTTGTTTACCACCGACTGGTCTAGATCCAGTACATGATTTGCACATTAATGTATGATCCTCACTATCTGTTGGGCCCCTCATCTGTCACCTACAAATAACACTATTACATTATCCGAGTTAAAATTTATGCCTGCTCTAAATCTGTTTACGATATAAACCCACCTAGTGACATTTTATACTGGTTATATATCAGATCAGTCAGTCAGGTTGAGTGCCCAAAGCAGTATACCAGATCAGTTGCTGGTACTTCGTAACAAAATCCTTTTATCAGATGCTTAGTTATACCAGCAAGGTGTGCCACCCTAGCAGACCCCGCAAAAAATGAGCCCCACAGATCTGCAAAACGTGGTTTCTCATGCTGACTATGCCACCCTAGCAGCTTGTTGGCATTCCATGTGGAGTGTAGGCACTGATGGCCATGAGGTCTCAGATGTGCTCTTTTGCAGCATACTCGTGGAATGTGGCTCTTACAGAGTTACAGCGGAGGCTTGCTGTGTATGGGATCCACTGGTATGGGCAACTGCTGGTAAGTGCAAATGTGCGAAATGATTGAAGGATTTTGTGCTTCATTGTTATGAGGTCTTAATTTAGCCGAGTGGTACCAGGAGAGAATGAAATTAGGGTTTGTATTTGTAAGTGGGTGACCATGGTCTTGGATAAATTTTTTTTTTTTGGATATGTTTTTCTTCTCCAAAAAAGAGGAGAAATGAGGTTTACAGGGCTGCTTATGAAAACCGCCATCTAACCTTATTAACCTGATTTACCAATCTTTTGATTTAAGCCATCTACGGTCTCAGAAACCAACCGACACAAATCAGTGTTGTATTTGATTTTTGATTATACTTGAGACCTCGATACAAGACCTATAAGAGATTTAAAACAAAAAGAAAATCTTTCAAGATAAAGAAATGACCATAAAAAGATGAAGCGTTGTATATGAAAATATTAAAACATAACCCGTTCATATGTACATGGAAAAGAATGAACGGCTCTCGAATAAATGAAAATCTTATATGGGCCCAATTTGAAATTTGGAGCCCATAAAACAGGGTCAAAAGAATTGTGGCCGACCATAAAGAGCCTTCTTTCTCTTTTCCCTTTTCCCCCTTTAATTTTTTCCTTTGAAAATTTTAGGAAAGAGGGCCTTCTCTTGAAATAAACAAACAAAGGAGCAGATACCACCTCCTTTTTAAGGTAAATTTACAACTATAGAAGGGAACATGCTTGGCTGAACCACTAGTCTGGTCCCAATCGATTACTTATTTGAAGCATGTGTCCACTTTGTTCTCGTTCAATAATACCTGGTATCTACATGGATTGTGACATGTTAACCTGTTACATGCTTTATTGTCAGGATAACAACGCTTTTGTAGTTCTCTGTTATAGTCAATTAAAATTGGATGGTTTTTTACTATATACGACATGCATTTGTAATATGAATTATTCAAATTAATCTGCTCTGCACTAAATTTGATTGGACGGATCCAGAATCATGTTTACGCTACTATAGGAAAAAAGGTATTAGAGGACATTTCATGTCACAAAAAACATTACTATGTGCATATACAAATTATATCCATAAATTAACAGTCTGTCTATCCAATATTTTGTTGTTGTCATCATAATATATGTGTGTGTTTTCTATATTATCCACGGATATTAAGAGCATCTCCATTCCAGCAAACGTTTAGCAATTAATTTGAGCCACGTCACTGAGTTTAGCAATTAAAGGGATTCATAATTTCTAAATCACTCCATCCTAGAAATTTAATTAGAGTTGTTTTTAAAGCAAACTTGCTAATTTAAAAACTGTGGTACATCCCAGCAATTATATTAGCAATTAACACATCAGATTAGCAATTTAAAAGAAATCACCGTTGTAGATGTTCTAAAGAGTTGCTTTTAAAGCAAACTTGCTAATTTAAAAAGTATGATACATCTCAACAATTATATTAGCAATTAACACATCAGATTAGCAATTTAAAAGAAATCACCGTTATAGATGCTCTAAGGTCTCTTTTTATCTAATATAAGTTGTCGTATATCCAATAATTTTTAGTATATTATCCAGAAAAATTAAGTTCATGTGTATCTTGTATGTGCATGATTAATTATGTCCAAGGACAACTATTTTCTCGATCTTTTCTAGCAGCAAGACATAATTAACTTTGGTCTTACTCATCATATTGTATCCATCATTTAGAAAACAATCTTTTATAAATGGACTGAGGCTACGATACTATGCATCGCACATTTGTTCGTACTATGGCTTCATATCTCCATTTTTAGAAGTTGAAATGATTGATCATAACCGCTCAACATGATCTTCGTATGAAAATGTACTTGCAGATTAAATTTTATAATTTTTTAGATTTTTTTTTTCCTACTTTTTAGATAGGTACAAAATCACTTAATCTTAAGATTCTAGACCACCTATATAAAATATAATAAAAAATTCTAAAAAATGTAAAATTTAATCTCCAAATACATTTTCATATGGAGATCATGTTAAGTGGTTCCGATCAACTGTTTGGACTTTACAAACTGAGATATGAAGTCATAGTACGAACCGATGTGCATGCGCTATGCATAGTATGGTATATAGCCTCACTCTTCATAAATGATAATGACTATTTTGACAATCTTGATAATAATTCTCAAAAAATAATTCGTATACTCTTTATGAACATGCTATTAGAGTTCTCTTTAATTTCATGCAACTTTATTATTTTTTATGATGCAGAATATATATATCGTTGATTTCGAACTATTAGAATTTAAAGTTATTTACTGTATGGTGAAATATACACTAAATCTCATAATTATTATTTTATATACATCATATCTATAGTGTTGAATCAAATTTTATTTTTAAGGTTGTCAAGATTGTCAAAAATAAAGAAATGTTAAATTAATAAAAGAAATTTAAGAATTGAAATACTTGATAAAAATGTTACTAGAAAGACATGTCAAAATTTGTACTATATATAGCCAACATATTAAGCGGTCTTAATTAAATTCGTAATTTAATTTATGTTCTCTCCAAATTATTTTCTTCTGGAAGCTAGCTAAAAACCATAGATACTACCGATGTTCATTTTATATATTATCCTTCCTCTACATTAGATCGATTATCTATAAATTAATGTTTAAGATTAATAAAAATATTATCCACTTATTGAAGATTGTATAAGAATAGCAAAACAGAGGAGAGAATTAATGTCATGATTTTGAACACTTGGCACGGAGAAGTTGTCGTTATAGTGTCTCTGACTAGGTTAATTCTCTCTTAATTTGGTTTGTTTTTTTGAAAGTAGAGATCTCAAACGGCACGTTGCTGGTCGACAAGAATCCCAAACCTAGCTAATATTATCATGCTTCAAAATTTAAATTACATCAACCCTAAACCTTCTCCGAGGATAATAATTAATCCTTTTGCTTATTAAAATCAAGAACTAAACTCAATATATATTGAGTTAACTAAATTGTACGGTGCCCCTATAAGGTGTTAAAGATAATACATTAATTATTCCATGCAAATTGAATGACAAGATTGTAATTAATTTGTTGTAAGTTTTCTTTTTACATAGCAATGTTAATTCTTCA
This sequence comes from Carex littledalei, assembly GCA_011114355.1. Taxonomy (NCBI): domain Eukaryota; kingdom Viridiplantae; phylum Streptophyta; class Magnoliopsida; order Poales; family Cyperaceae; genus Carex; species Carex littledalei. The sequence continues at coordinate 7,693,138 of CM022099.1, read as the reverse complement.
GATTCAGATCAGTTGAAATCCAAAATACATGAACAATGTTTCTGGAATTTCTGAAATTTCGAATCCAGCCGTTCTACTTTTTTCTGTGCACGCATCTCAAAACAGCTAGTTTTTCTGTGCACGTATCTCAAAACAATTCAACGGTTGAATTTTAAATTTCAGAAATTTCTAAAACCCTGTTCATGTATTGGAATTTCAGCCGATTTGGATCCTAATTCTTCACAGGAATGTGAAATGACAAACTACAAACAAACAGAAATTAAAGATTTGACAAGATGTCATGTTAAAGCAAGTGAAAGAGTACGAACAGCTACTTTTAATAGTCTGTCACAATTCCATCCATACCAATTTGTGTGTCAGAAGAGAGGAGAAATTTTATATCATGTTTGGGTGGGAAAGAAAATTTTATGATTAATTCTTATTTAGTTGAATCCAAGTCACTAATCAGAAAATATGAATGGCCATTAATTATTGATTTCGGTGGTTGTTATTTACTAAAAAAATTCTGATAAATAGCTATAAATCTACCATGATATATGAAGAGAATAAAAAATGGCTAAATGGAAAACAATAACTGTTCTCATTCTAAGTGTTACAAAAGATAATTTAGTAATTATCACAATTAAACTATTACAATTTAGTATTTATTTTTCTATATTATTTTTTATTTACATATTGTCAAATTAATTTCAGAATTTTCTTCATTAAAAATTAAATAGTGAATCTCCAAATTTATATCTCTATATATCTTAGTCTTAATACAGTAAATTTTTTATGAAAGGGTTAGATTCAACTTAGATGAGACAACGCACTCCTTTGGTTTTGACGACCAAGTATTTAAAGGAATAAAGCTCTAGGTTACGTGTTAGTACAATTAATTAATTAATTAATCACATCAATAAAAGCAGAGCCATGCACACGTGCATGCATCGACATAAAAATCTTAGTAAAATTAAACCAGCCACTCATGAAACAGGAAAGCAAAAGAGATATAATCATGCATTTTTTTGTAAAAGAGGAACCACTTTGTAGATGTTAAAAAATAATCATTGGTTTGGGAAATTTCTTGGATAAATCGACTCGCCTTATTCTACGTGCTGAGAAAGCAAGATGAGTGCAATGTTTCCTTGTGGTGGGGTTTCTTCTCCTATGCTTGCATTGACCCCTTCTTTTTTGTCTCCTTGAACTGCCTTTGTTTTCCTTCTAAGGGAGACATATGTGCTTGTTTTTGTTCAAAGCTTTCAATTTCGTTTTGAGCTCTCCTCTTAGCCTTCTTATTTATTTTTGAACCAACAACTTTCTATTAATATTTTTTGCCATATGTATATATATATATATATATATATATATATATATATAGAGATAGACTATGGTGAGTTGTGAAGTAAAACGTCGTTTTACTTCACGCCATATTTTCATTTTGAAAATCTAAACAACCGATCCGAACCGCTCAACATGTTCTCTATATTGAAATGTGCTTGGAGACTAAATTTTACATTTTTTGGAATTTTTTTACTATTTATTAAGCCACTTTGAAATCGCTGATCCACTGTGAACAGTAAAAAACAGTAAAATTTTCTGGACCACCGGATCAGCGATTTTCAAAGTGGCTTAATAAATAGTAAAAAAATTCCAAAAAATGTAAAATTTAGTCTCCAAGCACATTTCAATATAGAGAACATGTTGAGCGGTTCGGATCGGTTGTTTGGATTTTCAAAATGAAAATATGAGCGTGAAGTAAAAATGACCTCTTACTTCACAACTCACCATAGCCCAGCTCTATATATATATATATATGGAAAATATGACATGACATTCTTTTAAAAAGGAAAAATTAATGTGCCCCTAACCAAATTTCGAATATATTCTTTTTCCTTCCTTATGAAGTATTCGTAAGTAATATATAAATTAAAGCTGCTATATATATTATTTAATTATTAGTAAATAAAATCAATTGCTTTAAAATACAAAGGAGAAATAATTAAAGTTTAATATTCTAGTGTAGGAGTTGTTTATGAACTTAGCAGCTAGCCGACCTACATTAATTTCATGATCAATTTCTATCATCAGCCCATGCTAACTGAAATCATGTTACCAAACAGTTGCAAATTAATATTAACAATGTATTAAAAATGTACACATGTGTACATGCCAGTTTGACTAAACTCACCAATTTGGTGGTTGCGAATCTTATAGTTACCCTGAAAGTAAATGTAAATATATGTATTTTAAAAGTAATTAAATATATCTAAGTTCAATTATTGGATACTCCTTCCGGTAATAATGATACTCTCAGAAATAGTAATTTTCATCGACTTAGTTTCGGCAATTAATAGTCATTTTTTAACCCTTGCGATACATAAAAAAATGGACAGTTATTAAGTTATAGTTGATTATATATAATTGATATTTTATGCATTAATGTACACTTCAGCTAGCGTACATTTAAGATTCGTTCACAGTTCATCAATTAATCATGAAAAACATAATGATGATATTTATAATATATAATATATATATATAATTGCTTCTTCAGCAGCCTTACTCAATTATGTACGTAGCTATATATCTAGCTATTTTTGCTGACAATTTAATTGTTTAACCTTTGAGCAAGCTTCCATGAAAGCAATGTACAGTTTTGTTTGTACAAATATATTGCAAGTAGCTAGCAAATAACATGTGATTAGATTCAGCATTTAGGTTTACTTAATCTATCATTAATTGAGCAAATTTAGTAGCAACGAATCCTAACAAACATGTTAATTAAGACCTCACGTGCCCACTTGCAAATATAAGTTCCTCTCCACCCAACATGAAATTTCAGATCTTCTATGGTTGCAATTTCTATTAAATCAACTTTCTTTCATTTTTATTGTTTTTATTTTAAGATGAACTAGAAGATAAAAGCCTTAGTTAGCTAATTATATATGTGTTAGCTAGCATCATATATTTTTCAATGCTATCGGCTATAACCGATGTATATAAATATATATAAAGTTATTAACGCTGTCAGCTAATGTGACGACTGTGCCTACGTGTGCAAAACTAAAACTATATATTTGTTTTTTTTTTCAATCTCTCAAAATTTTTATACAATCAACTATTTCACTATTCGAACTAATTAACATTTTGTCGAACAATATTTTTATGAACTATTCTTTGTCGCTTTCAACTAGTACTATTCACTCACTGTTTTATTTTTATAATTTGAATAGCCTTGTTCAATTATAATATTTATTTGAGGAGGATCAAATTACAACAATTTTGAGTTACAACAACGATTTTCTATATTTTGAAATTCCAAATCGTCATCCAAACCGTTCAACATGATCTCCACAATAAAATGTGCTTCCAGATCAAATTTTACATTTTTTTGAATTTTTTTACTATTTATTAAGATGGGTACAAAATTCAATGGTCTGAAATTTGACTAGTTTTTGTAAAATACTTAATAAATAGTAAAAAAATTCAAAAAAATGTAAAATTTGATCTGGAAGCATATTTATTGTGGAGATTATGTTGAACGGTTTGGATCGACGATTTGGAATTTCAAAATATAAAAAATCGTTATTGTTGTAACTCAAAATTGTTGTAACTTGATCCCTCCTCTATTTATTTTAGCTTAGATAGATTTGACTCAGTTGCTTCTATGCTTATTAGGAAAACGAGTTTTTAGCCACTCAATCATTTACAATATTTATTTTATCAATCTCAATTAATAAACTAAGTTGATTGTGTGATTTTTTTTATTCAAAGTTCAATTATAATATTTTGGTCTCGATTTAGAAGAAATTAGATTAATCATTATCAATTAAAATAGTTGTACACGACTACACCTCAGCCCTGCCTTACTACAAATATTCGTCAAATATTGTATTAATCCCACTTTACTAATTGCTAGCATTAAATTTGATTCCTAATGTAAATTTATATAGTTGGGCATGCTTTCAACTCTTAAGTGCTTTCCTTAAATTTTAAGTTTGGGTTTCATTTTTAATTTTGGTAAGTATAATAGTTGCGTTATTAAAAGAAAGCATGGAGTTATATATAAGATATACTACAAAAATAAGGAGGGTTCCAATGCCTTCACTCTTTGTGTCTTTATTGTGTCTTCGTTTTAAAATTTTAATAACTTAAAATTTAAAACTTAAATGTTAAAATAAAACTGTAAGAGATTATGACATTTTAACTTTGTTTTGATTGTGTATCAATAACTTACAAAAATACACCAATGTGGATAATTTATGGATGCTGATTTTTTAACTAATGATTCATGTAAGATAAAATTCAATAATTATATTTTTTTTATGTACATGTAGAGTAAATAATGTAGATCAAATCTACCAATTTTATTTTAACATATTTGAGAATTTTTGTCATTAGAAAATTAATAAATGGAGATTTGGTGGAAACATAAAATGAAAGCATTTGACCTCTCCTCACTACAAATATTGAAGTAAAGTTCTTTTAGAATATTTATTTGGTTACATAATTGCCATTCTTCAATATAATTTAACTATAAAATACTTAAATCAGCAATTAAAAATTAGGGGGAATTTCACGTATACCCCTAAAAAACTTCAAAATTACGTATTCCCCCCTCTAAAGTTTGAAATTACGTATTTTAAAATTTTAGAATGAGTTTTAATATAAAAGACAAATGGGTAAATTTGTGAGTTTTTGAAATTTAGAGGGGGGAATAAGTAATTTTAAACTTTAGGAGGGAAGTACGTAATTTTGAAGTTTTTGAGGGGTATACGTGAAATTCTCCCTAAAAATTAACATCTAAATTATAATTCTTAATTAATTAGCTAGTTATACAAGAAGTGTGTTTGTTTGTATAGTTTAGAAGTTCAATACATTCTTGAACCGCAAACTTAATACAGTGGTACGACTTCTCATCTTTCTTTGGAGAGACACATATTTAATTCTAAAAAATAACATATTAAAGATATTGGAGTGTATTGAACCCTTTATTTAAAAAAAATCAATAAATTCTTACAAATATGAGATGGTGAAATTAACATGTACAAATCAAAGATATGCCGCATTTGAATCCTTATTTCAACAAATTAAACCAGTTATATGCGTTCGTTAACATAGAAATATTAGAAAAATGTAATGATTTATTTATTTTCTTCATAAAACCAATGTCGTTCCATATTTTATAGCTGTACACGACTACACCAAAAAGAAGAAAGGGATAATTTCATATTCCAAAAGTAACCTCCTCACCAAACATTTTTTCGAAGTAATTAATTAAATTAATTTACCCCAAAAATTAACCTAGCCACAGCAGATCAGACATGGACCCCGCAAAGAATCAACCCTGTTTCCTTCCCAGGCAGCAAACCTCACCGACACATGGGCCCACAAGGACTCTCTGTCCCAGTTCAAGCCAGACAAGCTCTTAATGTTGCCCTTCACTGCACCAACCAGCCCTAATGCCCAGATATGGCAGTGATTCTTTCGTTGCAAACCCTCTAGAATCTTTACTCTCCTAAACTATATATAAACCTTTCTCTGTGTACCACCACCTTCCACATGAAATCACAAATTAACTACCTTCTTCTTCTTCTTCTAGTAACCCCTTCTAAATCTTCTACTCCTGAGATCATATATAATCAATTAGTAGCTTTGTTTCTCAAGTTATTTGGTGTTGTGTTGAGAATATGGCTGGCTATGGTGATGATGTCGACATGACCGAGCTGACCCTCGCCCCGCCGGGCAAAGCCGGCTCTTCTTCCTCAAAGTATAATCTAATTTAGTCCAAATAATATATATATATACTTTGGTTAAAAATTCTTATAGTGCATGCCATTTTACTTATTTGGTCTCTTCATGATTACAATTTATTATATTTGTAATTTATAATATCTTTCCCATATATCCATGCATTGTATATTTTTTTAATTTTTTTAATCATGGTTGGATATCACTTGTTTTCTGACAATGTTCAGTTCAACGTTTGTAAATTATAGGGGAAGAAGGAGAAAGGTTGAAGAAGATGCAATTTATGTGAAAGTGAGCATGGATGGGGCACCTTATTTAAGAAAACTTGACCTCACTGTCTACAGAGACTATGAAGACCTTATAATGTCACTAAGCGACATGTTCAGATGCTACTCCTTGGGTATACATACATAATTTACTGAAATCCATAGAAGGTTCCTAACTAATTAAAGTAGGTAGCATTTTACAATACCCAATTGGAATTTGTTACTAAAAAAAAATTGGAATTTGTTAAATGGAAAGGGGAGTTACTTGGCAATTTTTTTATTTTGACAGAATTGAAATTGAAATTTACTTTAATATTTTTACTCAATTAATAATTTGAAAATAATGTTTCATTTAATTTAGGTGGATTGGAAGGCTATGATGAGTGCGAGTATGCGGTCGCATATGAGGATGGCGATGGGGATTGGATGCTAGTTGGAGATGTACCATGGATGTATGTTATTTGTCTTAATTTTGTACTAAATTAAATTAAACTTTGGTGTTATGTTCTAGTCTAGACATTTTAAACTAAATTAAATTAAACTTTGGTGTTATGTTCTAGTCTAGACATTTTAAACTATGATTTTATACTAAATTAAATTAAACTTTGGTGTTATGTTCTAGTCTAGACATTTTAAACTTTGGTGTTATGTTCCAGGATATATGTATACCAAATTTCAATTTAAACTATGATTCAATTAGCATTTTTGTCTCTGTTTTTCTCTTCTTCTTTTTTCATTTTTTATTGAAAAAATAGCCTGTTTGTTACCCGTTTCATTAGCTTAAACAGAAGATTTTATTTTCTTCTTAATTATTTATATGAACCAAGGATTAGGATTAACCAACATTTACTAATTTTTGGATATGTATTTATTCATAGGATGTTTGTTTCTTCATGCCGAAGGATGAGAATCATGAAGGGATCTGAAGCAAGAGGTCTAGGCTCCAGCGATTAATCAATCAAATTAAGAAAATATGAAGAGGAATTAATTAAGAGAGGCGAAATTAGCTCCAAACCGGACTACATATCTTGTTATGTATAACCCAGCAGATAGATTTTGTGTACAGTTTTGAAGGAACGGCTCCTGTTTTTTTTAATTTATATATTATCTTCTGTACTTGCGCCGCTTTGTTTTGTTAGTCGAGAAGAATTTTGGTACATGATTTATATGGAAGGTTTATTTAGATTGAATTTGTACGAATCTTGAAGCAAACGACGGACTGATGCAGGAAATTTCCTGCGATCTCAACTTCTTTGAGACTGAAAGTGGGCTTGAGTTTAAATTAAGCCCAGAAATAGTTCTAAGTAAATTACTTAAATTTTAATGGGCCAACTGGTTCACAGGCCCAACTGTCCGTCTCTAGTCGGCCCATGTATAATATTTTCTGTGCTTTTTTTTAGTAAATACGGATAGCAACTACAGAAGGGTAATGCCCAACATTTTTCTCTTTCTTCTTCGACCTTTTATTTTTTATTTTATTTTTTTCTGTTTATTTATGGACGGGGGAGGGTAATTCATATTACCTGAGGTACCTCATTCTTTGAATTTAAATCCGGTCCGTTCGTCATATATTAGCACGAATTTCAAAAGGATCTCATACATTATATACTTCAGTTGGATTGGTCCGAGTTTTAATTAGACTGTTTGAATTGAAACTCAAACAGTACATTACTTCAGAGGATCCGGACGGAGGACCGATATTTTTTCGTGGCAACAAATTACTTCGTGGCAAAAATTTCTGTGTGCATTCTGATCGAACGATCCGATATTTGTATCATATAGACTATAAAATTTTAATTTGACATGTTACTCTGGCAAAATTCATTATTTCGTGGCAACAAATTTTCGAACTTTTGATATATGCGTATCACCGGTAATCTTTTTAACAGAAACAATCATTGTACAGTTGAATATTTACATATTGTCATACAAATATATTTTCAGTAATTTTATACATTGTAAATCAAGTTCAGCTAACCGTTACAAGGATGGGTCCGCATCTGCTATAATTCTCTTAGAAAAAAGGAACTTTGTTATACTCCATCACTATCGTTTATTATAATTGATGGTTGAGATTAAAATAAAAAATAGATTAATTTATATTGCATCTTTCTTTCTCTTGCATTGCCCCCTCTTTTGTTCGTATTTTTCACATTTTATATGCTCGCGAAAAATCACTGACGCGTTTTGACAGAAGTCCTAGGGATAATTTTGATTTCCCACAATTTTTCTTTTTGTTTCTCTTCCTTATCTATTCACTCCCAAAATCTCCTCTGGCCATGCCACCTACTCATTACTAATTAACTAATTATCCAAAAGTGATTCTTTTGTAAGATGGAATTTCTTAATGAAATTGAATCGAGTGGTCAAATTGATTCTTCTCCTCATGTGGGTATAGATTTCGAGAAGTTAGGAAATGAGTGAAAATTCTAGAAATGATATGGAGGAAAAATGGATTTTGATGTTCGAAAGTCTTTTAGAAATGAGAAAACAAAAGGTTTGATCACATCTAGAGGGGATTTGTTTGCTCGGCTTCATAATATTGTGGAATCGACATGAAAAATCACGAAGTGAAGCGATCATGAACTGAAACCCGAATGTATGCCGTGTGCATCTTTACCTTAAGTTGATTATTGAAACACAAAAGTATCGAGTGTACGATTTTTGTGGTGATCATAACCATGTTTTACAACAGCTCGAAGTAATCGGTCTAATGCGCTCATAAGGGAAAATTCCTGAAACTTATGTTACAAGCATTGATTTAGCCAGTGACTCGATTATTTTGCTAAGAGAATGATACAAGGTAATGGGTCGAGAAGCCGATGGTTCACAAAACATTCCCCTTGGTAAAATAGATTATGCTAATCATTTATGGAATAAGAGGAGTTGAAATTTTGCTTGCGATGAAGCAGAAAGCATGCTAAGGTGTCTCTACAACCAATCTGTGGGAAATAGTTCCTTTAAGCATACATAACAATTAGATGAAAATGGGTAGATCATGAATGTGTTTTGGCTGATGCCAATATGCTTATTGATTATGCCCAATTTAGTGATGTGATTATATTTGACACAACCTATAGCACAAATAAACAATATAGGCCTATGAGTGTTTTTGTTGGATTCAATCACTTTAGAGAGATTGTAGTATTTGAAGCCACATTTTTATATGAGGAATCGATCAATTCATTTATATAGTTATTTGAAACATTCTTAGCAACCCATAACAACAAACACCCAAAAACCATCTTCACCAATCAAGACCGAGCAAGACTATGACACTAAAAGAGGTTATGCCAAGCACATACCATGGATTGTGCGCCTGACACATAAGTTGAAATGCTCTTAAGAACTTGACAGGTAAGAGGAAAGGGAAGAAAGATGAGGCCAACATGACTGTAAGTGGGAAAGAAATTCTTAAGGCATTTAGAGCTTGTATGTATGAGCACAATAATGTGGATGAATTGGAATCTGCTTTTAAATCCTTACTTTGTAAGTTTGTGGAGTAAGTGGAACTAGTGAAGATGTGGCCAGTGGAGAGGGGACCAGCAATATTATTGAAGAGATTAAGCTTGACACTGAAGATGAGGTCGATGATGAGGAAAATGAAGAATGTGTAGTTTGTGGGATAAATGGCAATGATGGAGACCACAATGGAGCAAGAAAAATAGGCATAAAAAGAAAAGTCAACAAAGAGAGTTGGTTGAATTTTATTTTCGAGGTAAAAAAAAATAGGCCGAATGTTACATGAAGGATGTAGTCTCATTGGGGATGTGGAGCACACAACTCAGTGAAACTTTGACAAAGATTTCAAAACTTTTTTTAGTGAATACAGATAACAACTACAAAAGAGTAATGCCCAACATTTTTCTCTTTCTTCTTCGACCTTTTATTTTTTATATTATTTTTTTCTGTTTATTTATGGAGGGGCGGGGAGGGTAATTCATATTACCTGAGGTACCTCATTCTTTGAATTTGAATCCGGTCCGTTCGTCATATATTAGCACGAATTTCAAAAGGATCTCATACATTATATGCTTGAGTTGGATTGGTCCGAGTTCTAATTAGACTGTTCGAATTGAAACTCAAACAGTACATTACTTCAGAGGATCCGAACGGAGGACCGATAATTTTTCGTGGCAACAAATTACTTTGTGGCAAAAATTTATGTGTGCATTCTGATCGAACGATCCGATATTTGTAACATATAGACTATAAAATTTTAATTTGACATGTTACTCTGGCAAAATTCATTATTTCGTGGCAACAAATTTTCAAACTTTTGATATATGCGTATCACCGGTAATCTTTTTAATAGAAACAATCATTGTACAGTTGAATATTTACATATTGTCATACAAATATATTTTCAATAATTTTATACATTGTAAATCAAGTTCAGCTAACCGTTACAAGGATGGGTCCGCATCTGCTGTAATTCTCTTAGAAAAAAGAACTCTGTTATACTCCATCACTATCGTTTATTATAATTTATGGTTGAGATTAAAATAAAAAATAGACTAATTTATATTGCATCTTTCTTTTTCTTGCGTTGCCCCTTCTTTTGTCCGTATTTTTCACATTTTATATGCTCGCGAATAATCACTGATGCGTTTTGACAGGAGTCCTAGGGATAATTTTGATTTTCCACCATTTTTCTTTTTGTTTCTCTTCCTTATCTATTCATTCCCAAAATCTCTTCTGGCCATGCCACCTACTCATTACTAATTAGCTAATTATCCAAAAGTGATTCTTTTGTAAGATGGAATTTCTTAATGAAATCGAATCGAGTGGTCAAATTGATTCTTCTCCTCATGTGGGTATAGATTTCGAGAAGTTATGAAATGAGTGAAAATTCTAGAAATGATATGGAGGAAAAATGGATTTTGATGTTCGAAAGTCCTTTAGAAATGAGAAAACAAAAGGTTAGATCACATCTAGAGGGGCTTCGTTTGCTCGGCTTCATATTATCGTGGAATCAACAAGAAAAATGACGAAGTGAAGCGATCATGAGCTGAAACCCGAATTGTATGCCATGTGCATCTTTACTATCGAGTGTACGACTTTTGTGGTGATCATAACCATGTTTTGCAACAGCCCGAAGTAATCGGTCTAATGCGCTCATAAGAGAAAATTCCTGAAACTTATGTTACAAGCATTAATTTAGCCGGTGACTCGATTATTTTGCCAAGAGAATGATACAAGGTAATGCATTCTCTTTGGTAAAAGAAATTATGCTAATCATTTACGGGATAAGGGGAGTAGAAATTTTGCTTGCGATGAAGCGGGAAGCATGCTAAGGTGTTTCTACAACCCAATCTGTGAAAAATAGTTCCTTTAAGCATACATAACAATTAGATAAAAATGAGTAGATCATGAATGTGTTTTGGCTGATGCCAAGATGCTTATTGATTATGCCCAATTTAGTGATGTGATTACATTGACACAACCTATGGTACAAATAAACAATATAGGCCTATAGGTGTTTTTGAGGCCACACTTTTATATGAGGAATCGATCAATTCATTTATATAGTTATTTGAAACATTCTTAGCAACCCATAACAACAAACACCCAAAAACCATTTTCACCAATCAAGACTATGACACTAAAAGATGTTATGCCAAGCACATACCATGGATTGTGCGCCTGACACATAAGTTGAAATGCTCTTAAGAACTTGATAGGTAAAAGGAAAGGGAAGAAAGATGAGGCCAACATGACTATAAGTGGGAAAGAAATTCTTAAGGTATTTAGAGCTTGTATGTATGAGCACAATAATGTGGATGAATTGGAATCTGTTTTCAAATCCTTACTTTGTAAGTTTGTGGAGTAAGTGGAACTAGTGAAGAGGTGGCTAGTGGAGAGGGGACCAGCAATATTATTGAAGAGATTAAGCTTGACACTGAAGATGAGGTCGGTGATGAGGAAAATGAAGAATGTGTAGATTGTGGGATAAATGGCAATGATGGAGACCACAATGGAGCAAGAAAAATAGGCATAAAAAGAAAAGTAAACAAAGAGAGTTGGTTGAATTTTATTTTCGAGGTAAAAGAAAAATAGGCCGAATGTTACATGAAGGATGTAGTCTCATTGGCAACTAAGTGAAACTTTGACAAAGATTTAAAAAGTTTTCTCAAATAGAATATGGACATAGTTTGATTCTTTAATCACTTTGAGAGGGTTCTTGTACAAAAATGTGAAAAAGAAATAGAGTCATAATATGAAATAAGGAAGAAAAATATAGAGTTAATGTAAATATCCCTATTCTACAACAGGCGATTACGTTGTACACACCGAAGATTTTTAAAAAAATTCAAGAAGAATGGGAGTTGTCAATGACATATTTTGTTAATCGAAAGATGAAGGTCGAAAGATGAAAGTCAGTCAACAACAAAATATACCATCAGAGTTAGTAATTTTGGTAGCAACTCTTGCTTTCAAGAGTTGAGGAGTTTTATGTGATCACTCTCTAAAGGTGCTCGACATAGTGGGGATGTTCGGCAACAAGAGTGGGCTAAATTTTAATCCACGCTAAGGAAATCATGTTTGGTTGGCTAAAGGAGGCTTAATCCGTAGATAGAAGCTAATGAGGCTTAATCCAAAGTAGAGGTGCCTTAAGAACTGGGCAGGGGATTAATATTTTGGGCAAAATGAGACTAAAGGATGTGATCTTAATCCTCGCTAAGGAACCAATGTTCGGAAGAATTAAGCAACTAAGGAAGCTAAAAGAAACTAAATGAGGCTAAAGGAGGGATTGCCGAACGGGGTTAATAGATATTAAATTATTACCAGAAAAGTACATTTTAAAGAGATGGACTCGAGAAGCAAAGAGTGGCATGGTTGAAGATTTAACTGGAAAGATTGTTGTGGAAAATTCCAAGCTACTTCAAAAATGAAATAATGTATTTCATATATTTTCTTTAGATACAACTTCTCAATTTTGATGTATGTGAATCTTATGTTTAATGAATGCCTTTGGGCCAAATTTTTTTTGTTGTCATCCTATATCTCATAGTTTTGTTACAAATAGAAATTGTTACATTCAAACAAGATTTTTTTGAAACTTCAAATAGGTTGATTCTTTTTTTTTTTTGATAGATTTTTTTATTTTGGTTCTTTTTTTAAATTATGCATTTACATGCTATTTGATATGTTTAGATTATAGTTAGTAAAGGTTTGAGTTACCAAAATATTTTGTTATCCCTAAATCAGAATTAGCCCTTATTAATTTTTATTGAAACTCCAATTAGCTTGGTTCTCTTTTCTTTTTTGATAATTTTTTTAAACTCACCAACTTAGAGATCATATTGGTATTCGTGATAAAGAGAGGAATTGGACATCCAATAATAGTTTCTTTTATACGTAAGCAAACAATGATTTCTTTTATTCTTTGGTACATGTAATGATGATAAGGAAGTGGATTTCTATAATAAGTGAATTACACCAGTTGTCAACTGATGATATTCAAATTTGGAAGGCACATGAGGTGAAAATTTATCACCTGATGGTATTCAACTGATGGTGAAATTTACCATCAGGTGAAAGGCACATGAGAAGCGCTACTCGGATGGAGCAAGGCGATTGGAAAACGGTAACAAGACGCAAGGCTAGCACCCAACAAGACGGTCAGGCCATGACAGTGGCTCAACCCAAGGTGAAAACTTACAACTGCAACTAAACGCAGACCTACCTGATGATCTCATTTGAAAATGGACCTGAATGCTCAATACAGTGTCGGGTCTGCCTACAAAATTATAATGGGTGGTGGCCATATCAGATGGGAATTCTCCAACACTTGAAGATTCAACATTCCTCCAACTATTAAGGTCTTCTTATACTTCTTATTGAAAGGCAAGTTGTTAACAAGAGATGTCTTGATCCGTAGGAACTTCAACTGTCTAGACAGTTCTTGTGCACTTTGTGATAGCGAGGTGCTTGAGACGGCATACTATTGTTGGATTGTGCCATAATCTACTTGTCTATTTGACTAGATTTGCAAAACATATATTTGTTAAATATTACAGTTTCTTGTCTTGAGATATTGTGCAGGTTCATGATGATATAAATTTGCTAAATATACATCAATGATGCATGATAAATAGCAATACTAATCAAGGATGAGTCATGAAGAACCAAGCATTGGACTTAGAAGCATCACCTCAAGATTAGGTCTAGAAATCTGTAAAATTGGTAAAGTAAGCTTGAGATTGAGGTACTTTGCACAAACCGTTATAACGGTTAAGTAGCCGTTACAACGGAATAATTCATAATTCAAAATGCACAGCGGAATCGATTTAATTCGTTGTGACAACTATTACAACAGAACCTTGAAATTTCCAGAGAGCTTCCGTTATAGCAACCGTTGTAACGCTTATAAGCATTAGGATTTTCCAGCGCAGCTAAACCTGCTATATGGGGTTAACCGTTGTAACGCTTAATCATCCGTTGCAACGGTTGATGCCAGATAATTTTGTTTCTCTCTATAAATAGAAGCAAAATCTAGGTTTTGATGAATCTCTCTAGCCGCCCCCAATTGCAATATTCTAAATTCCTTTGAGATATAGAAAAAGTCATTGTTGCTTGTGTACACAACTTCAATATTTATACAAAAATCTCAAGCATACTCAACCACAATCAATCTTGTGTAAGAATTAGAGTGATCCTTAAGTGATCATCTTGTTTGTTTCATACTTTTGAGCATTTAGTGCTCGTGAGCCATTTCCGTGCTCGGGCCGAGTGATTTCTCAAGATTTGTAAGGGCTCACCGATTCCACCTTGTACTCCTTTCTCATTGGATAAAGAAATGCACACCATCTCGAAGGTCGCGAGCCCCAAAGACGTAGGCGTTAGTGCTGAACTCCGTAAACAACTCTCATGTCAAGTGTCTCTTAACTCTTCTATTTATTTTACGCACTCTTGCTTAGTTTAAAGTTATTCTAGTTTCCGCCAAAGAATAACTCATACACACGCTAGTTAAAAGAACTTAGTTTTAATTTTAAAATGCCTCATATTCACCCACCTCTAGGTGCCTTTGGGACCAACAATGTTTTTTTAGTGCAATTGCAGTAGAAATCTTTGGGCTAGGATCGGTTTCATATTGAGGTGTACGATTCTGGTTCAAGGAGAATCGATACAGTAGGTATGACAAAGCTCATCGCAAAGATTCAGGCACAATGCTTGCACGATGGCATGTTTTGTTCTTTTCTGCTTGTTGGTCCATCTGGAGACAATGCAACAACAAGGTGTTTGAAGATAATTACCCCTTTAGATATGGTGGCACAGTGGATAGTGTTAGTGTTGTGATCTAGAAGCCAATCATAGAATGATTGTATTTTAAGTTTTGTTCATGTAATTGGATGATTTGTTTATCATTTTACTCCTCAAATATTTCATTACTTATAGATCATTCAGGTTGAGGACCTGGAATTATGGAACTCTATACATGAGTTAATGAATACTCTAAATGTCCATAATCTTGGTAATTAACAAGGAACATTAATTACCGGTATAAGAGTAGCATTTTGATTAGATGATGATCATGTTTTACAGATCATATGACAATGAATTATCAATATAATCAAATGGATACCTGATGGAGATCAGGAGATTGGACGTGACTAAAGTAAAATATTTAATATGGATTGTGTTTGTGTCATTAATGTTTTATTTGTGTCTTGAATTCTAAGATATGAGATGATTATTTCTCTCACATGAGAATACATATTCATGGGTATTATCCAATACTGTCTATAACTAGCAGTCATACAGATTCTATCTCAGTATGTATCTCTTATGTGGAGAGATGGTAATTATCAAGAATACCAATGTCCCTTGTAAATGAGTGATGATATCACTGGGCACATATGATTAAGGAGTTAATCATAATTACTGAATTATTTCAAAATCAAGAAATAAATGGATTTGCAAGAATGACACATTCCTACCTTGAATCTATTCATGATATCGTGAGACATGGAATTGACACGAGGCAATTGTTGCTTTAGGGATCGTGATATAGCAGGTACTTATCATCTGTGTCTTTTGGGTAATTACAATGCATATTGCTAGGTGCCGCTTGTAATTTATGGAATCGAAAGGAGTTTCAAATTTTATTGCCAAATAACATAGATCCCACAGGGTCACACCAATAAGGAATTAATTAGAAAGGCTCATTGATTTATTTGACATGTGAGACATGGCTGATAAATAAAGTTCTCTATCTAAACATGAGATAAATAATTATGGGGATAATTATGTGATGTTATGGATTTAATTAAATGGTTTAATAAAATTCAAATATCGAGAAAATCAAAATGGAAGAAACTTTGTGAGCTACAAAAAAGAGCTTTTGTGGGTAGCAAAGAGTTATGTATTTCCACCACGATTTCTGTGAACAGAACTTAAAACGGGCATATCTCATCAATCGTAGCTCCATTTTTAGTGTTCTACGACTTTTCAGAAAGTTTGCGAGAAGATCTACAATTTTATGTACAATAAACTGTAGGTCTATGCCGCATGCAGTATCGCACAGTGCGTTGTTGGGCCAGAATCGACTATTTTTGGCCCAGATTAATTATGAAAATCGTGGAGAACGTGGGAATCATGTCTAGGTCGGTGGGGACTCTTCTAAACATCATGAAAGCTATTTAAAGAGGTCCATACTACCTAGGGTTTCAATCTAATGATTATTTATCTTCCTTAGAGAGCCAAAATTTTGTCTCTCTTCCATTTTGATCTCTCATGTGTTGAGAACCCACAAACTCTAGAATCAAGATCTAGTTCTCCAGGAGCGACCAAACTACTACTCTCTAGCAAGAGGAAACTTTGGTTTCTAATTAATTTCTTGGTGGATACCGTGGAGGACTTCTACTTTGGAGTCTCATCTTGGTGCAAGGCATTCTAGGTCACACACACATCAACCACCAAGGCGCTGCAAGGCACCAACCACCATTAGCATCAACAAGGAGGTGGAGGCTACAATCATACATCTCAAGGACCTTCCTTTCTTGTTTGGAGACAAGAAACTAAAGGTATGATGCTTATTGATTTGAAAATAGATTTTGGTTTGATTTCAGTCGCACATGATGATCTCTTTTGATACTTTTCTTGTCAAAATTTTGAAATTTCGCTGCCTTAAGTACCACTAGAACCCAACAGATAGTCAGTCAGGCAACGCTGTGGGAGTCGAATTGTTGAATGGGGCACTTTTGATTGAATGGTTTTTGTGTATTTGTAAAACAGGGTTTTTGATTTAGTGCAAAAGGAGTATGTGCATGGCTGCATGCCACTGCTCACATGGGTTGGGCTGTATGGGCCAAGTGGTGTTTGTATTTGTAAAACCTGTTTGGTTGCTATCTTATCAATATCAGCACTTGGCAGCCTCTGCCTGATTTTTTTACTCAAAAAAGATCATATTAGCATTAAATAACAAATTTATACGGTTAAAATCAATATACTTCACGAGTGATATATTTACATTTAAAAATTATAAATTTTTGAATGTATTTATTATAAAATCAAACGTACTTAGATTAACTTATAACTTTATTTTTTTTACCACCTGATTTTATAATAAATTATTTTAAAAATTATAAATTTTACATACAAACGCATCACTCACGAAGTATCAACAATTTAGATTTGTCGTTTAAAGTTAATGCAGACATCTTTTGAAGTTAAGCTCATCAAAAAATTTGATGAGTTAATTAAAAAAAACACATAGTTCTACTCTATAATTCTATAATTGATAGCAATATTTTTGATAAATAAAATAAACTAATATATTATTTTTTGAAATTCAACGCTGCCT
The DNA here is from genome assembly GCA_011114355.1 of Carex littledalei. NCBI lineage: Eukaryota > Viridiplantae > Streptophyta > Magnoliopsida > Poales > Cyperaceae > Carex > Carex littledalei. The sequence goes on along the minus strand of CM022099.1, from coordinate 7,675,330 downwards.
AGTAACTAGTAAATTAATGGGTCATACAACTTTTGATGTCAACCGTAATCGAGTCATACTTGTGATTTTCTGGAGTTTTTGTATAAACTCCAAATTCTTCCACCAATCTTACCGATTTAATCATCAATCATTAATAAAACAAATAGCAGCCCTTACACTGTTAGTTTTCAAACTTCAAATTCTTAAAAAAAAATTATTCCTTCAGAAAATATTTTCCAAGCTTGATTCACTAAATTCTTCATTCGTGCCATTTGAAATATATTTTCACACACCGTTTGGCGCTTTTTTTTAAACATAACAATTTTGTGATTTTAACAGAATAAGCACAGGCAGTTGGATTTGAAAAACACAGCTCCACCTGAATCTATGGAGGAAGAAAAACAGCTCACAAAGTAGTTGGATATTTTTTTGTTTATTCATCTAGGGGACCGGTGGAGTTGTTTTTTTTGTAAAACTCAGCTGCTTGTGATTGTTCCGTTAAAATCACAAAAATTAGTTCTATTTTAAAAAAATCCCATTTGGCGTATTTTTTTTCTCATGTTATTTGAGTAAATTTTCACTAATTCTTACAAATCCATCATTTACACAACAACAAAAAAAAAAAAAATCAATCCAATTGAATTTATTTCCTACGATCTTTCTCATGTTTACAGGTTCTTGTAAATTACCTCATTTAATTTTATGTCTTTGAAAATATTTAATCATGGAATTTGAACTTGCCGATTGTACAGAAGGCTCTTAATTGTGGGACTAAATCTGCTACTCTTCTTCCATAAAAGCAAGAACCTATTTTTTTCATCTCAACTATTTAAATGCTTTTAACAGTCCAGATCTCTTACTTCTGTACCGGCACTGCCATGTGTTTATGTTAGAATATCATATGGAGATTAAATCTGAACTGTTGAAAAATAATTGAACGGATGGGATGGAAAAAAAGCTAGTTCCTGCTTTTTTGAGAATAGAATAACATATTCGGACCCCTTAATTGAAAGTTTAAAAAAGATTAATTATAATTTGGAAGGGAAAAAAAAATAGGGATACAACCTGGGATGAAAGAGAGAAATCCAAAATTAAAAGGTGTCAGAAATCACATTCCTCTCTGTTGGATTTGCACACATACATGTCCATCTTTGCTGAGACCCATACCAAAGTAGCATCTGATGCTTTAGCTCTTACAAGCAAAGTGGTTGTAGATGAAAAGGGTTTTGTGTAAGCTTTTGGGAACAAATGGTGGTGTTAAAATAGATCTATGCCCATTGTCTAATTTTTGTAAAAGCATTCAATTAGAAAGCTATGATTTTTTTTTTTTTTTGGAAATGAGCGATATTTAACACCGGTTTCTTTTTGTTCCAGATAATTAATAGTTACTGAAATACTATAATATGTTTGGTTATCATATTAAAAAACTCCTCAATTTTTGTGGTAATTTAAAAAGATAAATTGATATATTCATTATACAATAAGCAAGTGTGCATTTAATTTAAGAGCAGTCTGAAGTCTGAACGATGGCTAAAAAAGTAAAAATTCAGACCAGCAAATTAATGTGCATTCTGTAATAGTCAATTTTGTATTTCAAAGAGTTTTAATTATGAGTTCAGAAGTTGTAATAATATGTTGATAGTTGTCAAAACGAATTATAATTGTCAAATAATTATGTACAATTTGAAATAGACGAGTGTGTATTTCTTATGTGGATTTAATTTTTTTTATGAAAGGTATTTGAGGGGTGAATTTATGAAAGATATTTATCTAATTCAATAATTATTGAGTGAAGATATGGTATTATACATAGCGCAGATTAGTCCGTACTATGAATCGATATTTCTCTTTTTTTGTTAACTTTGACATTAGTTTGTCAAGTATAATTTTTCACTAAATAGAAACAAAATTATATCCTTATTTCACATCAACATCATTCAAATAAAAAAAACAACACATCAACCGCTAGCAACACAACATCTAACAAATTGGCTTCAAGCGATCGTCAATCTCCTCTCTTACTTTCTTGCTCTCCGTTGCACGAGTCGGCCAACAACACAAAGGTGGAGGTATCAATATCTCTATTTTTAAAGTTCAAACAGACGAGCTAAATAGTTCAACATGATTTCCATATAAAAACGTACTTGCATATCAATTTTTTTACATTTTTTATATTTTTTACTGTTTTTTTAAGATAGGTAGAAAATCACTTAATCTAAACATTATAGACCATTCAAAGCAATCATTTTCTAAAAATTATTCAACAATTTAGATAGACTATTTGATCTCTGAAAATAAAAATATTTATTCATAATACAGGCCAATCCTCACTGTGCACCTCACTCATAATTATTTAATATAACAAGGATAAAAGTACTAACGACTTGTGGTTTTTACCAACTGCATGTAATCTGGGTCAGATTTAAAAATCCCGATTCTACCCAGAAACTGGGAAGAATACAGAGTCGGTATTTATATCTCAAATCAACCAATTTGGATGGCTTTTTAAATAATCAGCAGCCTTGTAAACAATGTGTGGTTAAAATTAAATATTTGCCTATGATAATGCTTTATTACATGCTCCATATTGAAAATATATACTTTATACTAGCTCCATATTGTAGGAAATCCTAGAATTTAAAATATCCCTCTCAATTTTATCCGTCAAACAAACACTAAATTAAACCAAGTCGTGACTTGTGAACAGAATGGGTACAAACCGGCCGGAGAGGTGCAATGCAAAGGTGTTGTAGGCTTGTAGCTGCATGTGAGTCGCTGACAAATTGAGCTCGTGCCTGGATTGAAAACCTAAAGAGCACTAAAGAGTAAAGCCAGCAGTTAATTTGCTCCCGTGATTCTCCACCTTTGTCCTATTTAACCCATTTATCCTCTTCCATACTCCCATCCCATGATCCCATCCCTCCATTCAAGTCGTACAAAGATCATATTATATTAATTCATTTTTTTATATAAAAAAATCATAAAAATGAAAAATATATATGGTGTTGACTAGGCATCATCATCATCATCATCATTATTATTCAGTTCTGCATTTTAAATATGATCACTTCGAAAATAACTAGCTTAAGGATTTTTTTAAGACAAAATAATACTTTATTTAATTTATCTTTTTTGTTATTGTATAGATAAATATTTAAGAAGCATGGTTAATTTCAACTGTACTTATATGACTATGTTACTTCAGTACTAGCTAGAAAAAGTCATCATACAAATATATCGAACATATAATTACATGAATAAAAATTTGACTATATGGTGCATTAATATCAAATCTCTAAGTACTGGCCATTTTACAAAATATGTTTATTTATTTGACCCAACAAATAGTTTAAGAATATTGTAGATACAAAAAAAGTAATAAGGTAAGAGGCCATAGACAATCATGTTGCTATGTTATTGATCATCCAACAAAATATGTGCCTATTCCTATTTGTATGCAAGTTAAAGCGCATCTTCTCACTGGTGAAAAGAGTGTGGAACTCATTATACTTGAAATTTGAAAACTATATTTAATAAATTTAATGATTTTGCATATTTTATACTATAAATTTTAATTTTCTATTATTCTCCTTTTGACATCCAATTTTTTAATCTCTCCTATATTTTGATAAATAAAGCTCCTGGCTATATTTTTAATTTATACTTTTTGTTAATTTAGTATCTATATGCTAATACAATATTATTTGTAGTTTTATATTAAAAATAATAAAGTATATATTTATTAAACAAGTTGTGTCCTAACATTTTGAAAATTATGATTTTTATATCTAATATCACATGACATATAATAAATATATCATTGCAACTGCTAAACAAATAAATTAATGTTGATTTTTATGTTTAGTTAGTAAGATCTCGCAGCTAATAAAAATCAGCCAACTTCTCCTTTTGTCAATTTGCTCTTGGCATCATATAGTAGACCGTCTCTAGGGAAGAATTTATTCTAAACATGGCCCTTTCCTTTCTAATGTTGTCATTATATAAACCTCAGTTCATCATCCCTACGCGCCTATTTGTTCACAAGCTCCGAAACTCACATGCACCAAAAAATGTGGCCCCACTCTCCAGCCCTCCTCCCCTCTCACATCCTCCTAGTAGTACTCTTAGGATCCACCATTTTTCTACCCCTCTCCACCTCCATTCATGACTACCATGATGCATTGACCAAGTCAATCCTATTTTTTGAGGGGCAGCGGTCAGGTTGTCTTCCACATGATCAGCGAGCTATGTGGCGAGGTGACTCAGCCGTCTCAGATGGGATGAAAGCGGGAATAGACCTCGAGGGAGGTTATTACGATGCGGGAGATAATGTGAAATTTGGTTTTCCCTTGGCATTCACCACGACAATGCTTGCATGGGGCGTTGCCGAGTTCGGGGAATTGATGCCGCCCGATGAACTGAGAAATGCTGAGGTGGCGGTTCGTTGGGCAACGGATTACCTCCTTAAGACAATTTCACATCCTGGCCTGATATTTGTGCAAGTGAGCGACATATAATAAAAGTTAATTTGGAAAATTATTTGAATACCGTTGTTTTGCCTCTCCATTTCACCCACCACCTATGCTTGGCTGCTATGTGGGTACCCACAGCACATGGTAGTGGGTGAAACGGAGGTGAAAGCAAATATATCTTACATAACTTTGCTCCTGGATTGTTGCTCAGCATATTTCGTACGGAATTAAGATAACATTAATTAGTATTAGCACATTGGAAATTTTCTCGTCTAGTTGAAGATAAAATTAAACATTATTTTGTACTTAAAGTGATGACAACATGAATTCTCATTCTTTTGATTATCTAGTTTTTCCTTTCCCACGTACACTAAATTAATACAGAAAGGTAAGACATGAAATTATATATGTTCTACCAAGGAGGACCACCACTAAATAGATTCACACATACTACTACAGTTACTTAGCTAGTAATTCGTTGCTATCTATCTTGCCCACACATTAATCACCGATGTCGGTACAATGTATAAATGTGACCTGAAATCTGAATAAATAACAATTACTATAACTTTGTAACAATTTATAGGTAGGGGACCCCATAAATGACCACAACTGCTGGGAGAGACCAGAGGACATGGACACCGCACGCACTGTGTACAATGTGAGCGCAGAGCGGCCGGGGTCTGAGGTGGCCGGTGAGACTGCAGCCGCATTGGCGGCGGCATCAATGGTCTTTAGGGAGACCGACCCAGAGTACGCAGACATGCTTATGGCCGGTGCTAGAAAAGCATTCAACTTTGCGGACACGTACAAGGGGGCGTATAGCGATGACCCCGGTCTGAAAGCCGGTGTCTGTCCTTTCTACTGTGACTTTGATGGCTATCAGGCAAGCTTTGCTTATTAATTAATTACTCCTTTTGCATCTCTTGAACCTGGTTATTGTGATGTATTGCTCCCTTGGTCCTTGGTACTGTTACTTATAAAGGAAGAAAAAAGAATTCCTGGCTTTCTAATTTAGGTTCTGACTCCGCCCGCTGGAGGTGGGACTGGGCTACTTAAACTAGTCAGATTTATAATCCATTACATTATTACATCGTGACTGCGTCACATGCTATACTGGGCTTAAATTAGATTGATCAAATTTTATTTAAGGCCCAAAACTAGTTTTGAGATAGCCAGATAGCCGATTGACAGGCCCAGGTTTAACCAAAACCAGCCCAGCCGAACACCAGATTCAGGATCAAAATCCTTCAAATAAAAAAAAAAAGGATCAAAATCCTACTCCCATTTTATGTAACCATACAAAATGAAAACAGGATGAATTGCTGTGGGGAGCAGCATGGCTGCGCAGAGCCTCTGAAGAGGACACTTATCTGGAGTACATACAAAACAATGGCAAGACACTCGGCGCAGAGGAGAGCATCAATGAGTTCGGATGGGATAACAAGCACGCTGGCCTCAATGTGCTAGTTTCCAAGGTACAACATGATGCACCTAGGGTTGGTTATGTATGGTCTCTGATCTCGGCATCATACATAACGGTCGGTACAATTTTTGTACCAGTCAGGATGGAACATTCTTTCATTTTAGTTTGTTAATGTATAGGTGTTTGGTTGAGATTCCAGATGTTAATATTACATTAATGCCAGGGTAAAATTGGCTGAAAGCTTAATACAGGTTTGAATTTCTGAGTGCTCACTGTTTGCATACTGAAAGGGTGTAGTACCAGTAATGAGTATAACTGGTATAGTTTGGAACTGATCTGGTACCTTGAATTATAGGTTTTGCATATTAAAAGTCAAGCTCCTTCATACAATAATGAGGCTACAAGCATCAAAATTTCATTAAAGAAAAAAGAAACATGCACAAAAGTCTTCAATTTTGTAGGAATTTATGGAGGGTCAGGTGCTTTCTCTGGAATCTTACAAGGGCTCAGCAGATAGTTTCATGTGCACACTAGTACCAGAATCTACATCATCTCACATACAATACACACCAGGAGGCTTAATCTACAAGCCTGGAGGGAGTAACATGCAGCATGTCACCTCAATTTCATTTCTTCTTCTCACATATGCAAAATACCTCTCTCAATCTTCTATGACTGTCAATTGTGGCAACATAACTGTCGGTCCCACTGCACTTATATCGCAAGCCAAAAAACAGGTATTTCAAATTGGATTATATTTTTTTTGTCTACCATTAATCACTCTCTTTGACTCTATTACTACTTGTGGCCCCGCATAACAAGAGGATTGCTCCAAACTTATATGCATTGAATATGCTCCTTTCTTGTCTCTTTTTGGATAAATTGATCAGGCGGTACGTGACAGTCTATACAGGACTGAACTGAATTTACTTATTTGTTTGGATTTTTTTGTCAATGTCAGTCTCGGACTAGTTAGTTTAGTAATAGCACGACAGTTAGATATTCAATTATATATTTATATATAGATGCATCCATCAGAAAATAGAAAACCAAAGACGTTTCTGGAAAATTCCTATTATCTTTCTCTATGTTATGTTGATACAAAAAACACTTTTTAATCAACCAGGTGGACTATTTGTTAGGAGATAACCCAATGAACATGTCATATATGGTCGGGTATGGAACCCGATATCCACAACGGATCCATCACCGAGGTTCATCTCTACCATCTTTCTCAATCCATCCACAACCAATTGTGTGCAAAGATGGGTCGGACTACTACAGATCCCCAGACCCGAACCCGAACCCGCATATTGGGGCAATTGTTGGTGGACCTGGCGATGATGATGTTTACGAGGACGACCGAGCTGATTTTCGCAAATCAGAACCCACCACTTACATTAATGCACCATTAGTGGGAGTCCTAGGTTATTTTGTTGCTAACCCTTGGCTTCGTTGAGAATTTACTTGAATATTTAAGATGTAGATAGCACAGTTTAAACTATATAGGATTTTGGATTGGATTAAAGGACTTTTGAGTAATCCACTTATATAGAGAATTGATTTTTTTTTTCCATGAAATAAGAATTGTTTGAAAAGCTGGGGTAAATTTGGGTTTTCATATATTGCCTTCTTACTGTCTAATTTCTTAAACTCACAAGCAAATGAATCTGTGCCTTAATTTGACAAATCCCATTGAAAGGCCATATCACAAACCTTCAATAATAGAAATAGATAATTGGTGCAGAACAATTTTTCACAGCATTCAAAGATAACTGGTGCAGAACAATTGGTGCAGGATTAAGTCTGACCCAACCTCTTGTTTAATTTCACTGGTTTTAAGCACCAAATTTAAGTACTGCAAAAGATAACCATCAACTGACTAGCTATCTAGGTTACAGAGTAGACATGAAATTATTACTAAAAAAATGAGATCATTAAGATGTTTGCATAAATGGATTTTCCATTTAATATCGACCATACTTGACATCTTCTGGAAACAGTTAAAACATGAATTGACCAGGGCGGCTAATACGCTAAATATCCATGAGTTGACTTCGTTGTTTATTTATTATTTCCATTTATGTTAGCTTCCAATTATATATCAGTTGATAAGTGTGAATTTGAAGAAGGCCACAGAAAGGGACATGTACAGCTCCATGATATTATTGAGAGAGAAGCCTCCAAATGCATCACTGGGGCCATCCATTGGAGACTATATGTGATTACTTTCCATTTACAGTTCTAACTAAACACCACCACATAAATCAATAAGACAAATGATTTGATCAGTCAACTCAAAACCCAAGCCAAGCATCAACTATATACCTGCCACTGGAAGCAACACCATATCTAAAAGATTTTAAATCTCTAATGGATATTTAAGTTGGAAAGCTTTATCCCTACCTTTACTCAAAAAAAAAAAAAAATTAAGATCCGCCCAAAATAGGGCTGCACAAAAAATTCGTATAGTTCGTAATTCGATTCGAGTTTGATTCGAAAAAGTTCGTAAAAAGTTCGATTTGAAATTGAGTTCATTCGAAATTAATTCAAACCAAACTCAAACTGGACCTAGTTCATTCGAAATAGGTTTGCAAACCAAACTTAATTCGAAATTAACTCAAACGTGAACCGTTGATTTCCGCTGATAATGAACTTTAATGTTTTATTTAGGATAATATTTGAGTTTGTAATAATTCTAAGACTTTGGTGATTGTCATGTACTTCCATTGATATTTAAATTGTACTTTGAATACTTTGGATATTTGAAAACTTTGGTGATGTTGCTCCTATTGGCTATTTGGAAAACTTTGGATTCTATGATTGTACTGAACTTTGATTGATTGTACTAAACTTTGGTGTTTGATATAAATTTTGGTATTTGTAATGAACTTTGATATAAACTTTGGTGTACTGTGTAATTAGAAGTCAGAATGTCTGAGTTTTTTTTTTTTTTTTGAAGGTTGGATCCTTTAAAGGTCCAACAATTGATTGATAATTAAAAAAGTTTTACAAGGTCCTAAGTATTACATGGTTAAAGTAATATACAATATATGTACAGATGCTCCGCTATAATCCTGTTTACCCCATGGTAGACCAATTTTGAACTTCCATGTCAGCTATCTCAATTAAAATTCGAATCGGTCTTGTTTTCTCCCCAAATGTGCGCGCATTCCTTTCCTTCCATAGCACCCAGAGGCCCGCTGCCCATGTCTTATCCCAAGTTTTCTTTTGTGTGGCTCCACAATTTCGACGCCCAAGTAACCAGATCTGTGTGATAGTGCGGTCAACCCACTGCTGGATCACGCGAGTCAAATTCCGCTGTGCTAGAAACCCTCTCCAAAAACTCACCGCAAATGGGCATTCCCAAAATATGTGGTTCCTAGTTTCCACTATGGCCGACTGACACAATTTGCATCCGATTGGCACCACGCACCCCTTTCGTGTGAGTGTTTCTTGTGTTAGTAGCTTGTTTTGCACAAGAAGCCATAGAAAGATTTTGACCTTTTGGGGGCCTGAGTTTTTATTGAAGTGCTGTAATTTCGAACTATAACCCAGCCATAAGTCATAACTCATAAGTCGTAACAAAGTTCATAAAAGTTCGAAATTGAGTTCGTAAAAAATTCGATTCGAAATTGAGTTCGTTCGAAATTAATTCAAACCAAATTTAGTTCGAAATTAATTCAAACCAAACTCAAACTGGGAGTAAGTTCGATTCGGTTCGGTTCGTTTGCAGCCCTAGCCCAAAATACCAAAAAAATAAATAAATAAATAAATTTTCTGTTCCTCAAAAGTTCAAACAACAGAGTGATCACTGCACACGGCAGTCCTGGAATATAAAAACAAACAAGTGCACAGATCGCCAGCTTTGGGCTTTAAAGCTATTTATTAAGCCTCTCTTATCCCTTACACAGTTCCAAACTTCCAATGTCTCCTCTTCTATTCCTCCTATTTCTCATCCCCTTCTTCCTCCTCTTCAAATCATTCTTCTCCAAAAAACCAAACCTCCCACCATCACCAGCTTCGCTTCCTTTAATCGGCCACCTGCATCTCCTCAACAGCCGCTCCCCACACCGCTCCTTCCATTCACTATCTCTACGCTATGGAAGAGCCGACTCCTCTCAGATCATGCTCCTCAATTTGCCAAGTCCAACTCTTGTTGTATCCACCGCCTCAGCTGCCGAACTTGTGCTCAAGACCCATGATTTAGCATTCGCATCTCGCCCTGCCTCCTTCTCAGAAGGTTTAAAATACTTGTTCAATCTTAAGCAAAATCTTTCCTAGTTTACTGATCAAAGTGGACTAGAATCTAAGTAATTTTTTTTATGATTTTTTATAGCTAATTGGGTAAGAGTGCAGAAATGGGTTTTACTTTTATTGATAATTGTTCAATTGCAGGTACTCTTGTGAATGGAACCGGCCAGAATGTATCGTTCTCCGAGTATGGTGACTATTGGCGCCAATCCAAAAAATTTATTGTAGTTCACCTTCTTAGTCAGAAATGTGTCTTTTCAGCCCCTTTCCGGGCAGCGCGCGCCGAGGAACTGACCAAAATGATGGCTCATTTATCTACCAACAAAGGTGAAGTGAACTTGAGTGACTGCTTCTATGCATATGCAAACGGCGTGGTCAGCCGTGCAGTTGCTGGGAAGGAAAACAATGCAGACAAGTTCAGGTAGTGCAACTCTACTAGATTTTCTTATTGTTTACATATGCATCATCTGAAATTCACTTGATTAACTAGAAGAGTGCCGGAATCCGGGACGGTCCGATGCCAGGTCATATATAGCCATCCGATCTGCATTTAGATTCGTGAGGAAATAACAAATTTCTGCAGATCCAGTGCACACGAACATTGATGTGGATCGGATGGCTAAGATCGGGCATCAAACCGAATTTGGTCTGATGCCCATTCCCCATTGGACCATCCCCACACCAAAGAGTGCCAGTGGGTTAGCCAGGTACACGTTTATCAGAAATTTGAATCATTTCATAATTGACACTATAGACCTACCATGAGATATGGGCCATGGGGGACATCTCAGCAGTACTAGCACAGGGATCTCTTTATCGGCTGGCAGCAGAGGTGTTTCCAGCAATAGGGAAACTAATAACTAAAGTGTCAGGACTCGATGAGAAGTTTGAGGGCTACAATCGGAATTGGAATCAGTTCATGGCTGAAATTCTAGAGGAGCATAAGAAGAAAAGGGTAAACACCGAGGAAGAAGATTTTGTCGATGCCCTGCTAAGGGCTAGAAACGATGGTACAGCCGGATTCAATCTAACTGATAATGACCTAATTGCAATTGTTAGGGTTGGTTATTTTCCTCTTATTTACACAATACTTTTTAAAAATTTCAAGATTTTTTGTAATTTTAACTGATACTTAATTTATATATTTTATTTTCAGGACCTGACTGCAGCTGCAACTGACACAACTTTCATATCACTTGAATGGATCATGTCAGAGCTAATGAAAAACCCAGATGTCATGGCCAAGGCACAGGCCGAAATAAGAAAAATCGCAGGCAAGAAACCTATGGTCACAGAAGATGACTTGAACGGAATCGAGTATATCCGTGCAGTAATAAAAGAGGTAATGAGACTGCATCCTCCTGCTCCACTGTTAGTTCCGCATGAATCGACAGCCACCATAAAAATACACGGGTACGAGATCCCGGCCAAAACAAAACTAATCATCAATGGATGGGCAATAGGCAGAGATCCACAGATTTGGGAGGCGCCAGATGAGTTCAGGCCAGAGAGGTTTATCGGCAGCGAAGTGGATTTCCGGGGAAATCATTTCCAATTCATCCCATTTGGCGCAGGGCGAAGGATGTGCCCCGGGATGAACTTCGCCATGGTGACAATAGAACTCGCATTAGCAAATCTTTTGTACCGGTTTGATTGGAGATTACCGGGTATGGATTTGGATATGGATGAAGGTGTTGGGATTTCTGTTCCCAGGAAAACTCCCCTTTATCTCATTGCCACAGAAGTTTGATACAAATGATTTTGTTGTGTCAGAAAGCTTTATTTATCTACCGTAATCCGCATCTACAAGAGAAAGGTTTGGCTTGTTTGATAATAGGCAATAATGTTGTTGTATATATAGAAACTATATAATATATCATATAAATGTGAATGAAATTCGTAGAGTTCTCCAAATATCTTTTTTATAAGCAGCTAGGCACTGAGCAAACTATAGTTTTGGTACTGATTATGCAGGCTGGGCAGCTGTATAACTATCCTGTCTGTTTATTATTAGAGCGGAGTAGGTCCGACTTACTTTAGGTTCGATGGGCTTCATGTCCGTCCGATTGGCTTTGAGATTCTGTGCTCGCTTATATTTATGCATACCGCTTCAATTTTCGTACACACGTATCTCAAAGCAGATCTGACGGTCTTGAAGTCCATCAAACTTGTATGTCTGATGCCCATTGGACCTATCCGGCTCCGCTCTGATTTATTATTCCCTCTGTGCTGTCTGATATCTGCGCACATCTCCACTTTTACTGGGCACAACTAGCCTGAATCCGTTGATAAAAAAATGTACTCATTCGGACTTCAACATTCTGTCTAAAGCAGAATTTTGTTATAAAAAATCGTTTTAGTTGTAATACATTATTTGATATTCAGAGGATAAATAAAGAACAAAATGAGAATTTTATAAATTTTAAATAAGTTTTAATAGAAAGGACAATAAATTGAGTAAAGTTGTGAGTTTTTTAAATTTAGGAGGATAAATATGATATTATGAATTTTAAAAAAAAATATATAATTTTGAGAAATTTGAAGGACATATATGAAATTTCCCAACAAAAACAACGGGAATTTTCAATTCGGTATGGTCCTCACTCCTCAGGCTCCTCAGCACTCTGCACCCTTCGTTTCCGCCTCTGATTCCAATACTCCAAACATAGCAGGGTCGCATCAATTTATGCTTCGTCGAAGCATAACAGGCTCATTCAGTTCATGAGCCACGATAAATTCTTACGACCGTGTTGATTTTGAAGATTTTACAAATAGAGTAGGGTTAAAATGCATTATTGGGTTTGTGCTTGAGTCATACTCTACGTTCTTTTTTCTGTTTCTAAAGTTCAAACAATCGATTTGAACCGCTCAATATGATCTTCATATTAAAATATATTTGAACACCAAATTTTATATTTTTTGAATTTTTTTAGATAAGTACAAAATCACCGTCTTGGAAGGTCCAAAATCTCCTTAAAAAAAGTGATTAAAAATAGTAAAAAAATCCAAAAAAAATATAAAATTTGGTCTCCAAGCATATTGTATACGAAGATCACAGTGAGCAGTTCGGATCGATTGTTTGAACTTTAGAAACAAAAAAAGACGTGAAGCATGATTGGAGCACAAAACTAATAGTGCATTTTAACCCTCCTCAGTTTGAAGGGAGATATAATAATACAAGGAGTTTCTTTTTAAGTTCATCAAGTTTTTCGATAATCTTAATTTAAAATTCATGAGATCAGATTCAAAAGGCAAGTTTAAGCTGTTAAAATTTATCTATTTCATTTTGTATAAATTTTTTAAATCAAATTAATTTAGTATAAAGTCAAGCAGTTATAAAAATAAGATTTATAAGTTAATTTAATGCATTCAGTTTTTTGAATATATTTTGACCGCTTTATTTTATATTAAATTAATTTAAAATATTATATATTTTGTATATAAACGTATCACTCGTGAGTCATGAATTAAATCGGTTTCATAATTTTGAATTTATCATTTGAAACTAATTTCAAAATTATAAATTTTGAAGTTAAAGCTTACTAAAGAATTTGGCGAGCTAGTTCTAAACTTCTAATTCTGCTCATAATTGAGAGCGGTGATAAATATTATTTTAAATATTCTTACTTCTTGTCCTCGAAAATAATCCAACGCAAATCAAACATGACAGAGCAATAATGGCTTAGAATTTGTTGCCACGTGGCTCCCTGCTTTAATATCGTGAAAATTCAGGTAATAATCGAAACAAAAAGTTTAACATTTTTTTTTTTAGGGTAAGGTGGCAACTTGCCATCTTACATTTTGATTAATAAGAAAGTTATTTACAGCCGCCCAAGTGGGCTCATAGGCAACAGAAGTACAATATTAATTACATGATTCACTTATATACACCTCTCTATAATAATCATCGACCCTCTTAAATTAGCTAGTGTTGGCCATATCTCAGCAGTGCTTGAGCCACCGTTGGATGTCCATCTCCGTCTCTGTGACGAGCATCCTCGAGGTTTTAGATTTTGAGCTAAAGATCCTATTGTTTCTTTCCCGCCAGATCGACCAGAGTCCCGCCGCCCAAGCCGTTTGCCACGTTCGGGAACCTTCTGTACCACCTATGATGCGTGGGTATTTCCAGGCCGCGATGTGCGAGTTTAATGGTTGTTCCGGCAATTTGCCCCCTAGTCTATCAATTAGAGTTGCCCAGAATGTGGACGTGAAAGGGCACCGCCAAAAAAGATGCACATCCGTCTCTCTCGTATCAGTCTCACACATGATGCATTGCTCTGGTGCGTTACAACCCCTCCTTAGCAGCAGATATTTATATGTCATAAACTGTTAATTTTGAAACAGTTTCAATCTTGATGTATTTAAATATCAATTAACATCTGTCAAGGTGTTAAACCTAAATACTAAGTTGTTAATTTAAAAAAAAGAGTATGAATATAAATATATAAATAACAAGCTCCTGTGGCAGACCGACGGTAATAAAATAGAGAAATATTTTACCGCTCTCCTCCTATCTCTTAAAATCTGGAAAGATAATTTTTTTTTTCGGATTAATTTTTTGTGTACCCTCTAACTCTTACTAATTTTCTTATTTATCCCTCAAGTCTTCAATATATTTTATTTACCTTTTAATTCTTCCAAATTCTTTCTTATTCATCCTTATCGTTAATTTACACATTTTAATTTTTATATTTCCGATTATACCCTCTTGTGTTAATTTTCTTCACTTCGCACATATATCGACCCTTTTATTTTAGAATTCATAGTAGGTCCGATGCCCATCGGACCTACTTTGGTTCGATGGGTGTGGTGACCATCCGATTTGCATCAAGATTCGTGTGCTCCGTATCAAAATCCATGTGAGTCTATATCAATTTCCGTGCGAACAAATCTTGATGCTAATCGTACGGTGTTAGAGCTAATTGAACTTAAAAGTAGGTCCGATGGCCATCGGACCTACTCCTATCTCTTTATTTTATTGCTTTGAAGTCCGCCATTGAACAAATCAGAAGTACAAAAAAATTGTGCGTACGAATATTCTTTATAGTCTAAACTACCCATTTAATTGTTACCCCTTAAAATAAAATTGTTATACCCTCTGTATCCTGAACATAGGAAAAGTGTGCCCTGTAGAGACCCATTTAATCGACCTTTCTTTGCCAAATAATCACACAAAAACATTTTGATTTCTTCCCACAAATTGGCAATCAAATGACCCATTTTTTACCAGAAAGAGTTCATTGATGCATATGTATTATAGATGCAATGCTCTTGCTTGAGCAATTGCCTGTTCCATCCTCTCGATGTTGGGGGATCATAAAGGCCAAACAATTACGCCTTATCTAGAGATCAAACAATTACATCTCATCTAGGGGTCAAACACTTACACCCCGGAGAAGAAGAAACAATCCCCACCTTAAACCTAAGGACCGCCCTATGCCAAAGATACCCGAAAACATAATCTAAGTGCGGAATTATACCTGATTCCATGCCGTTTGCCATGGAATATCCAAAGTCTTTAGCAAGCCGTCTCCGTGAGCGCGAGACAAGTCTTTAACGGCAAGAAGTCCTTCTCGCCTTTGTGGTTGGGTTGTGGATTAGATCTTCCAAGGCAACAAGATACGCCCTTGAGAAATCCTCTCCAATTTTCTTATGGATCTCTCCTCTCAATTCTTTAATGGAGGAAGAAAGGAGAAGGCACTCAAAATTCTCTCTTAGGAAAAATAACCACTTTTCAGAATTATGAGTTGAGTTGGTTATCTTGTGCCTTGGGGACCAATTCTTATATATAGTAATATATATGGTTATCTGCCAGTATTTTGTGCGACTGCATCAAAAACCGCGCTGTCGCATCAAAAACCGTGCGACCGCGTCAATATCCGTGTGGCCCACACAAACCTCTTAAATGGCAGTTTTCTTAATTACAAATTTCAGATCAGTCCATCAATGATTTGATATTTGCCTAAATTATTCTACACATTTATGGACCACATCCTATTAAATACATAGATTGTCTAATGTCTTAATTCCATATTAGATCACTTTAATTGTGACAATCATATTGACAGTATACAATTCATAATTATATTACATATATGCTCAACGTTGGATATATGATCCAACACTCGATCCATCTTCTTTGCTATGGAAGAAGGCAGGTCGCCATCTACAATAGACTTGCCAAGAAGCTTTTCATTGTCTTGAATGCACTGCTTCAATCCCGAGCAAGTACCTCCTTCCTTGAAGTTTAGCAGTGCTCGAGTTGGTCTTTCAGCCTTTTTACAATTGCGTCCTTTATGAATTTCCTTCGTTCAATCACCCATAGACAGAGATAGTAGTTGCCAAATTCGATCTGGCATTGCCCTATCAAGCTCTTCACTGAATCTGAAACGCTTCCCTGTCATCCGTATAATTCACTAATAACTGCTCTTTGCTCCTCACAAAATTCTAATTTTTACTTCCATCCTCTTCTTTTCGAAGTCACAACTACTATAGAAATTTCTGTATAGATTTAACTAATCTGAAACTCAGCTATGATAAAAGAGACGAGAAAAGAGAAAGGTAAAATGGGAAAAAGCATATTATGATAATACTTAATTGTAGATAATAATATTTATGTATAAATAGAAAAGAGATAAAAGTGTTGAGAGATATATTAGATATAATAAAGAGTACGAGGGTAAATAGAAAACTAAAAGAGTTTGGAGGGTTAAAATAACTCTTTTTTTGTCATCGATTTTTGGATAATTTTGAAAACCATCTTAAAAAATAAATATATAATAACAAAGAAACCGCCCCCAACGACAAAATTTAGCCCGAAATTTTTATTAATACCCTCCAAAAAAAATAGCAAATCTACCCTCCGTATTGAATTTTTTTTAAAATAACCTAACCGCCCCACGTTGGGGCGATTTGTTATAAATTTTTTTTAGAAATGTTTAGTGTGTATAGAATTTGTCAATTTTTTTTAGAGATGTTTAGTGGGGCATTTGTCAATTTTACGTCTCCAATTGGTGCCTGGCGGCTGTTTAAGTATTTGCATAATCACCGTTAGATCTCTGTTGGATCCAATAAGGTGTGCCAATTGAATATTGCGCGGATCCAGGTAATATATAGTTTTGTTAGATTGATCCAAGTTAAATTTGAGTTTATGTGTTAGTCGTTGAACTAGAAATTGTGGGGAATTATTTTTTAATTGAAGTATCATTTGATTTACGATTATTTTTGGTGAAGTAATTTGTTCGAATATCACTTTTGGATTTCTTTTGTGTGTTGTTCATTGGGCGGTGGTACTTGATGTTTCAGGCTATATTAGCGTAGCTACACTGTTTCGCTATCTTTGCTTGTAAGCTGTTTAGAAAAACAATTTCTTGTGGAAACTGTCTATATGCAGGGTAATATTTTATCTAATATTTACAGTACTGTATAGTCTCATCGCAAGTGAGTGCTCTTCTGATGTTGTTAATTAGCTGAGTACTAATATTTTTTCTAATATTTATAGTAGTTTTGTAGTCATACTCTTTATAAAAAGTATATATGATGCTCCAACATGGTATTCGGCTTATTATGTCTTGATGTGTCCATTATAAGGATGTGAGTGCCCTTTGGGGTTTGCCTATCCGTGGCACATCCGTTGGCGGCGTATCTAACAGCCGGAGATTTGCTGTTGATATCGACTGGTTATTGGGAGCTGATCCTGTCTCTCTCATTGGGATCGTGGGCAGTCCAAATTCCATCTTTGGATGACGAAGTTACGAGAGCACTTCAGCGCGGGTCTGACAGCAGATTCCACTGATGAGGAGATTCATAGGTAAAAACTATAAATTGTTTCTATTACATTTACTATAAATTGTTTTTCTGTTACATTTACTATAAATTGTTTCTATTACTTTTACTATAAATTGTTTCTATTAGATTTTTTATATGTTTTGTATTGCAGATATACACGGGGCTACGTGATGGACCTTTTTGGTTCTGTCATGTTTTCTGATTCCAGCGGTGATGTGATGCCGATGATGTATCTTCCGCTGCTGACATACCTTGATCATCCGTCGCCGTACAACTGGAGTGGGGCTGTCCGAGCCCATCTGTACTCCCACTTGTGCCGTGGTTATGAGGTAAGTCTCTAACTCTTTTCTTACTTAATTATTTAATCAATCAATCTAAATATCCTGACGGCTAAAATTCTTAAAAATGCAGAAAAAGGCGAAGCAGATGTATGGGCCGGTACTCTTGCTTCAGCACTGGTCGTGGTCACGGCTACCGGTGGGCCGGCCTATCCAAAATGAAGCTCCGGCATGGGGAGCGCCCGATACTTGGAGATGCCCGGCATACGGGAAGAAGTGGCATGGTTTCCACCACTACATAGATCGGACCCACGGTAGTACCATTGGGATCAGGCCAGCCCGTTCAGAGCTGCAGAGTTTGGCTGCGGATCTTGTTGAGTGGACACTGTACGAGCAGTTGTACGAGGAGGAGCTGTTACCGGGGAGTTGTCTGCAGGAGCGGGAGATGTGGTACTACAGAGGTCCACTCGTATACTTCTGGATAGTGGAGCACCACTACCTAGATCGGGTACTCCGTCAGTTTGGACTAGGGCCTTTGATTCCCACAGACCCATCTTTGCCGAGGTCCACCGTCAAAGACCTGCACAAGTAAGTCATATCATATTATCAACTACCTCATATTACTTGATAGCTTTGTATTGCAACTAACGTGTTCCTTACAGGATGAGCTACAAAGGGCGAATGAAGTGGGACTGGAGCAACCATTTGTAGGAGTACTACAATACGGCGGAGGATCCCCAGTATTTGGACTTCTATCATGAGCCATATACGTTCTTTCAGACCCCGGGACATCCCCTATTACGGTGCTCATTTACGCGACAGGGTCAAAACCGATAATGGTTACCATCCCAACGGCATCAAATGAGCTCGCCAGGTAATGCACCTAAAACTACATAGTTTTTCCCTAACTGAATAGTCATCAAGATTTGATCTGACAAAATAATTTTTTTTTAGCTTTTGTCCTAGATCAAGGAGTGCGGGCATGGGATCGCCATGCTGGGAAAGAGAAACTGGAGACATCTTGGGTACCGCACCCTCAAGAAAAATGCGAATTATGTTGAGGATGTCGGGCACGGTGGGAAGCTCATCACGATACTGCGAGACGCCGGAGAGAACATCAGCTGGCGTGAGATAGATCTGACCGAGCCCGAACCGAGTCCGGTTATGCTACATGAGATGCCACCTCCCCCCGATGAGCATCCAGAGTGGGACTACCATTGTTGGGTATTGTCCAACGCTGGGTGGGAGGTATTCTACGACCAGCATGGACGTCCGGTTCAGACTCAGGTATGTCATACTTCAGTAGCTGTCAGGTTTGTACAAATTTCTTCATTCATATCAAATTTACTAAATTATGTGTATGATTGCAGGGTCCGGCCGAGATGCCGCCACAGCCACCGCCTCAAGAGCCTTTACTACGGATGTCGAGTTCCTCTCGTGCAGTCTCGATGAGATCGGGGTATACAAGGAGGGTTTTATGTCGACGCCGTCAGTACCCCGATATGGGGCAGAGATGCCACATGATAGAGAGACTAGTGGTAGCGGGTCTCATACTCAGCCTGACTTTGGGACTGGGCTCGCTGCATCCATCTTCGGTACACCCCGCCAGTCTTGACAGTCTCTAGGGGTCAGTACATATGGGATACTACCAAGCAGATACGCAGCTACGCCGATGCTGGTATAGAGACCCCGAGAGATAGAGCCTGAGCGATGGTCCCCCTCTCCGTTGTAGTAGTATCGTGGCTAGTTTTGTACTATTTATATTTGGTATACTATTTATATTTGGTATATTTTGATTATCCTATATTTCGGTTCTTTTGTATGTGGGTTTTTATGGTACTATTTTTATATTTTTCAGATAAAATAAATTATCATGATAATGCTAAACAGAAAATATTACAACAATAACAATAATAGTGCAACATAAAATATAAACAGAAAATATTAAAAAAAAATTGAATAAGTGTTTAACAACAGAATAAATACTTTAAATATTAAAGGCACACTAATGGCGCATCTCAAAATAAATTGAGTCGGTGTGAGTGAAAAAGTATCCAGCAAAATAGTCAAGAAAATAATATTACAATACAATGACAAAATAAAATTACACTACATACTTACAAAGCAGATCATATACAAGAAGAAAATAGTTTGTGTGTAAAAAAAAAATATTAGAAAACCGGCCACAAAATGGCCGGTTGGACATTTTTGGAAAAACCCAGGAATCCTGAGTATATTTATTAATGGCAAATTCTTCTATGGGCATAAGGACCTATTTGTAAAATGAGCATATTTTCATTTTCAAAGTTCAAACAGTCGATCCGACCGTTCAACATTATCTCCATATTACAATGTACTTGGAGGTCAAATTTTACATTTTTTTGAATTTTTTTACTATTTATTAAGATGGGTACAAAATTCAATGGTCTGAATTTGACTAGTTTTGTAAAATACTTAATAAATAGTAAAACAATTCAAAAAATTGTAAAATTTGACCTCCAAGTACATTTTAATATGGAGATAATGTTGAACGGTCGGATCGACTGTTTGAACTTTGAAAATGAAAATATGTTCATTTTACAAATAGGTCCTTATGCCCATAGAAGCATCCCTCTTTATTAATTTGTAATTAACTTTGGATATTAATAAAAATGTCGGGGTAGATTTGCTATTTTGTTTTTTGGAGGAAAAATTTCGGGAAGTTAGCTCGGCCCCCTCTCGCCTTAACCGCTCAAGAACGAGCCAGATTTAACAAAAACAAAGGACACTGACCTAGGGTTTGGATCATATACCCTAATTTCTCTCTCTCCAACTCCGCCATGGAAGAACCAGAGGGCGAACCAGGCGCTCCGCCAGGAACCCTAGCTCCTCAATGCGAGAACACCGAGACAGCGGATGACATTAATCGAGACACTGACGCGCCGCTATCCCCAAATTCGACCAACGAGGTGGCGGTGTCAGAAACGGATTTGGAGGATAAGGGGACCGTGAGCTTGCCGGGAGAACTGAGTTCCATTGCAAATGTCACTCTAGGTGAAGAGAAAGAGGAAGTGGGTGCTATGGCTGGAGATGTGAATCCTTCTGCGAAAGAAGAGGAGGCTGATGCGGGGGAGGTCGCCCCGGCTGAGGTCGAGTCAGTGCAGTGTTTGCATCCTGTGGAAACAGCAGCTTTGCATGAAGCAGTAATTGCTGGTACAGAGGAAGTGTTGAAAGAAGAGGGCTCTCAAATTGACCATGCAGTTAAAAATGAAGAAGGAGATGATGATCAGATGGAGATTTCCATGAAGGAAGAGGTGGGTACAGTAGTCAACACTGGTTCGGTTAGCGAATCAGGTGCAGTTAGGGAGGTGATGATAGCTGGAAGTGATGACACAATGCCAAAAGAAGAAGTTGAATTAGAACAGGAGGTGGAACTGATGGATGAAACTGAGAGAAAAGAAGAAGATGTTACTCGGACTGACGAGGAGGCCCCACATCTGGACCCAGAGATGGTTCAGTCAGAAACAAACATTGAAGTCACAGATGAGTTGCAACCAGAAGATAGCAACCCAACTCAAGATGAAGAAAGTAACATGGATGCATTGATGCATGATGATCATGGCGGTGATAAGGCAATGGATGAGGATTTGACACAAGATGGAGATGGTGATAAGGCAGCCGATGAGGATTTGACACAAGATGGAGATAAGGCAACGGATGAGGATTTGACACAGGAAGGAGATAGCGATAAGGCAACGGATGAGGATTTGACACAAGGAGGAGATGGTGATAAGGCAATGGATGAGGATTTGACACAAGATGGAGATGATGATAAGGCAATGGATGAGGATTTGACACATGATGGAGATGAGGATAAGGCAATGAATGAGCTCTCCACGGGTGCAGATGGCGGTGGATTGGATGCCGACACTGATGATGATCAGGCTAAACATGGGGAAGAAGTGATGGGTACGAATGATGGAGAGGAGGATGATCCCCCACCATTGCCAGCGAAGAAAAGCAGTGGGGGGAGGAAGAAGCGGGGCCGGGCACCAAGGATCAAAAAGGGAGAGGAGGAATTATGTTTTATTTGTTTTGATGGTGGCGAGCTTGTTGTGTGTGATCGCAGGTCAGATAAGTAGATCATGTTCTTGTTTTTTCTTGTAATTCACTGTAACAAGAACAAAACCTTTCTTTGTTGGTGCCGACCTTGTAACAAGAACAAAAACTTTTACTGTTAACAAGGAGAAAACCCTCCTATTTAGTTGAGTTGCCCAATATCTCAAAGTTAGTCCAAATCTATACAGTTGAGGCTTTGAAGCTCACATTGACCATTGGACCAGTTGAATGCAAAACAGTATTGAAAAAATTGATATCCCTACAACGTTTCAAGTCCGTTAAGACTAGGTTGGGTGCTGGCATAAATAAACTTTAACACTTGGATTAATTTCTCAAGCAGTCAATCTGGTTTAGGTTTCTCTAGAAACATCCTCATTTTACATTTTGACAATATTTTGTTTCATTACAAAATCAGTAACATAACAACTTGTACCGAGTTCCTTTGGAAATTCCCTATGCACCTCTGCACACTTCCTTACTCTGTGCTTGCTCTCATGTCCATATTTTTCCCTTGCTTAATTCTAGCAGTATATACTTGTAAATTGTCATCTGCACATTTGGCCCCCTCTGCGAAGAGAATTCGCACTAATTATTGCAACTACCTATCTTCAGTGTCCTTGGAGGATTTGCTTGTTGCTAGCAATATAACTCACCAAATATTTGAACTGTGGGTTTGGCTTTCTTCCCTTGTTTTTGTTTTAACGTTTTGTTCTTTCTTTTTGCTATGCAGGGGATGTCCAAAGGTGTACCATCCGTCGTGTGTCAATAGAGACGAGGCATTCTTCCGTGCAAAGGGCAAATGGAATTGTGGTAAGTGCTATTTGCTTTTGATCCTGAGGTTATCATGGCAATATTGGATTGAGTTGAATATTTAATTATAAAAATTAGGATGTCTAGTCAAGGCAATATATGTGCTTAATCACATTATGGACACCTTACTGGTCTGTTTCTGGCTGACATTGGAACTTCGGAAATTTGTTTGAATATCCCTCTCTGACATTGGCCATTCTACAACTGATGCATGACAATATGGCAGGATGGCACATATGCAGTGAATGTCAGAAGCCAGCTCGATTGATGTGCTACACGTGCACCTATTCCCTTTGCAAAGGGTGCATGAAAGGAGCGGAGTTCTTGAGCGTCAGAGGGAACATGGGCTTCTGTCCCTCTTGTCTGTCCACTGTAACAATGATTGAGAAATATGAACAAGGAGAGCAGGATGCTCTTACGGTATGTTCCTTTATACTATTTTATTAATAAATATCTCTAGTTCCATGTTGGGTTGCTTTTTTCCTGGGAAATTGGGTCAGAATGAGAAAGGATGATTTTGCTCGGCCTTTTTGGCTTCTTATTTCTTGTTTTACTAAAAGACCTATTTGGATACGTGACAAATGAGATTTTGTAATTTATATTCTCCGGTCAAATTCCTTTGGAACGAGGTTATAGAATAAACGATTTACTTGTTCTTGGAATTTGCTTTGTCCTAGAGAGAAAATGATCACTGGGTCCTCACCATTTCTTCCTTTGGGAAGTGATTGCAACCAAACAAGGGTTTGGAGTAACAAATTCTCCATAAAAATATGGCTTATTTTGTGTGTTTTGGCACCCTTGACTCTATGATATTTTTGCCTTTTTATTTAACAGGAAAATATAAATTTTGAAGACAAAAGTAGTTGGGAGTTTCTATTTAGAGACTATTGGCTTGAGACAAAAGGAAAGCAGTCGCTGACACTAGAAGAGATATTGGCTGCCAAATCTCAACAAAACACCCCAGTGATCCCTGCTGCTAAAGAAAAGGAAACCTCTGATGAGCATGTCAGCTCTGACAACTCCTCTGCCCGTCGTACCGAAGAAGAAGAAACCTTGTCCAAGAGAAAATCTAGAAAGAGACTGAAACAACCAAAGACTACCCCCTCTCCCTCTTCAACAAATAAAAGGTTGAAGAAAATGCGAAAAGACAAAATTGGGCTTGCTGAGTGCTCAGAGAAGCGCACTCGCACTAGTAACAACAAGTCCAGCGGCACCAACTGGGCATCTGAAGAATTGCTTGACTTTGTTGCGCACATGCGTGATGGGGACAGATCAGTAATTTCACAATTTGATGTACAAGCCCTCCTGTTGGAGTACATCAAGAGGAAGAACCTTCGGGACCCACGAAGAAAGAGCCAGATAATTTGTGACCGCATGCTGGAGAATCTTTTTGGCAAACCACGTGTTGGCCACTTTGAAATGCTGAAGCTTTTAGAATCCCACTTTTTCGAAGCTTCCCCTACTGGGTTGGATGATAACCAAGGGGGTGGAGTGGTTGACCCGGAACCCGACCCAGAACCTGAAAACAGTGAAGGATCCGCTTTGGGTACAGGTTCGGAAAAGAGAAGGAGGGGAAGGGGCAAGGGGACCAGGGCCATGCAGGGTAACTTGAATGACTATGCAGCAATAGATATGCACAATATAGGGCTGATTTATCTAAGGCGTAATTTAATGGAGGAGATTGTTGACAGTGAACCTGAGGACTTTGAGGAAAAGGTAGTGGGGTCCTTTGTCAGGATTAGAATCTCGAGCTCAGGTCAGCAGCGCCAGGATATATATCGTCTTGTGCAAGTTGTTGGTATGGATATTTTTCCTCAAAGAAGTTCTGCTTATTAGATCCTCATATTTCTTGCAAATTATGCCCGTTAAGTTTGCAGTATTTGTAGGAAGCACGCAACATTCCTCATATATATAATATATCTATAATTACTTTGGTCATTTTAGAAGTGAATCATTATTAAAGCAACACATCAGAGACTGATTTTTCCCAAACGTTTTGCTATTTACTGGACAATTCCTTCATACTATTTTTTGCAAACTCAGTGCTCTTTATTTAATCTGTTTTCTTAATTCTAGGTTAATTAGGGCATTAAAAAAAAGAGATGTTAAGTGGTAATATAATTTTGAAAAATATTGGTTATTGTATGCAAAGAGAGATGTTTAATATCATTTGCAAATTTAGTAAAGTTTGGCTATAATCTGTGGAAACCCCTTATACCATTTGTATTGAATATGCATTGTCACTGAGTAATTTGAATTTCAGGAACTGGTAGAGCGGCAGAGAAGTATAAGATGGGTAAAAAGATGACAGATATAACCTTGGAGATCTTAAATTTGGACAAGCAGGAGTTTATTACTATTGATATCATCTCCAATCAGGAATTTACTGAGGTAACTCTAGTTGTTTTCTCTATAAAATATTTTAGTCTGATGATTATTTTTAATAAATTGCTCTGGCATGTAATTTGATTTGGTTTTGTAGGAGGAATGCAAGCGCCTGAGACAGAGCATTAAATATAATTTTATACCACGCCTAACAGTGGTAAGAAAAATAGAATGAACTTTTGACTCATTTAAAGTAACAATCTTTGAGATTGCTACAAGTTTCAGATCATGACTAATCCTTCTTTAATTGCCTTTTTCAGGGAGAAATTCAAGATAAGGCCAGAGTGCTGCAGACTGTGAAAGTGAATGATGTAAGTAAATCTCTACTAATGTGTTTTTCCATAGGCGAACTTAACTACATGGCATAATTGCTCGAAGTTAAACTAGTATTTTATCTATTATGTGCTATTCATTCTAAGGATGCATACCAGCCCATCACAGAGCCAGCATAAATGGTAGGGTGGGGTAAAAATCCAGGATGGGGCATAATTTTGCAATTATTTTGGAAATAAGGCATACTTGTACAAATAATTTTGGTTACAGCTATACTTTTATAAGCATATTTTAATAATTATTTTGGGCCCTGGGAGGTGGGGGGTGGGGGGAGGGATGGCAAGTGGCCCCCCACCTTGCCACAACGTGGCTTCGACCCTGTACCATCATGTATTTTTCTGTATCTGATATGTAAATAATTTGTTCGTTTTTTTTATGTCACTAAGGTATGCCCTTCTCTAATCAAGGGGGCTCAAGAATAGTTAGTAAGAAGTAATTACTCATATATTTGTTAAAAAAAAAATATGTACAGGTCGAAGAAAATTTCAGGTTTTTTTCTTGTGATCGTACAATATTATCCAATCAGTTAAAATTGGACGGAATATATTAAGAAAACTAGAATAATTTAAGGCACCTGGAAGGTTCAGCCCTCAAAGTGAAGATAACACATAATTGAAGGTGATAAAACAACACGAGTACTTAAAAATTGAAGATGTGGTGGGAGTTCTATTAAAATTTAACGAAAGATCATTAATTGGCTAAGCTAAAATGTTAAGATAAACTAATGAGAACTGATGAAGAGCAAGATGATAGTGCAAGATTAAGAGGATTTACCAGCTTTTGGCAGGTGGTTGGGGGCGCAGGGGGGGGGGGGGGGGGGGGGGGTTCGCATGGAAGAATTGATAGGGATAGCAAGATGGTATAAATGTTTTATTCTACTGGTTGAATAAGGAGTCCGGCTAATATGACATTGGTGTCATTCCAAATTCAATAACACCACATCGTATACCGTTGGATCTGCTTTAATATCCGTGTTTTGCACGAATATTAAAGACACTAGTGTTTTGCACGGATATTAAAGCAGATCCAACGGTATACGATGTGGTGTTATTGAATTTGGAATTGACACCAATGTCATATTAGCCGGACTCTTGAATAAGTGGAATTTATATTTATTAAGTTATTGTGGGAGTGAGAGGTATTGATTAAAACCTGAATTTAATTGTATATGTGCATTATTAAAAGGCTATTATGAATTGATGATTCAAATCTCAGTCCATTACCTAACAAACTTGAACCCACTGTTTTGGGTCAGGTTAGCTTACCAGATAGTGTACACTATATTAAGCTACAATGAACTTTTGCTTAGGTCCCACGGTTAATGTTTTATATTTTCTGAAAGCAGTTTAAGTGTGTAACATGAGAGCTTTTTGCTCCTGTTTTTTTTATTGCTACACTGAATTGAGTTTTAATTAATTATGCTCACGTATTGTGCAGTGGATTGAAAGCGAGAAAATGAGACTCAGCCATCTTCGGGATCGAGCTAGTGAAACAGGACGTAGAAAAGAATATCCTTTTAAAGACTAAAATGTTATTTGTTAATTGACACATATTTCCTTTGTCTTTCTTTACTGTCATTTTTATTAATTAGCTATTTCAATCCATATGCTGTTTCCTTTCTTTTACCCATCTTCTTCAAGTGTTAGGATTTCATTAGCTTAAAAGCATTTTGATGCCAAAGCATGGTTCTGCAGTTCTTGCATTTTCGGTATATCCTACCCGAGGATTAAAACACCATCAAACCCAAACAGTAGAGCCATAAATTTTTTTATTACCCCCCCCCCCACACACACACACAAAGGAAGAAGGGAAACAAAAAAAAACTTTGAACGGTAAGAGATAATACTGAAACAACCTTACCAGCATAATTTTAGTATTTAAGTTACGTTTAAATTTGAGTTTGTTAATCCTTGACTTTGGTTATCTTCCACGCTGCGAGAATGTGTTGAGAAGCTGCAGCTTTTGAACACACCGGAAGAAAGATTGCGTAGGCTGAGAGAACTGCCTGAAATTCATGCTGACCCCACCATGGATCCTGATTATGAATCTGCTGAGGAGGTCGAACCTGAGATTGTCAAAAAAGGTAAAACTTGAATTGAAATATTCTCCTAAAATGGTAGCAGATACATATTTGTATAATTGTATCATTATTCAACTGATACCTCTCTTCCATGCTCAATATTGCAGATCAATTTACCCGGCGAGATTCATTTGGCAGAAGGGGCAATGAGGCAGTCTCACCACACGGAGGAGATTCATTTGGCAGAAGGGGCAGTGAGGCATTCTCACCACACAGAGGAGGCAGCGGCTTCTCAAGTGACAACTGGAGGGGTGGCTTCTCTGGTGATAGCTGGAAAGGATCACGTAGAAACCAAAATGAGGCCTTTACCAACTCACTACCCTCCCCAACCACTCCCACTGCAAACAGGTCAGCCCATCCTTGGAGCAGCGAGAGGGAAAGGGAAAGAGAAAGAGAGAAAGAAAGAGAAAGAGAGAGGGAGAGAGAAAGGCAAAGGGAAAGAGAAAGAGAAAGAGAGAAAGAGAGAGAGAGAGAAAAAGAAAGAAATTTGCACTTGTCAAGCAGTCATACCCAGAGTCAACAAAGTCAAACTAAGGCGTGGACAGTTGATGAGTCAGAAAAGATATGGCAGTACCTGGACCCGGCAGGAAAGACGCAGGGCCCTTTTTCGCTGGTCCAGCTGAGAAAATGGAACTCAAGTGGGTACTTCCCGTCTACCCTCAAGGTGTGGCGGTTGAATGAGAAGCAAGAGGACTCCATACTTTTGACAGATGCATTGAACGGGAGGTTTCAAAAGGAAGAGAGGAATACTGCCTCTCCTTATACATCAGGTCAACGTAGGGGTGGTGGTGATGAGAATACACCAAAAAGTGAGAAGGCTGCAGGTGGCAACGAGTTGAAAATTAATTCAGTTGTGAATTACGGGGCTGTGAATTCAGTTTCAGTTTCGCCTGCATTTGTCAAGGCTGAAAGTAGCCATGCTCTTGATAGAAGTGCAAGTTTTTCTGCTGAAGGTACAAGCTCTTGAAAGATTATCACAGTACCTTTTCATTGTGTTACATAACCTTTAGTGGCCACTGCAGTCTTGAATCATACTAACTGTTAAAGCCAATAATATATGGTGCATAGAGCCAAAATTCTGATTAATAGGATCTCATTTAATACTATTGTTTTAGGCACAAGCCGATTACCAGGTGATGCAAGCCAGGTTTCCTATCCACCAACCGAGCACACCCTGAACCAGAGTAACACTCAACAGAAGTCAGATCCAAGCATCACCGTCTTGTCAGATCCAAACAGCACTTCCAACACAGTACCAGCATCTGTGGGGCCTTCACAACAGATGAATAACAATGCTGAATGGGCTACAGCTGCTGCTGCAGCGGCCATGGCACAGCAGATGGCTGCAATGGGAACAAATGGGGCAATGGCCTGGAATCCACAAATTCCAGTCCAGGGAAGTGCCAACACTAGCTGGGGCAGCTTAGGTCCCACTGGCATGAACATGAGCATGAACATGGGGTGGAGTGCACCTAATTTCAACATGGGAATGGCCATGCCAAATCCAGGAAATCCAAACATGAACTTTGCATGGGGCCCACAGGCTATGCAACCAGCTACAGCGGCCTCTTGGGGTACGCTAATGCCCGGCAATGCAAATCCAGTAAATCAGTTTCCTGCATGGGGAGTGCAGACACCAAATGTGAGCAACTGGGGAGTGGGTCCAGCACAGGGTGCTAATGCAACCCAAAACCAGATTCTCGGTGCAGGACCTGTGCAAGGGAATGTGAATGCTAATGTAGCTCCGGTTGGTGGTGATAATACTGGTGTTGATGCCTGGCAGCAGGGGGGCCTGCGTCCAGGGGTCTGTAAGTTTTATGAGAATGGGCATTGCAGGAAGGGTTCTGATTGTAACTACTATCACCCACCAGAGGAGAGGCGGTAGTCTGAATAGCTGTAATTTCTAAATAATATTTTGTTGGAATAGTTAGTTTGCTAGTTTTGACATGATGTTATGTACATACATGTGGCAAATGCAAATGCTGGAGAGCGGTGTTTTGACGCCTTATGGGCTCTTTGCAGTTGAGTTGCCATGTACCATTAACTTGTTTATTTTTTTTCCTGATTATCGTCTTTCTTTTCCTTTTACTTTAGCATCTATATGTGTAGGTCGAGTAGGTACCTTGAATGTTAAATCCTCTCAGTAAATTTGTGAAGGTAGAGTGATGAAGAAAGAAACGCTTAATTATCTGATCTGATATCTTTTTCTTTAGTACTTTATTCATGCTTTGCAGTTACGTTTGATCCAATCTGAACCAATTGATTGGGAGCGGGCTTCATATCAAATTTGATTTGAGTTGATCCAACAAATCTAATGTTCAATGGGAAGGATTACAATGACACATGCTGATATTTGATTAGATAAAGTGGAAAAAGGAGCCAATGTCTGTATCAAAAGCCCAGTAAATGATGTTTGCCTACGTTGAGAGAAACATATTTTTGAAGGTTGTTGAGAGAAACATGTTTAAATATCTATTTGTTAAGATAGTGAAGAATATTTAATAGAGTTTAGAAGATTTTAAAACATTTGGTTGTTCAAAAAGCGTATGGAAATATTTAGATTTTAATTATTTTAGAGAAGCTCATAAAATATTTAGATCTAGATTGTTCAAGTAAAATTATTTACAGGACAAGACTAAGGTCTGGTTACAAAATATATTATATGTAGATATTTTGTTTTAGTTATTACAAGTCTAGAGAGTTTTTTAGAACAATTATATATATGAGCTAGGCTATGATAAGCTGCGAAGTAAGAGTCTTGTTTTATTTCATGTTCATATTTTATATTTTTGAAAGTTTAAAAGGTCGATCCGAACCGCTCAATATGATATACATATTGAAATGTGCTAGAAAACCAAATTATTTTTTGGAAATTTATATAGAGAGAGAATGGCTAATATACAAATGTTTGTTCCTGGACTCAAGAACAAATAGTTCGGTTCTCCGATTTTCAAAGTCCAAACAGTTAGATATTCAATCTATATTAAAATGTGCTTGGAGACTAAATTTCACATTTTTTGGAACTTTTTTACTATTTATTAAGATGGTTTGAAAATGCTGTTTTTCAATGCTGCAGAAATTTAATAAAAATAACAGTTTTCAAACCATCTTAATAAATAGTAAAAAAATTCCAAAAAATGTAAAATTTAGTCTCCAAGCACATTTTAATATAGATTGAATATCTAACGGTTTGGATCGACTGATTGAACTTTAAAAATTATAGAACCGAACCGTTTGTTCCTGAGTTCAGGAACAAACGTCTGTATATTAGCCATTCTCTCTCTCTATATATATATATATATGGAAATTGCTAATATGCTATGCATAGCATAGAGGGTCTCCGTGCTACGGCTCAATATTTGAGTTTTCAAAATCCTAACGGTCGATCCGAACCGTTCAACATGATCTCCATATGAATATGTACTTGCAAACCAAATTTTACATTTTTTTAGAATTTTTTTACTATTTTTTTAGATAGGTAGAAAATCACTTGATCTGAAAATTCTGTACCATTCAGATCAAGTGTTTTTCTACCTATCTAAAAAAATAGTAAAAAAATCACTTGAGCTGTAGCACGGAGGCCCTTTATGCTATGCATAACACTGTAGTCAACTCCTATATATATATGTAGAGTAAAGCTAGGGTGTGATGTGCTCACCAAGAGGGGTTGGTGAGCACAACTCTAAAAGTCTATTGAATTGGCTTCAAACGACGAATTCAAACCGTTGAAATTCATCTACTTCATGAGTGATGCATGTACATGCAAAATTTTAAAAGTTTCGAATTCATTTAGTACAAGGTCAAGCGGTCAAAAAATGTTAAAAAATGAATACACTTATAAATAACTTATAAAAGGTTCATTGTTTTGACCGCTTGACTTTGTACTAAATGAATTCAAAACTTCCAAAAAATTTCATGTACATGCATCACTCATTAAGTATATGAATTTCAACGGTTTAGATTCGTCGTTTGAAGGCAATCCGATAGACTTTTGGAGTTGTGCTCACCAACCCCTCTTTGTGAGCACATCACACCCTAGCTTTGCTCATACACACACACACACACACATAGAGTACGGCTAACACGCTTCCTCTAATATATCAACAATATGTTTCCGGTCTCCAAAATCTATCAAATCGGCTTCAAATAACAAATCCAAACCGTTCAAACTAATCTTCTTAAAGAGAGCTTCGTTTTCATATAATTTTTTTTAATTTTCAAAATTTATTTACTATCAAGTCAAGCGGTCAAAATATGAAAGATTTTGTGTGCATTTTAATACACTATTTTGTTCATTTTTTTTACCACTTGACTTGATAGTAAATAAATTCGAAAATTAAAAAAATATATATGAAAAGGAAGCTCTCGTCAAGGAGATTGGTTTGAATGGTTTGGGTTTGTCGTTTGAAGCCGATTCGATAGATTTTGGAGACTAGAAGCATATTGTTGAAATACTAGAGGAAACACGTTAGCCATACTCTATTATATATATATATATGAGGAGGGATCAAGTTACAACAAATTTGAGTTACAACAACCATTTTTTTCATTTTCAAAGTCCAAATCGTCGATCCAAACCGTTCAACATGATTATCTAAATAAAATGTGCTTGCAGATCAAATTTTACATTTTTTTGAATTTTTTTACTATTTATTAAGATGGGTACAAAATTCAATGGTCTGAATATGACTATTTTTTGTAAAATACTTAATAAATAGTAAAAAATTCAAAAAAATGTAAAATTTGATCTGCAAGCACATTTTATTGTGGAGATCATGTTGAACGGTTTGGATCGACGATTTGGACTTTGAAAATGAAAAAAATAGTTGTTGTAACTCAAATTTGTTGTAACTTGATCCCTCCTCATATATATATATATATATATGAGGAGGGTTCCAATGCCTCAATTTTTCATGCCTCCACCATGCCTCCATTTTTAAAACTTTAATAACTCAAAATTTAAAACTTAAAAGTCAAAATAAAACCGTTGGATATGATCTACATCATTTTATCTATGTGCTCATAAAAAATTATCACATTTTGATTTTGTTTTTATGTGAATCAATAAGTTGAAAAATCAACGTCTAGAAATTATCCACATTAGTACGTTTTTTACAAGCTCTTGATGACAACCAAAACAAAATTGAAATGTCATAATTTTTTACACGTGCATAGATAAAATGATATAGATCATATCCAACGGTTTTATTTTGACTTTTAAGTTTTAAATTTTGAGTTATTAAAGTTTTAAAAAATAGAGGCATGGTGGAGGCATGAAAAATTGAGGCATTGGAACCCTCCTCTATATATATATATATATATATATAGAGTATGGCTAATGTGCTTCCTCTAGAACTTCGGTCTCGTGCTTCCGGGGGCATATCTTAGTGTTTGATGTTCAAACAACAAATTCAAACCGTTAGATGTTCAATCTTAATTAAAATGTACTTGGAGACCAAATTTTACATTTTTTGGAATTTTTTTACTATTTATTAAGCCACTTTGAAAATTCCAAATCCGGGTGAACAGTAAAAACAGTCTGGACCATATGATCTGGAATTTTCAAAGTGGCTTAATAAATAGTAAAAAAATTCCAAAAAATGTAAAATTTGGTCTCCAAGTACATTTTAATATAGATTGAACATCTAACGGTTTGAATTTGTTGTTTGAACATCAAACACTAAGATATGCCCCCGGAAGCACAAGGCCGAAGTTCTAGAGGAAGCACATTAGCCATACTCTATATATATATATATGGAGTAGAACTAGGGTGCTCCTAAGCTCACCAAGTCCTTCCGTGAGCGCGACTCTAAAACCTATCGAATTGACTTCAAACGACATTTTCAAACCGTTAGATGTTCAATCTATATTAAAATGTGCTTGGAGACCAAATTTTACATTTTTTTGGAATTTTTTTACTATTTATTAAGATGGTTTGAAAATCGCTGTTTTCTAATGGTGCAGAATTTTAATAAAAACAATGATTTTCAAATCAGCTTAATAAATAGTAAAAAGATTCCAAAAAATGTAAAATTTGGTCTCCAAGCACATTTTAATATAGATTGAACATCTAACGGTTTGGAAATGTCATTTGAAGTCAATTCGATAGGTTTTAGAGTCGCGCTCACGAAGGGCTTGGTGAGCTTAGGAGCACCCTAGTTCTACTCTATATATATGAGTTGGATATGTACTTGCAGACTGAATTTTATATTTTTTAGAATTTTTTTACTATCTTTTAAGACAGTAGAAAATCACTGATTAAGTGATTTTCTATCTATTTTAAAAAATAGTAAAAAAAATTATAAAAAAAATTCGGTCTGCAAATACATATTTATATGGGGGTCATATTGAACGGTTCAGATCGACTGTTAGAATTTTGAAAACGAAAACATTAATCTATATTACGGACCAATTCGTGCTATGCATAATACCATAGACTCACTCAAAAAAAAATATCTTTATGTATTCAATACGTTAACAAAAGAAATCTTATACTCATTTATCTTATCAAATACGAATAAACGGATAAAAGGATCCTACTGCTAGGGGTGAAAACGGAGCGAATACGGAGCGGATACTGGTAAAACCATATTCATCTCTCTTTAATTTTCCGGATACGGATACAGATACGGATACGGATCGAATCAGATATTTATTAAAATAATATTAAAAAAATACTAAAATTCATAATATTTATCTAATTTTAATGGTGAATAACAATATTTTTTCATAATATATATTAAAATATATGATATATATCTACTATTCGGATATGAATAATTGAAACGTAAAATTATATCAGTATCCATATTCATACAAATATCATATATCCACATTTAATTTCTCGAATACCGATCGAATATTATCCATACCGTTTTCACCCCTACCTACTGCACATACACCAAAGCATCTTATGAAACGAGGTCCGTACTTTATATGGACCAATATCCTCCCAGGTACCTGACTCAAGCAAATTACAACGGCCGGCCCAGATTAACTCTATATGGACCAAACTCAAATCCGGTGCCTACTGTGACTGTAGGAGGCTGTTTTGAGATTCGTGTCATATTAAATAGGCCGTCCTTTCGTAATTTGCTTGAGTCAGGTAACCTGAGGTGATGTGAATCCACTCGATATAACCACTCGCGAGCAACTGGCGAATGCGTTGCAACGTGTGCTCCATGTTTATTCAATTAACTATCTTTACTCTTTAGGTCCATCCCCGTAAGCTCGAACTAGGTTGGATCGTGGTTCATGGAGAATTTGAGAAAGAAAGAATAGAAAACGTCCGAGAGAGGGAGAGAGATGGAGCAACCACCGGAAGGCGGTGGCGAGGCGAATATAGGATCCAACGGTACCGGCGGCGATCGTCCAGTACACAAGGGGAAGTCGTGTAAAGGGACTCTCTACTACTCTTCGCTCCGCAAATCTCGCGAAAAAAATCCCCTGTGCTGGGGCTTCCCTAAGTCGCTTCCACAAGGTAATTATCTCGACTCATCGTAAGTTTTGTTTGTTATCGGGATTGAAATTTGGGGTTTGTTCGAGCATCGTGGGCTAGCTCTCAGATATTTTCCTTTCTCTGTATTATATTATTAGATTAATATTGATTTCTTAGTGTATATGTGTTGCGCTTGGATGATAGTCGGAGTGCATGATTGCTCAGGATGAGTAGTTTATGGATCAATTTGTTAATCGCAAAACTTAGTTCCATTATTTTGGAAAACTTGGATCTTCGGGCCATCAATTTAAGATTTCACTGCTCTCTCAGTTTCAATTGAGTTTCTGACATGTGTTCTTGTTATCTTGGTTGGTTGCACAGTGAATAGCAAACTCGTAAAACAAACTGAAGCTGAAGCTAGAATTAAAGGAAACCAACTAACAGACTTTAAGTACTTTTGTGTTGGTTATTCCATGTACTTCGATAACAAAAACAGGAGCAAAGAGCAGTCAGAGGATCAAGTAGACCTTCCCTTTTGTGTTGGAATTGAGGTACCTTTTCTTTTAGATATTTATTTAGCATTTAACATATTTCTAGGGTAGTATTTTTCCAGTGGGACATCTCTGTTTGATTGAACCAATATTTATTTCCTACGAGTACTAAATCATTTTCTTAGCCTGTTCCTTTTGCATTTAATTTCAGTTTTTTTAATCTATCAAAAAAACTTGTCTTTCAGATCCTAGCAGATAAAAGAATGAATCCTGCAGCTCATGCTAATAGAAAAGGTATTAAAGTTTTTCTCGTATATTATATCTGTTTTTTTAATCTGACCTAATTGATTGATTTTGCTATTTTGTTCTCTCTATAGCAAATGAACCACAGCCTCTACCACAGAGGAAGAAACGTTTTAATTCTCCTATGGAGTTCCTTGAGAGGTACTGTTATTTGTCCTTTTTTTCTTCCTTTTCAATTTTACTATGCATTTATCATGTACAAGAAGGGCAAATTGCATAATAATAACAATTCTCAAATTGCTGTGCTCGTTTAGAGAACAGTCTTCCTCCATTATAGGAACTTTTGCCAATAATTAAAGAAGTAAGAGCGTTTCTGAGATTCTTAAATAGTGTAGAACTTTTTTCATCTCTTTCTGTAAAAGATCTATAGATGGTGTTCTTTTGGAATTAAAGAAAGAAAAAGAAAAGCCAAAGCTCCAATCAGGATTGGGAATGGACTCCGCTGCATTTCTGAGAGAAAAGCAGGGTCCTGCTTTTCCTATCTCAACCATTCAAAATCGTTGAGATCTGTGCATGAAAAAGTTCTTTTATCGAGATACGTGAATGAAAATTTTTGAATGGTTGAGATCGAAAAAGCATGATGCTGCTTTTCACTAAAAATGTACCATGTGTTGGATAGTATATTAAAAAAGTATTCTGGATCAGAACTGGTGCAGATTGTCAAGAAGTATATAGGGTATAGTTTGGTAACATATAGTTTGTGCTTCATTTTGGCTGTTTAAAGTCATCTTTTTATTCTATAAGCTGGATATGTTTTCAAAAACAACCTTTTTGATGTGGTATTTAAAATATTTTTTTCCTTGTATGTTATGCCATGTCTTAATTAATGTATTTTTTTCCTTTTTCTTTATTCGATAATCAGAAAGGAACTTGAGAACAAGAAATGTTTCTATTATTGTTTCTTTGAAATACAGGTTTCAGAAATGCTCTGGACTAGTGGCATCAGGTGTAGCCAATAACATGAGCAAGGTAGGTAGCTACGTAAAAGAGAGCATAGATGACATACTGTATCCATATCGTAAACCGCCCAAGTAAATAGTTCTGCTCTATTTTGAAATAATATATCAAACTGGAGGCTCCATTTAATGTTTTATAATTTTGTAATTTCTTTAGAGAAAGATGTACTTCAAATCAGTTCTATGAATAGCTGAGCTTCTCTGTGCAGCTTATTACTAGTGTTGATCTTACTTTTTTTCTCTATGTATATTATACTGTCTAGTAATCTGGCTTAGCTATGCTCATGGCTAACTCATATATGCTGGCAATAATTGATAAATCTTATTTTGTTCGGCATATTTTGTGATTATATTGTTGCTATATCTTCATCCAATATATGTTCAGGTTCACATATTTGTAATAAAAAATATACCGTCCGGTGCAGTGTGAGTTTAAAAATTCCATGCTTATGTTCTGATTGAAACGTCGTAGATTAAGATCTGTACAGCTGTACTCACATTTTGCTTCGATTTAACCTCTGTATTATACGTGCTTATGTACATATGAGGTGTGCACGTGCATTGCAAGTGCATTTCTTGTTTGAATCGAAATTTGCAATTACAACTAAATATTGAATTTTAATGCAAACTATCAGAAGAGCAAATATACAATTTTAGATTCTTCGCGAGCCAAATGTATCTTTCATATATATTATAGCCTGTACAGTCCTAATTCTGACAAATGTTGACTCATAATTATCCATATATCAGATAGATTTTATTGGCTTTTCTATATGTATATGTCATTAAGTGTCAATCTATGTATCATCAAGTGGCCCCCATGGACACAGTCAGGAAATTCTTTTATGGAATTCAATAATTTTACAATAAATACTGTTATATTGATTAAGAAAAACAAACTTAAATCGAACAGGAAAATTTTCAGATTAAAAATTCAAGAACTTGCTGAGTTCATCATTTGGTTGATGTTCCTTTAATTACTTTCCTTCCATGCAATATAATGCAGGAGAAAGAAAAACTATTGACCATGTCAAATTTTTGGCCATTATTTTTTGGCCATTATTTGGAGAAATTCCATCTAGATGGAAAGGAAAATGTGTTGAAGGAGAAAATTTCACCATGTCAAATTGCAATAGGTTACTTTCTTTCTTTGTTGTTTCTACCGTGAATAACTATTGACCATTGTTCATCTTACTATGATTTGATGATATTTAGATTTTCGGTTGCTTTTTTGAAATTTTTTTTTTTTTTCATCTAGAGAGAGAACAATTAAGCTAAAATTTCCTTAATTATTCACTACCTATCAATGTCCTCGAGGCCCTAGTTCAAATTTACAGCATCTGTCCACAAATAAAGATATCATAAGGTAGTGAGTTAAAAGTATATCTTAGGTTCGCAGGAAAATCATTGGGGCAAAGTGGTACATAAAAGGCTATGAGGCTGAAAACGGCAAATTAAACAAAACCACCACTATGGAGTTTCTCTCTTCTCGGGATGTGGCCGGTCATGGGACCCACACATCATCCACGGCAGCTGGATCTCCAGTCACCAGTGCCAGTTTTCTCAACCTTGCTTCTGGCATTGCTAGAGGCGGTGCCTCCGGGGCCCACCTAGCGGTCTACAAGGTGATTAATTTAAAAGTTGGTGATTGACATTGTGAAGTTAATGAAATGAAAACAACTTAAACCTAATCCTACCCCTAATTGTACCTCTTACTGCCCCTAGGTGTGTTGGTCAACTGGCGACTGCAGTTCAGCAGATATTTTGGCAGCCTTTGACGATGCAATCCATGATGGCGTGGACGTAATTTCAGTTTCTCTAGGTCAATCCCCACCGCTCCCAGACTATGTGGATGATGCCTTGGCTGTCGGATCGTTCCATGCAGCAGCAAAAGGAATTGTAGTGGTTTGCTCGGGAGGAAATTCAGGGCCTTTTCCAGAGACGGTTATAAATGCTGCACCTTGGGTTGTAACAGTTGGTGCAAGTTCAATTGATAGGACATTTCTCTCACGAGTTGTTCTTGGAAATAACCTGTCTTTTGTGGTTAGTATATATATTAAAAGCAAAGAAAGTTTCTACAAACCTGAAAAAAAATTAAATGAAACTTTGAGGTTACACAT
The DNA here is from genome assembly GCA_011114355.1 of Carex littledalei. Classification (NCBI taxonomy): domain Eukaryota; kingdom Viridiplantae; phylum Streptophyta; class Magnoliopsida; order Poales; family Cyperaceae; genus Carex; species Carex littledalei. The sequence goes on along the minus strand of CM022099.1, from coordinate 7,636,119 downwards.
TTACTTATTTGATTTATTAAAAATTTAGGGAGAGTCTTTGTTTATTGGAAAGTACCGCGATAAACTTTTCAAGATTGTTTATGCCGAAGATGTTGCAGCCTCTGATGCATCAGAAGCTGATGCAAGGTAATGACAGTTTACTGAATTGCATCTTTGTTGTCTCCTTTTCGTAATCATATACAGGCCTTCAAAGTTTATATGCAATTTGCTTTTTGGCCGTTGAGGGTGTGCTTGCAATTTACTCTTCTATTTATTTAAACTGATATTTCCACAGAAGTTGCAATACAGGTTCTCTAAATTCCACTTTAGTAAGAGGAAATGTGGTGCTCTGTTTTCAAACAAGAACTCAAAGGATGGCCTCTGTTGCTACTGATACTGTCGAAAGCTCTCGTGGTGTTGGTGTAATTTTCGCACAATCTCTGACAAAAGATACAGCATTTTCATTTGACATACCATGTGTGCAAGTTGACTTTGAGGCTGGAACTTCAATGTTATCTTACATTGGTACTTCAAAGTATGATTATCTGAACAGCCTAAGAAATCCATTGATTAAAAAAATATTACTGTATAACATTTTATTCGAATTATTCACCTCGGTTTTTCATCTTTCAGAAATCCAGTGGTCAAATTTACATCAATTAGAACTATTGTTGGTAAACTGATGGCCCCTGAAGTTGCATATTTCTCATCTCGAGGCCCCAGTTCTTTATCTCCATTTGTCTTGAAGGTTAAAATAATTATAAACTAGATAGCATAAATTATATCAGCTATTTCTGCAATATACTTTCAATATTTTTCTTTATAAAGTAAAAAATAAATAAGCATTTGATATTTGCGAATCAACTGCAGCCTGATGTTGTCGCTCCTGGTGTAAATATACTGGCATCCTGGTCTCCAGCCCTACCACTATCAACTACTACTGGACCCGTCCAGTTTAAAATTGAATCGGGCACGTCAATGGCATGCCCTCATGTATCGGCTATTATGGCAATTCTTAAATCAGTACATCCTACTTGGAGTCCTGCTGCTTTAAAATCTGCACTGGTCACCACAGGTATGATGTGCAGATACATTAAAAACAAAATTTTGAAATATTTTTTGTGTGAATTTGACTTGTGATTTATTAATTAAATCACAGCTTATACAAAAGATGATTATGGATTTGACATAGTAGCTGAAGGGGCTCCATATAAATTAGCAAACCCATTTGACTACGGTGGGGGGCATGTTGATCCGAACAAAGCTGTAGATCCGGGTCTGATATTTGATTCCGGTGTACCTGATTACATAGATTTCCTATGCTTAATGGGATATAACAACTCGGCAGTAAGCTTAATGGCACGTCATCAAGCTAATTGTCAAAATTTTCATAAAAGCCCCCACAATCTTAACGTGCCGTCTATATTGATTTCAAAGCTAAGACAGCGTATAACAGTTGCAAGAACAGTTACAAATGTTGGTCCACCTACATCAATTTACAAATCACACATAGAAGCACCTCCGGGAGTTGAAGTATCGGTAAAACCAGAGGTCTTAATTTTTAATTCGAGTGTAACGAAGTTGAAGTTTAAGGTTGTGTTTCGGCCCAAGTTGAAATTGCAAGGGAGATATTTTTTTGGTAATTTAATTTGGGAGGATGGAATTCATTTTGTGAAGATTCCTTTGGCAGTTAGAATAGTGGTGGATGATTTCAATGTTGATGCATGAGTACTTTCTTTCTTTAGTTTAGCTTTTTTTTAAAAAGAAATTAGAGTTAATTGTAGCAAGTGTTATTTAAGCTCTCTGTCTTCTTGTATTATTGCGGTTTATCCAACAGATAAATTTTATTTTCTCAATGAAATAAAATGTGGAACACTTCCAGTACTGACTGATAATAACTCGATTTCTTTTTCAATTGACAATTTTTCAGACCTTCAATAAAAAATCAATTTCCATCCAATAAAAATCTCCAATATTCCCATCTTGAAATCCCATTTTACAATTCCAACTCGACAAAAGGAAAAAAGGAAAAAAAGAAAAAATTGTAATTGCATGTTTGCATCAAGCATTGCTGGGTTTGGAATCGGGATCAGAATTCAACGAAGCCAAGCTCTTGTTATACTCCTCGAGCTCGTCGTAATAGATATCCCACACGCACCTCACGCACCCGCTCCCGCAACAGTCGCCGGGAAGTGGCTTTTCCGGCGGTTCCAACGCCTTCTTCGATACCTCAGGTTTGGTTTCCTTGTCTGATTTCTTGATCTCGATGCTTCCTTCTTTGTTGAGCGATGCCATGGGAGAGAGGGCCGAGAGCTGGTGGTTTAGGCGGAGAGAGAAGGCGGGGCTGGGGATTTTGATCGGAGCCAATGTACGGATGGCGATAAGTAGCATATGTCGTTAATTTTTTTTTTTTTTTTGGATTTTTGGGGAAATCTGAGAAGTTGAATGGCGTGCTGGTGTAGAGAGAAGGTCGCAATTGGCAACAAGGCATTGGATGGTTTCGTCCAATAAAGATGTGACACGTGGTGTAATCAAAGAATTATGGATCTCTCTCTTCGGCTTGAATTGTCGGCCTTTGGATCTTTTGACGCGTTTCCCTTTTTTTTTTTTTCCTAGCGTAGTCCATATATGTTGCTTGTTCACCCGAAATTTTTATTAATACCCTAAAAAAAAAAAATTATCAAATCTGTCCTCATTCCAAAATTATTTTTAAATCTACCCCAACCTCCCGCCAGCTGGACGGTCCAGTTTCCTAGCAGACCGCCCACTGGCTGGGCGGTCCACTATGCAAGCTGACCGCCCAGCAGCTGGGCGGTCCGCTGTTGTAGACACCCTAAATTGTGTAATCTTGAAAACAAAATATATGCTTGCACCAAATACAGGTTATGAAGTCAATGATGAATCAAGAATGTAATTTCCAGGCGTCTGCAAAGAAGGTATGCTTTGCAATTGAATTTTTCGATCAATATTATTTATTGCCTAGTTTCAAGTTGAATATGCACATAACAAGTTGAATATTATTGGGTTAAGCTTAAAATAATTCATCTTATGTTAAAATTGCATAATTTTTAAATGCTTTAATTTGGAAGAATAAATTATGACAACGCATTTAATACGTGAAATTAAGAAAGAAAATATTGTAACGTATATTTCTCAAATAATTTTATCCACGGAAATACCCATCACATTAATTATCTTGTTCGTTTATTTTCTACCCACAGTCTTGTGATGAATTATAGTAGTATATATATCATTTCGTAAAGATAAAATCTAAGAATATAACGAGGAAAATATATTTCTAAAGTATACCATCTCATAAAATTAAGATAAAATCTAATGGAAAAAATATATTTAGTTTTTGAAATAATTGACTTTCTAATGCTATAATGCATACTTTATTTAACCATAGTAATATCGTACTATATTATTGCTACATAGTGCAAATCACTGGTTTTGAACTATAATAATATTATTGATATACTATAGTCACCTTAATTCTTCCATGCACTATATTACACTAATAATTCAAAGCAAACAAAGTATGTCAAAATTGATTATCAATTTTCAACTATGATACAAAATTGGAAACCTGATATGTGACTACCGCATAAAAAAAATTATTCTACCATTAATATATTTAAACAGGTAGATTTGCAACATGTATAATTAATCAAAATTTTCAAAATAGCAGTACATACATTCAACTTACAAAAACTATCTCATGTTGCAAACTTAAAGAGACGTCTTTTTCAAGTATATCTTCAAGTCTATAAAATAATGCTCATATTTGGTACATAGTCTCATGTTTCAACATTAACAGGGAAAGCCAAAATATGTGAACTGCAATGGTTTAAGCAAAATCCACACGTTACCTATTGTCACCTTTTACTACACCTTGGTACTTGTGTAATTATGGTTAAAGTATGTGGAACTATTTACCTATAATAAATATTTGTATAGTTTCACATGCCTGATTGAATCATATCTCTTGTGAAATTTTAGCATGTCAGGTCTGAATTTGACATTTTTACATAGCATATGTATCAAGTTAATTTGAACTAATGAGAAAAGTAATTTATCATCACAATCTCACATTTTTACTAATTCCTATTAGACAAATTCCTAGTTATCGGTCAGTCAAGTGTTACATCAACTTAAATATTATATGCTCCCCATAAGAATCATGAGAATATTTATATACATATACAATTTTAAACGTTGATCAATTTCAGGAACTCATTAAAATGTCACATAAATACATCCTAAAAATCAACATGAGCTAGAATTATCATAAATATAATGCCTTCTATTGTATTGACCTTCCGCATCATGAATATATTATGATCCATGCAATTCTCCTTTAATTAGAAACCTATGTGAGACATACAATTTCTCTTGAGTAAATTATAACACATCAAATTAGAAGCCTTAATGAGCAGGAAAAAATCATACATGAATTGGAATAGTCATGAAGACAACCAAATAGTCAAATATGACATTGTAGGGCCACAAAAAAATGCTCTTGAAAATATTTCAGCAAGATTCTTGCTTTTGCACCACTTGGATTGTAATTTTTGTCATGTTTCTTGATCCTTCACACGTGCATGTCTTTAGAAAATTGATTAGACTAATTTGTCACAAAAACATTAGCATGAAATATATCATTCTTAAGTCTAAATTATTATTTCAAAAAAGAAAAAAAAACTGCTAGCTAAAGTCTCCTATCAAATTATAAATGATGAGATAAGCTTCGTATTTCGAATCAAAGCACCTAAAATTTATAAAAACTCATCACTTGGGACTTTAAATTTAAAACCCTAAATTATCTACCTCTATGTACACATATTATGATTTTTTTCATATATAAGAAAAAATCCCAGCAGCTAGGAAAATTCAGCAGAAAAATTCCAGCAGCATAGTTTTTTTCAGCAGCAAATTTAGCAGCAAAGAAATGAGTTTAAAAATATTTTAATCATCATACTTATGCATAATCAAAGTACACTTAATTTTGACATATCCTTGCTGCAAACTTTCTGTTTTTATTCTCTTGAAGTTGACCTAAAAACAATGCAAATTTCTGAAATAAAGCAAAAAAGTACAGTAGGAATCCTGCTGCCGTGTTTCCACTTCTAAGAGTTATTTAATTATCATACTTATGCATATCAAAGTACACTTAATTTTGTCATATTCCCTACTGTAATTGTTCAATTTTTATTCTCTTGAAGTTGACCTAAGAACAATGCAAATTTCTGAAATGAAGCAAAAAAGTACAGCAGGAATCCTGCTGCCATGTTTCCACTTCTTCTTGACAATAAACATGATTATGATATGTTAAAATAGTTATATAAATTAAGTAAAACATGCTAAATACCTGTATGCATGGTTTGGATTTTGTTTCTGCGTTAGAATCATCATAATTCAGTCCTTTTTCACAGCTTTTGCCTAACAAATATGTTTAACTTTGTTCAAAACAGATTCAGATGTGGGGCATGCCATGTTGCAGCAGTTTGAGCTTCAAGAGGCTTCAAACTTCACCTATAAATAGTCCCCTACATCCTCACTCCATCTCCATGGTTGGTTAGAGCATAAAAAGAGAGCAAAAACGTTGAACTTCAGCCCACAGAAAAAAAAAACAGCAAGGAAAAATGTGCTTTCCACAAATATTCTCCTAAAACCCTGATAGAATGAGCTCAAAAAAAATAATGAGTGACAAACCTACTATGTTATTCCATTAACTTAGTCCTCAAATTACTAAAGCAATCCATCCAAGCCACTGAAGAAATCATTACGATGTTCAAATAACGAGAATGAAGATCTACGTGACTTAAAAAATTTCGATTAATTTCCACTTTCTTTTAGTTGCTTCCCTTATGTTTTTTATTTTCTTTTTGTGCTGTCATTATGTTTGATTATCTCATTTTGTAATTTTTATATTGCTGAAATATATTTTTGAAAGCTAGAAATTAGTAAAGACCGGTTTTCTTTCGGGTGAGTGTGGTGCCTAACACCTTCCACATTCATAACCAAGACACGAACATGTTATCTCTGTATACCAAAAATAAATTGTGTTTCCCGTTTTCTAATGGGTGGCGACTCCAAGTAAATTTATATCACACTTAAGAGGGTGAGTCGAGTGTCAGTCTCGTAGCACGGTAGCTACAGCTGTGAATATTTTGTTTTTTTAAACAGGCGACCCGACCCGTCCGATCAGACCCGCCCGGACCCATCCCTCTCTCTCTCTTCTCTCTGTTTTGCTCTCTGCCTCCCCGTCGCCCTGCCTCGCCGGCCGAAACCAAGCTCTCTCTCCCTCTCTTCCTCTCTCTCTCCCTCTCTCCCTATCTTCCTCTCTCTCTAATCCGAACTCTCTCTCTCTCTTCCTCTCCCTCTTCCTCTCTCTCTCTCTTGCCCTCTCTCACCCAAACCCTAATTTTCGGCCATCTTGGCCATCTCGGCGACAATCCGATTATTTTCGGGTAAGTCTCTAAATAACATTTTTTTTATATTTTGTATCTTGTATTGGCATTGGAACGATTGGTAGAAATTGAATTGTTAATTATCATATGTGTGTTGTTAATTTTCCCGACGCAATTGAATTATTCAAAATTAGGATTTCGAAAATTAGAGTTTGTAAATTAGGATTTAGGGTTGACAAAATTGGAGTTTGTAAATTAGGGTTGAATTGTTAATTATCGTGTGTGGGTTGTTAATTTTCCCGACGCGATTGAATTGTTCAAAATTAGGATTTCCAAAATTAGAGTTTGTAAATTAGGATTTAAGGTTGACAAAATTGGAGTTTGTAAATTATGGTTGAATTGTTAATTATCGTGTGCGGGTTGTTGATTTTCTCGACGCGATTGAATTGTTCAAAATTAGAGTTTTCAAAATTAGAGTTTGTAAATTAGGATTTAGGGTTGACAAAATTGGAGTTTGTAAATTAGAGTTTATAAATCAGGATTTATAAAGTAGAATCTTCTGTTTATTGAAATGTAGTATGATAAGAACTAGACGGGGATGTGCATGGGATACCCCTCTGGATACGGGGGAGAGTTCACATGATCACGGTGCAGAGGATTCCGGTGCAGAGGCATCCGGTGCAGGGGCTCCCTTTGGAGATTATCCCCCTCACCATCCCGACACATTTAGTCCTCTTCTGTGGACCCCACATGTCAGTCACCGTGTCTTACTTGCATCTATGGAGGTACGTTGGTTTTGTATTCCTAATTTAAATAGCATTATTTAATATTACAGATAATTAGACGTTTATGTTGAAATCATTGTAAAATGCAGGACACGACAGTGAGGCATCGCACCCCCGAGATACCATGCGTCCGTCAGTCATTGATGGAGCAGTGCATCTGCATGTCGGGTTGTATCAGTTGGCCACCATGCCTCACTATCATATTGACCAGGCTCTCGTTTGTGGTCTAGTGGAGAGATGGCGACCGGAGACGTATACATTTCACCTTCCGGTTGGAGAGATAACAGTCACACTAGATGATGTTAGCGCCTTATGGGATTCACCATCGGTGGTGTCTCAGACCATCCGGACCTGATGGACATGATACCAGAGCTGCTGGGGGCCGCTCCGACGGACTTGCAGAAGAAGAAGAAGCGAGGAGAGGAGTACCGGTATTCCAAATATTACATTAGTCTTGCAGCGCTCCGCAATTACTTTCACCGGTGTATGATCACCCCCGATACCGTTGACGAGCGGGCCGTTCTGAGTGTTAGTATTGTGATCTAGAAGTCAATCATATGATGATTATATTCTAAGTTTTGTTCATGTTATTGGATGATTTATGTCATTTTGTTCTTTGAGTATTTTATTATTTATAGATCATTCAAGTTGAGGACTTGGAATTGTGGAACTCTATACAAGAGTTAATAAATACTCTAAAGTGTCCCTAGTCTTGGTAATTAACAAGGAACATTAATTACTAGCATAAGATTAGCATTTGGATTAGATGATGATCATGTTCTGCAGATCATGTGACAAGGGGTTGTCAATCTAATCAAATGGATACCTGATGGAGATCAGGGGATTGGACGTGACCAAAATAAAACATTTAATATGGATTGTGTTTGTGTCATTAATGTTTTATTTGTGTCTTGAATTCTAAGGTATGAGATGATTGTTTCTCTCACATGAGAATACATATTCGTGGGTATTATCCAACGCTGTCAGTAACTGGCAGTTATACAGATTCTATCTCAGTATGTATTTCTCATGTGGAGGGATAATAATTATCAAGAATACCAATGTCTCTCATGTAAATGAGTGATGATATCACTGGGCTCCTTGATGAAATAATACAGTATGTGCACATATGATTAAGGAGTTAATCATAATTACTTAATTATTTCGGAATCAAGAAACGAGTAGATTTGCAAAGATGACACATTTCTACTTTGAATTTATTCGTGATATCATGAGACATGGAATTGACACGAGGTAATTTATTGCTTGAGGATCGTGATACAGTATGGTACTTATCATCCATGTCATTTGAGTAATTACAATGCATATTGCTAGGTGCCGCTTGTAGTTTATGGAATCGAAAGGAGTTTCAGATTCCATTGCCATTTGACATAGATCCCACAGGGTCACACCAATAAGAAGTTAATTAGAAATGCTCCTTAATTTATTTGACATGTATGACATGATAAATAAATTGGTTTCTCGACCAGAACATGAGAAACATAATTATTTGGAATAATTATATGATACTACAATTAATTAGATTAATTGTATTAATTCAAATAAGAAAAAATAGAACTTGGCTCAATAAACAAAGTCCAATGACTGTTGTTAATTGTGGCACATGTTTGTGAATTGTTTTCTTAATAACTACCATATTTTCTGAAAACTGCTGCGCAGTATTGCTTATTTTGACCATATCTCACTCATACGAAGTCGGTTTTGCGTGTTCTATATTTTTCTGAAAAGGTAAGAGAAATATCTAGAACTTTGCCTCTCTAGAGGAAAGCCAAAATAGAATTAAATTGTGGTAGAACGTGGTGGTTATTTTGGACCGCCATGTTCTGAAAACTGCCGCACACGTTTCTTATTTTGATCATATCTCCCTCATCTGAAGTCGGTTTTGGGAGTTCTATATCTTTCTGGAAAGGTAAGAGAAATATATAGAACTTTGTCTTCTGGAGGGAAGCCAAATTCGAATTAGATCATGATAAAAAATATGGTAGAACGTGGGGTTAGTTTTGGAAACTGAATTCACATTCCTCATTTGCTATATATATTTTTCCTCTCATTCCTTTTGAGAGCGATTTCGTTTTTAGAGTTGAAGTTCTGCCAAGAACTCTCTCTTTCTCTCTTGTTTCATATCTCATGTGTTGAGAAACCATAAACCCTAAAGGATCAAGATCTAGTTCTCTTGAAGGATAGGGATTAAGGAGCAACCAAGTTAGTACTCGCTAGCAAGAGGAATATTTGGTTTCTAATTAATTTCTTGGTGGATACCGTGGAGGACTTCTACTTTGGAGTCTCATCTTGGTGCAAGGCATTCTAGGTGACACACACATCAACCACCAAGGCGCTGCAAGGCATCAACCACCATTAGCATCAATAAGGAGGTGGAGGCTACAACCCTACATCTCAAGGACCTTCCTTTCTTGTTTGGAGACAAGAAACTAAAGGTATGATGTTTAATGATTTGGAAATTGATTTTGGTTTGATTTCAATCGCACATGATGATCTCCTTTGGTACTTTTCTTGTCAAAATTTTGAAATTCCGCTGCCTTAAGTACCATAAAACCCAACACTGAGGTAATCACAAACAGTTGCAAATTAAAATATATTATGGATTCAACAAAAATTGTAGTTATTTATGTCTCTAATTTATATTGCAGGTACGTGAGGGCATTTGTCATGGATTTATGTGGCAGCGTCATGTTTATCGATTCCAGCAGTGACGCAGTTCCGATTATGTTTATTTCTCTGCTGAGGCACATTGAGCGGCCGTCGAGGTGGAACTAAGGTGAAGCCGTGCTCGCCCACTTATACCGGAGCTTGTGTCATGCTTGTATGGTAAGTTTGTACAAATATTTTAATTTTTTTATTACAACTATTAGGGTTCCATATTTACCAGAAGTGCACCGCATGTCCAAAATTTAGGTGAAGAACAAGCAGATTGCCGGACCGCTTCTTCTACTTCAGCAGTGGTCCTGGTCGCATATACCGGTATGTCGGCCTGTTCCTCCAGCTCAAGCGGGGTTATGGATGGGAGATGACCCCGAGAGACGTCCGGGGTACGATGCCATATGGGGTACTCCCCACACATACGTGAACACGGGCAAGGGGAGGACCGTGGGGATTTCGTATGTCCGGAGTCAGCTCCATATGCTTTACAAGACGAGCATCACCTGGTACCCCTATCGTCTGTTCTACGATCAGAACCTTCTGTGCCGACTGACATTAGAGCAGAGAGATCTCTATTTTTATCGGGGGCCGTGCGTATGTTTCTGGATAGTTGAGTATCACTATCCTGATCGAGTGCCCCGTCGGTTTGGCTTGGATGCCTATGTCCCGGATTTTCTAGAGTTGGACGAGCAGCAGGCCACCCAGCTGCACATGTAACTACCCACTGCCTTATTGTTTGTCTATTTTATTACTTGTTCAGCCATACACGTTACTAATTAATTTATATTGCAGCACTAAACACAACAAGCCCAAAGTCGACTAGAGCACGCGTTTCTGGGAGAATTACCAGCGTGCTGCATCACCGGACTTACACTTATGGACCCCGCCTTCAGCTATTGATGCCCCTATGCTGGTCGGTCCTTGGAGATTGCGATATTTAGTCTGGTACCAGAGATGGGGCATGCCGTCGGTTTATCTACAGGGGGACTATGGTGATGCTCTTCGACGGAGACTCACGGGTGACGGATCTAGGACTTACTTGCTTTTCGGCCCGATCCATGCTCGTTCGGTATATTTAAATGAAACTGACATGCTTAAAAAATTGTAGTTATTTATTCATCTTCTAATAATAATAATGAAAATACATTGTGTGCAGATTTTGACCGGTATTAGAGGAGTGGCACACAGCTTGGTGTGCATGGCGAGAAAAAGTTGGAGAGCGATAGGATGTCAAATGCTCCAATACAGTGCACCGATCGTGGAGGACTCTGGCTGGGACGGGCGTCTCGTTGGTATGTTGCATGATGCTGGGGAGGACATCAATTGGCGCGAGATAAATGCCCCACCACCAGATCCGGAGCAGCCTAGAGCCCCTATCTACGTTGATGAGATGCCGCCACCTGCAGGTTCCTGCAGGTAATAATATGTCATACAAATGATCATTATTAAGTGTCTCTCTAAAAGATCATTTTTATTAATTTATCTTCATTTCTGCAGATGATGATTCGGGTTGAGCGATCCACTAATGGGTGTTGAACAACAACGTGTGGAACGCGTACTACAACGAGCATGGAGTTCCAGTGCAGCAGACCGAGGTAGCAAAAGTTCATTATTAATTAATTTACTCGTTACTTCTATATAGCAAAATTAACATTGTTTACATGCAGGATGAAGCTGTCGCCGCCGTTTTCTCATTGGATGACTTCACTGGAGATGAGGGCGGATGAGAGCCAGCTAGCTCCCACAGACAGCAATATATGGAGACCAGACATCACGACAGTGAGGCTAGTAGGAGTGGGACGCAGACTGCAGATGGTTTTGCCTCTGCTATATTTGGCACACCGCCTCCGGCCACGTATCATTCTACTTGGGAGGTCGATCCGTGGGTGTTGCGTAGACAGGCGGGAATCCATGAGGAGCATACATTACACCTAGGGGAGGACCCATGGGCGCGCGAGGCCGTACACGATGACATGCAGGTGGATGAGGTTCACCAGAGGCATCCGCCATCACAGAGGGACCGCCGTGCACCTGCTAAGTTGGAGCTCTCCGAACCTCACCCTCGTCATCGTCGTTAAAGTTTTTATGTTTTTTTAGTTTGATAGGTTTCTAGTATTTTATGTTTGGACTGTTATGTTTCATGTTTAGACTTACAATTTAGATTACCTACTTTTGTTGTTTAGACTTAACATTTAGATTATCATTTAAAAATATTTAAATATTAACAAACTAAATATAAAACTAATCAATTATATTGAAAACTAGACAATTACATAACATATAAAAATATAATCGTCAACAAATAATAAATATATATCATATAAATCATTACAACAATTTAATATAAAACATTCAAACAAATAAATGTACCATATTTAAAACAAATTAAAACATAAAAACAAATTTTTAAAAAGAAAATTCACAGCGGACCGCCCAGCCAGTGAGCAGTCTGCTAGGAAAACTGGACCGCCCAGCAGGCGAGCGGTGGAGGTAGATTTAAAAATAATTTTGGGTGAGGACAGATTTGATAATTTGTTTTTTTTTTTTTTTTTTGGGTATTAATAAAAATATCGGCTTGTTCACTTTGCAATAGAAAACTTACTATTAAATCTACAATATACTGACTAGTTCCTGAGAGGGTATTATATTGGGCCAACAATCCAACATGCACAGATGCCAAACTTTGCTACCAAAAATGATACAAACTGAAATTTTCAACCAAAGAAAAAGGTAGAAATTTTCCAACCGTCTTCGTGACATGGGCAAATTTGAACCATATACAATTGTAAAATGTGAGTGAGATCAATTTCCCTTTCCTCTTTACTCGCAACATTGGCCTCAGAGAATGGCGTACAAAAAGAAACAACACTAGAGAATCAAAACATCATTGTGTGGGTCCGCCTTGAAGTGCTTGCACAATTTCTTCTGTTCTCGACTGGATGCCTTTTAGGTACTCCACAAGAACACGCTGCTCATAGGACCCACCTTCCTGCCAACAGTGATAATTTCTTTAGTCTCGTTTTTTTTTTTAACAAGGTCACAGTTTCCTTTAACAAAATGCCAAATCTAAACTTTACCAATTCAATATGGTTCTTTTGCAACTTCACTCAATAATTCTATCTTAGCTGTAAAAGATAACTGGTACATCTTTATGTTAGATACCAGGAAGGTCAATTGTTTGAGATGGTTCTAAATAATGCCATTTGTTAAACACTAACAATTTTGTTCCTAACCAGAAATTTCATGTTCCCAAGCACAGAGTGTAAGAAACAAAGACAAGTGGATTAGGACCTGGGACTACAAATTTGAAAGGGGATTGGTTCAGTTCATATGTAAAAAGGGAGGCAATTTAGTCATTTTCTGCTACATAGAAGCTATGTTTTTAGCAATTGGGAGGTGATTAAATTTGTGGGCAATTAATTTGCAAATTGAGTGAACAATGGGTCAGATTTGCAAAGATATTTTTCATCATAAGAGCTAAAAGAAGGTTGTTTCTAATTAGTAAATCTTAACTGTTCGAATTAAGATTCTCTCGATTCTTTTTTTAATGGCAGCATACAAATCTTCAGGTTTGATTTCTCCTTTTCCAATTGTCAACCCATCAATCAGTAAATTGTTCCAGCTACTCTCAGGAGCTGCATTAACATTAACAAACATAAAAGATGATCTTAAAAAATCTTTCATGCAAGCTAAAAGATGCCAAAGACTAACACTTGGTAGTCTTACCTTCAATTATAGATTCAAGTAACTTCTCTCTCGGAATAACTTCTCCACCTGAAATAATTGGAGAATTTAAAGATTGTGACACTAAAATTGAACTTCAAATTAGAGAGAAAAAATGTTACAATTTGAAAAAAATAAAAGCACCTTTATAAGCATAGCTACGCTTCCTTAGAACCTTGGAAGCGTATAATTGCAACACTTTTTGTAGCATTGCTTGTAGCCCAGGCTTGTCTCCATCTTCTTTTGCCTAAATTACTCAATTTTGTATTGACTGTCAACATTCAATTTACATGTGGTTCTTTCAAGTTTCTATGATGTCAATTCCTTTGATACATGTGAAAGAATAATAACCTGTCGTAACTGTGCATTAACCTCAGAGAGAAAACCTTCATCAAGGTGGCCTTCTTGCTCTCTTGTTGATAGTTCCTATGAGAAGACAGATCAAGAAATAATGACCACCAAACTAAAATAAAGATCGTTTTTGAAAAAAATAAAAATAAACATTGGACCTACCTTTTCCATTAACTTGAGCACCTCAGGATCTCTAGGGGGCCATGAAATCTCTCTATGCTCATCCATAACAGGGTTCAAAATTGCTTTTAAGACATCAGTTGATGTCTCTATTTTTTCCTAAAAAAAATATAAGATGTGCAAATATCAAACAACTAGTGTAATAACAACAAAATAAGATAATAAATGAAAAAATTGAATAAAAAAATCATACTTCTGTCTTGTGAACAAGGCGGTCAACAATGCTCATAACACAGGCAGCTAATTCTTCATAATCTTTCTATACAATCAGCAATATTATCAATCAATAAAAGAGTCTATTGCATCAAATTTTAAATGGAACCAACAAAAGAAATTTAACAATGAAACAAAATTATAAATTAACAAATGATAAAAATTGAAACCGTACTTTGTCGTCTTCTGATTCGCATGTGTCAGTTCGAGTCGCAAGTCGAATCCAGAACCCCGTGTCTAGTGAAAGCACGTTTTCAACCACGACTTGCTCGAGCTACTTAAGCAAAGACCAAATGTTTTGATTAAACCCCAATCTGACCAATCAGACACAACTACTCCATCATCTTTAACCCAAAATTCCACCAAATTACTGCTGGCTTACACCTCAACACCATGTCAGCCAAGTGAAAGGTAAATATGAATAAATTAAGTCGATCAATTGTACAATTGATCCTCAGTCAACCCTCGATTTTTCCTCCCATTTAAACAATTTAGCTTCAGTGTACCCCAACTTTCAAAATTTACACCAAATAAGTCAAATTATGGTAAACTAACAACAGAAAATAATTTACAAACCTCACGAGGATTAGAATCTCTCATTGTGTCAATTAGTCGGTCAACCTCAACAGTTTTAATAAACGCCTTTTCAGCATCTTTGTTTACTGCACATAATGCAGTTCTCCTGTTAAATTAATTCTGGTCATTTCCAACACCTCAATATTCTTAAATCATGCTTTGACATTCAGGGAAACATAAAGAAACAACAAATCCAACCTCATTTGCCTCTGATTGGAACAGATGAGAGATTGCCAACAATTCCCGAATTTTTCCTTTGGTTGAATCAAACTCTCCCAGTACCAGGTACCAAAACCCTACTCTACCATGAATTCAACTATCGTTACAAGACAAATTACAAAAAAAAAAAAAGATAATAATCATTTGGATACGAGATTAGAGAGTACCAGCTGAGTACAGTGCAGCCGGGATTTGACGGGGACAGAGGCCGTGGCGTTTATCGTCGCCATTTCGACCTCCCTCTTTCTCACTCACACACACTTCTCAATATCTGTGGCGCCACACAGGCGGGAGATATCTCTAGGAGAGAATGCTGGTTGGAGATGGTGCACGTGTACCGTGGTCTGCTCGTCTGGGCCCGATTAAGGCCTTTTAAAACGAAGACCTACACGAGAACTTTTAGCGTAGAAAATATATTGTTTTGAATGCTGGTTGGAGATGTTGTTTTGAAGCCCACGGGCCATTGGGCCTGAAACTGGGGAAAAATTCGGACACACAACTTCGTAACAAACTAAAACTGCAAAATGAAAATCGTGGATGTCTATATTTGTCCATAATGTCTGTCTTTTTACAAATTTCATCGAACTTAATCTTCTAGATTTTCTATGATAACAATTGCCCAACGTAGCGTGTAACGGGTTTGAAGGAGCAAATATGAAAATTAAGAAAGAAGAAAAATTACAACCAACCTTTCTTTCGAAATCTTTCTAAAGGCATTGAAAATCTGTAGACATCAAGTTCAGAAGGGTGGAGAGTCTCAAAGTGATCAGAAGTCTAATTCCTCTTACCTATGAATTCATATCACCTAAGGTACCTTACCGTTTGAGTTTAATCCGGTCTATTAGTTATATGTTAGCAAGAATTTTAAAGAAGACCCGTGCATAAAGGCTTGAACAGTAAGATAATGTAAAGTAATGTAAAGTATGGTCAGCAGAATTCATGACTCATTTTGACGCGCATAATGTAAAGTAATGTAAAGTGGTGTTACTATTGTGTGAAGGAATTTAAGAAAAATAAAATAAAACAGTTAGTCAACGATGTATGAAAGAAGAACGCAGTACGAATATAAACTTATTCCTTGTCGCGCATAAGTGAAGGGCTTGTTTCTTAAAAACCATATACAGCATCTCTTGCAAAGTTGTCAATTAAATCTGTTTATTTCATTATTTAATTATTCGATTTATATGTATATGATCCAATGGTTAAATATAAAAATTATATTTTGATGAGATTCGTATAATTTTATTATATTGTTTGCTATTAATTCGGAGTAAATATGGGGGTATATTCTAAAGAGTTATGGCTTCGAATGAAATTCGTGGGACATACACATATTCCACTTTCGTCAAAAAAATAAAATTGATTAAATCTATAGGTATTAATTTTAATGAATAAAAATAGGTTTGGAATAAATAATTTCGTCGTGATGTTGTATTTAATCAAGAAATTCATGTATACAATTCACACATAAATCCATTTATCTATAATATATATGAATTTAATAAATATAACATCAAGAACTGTTATTTGGCGATGATGGTCCGCGATGAATACTCTTTATTTATTCATAGCAGAACCTAGAGTGGAAAAAACGTGCTGTATCGTGCCGTGACTAACACGCAGTGACTTTGGTTTCGTGACGTGCCGTGACCAAAATGTCAAGGGGTGACGGCACGTGAATGGTCACGCCACGCAAGACACGCCGCGCTCAAACGTGTCGTGACCAAACGTGACTCGCGTGACCACGTGTTGTGTCGTACTGTGACTAGATCTTTCATATGACGTGTTGTACCGTGCTAAAGTTTCAAAAAATAAACACAGCACACGAATAATCACGACATGAAACACGCGAGTCACAACACGTAACTGATACATGTACCGTGTCATTCCGTAATAGAGCTAGCGGGCCATTTTTCCCACTCTAGCAGAACGCATGAAATTATCTTATACTCTTCCAGTGTCACTGGAGAACCAAAATAAAGATGAATAATCTATTCAGAAAAAATATGAAAATTGGAACAAAAAGTACTAGTGCAGTTAACTTGTTGCAGTACTGGTGCGGTTGGAAATTGGAACAAGTAGGGTGCACATTCTGCCAAGCTGACGCACAATCACCTGCAGAGATCGACTGTGTACGGTTTGTCTCCAATGCCATCTCTACAATCTCTTCTCAAATTGCAGAAAGTACAATCGGTCCGTTGGATTTTTCATCTAATTACGCCTACAGGCAGTTTGAGAAAAAAAAAAGTCACTTTAGAATACGCCAGCTCAGCAAACAAAACACCACGTTGTACCAATAAATGCAATCCAAATAAAACGAAGAAAGTGTCATTTGTGCGGCACCACCGCACCAGCAATATTAGCGCGAGTCAGAAATGGTCGCGGGAATATTTTTTTACTCGCAAGCAAATCATTTTTCCGAATCAGATAACTTGCCAAACTGATTCATGTTTGGATTTCTTGCGCAGGCAAAAATGTATAATAGGCGTGTGAGCATTTCTCTCTTATAATTTAACTGGGACACATGAATTATTAAATAATAATGGATTTAATTTAATTATGGAATTTGTATAAATAATTAAAATCTGGTCCTTTCCCAAAGTTTATCAAAGATTTAGATAGTGTTCATAGCGATCGATCGCTATATATAATATATGTATAGAGTTTCAAGATAAAAAAAATATCATGGTGCTATCATTTTTTCAATTAGTTAATATCTCGGACAATAATATCAAAAGAGTCTAATTTTGAAAATGCTTGTTATGCATACTATCATGTAATTAATAAATTTATGGAACTACTTTATAAAAACCAACTAAATCTGACATGCTCTGGTCAAGAAAATGCGCAAGGATATTAACAAGTTCAACTAAAACATCACTCGCAGTCACAGAGGCCTCTACAATCTGATTTTGGGTTGTTATGCAGATGTTTTTCTCTCTCTAGAAACTACTTAAACATTAATACTACAACCAATTACTTTTTATATTTCAAAACACATTTAATAACTTTCTAGAGACTCAAAAGACATACCTAGAAATAATACAGTACAATTTGAACAGCTCAACAGCATAAAACATACTCTCTTTTGACCCCATTAAAAACACACACCTAATTATTTAATAACAAAAATCTTCAAAAATTGTCATGTCATGTGTAGATGTGTGTATCTTTTGTACTTAATCTGATATCCTTTTATCGCTTGATAGATAACTAATGATTTTTAAATTGAAGAAAAACTAATAAACTATACACAACCTATCAGTTAATTAATTCGCTAATTCGTCATAAGTTCGTTATTCTGTTTAAATCATTAATATTTGGCTACATTATATGTTATATATTATGAGGAGGGTTCAAATGCCTCCATTTTTTGTGCCTCCACCATGCCTCCATTTTTAAAAACTTTAATAACTTCAAATTTAAAACTTAAAAGTCAAAATAAAACTGTTGGATATGATCTACATCATTTTATCTATGTGCTCATAAAAAATTATCACATTTTGATTTTATTTTTATGTGAATCAATAAGTTGAAAAATCAACGTCTAGAAATTATCCACATTAGTACATTTTTTACAAGCTCTTGATGACAACCAAAACAAAATTGAAATGTCATAATTTTTTACACGTGCATAGATAAAATGATGTAGATCATATCCAACGGTTTTATTTTGATTTTTTAGTTTTAAATTTTGAGTTATTAAAGTTTTTAAAAATAGAAGCATGATGGAGGCATTTGAACCCTCCTCGTATATTATTGCGAAATTTTTTTTGTTACCATAAGAAAAAAATCAAATTAAATCGTTACCACTCTGGTTTGGCCCGTATCAATTCTACCACCCTCGCTAACCCAGTTCGCGCACCAAATAGGCTGGTGCGCGCACTGGGTTGGCGCACCAGGTGGTGCGCTGACTGGGTTGGCGCACCAAATCAGTATTATTTTTATGTTGCGTATTTTAGATCGTTATTTCGATTAGTTTTATGTTGCGTATTTAGATATTATTTTCATATTACTTCTTATGTTGCGTATTTTATATCTCATATCCCGCAATACATAATACATTAAAACATAAGAACACACCATAGATAAAACATAACACACAACGATAGTATATTAAAACATAACACACAATACATAAAACATTACCGAAAGCCTTAACCTTAATACAAAACCGAAAGTTTGTACCATAATACATAATACATAGCCGAAAATCCTAACCTTAATACATAAACAGAAAGCCCTAACCATGACATTATTGGGTACGGTTCCTAGCATCCCTTCTTCTTCTCGCATTCCTTTCGAGAGTAGCTCTGTTGGTCTCGTGACCCCTTCTCCTTTCTTCCAGTATGTCCATCCACATTGGGATCCTGTTGTGTCTTCTCCGACCCAACTTCACTAACCGGTGCTCTGGCGTTAAGATATCCCCTTCGTGCGGCGGCCAATCACCTTGATTGTCATACACGTGGAATTCTCCACTCCATGTGTCGATAAGCGTTTGGATGTTGTAGTAGTAATTGACGAAGACATTTGGATCGTAGTTCCTATATTTTTCACACATTTGTAAGTTTCATCATCCAAGATTATTATGAAATTTTAACACACATTCGTACCTTATTTGACACACTGCCATCACATGAACACATGGTATTCCGGTGAGCTGAGGCTTTTGGCAAGAGCATTGCACCTCATGGTCGTTCTGCACAACGACCTTGTACCTACAGTCTCGGGACGTGTACACCCATTTGCCTGCCTCTATGTCAAATGGGATTTTCTCGCCATGTGATGTCACCATGAATTCCCCGGATCTATTGAATGGAACCGCGCTCATTTTGTTAGTCTTCCGGATGTGCTTGTTCAGCTTCAAGTGCGTACGAGTGGAGAAAAGCTGACCCTCTTGTTGGCATTGCACGGCCTTCTCTCTTCTTTCAACGAACCATGTGACACACTTATAAAACGTCTCCTCAATAATTGCAGCAACCGGTAACCTACGAGAATTGCAATTTACAGTTAAAATAAAGATAACCTAAAATATTTCATTAATATAAACTATGGGAATTGTGAATAACAAACCTGCGAGAAGTTTTGAAGACATTGTTCAGCGATTCAGAACCATTGCTGGTCATTATTTCCCAACGACTCCCGTCGTCCATAGCTTGATAAACCTTCCATGGCTTAGCTGGTTCTTTCTCGTCATTTTCATTATACTTGCCACATGTATCCAAGTATGTCAGCCAATCAGGATTTCGCCTTCCGATTGCATCAAGGCCATCCTGTAATCTTCTTCGCTTCTTCTTTTTAACCATCATCTTGAAGAATTTAGAAGCAACCTTATCCTGAGTGTGTTTTCCAAAATTCTCAAACACGTGTTGAGAACAGAACATGTGGGCACACTGCCCGTTCTCCTCTGACCAACCCAAATCATCTTGAATGAACACATTTTTTATGCCCTTGTGCCGGTCAGAGACCACACACATGAACCTATTCGGACCAATTACATTATCCCGCACCCACTTCATAAACCACCCCCAATTCTCAAACTCTTCGCTCTCTACCAATCCAAATGCTAGTGGGATTAACTGGTTCTCCGCATCATATCCGGTGACAATCAACAACTTGCCCTTGTATCTACCTGACAAGAAACAAGCATCGATACTGATGACGGGTCTGAGGTGACCTACTGCTTCTATACACGGTCCCCATGCCCATGCCAACCTCATGAAATACCGGTAATGTTCCTTTTCTGAAGGCTTCGAAACAACATCATACACAGTTCCCGGATTTGCCCTTTTTATTGCCTCCAACAAAGGGACAATAAGCCCGTAAGACCCCTCCCAACTACCAAATGCCCGGGCAATCGCTAACTCTCTACCACGCCACAATTTGTTGTATTTTGGGACGATGCCCTCAAACCTTTCAGCAACCAGGTCCCTGATAGCTCTGATAGTAATATCAGCATTTTTTTCCAAAGAAAGTTTTATGCAGTTGGCGACCATAGAGGACGTCAACTGCGCATGATCTGACCTGGATGCATCTGCGTGGCATGTGTGCGGTACCTCATTCTTCGTGATGGCCCAAGTATTACCAAAGCCTGTGGCCCTCGCAACCAACTTCCACTTGCAATTGTCGCTCTTGCACTTAAACCTCAACCTTACTCTGTCGCTGTGTGTCTGTATGACCTCGATATTTTTCTGTATGTGCCAGTGGTGGATTTTTTCTTTCATTTGATCCTTGTCGTTGTACGTCATCCCCTCAGAAACCATTGTTCTTTCTCCAACCTAATTGAAAATTCAAAAAATTTAAATTATTATATTTTCAAAGAAATAAAAAATTCATATAAGTTCAAAAACGAACCTCTGAACCCGCAAAAAAAATGTGGTCAGCCTCTTCAAACCCCGAAGTGTCATGAAAAGCTGGGAACGGGTGTCTCTCTCCCCGACCCGATATCGGCCACTTTCGCATACCCAGCACGGGACGATTGTCTTCCTCATCACTGTGATCTATTGTCTGCCCACCGTCGTCACTAGCATCCCAATTTTCCTCTGCCTCCCGTTCTTCAGGATCCTCGTCTGTATTGTCAGTATAATAACGTGGTTCTGGAGTTTCAGATCAGTTCCGGCTAGAGTTGGAGGATGGAACCCGAGATCGGCCCCGACTAGAACCAACTCCCACGGATGGGGACCGACTACGACCAGCCCCCGTGGATGGGGACCGACTAGGACCAGCCTCCGTGGATGGGGACCGACTAGTACCAGCCCCTGTGGATGGGGGCCGACTAGTACCCGCTAAATTTAGGGCCCGAGTAGGACCCGTCACTGACTGATCCATGCCCCGACTAGGGTTCTGTGTACGGTTCTGTCTAGGATTCTGTCTACGGTTCTGTCTGGGGTTGGCAACCACACATAACTCTAGGAACTTGAAAGGTGTTGTCAAATTCAATGTCATTTGGGTATACAACCCCCAACTGCTATCGTCTAGTACAGGGAGTTGTTGGAACCATGTTTGGTTGCCTTGGCCAATATTAATTCTGGCAGAAATTACCAGTTCGTAATAATTCGGGTCAATACCAAGTTCCTGGTACACTTCCCTAGTTATACCGGTGAAATCTAAATCCGAGCCGATATTGAACATTTTCTGGGGTTGGATACTGTAATAAGCACCATTGGGCCCTTGTTGTACTTCACCACCAAAATAACAAGCAATTCCAATCATAGTTACCTGAATTACAGAACAAACCCAACATTTCGCAAATTTAAAAAAAATTAAAAAAGTAATTAAATAATTAAAAAAATATAAAGGACTAGAGTGAAAAAAACTTACTTTTTGGTTTTTGCGAGAATGTTCTTTGCTGCCTTGGGTCGAATGAAATGAGCACAGTATACTGAGTTGGTGCCTTAATAGGCAGAAGAGGTTGGTGCGCCAACCCAGTGCGCGCACCAGCCTATTTGGTGCGCGAACTGGGTTAGCGTGGGTGGTAGAATTGATACGGGCCAAACCAGAGTGGTAACGATTTAATTTGATTTTTTTCTTATGGTAACAAAAAAAAATTCGCTATATTATTGAGCAAAGGGCGCAATATGAATGTTATGTATTTTATATATTTTGTATGGATGTTCACGGAACGATAGCCTGTGCCTATTCTTTACATCATACATACCTAATAGTACTGGTGTCGCAGAAAGGAAAATATTTCCCTTCACATCCCATTAATGGCAACCCTCATCATCATTCCCTTTCCCATCATCCATGGAAAACTACGTCCTTTCCATTTCAAAAGGTAAAAAGGTTGAATACTGTAGAAAACTTGCATCCTACTGCCTCCTAACCTTTTTTGTCGTAGAACCCTCAACCCTTTTTCATAGCGCGTGCCGCTTCGGCCGTTTTTATCTATCTAAATTTTCTTCTATAATCAAATGCTTCTAAATTTTGTACCATCACTTGCTTCTTCCTGCACGATACGGTGATGGGATCTTCGACATATTTTGATGTCTACTTGTATTGGTAAATAGTAGATATGTTTCAATCACTTCTATTAGTTTTATTTATTCGATGCGTTCTTGTTGCTCTATATTAGAAATAATATTTCACCTCTTATTTTGTCAGCCCAGCACAGCTAGACAAAAGAGACGTGCGTGTAATTAATGTTGTGCAATGCATAATGCATAGCATGTAAGAAACAGTGGCGCCAAAAAAGTTCACTTGCTAAATTAAACTACCAAACAATACAAGTTAGAACATAAAAATCAACTTCAGAATTTATGGTTTACCTTTTAGAATGTCACGTAGTTTTTAATTTTATCCACACATGTAACATGCTTTTTGGACAAGAACGTCCGTGTATTGTTCCCAAGAAATACGGTAAGAAAATACATGTATGGTTTAATTGTTTCTGAATTTCTCATTATGAGTCTTTTCCTCTTCCTAAGTAGATATTTCAACACAATCTTTCTAGACACCCTACATTTGATAAATGACATTTAATACTCTCTTTGACCTGCTAAACTTTATTAGTAAGAATTTCTTACCAAAACAAGCTTAATTAGAAGTTCTCTCTCTTTCTGGATAAAAAAGCATAGAAGACCACAACCATGATTCTCAACCACCAAATATCTAAGCCTGCACAATTTTTAAATTTAATTTTACCTATTTACAACGGTATATTATTGTCGTAATTACGTGCACTCGGTTACTGCTTCTTGATATATATAAAAAAAAAGATAATTATGTACTTTCTGATCAAAATCCGGCTCCTTAATTATAGTTCCCACTTTCTCCCTTGACCAAATTAAGGATCGACAAAATGACATCTTAACAAGTCAAATTAGAAAATATTATGATGTAGTGAGTAGTGACACAACGGCACAAGGGATGACTAGTTGTCATACAAAAATTTGATATTTCTTATCATCTTATCTTGAAAACGCTGCATAGATCAAATTATTAATTAAGAATATATATACATGGGAGTGGCCTATAACCAATATATTATACGAAAACCATCCTAGAGTAGCTTGTAAGCATAGGGAAATGTATGATACGTTACTAATTTAAAAATTAGCTAAAAGAATTATTACAGATAATGATGGTCTGAGTCTTATATGGTTCCGATTCTATGCTGTTACATTGATCGGATTATGATCGGATTTTGTGATAGTATATGCGGTGCACCATAAAATCTTGGATTTTTTTTAAAAACCATAATTAAAATAATTAAATTTAAATAAACGGCATGATTGCCCCGAGATTTACAAAAACCATCAATACCGAGATGCCAATTCGGTCCGAACGAATTTTTTTACTCCGGACCGAATAGGCATTTCGGTCCCCCTCTTTTTCACAACAAATCAAGAAATCTTATGTGGCCGATCGTGTGGTAATGCTATATAGCTTGATGTAGCTACTTGATATAATTTTTGCATGATAAAGTATATGTTTTGGGATGAACTTAATTATGTCTCTTCATGTGTCTTCCTATTGCTTTTAGTGTAAATTAATTATTATATTTTTTTTATTAAGATTAAATTTTGGTATCTCTATTTTATTTTTCAGATTTCTCTGATAATAATTAAACTCATATAATTTTTCAGATTTCTCTCATCCAATATATGCTCCAATATACTTTTTTTTTTTTTGCATTTTATTAATTATCTATTTACCCTAAACCCTAAAGTTATTTTTATTACAAAGAATTATATTATAAAAACTTATCAATAATATAAAATTTCATTTATTATTTTATTAAATGGTAATTTTTCACCGATAACCCTAGAAATTTATTCACCGATAACCCTAAAGTTATTTTTATTACAAAGAATTATATTATAAAAACTTATCAATAATATAAAATTTCATTTATTATTTTATTAAATGATAATTTTTCACCGATAACCCTAGAAGTTTATTCACCGATAACCCTCAAGTTATTTTTATTACAAAGAATTATATTATAAAAACTTATCAATAATATAAAATTTCATTTATTATTTTATTAAATGGTAATTTTTCACCGATAAACCTAGAAGTTTATTCACCGATAACCCTCAAGTTATTTTTATTACAAAGAATTATATTATAAAAACTTATCAATAATATAAAATTTCATTTATTATTTTATTAAATGGTAATTTTTCACCGATAACCCTAGAAGTTTATTCACCGATAACCCTAAAGTTATTTTTATTACAAATAATTATATTATAAAAACTTATCAATAATATAAAATTTCATTTATTATTTTATTAAATGGTAATTTTTCACCGATAACCCTAGAAATTTATTCACCGATAACCCTCAAGTTATTTTTATTACAAATAATTATATTATAAAAACTTATCAATAATATAAAATTTCATTTATTATTTTATTAAATAGTAATTTTTCACCGATAATCCTAGAAATTTATTCACCGATAACCCTCAAGTTATTTTATTTGCGGTTTGGGTAGAAATAAAATTTTTTTAAAAACGTGGTTATTTATATTAAAATATTTTTTTTTTTGGGTAAAAATAAAATCACGGTGGTCAAACCATTGGTATAATGTTAATATATTATACTTGTGTTATAAGTTTGTATTACGTATAAATTTGAACTTTGAATATATATGATTGGATCTTAAAAGATGTATCATGTATATAACTATTTTTTTCTCTTTTGCCTACACTTAATTTAGTAAAAAAAATAATTGGACCGAGTGACCATCTCGGTCCGGCCAAAATTTTGCTCCGGACCGAAATGCCAATTCGGTCCGGAAATTTGTTGGATTTTATGTGGCGTGAGCTGCGCTATAGTTGAAAATTAGGGGGGACTGAAATACCAATTCGGTCCGGAGAAAAAAAAATTGTTCGGACCGAATTGGCATCTCGGTATTTATAATTTTTGTAAATCTTTGAGCAATCATGTCGTTTTTGTAAATTTAATTATTTTAATTATGGTTTTTAAAAAAAATCCTAAAATCTAACGTGAGACCCAGCTATCATATATTTTTGCACAAAAACTATTTAATAAAACTAAATTACTTACGAAGAGACATTCAATTATAATTTTGCAATAACAACTGTTATAGGTCCCATAAATAATGTTTACTAAAAACTAGAACCGCAGGCCATTGTCAAGATTTAAAAAAAGAAAAGAAAAAAGAAACTAGAACCGCTGAAAAGAGTGCCGGGCATAACACTATATCACAACTCAAAATGATCAATGGACAAAACTCAAAACATAAAAAGTCCTAGAGCATCATTTATATAGAGTATTATGAATATGAAGCTACTGCAATTAGAGAACTAATAAATAGTTTCCAATCAAAATAGAAAATAAGTTGTCCATTTCCATTTTGTCCCATACCCCCCCCTAATTATGATGCTACAATTAACCAACACTGGGAAAAAAAGAAGGAAACTTAATATTAATATTTCATTAGCAAACTGCAGTCAACGAACATAACAGTCAAACACAATAACTTAGAGAGCTAGAACTACGGTCATACTTTCTAACAGTTACAACATTATCTACTTGGTAATATTAAGATTGGCCACACTTTCTCTCCTTCTATCCATCCATATGCATATGCAGTTCTTAAATGAAAAGATAGAAGGTAAGAAAATTGGCCTTCTTGCTAAGGTACATGCACATTCCTCTAATACCTTACGCTCTCCTCCCATGGATGTACTCGACAGACTCATTTAACCCGTTATAAGGTGGTTCAAAATGCACAGGCAGAAACATGTCCGGCACATTCGGGTGGAATATCATCTCATCCGCATGATCAATCGACTCGGCAAGGCCCTGAAAATATAACATAACAAAAGGAGATCTCAACTTAACAACATGAGAAGGTGAGAAGAGTACTCACTTGATGGAACTAAATATTAACTTTATCAATCTAACAAAAAAACTATATGTTACCTGGATCCGTGCAAAATTCAATTGGCACACCTTGTTGGATCTATCAGAGATCCAATGGTGATTATACAAGTCCTTAAACAGCCGCCATGCACCAATTGGAGATGTAAAATTGACAAATGCATAACCAAAATTGCTGTTTGTCCTACAAAAGAAGCAAATACGAAGGGCCATCGATCAATTAAAAGCATGTACCAAAAAGAGGTCAAAGAACCCAGAAAAAGGTTCTAAGAATATTTTGAACAGTACATTAACTACATGATAACACCCTTCCCTAAAATACAAAATAACAACGAAAATAAACTCGTTTAATTCAATCGACGACAAAAACTGTGTGAAATTAAATTAACGCAAGTCCTTTTCCAATGAAATCTACATGGCGTGCACAAAACAATATATCTACCAATCAAAACCACCCAAAAAAAACAGAGAGAACTTTAAACAAAATATATAGTAAAAGATAACTGCTCACCATTTACAGAACATTTACCTGAAATCGATGGGAAGATAAAAATAATCGAACTCGGAGAGAACCGCTTCGTCTCCCTCCGAAGCAAGGGCCTTCCGATTCTCTGCAATGCAATGATCACGGAGCACGGCGATCAACCTTCCCTTGCTAAATTTAACCACAGTCCAGAACACAAATCAAAACCAATAAACACGATCAGCGAAATTTGGTAAAAGAAAAAACTAAAAAATGACAACAAACTGAAGAAAGAACTTGCCTGAATTTCCCTGGAATATTCTTTATCATTAGCGTTGTCTTCCCTTCCATCTCCAAATCAGCATCTTCCCTGATTTCGTACATCCTATGAGAGACCTTGACTGAAGATCCCCTTCTCGGTTCCTGACAGCGCGGAGCCCGAGTTCTCCGGCATTTAACGACCGAGGTACTCGCTATTGGTTTTGGCACGACCATTTCTTCCTCGGCACTTGATTTCTCTGAACCCAGACTCTCATCCAGTTCTTCGATGGAGCATCTGGGAACAGATGGAGGTAAAGTCGGTGTGCATGGTGGTGAGACCAGCTGGAAAGTAGAGTAGAGAGGAAAGCTAAAGTACTGGTAAGTGAAGTACTGATAAAAAGGATAATTGTAGTAGCTTAGGAAGGGATTAGGGTTTTGAGGAGGACTGATGTAAAGAGTAGCAGAGGGGAGGGTGTTGCGACGGGAAGGGAAGAAGCTCCGTGCTTCGTGATTTAGAGTGATGATCGACATGGAGGCCGTGAGAATATGGGAGCGGAGTGTAATGCTCTGAGTGCAAGATGTATTCTTAGGTAAGAATGGAAATGAGTAGCAGAGGGTTTACAGTCTCTAGGGTACAATGGAGATATCAGATATGTCCTGAACTGGGAAAGTGGGAAGAGGAGATATGTTCACGCTCCATTTCCCATACACTGGAGGGTCAGGTTCTCTTTTGTTATCTTTTATCATCTGCTACTAACAGGTGGAACTATTTTTATTGTTTTAAATGATAAATACTTGATCAGATATCTTCCATTTACAAAATTAACACAAAATATTATTTTTGTAAATTATTTAACAAAATAAAATATCTTATTTTTCATAATATCTCATTTAGTTCAATTTTGATCTCCCTCCCCCCCCCCCCCCCCCCCCCCCCCCCCCCCCCCCCAACATTTTCTTTTCTTTTCGTCACTTGCTTAATTTTTTTTTGCTTTTTCTCAAAATTTTAATTTCCAGTTTCCATACTCAAAAGGTATTGATCTTTAATAATTTATAATTTCCTAAATATTTGCTTCATATTATAAAAATAGCTATTTATGAATCATTATTTTTAAAATACAAAGTTCAAATAATTAATAACACTTCGAAAACTTGAAGTCATAATACATTTCAAATTTTTTATTATTTAATAATTCCTGCAATTATCATATATGATGTCAAATTAAGATATTTCAAATTTTAAATAAACCATGAACTTTAAAGCTTTTTTTTAAGAAATAGATAATTAGAAGAAGTCAAATTTCAAAGTTCTAGCATTTAAAGCTTAGAAATGCAAATATATAAATAATAAGAACTTAAAATGTGTTACTGTTCTAACGGGGACATGTTCGAGTTTACGAGATGATTAAACTTGAAATTAAAATCGCATGAATTATGGCTGGTAGCCTGGTACTAAGAAATTATGGTGAAATACAAAAACATGTTAATCTGCCTGAAAAGCGATCCAAATAACAAATTTAGTTTTTTCTTGACTAGAGTCATCACAGGCATAAGGAAGTGCATCTCCAGAAATTCGAGACCGTTAACAGTAATTCTGAAATCTCTGCAATTCGAATTCAGCCGTCGAAATGTTCCGAGATGCGTACAAGTAAAAATCAGCTGTTTCGAGATGCGTTCTCGAAAAAAATTCGATAGCTAGATTCAAATTGCAGGTATTGCAGGATTACCGTTGATTGGTTTCAGAATTTCAGTTGATCCGAATCCCAGGCATAAACAGGTCTTGACTTTGTCTAGAGAAGGTTAAGAGACCATGTTATTGACTTGACTCGTTGACTGATTGATGACACTGTCAAAAAATTTAAAATATGACTTGATATTGAGTCAATTGTACACATAATAATTCTCCTGTTTTTCGTACTTTTTACCAAGTTATATTTGACGAATATAATTATTATCTTCACAATTCAACAACTTTGTACGTATATTTTGAATATTATAACTTTTTCATAATTACAGATCGAGTTTTGGTAATGATATTCTAAATCGTAAATTTTAAAATTTTAATTATAACATTTTTTTCAATATTCTAATTGTCTATCTTCATGGCTAAATTTCAATTTAGTATTTTTTCATCATTGAAGAAAAATAATTTGACATCCTACTTGTACCGTGCTGCAATTATAAAATTTTCAGAACTTGCGAGGGGCAAAAATCTAACATTTTGCATTTGTTTTTTAAGCGGCGTTCATTTGTCATTTGGTTTTTAATAGATACAGTATATCGCACGTAATATTATTAATTATGAAATGTTGAAAACTAAAATTTTATTATGAAAATTGAAACAAAAAATATAGTGAAATTTTCAAAAGAAACAGTGTAATGAAGGAGAAAAGGCAAGTAGAGGGAAATTGAAGTACAAGTTAACAAGAGTGCGGTTTCTTATTTTCACAAAATCCGACTAAAATCATTTCAATTTGCGTCCTTTGTATACAAGCCAACATGCATGTCGCGTAGCCATAGTATTATACTACAATTAATACAATATTTATATATTAAATATATTACCAAGTATTCTACATTTTCCCCATTGAAAAGTGGGTGAAATGGACAGAATTGGTAGTATGACTGCAGGAGTTTATTAGACTAGGCGGCAGGGCTAATGATTAAAATCTATTTCATTTAATGCTCTGGATTTGTGCACGTCTTTTCCGAGGGTAAAAGACGGGAAAGGCATAGGTCTTCGGTTGATTTATTAGCGACCGTGTGATAGTGATGGAGGTGATGGATCTGTGGGGGCCATCTAGCATTTCCCTGCAAATTGGAGAGTGGCAGAAATATTTTTCTTTGGGCAAGTTTAGAGGTATGTGGAGGAAAAGAGAACTCAGAAAGATCAAGTCTATGTTACTGTGCAAAGCACAGATTAGTCCGTACTACAGAATTATATTTTTATTTTGAAAATTTTAATGATCGATTGGAATCGTTCAACGTGATCTCTACGTGAATACGTAATTGCAGACTAAATTTTATATTTTTTTCAAATTATTTACTATATTTTAAGATAGGTAGAAAATTACTTGATCTGAAAATTCTGGACCATCCAAAAACAGTAATTTTCTATCTATCTAAAAAATTGTAAAAAAATTGTAAAAAATAGAAAATTTAGCCGACAAGTATATTCTCATATGAAAATCATGTTGAACGATTCAGATCAACTATTAAGATTTTCAAAACGAAAATATTGATCCGTAGTACGGACCAATCTGTGTTATGCATAGTACCATAGACTCACTTACTAAGAAATACTAGGAGCACGCCAATCCATTACTACTTAACCCATTTGAGGTGGTGGTACCCTCTAATAATATAATAATTTTTAGGTTTTGTTAATGTCAGGCACAATAATTTTTTCTACATCCGTAAAACTAAATTGAAATTAGTTTCAAAATTACTTCACTCGTGCAATTAATTTTGAGTATTCAAAAATTAAAAAGAAAATCTCAAAAATCAATTTTTGAGATGGATGAGCAAATATAAAATCATATTTTTTTTTGTCAACATAGAGTTTTGAATATAATTTCAATAAAAAATATTTTTTTTATGAAATCATCAGGCATTTATAAAATTACAAATGATATTGTCATCTAGAATTTAAATTTGAAATGAAATTATCAAGTTAAATGTTTTCGTAAGACTACCAACCAATGAGTCGGTGGCACTGTTTATTAATATAATTTTTTAGGTTTGAAACGATCAACTAAAATAATTGTCCTAAACTCGTTCATGAGATGTCAATATTATATTTTTATTATTGGTGGATTCACACTGTATCAATTCATAAAGGCTAATCTTGCTTGCATAGTTACATATCATTAATTAATTTTGTATATGCATGATTTAACAAGATATGATACTGACAGACGCTTGACGTAATTTCGGTGATGAGAAAACAGGAACCGACTCTGCTGCTCTTTCAGTCTCAACCATTCAAAATTGTTAAAATTTATGCATGAAAAAGTTCTTTTATCGAGATACGTGAATAAATTTTTTTGAATGGTTGAGATCGGAAGAGCAGGATTCTGCTCTTCTCTCGGAAAAGCAGCAGAGTCCGATCCGAGAAAAAAAGTTATTTGCCTTTTATTCTTTAACTTTTTCCAAAGAAAGTTGTGGAATGCTTACAACACTAATATCACTTGACGCTTAACTCTTTTTTGCTCAAGAATTATAAACATATTAATTTTTTACAGTGGTTGTCACACTCCGAGATAACCCGCTATGTATTGCTACGTAAAATGTATATACATTACATACATTATCAATAACAATATAAATAAAGCCACATTTATTTCATAAGAAAAAAGAGTTTAAACAAACGATTACAACCGACATAGATAGTAACACAAACACTGCCATGCTAGCTCAATGTATCAATTATCGAATCATAAAAACAAAACTAAATAACATGTGACAGTTTATCAATCTTATATCTTCCCACTTAGTCTCACTCTTGTTCTTGCTCGTATCTTTCCTCTTCATTACCTAGAATCTACGTAAAAGTACGTGTAACAGGTGAGAGATCGAACCTTCTCTCAGTGCGGAATTTAGTTCCAGCCCAAAATTTATAAAACATTTACATTATTATCACAAATATGATAAGATATAAAATGCATATGTATTCCCTAATGCAATGCATCTACTACTACGTCTACTTTCATATTTTTTACATTTTTTGCAATTAACCATTTAAATTGAAATATTGAATGTTAGATCTATTTTATGTTACCATTAGTTCCACTTAAATTTATTTTTTATTAGCTTTTGTAGAGAAATTGAGAATTTAAATTGAATGTTATATTTAGTTTATGTTAAATTTATTTTTTAGAGTAATTAAAATTAAAATTTAATGTTAGATTTATTTTTGTAGAGAATTTTAGAATTTAAATTGAATGTTACATTTAGTTTATGTTTGATTTATTTTTATAAAGTAATTTAAAATTGAAATTTAATATTAAATTTATTTTTTAAAAATATAATAATATTAAGAAGATAGTAAAGTGAAGATACGATTCAATAGATCAATAGATGTAAAACAGAAACTTTCTACCATCGCAACGAGCGGTTAGACCGAGACATCTAGCTCCAGGCCCAGCTTTCGATGCACGTGCAACTGATGCTATCCTTTTTATTCGTAGTTAAGGGGGTGGCGCATGGACGGTGGCGGTTGCCGGGCGGTCGGCTGCCTTGGTGGCTGGTTGGTGCACAAGGAAGCGCACGACGTGCAGCGGTGGCGGTTGTCCTGGCGGCTCCATATGCTTCTCGAGTGGCTGCGGTTTTAGAGGGAGGAGGAAGAGAGAGAACGGGCTGGAACAGCTAGGGTTACTAACTTACTATGCAAGAGGGGTTTGGGAGGGACTATATAAGGGTGTGGGGTATGACGCGCTTCATGCAGTTACAGTGCCATAATAAAATCTCTCTAGCGTCTTGATATATTGGAGCTGGTTTGAGGTGGCATAATTTATAAAAGGAAATAACATTCAGTAAAAAAAAAAAATAGTAGGGAATGTAGGAAGAAAGAGCAAAATTTAAGGAAAGATAATTTAAGAGCATAATTAATGTACATGTCTTTTATTATACACATATATTAACTTTACGTTCAAATATGAGAAAACATAGAAACATAAAAACCATAGGTCTCCTAATAAGCTTTCTATATATATATGTATTTAATTTACTCAAATCGGAACTAATTATTCAAAAAAAAAAATCGGAACTAGAAGTTATGATTATAATATTCGCTATTATAGAAAAAATAAGAGAATAAGAGTGACACAGCGCTCCCAGAAATCTTCCCTCCCTCCCTTAGTTTATTGCATAGAAATTTTCAGAATACATGTTTTTGTCATAGAGAAGAAACCTAAGACAAGTAGTACAAATAATAGAGGCTGTAGTCTAAACATAGAAATACATGATAGCAAATAATACAATTAAGGAAATACAATAATGTAAAATCAATCCAGGGAATCAACATTCCAAACACAGAGAGCAGCTGTAGCACGCTATCAACCTTCCAAACATAGAGAACAGCTGTAGCACCTGTGTAGATCTCGCAATACTCCCCCTCAAGCTGTACCGAAGAGTTCGTCGGAGGTTAGCTTGGATCTTATTCCTTCAAACATTCCCTTAGCCAACGCCTTGGTGAAAATATCAGCCAATTGACTTGCACTGCGAATATGAGGAGTTTCAATGGTTTTGTCCAGGATTTTCTCCCTTATGAAATGGCAATCCACTTCAATGTGCTTAGTTCTTTCGTGAAACACATGATTAGATGCTATTTGGATGGCTCCCTGATTGTCACAGAATAGCTGTGTCGGTCTACCATCGAGACTGAACCCCAATTCATGAAGTAATAGTCTTAGCCAGATGATTTCGCTAGTTGCGGCTGCCATAGCGCGATACTCAGCCTCCGCACTGGATCTTGCCACTACCGTCTGTTTCTTGCTTTTCCACGTAACCAAGTTTCCTCCTACAAACATGCAGAAGCCTGTAGTGGATTTTCTGTCAATCGGATTGCCTGCCCAGTCAGCATCCGTATATCCCACTATGTCAGTTCGGCCATTATTTTTCATCAGAACACCTCTTCCTGGTGAGGCCTTCAAGTATCTCAATAATTGATTAACTAACTCCATGTGACCCTTTAAGGGTTTCTGCATAAACTGACTCACATAACTGACAGCGTAAGATATATCTGGTCTAGAAATAGTAAGATAGATTAACTTACCAACAATTCGTTGAAAAACACCAATATCTTCAAGTGGCTCAGTGTCATGAACACTCTTGTGATTGTACTCCATTGGAACACTTGCAGGCTTGACTCCCATCTTTCCAGTTTCCCTAAGTAAGTCCAACACATATTTTCTTTGGGACAAAAATAGGCCTTTGTGAGAGCGAGCGATTTCAATGCCAAGAAAATATCTCAAATTGCCGAGATCTTTGCTATCAAACTCCTTTCCAAGATGCAATTTGAGATCTTCTATACCTGTTGGATCACTACCAGTGATTACTAGGTCATCAACATATATTAAAATAATCACAATACCTTGGCTTGATGTCTTAGTGAACATGGAAGAGTCCGCTGCACCACGCTTGAATCCGATTTTGTTAAGTGCTGTGCTCAGCTTGCCATACCATGCACGAGGTGATTGTTTCAATCCGTATATAGCCTTTTTCAAGCGGCATACGAGTCTGTTCTCACTTGATGCGAGCAGCCCAGGTGGCAAATCCATATACACCTCCTCTTCCAGTTCTCCATGGAGAAAGGCATTTCTCACATCCATTTGGAACAATGGCCAGTTGCAATTTGTGGCAATTGACATGACAGTACGAACAGTATTCATTTTGGTTACAGGTGCGAAGGTTTCTTTATAATCTACGCCGTAGGTTTGAGTGTATCCTTTGGCAACTAGTCTGGCTTTGTGTCTTTCTACTATACCGTCACTTTTGTATTTGGTCTTGTAAACCCAACGACACCCGACTGTTTTCTTTCCAATTGGTAGTTCTACCAGTTCCCAGGTTTTATTTCGGTTCAAGGCCTCAAGTTCCTCATTCATCGCTTTAATCCATTGACTCTGTTTTCTTGCCTCTTCAAAATTATTTGGTTCTGGATTCTTGTCAATCTCAGCCAGAAAAGTACAGTAATTTGGTGATAACTTGTCATACCTTATGCAGTTTTGAATCGGATATTGAGAGGTGTGATACGTGATGAAGTCCTGTAGCCGAGCTGGGGGCCTGATAGTGCGAATAGATCTCCTAACCGTAGCTTCAGCTGGCCCATATTCAGGTCCGAGTTCTCCCTCCCCTGCAGGCTCGACCTCAGCTTCATTCGGCCCAACATCTACATCCGGGCTTTCCTGCCGTAGCTCACCTAGTGGATTGCAGCGTTCTGGATCCATCTCGAGCCCAATACTAAATGGATTTGGGCTGACTTGAAAATCTCGATAATCAGTTTTCTCCCCCTGTCTCTCTTCTGTATAGTACATTTGTTCTTCATCAAACCGTACATCTCGAGACACAAATAATCGCCTTGACTTGGGACTGTAGCACTTATATCCCTTTTGCTTTGAGGAATACCCGACAAATATGCATTTTTCGGCATGATGATCTAACTTGCCTGCATTTTGAGAATGTACGAAACAAATACACCCAAAGACTCGTAAATGAGAAATATCGGCCTTTCGATTATATAAGATCTCAAAAGGGCTTTGAAAATCAAGCACTCGACTAGGTAGTCGATTTATTAAATAGCATCCTGCAAGTACAGCGTATGACCAGTAAACCTTAGGCAAATTTGCGGAGAAAAGTAACGCACGAGTTACCTCTAACAAGTGACGATTTTTCCTTTCGGCTACACCATTTTGTTGGGGAGTACCGACACAAGAGGTTTGATGCATTATACCTTTGCTACGAAGAAAAGTTTGAAATTCGTGATTCATATACTCTGTACCATTATCGGTTCTAAGGACCTTAATAGTAGTGTTGAATTGATTTTCAATCATGCTGCAAAAGACTTGAAAGATTGAGCATACTTCTCTTTTTGACTTAAGCAAGTATAACCACGTGGCACGTGATTTGTCGTCAATAAATGTAACGAAGTACTTGAAACCCTCTTTAGACTCAATTGGTGCATTACCCCAGACATCAGAGTGAATTAACCCAAATAACTCATTAGATTTATTTAAATGTTCTGGAAACGGTAACCTATGAAGTTTTGCAAATTGACAAGGATCACAAGTCTTAACATTATTAAGCAAAGACAAATTTAAAAGCTGGAGAATCTTGTTAGAGGGGTGTCCCAATCTCCTGTGCCAAAGCTCGGTTGACGAAACATCAGTTTGTGTTACGGCTAATGCTGAGATATCCGGCTCAATCAGGTACAATCCATCAACCATTCTCCCGTCACCAATCTTCTTCCCGGAAATTCGGTCCTGAAACACTACTTTCTGAGGAGTGAAGAGAACATTACAATTCCATTGGTTAGTGCATTTGCTAATGGATAGTAAATTAGCCTTCAATTCAGGAACAATTGTAACATCAGTTTCTTTTGAGAAGATTCGGGCTTTGCCTGATCCATTGGTAGGTATTGAAAGACCGTTTGCCACAGTAACATGAGAGTATGCACTTTTGGGTTGCCATTTGGTTAAAACTTTATTTGTGGTGAACATATTATCGGAAGCACCTGAATCTACAATAATCTTGGAACAAGAAGCAATAGATAAAGCTAAGTGATTACCAATATGCTTTACAGCATTAGAAGTTTCACCACCTGGACCAGCAAAGGAAGATTCAGCATTAGTAGCACATGTCTTCATTAGAAACTCAAGTTGTTTGGTCATCTGCTCGAGCTTGAGTTGGACATTGCTGTCTTCAGATTTTGTTGTCAGATTAGCTTCATTGGGCCTGTTTCTGGCAGGCTTTAAATGTGGGTAGAGTACCCAGCATTTGTCCTTGGTATGGCCGCTACGATTGCAATGATCACAGTATGGTCGATTTCCCTTCTTATCCTTTCCTTTGTTCCATTTAGTGTTATCTCCTGCTCTAGATGAGAAATGAGCAAAATTTTCAGAATTGTTCAGAGAGTTGTTTACCTTTTGATCTCTACCCATGAATTTCTTCCGTGTCTCTTCACTTTGTAGAATAGCATACACAATGTTAAGTGATGGGAGTTCAGGCCGCATCAGTATATCTCTCCTTGTCTCCTCAAATTCCTGTGTGAGACTTGCCAAAAACCGGAAGACTCGGTCCTGTTCTTCTCTCTTGAGGTATTCGTTTACTGTTGCAGCAGGTGGTCGATTAAGTCGCAGCTCCTCCCACAACTGTTTCATTTTTCCGAAATGTTCCATTACTGGCTGGTCTGGTTCTTGGTTGAGAGTAACCAGTTTCTGCTGAATTTCGAATATTCGGGATGAGTTATTTGAATTCCCATACATTTCGTATAGTGAATCCCACATTTCCTTGGCTGAATTAGCGAAGGCAAAAATCTCGTAGACTTTGGGTTCCATTGCATTGCAAAGTAAAGACATAACGTACAGATCATTGGCCACCCATTCATCGAGCTCACTGCCTTTTTGAGTCGGCTTTGTGGTTGTTCCAGTAATGTGCCCAAGTCTGGATTTTCCTCCTAGCGCCAGTCTCACAGCTTGAGCCCAGGTCAGGTAATTTGTGCCATTTAACAGGAAGTTGGTGAGGTTTTGATTTGTGGAGTTTCTTGAGTTTGTGTTAGCCATGAGATTTTGGAGTTTAGAGAAATTTGTTTGGTGGAGAAAGGAAATGTGAACTTTTCTTTAGTTTAGAATTTTGTAACAGAGAACAAACAGAAAGATTGGAGGGACGAAGTTGAGATTACACAAGTAGAAACGAAACCAGGAAAAAACAAGATATTCAGATTACCTTCAGCATGGCCATCAGCAATCTGGTACCTTAATCAATTCCCGCTCTGATACCATATAGAAAAAAAATAAGAGAATAAGAGTGACACAGCGCTCCCAGAAATCTTCCCTCCCTCCCTTAGTTTATTGCATAGAAATTTTCAGAATACATGTTTTTGTCATAGAGAAGAAACCTAAGACAAGCAGTACAAATAATAGAGGCTGTAGTCTAAACATAGAAATACATGATAGCAAATAATACAATTAAGGAAATACAATAATGTAAAATCAATCCAGGGAATCAACATTCCAAACACAGAGAGCAGCTGTAGCACGCTATCAACCTTCCAAACATAGAGAACAGCTGTAGCACCTGTGTAGATCTCGCAATAGCTATATATCCGTTATTATTCTTTTGAATATTTCATCACATGATTATTCTACTTGCCACAATATTTGAGTATGAGGACATAGAATTCTGTAAAATCATATAACATAAAATTTGTAGATCTTTATGTTATCATTCTAATATGTATTTATTGCGTTCCATATATATCATTTGTATCTTATGCTTGATTATATATAAAGTATGAATATTATTTGTTCCTAGACTTATATCAATAAAATAAAACAATATATAATAATAATAATAATAATAATAATAATAAAACTTATATCAATAAAATCAAACAATATATAATAATAATAATAAATGACGTGACGGATTATTACATGTATCTAGTCATGATGAAATGTTACATATATATTTATAATAGTCGTTTCGAGATGATTTATGATAATGACTAAAAAAGTTGACGTGACGGGACGTTACAGTGGTTAAGAATGGTAGAATTCGGATCCCCTGTAATTAATAACTTAATATTTGAGTTTGGATTCGGACCGTCCCATCTACTTTGGTTCGAATATTAAAGTAATGGACGGAATATTAAAGGAGTTATGTACATTCCATCTAGCACTGTATATATTAACCCGTATTCTGATTGGATGATCTGAATTTAAACTCAAAATATCAGTCTTATCTGGGCCAGAAATATGCAGTCATGGCTGTTAAATAAAAAAGCAATTAAGCAATATGCATTTATCATATTATAATATACTAGTAGTGGTTTTTATTCAGTTCAGATTAGTTTAACGACTATGAACAAATAAGTTTTCAAAATACATTGTCCATGGATTTTTAATATTCATACAAAATAGTAATTCTTATAGAAAAAACTACTTTTCGTAAAAGTCCTGAATTTCCTTTATATGCTTGCAGGATTTATTTCTTCCAGAGTGTAAAATCATGTCACGATCAAAGCTCCAGTCCATTATGTCCATAGCATTTGATATTTTTCGTAATGGCACTGTGATGAAATAGTGCTTCAGAAAATTGTAGATTGTTTTTTTTTCCTCATAGATTTGTTGGTAACAAATGTGGAATGTTCCTCTCTTCATACGAAAAATGGCAAATATTGAGTTTTTTTTGTTTTCCAAACATCGCCAGATAGAAGGCTGGATAAATTAAAATGTGGCATTTAGAAAAAAAAATCAAATATTGCACCTTGGTGCTATTAGAAGAGCTGTAGAGGATGTAGGCGACCATATGGACCACTGAACTAGCAAATAAACAGGCCCTAACTGGGAGAGGATCTCATCTGATTACTACTAATTCTACATGCTGTCAGGTTAAAACTGAAGTTTAATATTAAATGCACGCCGCAATATCATTTAAGTCTGCGGCTGATGAGCCTCTGAAGGATGCTTCTGCACCCCCAAAGAGAATTTTACTTGTTTTCGATATGGCGGGATTATTTAAGTTCAGTTTCAAATTAACACGTAGTCAAGAGGAGATGCGATTTCTGCTATATGCGGTCAATAATCTAAGCAGGTCCAGTTGCGATGGGTCCAAGTCCAAGAATACTCCCAAGGGGAAGGAAACAAAAGCAAAAACCAGACAGAGAGAATTGAAGAGATAATGCTTCCATTCCCCGATTCAAATCCATTTGCCACTTGCCAGTGTACTGTGGCCGGGCTTGTAGATCAACTTCCAAGACGGAGACAGAGAGAGGGTTATGTATCTGCAGGGGATCTGGCCTTGCGCCATATCTTGCCTTGCTTTAACTAACACGCAATAGGTAATTCTCTGAAATTATTTGTGATGCCATACCAGTGTGTGCATGTGCAGATGGGTTGCTCTGACAAAACCATTCAAAGAGGAGTTAACGATTCATGACCCCGTTTCCACTAGTGGTTTGAAAAGGGGCCGGGTCGGGTCGGTCCGGTCCAAACCCGCCCGGTCCCCGGGTTGACTCGGGCACGGGTTAGCCCGGGTCAACGGGTTGAGTCGGGTAGGGGGGGGCGGGTTGGGGTCTGACTCGGCCGAACCTAACCCGGTCTAAACCCGGCGGGTTAGGACGGGGCGGGTTAGGTCGGGTCAGGGGTCGGTCCGGTCCGGGTAGGGCCGGTCCGGTTTGGTTTTTTTTTTTTTTTTTTTTTTTCGGTTTCTGTTTTTTTGGTTTTCTGTTTCCAGAGAGGCAGAGAGGGGCAGAGGGCAGCGGCAGTCGGCAGAGAGCAATTTTTTTTTTTTTGCATTTTTTTTTCTTTTTATTTTATTTTAACTCAATATATTTTTGTTATAACTTTTAACAAAATCAAATTAAGTTAAAACCGAATTTTGTTAAAACCAAATTATTCTAAAATCGAGAATTCGAGATATACCGAATTAGTTTAAAACCGAATTATTTTTTATCTTTAAAATCGAATTATTTTAAAACAATAGATTTAAAAACAAAAGTTACCCTCCTCCTTTATTCCGGGCTTGGGACCGGCTATGTAAAATAACATAGGCGGAGTTCTAACTTTTTTTTTGTTAGTAATTATTCTTTAAAATAAAACAATTGAAATATTTAGAAATTATAATTTAAAAAAATGTAAATAAAAATTAAAAGAGGATAGAATTTTATACCGACACTACCTATCTAGTAGTTGTTGTGCATATACCATAGGTCGCTCTCTTGCTCACCGTCCGAATCCTCGTTAGGCTCAGGTCCCTCGGTACCGCTTTCTTGAGTGTCGACACCGGATGATGACGCTTCCAATCTCATGGCATGTTGCGTGCGATTTTCAGCATCAATCCAGTCTTTCAAGCACACAAGTCTCTCGAAAACATGTGCACCCAGCTTACTTCGTTTATCGGTAAGGATCCTGTTCGCCGAGCTAAAACAGGATTCAGAAGGGACGGTTGACACGGGCACGGCAAATATGTCGCGGGCCATCATCGCCAGTGTTGGATAGGCAGTTGCATTCCTCCTCCACCAATCCATGACGTCAACTCCTTCACTTTCGGTGGTCCCCAATAAGTAGCTCATTAACTCGTTCGTGTTACCTTGGGATCCCGTCGGGTCGTCATCATCCTGAAAATCGCCTAACAATCCAGTACTGCTGTGTGTGGATAGACTATTAAAACAATAGAAAAAATTAGTGGACAAATAATGTAGATATTATAAATAATAAATATTAAAAACATATGTATATTTATATTCGTACCTCACGCCACCGGTCGAAGGCGGTTGGTCGGCATTTCTTCTTTCGTAATATATGGCAAACATGTCGTCCAATGCCTTTTGTACGCGGGGATCCTCGTCCCTCCAATTTAATTTTAGATTTTTCTTGTAGGCTACGAGTATTTTTACCGTGAACTTCTTCTTGTATGCCGGATGGAGGCAGTTTGCGAGAACGGTCAAGAGGGGTACCTCTTCCCAATATTTAAGAAATTTTACCTTCATGGCTGCTACGATCGGATGGAGAGGGGAATCCTCTTTATCCCTATCTTCCATATCACGGTACACCTTGGAAATATAGTAGAGATGGTGCAGCAACTCATGTGCCGTCGGTGTGTACGAGCAAGATAATTTCACGGTTGCGGTGAAAAAGGTTCCAAGGAATTGTGCAAGCATTATTATTAGCTGCCATTCGAGGTCGGTGAGATCCAAAGCTTGTCATTCGTTCGTCGATCTCAACATCTCCCCTATAGCCGCCTTGTAAGGAATGCATCGGTGCAGCATCCTGTAGGTGGAATTCCAACGGGTGTCTATATCCCAAGGTACCCTCATTTTGCCCAAACCTATTCTTTCGCACAAAGCTGCGAAATTTTGTTTTCTTTCTTGGTTTGAATAAATATGGGCAAGACCTCCCTTGAATTTAATTATCAAGTCATTTACGGCTTCTACCTTAAGACTATCTTTTACGGTAAGGTTTAGTATATGGCAAGCACACTTTTGGTGAAACAGTGCACCATTCATGATTGGGTTTAGGGACCGGGTGAAATGATTGATGGACGCTACATTGTTGCTAGCATTATCGAACGAGATAGAAAAAACCTTGTTCCGTAAATCCCTTTTGAGATTATATTCTTGTAAAACCTCAATAATTGAATGGTAAATAACTTGTGCAGTGTGCGGGGAATCTAACACCCGAAAACTTAAAACCCGTTTTTGTAAAACCCAATTCTCATCGATCCAATGACCGGTAATACAAGAGTACCCTAGGCCGTGTTTACCGGCAGTCCATATATCGGAGGTAATGGAGACACTATAATTGGCATATCCAAATATAGCCCGTAGGTCGTTTTTCTTTTGGATAAACTGGTTTTTCATTTCACGTACCATTTTTCTATGATGGATTTTCTTATACAATGGTTGAGCTAACCCCCGAATGCATAGCCGGGCAAAACTACTACAATTACCCATACTAATTGGTTGTTCCTTGTGGGCAATATATCGGGCAAATTCTTCAAGCATTAATTTTTCATCATATCGTTGGTGGGTTCTACTACCATCCGGGTTCATAAGGGTTTGGACTAACCGCGGGTCCGCATTTTCTTGCGGTTGCTCACCCTTTTTCGCATGACCATCGGCATGTTTCTTAAAAGTGGACATACCATTTGCAAGTTTATACTCGTAAATAACCTTGCAACCGCGTACCTTACATTTTAGAGTACGGACAACTCCACTCGCATTCAATGTCCTCTCGTAATACCGCCACCAATCCGCCTTGTATTCGGGTGTCTTGGTTTTCCTCTTCTTCGGTGGTTCGATGGGAATGGGAGCATCAACTTCGGCTTGGGTTGCGGGGACAACTTCAATTTCCGGGACACTT
The DNA here is from genome assembly GCA_011114355.1 of Carex littledalei. NCBI lineage: Eukaryota > Viridiplantae > Streptophyta > Magnoliopsida > Poales > Cyperaceae > Carex > Carex littledalei. Next base: position 7,592,840 of record CM022099.1, on the reverse strand, counting down.
GTCGAGGGACCGCTTCCTATAGGGGCGGTGTATTGAGTCGATCCTGTAGATGCCGTACCTGCTCCATATGAAGGGTTAGAATAATAGTAATTAGGTGGTGCCATTTGGGATGGATTTTGTGGATAGTTAGGATATTGTTGTGGATAAATAGGTGGCAACAACTAATTTCATTTTCTAGTTCCTCTTTTGCAACAACTTTATATACCGAATCAGAGAGAACGAGAGAGAGAGGCGGAGTAGCGGACTGAGAGAGGTGGCGGGGGGGATCGTTAATTGTTCAGACGGGCTATAGTATAGGCAGCTCAAACGGGAGAGAGAGGCGTAACCTAGAGGCGCTCAAACGGGCTGCTCGAACGGGCTGTTCATTGGACAGGAAATGAGGTGTTCAACGGGCTGTTCAATAATTGTTCATGGCACTTGGGAGGGATTTTGTGGATACGGCGGTTGCACTTGCGAGGGATTTTGTGGATAAATAGGTGGTTCTTGTAGTTGAATCCTACTTTCTATTGCATCCATATTTTGTTGTTGGCCATCGGGCGTAGGGTTGAAAAAATCCTCGGAAGCTCTATGAGCAGCACGCATCCATTCGGGCATTTCGGGGTCCATTTGTTCTACATATTAAAACCAAATTCATATCAAAATAAATCCGAAATTGTGTAACCTATTTAAATGTAAATCTAAATTCAATATAAATTAGATTAAATGTAAATTAATTCTAAATTACGTCTAAAATAAATCTAAATTAAATCTAACATAAATCTAAATTAAATATAAATTAAAGTTCTCATTGGCCTCTAAATTCAAATTAAATCTAAATTAAATCTAAATTAAATATAAATTAAATCTAACAAAAATAATTCTAAATTCAAATTGGACTCTAAGTATCTAAATTCAAATTGGCCGAACTTCACAAGAAAAAAAAAAAAAATATATTTTGGCCGAATGCCTCTGCCCTCTGGCCTCTGGCTCTGCCTATGTCATATTGTCATTGACCGAAATTCAAAAGAAAAAGAAACAGAAAAAGAAAAAGAAAAAGAAAAGGAAAAAGAAAAAGAAAAGAAAAAAAGAAAAAATTTAAAAAAAATATAGTTTAATTAAAATTTAAAAAATAAAGTCTAATTCAAATTTTAAAAAAAATGTCTAATTCAAATTTTAAAAATTTTAAAAAATAACTCTAATTCAAATTTAAAAGAAATAAAGTTTAATTGAAATTCAAATTTAAAAAGAAAAAGAAAAAGAAAAAGAAAAAGAAAAAAAGAAAAAATTTAAAAAAAATAAAGTCTAATTAAAATTTAAAAAATAAAGTCTAATTCAAATTTTAAAAAAATGTCTAATTTAAATTTTAAAATTTAAAAAAATAACTCTAATTCAAATTTAAAAGAAATAAAGTTTAATTGAAATTCAAATTTAAAAAGAAAAAGAAAAAGAAAAAGAAAAAGAAAAAGAAAAAGAAAAAGAAAAAAATAAAAAGAAAAAATTTAAAAAAAATAAAGTTTAATTAAAATTTAAAAAATAAAGTCTAATTCAAATTTTAAAAAAATGTCTAATTCAAATTTTATAAATTTAAAAAAAATAACTCTAATTCAAATTTAAAAAATATATTTAAGAAAAAATAAGTCTAATTCAACTTATAACTCTAACAAAATAAAATATAAATTATTCAAATGTAACCTATTAAAAATAAAGATAACATATTTAGAAATAAATCTAACTATCCAACAACTTCAAAAATAAGAAATAACTAAAAAATCTAACCTATTTAAGATAAATTCGAATTTTAAAAAATAAAATCTAACCTATTTCAAAATAAATCCGAATTTCAAAATAAAATCCAATAATCTAACATATTCAAAATTTAAAAAATAAAATATAACATATTTATCAAACAAATCTATTTATCTAACCTATTTCAAAATAAAATACAATAATCTAACAAATACAATAATCTAACATATTTCAAAATTAAATACAATAATCTAACATATTTAGAAATAAATCTAAAATCTAACATATTTGAAATTATTCAAATGTAACCTATTAAAAATAAAGATAACATATTTAGAAATAAATCTAACTATCCAACCAATTCAAAAATAAGAAATAACTAAAAAATCTAACCTATTTAAGATAAATTCGAATTTTAAAAAATAAAATCTAACCTATTTCAAAATAAATCCGAATTTCAAAATAAAATCCAATAATCTAACATATTCAAAATTTAAAAAATAAAATATAACATATTTATCAAACAAATCTATTTATCTAACCTATTTCAAAATAAAATAACTTATTTGAAAAAGTAAAATCTAACATATTTCAAAATTAAATACAATAATCTAACATATTTAGAAATAAATCTAAAATCTAACATATTTGAAAATATTCAAATGTAACCTATTAAAAATAAAGATAACATATTTAGAAATAAATCTAACTATCCAACCAATTCAAAAATTAACCTAAACATATTTCAAAAATTAATCTAACCTATTCGAAAATAAAGCTAACATATTTTAAAATAAATCAAACCTATTCTAAAAATAAATAGAACTTATTTAAATCTAACTTACTTACAAATAAAATCTCACATATTTCAAAACTAAATCTCACATATTTTAAAAATAAATCTAACCAATTTTAAAATAAACTACCTATTCAAAAACCATTTTTAAAACAAATATAACTAATTTTAAAATGAATATACCCTATTTAGCACAAATAAAACCTATTTAAAATAAAATTTAACTTACTTAAAAATAAAAACCGAATTAAAAATTAAATCTAACCTATTTAAGCTATTTTGAAAATAAATCTAAGCTATTTATAAATAAATCTAACTTATTTCAAGAATAAATCTAACCTATTCAAAAGTAAATCTAATATATTTTGAAATAAATCAAACCAATTCTACTAACAAAGTAACAATAAATCTAACATATTTAAGCTACTTTAAAAATTAGTCTAACCTATTTATAATAAAACTAACAATAAATCTAACATATGTAAGCTACTTTAAAAATTAATCTAACCTATTTATAATAAAACTAACAAAAAATCTAACATGTTTAAGCTATTTAAAAATTTATCTAACCTATTTATCATAAAATTAACAATAAATCTAACTTATTTAATAAATGCAAAAAAATTAATCTAACCTTTGCGAGATGAAAACTTGCGCCTTTGCGGGATGAAATAATCTTGCTCAACCGTATCTCGCGCCTTTGCGGAATAAAATAAATTTCCAACTATTTTTTTTTCTAATAATTAAATTAATTTCTGAAAAATAAAAAAAATGATAGAGAATTAGAGAGTATGAGTGAGAGAGAGTATGAGAAGGGAAAATCAGAAATTTAGTGAGTGAGGGAGAGTGAGAAATTTAGTGAGTGAGGGAGAGTGGGTTTGGGGGTTAATTTATGGGGAAATTCGGAACTGTGGGGGCCTGGCTGGGTGTGAAATTGGGGGATTTCAGTCAAAATTCGGAACAGTGGGGGGCACTGTGGGGCAGTGTACCAATATTCCAATTTTAATGCTCTCTGCGTTAGCCCGAATCTCAAAGCAGTGTGAGTTAATCCCAAACCGTAAAGTGAAGGGAATCTTTTACACTAATGGAGAGGATAATTTTGGGGAATCCCTAGAGAGGCTCTGCCTCGTAAAGTGAAGGGAATAAATGCAGAGGGGGGGGGGGCCTGGCGCTGGCGCGGGGAACGGTATTATTGTGCTTTGAGATTCGTGCCAAGTTAAAAAGAACGGTCCAGACAGAGGGAGAGGGGGGCTGGCGCTGGCGCGGGTACCAAAATTACAGAGGGACAGGACACGCTACCGGTTCAGCCGGGTTTTGGGTCGGGTCGGGTAGACGGGTTGACTCGGCGGGGGGAAGGTCGGGTTTCGCCCAGGAAACCGGATCCGACCCGTTTCAAACCCGACCCATCACTTTAGAACGGGTCGGGTCGGATTCAAGGTCGGGTCGGGGTCGGTTCGGGTTCGGGTCCCGGGTTTGCACGGTCCGGGTCGACCCGCCCGGGTTTAATCAATACACTAGTTTACACATTCGTTAATGCATGTTTAAATAATCATTTCTATCTATAACTATTTATATGATCACAGATATCCGATTGGTAGGGGTGTCAACATGTACAATAGGGGACATTTTCATACTCGTACCTGCTATAATAATGAATTTTTTTTTATTCTTATTTATTTTTTCGAATACAGCAAGAATCGGATAAACGGACAAAAAAAATACTATTGACATCGATTTGTACTTTCGATAAAATATTTTTCAAATCGAGATATCAATAGTATTATGTATTATCTTTTAAGAATACATGTACTTCCGATAAAATATTTTTCAAGTCAATAAAATACTTGTACTTTCGTTTTTTCGAATACCGGGTCGGATAATCGTTCATAAATATTATTAATTTTACGGGTGTTACAATAACAATTGTTTTTCATATTGAACTAAAAATTAGAAAACATAATTTTGAAATTATTGAGTAGGTTGTCATAGTTTTCCCAAAAAACTATGGGAAGAGCCTCAAAACTTGAGTTGAAGTTTTCGATTAAGATTTTCATTTCTATTATTCAATCCAAGTAGTTTAGTAAATTAGTTACATAATGAACTTGTAGAATACCAATTTTTACTATTTTTGGATTTTTTTAGTATTTTTTATGATTCATGAAAGATAGCACAGAATAGCGTAATTTTGTGTAGTTTTAGCGTAATTAGCGGAGTTATTGTAATTTAGCGTAATTTAGAGTAATTCAACATAATTTATTGTAATTTTGTCATGAAAGATGGCACAGAATAGCGTAATTTTGTGTAGTTTAGCATATTTTTTTATTTTGTTAATTATAAATCAAAAGAAGTAATTTAACAAAAAATTTAAACAAAAAATTCAAATTTTCCGTGTTAAATTTATTTATTTTGCTTTTCTTGGTGTCTAAAAATAAAAAATAAAAAAAACTAAACCGAAATGGCAATTCGGTTTAAGCTAAAAATCCATTTTTAACCGAATTGCCATCTTGATTTAGGGAAATTTACACAAAAAGTTACATAGTTTGGGGTGTGTTTTTTGTGAAAAGATGATAAACCGAATAGGATATTCGGTGAAGCAAAAAAAAAAACTCTTAACCGAATAGGCATTTCGATTTTTGCTGTTTTTGTAAAAAACTCGGTAATTACGTTAGTTCTTTAACATTAATTATTTTAATTACTGTTTTTAAAAAAAATCCGGATTCTTTAAGAGCACGATGATCTCGAAACGATAGCCTGTGCCTATTCTTTAGATCACACGTACCTAATCGGTCACTGGTGTGGCAGAAAGGAAATGTTTCCCTTCGGCCTTCACATCCCATTAATGGCAACCCACATCATTGCTTGCTTTCCCATCAACGGCAAACTAGACCTTTCCATTGCAAAAAAGTTTAAAGAGGTCTCAATATTCTAGAATATTTTTCATTTCGCTGCTTCCTAACCTTTTTCGTTTGAGATTTTCTGTTCTACACCCACTTACGGGCTCCACATGTGAACACCCAGAGTATTACCCCACCGATTATATTCAAGAACCTATTCACAGTGGCATTGTCAGAATTTTTATCATAGACAAAAAATAAATTATTAAAAAATAATTATTATCTTTTTATTTTATTTCTAAATAATTTGGTAAAAAAAGTCATGTTAACAATTAATTTTTTTCCTCTGACAAACGAACATACTCTAATGAAATGTGCGCTGCACCATAGGATCTGAACGAGATTCCCAAGTGTTACATTATATATACTTGCAAAAACTAATTAATAAAGATCAGATTACTTTCAAGGGGGCATTCAAATTTGCAAGTTTAACTGTTATAAGGTCTTATAAATAAAGTAAATACTAAAATCTAGAGCCCATAAAACAGTACCGGGCGCAACAATCAAACATTAAGATCGATCTACACACTGAAAACAAATGCTACAATGAGAAACAAAAAAGAGAAAAAAAAGAAGAAGAAACTGGGCGTATAACTATATGATATCATTCATGCGCGCTGGGGCATGAAGCCAAATGCTCTAATGACATGAATTCAGATCCAGTGTTATACTACCGGACTGAGTAAAATGTGATCTGGTTGGAAATTGTAATCGAATTATGTAGTACACAAAATTTTACAAGGCTCTAATATATTTCTCACTCGATCTCACATATACTTCACAATCACATACCTCCTGTGTATGAGACTCCACTACCTATTTATACTCTTATTACGTCGGCTACTCTACATCTAGATTGTTCATGATACAAACATTATAGAAGTTTCTAATGCAATCCTATAACCGACCATATAAGTCGGTAAAATCTTCTAGATTACACTTTATTATTTCTAAAACATTATTTATAAAAGAAATTTCTAGTGAATTCCTTAATAACCGACTCACTTGAATAACCTAAAATAGATTATTGGGCTTGGACACCGACTTGATTCCCTTTAAATTTTCATTTGCCAATACTTCTTGATCAAGGAGTACTTTATTTAGTGTTTGCAACTTCACCGCTTTCACCTTCTCGAAGCCTTCAAACTCCTCTCTCAAAAACTCCCATGCTTTCTTGGATGTAGTAGCCCCACTTATTTGTGGAAATAGACTTTCGGCAACATTCAACATCAGGAACTTGGCATCCGCAAGGTCCTTCATTTGTTGTTGTTTTTGCTCCCGCGTCAATGCTCCCGTTACCGCCGTAAAACCTTGTTCGACGACATCCCACAATCCCTGCGAGAGTAGCAGCGTCCGCATCTTGATCTTCCACATGGCATAATTTTCTCCCATAAATACAGGAACCATCGACTGCGCCATAGTTACGTCAATACCGGAAGACATAGTCTTAGATGCTTCTTATATTACACGAACGCTCTTGTTTACTTAGCTAACTTCTTACTTGAACCTGAAGCTCTGATACCAAATGTTGAAAATTGTAATCGAATTGTAGATGGTAAAAGAGAGGAGTTCATAGAACTTGATTTCTTTTATTTATGGAGTACACAAAATTTTACAAAACTAATATATTTCTCACTCGATCTCACATATACTTCACACACACCTCCTGTGTATGAGACTCCACTACCTATTTATACTCCTATTACGTCGGCTACTCTACATCTAGATTGTTCATGATACAAACATTATAGAAGTTCCTAATGCAATCCTATAACCGACCATATAAGTCGGTAGAAGTTTCTAGATTACACTTTATTATTTCTAAAAACATTAATAAAAGAAATTTCTAGTGAATTCCTTACTAACCGACTCACTTGAATAATCTAGAACATAGATTATTAGGCTTGGGCCTTCGGTGTTGTTATCTTCAACAGATCTGAGTCGGCAGTTTTAATCTGGCACTAATCTCCAATGAACCACCTTAATGAGGGGCACCGTAACAATCGCTCGGCTTTGGAGCACATTTACTTAGTGCAGCAGTACCTGACGTGAGACTATGGATTCCAGTCTTCCAGGGAGAATTCCCACCTTACTGCTCATTTCACACCTATTTTTGCATATAAACATGCCAGTACAACATGAAACACCTCACCCAGTTTACCCATCGTTTTCCATTTAAAATTCAAAACAAGCTAATATAAATAACTTCCATTTTCCTAAAATGACAACGATTATGGCAAAAACGACAAGATAAACTAGCCAATTTGAAACATCTCAATGTATTAAAGATGCAGCAATTAACGAACACTGAGAAAAATGCAAGGAAAATAAATATAACGGCACACTAAACGAACATTACAAACGAACATACACTCAATCACCACAGTCATAGTTTCTAACCGTTAAAACATTTATTATCTACTTAATTAGTAATATGAAATACATAAAAAGATAAGATTGGCCACACTTTCTGCCCTTCTATCTATCCATATGCATATAGAGATCTTAACTGAAAAGATAGAAGGAAAGAAAATTGGCCTTAAAGAGGTACATGCACATCCCTCCAATACATTACATTTTCCTACCATGTAGGTACTCGACGGGCTGGTTTACCCCGTTATAAGGCGGCTCGAAATGCACAGGAAGAAACGCGTCAAGCACACCCCGGAAGAAAATCATCTGATCTGCATGTTCAATTGATTCAACCAGGCCCTGAAAATATATACCCATAACAAAAGAAGATCTAAGCTTGATAGCATTAGAGGTCCTCTTACTTAATGGAAATTTAAACTCCAGATATGAGACAAATTTTTATCCTAGTTAACAATTAGAAAGTTTCAATATGAAGTGTGTTTTAACGGCTGACATATTGATGACCATAGATATCCTTCAAAATTTTATCCTAATTTTACAAATAGAAACTTACTATATATTGTTTTAAACTGCTGAAACATTTATGACCATCGATATCATAAATAAATAAAAACCAATATGTGAAACATACATTATGGATTGCATCCAAAGCTAGCAAAACAATCTAGCTTAGCTAATTAATATAGCCCACCACCCAACTTGCAACATAAAACAAAAAAATCTACCCTCAAACCCCACTCAACATAAAACAAAACAGATCCAAAAAAAGATAACTACATCCATATTGCATCACCGGAAAGATAATTTTAGATCAAATCTTACTTGCATTACAAAAAAATCCTCCCACAATTTTTAACTCCGCGACTAACATACAACCCCAAATCTGGAAAGGAGATGTAAGAAAAAAATGATTACCTGGATCCGTGCAAAGCTCACTTGGCACACCTTATTGGATTCTGCAGAGATCCAACGGTAATTATGCAAGTACTTGAACAGCCGCCAAGCACCGACTGAAGAAGTAAAATTGACAAATGCATAACCTAAGTTGCTGTGTGTCCTACAGATTAAAAGAAGTAAATTAATACGAAGGAACGTCAATTAAAGTATGTAGTACCAAAAAGAGGTAAAAGAACCCTGAGAAAAGGTTCCAAGAAATTTTCAACAAGTGCATTAAATGCATGAAACTCACTTCCCTAAAAAGCATATTAACAAAGAAAAATAAACTCGTTGAATGCACAAACTTTTCCAATGAATTGTAAATCATCGCGTGAACAAAACAATATATCTACCAATCAAACCCACCCAAAAATGAGAGATTTAAATAAAATAGTAAAATATAAAAGCCACATTTAAAGAAAATTTTACCTGAAATCGATGGGAAGATAGAAAAAATCAAACTCGGAGAAAACCGCTTCGTCTCCCTCTAAAGCACAGGCTTTTTCATTCTCCTCAATGCAGTGATCCCGGAGTATGGCGAGCAACCTTCCCTTGCTAAATTTAAGCAGAACACAAATCAAAAGCAACGAACACAAACAGTACAGTGAAATTTGGTAACAGACAAAAAAAACTAAAAATTGACAACAAAATGAAAAAGTACTTGCCTGAACTTGCAGGGAATATTTTTTATCATAAGAGTCGTTTTCCCTCCCTTCTCGAAATCAGCATCTTTCCTGATTTCGTATTTTCGGTGCGAGACCTTCGCAGAAGGCCTCCTCCTTGGCTCCTGACAGCGCGAAGCGCGCACCACGGTTACTTCCGAAATATGAGCCCTAGTTCTCCGGCAATTAACTACCGAGGTATTGGCCATTGGTTTTAGCTCGACCATTTCGTCGCCGGCACTAGATATCTCGGTACCCAGATTCTCATCCCGTTCTTGGATCGAGCATCTCGGGACAGATGGAGAGAGAGCCAGTGTGCACGGAGCTGATACAAGCTGGAAAGTAGTTAAGTACCGAGGAGAGCTAATGTACTGGTAAGAGAAGTACTGAGGTGGGATTTGAAGGTAAAAAGGATCATACGGCCAGCTTAGGTAGGGATTAGGGTTTTGGCCAGGACTGATGAGAAGAGTAGCAGAGAGGACGGTGTTGGGACGGGGGATGAAGATTGGTGCTGCGGGATTTAAAGCGATCGACATAGAGGCTGGATGAGGTGTGCGGTGTGCAAGGCTCGAGCAGTCGAGCTAGAGTGGGAGAAGGGATTCTCAGGTTAAAATAGAAATGATTAGTAGACAAGATGCAGTTTCTAGGGTCCCGGCATAGATATATGCTAAACTGGGAAGGTGGTATTTGTAACAAGTCTCCATTTCCTTAGTACTGGAGGGTCAAGTTCAATTTTGCTGTCTGATGTCATGGGTTACCGTACAGAGTACAGACAAGTAGAGATCTTTTTTGAGAAAATCGTATCCACATGATTCTGTGATCCTCTTTCTTCTTCCTCTAAAGAGTGAGAAGAGAGGAGAGAGAGAGAGAGATAACAGGATTCTGGAATCCGATCAAGAATGTCAGCAGATTTGTTTCTTTTTTTAGAGATGCTTTAATGGATTGTTATTTTATTTTTAGATAGTCTTCTTTGTTTTGTTAGTTATACTATACTTGCACTGGTGAAATTTAAGTTCATGTTTTAATGGGTCAAGTTCATGAAAGCCTTTTAGTCCGACATTTTTATTAATATCCAAAGTTAATTACAAATTAATTATTATACTCACGATTTCCGATTTTTGCCGAAAATATCCAAACCGGCCATAAAATAGCCGGTTTTTTTTTTTTTTTTAAAGACACTATGAAGAGCAAGATAATGAAATCTAACACTGAAAATTCGAATTTTTTGTTTAAATTATTTGTTAGATTACTTCTTTTGATGTATAATTATCATATTTATACTAAAATACGCTAAATTACTTGAAATTATGTTGAATTACACTATATTAAGTTAAATTATATTTAGCTAAAATACGATAAATTACGCTAAATTACATATGAATAGGGACGATATCTTCACTGAAAAAGCGAAAAACGACGACGAAACTTCAAACAGCCATGAAACGGCGCTCGAGTGTCCGATTTCAGCAAATGATCATTTTTCGGAAAGCTTGCGAAAAGACGCATGCGTCCATGTTTGGTACGCCGAATTTCAAAATTCAAAATTGCCAAAAAACTAAGGGAAGAGTCTCAAAACTTGAGTTGAAGTTTTCGATTAAGATTTTCATTTCTATTGTTCAATCTAAGTAGCTCAGTAAATTAGTTACATAATGAACTTGTAGAATACCAATTGTTACTATTTTCGGAATTTTTTTACTATTTTTTATGATTCATGAAAGATGACACAAAATCGGTCTACTTTAGCGTAATTTTGCGTAGTTTAGCGTAATTTACCGTATTTAGCATAATTAGCGAAGTTATTGTAATTTTGCGTAATTTAACGTAATTTAGTGTAATTCAACATAATTTATTGTAATATAGTGTAATTCAACATAATTCAAGTAATCTAGTGTATAAATATGCTAATTATAAATCAAAAGAAGTAATCTAACAAATAATTTAAACAAAAAGTTCGAATTTTCAGTGTTAGATTTCATTATCTTGCTCCTCATAGTGTCTAAAAAAATAAAAAAATAAAAAAGAGAAAACCGGTCATTTTATGGCTGATTTGGACATTTTCAGCAAAAGTCGGAAATCGTGGGTATAATAATTAATTTGTAATTAACTTTGGATATTAATAAAAATGTCGGGCCTTTAGTGCATGCTCTGTTTTTTCACTTTATCATTTATGTATTATATACTTATACTGATCGTTTTGGTTTCCATATTTGGGATGTTCTAGTCACATTAGTCATGTTTGATTGTGGCCTAAATTATGGAATAAAGAGTTTAGGCTTCAGTTAAACCATCAAACATGATTTAATTGAGCCGGACTAAGATAAAATAACTCGAACTTTAGGCCGGCCTAAAGTACAAAAAGTTAAGCCACCTATTAAGGTGGTTTAACGTTTAGTTTCTCATGTGCCCTGACCTATTTTTCTTTTCTTTTTTTCGCACGATCTTGCAATTGTGTATGCTTGGAGTTGCTTGATTGATCTAAGTTGTGGTATTTTTTTCTCTTCCCACTTGTTTCCATTTGGTTTTGATTGATGAAAATAATTATCAATGGACCAGCTTGATTACTCGAGAAGGTTAGTTTTTTAAAAACGAAAGCACTTAATTTTCACATTTAGCATTAAAAAAATAAAATAAAAAATGTATTTTGAATCTAGCATATACAAATTAATAATGGACCAGCATGAACTCTTGTTTACATAGAAAAATTAAGAAAGCACAATCAATGGACCAACTTGATTACATTTAGCATAGACAAATTAAAATAAAAAAGATTAGACCTAACATGAACTCTTGTAAGATATTGTTATTATGCAATTGCATTTGAATCTTGTTTGAACTATGCAATTATGTTATTTCACACTCCTTTTGTTATTTTTTTCAGTTATGTTTGAAATTTTACGTAATTTTTTGTAGTAATTATATATGACTCTTGTATTTTTTGTGTTATTTCTCATTATTTCTTATTCCTTGCAAAAATCATGTGACTTGTAATTTTGAAATGAATAAATATTGTTTTTGAAGTTATGAAATTTAGAGTTTATTTTTATGAGTTTGAATTATTCAAGTCAATCAATTCCAATTTTGTAAATTTTATAGTATTATAACTTAAATTGAAGATTAAAAATTGGTTTTTATTCGTTAATTTGTGGAGTAATTAAACTAAAGATTGAAATGCAAGGAATGCTTTTTTTTTTTTTTTTGCAGTATACCAGCAAGTGGTATATGAAATTTATCAAAATTTATCCAGTCTCAGTGAATATATATTGATTTCTTTGATCTTCACCTTACTATGATCTTTTTTTCACTAGTGATTGTGTGGTCACTGTATTGTCTGAAAATAAGAAATAACTATATTCCTTCACGTAGGGCATTATAATAAAGCTTGAAGTTATCTCGGAGCCATGGTATTATACTACTCTACAGTTATACTTGTACATATTAAAAAATATTAACAAGTATTAATGTATTATACATTTTCCACGTTGACAGTGGATAGTAGGGGTCTAGTTGATTAGGCGGTAGGGCTCATGATTAAAATCTGGATCATTCAATGCTCAGGATTGTGCTTGTCATTTCCAAGGGTGAACGATAGACGTGAGAGCCAGTGCTGAGTATCCAACTCGGCCGTGATTTTTAATAATATTTAAATTTAATTTCAAAATATTAATTAAAAATGTTCAAACCGGTTATTTAATGACTTATTTATTTATTTTTTCTCAATTAGTCATTTAATGGCCGATCCACTTTTTTTCTTAACTGGCCATTAAATGACCGGTACTTAGTCTTTTTTTTTTGTTTCAGATCCTATAAATAACTATTTTTCTCTCTCCTCCCTCTCACAGCTCACATAAGAGAAAGAGAGGAAGGGAAAGACGATTTTTTAGAAAATTTGAGGCGATTTCCCAGACGATTTTCAGGTAATTTTTATTTTTTTAATTTAAATTTATTTTTTCAGTAACTTATACATTTAAATTAGTAACCTCACAATTGTTTACCATTTATCAAAATGTAGTTTGTTTGCCATGACCATGATTTCATTATACTGTAAAGAAAAGTTTCTTACTAATACATATGAAGTTTATTACTCTAAAGAGCCAGTTGGTTCATTTATGATTTCCGATGATATCTCACTTCGGACTTGAAATCCTGTAAATCCATTAACAGTCCGCTATTGTTGTTGCTCCTGTCATTATTAAAAAAAAGTTAATGGACAAATAATGTAGCTATTATAAATAATAGATATTAAAAGCACATGTATATTTATATTCATACCCAACACTGCGACGGGTCGAAGACGGTTGATTGACATTTTTTTTTGTTGTATAAGCTGAACATCTCATTCAATGCTTTGTTCACGCCTGCCTCCTCCATTGTTGAGTCTAAATGTAGATTATTATTGTACTTTTGAAGTATTTTTATTGTTAACTTCTTCTTGAATGACGGATGGAGACAGTTTGCGATAATGGTCACGAGGGATACCTCTTCCTAATATTTCAGAAATTTATCTTTCATGGCTGCTATGATCGGTTGGAGAGAGGAATCGTAGTTTTATATATCTTCCATCTCACGGTACACTTTGAAAATAATGTAGAGATGGCGAAGTAACTCATGTGCGGACGGTGTGTACGAGCAGGATAGTTTGACGGTTGCATTGAAAAATGATTCAAGAAATTTTTTTAGGTTTGCTATTTGTTGTCATTCTCTCTCAGAGAGTACCAATTCACTTCCATCGGATGAGTTTCTTAAGGTCTTCGCTATAGCATTCTTGTAAGTAAGGCATCGGTGGAACATCCTATATATATAATTTCAACGGGTATTTATATCCCAATGTACTCTCAATTTACTCAAACTGTTTTCTTAATCTGTTTGAGAAAATGTGGGCAAAACCTAGCTTAAATTTAATAATCAATTCTTCAATAACAAGAGTTTTAAGGTCCGTCTTTATGGTAAGGTGAAGTATATGACAAGCACATTTTTGGTGAAACATTTTCCCATTCAAGATTGGATTTAGTGACCGGGTAAAATAATCAATGGACTTGATGTTGTTACTAGCATTATCGAATAAAATCGAAAAAATCTTGTTCTCTAAATCTCTTTTCAAGTTATACTCTTGTAAAACATTAATAATGGATTGGTAAATGATTTGTGCACTGTGCGGGGAATCCAACACCCAAAGACTTAAGACCCTTTTTTGTAATACCCAACTATCATCAATTTAATTCGCGGTAATACAAGAGTACCCTAGACCATGTTTAACGGCAGTCCAAATATCCGAGGTAATTGAAACCTTATAATTTGCAATTGCAAATATAACTAGTAGGTCATTTTTACAGTCTGTATATTGTTGTTTTAACTCTTTTACCATCTTTCTATGATGAAACCTCTTGTACATTGGTTCATCACACCCCCTAATTATCAACCGGACAAAACTCAAGCAATTACCCCCTAATTATCACTAAGCATTCTCTTTTCATCATACTTTTGGTTGGTTCTAGTACCATCCGAGTTCATAAGGGTTTGGACTAAGCGACCATCCACTTTATCTTGTGGTTCCTCATTTTTGTTAATGTGAAATTCGGCGTGTTTCTTAAATGCAGACATACCATTGGACTTCTTATAATGGTAAATGTTCTTACAGTTTCTTACCTTACATCTTCCAGTGAGCACGACACCCTCAGGATCTTTGGTCACCTCATAAAAACGCCACCAACTAGCCTCGTATGTGGGTGTTGAGGTTTTCCTCTTTCTCTTTTCTGTTGGTTCAGCTTCAGTTGGTGACGGCGGGACACTTGTCGAAGGAGACTGTGTGGCGGGTGAGATCGGGCTACGCGGTGGTAGTCCATGACTTTGATCAAGGTTATACTGTGAAGGTAAGATGGTGCATTGACTCAATGCATTAGAAGAAGTAGCTCCCGGTCCACTATATGTAGGATTTTGTGGATAATACGGTAGTGGAGGGTTAGGATTTTGTGGATAATAGTTAAGATTTTGAGGAAAATACGGTGGGGGAAGAGGGTTAGGATTTTGTTGATAATAGTTAACATCTGAGAAAAATACGGTGGCGGAGGAGGGTAGGAATTTCTTCAAATATTTCGTTTGCAAAAGACTCCATGACTTGCTCAACCAATCGTCCGGGAGGAGGAGATGTCATTTTCTTCTACATATTAAAATTAACATATTTAAAATAAATAAATCTAACAAATAGTTATAACAAATAATTCTACCATTTTTAAACCTATTTAAAAAAAATCTGACATATTAAAAAAAAAATCTAACATATTCAAAAAAAAATCTAACATATTCAAAATATATCCAACATAACATATTAAAATCTACCATTTTCAAACCTATCTAAAAAAAAATCTAACATAACATATTAAAATCTACCATTTTTAAACCTATTTAAATATAAATCTAACCTATTCAAAAATAAATCTAACATATTCAAAATCAGAAATTAAAATTTAAACTAAAAATTTATACTAAATCCAACATTACATATTTAAAATAAATCCGAAATTAAAATTTAAACTAAAAATAAATCCGAAAATAAAATAAAGAAAAGCTAAAATTTTAGTTGGCAGTCCAAGAATTTTGACCAGATTCAAAATTCAATTTAGAGAAAATGGCTACATGGATTTTTGTTTGATTTATACCAAAATAAAGGTATGAAACTCTAGTTTTCTAATAATATAATTTCTCTATACAAAAATATTACAAATTGATGCAGTTTTAATGATTAATTGACAGAGGTCAGAAATCAGAAAAGCTAAAATTCCTGTGAGCAGTCCTATAATTTTGACCAGATTCAAAATTCAATTTAGATAAAATGGCTACATGAATTTGTGTGTTCTTTATATTAAAATACAGATATGAAAGTCTAGTTTTCAGATAATGTAATTTCTCTATACAAAAATATTATAGATTGGTACAGTTTTAACGATTAATTGACAGAGGTCAGAATAGCTTGAAAGGAGGCATATTCAAAATCCGAATTTCAAAATTTGAAAATAAATCTAACATTGTTAAAAATATAAATCTAACAAATTTAAATTTAGAAAACAAATTTTAAATTTTAAATTACTCTACAAAAATAAATCTAATAAAAAATAAATCTAACATTAAGTTTTAATTTTAAATTACCAAAAATAAATCTAACATTCATTTTAAATTTAAAATTACTCTACAAAATAAATTGATCAGAGTCAAAATAATGATGATTTACGTAGGGTTTTGGCTTAGGTTTTACATATTTTCTCACACTTATGTTTAATTATTTAGAGAAAAAGGCTACTGTCACCCTTCTTTATGTTTTATTACAGAAAACAGGTTTTGGGACTATTTTACACCAAATAGAGCTAGAATCGGGTCAATCGGATCAGCGACGCTCATCGACTAAGTCCCTGTTACGGCCAGTATTGACTAATACGGACCAGGCCTAGCACAGACCAGAAGATAGCGCTGGAAGCATCAAACCCTAACTGCCAAGGTCCTAATACGGACCGTATCACCTGATACGGCCCGTATCCGAAGGCATCTCTTGGGGAATAACTGCCGACAGCTGTTTCCAGATCAGTTTCTTAGCCCCTACTCAACCTCTACACGTCCCTCCACTCCTATATAAGGCCCCTGGGCAGAAGGAATAGTCATCTTTGTAATTAGGGTTAGATTTGATTAAAGTGAGAAGAGAGGAGTGCTTGTAACGATGCCGTTCCGTGGCTAAGTTCATTTTCTTAGGGCTAGACAGTAAACCTTGTTACTCTTGATGTTTTGATATATATATTTCTGTTGATTATGGTTTCTTGTTGTTGTACTAAAATACTTTTGTGATTTACTATCTCTTCATCTAATTTCAATAATCTAGTTTGAGTCCGTTAGGGTAGTGACAGTACTTTAATGGTAAGAGAAACTATTTGTATGAATTAGCCTCGTTGAGATTTATTAGGTTTATGTGAAGAAAACCTTAGCGGGGAAACCATAAACCAGACCAACAAAACGCGTACCAAATTTCATCACATGCGTAAAGTAAATCGCAGTGATCTATGTAGTAATTTGGGGTATTTGAGAGATCAGACATTTGCGTAAGGTAAATCGCAGTGTCCTATGTAGAATCTCGGTGAAAGATCTGTCATTCTTGCGTAACATAAATCGCAGTGACCTATGTGGTGTCTTTCATTAAAACAACAACAGGAAATCAGACGCAACAGGAATATATTGTCAAGGCGGATTGAGTGGCAATGGTGTGCCGAAACCCTAGGAATTCTCATCTCTATCTTTATTTTAATTACTTTTAATTGTTTCCTAATTTACATTGATCAACAAACATCCCTCAATTTTCAGATTTTGTCTAGCCTTTCGAAAGATTGTGATTCGATCGCTCAAAGCATTGAACCAATATTCCCTGTGGATCGACCTCGTATATACTACTCGATAGGATTGTGCGCTTGCAGTCCGAACCGATAGCATTTCCGAGTTTATAAATATTAAAAGAAACATTGCTCTCTTTTGAGTGATCATAAATCTAACTTTGAATTTAAATTTTAAATTATTCTACAAAAATAAATCTAACATAAACTAAATGTAACCTTCAATTTAAATTCTAAATTTCTCTCCAAAATATAACAAATTTTTTTTTAATTAAATCTAACATTAATTATTTCAATTTAAATTTTAAATTACTCTACAAAATCTAACAAAATTTAATCTAACATAAACCAAATATAACCTTCAAATCTTGCGGGAGGTGTCAAAGTGCAACCACTATCGGCTATCCGTAATTCTGTTTGCGCCTTTGCGGAATGAAATAAATTTGCAACTAAATTTTTTTTTTGGAACAATGGAATATAATTTTGAGAATAATGAAAATAACAAAAGTTTGAGAATAATGACACTATGTGAAAACAAGAGATTGAGAATAATGAGAATTAAACGTGAAAATGAGAGAAAAATGAGGTTGAATTTATACACATTTTTTTTGGGGGGGGGGGGGGGGACTTGCCGTTTATTGTCAAATTTTGAACTTTCAAAACTGGGGCGGGTACGGGTCTGGCACCGGTCCAGGTCCGAGTTCGTGTGGGTTTGTCATGGGTCCAGTTGGGTTTGTCACGGGTCCGGGGGGGTTCACACTGGTCCGGGCTGGTTAATTTAGGGCGGGTTCAAACAGGTTTGAAGCGGTTTGTCACGGTCCGGTCTAGTTTTGCCACGGTCTGAATTGCCCCGGTTCACAGGTCAAGACACGCCCGGCCTACTCCGGATCTAGTGGAAAAAGTTGGCCAAAACTCGTGTTAGACTCGAGTTTAGCAACGGTCCGGTCCACGTTCGGTTTGACCCCGATCCGGATTCACGGGTTGTCCGGTCCTGTCCTGGACCGGACGGTGTTTTTCAATACACTACTCGGAGCCATGGTATTATACTACTATAATTATACTTGTACATGTTAAATATATTAACAAGTATTAATGTATTATACATTTTCCACATTGACAGTGGATAGTAGGGGTCTAGTAGATTAGGCGATAGGGCTCATGATTGAAATCTGGGTCATTTAATGCTCAGGATTGTGCTTGTCATTTACAAGGGTGAACGAAAGACGTGAGAGCGAGTGCTCAGCATCCATCTCGGCATATTGAGCGAGTTACTTCTAACTTATGCTCAGCTCATTTAGTTAATGAGCAAGTTAATTCGAGTTGGAATGACAATAACGAGCTGTAAATCTAACTCGAGTTTAGCTCATTGCCAACTTGAGTTGGCTCATAACTCGTTTAACCAGTCAATTTTCTTAGTTATAGTTATATACTAGCAAGAGTTTATCTAAACACAAACAATTTAAATGGTTTAGTAAGAGTTTATCTAAATACAAACAATTCAAACATAATTAACAAGACAACTAACAAAACAAACAATTCAAACATCAGCTTAGGAGGCATTTAGAAGGGCATGAGATTTATTGTGATGAATTTTGTGTAACCCGAGTATTTGATGAGTGAGTTGGGGTATGCTCAAACTCAACTCATTTATTAAACGAGTCGGCCAACTCGAGTTGGAACTGACTCGAGTTGTAAATGAATGAGTTAAAGTGAACAGTTAGCGAGCGAGTTACGAGTTTGAGCGATTTTGTACTGCCCTACATAGAGCTACAATAAAAAAAAAACTTTATAATTGTTACAGTCCATCGCGCTGAGTATTATCGGCACAACAAAATAAAAAAATAAAGAATTTCATCAAAAGCCACAACAGTTTAACTGAAAAATTTGTTAAAACAACCACCGGAGTACCGGACGAGTAGCCATCAGTCGAAAAAAAAATTCGTACCAATTAGACATCTCGGTATTTATGATTTTTTTGTAAAAACTGAAATCATCAAGTTGGTTTGTTAATTTCTTTTTTTTTAGTTTATGGATAAAAAAAATTCAATATCTATTAGAGACCGTGTGATAGTGATGGAGATGATAGATGCTGTGGGGGCCTATAAAAACATTTTTCCTACAAATTCTAGAGCGGCGCAAGTTTTTTTTCTGGGGCGAATTTAGAATTTAGGAGCACCACCGTCCATCGCTAATTTACCCAATTGCACGTGCTCGATCTTTTTTTTTTTGAGAAAAAATCCGTAGGTGTGATATATTGACTTAAACGAAAATGTAAACTATTACATGGCCCTAAAAATTAAACTGTAAAAATGAAAACAAGTAAATTAACTAATTAATTCATCTCTCTAAATTTCCAGCATCGGAGACCCTCCCTTTTCCTTTTGTAATTAAATGAAAGTATGAGGACCTGTTGGTCATTTTCCTTGCCAACTCCTCTGACGGCTTCTTCCCTTCGTACCAATCCCTGTACCACCTCCTGATTCATCCTTTTGGCCTCCTTTTTTTTACCAGTAAACATATGTAGGTGATGGAGAGCACGTTTTGCCTATGCCCTTCATCCCAATGCCACTGTCTTCCTTAGAAGAGCTGCAGAGGATGTCCGCGACCATGCGGATTGCGGACCACAGAACTAGCAAATAAACAGGAAGCTGTCTGGTTAAAACTGAAGTTTGACATTAAATGCACGCCAAACTATCATTTAATGTCAGGGGCTGATGAGCCGCCGAAGGATGCTTTTGCAGTCCAAGGAGAAATTTACTTTTATTCTACATGTCAGGAATATTTTTGGTTCAGTTTCAAATTAACACGTAGACAGACAGGATTAGAATGAAAGGAAATAGAAAATAGCATTTTTAATGGCAGGCGCCAGCGGTTCTATTATGTGTTTATTTTCGAGGTGGACAAATTCATAATAATCATTTTGCTCAATTGGACAAAAGAAAACTAAAATAAATTAAATTTTGACGTACTATTAAAAGGTACTGCTCGCTGTTATTTCCTTCTTTGGTGGGCAGCGAATATACCTCCATCGACAATTGTGTCATTCCAGCGGTGGTGATTTTTTTTTTAAGACCGGTTTTCAGTCCAGTTGCGCTGGGTGCAAGTCCCAGAAATACTCCAAGAAGAAGGAAACAAAAACTAAAACCAGACAGAGAGAATAGAGATGCTTCCATTCAATTCAATGGATTTATTTGCCAGCAGAGACAGAGCTTGTACTTCCAACTTCCAAGACAAAGACAGAGAGAAAGAGGTGTATTTATCTGCAATTCGGCTGCAGGGAATTTCCGATTTTTTTATTAATAGAAAAATAAAAAATAATAATAACGATAATAGAGAATGATTTGAGTAAAATTCGAAATTTAAGAAAAACGTTGTATAACGTCCATAGAACGTTATAAATTATAACGTTCAAATAATTAATTTTGTTTTGCTAATTAATCTCGCTAATACTAAGGCTGTTCTAACTATAACTTCCAGCTGCAGTGGAAAAAAAAAAGTAATTCTGACCGTTTTCGTTCATCACGTCTAGCTAAGCGAATTTTTTTTATTGTTATATCATATTGAATGATGTAATTTATCGTATGTTCTTTCTTTGTCAGTAGCAATAGCTTAGACTTTATATAAAGTTTGAGAAAATTGTCTCTTTTTGCAAACAAGTGAGCTACAAGTGTGAACCGGATTTTTCTTAGCCTTTGCAAATTGATTTCAAAATAAATGGTTTTAATTGGCGACTTCACTTGAAAAAAAAAAAAAAACAGATTAGCTGGATGTTACGGATAACAACGGCCTGAATATTAATTTTATTTGACCGTTATGGTTTATAACGTCCTTTGAACGTTGTAGGTCAGATTTTGAATTTCCACCAAATCATTCTCTATTATCGTTATTTATTTATTTTATTTTTCTATTAATAAAAAATTCGGGAATTTCACCCGTGCCAAGATTTTGCCTTGCTTAACAAGGGAAGATAGTTCTCTGAAATTTCTGATACCCACAGTCAGGGGCGGATCCACATTAAGCCAGGGGTGGGCAAGTGCCCTACCCTGGATTTTCGAAAACAGTTGTTAGAGTACTGGATTTTGAACTCTTGCCCCACTCTGGAAAAATTAAATGCCCTACCCTGCTGACTGTTGAGAGTATAGTTCCGAAAATTACTGAATCGTTTGATTTTTGTACAAAAAAGCAGTGAAATTAGAAAATTGAGTAGAAATGAAAGGGATTCTGTCTTGTCGATAGAAAGAAAGAAGATGGGGAGGAGAAACTGACAGTGTGGGACTAATATTTGAGATTCAATTGTTGGGCTGAAGTTTGGTTACTATATTGGGCCGTTCCTTATTTCAAATTTATTTATAAGTTTTATGTTTAAATTTTAGCCAATATGTTGATTTTCAATTCAAAAGTTTGGAATTACTTTGTCATTCATTCAAATTAACCAATATTTAATGTAATAGTTTAATTTTTAATGATTGTATTTTATTTTTTACAAATTACCATTTTACAAAAAAAAATCCTATTTTTTTCATACAAATTATGTTTTTTTTTTACAAAAAAAAAGTTTCCGATCCGATTCGCCTCCTCCACTTACTACTATTAGATTTGAATCCGATTAGTTAATGGGTTTGAACCCGATTAGCTGCTTTCTTGCCCTACCCTGACGAAAATCCTGGATCCGCCTCTGCCCACAGTGCATGTATGTGTGCAGATGGGTTGCTCTGGGCAAGGACCTGCAGACTTTAGCTCGTGCTACCAGGTGAGTATTAATTTTTTGAGTGAGGCTATGGTGCTATGCATAGCACGGATGGCTAGTGTACTACGGCTCAATATGATATTTTTTTAAATCCTAACGGTCAATATGAACCGTTCAATGTGATATTCATATGAATATGTACTTGCAAACTAAATTTTATATTTTTTTGAATTATTTTTACTATTTTTTTAGATAGGTAGAAAAATCAGTGTTTTCTGAAAATTTTGGACCATCAAAATTCTACCTATCTAAAAAAAATATTAAAAAAATTCGAAAAAATATAAAATTTAGTTTGCAAGTACATATTCATATGGTTATCACATTGAACGGTTCGGATCGACCGTTAGGATTTTAAAAAGTACCATATTGAGCCGTAGTACACTAGCCATCCGTGCTATGCATAGCACCATAGCCTCACTCTAATTTTTTTTTCTCTGCAGGTGTTTAAAGGGGAGTTAACGATTCATGACCCCGTTTACACATTCTTTAATGCATGTTTTGAAAACCATTTATATCTATAAATAGTTTTTGTAAAAACCAAACAAATGAATCAAGTTAGTTTATTATTTTCTTTTTTATTATTGAGTAGGGTTAAAATGCACTATTGGTTTTGTGCTCCAATCATGCTTCACATTATTATTTTCATTTTCAAAGTCCGAACAGTCGATCCGAACCGTTCACCATGATCTTTGTATTAAAATGTGCTTGGAGACCAAATTTTATATTTTTTGAAATTTTTTTACTAATTTTTTAAATAGGTACAAAATCACTGTTTTCAGAAAATTCTGGACCATCCAAAACAATAATTTTGTACCTATCTAAAAAAATAGTAATTTTTTTTCAAAAAATATAAAATTTTGTCTCCAAGCACATTTTAATATGAAAATCATATTGAGCAGTTCAGATCGATTGTTCGAACTTTGAAAACGGAGAAAAAGACGTGGAGAATGATTGGAGCACAAAACCAATGGTGCATTTTAACCCTACTCTTTATTTATTTATGGTTTCTAAAAAGGTTCCTGTGGAGACGCATTGGAGACACAAAATAAAGATGAATAATTTATTCAACCAAAAGTTGGAAATTGGAATAAAAAGCAACAGCACTTGGCAGTTAACTATGCGATTTTATACTCTGCTCATCTGCTGGCACCAAGGCGAGACTCGGTTGCAGGAAAATTGCCATGCTCATTATCTAATTGATATGAACTGCATTTACAACAGCAAGCGGAACTCCTCAAAAAAAAAAAAAACAAAGAAGCGAATCTACAGTGCATAGGAACTGTGCACGGTTTGTCTCCAGTGCTATCTATACAATCTCTTATTAAATTACAGGAGGATACAATCGGTCTGTTTGAATATTCAGTTCTGAAGTTAGGGATTTTAATATTAAAAAACAGGTCTATCAATTCATTTTCAGTGTGAACACTTTCAAACATTTATTTATAATGCTTTAATTACTAGATTACACGTAAATTTTAGATTTTTAAGGTTTAAAGTTCATCATTGAGTTTTGATCTCATCGCATAATAATCTAAAATATCTTATTAATTTTTTTTAAACCTAAACGTCGTTATCATAAAGAATTGTGATTGTACATAATTTCGATTGTTTATCTCAATTAATTGAAACAATTTTATTACCACCAATCTTGTAAGATATATGCGACTTCATATTTGCATTTATTTTTTCTGTGACATCGCGATAAATAATGACAATACTCTTTGATAAAAATCAGACAATTAGAAAGTTTAAATTCGATAAAACATTCAATTTTGTTCCAACTCATAATAAAATAAGTGGTTATGGTACCAACTTTGTTGATATTCTTTCACGATAATTAATTTCATAAATGACTTTTGGAGTAAAACACAAGGGACATAAAATCGGAACTTCATTGTATTTCAATATGTATATATCTTTTTCAAAAGATTGTCATCTTTAGTTGAATATATGGACTATATAACTTACAGAATAATTGTTAACACAGTTAAATAATATTGTTCATCACAACCATTTTTAGTATTTGGTTTTTATTTTACAAACTTTACAATGTAGTTTAGAGTCCGGCTACTATACCACTAGTGTCATTCCAAACTAAATAACACCACATCTTAAACCACTAGATCTACTTTAATATTCGTACAAAACACTAGTGTCATTCCAGCGCTATCTTGTACACGAATATTAAAGTAGATCTAATGGTTTAAGATGTGGTGTTATTTAGTTTGGAATGATACTAGTAGTATAGTAGCCAGACTCTGTAGTTTATAATCAAATATATATATCTTTTTTAAAAGATTGTCATCTTTAGTTGAATATATGGACTATACAACTTACAAAATAATTGTTAAATTAATTAAATAATACATAAACAGACAACGTTCAAAAGATTAATTCTTGATCGTTAATTCATTACAAGTTCGCTGTTTAAATCTTCAATATTAGCTTAATTTATGTTTTAAATATTATGAGCAACGAGACCAATATGGATTCTTGTGAGATCGACGGTCTCGAAACGGTAGCCTGTGCCTACTCTCTTAGGTCATGCATACATACCTATGTTTCCCTTCACATCCCATTAAGGGCATCCCTCATCATTGCTTGCTTTCCCATCGATGGTAAACTAGACCTTTTCCATTTCAAAGGTCATAAAAAAGTTCAATATTTTAGAAAAAAATTCGCCTCACAGCCTCCTAAGTTCCTAACCTTTTTCGTTTGAAATTTTTTTTTGTCTACACCACTTAACGGAAATTTTTTTATAAATCATAATTAATTTTTTTTTTACGAAACTTACATGATTATTTTTTTTTTATATAAAAATCATAAGAACTGAAATACCATTTTGGTCCGTTATTTTTTTCTTGATTTCCTGTGGTATTGGTTTCATAAGTTTTTGATTTCTTGTAGTATTGGTTTCATAAGTTTTCAAATGAACCGCTACAGAAAATCCAAAAAAGATATGGAACCAAAATGTCATTTCGGTTCTTATGATTTTTGTAAAAAAAAAATAATCATGTTGATTTCGTAAAAATATTTTTTTTAATTATAGTTTATTAAAAAGTTCCACTTAACGGGCTCTATGATTATGAACATTAGCTGCATTACACCACCGATTGTTCTACAAACTTTTCATAGCTCATCTCGGTTACTTTTTTTACTTGTGTTAAATTTCTTCTGTGATAAAACGCTTCTAGAATATTTTTCATCTCACTGCCACCTCAACCCTTTTCGTTTGAGATTATTGTAGAACCTCTATGACTATGCCTATGAAACATTAGTTCACCGATTGTTGTAGAACCTTTTCGTAGTAGCTCGTGTCGCTTCCTTTTTTATCTATATAAAATATTTCTTCTATAATAAAACGATTCTAAAATATGTTATCAATTTTTTTCTGACTTTTCTCTCGTCGAATTCTTTCTCCCTTATTCACCCCGTCATTTACTTGTTCAATCTCGACATGGCGATGGGATCTTCGACATATTTTGATGTCTACTTGTAATTGGTAGATACATTTGAATCACATCTATTTTATTTATTCGATGTGTTTTCTTTGCTCTCAGTTTACAATCCATCAATAAGATTTTTGAGATTTTTAGACCTTGTAACAATTAATTTATAAGATTAGATTACTTCGAAGCATTCTAATTTGCAATTTTAACTTAAACATGGCAAATACAAAATGAACCACCTCACAGGTTAACACATCGTTTTCCATGTAAAATTCAAAACGACGATTCATTTTTTTCCCCTAATGATGGCAATGATTATTGCAAAAAAGACAAGATAAATTCTCAAATTTTGCAACATTTCAATGTATGATGCAGCAGCAATTAACGAACACTGAAAAAATACAACGAAAATTAATAAAACTACACACTAAATGAACATTAATTCCAATCATTCACAATAACTCGGAGGGTTGGAACAACAGTCATAATTACTAACCCGTTACATTATCTACTTAATTAGTAATATGAAAAGATAATGATTGGCCACACTTTCTCCACTTCTATCCATGCGTATAGAGATCTTAATTTGAAAGATAGAAGGGAAGAAAATTGGCCTTACAGAGGTACCTGCACATCCCTCTAGTACATTACATTATTTTCTGACCATGTATGTACTCGACGGACTCGTTTAACCCGTTATAAGGTGGCTCGAAATGCACAGGAAGAAACATGTCCGGCACGCCCCGGTTGAAAACCATCTGATCAGCATGTTCGATTGACTCAACCAGGCCCTGAAAATATAACATAACAAAAGAAGATCTCAGCTTCATAACACCATAAGAGCTCTAACTTAAGTTACTTAATAGAACTGTAAACGGCCAAACGCCAAAAATAATACATTAATTTTTACCCTAATTTACAAATAGAAAGTTTCAATATGAAGTTTGTTTTAACAGCTAATATATTTTTATGACAATAGATATCCTATAAATTTTTACCCTAATTTATGAATAGAAAGTTCGGAAAAAAAATTAACAGCAGAAATATAAATATGACCATAGATATCCTATGAATTTGTTACCCTAATTTACGAATAGAAAGTTTATATACCTTTTTAACGGCTGAAATATTTATGACCATAGATATCATAAATAAGTAAAAACTAATATGTGAAACATACATTATAGATTACATCCAAAGCTAGCAAAACAATATAGCCTAGCTAATATAGCCCGCAACCCAAATTGCAACATGACACAAAAGAATCTACCCCCAAAGCCCCGACCAACATAAAACAAAACAGAACAAAAGATAATCCTAGATCAAATATTACTGGCATTACAAAAGAATCTCCCACAATTTATAACTGCACTACTAACATACAGTACAACCCTAAATTCTGGAAAGAGGATGAGAAAACAATAAAATTGGATCAAACTAATGAAATAATTACCTGGATCCGTGCAAAGTTCAATTGGCACACCTTATTGGATCCAGCCGAGATCCAATGGTGATTATGCAAGGAGTTGAACAGCCGCCTAGCACCGACTGGAGAAGTAAAATTAACAAATGCATAACCGAAGTTGCTGTTTGTCCTACAGATTAATCATTAAAAGAAGCAAATTAATATGAAGGGACGTCAATTAAAGTATGTACCAAAAGAGGTAAAAGAGCCCTGAGAAAAAGTTCTAAGAATATTTTGAACAGTGCATTAAATGCATGAAACTCCCTTCCCTAAAATGCAAAATAACAAAAAAGAAATAAACTCAACGACATCATCACCTGCGTAAATGGAATTAAAACGCACGTCCTTTTACAATGAAATCTAAATCCCGTGCACAAAAGAATATATCTACCAATCAAAACCACCCAAAAATAGAGAGCTTTAAACAAAATAGTAAAAGATAAATGCTACTTTTACAGAACATTTTACCTGAAATCGATGGGGAGATAGAAAAAATCAAACTCGGAGAGAACCGCTTCGTCTCCCTCTGAAGCACGTGCCTTTTGATTCTCTTTAATGCAGTGATCGCGGAGTATGGCGAGCAGGCTTCCCTTCCTAAATTTATCCAGAGCACAAATCAAAAGGAACGAACACAAACAGTACAGCAGTACAGCGAAATTTGGTAACAGAAATAACTAAAATTTGACAACAAACTGAAAATAGTACTTGCCTGAACTTGCCAGGAATATTCTTTATCATCAGAGTCGTCTTCCATCCCATCTCGAAATCAGCATCTACGCTGATTTGGTATTTTCTATGGGAGACCTTCACAGAAGATCTCCTTCTCGCCAACTGACAGCGCGGAGCGCGCATTACGGTTAGTTCCGACACCGGTGCCCGAGTTATCCGGCAATTAACTACCGAGGTATTGGCCATTGGTTTTGGATCGACAATTCCGTGGTCGGCACTAGATATTTCAGGACCCAGATTCTCATCCAGTTCTTCAATGGAGCATCTCGGGACAGAAGGACAGAGAGCTGGTTGGCACGGTGGTGAGATCAGCTGGAATATAGCGCAATAGCTAGGAAAGCTAGAGTACTGATAAGAAGTGTACTGAGATGGTATTTGAAGGTAAACCGGATACGGGTAGTAGGAAAGATAGGGATTAGGGTTTTGGTCAGGACTGATGAGAGGAGGATCAGAGGGGACGGTGTTGCGGTGGGAAGGGATGAAGCTTGGTGCACTGGGATTTAGAGCGATCGACGTCATGAAGGCTGTGTGGTTGTAGGGGCGGTGCTGCGGTGGGTAATGCTCGAGCTCCAGTGGGAGAAGGGATTCTCAGGTGAAAATAGAACTGAGTAGCAGTGAGTATGTAGTCTGTTCCTAGGGTTCAGGGGGGTAGATATATGCTAAACTGGGAGGGGGAGGTTTGTAACGAGTCTCCATTTCCTAAGTACTGGAAGGTGCGGTGCAGACAGGTAGAGTTCCTTTTTGGGAGATATTTTAATGGATGGTGGTTTTATTTTTAGACAGTCTTGTTCGTTTTGTTGGTTATTTTAATATTTTTTTCCACATTGTCAACTTATGTATTGTATAATTATACTAGTCGTTTTTGGTTCCATTCTTGGGCTGTTCTAGTGACATTGTACGTTATCTGGATTGAGATCTGCTGCGATCTGAATATTGAGCACAGTAACTCTGCAATTTCTGTTTTTTCAAATTCAGCCGTCCAACTTTTTAGTGCACGCATCTCAAAACAGCTGGTTTTTCTGTGCACGTATCTCGAAACAATTCGACAGCTGGATTTGAAAAAGCAGGAATTGCAGGATACTGTTCACAGTACCCGGATCGCAACAGATTCTCACCCACGTTATCTGTATCTATATTTTCTGATTCCAACAATAATTAATATTTTGTCGTACCATTACTTATAATTTAAATATCGTGTTAACAATAAAAACAATTTTCTGGGTATCCGTATAACTTGTATAATACTCAGTATTCCGATAAAAACTTATCATTTTTCTTTTTTCTCTTTTATTAAAAAAATAATAAAAATTTCATATGAGAAACTTCGAACTTCTAAAGATAATATAAGATTTGATTTTTTGATTCAAGAAAGATTGAAATGAATAAATAATTTTTTTTCAAGTATGAAATTTAAAATTTTACATTTATGAGCTTGAATATTAAAATTTTTGAATTATTCAAATCAGTAAATTCCAATTTTGTAAATATTATACTAATAACTTAAATTGAATATTAAAAATTGTTTTTAATCTTTAATTTTTGGATATATTTAATTGAAGTTAGAAATGCAGGGAATGAAAATTTTGATTAGTATATCAGCAAGTGGTATTTGAAATTTATCTAGTCTTAGTGAATATTTACTTGAGAATTTTATTGATCTGCACCTTAGAGTCGATTAGATTGAAACAGCCTACCTCTCTATATGATCTTTATTTTTCTCCATCTGTGATTGTGGTGTCATTGTAACATTGTGTGAAAATAACTATGCTCGTTGATGTTGAGCACTATAAACGGAACCTACCATCGTAAAAGCTTGGAACTCATCTCGTAGCCATAGTAATGGAAATTTTTTATTGGTAGTAATTAGTAGAAAATTAGAGAGACAAATGGTAAGATTACATTAATATTTATATTAGTAGTAAGATCGGTAGGAATTCTACTGATTTTAAATCTGATGTATAGATGGAGATAATTCTTATATTTGATTTCTAGTAAAATATGAAAAGTTTTTCAAAAAATAGATGGAATGTTTTGATATATCTAAATTTTAAGGTACTTTATCTATTTTTGTAAAAAATTATATCTTACTAGAAAAAATTATAAGGAAAAAAGAAAAAAAAACTTGGTTTAGATCGATAAAATTCTTACCAATCCAAACTTTTTTATTTTGAAAATCGATAGAATTCCTACCGATCTTACTACCAATATAAACATTATTGTACTCTTACTGTTTGTCTATATTCTTTTCTATTAATTACTACTAATAAAAATTTCCCATAATAATAGACTAATAGTATCATACTACTCTACAATTATATAAAATAAATTAAATATATTAACAAGTTAATATCCATTTTCCACAGTGACCGTAGATTGTAGGGGTCTATGAGATTAGGCGGTAGGGCTATTGATTAAAATCTTGGTCATTTAATGCTCGGGATTGTGCCTGTTATTTCCAAGGGTGAATGACGTGTGATTGCAGTTTGTTCGCACCAGGCTCATCCGGACTGCTCCTCTTGATTCGGACGCTGCAAATCAAGGCATGACCGTCTATTGTTGGAATTCCAATGGACTGCTCTTCTTGAATTGGACACCGTGTGATAGTGATGGAGAGGATAAATGTCTGTGGGGGCCCATAAAACATTTCCCGTACATGGCGGGCAAGAAACGATTAGGCAATATTAGGTGCACCCAGTCCAGTACTACTTGACCGGTTTACCCAATTGTAACAGTATGAAATATCAGAAATTAATTTCTGAAATGAAGAGGAAAAAATGAATATTCTTAGCAAATAGTTAATCGCTGATCCGGTGGTCCAGAAATTTTTAATTTTTTTACTGTTCACAGTGTATCAGCGATTTTCAAAGTGGCTTAATAAATAGTATAAAAATTCCAAAAAATGAAAAAAATTTGGTCTCCAAGCACATTTCAATATGGAGATCATGTTGAGCGGCTCGGATGGTTGTTTGGATTTTCAAAATGAAAATATGGCGTGGAGTATAAACGTGTTTTACACCATGGCTCACCCAAGTAAACCTATATAGAGTATGGCTAATTTGCTTCCGGAAGCATTTCGACGAGGTGCTTACGGGGGCATATCTTAGTATTTGATGTTCAAACAACAAATCCAAACCGTTAGATGTTCAATCTATATTAAAATGTACTTGGAGACCAAATTTTACATTTTTTAGAATTTTTTTACTATTTATTAGGCTAGTTTGAAAACCGCTGTTTTTATTAAATTTCTGCACCATTGAAAACAGCGATTTTTCAAACCAGCTTAATAAATAGTAAAAAAATTCCAAAAAATGTAAAATTTGGTCTCCAAGTACATTTTAATATAGATTGAACATCTAACGGTTTGGATTTGTTGTTTGAACATCAAATACTAAGATATGCCCCCGTAAGCACCTCGGTCGAAATGCTTCCGGAAGCAAATTAGCCATACTCAACCTATATATATATATATATATATATATATATATATATATAGGAAGTGTCTACGGTGCTATGCATAGCATAGAGGCTTTCGTGTTACGGCTCAATTTTTGAGTTTTCAAAATTCTAACGGTCGATCCGAACCGTTCAACATGATCTCCATATGAATATGTACTTGCAAACCAAATTTTACATTTTTTATAATTTTTTTACTATTTATTAAGCCACTTTGAAAAAATAGTAATTTGTACACAACAGTAAAATCTTCTGGACCATTGGATCAGCAATTTTCAAAGTGGCTTAATAAATAATAAAAAAAATCTAAAAAATGTAAAATTTGGTTTGCAAGTACATATTCATATGGAGATCATGTTCAACGGTTCGGATCGACCGTTAGGATTTTGAAAACTCAAAAATTGAGCCGTAGCACGGAGGCCCTCTATGCTACGCATAGCATATTAGCCAGATTCTCTATATATATATATATAGTAGAACTAGGGTGCTCTCGAGTTCACCAAGCCCTTGGTGAACTCAAGTCCAAAACTCATCGGATCGGCTTCAAACGACGAATCTGACCGTTGAAACCCGTCTACCTTACGAGTGATGCATCTACATGTAAAAATTTTAAATTTTGAAATTAATTTTGCATAGAGTCAAGTGGTCAAAAAACGTCAAAAAATGAATGCATTACAATTAATTTATTAACCTTCTAATTTTGACCACTTGACTCTATGCAAAATTAATTTCAAAAATTAAATTTTTTGCATGTAGACGCATCACTCGTAAGGTAGACAGGTTTCAACGGTCGGACTCGTAAGGTAGACAGGTTTCAACGTTGTAGCCGTTTTCGGATTTTCAAAGTCAAAACAGTTGATCCAAACCGTTAGATGTGATCTCTATATTAAAATCTGCTTGGAGACCAAATTTTACATTTTTTTGGAACTTTTTACTATTTATTAAGCCACTTTGAAAATTGCTGATCACATGGTCTAGAATTTGGTTGCACTGTTTTTATTGTTCACCCGAATCAGCAATTTTCAAAGTGGTTTAATAAATAGTAAAAATTTCCTAAAAATGTAAAATTTGGTCTCCAAGCAGATTTTAATATATATTGAACATCTAATGGTTTGGATCGACTGTTTGGACTTTGAAAATCCAAAAACGACTTGGTTGCACGAGGGCCTTGGTGCAAACGTTTTGATATTAACCACTATATATATATATATATATATATATATATATATATATATATATATATAGAGAGAGATGAGCTATGCTACTACATGGAGTAAAATGCGTTTGTACTTCACGCCGTATTTTTATTTTGAAAGTCCAAACGACCGATCCGAACCGCTCAACATGATCTCCATATTGAAATGTGCTTGGAGACCAAATTTTACATTTTTTAGAATTTTTTTACTATTTATTAAGCCACTTTGAAAATCTAAAAATCCGGGTGAACAGTGAAAAACAGTAAAAAATTCTGGACTGCTGGATCAGTGATTTTCAAAGTGGCTTAAAAAATAGCAAAAAAATTCTAAAAAATGTAAAATTTGGTCTCCAAGCACATTTCAATATGGAGATCATATTGAGCGGTTCGGATCGGTCGTTTGGATTTTCAAAATAAAAATATAACGGCGTGGAGCACCAACGCGTTTTACTCCATGTAGTAGCATAGCTCAATTCTATATATATATATATATATATGGGCTATTGTGCTTTGCAAAGTAAAACAACCTCTTTACTTCGGGCCATATTTTGTATTTTGAAAATCCAAACAACCGATCCGAACAGTTCAACATGTTCTAAATATTAAAATGTGCTTGCAGACTAAATTTTACATTTTTTGGAATTTTCTTACTATTTATTAAGCCACTTTGAAAATCGCTGATCCGGTGGTCCAAAATTTTTTACTGTTTTTTACTGTTTACAGTGGATCTGCGATTTTCAAAGTGGCTTAATAAATAGTAAAAAAATGTAAAATTTAGTTTGCAAGCACATTTCAATATTTAGAACATGTTGAACGGTTCGGATCGGTTGTTTGGATTTTCAAAATGCAAAATATGGCCCGAAGTAAAGAGGGTGTTTTACTTTGCAAAGCACAATAGCCCATCTCTCTCTCTCTCTCTCTCTCTCTCTCCATATATATATATATAAAGCCACTTTTAAAACATGATCTTCCGGAGTCATGGTACAACCAATTGGTTTTTTTACTTTTAATGTTCAAATGGTCGATCCAAATCGTTAAATGTGATCTCTATATTTAAATGTTCTTGGCGACCAAATTTTATATTTTTTGAAAATTTTTAACTATTTATTTAAGTCAGTTTTAAAATCACTGCTTTTAATAAACAGTGAATTCTGGATCATTGAAAACAACGATTTTAAAATTGACTTAATAAATAGTAAAAATATTCTAAAAATGTAAAATTTGGTCTCTAAGCAAATTTTAATATAGATATAATGTTGAATGGTTGGTTTGGATCGACTGTTTGGAATTTGAAAATGTAAAAACCGAAGCGTTTGTTCCACAGCGTAGGAACAAATGTTTGATATTAGCCAACCTATATATATATATATATATAATTCTTATCGAATACATATTTTTTAAGTATTTATACTAATATGCATCATGATAAAATTATTTACACGATGGTTAACTCTTAAATTTATATTTTACTTATTTGACAGTGTTTAATTAAACTTTCTTATAATTACTCAAAAAAATAAGAGTGAAAATTTTACATAAAACATATAAATACTTTTGAGTTGTAAATAAGAAGTACAAATTATGAGATAAAAAAATAATTTATCTCCATAGATAACACACACAAAATTATATATTGTGAAGATATTTTCTTCTCTGTTTGGTTACAATATAAGACATTACTTACATGAAAATGACAATTATCTCCGGTATTGATGGTGTTCAATTAGTAGATGAAAATGAAAATATATATTAGTGTTTGAATTCAAGACATGTTCGTTTTTGTAAATTTGAATCACAATACATCAAATTAATGCATATATGCTGTCAGTAATAAAAAAAATTAAATTCCTCAAAATATGAATATTATAATGAGTCTATTTTTAAAAAATAACAAACATATAATCCTATTTATAAAACTCCGACCTAACTGGTTTCTGTTTTTAAATCTTTTGTAATTTTATCAATATGAGTTGGTCAGAAATACTAGTGGCAACCAGTATGATCGTGTAATAATCGTGTAAATAATTTCATCATGGTGCAGATTAGTATAGATACTTTAAAAAGAAATATGTATTCGATATATATATCATCTAACTGAAAAATTTGTTGCATGTCTACAAAAAAAATTGTTGTTTGAATTACATATTTTTTAAAATCTTTTATGCATTCATTAAAAGATAAGAAGATGTAAACTCGATGAGAGTAAAAGGAGTTAGGATAGAGAGGGGGAATGAGGGTCCCACATGTTAATTATTTTAGAGGAGGGCTATTTTGTTTTAAAATTATGAATGGTAGGGCAATTTGTAAAATTTCTCGTAAGAATCAGAAATAAAAAAAATTTCATATCGAAACTTTAATGAAAATAACAGTTATAATGTTTTTTATATTTTATAATTTTATACATAATATTCTTAATTTAATTTACATTTACTCTTTTTTGTCAATAGTTATTCATTATTATTCGTTTAACAAATTAAAATCAATGCAAATAATTTTTTAATCTTACTTAATATATTGTTGCAACTAGTCTTTTTCAATTGAGTTAATTTTATTAAAGATAAAATATCGCTAGTTTATTTTACCTGGATGAGTTCATCGCCAAGACGTTCAGCCATGGTTGCCCAATTAGGGTTTCCGACATTTTTATTAATATCCAAAGTTTAATAGAAATTAATTAATATATTCAGATCCCCTGAGTTTTTATAAAAATATCTCTACCGGTCATTTTCTGGCCGGTACCCAATTTAATCAACTACCGGTTAGAAAATGGTCGGTACCCTGTTTAATTCATTGTCGGCCAGAAAATAACCGGTACTTTTAATTTTTTTTGGCTGTTTTAGGGTTTATTGTTGTATTTTCCGTTTTGATTTTATGTTGTTGTTGTTGTAGTATTTTCTGTTTAGTATTTTCCGTTTAGAAATGTTGTGTAGTATTTTCTGTTTACCCAACAACTTCTCGATCTGAGCTGGTAGTTGATTAAACAGGGTACCGACCATTTTCTGGCAGGTAGTTGATTAAATTGGGTACCGGTCAAAAAATGGTCGGTATGTATATTTTTATAAAAACTCAGGAGATCTGGATATATTAATTAATTTCTATTAAACTTTGGATATTAATAAAACTGTCGGTTAGGGTTTTGTTAGCTGCTCCCCCTTCTCGTTGACCACTGGGTCCCATGCAATATTTTCCGCCTTCTCCTTTACGATGGATCCTTTAATTCAACCAAAAGCATAAAATACAGGTAGAGACGTAGAGGGTTTAACTATGCTACTATAATAATCATTGCTGATGGGTCCTTTTTGGGTGCTGGTATGAATCCGAGTATCCGACCATGATTTGGGTATGTTTGAAAACTTGAAAATTTTTATTGCTTTTGATTTGATGAATTTCCGTAATTCTCCTCTGTCAGAGAGACGGAAGTAAAATAGTGTCACGAGATTGGTTGTTTTTTAAGTTTTAACCGGGGAGAATATGAAGGAATAATGAAAGTTAAGAAGAATGGGCCTTGCAGTTAAGGCCTTTTGGGACTTATTTAAAATAACTCGACTTGAAATTTGGGCCAATTCTGTTAGCCCGTGAATTGAAATAGTTGAACAGTGAATAGGTTGTATTTCCTACTGAGGTCGAAAGTATAAAACTGAACATACAAAAATAGTTTGCGCTAAATAATTACTTGAAAAGGCCCTAATTTAAATGCATGGGAATTTCTAATGATAAAAAGAAGGATCTGGAGGATGATTATATATGTGCTCAAATTTAACAAAATTGAAAATTTTCTAGTAATCCGAGATATGGCTCCAACGAAAATAAAATAAAATTAAAATGCTTTAGGTTAAAAGTTGGATTTTGAAATATATTTCAAAAACAACGTTTTTCGTCAATCATAATCCAAATATCAGAATCGCAACTAAATTCGAAAACTGAGGTATAATTATTAATTTGTAATTAACTTTGGATATTAAATTATTAATAAAAATGTCGGGTGATAAGGTAAAGATGTGTGAGCTTTAAAAAAAAAAAAGAGGTAATGATATGTGACAGGATCCGGGCCTAGAGGCCCATATACGGCCCTCAATATAATAAATATTGGGCCTAGCCTGTGAGCTGAATCTTAGTATTCCAGCTTACCTCGATGTCATCAGGTGAGGCTTATAGAAACCACCTTAGAGACTGTAGAGGGAGGATCTCTTTTCTTAGTATGTCATTACACTGTAAAGAGGTTCATCAAATATAGAAAAACTAATATAGAAATAAGATGAAGTAATATTTAAGTTAATGCAAAGTAAATTATTCTACCTCTCTAGACGAATTAACTTATCCCACACTTATTATTCATATACATTCCACTGTATAGGAATATATTCATTCTCCATTTTTTTACTCCTCAAGACAAATTAAACTAAGTCATGGTTTAACTTTTAAACAAGATGTAAAATAAAACAAGATAAAATAGGCAACTTAATTCTACTTAAATTTAAATCAAGCACACATGATCACAATCTTTAATTATAAGCAGGAGAAATATAGGCCCAAATAAGGCCTACCATTTCTGAGATAAGCCCCAATTAAAATTCGGCTTATTTAGTAGACAGGACCAAACCTAATTTCATGCCAGCATTTATATTTTGATTTGGGATTCTGTCTGAATCAAGCCCCAGTTAGATTTTGCAACTTTTATCGGTCCAGCAGGAAGATAAAAAGTTAAGAACCTGACGGTCCTGACTCCATCTCTATTTAATTCATCGGAATGGTTGGGATCGGAAAAGCATAATTTTATTTTTTCTAAGAGAAAAGCAGCAGAGTCCATTCCCCAAATAAATAAGCATGTTAATATTATTTGTATTTTTTTATTAACACAATATTTTCAAAAATAAATAAATTCACGGACTATTTAATCCTCCTGTGACCGTGACCGTGTACTCATGTTTGTTTCTCTCAGTCTTTAGTGTAGTTTGGGTTCAATGGTCATCGGAGTTGTCCGATGCACTAAAATAGTCATACAAACGAAGCATAGAACGGAGCGCGTACGAATTTTAAAGTACATCGGGCAGCTCTGATACCCATCGGATCCAAATTTGTTTCCAATGGACATCGAATCCAAACTTATTTCCTCAGTCTTAAAAATCAATTTTAATTATATAATCATCATCTTCAACGATACAAAACCCGGATCCAGTAACTTACAAAATATGCTTATAAAAATAAATTTAGTAGCAGTACAAACGCTTGTTTCAAAATATAAGTATCGGGTTCAATGATATAAACACCTATTTAAAAAATATAAATATCAGGTAATTTAATAATATAACCACATTAAGTTCAATAATATAAATATTTGTTTTGAAAATATAAAAACAAAGTTCAATAGTATAGATACTTGTTTGAATTTGTCAGTGTCGTTTAAACTTGTATAATTAAATGCTATTATTATTTAACAGTACAATAAATCCAGTTATTAAAGTGAAAAACAGAACACTACCAAAAAAAGGAAAATGACGGGAGACGCGGTAACTAATACGACTAAAGTAGAAAAGGATTGGGCTTACTCGGTAACAGTTATGATCATGTCTCTATTTGAATTATTATTGTTCTATCATTTACCAGCAACATAAAAATGAACTAATAAACAAAACTCGACTGGTTTGGAATCGGTACTGATGTAAAGTCTCCTAACTACACTGGAGCTATGCATGAATGCATGTTGATTCAGTAGAGGAAATGTCTAATCGGTCAAATCGAATTATATAATCCATGCTTTGTACACTGTTAAAAAAGATGGTACTGCAATTTATTTGTGGTCCAGAGAGGAAACAAAGAAATTACATAGAACGACAGTAACAGGTCAAATTGAAAATTCACCAGTGTTAGGTTGAGCGTCGTTCTTCATTTTCCTTTTTTTGTGTACTTTCTTGACAGTACGTATTCTGTAATTCCTTTCCAAATTTCTCCAACATATATGTAGGTTTGCTTTACGACCTTTTTGCTCTGTGTTATCACGTGCTAAATTAATGAATTGTGCTAGTTTCAATTATGAACTTTTCAATATATATATGTTAATTATTGCTCCAATTTAAGTACATTTGCACATGTTCCATGAACTTTTTTATGGTGAAATAACAAACCTAGCTTCTTTACTCAGATTCGTTGTTGCATGATCTAGATATATCATAGAATGTTATCACAATATATTATTTGATTAAAATTAATTAGAGAGACATGTAGGCTAACCATGTTGGAAAATCATAAAGCCAAACAATTAAGCCTTTATCTAAAGATCAAACAATTACATCTCATCTAGGAGTCAAACACTTATATCCGGGAAGGAGAAACAGTTCCCTATCTTAACTAAGGACCGTCCTATGCCAAAGATATCCAAAACATAAATCAGAAGTGCGGAACATAATACCTGATTTTATGTCGTTTGTCATGGAATATCCAAAGTCTTGGTAGAGCAACAACCGTCTCCGTGAGCACGAGACAAGTCTTCAATGGCAAGAAACCCTTCTCGCATTTTTGTCGTTTGGTCGTGGATCAAGTCTTCCAAAACAGCAAGATATGACCCTTGAGAAATCATCTTCAAATTTTCTAATTGATTTCTCTTCTCTATTTGTTGATGGTGGAAGAAGAAGAGAAGACACACAGAGCTGTATTTTTCTAAAGAGAAAAATGTTTTTTCAGTTTTTGTGTTTTTCTATGTTATCTTGTGCCTTGGGGACCAATCCTTGTATAGATTTGGTTATCTGCCAACTTGAAAAAGGTATTCTTTGCATCCGCATCAAAAACCGTGCAGCTGCATCGATATCCGTGTAGTCTGCACAAACCTTCAAAAAGACAGTTTTCTGAACTGCAAATCTCAGAATCAGTCCATCAATGATTTGATTTTTGCCTAAATTGTTATACACATTTATGGATCACACCCTATTGAATACATAGATTGTCTAATATCTTAATTTCATATTAGATCACTTAATTGTGACAATCATATATGACAGTATACAATTTATAATTATATTACATATATGCTCAACGTTGGATTATGATCCACCAAACCAAATGAATCCATATACCATATTATGCAACCTAACTAGCTAGATAACCACCAACTATATGTATCTCATGGTCCCATATCATTCCAACAATATATACCTCGCCAGAAGGTATCACATGCACATCCAGCTCCTAATTATTTTAAGTGTGTACACATAATTCATTGTAGCGTGTTAACTACTCTTAAGTCTTAAATTCCCATAAATTCTGTGACTTGCCTCTACACCTCTTATATTCGCCTAACATTAAGGCACGTAAGCTATGCTAATCAAGTCCATGCAAACTTTTTTATTTGTATAAATTCATTAAAAATAATATAGAAAAATGGTTGGATTGTGTAAGAATTTCAATCTGAAACCGAATCAATAATTCGGTTCTGATCTTTAGAAATAAAATAAAAGTAGGGAGAATTTTTTTTGACATGGCATGTGGAAAGGACAGGGTACCAAAGGATTGAATTATTAATTCGGTTTCCATTAGAAGTGCCTAAAGGAAATCCATCGAAATATCACCATTATTGGTTCATTTCTCAATCACTGCAGAGTAGGTCCGGTGACCATGTAACCTATTTAGGTTCGATGGGCTCCAGGA
Organism: Carex littledalei; assembly: GCA_011114355.1. NCBI lineage: Eukaryota > Viridiplantae > Streptophyta > Magnoliopsida > Poales > Cyperaceae > Carex > Carex littledalei. The sequence continues at coordinate 7,552,415 of CM022099.1, read as the reverse complement.
CCGTCCGATCCGCTTTAAGATCTGTGCGCTTCACTTTAATATTCATACTGCCTCACGTTAATTTTCATGCACACGGATCTTAAATCGAATCGGACGATTATGGAGCTCATTGAACTCAAAAGTAGATCCAATGGATGTCGGACCTACTCCTTTATCTTTCTCTATATTATTTTTAGTTAACTTCTATAAATAAAAATTTCCGAAGTCCATGTTGCTAGTAAGTAAGTGTATATATTTATTAAATATATGGACAGTGCTACGGTGTTATGCATAGCATAGAGGCCTCCGTGCTACGGCTCACTTTTTGAGTTTTCAAAATCCTAACGGTCGATCCGAACCGTTCAACATGATCTCTATATGAATATGTACTTGCAAACCAAATTTTACATTTTTTAGAATTTTTTTACTATTTATTAAGCCACTTTGAAAAAACAGTAATTTGTACACAACAGTAAAATCTTCTGGACTATTGGATCAGCAATTTTTAAACTGGCTTAATAAATAGTAAAAAAATTCTAAAAAATGTAAAATTTGGTTTGCAAGTACATATTCATATGGAGATCATGTTGAACAGTTCGGATCGACCGTTATAATTTTGAAAACTCAAAAAGTGAGCCGTAGCACAGAGGGGCTCTATGCTACGCGTAGCATATTAGCAAAATCCTAAATGTATATATCTATCTGTATTTTTAGACTACCTTTTCATAATAATTCGGAGAATTAAAGAACGGTGGAGTACACTCGGCCTTGATATATATTGTTATTCAAATAAATGAATTAAAAATGTGAATTTCTATTTTTCTAAACAGCAGGTGAAAAGATCACTATTTTTAATTTAAAAAAAATCTTCAAAGATTTCTACTTTTGTATACGGTATACCTAATTAATTTGTTATGGTGCTTGCGAAATGCGGGGACCTCATCACCAGCAAAATAATCACATAACTTATTATATGGTAAACTATATATTATTATGATTGTCTTATCCCATTGTTATTTTTTTTTATTGAAGGTTGGCTGAGCCAACAAATATATTAATAAAAAAGTTTATTTACAAATCCCATTGTTATTTTGAATCAGGGTTCTAAATAGCTAGCTATAGCTACGCAATAGCTGCACTATAGCTTTTTTGAATCTCAAAAGTTACAACGCTATTAATCGTTTTTCTTTTATAATGATTCTAAATAGCTAGCTATGGTTGCGCTTTAGCTTTTTCGGACCTTAAAAGCTACAGCTCGCTATTTATAACTTTGTTTTGAATCAATGCACATATGCTGAGTTAAGCATAATTCTCATGCAGGAGAAACGGAAGAAATAATACCTTCTGATTTGTTGTTTAAATTTTATACTTGGTTGCTTTTGGTATTAGTTTTCATATATTGAGAATTACGTTTAATTTAGCGGTTAAGATAATATTACTTTTGTATGAAAGGTCGTAAGTTTGAAATAAAGTAACTACGAGTTGATGAAATTTGATCTTTATATCTTTCTTAAAAAAATAATTAAATTTATTAATAGACCTGACAACAGCTGGGATTCTGTTTCTGTCTGATAAAGTCAAATTTCAAATCACCTTTTGGGTTCAGGTATGTATCGAATTCGGAACTATTTTGAATCGATTTAATGCATAAGCTCCCAATATGCGAAGCATTAAATTGTTTTTTGATTTGTTGCGTGTTCGGTTGGTAGCACATCTGTGACACTGTGAGGTATAATGTTTTGTTGGTAGAAAAATTGTACTTAGTTAATCTTGTGGGGTCGAGTTTACAGGGAAAAGCTTAAGTTCAGGTATACAAAATAGGAATTCACATCACCTCTGGTTACCTGACTCAAGCAAATTATGATCGGGTGGTTCTTTTAACATGGCACGAATCTCAAAACAGGACCCCTACAATCTCCATAGGTACCAGATTAAGTTTGGTCCAGATAGAGTTAATCTGGACTGTCCGTTTCAATTTGCTTGAGTCAGGTACCTGGGAGGATACGGATCCACAAAATAGATACGCTGAGATTGAGACTTTTACCGGCCGTCTCCAGTAGTCCAGTACATCAAAAACAGTTGCTGCCAGCATGTTAACTATTATATATGTTTAAGAGGAATTTTTTTTATAAATCATAACTAAAAAAAAAATTAGGAAACCAACATGATTACTTTTGTTTTTATAAAAGCCATAAGAACCGAAATGGCATTTCGGTCCGTACTGGTTTCACAATTTTTCAGCAGAACAAGTGTAGTCGTTGGTGTAATACCCACGGACCAAGATTTCAGTCCGGTGTCTTTTTTGTGGTCGTCTTGCTGAAAACTTGTGAAACCATTACGGACCGAAATGTTATTTCGGTTCTTATGGTTTTTGTAAAAACAAAAGTAATCATGTTGGTTTCCTAAAATTGTTTTTTTAATTATGGTTTATAAAAAAAAATTCTGTTTATGAGCGGGTGTGTAAGTACAGAGACCATCTGATTTTACCTCGGATTTCAACGAGTAGGCCGGTAGGGTTTAGAAGTTGATTGTTGAAATATTGTATACATGTAATTAACATGTTTCATGATCAATGAAACAGACCTTTTATGTCCTTTCTTTTTCATAAAAATTTTCATTCTTATATTAAGCACTTAATATGGTAGATGTTCTGATTCGTTGATGGTTTTGATTAAAAGATGAAATTTCGGATTGAATATTAATCCTCCAATCAAATAGTCTGTTTTTTTTTATTATTCTATGCATCTTTTTTATATTTTTTTTACGTGTAAAAGTCTAAATTTATTTACATACGTACTCGCCACACGTATATGTCATTTTTTTTCGAAAACTTTCATAAACTCTCTTATTTTATTGTTAGATGCTCGATGATCGGTCCTGATTTCTTTCCATTTTAAAAATATCATTTAAGAATACAGATCTACAATAATCATTGCAATTCTTGATTTCAGAGATAAGAATGTGACAAAATATTTTTGATTGGGAAGGAATTAGTATAAAACTAGGGGTGTTCATCGGTTCGGTTCGGTTGAAACCGAACCGAACTAGGCAAACCAAAGTTATAATTTGGTTTCTAAAATAGAACCGAACCGAACCGATTTAGCATTGCAACCGAACCGAACCGAACTAAAGTTTTATTTCGGTTTGTTCGGTTCAAACCAAAATATATTAATTTTTTTATTTAAAGCAATTGATTTATAATAAACCGAAGTATATTAAGAAATAAACCGAAGTATTTAAAGCAATTGATTAAGAAATAAACTGGGGTATTAAGAAATAAACCGGGGCGGTCCGGACCAAATTCATAATATATAAAAGTTCGGTCAGTTCGGTTATTTCGGTTTTGAAAATTTTCAAACCGAACAGAACCAAAATTATATTCGGTTTTAAAAAGTAAACCGAACCGAACCATTAAACCGAAAAAACCAAACCGTTTGATCCAAACTAATTCGGTTCGGTTCAAAACCGACTAAACCGGACCCAATGAACACCCCTATATAAAACAAGTGTTTCATGCAATTATTATATTTTGCTAGTTTAAGGTCCACATCGTTCCATTAATTTAGGGCTCCAATCTCTTGCCTCAATGTAAGGAATCGTACATTTTATAGAAATATTATAAATTGAGATGCATATTTGATTGCTCCGTAATTAAATGCACGAGAGTCAGCAGTACACTGGGTTGGACTATGTTTATACTTTTTTTAATAAAGTGGAGAAAATTCTACCTGTTTTATTAAAACAAGCATTTTTTTTATATCAGCCAGTTGGTACCTATTATAAGGTTGCAAAATAATTCTAATACATAAAGTAAAAACAATCTAACATTACCAGTCTGACAACAAATTGTAAGCATAATTCCAATTGGGTAATCAAATAATGGAGACAAATTATGAAAATAACAAGCAAATTACTTGTCAGTGACAATTGATATTCATATAAATTGTGAACATATATCAATTATTACAGCATTGTCCAATTCTCGAGGAATGCTAAATGCTATAAAATTATAAAATTATAGTAATTGAAAATTATATTAATAGTATACTAAATCTAGAGAACATGATCGTGCAGTAATTTGCACTAAGCAGAAGTTATTTCTCATTGGACTTTATTATACTAATTGACTTTTTATTTATAATTTAAATTTAAAACCAATCTATTTTAATATCATTCATAGATATTGTTAAATAATTATTTTTTTCATTGGTCTATTTTTTTATGAAGATATGTCATTCTACGAGATTTTTTTGTTTTCTTATAATATGTCCCAATTGCAATGCACGTACGTGATACTAGTAAATAAATAATTGTGCAATGATACATAAAAGATGTATAATTTGCAAAATAATTTGTACTGTTAAATAAAGGAAATGAATTATTGCAATGAGAATCCAAGAAATTAAGCTCGCGGTGTAAAGTAATCAGACTTAATTAATTAACATGTTATGCATGTCGCAAGGAGAGCTCCAATCAGTTGGTTAAACATAGGGATTTGGGATATTTCTGACAACCCAATACATTAATTTCTATTATTTAATATCTATCTGGAAACGAGCTCCAATCGATGCATTTATGCAAAAAATAAAGTTTCGTAGCGGCAGGGAGGTCGATCGAGACGAGAGACAGGAAGTGACTGGAAACGAGTAAAAGACGAGTCAACTCCGGTACAGCGCACGGCTCAAGAATATGTACCTGCCTTTCGTTTTTTCTCATCGGGACACACTCCCATGTGTCTGTGTTTTTTTTCTTTCTTTTCTGACTATCAAAATTCAAAACAACAACGAAACCATTTGAACAACTTTCAAATACATTTGGTATTGTTTGTAGAATTCAGATCTTCCCCTGTACCGTAATAGAGAATCTTTTACATTACTTGATCTGGACCGTTCTGTTCAACTTGGCACGAATCTCAAAGCCCAATAATACTGCCCCCTCTGTCAGCCCGAATCTCAAAGCTGTTGGGAGTTAATCTCAAACCGTAAAGTGAAAGGAATCTCAAACCAGTATGGCCGTAAGCTGGAGTGCATATATTCTGAGATATCTCTTATTTTGCGTGACCGATGCATCCGGTGTCTATTCAGGGATAGTGTAGAGAATTCGAATTTGTATTCGAAAATTAGATACCGATATGTGATATCTGAATATCTGTACGCGTATATAGTTTTGAATTTTAATTATCCGTATCTGAATAGTATATATATACTGTATAATTTAATATATATTATGAAAATATTTATGTATATATCTACGGTAATATTCGATCTGTATCTGTCTAACATCCGATCCGTATTTTTATCTGGAAAAAAAAAACATATACGAATATGGTTTTACCACTATCCGATCTGTATCCGATCCGTTTTCACCTCTAGCAAGGAGCCAATGTTATTTGAGCTTTGAAATCCGTGCAGAATAATTTGAATGGTTGTGATTTTTAAAAAAGTCACGCAAAATATGAGATATCTCAGAGGATGCGAATTCCGTAAGTTGTATGCTAGTATTAAACTGCAGTTTTTAACATAATTTTCGAAAATACAATCGGAGACGAAGATTTAATAACGGCCATAACGGCTTTTGTAGCAACAATATAGCAGTTCGGTCCTTCAAAAAAACAATATAGCAGTTCGAGAAATTAAATATTATGACACTGTTCGTTTTTCTTTTAGCATTTTAGTCTTATTATTTTTTCTAAAAGAAGTAAGACGGGTAAAGCTTCTAATGCTTCTAATCTTGTACCTTATTGAGAAGAATTTCATGTATACCCCTCAAAAACTTGGAAATTACGTACTTTTTTCTGTAAAATTCATAATATGATATTCACCCTTCTAAACTTAAAAAACTCACAAATTTACTCATTTTGATGTTTTTTCTATTAAAACTCACTTTAAATTTTACCCTTCATTAAAAAAATAAAAAAAAGATGTAGCATGTTTTACAAAAATATCAGTCTTCTGATTGGAGGGTTTTCAAGGACAAATGGATAATTTCTCCAGTTTTGATGCTTGTATAATGACATTTAGGTATATGCTTGTGTAAACGTCAGAACTGGAGAAATGACTCATTTGCTCTCAGATACCGGCCAATTAGAAGACATACATTTTTCTGAAGCATACTATTAGTTTTTATTTTATTATTGAAGGGTAAGATGGGTACTTCATAAATTTAAAATGAGTTCTAATAGAAAGGACAATAAAATGGATAGATTTGTGAGTATAGAAGGGTAAATATGATATTATGAATTTTAGAAGGAAAAATAAGTAATTTTGAAGTTTTTGAGGAGTATATATGAAATCCCCTTATTGATAAATAAATTAAAAATAAGCTACAATCAAAAGAGTAAAAAAACATGAAATTGCAAAATATGTATTAAAACAAAACAAAATAAAATAGAAGTTACTTCTCTCTTGATACTTTGACCAACCAACTAAAAAATGAAATAAAAATTATCACTAAAGCAATGCAAATGTATGCACTTACGTACATTTTTGTTTGAGGCTAAGGTATTATCCAAACTGCGGATTGGTTTGTTCAGGGGCGGAGTCAAACTTTCAATGTATGAGGTCAAATTTGAATGGGGTCAATCATATAACATTTTTGTGCTCTGAATGAGAGTCAATTTTACAGTATCCGTAACATTTTACTCTAAATTATATAAAAAACTATATATAAATAATAAAAAATTGAAAAAAAAAAATGGGGGTCAATTGACCCCCATAGTCTGTTAGTGGGTCCGCCCCTGGTTTGTACTATGGTACTGTACATAGTGTGGATTGGTTTGTACTATGGACTCATATCTCGATTTGTAAAGTCCGATAATCAATCCGAAATGTTCAACATGATATTCATATGAAAATATATACTTGCAGACTAAATTTTACATTAAATAACCACAAGAATCTATGAGCATCAATGAGAATAAAGTGCTTAGTTGCACGGTATCCTTCTAGATAATCCTGTCAATAATAGTGATACGTTCGGAAATATCAATGTTTATCAACTTATTCTTGGCAATAGTCATTTTTACTCTCAGATACTTACAAATTCTTGTTTGTAGTATATTTTTTTTAGATTGGTAGAAAATCACTATTTTAGATTAAGTGATTTTCTACCCGTCTAAAAAAATTATGAAAATTGTAAGATTTGATCTCCATGTACATTTTCATATGTAGATTATGTTGAATGGTTCAGATTGACTGTTTGGACTTTAAAATCAAACATATTAACCTATAATACAGACCAATCCGCACTATACGTAATATATACCATAGCCTCATGTTGTATACATTTTATGGAGAGAGAGATGCAATCGACTTTTTAAAAATAGATTAATTATAGAAAACAATTTTTATATCAGTTATTGTCTCTGATATCTTTGTACTCTAATATTGCAAATTTGGATAATTAGTGTTGGAAATGAGTAATCCCGTGATATTAAGTAAGTTTTGTATCAAATAGAATCGAATGAAATAAATCCCTAAATAACTCTTTATATTATCGAACAACAAAAGTGTGCGGTTTGATGTGTTATATGTATCACAGGTTTACATGAGCAGAATATAAATATTCATTATTTCAATTTAATCTTAGTATAGCATCAGAGAGCTAAAATTATAAATCTTTTTCAACTACCCCACGCATATTGAAATAAAGTCCAAATGCAATAATTTTTGACATGCATATTAATTAAGGACTCATAACTAAGATGATATAAAATAATTCTAATTTTTTTGACATGCCACTGAAATTTTGATTAGGGTAAAAGATGTCTGTTATAATTAAAAATTCAAGATTTTACCCGAATGGAAATTTCAAGGATATGTGCATTTAGCGATTCCAAATATTTCCAAATCCAAATAAAGGTCATCTAAACCTAAAAACAAAAACAAAAAACAAAGAAAAAGATAAAAAAAAATGAAAGAAAATATCAGTCATAGTGTGGTCCTGAAAAGAATCCGGTTCACTGCCTAATTAACAGAAGAAAAATTATACATTACAATCGTAGACACTGAGCATAGCTTATATAGTAGGCAAAATCATTGGTGTTTACATTTTTAAAATATAATTTTTTAATGAGTGAGATTATGGTAATATGCATATTAAACAATGACCTACGCTATAAATTAGTATTTTGATTTATAAAGTTCAAACTGTCCATCTGAATCGTTTATATGAAAATTTACTTTAATATATTTTTAATTAAATATAAATTTTTTTTATATAAGTAGAAAATATTTTGATTCTAAAAAGTGTAAAATTTGTTTTGCAAATACATTTTCATACGAAGATCATGTTTAATGTTCCAGATCGAATATTTGAATTTTAAAAATAAAGATATAAATCCATAGCACAGATCAATCCGTAACAGGTACATGCCCCTTTATTTTAATATCCTAAAAAAATAATATACATGCCCTTGTTTTTTTAGAAAGAATTGCCCAAACCTCCAGATATTCTAGAGGTTCTTATATTTCTCAGAACCGCCAGAAATTCTGACGGTTCTAGCTTTTTTTTTAATCGATGAGTAATTGAGTAGTAAAATTGAAGAGTAATTAAGTAGTAAAATTGTTTATTAATTAATTTTTTAATAATTAATATCAAATTGATAATACAAAACTCTGATTAAATGACAGAACAGAACAAAAACACTATATTAGTTCAATTAAAAAAAATGAGGAGCATATTTCTTTCGAGAGGGAGTGTATGAATGCTCCAACAATTACACTTGTGCACGGTTTTAATGTATGATCCAACAATTATAGTTTATTGTATGATCCGTATATGAATGCATCTTTATTTATTTTTTGTAAGTCATATTTTTAATTTCTAAAGCACATGTAGGTTGTACATGTATTTATCTGAGACATCTCTTGTAAACAAATAAAGCTAGGACAAGGGATAAGTAAAGAGTACATAATTTATATTTATTTCTTAAAACATTGTTCAGTTTTCGTCCGGTACATAATTTATATTGAGTGAGGCTATGGTGCTATGCATAGTATGTATGGCTAGTGTACTACGGCTCAATATGGTACTTTTTAAAATCCTAACGGTCAATCCGAACCGTTCAATGTGATAACCATATGAATATGTACTTGCAAACTAATTTTTATATGTTTTTGAATTTTTTTACTATTTTTTTAGATAGGTAGAAAAATCAGTGTTTTCTAAACATTTTGGACCATCAAAATTCTACCTATCTAAAAAAAATAGTAAAAAAATTCGAAAAAAATATAAAATTTAGTTTGCAAGTACAACATATTCATATGGTTATCACATTGAACGGTTCGGATCGACCGTTAGGATTTTAAAAAGTACCATATTGAGCCGTAGTACACTAGCCATCCGTGCTATGCATAGCACCATAGCCTCACTCATTTATATTTATTTCGCTAAAAAGGAGAAAGACGGAATCATATATAATCGAAGAGTAACTCTGTACAAAAACCTAAATAAAAGATCTTATAATGAACGAGAATATACTAAATTTACTTAAACGATAATTAGCACCCTCAAATAATTAAAAACAGATTTCCAGTACATCATGCAGATTCCCCCGTAATTTTTATTAATACTCCCAATAAAAAAATAACAAATCAGCCCTCGAAAATAATTTCATAAACACCGTGATCGTCCCATCTTTGGGCGATCCAATCTCAGTACCAAACCGCCCACGGTGGGGTGGTCAACTCTTCATACCAGACCGCCCCACTGTGGGACGATTTGGTGTTTTTTTTTTTAAATCACGACCAAACCGCCCCACCCCACCCCACCCTTCCTCTCTCTCTGTCCCAGTTGCTCCGCTAAACTCCACAAAACATAACCACCCCCCTCCGCCCTTACCCCACAGAGAAGCCCCGCCACCACCCCTCTCTCTCGCTAGGCCGCCCCCACCCACGAAGCTTGAGGTTAGGTGAGGCTGGAGAATGAATCACGAAGCACAATCTGATTATTTCCGGGTAACCCGACATAACTTATTTTATTTATGTTTTGTGCCTTATGATGGCATTGGAGCGATGGTAGAAATTGAATTGTTAATTATCGTGTGCGGGTTGTTGATTTTCCTGATGCGATTGAATTGCTCGGATTTTTGATATTTCGTAATTGTTGCGATTGAAATTGTTAGAAATTATTGAGGAATTGCTTTGGGGGATGTTGAATATCGTGTGCGGGTTGTTGATTTTCCCGACCCGATTCGTTTTACTGTTACATCCTTTTTAAAATTATCCAAAATTAGAGTTGAAAAAATTAAGGTTTAGAAATTAGGGTTTAGGGTTTATTTAAAATCTCACTAATTTTTACAAATATGTTATGTGAAAATTTTAAATCATTTAATGTACGGTATTTTTTTAGGGTTTAGGGTTTTAGAAATTATCTAAATTTAGGTATTTTGTGTAGCAATTGTTAGGATTGTTTACAAATTATTTATTAATTATTTATAAAGTGTCCAAAATTCTATTATCAATTTTTTTATGGTAGTTTGCAATAATAATTTTTATTAATTAATGTAAATTGTATTAATTATCGTACATTAGGGTTTTGGGATTTAGGGTTTAGGATTTTTTTTAGGGTTTAGGGTTTTAATGCATGAATTATGCCTTTTATTTTTTAGGGTTTAGGGTTTTAAAAAATTTCTGACATATTTAGAAATTGTTTAGCATCTATAAAAATTATCCAAAATTGTCTAGAATTATTAGAAATTGTTTGCAATAATAATTTTTATTAATTAATGTAAATTGTAAAAATATGTTAGAAATTTAGTAACCAGCTATTTTCAAATGTAGTATGGCCTGATCTTGACGGGGACGATCACGCGATACTCTGGAGACCGGGGAGAGTTCACATGCTCCCGCTAGAGAGGATCCCGGTGCGGAGGCCTACGGTGCAGAGGCTCCCGGTGTAGAGTATCCCGCTCATATTTATGATGATGAGATACCGCCACCTCCTACAGGTGATTATAAGTTAATATGAATGTGCCATACACAATTATTTCTTTTTAAAATCTATTCTTATTAAGTTATCTTCAATTCTGTAGAGGATGACTCGGGTTGGGCGTTCCACCAATGGGCGTTGAATAACAACGCATGGAGCGCTTACTACAACAAGTATGGAGTTCCGGTACAGATTTGTGAGGTTAGTGAGTTTCTTTATTATTTAATTAACTTACTAGTTATTTGTATGTAGCAAAAACTTACATTGTTTACATGTATGATGGGGCTCCTACTTGGCAGGCCAATTCCGAGTTCACTATGATTGATCTTACTAAAGATGATACCGGGTATGAGTTACATAGCCTCTATAGACCACGATACGTAGAGACCAGAGAGCACGACCACGAGGCCAGTGGGAATGGGGTGCAGGCTGCAGATGCCTTTGCCTTTGCCTCTGCTATATTTGGCACACCGCCTCCTGCCACGTATCCTTCTACGTGGGAGGCCGATCCATGAGAGATGCATACACAGGCGGTGATCCAGGAGGATCTCCCATGGGTCCGCCATACACAATTATCTTTGCAGGAGGAGGATCCCTGGGCGGCGTCAGAGATGGATGTGGATGATCTCCAGGATGACGAGGAGGAGGTGGAGGTTCACTTGACGTTTTAGTTGCCGCCCAGGAACCGCCATCCACCTGCTAGGTTGGATCTCTCCGGTCGTCACCACCGTCGTCGTTAGGTTTTTTTATGTTTTCTTAGTTAGATAGATTTGTAGATTTTATGTTTGGATTGTTAGATTTTATATTGTAGACTTACCATTTAGATTATTTTAGTTTTAATGTTTATCTAGTCGAAAAAAATCAATTTATGACATTAAACAAAACTATAACAAATAAAACTACAATAAATATATAATATATTATAAAACATTACAACAAATAAAATTATAATCGTCAATTATAAAAATATAACTATAAATTATTATAAAAATTATAACAAATAAAACTACAATAAAACAATACAACAAATAAAAGTATAATCGTCAATTATAACAAATTATAACCATAAATCATTATAAAATTACAAAATTAAAAATGACAAAGCATTTAAAAAAAATTAATACCAAACTGCCCAAACGTGAGGTAGTCTGGTATGAAGAGGTGACCGCCTCACTGTGGGACGGTTTGGTAGGGAGAGTGGACCGCCCAAACTTGAGACAGTCATAGCGTTTTTGAAAAAATTCATACCGAATGCATATTTGCTATTTTTTTGTCTCTTTTTGAGGGTATTAATAAAAATTTCGGCAGATTCCCACTTGATCTTCAACCTTTTAAATAATCACAATAAAATCCATACGAATTTTGATATTCTCCATTGTACAAAGAAATGGACAGCCCCATTCCTAAATATGCACAAAAAATGAATTGCGCTTAGAACCACCTCTTTCTACATTAATAATAGTGCATGGACCAAATAACTTTTTAGATATAATAGGCTGCTGTTTTCCCGTACAATATTCCTTCGTTAACGCTTTTTAGCACGTTTCATCTTTGTTTTTTATTTCTCAGATAAACCATATCTAGTCTCTCAATGAGATTGATGTGTTATATTTCATGTATACCCCCATAAAACTTAGAAATTACTTACTGTCCCCTCTTAAATTCATAATATCATATTTAACCTTCTAAATTTCAAAAACGGTCTATTTTATTGTCTTTTCTATCAAAACTCATTTTTAATTTATAAAGTGCCCATTTAAGAAAAATGTCAATTTTCTAATTAGTCAGTTTCCGAAAGCAAATTATTCATTTATCTACTTCTAACACATACAAAACGTATACGTAAATGTAACTACATCAGAAGTACTTAGACAAATTAGCCATTTGCCCTATAATTAGATGACTGATATTTTTCTTTAATATGCTACGTATTTTTTTTAATAGAGACTAAAATTGATATTTTATACATTTAAAATGAGTTTTAATTGGAAAAGTAATAATGTAGATAAATGTGTGAGTTTTTGAAGTTTAGAAGAGTAAATATGATATTCTGAAATTTAGAAAGCAAAATACATAATTTTGAAGTTCTCAAGGAGTATACCTGAAATTCCTCATATATTTCCTCACTGTTTTGAGTTCTGACTTGTGACTTCTGAATAATGTAGAGTATACATATTTTGACTTCTGAAGTTTTACAGGAGGAGAGCTCGTTTTCAACTTTTCATCCAGTTTACGTGTCGAAACTGGAGAGGTCGGTGGGTTACATAAAAGAATGGATCCAAATCCGTTGAAATCCAAGATCATCAACGGTAACTCGATATTTTTAAAATTCTGAATCCAACTATTGAATTGTTTCGAAATGCGTACACAGAAAAATTAACTGTTTTGAGATGTGTACACAAAAAGAGTTGAACGGCTGGATCTTGAATTTCAAATATTTCAGAATTACTATTCAATTCTTCGTGGATTTCGGATTTCATCTGATGTGAATGCTAAAAGAATAAGCCCCGGAAAAAATGGTGAAAAAGACAATACTCGTACTATTCAATACGCGTACGATTTATCGTGTAATTACTGTTATCGGTTCGTGAGAGAAGGAGGACCCCTGCTTTATCGTTCGTTGTCTAACTCGGATTGGATTTATAGCCAAACAGGTCTCGACTCTCGATCACTCGGGTCGGATTCGATGAAGCCTAATTACTGGCGTAGGTAAAAAATCAATATGAATTTTAAATCATACGAATCTTTAATTATTTCAACTATTATTTTTAATTTTAAATCAATATGAATTTTAAAAATCAGTCTTTAATTTAATAATTATGTGTCACAGGTTAAAAATCTGAAAGAAAAGCTTATTGTAAAAGAGTGAGACTATGGTACTATGCATAGCGCGTCTTGGTCTGTACTATGGATCAATATTTCAGTTTTCAAAGTCTAAACACTCGATCTGAATTGTTTAATATGATAACCATGTGAAAATGTATTTGTAAATCAAATTTTACATTTATTATAATTTTTTTACCATATGAAAATGTATTTGTAAATCAAATTTTACATTTTTTATTTTTTTAGCATTTTTTTATTGATCTAGAATTTTTAAGCTGCAAGTATGTTTTTATGTGAAGAATTGTATTTGTAAGTATGTTTTCAAATACAATTCCAATAGCTGCAAGTATGTAGAATTTTCATGTTGATCTAAAAATGTATTTGTGAATAAAAAAATAGTAAAAAAAATGCTAAATAATATAAAATTTAAGCTGCAAGTATGTTTTCATGTGAAGACATTTTGAATGGTTCGAATTGACTATTTAATTGGATCTTAAAAACGAAGATATTGATTCATAGTATAGATCAATCCGCGCTATGCATAGTACCATAGCCTCACTCATTATAAAATGAGTGAGGCTACGGTGCTATGCATAGCACGGATTGGGTCCATACTACGGCTCAAAATTTGACTTTTCAAAATTCTAACGGTCGATCCGAACCATTCAACATGATTATAAAATGAATATGTACTTGCAAACCAAATTTTACATTTTTTCGAATTTTTTTACTATTTTTTTAGATAGGCTGTTTTTGGATGGTCCAGAATATTCAGATCACGTGATTTTCGAAAAAATAGTAAAAAAAATCGAAAAAATGTAAAATTTGGTTTGCAAGTACATATTCATTTTATAATCATGTTGAACGGTTCGGATCAACCGTTAAGATTTTGAAAAGTCAAATTTTGAGCCGTAGCACGGACCCAATTGGTGCTATGCATAGCACCGTAGCCACATTCTTGTAAAATAGATAAAGTTGATAAAGTTGATCGATATTTTTATCTTAAAAATAGTATTAATGTGAATTTTTTGGTAATAAACATTTTAAGCTTGTTCCGACATTTATTTTCTTGTCACATGCATGTTCTTACCGGTTTTCTTAATAAAATATTAAAAAAAAAAAATTAGTAGATATTTTTTAAATTGTTTTTAAGATTATATTTCTCTGTCGTTATCTCTTTCGAACTTAATAAATAATAATATTAGACAAAAATATATCTAACAACAAAGACTAATTAATAAAAATAATCAGATATATAACTATATATATGCTAGTTATTACTATTGTTCAAGTGACAAGTTGCATGTTTAAAATTCTGTGGCCATATTATAGCCGATTTAAATACTTCTCTCATCTCATCCTTAAAAAATACATAAATTGAAAAATATTTTGACCAAATCATTATATTGTCTTGAGAAAACATCACCACATAAACAATATCTAAATGAAAAAAAAAACAAGTAGAACTTTATATTAAATCATGAAGTGATTACTGATTCGAAAAAAAATTAGCTAGCGAGTAAATATAAGCTTTTTAGTAACAGGTGACTTTTTTTTGGTGGTGGCAACGAGCTGGCTCGGTCCGAGTTAGACCCTAGTTCAGCTTGTTAATTCTGGATCGAGCTACAACCGAGCGAGCTGGACCTAGGGCATTCGAGTTAAAACCACATCTTGAAATCGTGACAGCCATTCCGAGCTGGCTCGCTGGGTCTGGCTGGATCTTGTTTTAAGAAGAAAATAAATTCTACAAATTTTTTGGATCGAGCTGGACCGAGCTATACAGTATAAAATGCATACAAATTCACAAATTGATGCATAGCCGAGCTAGCGAGCAAGTTAGGCCCTAGCTTGAACTCGTTTATTTGTAACTGAGTTAGTGACGAGCTGGTTCGTTAACAGCTCGGTCCAGTAACAAGCGAGTCACAATCGAGCCACGAGCTTTTTTTGCCACACCTACTGCTTTTAGTCAAATGCTTGCTGAGACCGCACTCTTTTGTTCGGCGAATATGGACACGTAATTAGATCAATATTCAAAATCAAGTTTAACGTAAGAGATGACAGCATTTGATAATTTGACGAACAAGTAATTAACGATGCACATATATGTAATGTGTATAGATTAATTAGGAGCATTTTACTTGATGTATATAGGATAGCAACAGTTACTGTTTATATTTCATCGAAGTGAATAAATGTTACTTGTTAGTTTGTAAGTGTATAACAATCAGGGTTGGGATTAGAAAATTTTGAACGAGGGTCTAAAAAGTAAAATGCATAGTATGTGATAGCTAAGGTTTGAATTTAAAACTTCAGTGGTTGAGTTATTACAAGCACATGTTTATCATTTCACGAGAAATAACTACCTATATACAAAAAAAAAATCAACAAACGCATGATTACATTTTTTAAAGTCACATAGAGGATTAAGCATCTCTTATTTGACTATATATCAAGCCTGATAACAATTTCATACAGTGATTATATATATATTTTTTTTTTGAAACCTAATGAGTATATTTTTTTTCAACAATTTTATAATGAGTATGGTTTAAATGCCTCATTGATTTCAGGTACATTCGTACCTTACATTCTTATATTTGTTTTAAAGTACAAACAATTTATCTTAATATTGAAATGTGTTTGGAAACCAAATCAATTTTTTTCATAAGATTACTAATCATTCAAATACAATGATTTTCTATCTATATAAAAATAGTAAAAATTATCTAAACAATATAAAATTTTGCCTCCAAACAGATTATGTTGAACAGTTCAGCCCGACTATTTGACCTTTAAAAACGAATATAAAAATATGCGACACAAATAAGGCATGGAATCAATCAAGCATTTGAACCCTGTTCAGTAACTATTCTATAAAAAGGTATTTGAAAATTGAAAGATAATTTGGTCATAGAGGGACATTCTTAAATTTTTCAACAATCAAAATGAAAAAAATTGAGCATAGAGAAGATTCCACTTAATCAATTGCAATGCAGTTCACTGCTTGGTAGGCAGAAGATCACAGACAACATAATAAATACTTCAAATGCACGCAGGTATAATTGACGACATAAATTCTTCGTCTGGCGGGTCCAAAATACCAAACCCGACCCAATTGCACCTCATAGGATTTGTTCTCTTGCGACTTGCGAGAAGACTTTGAACGTGGGAGGGAACAGCGACATTAAAGTCGGGAGCTTCACGAAAAAGCACCGGTTTTTGCGGTCCTGACCTTATCCTCTCCCTTTGCGCCACGTGTCATTATGTCGTCCATCCGTTACTTCTTTGACGGTCAGGATTAACTCATCTCCGCACATACAAAAGCCACATCACAGCGATACACCAGAAGCAGAAAGCCAGGGACAAAAGTTTAGGTTCCATTCCCTTCCTTATTCTCCCCCCAATTCTCTCTCTCTCTCTCCTCTCCTCTTGATTGGCATGGTACTGTTTTGTTAGAGAGACAAACAAGGGACGGAGAGAGAAAGTGATGCATTAAATGAGAATTGAGTTGCTAGCCGGCTCTTGGCGGCGTAGCAGTGCCTCTCTGTCTCCTCTTCATAAATAGCCTCTTCAGAAAAAAGCCACTGTTTCCGTTCACTCTTTTTACAGTTTACACTCCTTATACAGGATATATACAGAGAGAGAGATAGAGCGGTAAGAGGTAGGAACCCCTTTATATATCTATAGTTTATAGACTTGCTAGGCAAGAGAGAGAGAGAGAGAGAGACGAGAAATAAGTGGAATTCAAAGAAGGCAAATTAAAGGACTTGATCAAGACAGCTGCCAAATTCAGAGCTTCTCTTCGTACCGCCATTACTCTTTCGGCTAGAGCTCCCTACCTTAATTACCAACCACCACTGTTATTACTACTCATTATTTACCACTCACCATTCCCTCCTAATTCCTTTCGTTGCTGATAAATTTTTGGCCTCGTAACCCCGCTCTCTCAGATCTGACCCACAGAGCGAGAAATTCATCGACAAAAAAGTTGAAAAAGGAGAGAGGATTAGTAGACGATAGGTAGCAGAGGCCGATCCTGGCCTGGCTATGGATCTGGTAGTAATAATAGCATGGAAGGATTCCCTCTAGGAAGAGGTGGCGGTTTCCAGCTATGGCAGCAGCAGGAGCAGCAGCAACACCAGCAGCTACAGAACCAGCCGCCACAAGGAAGCGCCCAAAGCCAGCAGCAATTTACCTACCTCTCCTTCTCCCATGATGCCGCTTCACTCGCCGCAGCTGCCAGCGGGTCCCGAGCCATGAGAGGAAGCGGCGCTGGGGCGAGCTCAAGCGGCAGTGGCACCATAAGCTGCCAGGATTGCGGCAACCAAGCGAAGAAAGATTGCGTGCACATGAGGTGCAGGACCTGTTGTAAGAGTAAGGGGTATCACTGCCCCACACATGTTAAGAGCACGTGGGTTCCAGCTGCGAGACGCCGCGAGCGCCAGCAGCAGCTTACCTCGGCGCTTGAGGCGTCTGAGAGGAGCGGCGGTGGAGAGCCTTCCAAGCGACTGAGGGATACACGATTGGTAGCTGCTGGCACAACATCAGGTTCAGGTGCAGTTTTTGTTGGTTTTTCTTTTGTTTATTTATTTCTGAGGATTAAACGATTGAGGTATTGAATTTAAAAATGAGTTGAATTTATTGAGCCACTCAATTTAATATTTCTGGTCATTTCTTTCTTTATTACCTTCTTCTTCAAGTTCGAAGCAACTAAAGAGTTTCCGCTCCCACCCTCACTCTTCTCTCTGGGTGTTTGTGTCTGACTTCCCCCTTCTGCTCACTGCTATTAAGAACCTAAATTTATCACTATCAACGGTAAAAATATTCTTCTATTCTTCCAAATGACAACTGTTTTTCAGAAAGGTCAAGCTCAAGGTTATTTTTTATTGTTGTTTTTAGAAACCAAAACAATCTTAATAGATGATTTCTTAAGGGTGCAATATTTGTTTCTCTGCTAGATATGATCTGTAAAGTGAGCAACCAGAAGAAAAATTATACATATCCCTTTTTTTTTCTTATTACATCTTCCAAACTCTTCGTCACACGAGCTAGTCCATTAAATATGAGTTTATGACTAAAAAGAGTTCTATTTTTTTGCACAGGAGCTGGTTTGCTTGCCACAAGGTTTCCGGCTGAGGTTAGCTCAGAAGCAACATTTCGGTGCGTACGACTCGGCACAGTAGACCAACATGAACCCGAATATGCATACCAAACTGCGGTTCGAATTGGTGGTCACGTTTTCAAGGGGATCCTTCATGACCATGGACCCGACCCGTCAACTGCACCGGACTACCATCTTCGCCATGTCAGTGAGGGGACTTCCCCAAACATCTCAGCTGCAGCTGCCACATCAGCAACTGAGGTTGCCCCAGGTTCAGGTGGTGTAATTGGTTCTTCAGCAGATATGATGGAGCCATACCCGACTCCGCTAATTTTCATGTCCGGCGCCCAGTTCTTTCCGCACCACCATAACCCCAGATCTTAGTGAGTTAGAATCCATTTAACATTCTTTTTTTTTTCCTTTTGTATTCTCTTTCTTGTTTTTTCATTTTATTCTGTTCTAAAATTTAGTAACTTGCCACTGGCAATGATTAAATTCTCTGACACTTAGAAGAACTAGTTATAATGTGTTGTCCTTTCCTTCTTTTCCTAACGTGCCTTCGATCTTTTTTTGTTTTTTATCTGTACTCCTTTGGTTATTTTATTTGCTGTTTCTTTCTCTTCTGATTTCTGTGTTGGTTAACTGCGTACTGTTTGTCTCTCTGATATTGTTAAGCACCGTTAAACCACTCATTTGTTTTGCCAAAGACAAGAAATCTGTTCATGTCAAGAAAGGACATGGGAGCTTTCATGTTCTTAGATGGCAATGTCTTCTTTTTATAAATTTGAGGTGATGAGATGTGCTACTGTCACTGTTGGTAGTTTTACTTGATTGATGGATTATGAAGGAAGAGAGAGAGAGAGAGAGGGGGTGGGGTGAGCAATGCACCAATTTTGCCTTTGGCCATGTAAGTTTTGTCTCTCTTTCTCACTCTCTCTCCAACCTATTTTAGGCTAGGGTAATTGCATGCATCTATTATTGGAAATTATGCCCATGCCGCAGTGTTTTTATTGGAGTATGTATTGACTCGTTTGCTTCAATTTGCAACAAGGCATTATTATGAGCTTATGTCATTACAGTCAAACTTACCTCACTTTACCTTCTATTTATGAGACTATATTCGCACTACATATGGAACAAATGTTTCCTAATTGCTAAACAACAGATCAGTTAAATGCGGGAGTCTGAAATTCAAAAAAAAAATGTGGTAGTCATATCATCATCATATTTATCTATCTGTCTGTCTATCATTTCACAAGTTCTCTCTTTATTGTCGGACTTTATCCCATCTAATAAGAATATTAAGTTATGTTTGAGATTAGAAAGAACTTTTATATATTCGTAGTTTTACTGGTCATCTCTTGATGTGTGTGTGTGAAAAGAGAGAGATATAGAGAGATAGAGAGAGAGAGAGAGAGAGGAGAAAGGAAGGGAGAGGGAGCTTTCAGTTGTTAAACATTTCCATAAAAAAAGTTAAATAAATTGTAGTTTTTAAGGTTGTTTTTTTTTTCTCCTATCTCTTGGTAACAACGAATATCCAGGTTGCATCTTGTGTTAATTATATATTAAGATTTCTAAAGTTGGTTTCTTTAATTCTAGTGATTCAAGTTCTAGTTAAGAGAAAATTAGCTAAGTGCTTAGTTCGATTAGAGTTTAGTTAAGAGGAAATTATTTAAAAGTTAGAACCAATAACTTCTAGTAATTGTACAAATAATTAGTCGTTAATTTGGTACAGAGAACGTACAACAAGTATTTGATTTTTTTTATGGCAGAGCAACTGCTATTGCCTCGGGAAACTTCTGTATTATTTCTTTGACTAATGATCATGCATTTAACTTTGACTTTCAGAAAAACAAAACAAAAGAATAACAAAGTTTAATGCCTGTACATTTAAAATTGGAGTTGTTATCTTGCTTGAAATGTACAAGATTGATTAACTTATAGTTTTGTGTTATGGGTGTTGTCGATGATCATTTTAATTGGTTTGATTATTGTTTTGGCATAGTTTAAACTATTGATTATAAGAATTAGTCACCTTGGGCAGTAAGTATTCATATTGGTTCTTTTATCCAGTTATCGAGAGATATTTATTCATTTCTTGCTTGGCTTATTTTGTGTTATGGAACCATATCTCATGCATACAACTAGGGAGCTTATATGTTCATTGTGAAGGCACAAAATCATATTTATCGATATATATTATTACGTCGATGTTGTTACAAAAATGTTTCATTTCGGTACTAACTTTGTATGTTTAGCTTGAAATTACCAAAAGTGTCTTCATACTCCTAGAACCAACCAAGGTATATAACTATATACACGAAATGTTATCGTTGAATTAGACTTGAAGGTTTATTGAAAGCTTCGAGTTATATAAATTGGTATGATATGGATATAATAAACTAGAAGGCGTGTTGTTAAACTGTATATTACTTGCTCTTTTATTAATATTTGCTTTATTTGTTTTCGAAGTCAGAAATCAATGATCAATTTAAAAGAAAGAGATGCTGGCTTTCGGTTCGGTGTTTGTGTCCCGATATATACTACGTACTATATTCTGAAAGCGTTCGATTTCGAAAAGGGTTCGAACATTAATTCGAAAAATACGTTCAATACGGACCTTTCGGATTTAATATTTTGTGTATATGCGTTAGATAGATACTCTTAACTTTTGAATGGTTACATCTAGTATTACGTCAATTTGTAGTTGGATTGGGAACAATATTCATGGGTCATTAGTATTTAGCGAATATTTGTTTCATACACATTTCAATTTTTATCTCTTCATAAATGTCTTAAATATTTAAAATTTGTCTGAACTAAAAACATAGCTTTAGATCAATATATAATTATCATACTAATACAACCCAACATGATCACAAAAATAAAGTTATAATTCCAAATTAATTATTAATTTATCTAAATTTAAAATATTATTTCACTAATGCAACCTTTGCTAGAAACATATGAATTAAGTTTAGAGATTCATTGGTCTTTTTAACAAAATGATCATTATTTTAGTATTGAGAAGAAAGAGAGAACGAATATATAAAATACTGACAAACTTTTATCATATTTCAGGAACATTAATTTTCATAAATGTTCTTGTTATATCATTATTGCTAATATATTAACATCATGCAGGTAGATTAATACGAACCCTTATTATATGTTGTATTCGGATATATCGAATTCGATTTCAGACCTAGAAATTTTAGATTCATAATCGCCGAAATTTTTATTTATACCATATTAAAAAAAATAAACCAAAACACTCCAAATTTTGGAGATTTCCAAAAACACCTAGGCTGCAGAATGGTTTGGCGGCCCCATTCTTGGAGGGGCGCAGATTGGTTTGGATGCTCCTCAAAAATCTAAATATTTAATAGCACAGTGCATTTTTTAGTTTTTGGGAACCTCCAAATCAATCTGCTCCCTTCAAGAATGGGGCCGCCAAACCATTCTGCGGCCTGGGTGTTTTTGGAATTCTCCACAAATCATGGTTTTTTGGTTTATTTTTTTTTAATATGGTATAAATAAAAATTTCAGTCATAATCGTACGTACACAAAATTAATTTAATTGTTTTTTTAATTAGTATGTTATCCGATTTACACTGAGTCTGGATAGGTTACGGTTCAAATCCAGACCGAAATCGGATCAAAACTGAGTAATTGAATAACAGTAGCATCTCTATTAAAGATAACATATTATTTAGGATTTTGATCTGGTTTATTTTTTTTTGTAAAACTTTACTGCCTATCCAAGGTAATTCATCCTTTTCTGCAAAAAAAATTGTAGTCATCCAACTTTATTACAAAAACTAGATATTTTAGATTGAAGACTGGAATTAATACAATATGTCGTCAAAGTTATAACAAAATAGAAATTGTACCTCCTCAATTTCA
The DNA here is from genome assembly GCA_011114355.1 of Carex littledalei. Classification (NCBI taxonomy): domain Eukaryota; kingdom Viridiplantae; phylum Streptophyta; class Magnoliopsida; order Poales; family Cyperaceae; genus Carex; species Carex littledalei. The sequence goes on along the minus strand of CM022099.1, from coordinate 7,529,674 downwards.
ATTAGAAAACCTGTTGAATTTCAAGGAAACATATTAAAAAACGTTAATTTAGTGTTTTTCCGTATGGAATATATAGAGAGCACTTTAGCAATGTCATACTTAATTTATTATCTCATCACTCGTAGCGCTGCTAATGAGCCGAGCCGGCTCATGAGCCAACGAGTTGAACAGCTCAATAAATTGTATCAAGTCAGGCTCTAAACTAAATAAAGCCCGAACTCGACTCGGCTCATATTTTATCACTCCAACATGGCCGAGCCGGCTCATGAGCCAAGGAGTCTCTTCTATTTTATTACTCAAACATTTACTGTTCGGTTCTAAAATTATGAAAACTTTATTATGTTAATGTTGCATTTACAAAACAGTAAATGTTTTATTATACCGAGAGTTGTACATATATTTTTGCAAAAATATAGTACACAAGATAATAGAACCGAACAGTAAACAAGTTGAGGTCATAGTCCAAAACAGTAAAAGATTTTACAAATGTTTGTTCTTTTAATGCTTGGCATGAGTTGAGCTCGCGAGTTATGAGCCGAGTTGAAGGCTCAAACTCATTAAATTGAGCCGAGTTTTTTTCTTCAAGACCGAGCCAAGCCCGAGTTGAGCATGTTTAGTTATATGACGAGCTGAGCTTGGCTCATTAGCAGCCCTACTCACCAGCTTAATGGAGTATTTTGTATGAAAATCGCTGTAACATATTAATAAGTGTCTTCCAAGAACGTAGTTTGTTATGCATCATTATTATCAAATAATATTCTTAATTTTGGCCAATGCAAATTCACCAGATCCGGGAAGCTAGTCAATATAATCAATTGCACCTTCTTTTCGCTCTTATATATAGGTACTTTTCATATATATTCCAATATTTTTTTTCCCGAATGTTTTGAAAGAAAATTGCTGAAAAAGAAAATCACTGAAATTAGCATCAGTTGTTTGATAAAAGAATCTTCTTTCCTCTAGAGGAACCTTATAGTGAGGCCTCCAGTTTTGTATCCAATATAAGCATGCATCTAGAATGGAACGGAGAAGAGCAGAGTGTCAAGTTCTCGGTTATATATATATATATATTGAACAGATCATGTTATAAAGTCATCTTCATTTTGTTTAAAATAATTAGGGATAAACTGTTTTGACATTAAATATAATTAAAGTAGACAATTTAATACTTGCCGTTTTCTAAACTATATATCATTTTGTTGTTGTTGTAAGTAGTTTGGACATATATATTCCTGTAGCTTGAAGATGATATATCTTAGATTTAGTGGACCACTGATGGATATTGGTACCAAGATATGGCCATTGGATTCCTGGTGGAAACAAAGAGTGCAACAAAACTTAATAATCAAGTGGGAAAAGTGAGTACATTTAAAAGAAGTGCAACCCCTAACAAACCTATCAAGCTAATACACTAGCTAGCGTGCATGCCCCCAATGCCACTACTAACATAGCGGTGTTGCCTATGAGCTATGAGCTATGAGCTATATACATTAATTAGTAGTCTCTTTTAATCTTGCAGATAGATGTATTAATTCTTCACATACACATGCAACCAAACTTAAGCCGATCCAGCGGTATATTTACTCTCCACGTCAGCTGTGTTTGTTTCTTAACAGTTATAAGTTACAACATGATACATATATATGATACGATACAATCGATTATATATTAATTTAAACTAGCTGCTAGTGCTAGATATATAGGAGCATCTTTCTGTGACTATTAGCTTTGACCTATCTTACAGTTATTTCAGCAGTATGTTTTTGAGTGAATGGATGCATGATACTTTAATCAATTACTAATTTCTTATAGTACTCGTGATGTTGACATGCTATGCATAGTTCATGTGTAAGTGTAATCACTGGTGATGGACATCCGTGATATTGTAGCCATACTTTGTAATTACCTATAGTACAGTTTGTTTTGGTGTTTAATTAAATAATTTAACTTCTTTGAGTAATACTGTAGCCATGTATTCTGTTGACCTTATTTGTACATTTATTATTGTTGTTTAGTTGAAGACTCTCTTAAACATAAATATTAAGTCCTACTTGGAGAGTAAAGCAATATGCCATGCACTTGATCAGGATGCCTTTTGTCTCTTGCTCCTGATATCAATTATTGGGCTGGTGTTTTATTATCACTGCACATGCAATTCATCTTTTTGACAATCTTGAAAATCTAAAAAAACATATTAAAATATTAAAATCTAACTTTACATGCATGATTTACATTATCCACTTATCATTTTTATATCTTTTGACCATAAATTAAGTAACTTAAGGTTTCAATGTCCCAAATTAATGGTAGTTGATACATCATCAAATAATACTTATTTAAAACTCCGAAATTTTTATTTATACCATAATAAAAAAAAAAAAATCTAAACACTTTGATTTTGAGAGATTTCAAAAAACACTCAGGCCGCCAAGCCAATTTGCGGCCCCAAAAATGAGGGGCCACCAAATGCCCTAGCGGACCCATGAAAACAAAATAAAACCTTTGATCTCCTTTGATTTATAATAATTGTTTAATAATTTTCAGAAATAGAAAGAATACAATAATTTCGATATTTACTAGAAGTGACTTTTGAACCGGGATCAATAATTAAGATACAAAATATTTTTATTTTTTTCGAGTAACACACTAAGAAATAGTTTAATTTTTTTTACAACCGGGAAAAATTCTGCCTGAAAAATATTTCAGAGCCTTTCTAGTACATCTAAATTATAAGATGTTTTATCTATTTTATTTAATTTTCTTTCTAACATATTAAATTATTAATTATTCTTTCTATTTCTAAAAAATATTAAACAATTCTTATAAATCAAAAGAATCTGAGATCAAAGTTTGAGGTTTAATTTTGTTTTGACGGATCCGCTAGGGCATTTGGCGGCCTCCCATTTTTTGGGTCACAAATTAGCTTGGCGGTCTCGGTGTTTTCAGAAATCTCTCAAAATTATAATTTTTTTTTTTTTTTTTTAAGAATATGGTACAAACAAAAATTTCGGCTTAAAACTTGATTGTTAGACTATATCTATATGTCCAGTAATGTCTATATATTTTCTCTTCAATTTTTAATTTTTTTTAGTTCATTGTCAAGATTGTTAAAATAGCCATTGTCAAGTGATCCATCAACTTTAACTATAATAATAATAATTATTATTATTTCAAACCGTATTTCTTTTATTCTTCGTAAACGCAAAAAGAGGTGAAATAATGATACATGGAACCCCATATTCTTAATCATAAATTAGACGTTTTAATTTTTTAACTGAAATATGGGAGATGGTTATTTTACACATATACAAGCTCTAAGTTATATATTTTTCTTTTAATTTAGAAAAAAAAAATTGTTTCCTACTAGAAAAGTAAGGACGGAGTGAATTTTCATTGTTTGATCTTTTTTAACTAGAAAGAAAGGGCAAGGGGTCAAAAAATAATCACGCTGTATCACTGCTATTAGGGGTGGCAGCGAGCTAGCTCATCACAAGTTGGGTCTAGTGTAACACCCGATAAATTATATAATTTATTTTAAAAATTATTTTGGACTAATTTATAAAATTAGAGAACTTCAGGGTCAATGTTATAAAACTGCAAAACTTAAAAGAAAAAAACCCTCTAACGTGGCATTCTAGCCACGTGGCTGTATGCATGCAAATTTTTTTTACCGCCGTATATTTCTTAAAAGCCTTCCCTATATTTTTTTGAAGAATAGTGGAGATATCCATCGATTTCATATTGAAACCATATGAACCTGTATTGGTACCCAAAATAGGTGCCAAGCCAGATATAATAGTCACATACAACTATATTATACAAAACTAGAATTAGCTAACTTGAGCAGCTACTAATCAAAATGACCAAAGTTTAAAGTACAAACATAGCCAAAATCAGATCTAACAGAATCAGATAAGCAAAAGCAAAACAAAACAAAAATCCTGCACAGTATTAAGCTATTTCCTCCCAGTTGATTTCTTCCCCATCACTCGATTCTGTGCCAGACATTTGATTATGAAGGTTGCCAGCTCCAAAAACCTGAGTAGAGACTTCCTCTGGATCTTCCCTGTTGATAGACAGCAACAGATCTACTACCTGTGCTGTATCTGGGCTGCTGGAGGCCTCCTCCAGAAGTAAGTCTGGGAGGTCCTTAACATCAAAGGGGAGCATAAGATTCAACTTAAGTAATGAATTTTCAGAGTGAGATTTACACCAGAATGTTGCTAAAAGCCTTCCCTATAAAAAAGTGAAAAATGAAAACTAAAACTGAAAGAGAAAAAGAAAGTTAGTTTTGCTAAAAGAATTTTGATACCGATTATTATTCGATTATATGTCCGATTCGAATTCTGACTACGTCGTGTTGATTGCAATCTAATTTGGATTTCTGGATTGATCGCTGTCAGGTAATCGGACTTCTCTATAATCTGTGTTTTCGTTTTGTTTGGTTGAATTGAATTTTGAATTGGGTGTTGGATTATGAGGGCATATTTAACGTGATAACGGGTCTGAGATTCGAATTTGATTGTGAAATGATGAGATAGTGTGTTCTGAGAATCTGAGAATTGTCTGTGGCAGACATTCCAAATATGTGAATACTGTGTGACTTGTTTTACTGATAACCTAGACTCATGTGTTATCACTGTTAAATATGCAGGCATAATTAGATGTAAATTTGTGTGGATTAATCCAGTCTGTTTGAATAGTTGTTTAATTAAGTCAATTATAGAGAAATGCGTCGTTAAATAACCGGTTACTGAGCTTTGTAGCTGACTCCGTATTATTTTCTGTCTGTTTTTGTTTGCGACGTAGGTTGACGGGACGATGGATGGATGCGAGGGTGTCTCTCTTGTCGCGATCCCCGACCCGGCGGCGGGGTCGTGACATCTAGCTCGTGATCAGTTTGCTATAGCAATCGAGTGAGCCGAGTGAACTGAGATTTTAGAAGCCGAGATGGAATCTCAGCTCATAATTGTCACGAACCAAAGTGAACTGGATCGAGGTGACTCATTTAGCTCGCTGGACCTTATTTTAAGAATAAAATAAATTTTTACAAACTTTTTGAACCGAGCTAGACATACAGGGACCGAGCTAGCTCGCGCGCCAGCTCAAACTCGTTAATTCTGAATAGGGCTAGTGGCAAGCTGGCTTGTTAACAACTCGAGCCAGAACGAACGAGTTATTAGCGATCGAGTCAGATGCGAGTCCCAATCGATCCACGAGCTACGAGCTTATTGTCGGCTCTAACTGATACAGTGTAAAGTTGTTGTCCAAACTCTATTGGTGTGGTGGAATCTATTTCTTGAAAATTCTCCAATGCTCTTTCTTTTTCAGTAGGAAATAATTTTCTTATTCTAAATAAGGAAAATCCCTATATATATTTCGAAGTAGGATAAATTTGTGAGAATCAAAATATATAATTAATTATACTGGCAAGCGGGACAACAAGAAAAGTGCGTAAAGTTGTATGGGCCCCATAACATGCATGGCTCTTTCTCTTTGCTTTCTGGGCTTATGATAAGAGAACTAGAGAGGAATGGGGCAGGGCCTAAGATCAGTAGGGCTCTTTCTCTGGGAATCCTTAGGTTTTTAGTGTGGGACTGCACTGGAGGGGGTAAAGAGCTCATATACCCCAAATCAGCCCCATAATGGTCCCAAATTTTCTCAACTGATCATGATATAAACAACACACGCACCTTTTACATCAGCATATGTAATCTTTTGAACTTGCTGTTTTCAATCTTGATGGAGCTTGTTAATAACTTGTGAAAACCTTGTTAGAGCTGATGCGTCGACAGCGAAAGTGCCGCACAAGTCGCTGTTTGAGATCGCTATAGGAGAGCGACTTGAGATAGATGTTCTAAAGTAATGTATGTAAGCTTGGTTTATATGCATTTATGTACGAAAAGAAATATGTGAATTTCAAAACTTTATCAGGATGCTTCCAAATTAACCATTATTATGGAGATACTATTTTGTTCCAGTAAATCTTAACAGTACAAAACAATAAAAGGGTTCAGAACTGATGGTCTGTTGCGTGCTTTGTGGGCTAAACACTGAGTCTTGGTGGCCCATGGCCTGTTTGCGGTTTGGAGCAGTGACTGTGTTTCCTGAGGGGCTGAAGTGGTCCACAATCTCTTATGCTATTAATCAGGAGTGGTCAGATGGGTATGGATCCAAATCTGCTGAAATTCCAATGCATGAACAGTGTTTTTGGAATTTCTGAAATTCAGAATTCAGCCGTTGAACTGTTTGGAGATACGTGCACGAAAAACTAGCTGTTTCAAGATGCGTGCACAAAAAATTGAACGGCTGGATTCAGAATTTCAAAATTTCCAGGAACATTGTTCATGTATTTTGGATTTCAGCTGATCTGAATCCGATGGGTATGGACCAAATGAATTTGTATCCTTCTAGGTATCTGACTCGAGCAATTACAAATGGACGGTCCGGATTAATTCCAGTCGGATCAAAGTCAGTCCGGTGTCAATAAAAACTATAGGAGTCCGTTTTGAGATTTGTGTGTAATTAAAAGAACTAATTTGATCCGTTTGTAATGTGCTTGAGTCTAGTACCTGGGGTGATCCGAATTCTAGACCAAATTCGGTCCTGTCTTATTGGAGTTGTTCAATCATCATTAAAATTTGTGCTAACAGGTTAAAACTTTGTACAGATCAAACACACATAAATCTTAATAGAAATCGAACGACTCCGATTATGAAGAAAATATTAGTTTCATGCAAGAGCAAATTTCAAAAATTTAACTCAAAGAAACCAACATAGATCTACTTATTTGACTAACGATGAACCGTATTTAGCATTTTAACTTGTTTAATCTTTATACCTCAAATCTTGGTCTCTAAACCAAGAAGTAGGGACTTGAGATGTAGGGTTGTTGCCTCCTTGTCGAGCCTTCACTTCTCCAAGTCGGCCTCGAAATGACACCCGCTTCGAACGCACGAAGCCTCTACGAGTATCCACCCGAGATTAAACGAAACTCTTGTTTTTCCCTTGCTAGAGGTAATCAACCAAGAATCTAACTTAACCTTAGCTTCTACCTCTTCAATCAACTATTAATTTTAGTGTAGAAGTTGTGCTCAACACATGAGCAAAAATGGTGGAGACAAAATTGCAAAAACTCTTCTCTTTTTCACCTTTTCTTACAAAAACATTTTTTCATTTTTCTTACAAGAGAAGGAAGAAAAGAGAGATTAGAAAAGTGGCTAGGGTTTGAAAAAAGGTGGAGTATTTATAGTGTGAAGTTAGGGTATGTTTTAATCATCTCAACCACAATGGATGGCTAGATTTAAACATGACAAAAGTAACTTTTACTTTTGCCATCCAATGGAGCTCTCCATTAGATGCACTTTTATCCCACTTTATTCCAAACCCACTTCATCAAATGGACTTCTCCATTTAATGTTAAATTGGGCTTGGGCCAATTTCTATTTATGCCATTTTCGTTTTTGCCATTTATGCCAACTTTTGGCCCACCCGACAATTGTTATGGTTAATTGTATTTGCTCAATTTTGTTGAGAAATAAATTTGTATACCATGTCCAACATGTAATAAATTTATTCTAAGATCAAGTTAGTCATCTCCATGACACTTTTATTTGTTTCGTTTTTCTCTCTTGGGTGTGACCTCGTAGGATCTATATCGTGTTGACAATAGAATCAAAACTTCTTTTAATACTATAAATTATAAGCAGCACCTAGCAATATGCATTATAATTACTCAACAGATAAAGATGATATGAACCAATCAACATCACGATCCTAAAGCAATATTTAATTGCTTGTGTCAATTCACGTGTCACATGATATCGGAAATAAATCCAAGACAGGAGAGTGTCATCCTTGCAAATTTCTTCTTTTCTTGATTCCAAATAATTCAGTAAATAATGATCAAACTAATTGATCATAATTGCATGCATATTTTATTACTCCATCAAGGGGCCCATAGATATCATCACTCACATATTTAAAATATGAGGGACATTGGTATTCTTGATGAATATCATTCCTCCGCACAAGAGACACATACTGAGATATTGTCTGTATAGTTGCCAGTTACAGTCAGCGTTGGACAACACCTACGGATACATGCATCTCATGTAGGAAAAATAATTATCTCATACCTTATAATTCTAGATAAAAATAAAACATTAATGACACATAACACAATTCATATTCTTGGGTCATGTCCAATCCCCTGATCTCCATCAGGTATTTATGTGATTAAATTGGTAGCTCATTACCATATGATCCGTAGAACATGATCATCATTTAATCCACATACTAATCTCGTACCGGTAAATAGTGTTCATTTTTAATTACCAAGATTAGGGACATTTAGAGTATTTGTTATATTATTATTATAAAGTTCTACATTTCAAGTCCTCAACTCGAAAAATTCATAATGTAATTAAATACTCAAGGAACAAAATGATTCTTTCATTTCATGAACAAAACATAGAATACATCCATAAATGGTTGGCTTCTAGAGCATAACACTAACAGATTAAACATCGGGTCTGAATTTTACTTTTAAATTATGATAACTATTTTATCTATTATTATTACTATTGTCATATAAGTGTGGTTGTTAATACATTTCTTCCAAAATAGATCAAACGTTGCAAATCACACTCGACTTAAATTTGCAGACATAGAATGAAACCCTTCTCACCAAGTGGCTATGGACAATCACACATCAGCCAAATGGATTATGGTCCACCACGGTGCGTACGCTCTATGACATTACCTCTGCCGCGCACCTAACCCAAAACCAGGACCACTCATTCTTCTTAAAAGACCTCGCAAGCTTATTACCTTTCCTGTGGTGCTCCACCGAATGGAACCAGATCATGCAGTGGCGATGGACAGAGTCGGGTATCTTCACCACCTCTTCGGCATACCGCTTTCTGCACCATAAGGGATCTATATGCCCATATTATAAAACACTTTGGAAGATCAGGGTTCCGATGAAAGTCAGGATCTTTATTTGGCTAATTCTTGACAACAAAATCTTGACTCAAGAGGTGCTCGGCATGCGAGGATGTCACGTCCAACCTGGATGTCATTTATGTCACAGCAACCTAGAGGAGACAAGGGACCACATGTTCTGGGAATGTCGGTTTGCACAGAGGTTTTGGCGGGGCCTCTGCGGCCATTTCAACTTTTCGGTCAGCCGGGGTCACAGCACGGTGGTTGAGGTGTGGGACCTGCATAGGCGTACTCTAACCCCAACCCTGAGAACGCGTTGGGATGTCCTGTGGGCGGCAGGCGTGTGGACACTGTGGAGAGAGCGGAATAGAAGGTTATTCTCAAATAAGAGGCGAGTGGCGACTCAAATGGTGGCCAATACGATCGGGGAGATCATGTTGTGGTTACAACACGAATAATTTCAGTTTTATAGTTTTAGCTCATGATAGGAACTCCACGGTGTTATTTCGGTCTAGCGGTTTAGACTCAAATAGCACTGGGTGCATAGAGTGCGGGGGGGGGGGGGGGGGGGGGGGGGGGGGTTCTTTATTCTGAGTCATTGTAATAAAAACACTCTTTTTATTTATAAAATTTGTTGACGGTTCCCCGTCAACCTTCAAAAAAAGTATCTATGCAACTTAATATAGTTCACAAATTTAATTTTCAAGACAATCTATGCCATCCGTTTGAGATGGAGACCACTACTACAAAAACATGCACTATATACACGATTAAAAAATAAGGTTATATGGGTTTTGTAACCGTGTTCGTAGGTGTCGTGTATGAAAGGATCGGTAAATTGTACACGGTTTTAGATCCGTGTATGGTTTTTCAAAAATTTCGCCGATTTTTTTCACCAAAACACATCATGCATGATTTTTAAAGTAAAACCGTGCATGAAAACTCTTATCCTACAGGGTTTTTAATTAAAAAACCCCGTATAATTCATATTTAAAATAAAATACTAATGAAATTCTAAATCTGAATTCAAATTAAACACTGAATTTACCAATATACCAAAAACAGTAAACTAAATTAAAAAACTATGAATTTATACACAATACATACAAAAAACACTGCATTTACCAATACAAACAACATTTACAATCACATCACATATTGTTAGTTACATGGATAACATTCTAACTAAAAGAAAAATACACCAAAAAATTCTAGATCTGAGACTTTATACATTTTCATGAACAATACCTAAGACAAAATATGGTAAAAAAGTACAAAATCGAAAATTAGAAGGGAAAAACTTTGAAACTTCAACTCAAGTTTTGAAAATCTTCCCTTTATCTTTGAGCATGAGAAATGAAGTTATACCTAACAGGAATAATCATTGTAGATCTCCTCGTCATATTTCCGAACTGGGGTGATATGCTGAAATCGGACACTCGAGCGCTAAGCTACGCTCGTTTGAATTTTTTTCGTTGGAGATCACAGTCTTGGTGAAAATATCGTCTCCCTTGCCTTACTTTTCGCCCTGGCCTCACATGTTTAGAAGAGTTGTCTCCGAAAAATACATGTACAGGAAAGTGATGATTTAGAAATGAGAGAAATGTCCTAGATACATTATAACAGGAAGACAGATCAATGACATGGAAATTTTTGTATTTCTTTTATCATATACGGATCATACAATAAAACATGTACAATTGTTGAAGCATTTATATATGCATGTTCGAAAATGTGCTACAACATTCATATACAGTTTTTAATAAAGAATTGTGTACAATTGAGTCCAATTACATGGTTCTTTATTAAAAAAAAACTGTGTATAAATGTTGGAGCAAATAGTCGAAAGCGTACTTTTCTATTTTGGTCACGGATTTAATATATTTTTTTAAAAACGTGTATGATGTAGAGTGTATACTTAGCGTTTTTGTAGTAGTGGACCCAATTAATTAATTATAATTTAAGAGGAGCTCGACCTAAGTAATTCTTTCTTATAGAATAATATTATTAGAAAATATTGTAGTTACTCTCAATCCTAACACCTTTTATTTTTTTTTGGGGTCAAATTCTAATAAAAATTGATAAATATGTACATGCAGATGCAGTAGTCAATTACGTAATTTTAAATATGCGTAAAAAAAAATTAGTCCGGTGGTTCAAATTAGTAAGGATGCTAGCATTCTATAATTGTCAAGCATACATTCTGCGATTCTTTGTGGTTTAATAAAGTTTTAAGAAAATTGTTGGTCAAAAATATATTTTGACAGTTATTAACTTGTGTCATGTCATATCCGAATATATATTTTAAGTGTTCATTTTATAATAATCAAGTATGCATCATGTCATATCCGAATATATATTTTAAGATATGCGAAAAAAATTATATGAGTGATCACTGTGCTTAACTCTAAAATATATTAATACGTCTTCAAATGATAAATTTCAAAATATAGTATTTTCATTTAACATAGAAAAAACATAATTCATCAAATAGATCGATTTCCATGTTTGTATTTGTTTGTTTAAAATCATTTCAATAAATTTCAAAATTAAACATATCAATTGTTTTGATAAGTTTAAATGCGTATTAACTTTTATCAGAAAAATATTTGACAGATGAGTTAGTGGAGGCAGTTATCTAGCACTAAATATTGATCCACATTATGCTCCTCTCCAATTGTAAGGAATTCTTTAGATGGTTACAAGCATATTTAACCATCTATTTACAATCCAATGATCCCAATAAAATGTTAACTAATAGGTGTTCGGACCCCGCATAATTCAGCCCAATTTAAGTAGTAAGAAGGATCGTCTGTGTCACGACCCGGGTCAGCCAAACGGTTCAATTTAGACATAGTCAGCATTAACGAAGGAGGAGAAGTTCGGTGGCAGCTTGGGCACACAAACGGTCAATGTTAATTTAAATTCTGCATTGCTGATACTGGACCCCGCTTGGACAGAACTGGAGAAACTGGAGATTGAATTGGGTAATTTTGGATAAACTGGTAAAGTAATAGTAACAATGGCGATAAAGCCTGATAAAAGAGAAACACTCAAATTGAAATCATTTTTCATAATCGAAATGGATACAATTGTTGTCTCCAGTTCCTCCAGTTCTGTCCAAGCGGGGCGCAGTATCAGCAATGCATAATTTAAATTAACATTGACCGTTCGTGTGTCCGAGCTACGCCAAACTTCTCCTCCTTCGTTAATGCTGACTATGTCTAAATTGACCCGTTTGGCTGACCCGGGTCGTGACAGTCTGAACCAATCAATCTGAAAATAATTCGGATCATGAAAATGCAGAAACCAAGAATCTAAAGGTTGGCCTAAAAAGGATGGAGATGAAGGGATAAGGTGCATAGGGATCTGGAGCGGGAGGAGATATTTGTTTCTCCAGGCAGAGGAAAGATTCGCTTGGCGCAGTGTGCTGTGTGCGCTTGTGCAGTGCACACTGCACAGTCACGCATGGTGTGGTGCCAAATGCCAGTAAAAAGAAGTATATATTTACCTGATGCTTGTCAAAAAAGAGGCAACCGCCGGTAAACTGTTTTTTTCTCTCTCTCTCATTGCCTTTTCTTTTTGGGAAAATTCTATGTATACCCTTTATAAATTTCGAACTTATCCTAATTCTCCTTAAAATTTATATATCATTTTTATCTTACTAAATTTTTAAAATTACAAATTTGTCCAATTAATTAATTGTCTTATCTATTAAAATTTATTTTAAATTTGTAATGAACTCATTTTACGCTTAATATGAAAAATAAAAAATATATATAGTATGTTTGAAATAAATATTTAGTTTTCTATTATGCCAGGTGTGAGGCAAATGGTACATTTTCTTACTTTTGCGTATGCATAAATGTCATTGTGTATATGTCACAAGTAGAAATAAATCATTTACCTTCGGAAAACAACCATCCGGGTTTCGAACCAATGACCTTCCAAATCAGAGACCATGTGCTTTTGTCACACGAACAAAAACTAGTTCTTACAAATTACATATATTTTTTAACAAAGAGTAAAATGAGAAATTTATAAACTTAAAATGAGTTTTAACAGAAAAGGAAAAAAAAAATGGATAAATTTGATTTTAAAAACTTAGAAGTGTCAATATGATATTATAAATTTTAGATGAAAAACACATAATTTTGAAGTTTTCTAAGGGTATATATTAAATTCGCCCTTTGTTTTATAATCTTCTTTCTTTTTACCCCAATCAGCATTTAGCAGTAAGCATTCAGAATATGCGCTGGCATTGGCAGAAAGAAAGGCACGGTTTATTTTATTATTTTCATTATGAAATTTTCGCTTTTCTGTTATTGCCTGTTAAATTAGGGTTTAGCTGTGTTTTTATTCCTTAAGCGGTAAAATCAAAATAAAATTACTGTACAGCAGAACAAGTTGTTATGTAGCATATTTGTCCTGTAATAGTAATTGATTTTTGTTTTCTTTTTGGTTCTAATATAGCATATTTTTGTGAAAATCTGTATGAGAAGTTTTTACTAATGATCAGCACTATTTTGAAACAGTATGGATTATGATTAAATGTTTAAATAGTAGTTAGTACTTAGCATTGTCATGCTAAAAAAATACAAGTTAGTGAACGGCTAGGTATATGTTTAATTCTTCGGTATATCTGAATAAAGTGAGAATATGATATTCTTGAAATAATTAGTTATATAGAGAATAGAGAATCCAACTTTTTGTCATATTAGAGTTGAATATTCCTACAAAAATAGAATTTAGCTATTTATTATAAGCTAAGACTTAGTTATTCTAGCTATTCTAAATAAACATCCAAATATAACAAGAGTCCTCGGCACCTTGGAATTCAGTTAGTTTTTATGGGATTTTCAGAGAAATGGAATTTGTTCCTTCCGATATTTTTATTAAAACCCCCAAAAAAAACAAATTATCAAATCTGCTCCCACCCCAACTTTATTTTTATTTCTACCCCAACCGCCCGTGGACTGGGCGGTTCACTTTCCGGACCTGACCGCCCAGCAGGCGGGCGGTCCACTACCCTTATCAGACCGCCCAGCAGCTGGGCGGTCCGCTATAAAACCCTATAAAAGAGCTTTTTCTCTCTCCTGATGAGCACAGTGTCATTCCACCTTCTACAGATAGTTTCCAGAAAAAAAATGAGAGATGAGAGAGCCGTGCTGGGCGATTTTTTCAGCGATTGTGCACAGTAATCCCAGCACAGTAATCCCAGCACAGTAATCCCAGCACAGTAATCCCAGCACAGTGTTTCCAGAACAGTGTTTCCAGAACAGTAATTCCAGCACGGAAGTATGTTGGTTGCACTGTATGTGGGCGGGAAGTTTACCCGGGGTGCGGAGGGAGCACAGTACACCAAGGAAGCAGCCTACGGCTTTGAGGTAAATGAAAATACCTCATTTGTTGAACTGAAGGGAATAGTGTATGAAAAAATTGGTGTGAACCCCAACCGGTGTGATATAGATTTAGCTACCCGGATTAACACAGTAAGTGGTGGTAGACCTTACTATACCAGGTTTCCAATAACTGATGAGTCGGTATGGAGGAGTGTTTACAACACTTTTCAGACACAGGGGGTAATGGTAATGGACTTATATTCCAGGAGAGTTCAGCGTGAACCCGGGGTTGGAACATCTAGGGAAAATAGAGGTTATGATCACTCGGGTTATGACAACCCGCGTCACTCGAGTTATGACAGCTCGAGTTATGATTACTCGGGTTATGACAACTCGGGTCGTGAGCACTCGGGGTATGACAACCCCCGCCACTCTAGTTATGACAACCCCCGCCACTCTAGTTATGACAACCCCCACCCCTCGAGGTATGACAACCCCCGCCACTCAAGTTATGAACCGCCCGTATCACCCATTTATGAGAATTTTGTACCTGATTTTACCACCGATCTACCACCACCACCACCTCCTCCTGAAACCCCAATCCAACCCAGATTTCCATCTGTACCACCATCAATACCTATAGTGTCACCCGTTGCTACCCGGAGAGACCTTGACCTTGATGCTGGGGTCGATGCCATACCACAAGGAAATTTGGAAACAGGTGACGAATGGGAAGGGGATTGGGATTCTGATAACCTGTCAGAAGGTGATGGAGATTATTTACCTAAGGAAGACAGATTTCCGATTAGAGGTCGGACAGATAGGCATCCGTGCCCCACATTCAACGATACCACTGCTTTTGAAGAGGCAGACATCTCATTTTTTGGGCCGCGTGTCAGGTACACTCAAGAGCTTGCTCCGCAGCAGGTTTACACCAACATAGATGAACTTGTGAAGAAAATACACGAGGTCCATGTTCACGGCAACTGGGAGTGCAGAGAGGAAAAAAGGGACCGAAGAAGGTTAGTAATTGTTTGTAAAGACGAAGAGCATTGCCACTTCCGTCTCTATGCAACCCCTGTGGGTAAGGGCGAGGCATGAATTATTAAGAAGTGTGAACCACCTCACACATGCAAGGCTGCGTCATCAAGGAAAGACCATGCAAATCTTACGGCTTCACTTATTGCCGATGTAATTGAGAATGACGTTAAGGATGACCCATCGATGAGCCTTAAGGAGGTCGGTAGAGCTGTCAGACGGGTTTACAAACATGTCGTCCCAAAGTACAACAGGTTGTGGAGAGGGCGTGAACTTGCGATTTGCCGAATGTTCGGTAGCTGGCATGGTTCATACAACTTGCTTGCACCATTGCTGCAGGCCATAGTAAGTACAAATCCCGGCACTGTCTTTGAACGTTGGAATATAGGCGTACGGGATGTCGACAACGCGGTGCAATTCAAGGCCATAGCATGGGCGTTCGGTCCATGTATTCAAGCTGTGCCATACATTAGACCGGTCATCAGTGTGGATGCATGCTTCCTGTCTGGCCGTTACGACGGGAGACTGCTGATCGCATGTGCATATGATGCTGAAAACCAGTTGTTGCCTTTGGCCTTTGCAATTGTTGAGAAGGAGGACGGGGAAAATTGGAGATTTTTCATGAGGTTCGTAAGAAGACAAGTGGTTGGCGACCGGTTCTTTTGTGTCATATCAGACCAGCACAAAGGAATCAAATATGTTTTTGATCGCCCAGATTTCGGGTGGTCGACAGCGAACGGCGAATGTGTGCACAGGCTGTGTATGCAACATGTTACAGACAACCTACACAAGAACTGCGGATCTGGAAAATGGGTTGCAGATACATTCAGAATTGGTGCCAAGAAGAAGAAGCCGAGAAGGGTGGAAGAGATGTTCAAAGATTTTGCCAAGGTATGTATATTTTCACACACTTATATTTTCTGAATTATTTAATCAAACGTTTTCTCATCTGAATTTTTTTTTTTGCAGTACTGTCCAAAGGCAAATTTGTACTTACTCAAGGTGGGAAAAAATAATCCCGCCGATCTGGCTGAGCCACCCGCATATGAGAAGATATTGCAAGCCCGTGATGGAGGTTTTCGATGGGGAATTATGACCACAAATGGGTCTGAGTCCTTGAATGCTGTTTTCAAGCAGAGCCGGCAGTTGCCCGTGGCAGCAATTGTGGAGGACACCTTCTACAAGTTAAATGCATGGTTTGTTGCACGGCGTGCTAAAGCAACTGAATTACTGTCCAGGTATGTATATTTTTATTCAGAGATTTTGCCAAGGTATGTATATTTTTTATTTGTTGACTTATATTTTCTGAATTACTGTCCAGGAATCAAACGTTTTCAACAAGGGTGGAGGGGAAACTAAGGAAACATAGGGAGAAAGGTGCAGCTATGAGAGTTGTCCCGTACGGGGAGGGCCAATTGGAATTCGAAGTGCACTGTCCAGATGAGTTTGCTCCAACCGGCCGTAGACCGGATGGGACTATGGAGTTTGTGAAAAGGATGTTCAAGTATGTTGTTATTTTTGCACCTGACAATACTGTAACATGCACTTGCCAAGGAATCCAGTTGGCCCACCTACCTTGTTCTCATGTTATGGCGGTGTGCCAAGAGAGAAACTTCGCTGAGGATGATTATGTCGCAGACATGTACCGTACCGAGTACCTTGCGAGTACTTGGGGTGCATCTTTCCATCCTTATCCCAACCAGTATCAGTGGCCGCCCTATGTTGGTGATAAAGTCTGTCCCGCAAGCGGGTGGATCAGAAAAGGAAGAAGACCCCACAAGCGTCAAGTAATGAACATGGACGAGATGGAAGGTAGGCGAATGGGACATCAGGCCCGCCGTTCAACAACTGACAGGCAGCGAGCAGGTATGGTTGATTCCTTTTATTTACTTATATTTTATTTGTTTACTTATATTTTGTTTTGATTTTATTTCAACTGGAATGCAATGCAGATGCCATTAACGAAGCCAACGAAAGAGAAAATGCTAGAGTTGTTGCTGAGGCTACCGGTAGTAGCCACCGCAGGGGTGAAAGCTCAGGAACCGGTAGTAGCCGCCGCACTCATGAAAGCCCAGGAACTGGTAGTAGCCATGGAGAGACATCCGGTAGTGCCGCAGAACCAGCTGCACCCAGAACCAGACGTCGTATTTTGAGTTTGTTCGGCCGTCGTCGCTGATTACCAAGTTTTGTTAAATTATGTTATGAACTATTTTAGATGTATATTGTGAACTATTCTAATTGGTAGTTTGTGAACTATGCAATATTTTATTTGCCTCGATTATTTTATATGCTTCATTTTTGTTATTTTTATTACTTAATTACGTATACAAAAAGTAACAACATAAAATATAAACAAACACAAAACTAATGAAATAAAGTCTGCGACATAAATTTCTAAAAATTCTACAATATAAATTCCTAAAAAATCTACTTCTTACAACGAGCCTTGAAAGTGCATGGAACAAAGTCATCATCAGAGTTTGCCTGATCTGGATCAGTCACAGCAGACGAAGTGGTAGCCTTACCAGTACACGGAACAAACTTATCGTCCGATGCTGGAGGCTCTGGATCAACTTTCTTCTTTTTCAAACCAAAGCCGTAGGGGTTTTCCACAAAGTCATCGTCTGAAATTTCATACCGACCATGTCGTCTATTCCATTCCCCCATCTTACATGTCACACAATTCCGGGGATCACGGCATACGGGCCAGTTGTTCTTTTCTCCCTCGTTTTTACCTCGATCACTAATAGATCCTCCTCTCGCTACGCCACGATCTCGGTTGCTCGCTTTCTTACCTCGTTTGTTACTGTCCATACCTCAAAATCGCCTCAAAATCGCCTGACAGCTCTCTCTTTCGGTTCTGGAAAATTTGTGGGATTGGAATGAACACTGTGCTCATCAGGAGAGAGAAAAGGCTCTTTTATAGGGTTTTATAGAGGACCGCCCAGCTGCTGGGCGGTCTGATAAGGGTAGTGGACCGCCCGCCTGCTGGGCGGTCAGGTCCAGAAAGTGGACCGCCCAAGCCACGGGCGGTTGGGGTAGAAATAAAAATAAAGTTGGGGTGGGAGCAGATTTGATAATTTATTTTTGTTTGGGGGTTTTAATAAAAATATCGGTTGTTCCTTGGAGTCCGTTCGGCTACCAATTTTTATAATGGAAAAACCCATAAAAATGTGAAGTAAATGTCCAAAAAGTGAAGAAATTTATGGGAATTCTCATCATTAAAGAAGAAATGTATATTTTATATTATTTTAAGTGGTCAAAAGTTGACTGTTGACAATCACTATACAAAATAACAATATTTTATTTCAATATAGTTTCAATTTTCATTCTCAATAAATTACGAAATTAGTTTATAATAACAATTACATTAAAATAATATTGATGCAAAGTAATAATAATAAATGGAAAAAAAAACTGTAATTTGCTAATTTTAAAGTGAAATCTGTTTCCATGATCAATTTCTTGTTTCTTCAAACAAAAAACTAATAAAAATATATACAGCTGTGAAATATATTTCTATGATTAATTTTTTTTTTCAAACAAAAAATAATAATATAACATTTAGCTGTAAAATTTATTTCTTGTAGAATGAGGTCCCTCATTATTAATATTTATTTTTCTTTGTAGTGGTGTTTGGTTGTGGACTAAAGCTAAGGAGGCCTATATTAACTATTCCAATTTAGGCCTGTCTAAATTATTCATGTTTGGTTGAGGTCTAAAGTTATCTCATGGCTTAAGGTATTTCTTGTTTGGTTAGAGTTGGTGGAGGACTAAAGTTTTGGAAGCCTAAGTTAGTTAATTATTAATAATAAGATTAATTATATAATATTAATATATTAATAATAACTATAATATATTATAATATTATTACAATAATTATTTAACATATTAACAGTATAAGATATTAATTATATAATTATAAATAATAAGATACGAATTATATAATATTAATATATTGATAATATCTACAATATATTGAGGTTGGCTAATATCAAAACGTTTGTTCTGGAGCTGTGGTGCAACTAATTGGTTTTCCGACTTTCAAAGTCCAAACGGTCGGTCGAAACCGTTAGATGTGATATCTATATTAAAATGTGCTTGGAGACCAAATTTTAATTTTTTTTTTGGAATTTTTGTACTATTTATTTAGCTGGTTTTAAAATCACTGATTTTAATAAATAGTGAAATTTTTTTGGATCTTTAAAAACAACGATATTAAAACCGGCTTAATAAATAGTAAAAAAATTTCAAAAAAATTAAAATTTAGTCTCCAAGCACATTTTATTATAGATTGAATGTTGAACTGTTTGGATTGACCGTTTTAACTTTGAAAATATAAAAACCTAAGCATTTGTTCCACAGCCTGGAACAAACGTTTTGATATTAGCCAACCTCGTAATATATTATAATATTATTATAATACTTATTTAATATATTAACAATATAACATATTAATTATATAATTATATATTAATAATAAGATACTAATTATATAATATTATTATAATAATTATTTAATATATTAACAATATAAGATATTAATTATATAATTATATACTAATAATAATTATTAATAATAATATACTAATAATGTATTATTATAATCATTCGAGTTAGGCCATGACATGCAATAAAATTGAACTACCATGTGTGAAGTGGTTTAATTTAGGTCGGCCTAATGATTGGCTTATGCCATCTTAGTCCGGCTCAATTAATGCTCGTTTGGTGGAATAACGAGGACTAAGTCCCTTATTCCACCCTTTAGGCCACAACCAAACATGAGGTGTGAGACTAACAAAATTGTATGGATCTGGAGAGTTCTTTTTTGTTTTTTACAAAAATCACATCACATTTTATACAAATTACATAATTTTTTTTAAATCAAAATTTCCCACAACTAATATTACGGTACAACCGAACACCCATTGAAATACATTTCCATATTTATTCATGTGCATACCCTAGAGTATGGGTTCCCAGTTCCCACAAATTAAATTGTGGGTTCCCAAACTCATTAATTTTCATCCCGAACAATTCCGTGACAAACGAACATGCCCTAAAAGATGTACCATGACTCTTTAATAAGAAAAAAAAAAGTTGGTTAATGGTAAGATCTCAGTAAAAAATTCAGAGGACTGATAAATTGATAGTTATAATCTTATAAAGGTGGGCATGTTACATACTCTATAGCAATTTACATTAATGATACATTTTTAATTAATATTAAGTCTCAATCAAGTACTACAAAATCACAAAAATTATTGTTAAAGAATAAGAGAGGCTATAGAAAGGGAAACGGAGATGGATTTAGATGTCAATATTTTTTAATTATTGTAATAATCTGATTTTATAGATTTAACTCTTTTTATAGCTTAACCGAGTAGCAGATTGTTTAGAAAATTGTTTTGATTTGATATATGTATTGATAAGACATGCAGCAACCCTTGCAAATGGAAAACCAAGAACAAAAATGGAAAGATTCTTCAAGTTGTATTCTAACTATTGGATCTGAAAACCCTGGGCTGAAGCTATATGCTGCCAATTTCATGCTAAAAAAAGTTTAAGATTCTAAAGAGAGAATTTTGGGCTGTTCTTTGGTAAATTGGACCCAAGCCCAAAAAGGCCTCAAATATATATCTTCCCTGTAATTTTGTTCTAGTAAGCTAAATATCATTGACGGTTTCATTTTATGTACCAGACAGTTGTGAACGGGTTGTAACCTAGGTCTTAGCAAGCCATGTTTTAGGAATCAACATTTTTTCATTTTTTTCTGATCAAGGACATTTTTGCAATATCTAACAAGAGTAACTTTAACGATACAAATGGAAAGAAATATGCCATTGTAAGGAAATAACGATCTTTGTATTATCTCCATTTTTATATTAAGCACACAGATGTTTTGATCCGTCAACGGTTTTGATTAAAATATGAAATTTTGAATTGAATATCAACCTTCCGATCAAATATTCTGATTATGGACATGTTTTTTATGTTTATTCTATGTGTAGAAGTCTATTTTTATTTAGACACGTATTTACCACACGTACTCACTACATGCAAATCATACCATCTTTTTGATTGGTTCTGATTTATTTATATTTTTAAATGTCGTTTAAGGAGTTTTTTATTTGATTGGTTATGTCTTCATTTCTTTCTATTTTTTATATCATTTAAGAAATGTTATTTATCATTTAATATGTTATTTTGTATGAGATTTTTTTATGAAAATATGTCAAAAAAATAAAAAATGTCATTTAGAGTAGTTTTTAAAAAAAAAATATGTCAATTTGTATAAGATCTTTTAGTTCATTTATAATATATTTCCGTTGTAATATACATACACAATACTAATAAAAAAGAATATAGAAACACATGCACTACAAATAGTGAGAGGAATATCGGGTTTAATAAAGCCTTATTGAAAAAAATAAAATAAGATGAGTTACCAGCTGTTGTAGAGGCGGATCTTATTTCTATTAATACAAACTGTAAAAAGAAGTTAAAAATCTGACCCTGAAACAATTAATTAAACTTTCTTAATATGATCCCCATATAAAAGCAAGAGATTGAAGTTAAAAATATGATATACAATCTTCAAATTTACATCACCGTCTCACTAATCCTTGTTGAAAATATTTCCTAGCTCTGTCCCTACTTTTGTATATAATATCTTTTGTTCTGTCTGTTAGAATCAAAGGCCAATTAATATCTTTTGTTCTGTCTGTTAATATCTTTTGTTCTGTCTGTTAGAATCAAAGGCCAATCGATGACAAGGACATTTCATTCTATTTAAGAAAACAATAATAGATCTGATAACCGGTCTTATATGTACTCACCTTCTAAACCCTTCTGATAAACTTCACACACCTTAAAATGTATATTTGTCTAGATAAACACCTGTCCATATATAATATTGTCCATAAAAATTGACAAAAAATATTTGAGAAGAAATAAGAGATTAAAATCTACATATAATATTTCATACAATAATTAAACAGTTTCTTAATTTTCTAATCCTGTTTAAGTAACTTCTTTTATTCTGTTTTTTATTTGCTTTTTCCAGTTTCTACCATTTTTTTACTTTTTAACAGGTCTCACATTTTTTTAGCCTACTTAATTTGTGTAATTTGAAGTATCAGGTTCTACTGTTGTAGTTCTCTTTATCAATATATAAAATAGGGAGTTGATCTCTATTTTTCATCAAAAATATATTTCATACAATAATGCTGTTTCTCTACATTCAGAAAGTATCTGACGAAAATTTTGCAACCTTTAGAAGATAAATGAGAGATTGCATTTTGTCACTATTGAAATGCTCTGAGTGGTTTTAATTCTCTAGTCAGCCCGTGCTATATTTAACCTTGATTGATTGTGTCAGTTCCAATAAAGAAAGTTAAACAGTATTTTATTTAAACTTATTTTAGCGTTGCATTCTTTACATGATTCTATAAAAATAATAGTATGAAATTGATGACAGGGGCTGCGTTACAGTTTACCACTGTTTATAATCATCATCACATTAAAATAAGCAATTAACTTATTTGACTTGTGAATGACAGGATATGCATAGCACAAATCGGCATTTTAAATCATATCATAATAATTAAGTACCAATTGACCCATATAAGTCGGAAATCAATTCTTCTTCGTACCATGTGCTACAGTTTTCTTATTTAATTTTAGATAAAAACAATTAATCTGTCAGTCCTCTGTTCCTAGCTGCTCTTATCTCATATGGTACATTCCTTGCCCCTTCTTTTTAATTCAAATAATGACATAAATTATTGCACTTATCAGGCCTCCTTTTTCAAAAACTTTAACTGGTGCTATTGAATTTCAAATATATGTTCTTTTACAAGAATAACACTGACCAAGTTAACCGTGGTAGATGTATTTCTAGTAAGATATTATATCGCATGATGAATATGTTTTGTTTTTCATGTTTACTGAGGTGAGAGATAGCAGGTGTTTTGTATTTTATTTTGCTTCTTTTCAGAATTGTAAAAGTTTGGGTGTTTCTGATAAAAAAAAAAAACAGATGACATTATGTGAACCAGAAAGAAAAAAAAAAACTTTGCAAGTACATTCCCGGATTCCCCAAAATTGTCAATTATCCCAATTCCGGTATTAATTAGTTCCTGGTATGGTACTATCCCATTGAGTAAACCATTTATGGTTTTTCTTTCTGGTCAATAATATGTTCTTATTTCGTTCGAAGAATGCTTTTCAACTATAATTACTTAATTAGCTAATGCATGATATATTACATATATAACAGCGAAAAATATAGAGAGCAGAGTCCGATGAAACAACAATTAATTCTGTATTAATGATTACAGATCTCACAATATATTGCAATGAAACAACAAATACAAAAAAACAAGATCACACTTAAACAGATAATTGTACACTCTTATTTTCTTTCACCATGAAACCAAATAAAAAAAAAACATTCAAATCAGGCGCCATAGACAAACTCCCTAACCTCATTAAACAAAGCTTCGGCCTTTGGGGGCACGAAAAGCTCCATGGCATGAAACCCGGTATCATCCAACTTCTTCACTACCTCCACCCCTTTCTTCTCGAGCGCTTCAGCGAACAGCTTCTGTCGATCAAACAATGGGTCCCCTTTAAGTCCTAGAACCATACATCTTACCATACCAACAGCCTCATCAAGTCCAGCCTTTACCAGGTTAGCAAATTCATGATCCCTATCTGACCCAATAGGAAGTGTAAGTCGCCACAGCATGTCATTGCTACGCATCGGTACAACTGGATCCTCTTCACCGGCTGCTTCTGACTCAGTTCTCTCGATGCCACCGAAATATGGCTGGTTGATAATGACTCCACTGAGATGAATCGGGCACAGATCCATGGACTTGGCTTGTAAACCTGCATGGTATGCTATGTTGCCACCAGAGCTGCTACCCATTACAAAAAACTTGGAGAAGTCGCCATGTGCCGATAGCCAAGGATCTGCTGAGGCAGGGTTCGCCGCTTGAGACTGGACCCACAAGATTGCTTCAGCTGCATCGTCATATGCACCGGGTAAACGGGTTTCAGGTGCAAGACGGTAGCTTGCAGATATTACCTACAACAAGTATGAAAACATTATGTATTTGTAATAATTTACCGCAATTTACTTTAAATACAATTTATTGCAATTCATTTTTATTTTTTGAGAAAGCAGTATTTTATTTTTTGCAAAAGAAACCAGTTTTGCCATCTTGGTAACAAAATAGTAAACATTTATGTTGTATTGGTTATCCAATATCAGTGAAACAAAAATAGTAAAATAAATTGACCTATCATCTATGGATGGATCATGGATGCATAATAAAGTATCTGATTAGTCCCTCACACATGCTTGATGAAGCTTTTTTATGAGGTAAATTGCTATGATTACGTTCTCTTGTCTGTTTGACCAGTATTTACAAGAAATTGAACGTTAACATAATTGAGGGTAATTATTTCCATATATCTAAAACGCTATTACTATAATCAACCTATGAGCAAAAAAAATAAAATAAAATAATCAACCTATGAGCAAAGCATTGGTCAAACTAGTAATTTTTCAGAGGATGTCAATTAAGATATTAATTACTGGGCATCAATCAATTAATGCGTAACAATTTTTCTTGCAAAAGTCAACTGAACTTATTTTCTCACAATACAATAAACCAGTAATTAAATACATACCAATGCTGGGAGAGAAGCGGCCATGGCTTCACACGAGGCGTGATAGGTAGCGTCCGAAGGGGAGAAGAGCACGAAGCCACCGCCATGAAAGAAGAGAAGAACAGGGAGCTTCCGGTCTGGGGAGGCAGCAGCGACAGGGAGGTAAAGGCGGAGGTAGGTGCCATGGGAAGGGTTCAAGGGGAGGTCTTTGGAGAGAACCGGCGGGTTGGGGTTGGGAGGAGACTGAGGCACAAAGGGGCGCGTGATGGTGCCATCGGGGTGTTCGACGATTTGCAAGAAGGGGTTTGGGATGCCCGAGTCGGAACCCATTGCAAAGAGACAGAGAGATGAGCAGATCGAGAGATGGAGAAATGGAGAGGAGAGGTTTTGGTGCTTGGTGTCTTTTTTGTTTGGATGTGATTTGATTTGGCGGGATGGGGATGTGCAATAAATAGGACAGTTGGAGCAATGCAACTTGGTCGTTGGGATCCTCTCCAGTTGTTTGAAAAAACAAAAGAAGTTGATAGATCTGGACTGTTTAATTCATTTTGGACTGTGGATTGTGTATGGCTGTTGTTCCTTTTAGCATGCACCAATAATAGCCTAGAATTTGTAATAATGTTTTGACTTCTGAATAGCTGTCATGATCTTAGTTTCTCTCAAAAAGCTGTCATGATCTTAGAGATTCCCTCTCCAACCGGGCGGCTAATAATATTGATCTCTAGTTATTGGCAGCACCCGCCAAGTTCCCATTTTTTATATTGAAAAAAAAGGTGTTGGTCTCTAGTTGATTTAGATCGATGTTGCCCAATTGTCGCAAAGGATCTGACGGGCAAAATCTGTCCTTAGCCATCCAACGACTTTCGTTCAACCGGAGAGGTACTGAACTGCTGAACTTTGTTTTTTTTTTTTTTTTTTTGAGGAAAAGCCCTTGGGCATCATTAATATTATCACTAAAGAGTTTAAGTATTACATAGACCCTAATAGAGAGAAGCTTTAAATAAACCGAAGAAAAAACCTAAAACAAAAGAAGAGAAAATGCCAGCTAACTGAAAGGAAAGTTTTAAACTACTCTATCACAGGTTTAGCCCCCCAGCCCCTCTAATACTTTTAAAACTAAAGTGATGTCCTTCCTTCCATCCTGAAAAATTCCGGATTAATGCTCTGTTCAACTTGCGTTTGTGGCAGAAAGCACTGTATGGGGGTGCCTCTTCCGGTGTTTCCAGTTCTCCTTGCCCAATTTGCAATATTATGTGAGTTTTTGACAGCCTCTCGCTGCACATATTGTACCTGTACCCTATTCGGATTCGCCTTACAAACATTGATGCATTTCATTACTGATTCCGCTGCTTTCCAGGATGGTAAATGTGTAATGTCCCGCTCCAGTATCGCCGTGGCCAGGGCTTTGCAATCAGTGAAAATGTGGAACCTTCCTTCACATCTCGCGTCCAGTACAAATTGTAAGGCGATTTGCATTGCTTCAGTTTCTGCATGAAAAGGGTCTTGAGCAGCCCCTTTCCCAAACTGTATGTATACTAGATCGCCTCGTCTGTTGTACACCGTCATACCCGTTCCAGTCCCGTGTACCGCATCCCACGATCCGTCGATTAGTATAACCTTTCCATTTGCTGGTATACTAATAACCTGTACCGCCCCCCTTTGCTGTACTGCCCGTTGTTGATCCTGTTCTCCACCTGATACCAGTACAAGTCTTGCCAGAACCCTTCTAATATCCGGTTTCGTACCTTTGAAAATTTCCTCGTTTCTGACCTTCCACAACATCCACAGCACGTTACAAAAATACTCCAATTGCTTCTGATCCAGTTTGGCCGCCATCTCTATTAATGTTGCTGCAAAATTTAAAGGTAGGTCTTCTACTTTTATAGGGATGTTGGAGGCAAACCAGATTGCTCGGGATACAGGGCAAAAAAAGAATAAATGCATTGCATATTCATTTTCAAGCCCGCATCGTGGGCACACCGGTTGCATTCTCCTCAGCCGTCGTGAGAGCTCCTGTGTTGTTGCCAATCCCCCCTGTAGTGCCCTCCAGAGGAAGGTTTTGATTTTCGGTATAATGCCTTGCCATTTCCAAATAGCTTGTAGTGCCTTGAGGGTGGCCTCCTCATATGTCGGGTTTAACTGACCTCCAGTAGTTAACAATCTATATCCTTCGCGACCCGTGTATTGCCCTGTTTTGGCCGGACTCCAGATCACTCTATCCGGCAGTACCGGGTTCCGTACCGGTTTTGTCACTGTCCTTTGGATTTGTTGAAAGGCCTCCAGTCCAAAGAGGTCTCTTATAACTAGCTCCTTCCACTGACCGGTACCGTGGTCAAAGAGATCTGATACCAACAGGGTAGGTGCTACACCCCCACCCGTTTGCCTTCCCCTACCCGCTAACTCCCTTTCCCAGCCCGGATACCACGGTTCTCCAACAGCCCTGATAGATGATCCATCTCCAATCTGACACACCACCTTTCCAATGACATCTGGTTTAGCGTTCTGTAAGGCTTTCCACAACAAACTTGCTCCAACCTGAATCCTGCTCTCCCAAAAGGAGCTGTTCGGGTAATATTTGGCCTCCAATAGCCGAACCCACAACCTGTCCTTAGTGGCTGCCATTTGCCAGACTAATTTTTGAATTAAGGCTTTATTAAAAACCCTAACATTTTTGATTCCGAGGCCCCCTTCTTCATATGGTTTGCAAATCTTATGCCAAGCCACCATGGCAAGATACCTATCCTGGTTGAGCTTTCCCCAAAAAAATTTCCTCATAATTCCTTCTAGTGTATCCACCGTTTTGTTTGTGAGTTGTTCGATGCTCATGTAGTAAACCGGAAGCGAGGTAAGGACTGATTGGATCAGAACTCTCCTACCAGCATGAGACAAAAGGTTTACCTTCCAACCCGCTAATTTTGTTTGAAACTTCTGCCCCAACAGTTCCCCCGTGTATTTTTGTTGTGCCCGTCCCTTAGCTAACACCACCCCCAAATATCGCTCCTTTTGACCTGCCACTTTCGCTTGCAAGACTGTGAGTACCTCCTGTTTACTTCTTTCTTTACACCTTTTGCTGAACCAAACGGTTGATTTTTCCGGATTAATCTCCAACCCTGATGCCTTTGCAAATTCATCAAAGATTTCTTTGTATGCCCTCGTTTCACTTGCCGTGGCCAACCCCATTAACACTAGGTCGTCGGCATAAATGGAGTGGGTTAACAGTGGCGCCGATAGTGCTATGTTTATACCCTTGATTTGACCGGTTTCTGTTGCCGTGTATAACCGTTGTGTGAGGCTTTCCATAACTAAGATGAATAAATATGGGCTTAAAGGACACCCCTGTCGCAAGCCCCTGGTTGGTTTGATAAAACCATCACCTTGGCCATTAATTCTCACCGTAACTCGACCGCTACCAACGCAGTTTTTTACCAACTCGATCATTTGGGCTGGGATGTTTATTCTACGCATTGCCTCCCATACGAATGGCCATTAGACCGTGTCAAAGGCCTTTGCTACGTCCGCTTTTAGCATGAACGCCTCCTCTATATATGCTGAACCTTCAAAGGAATGTAACACCTCTCTTACCAAAATAGCATTGTCTGCTATGCTACGACCTTTGAGAAAAGCCGTTTGTTGGTTAGAGATAATGGTACCCATGTGCTGTTGCAATCTCTTTGCCAGTATCTTCATGAGCAGTCGGTACATGATGTTGCCGACCGTAATTGGGCGAAAATCTTTTGGCAATTCTGGTTCATCTATTTTTGGTATAAGCGCAATGTAGCTGGCCATCCACTCCTCTGGTGGCATTCTCATAGTGAAGGCATTTTGTATTTGGTGTACTACAACCTCTTTGACCCTTTCCCAGTGGTGTTGTAAAAATCGAGCCGTAATACCATCCGGGCCCGGTGACTTATCCGGACCCATTTGGAATAGGACTTCTCTAATCTCTACCTGGGACAGTAGGCGCATCAAGGCCATTTGGTCTGCAGCCCCAATTTCCTTCCATCTTGCCGGGCCAACATGTCTAAAAAATTCAGAAGCACTACTATCACTTATTTGTTGGGGTGGACTGTAGATCCCCTTGAAATATGTGACAAAAGCCCTTCTAATATCGGCCATGTCTGTTACCCATTCACCTTGAGCATTTTTAATTTTCAATATCATATTATACCTTCTTCGATTTGTTGCCACCGTATGGAAAAAAGCCGTGTTTATGTCGCCTTCAATTGCCCACTGTAATCGAGCCCTTTGCCTCCAGTATAGTTCCAACTCCTTTTCCGCCTTATTGAGTTCGTGCAAACACGCCTCCTCCAAATCATGATCCTGGGCGTGCGGGTGCAAGCACTGATTTTGGTACAGTTTTGCCTCCGCTGCTTTGATTCGGTTTTGAGGAGACCCGTAATTACTTGCCCAACATCGGATTTTTTTAGCCATTTGTTGAACCCTCTGCTGCCATGTTGTGGTAATCGGCCCCTCCCATACATGCGCTCACGCATAAGAGAAACCTTCCGCTGTAAACCACCATGTTTCCATCCGGAAATTCTTTTTTATTTTTTCTTGTAAATTCATTCTCAAAAGGATTGCCCCATGATCACTGTGCCTTCTTGGAAGATGATTAACGTATGCCCGAGGATTTATTTGTAGCCATCCCGGTGTTGCTACTACGCGGTCTAACCGTTCATGTATAGCATGCGACGAGTTTCGTTTGTTGGTCCAAGTGAAAGCTGGACCTTTGAAGCCCAGGTCTATCAAACCTCCTTCGAAAAGGAAATTCTGAAAGTCCCGGCAATTTTTGTTTAAACCCGGGTCGCCTCCCACTTTCTCATCCTCATCCGCAATGGCGTTAAAGTCTCCCAACACACACACTGACCCTCGGACTTCAATGATATCCAGAATCTGTTTCCATATTACTGGATTTCGGTTGTGGTTGGGATCACCATAAACACAAACTAGGTCCCAAACCGCGCCGTTTGGTTGAGTTACCACCCCATGAATCACTGATCTTGACTTACTTACTACTTGCATTTTTATGTCTCTATCCCACATTAAACAAAGTCCCCCGGACCGGCCTCTTGCCGGCACAAAGGAAGAATTTTCTAACGGAAATTGCTGAAAAATTGTACTACTTTTCCTTAACGAACATTTCATCTCAGAAAGAAAACACACACTCGCCCTTGTTGCTAGGAGCATAGAACGTATGAACTGCTGTTTCCGGGGGCCCCCCATTCCCCGGCAGTTCCAGGATATGCAATTCATGGTGGTGGTGGAGACGGTTCCTGACTCGTCTCCACTTGTCTTTTTTTGCTAGCATGGAGTTTTGCCGGCCCCCGGCCACCAATCTCCATACTTGCAGTTTGGGTTTGTTCCTCCCCATAACATACTACTGGGTTGGGCCCCATGCCCGGACTTATTTGCTTAAGCGACCCCTGCTGGTAATGGGTTGCAATTTGTGCCACTATTCCTTTGTTTTTTTCATTCGGGTCTAGCCCGACTTCCAGATCCGGTCCATTGAGGTCCATGTTACACCCTGTTGCATCCCTGCTTGCGCTGTTGTTGCCAATGTGAAGTCATCTCTGTCGAAGCCCCCCCTGTTGGGCCGTTGCATGGTGGGAGGGAGGAAAATACTCCCCACGAGCCTGTGTTGGCCCCTGCTTCTTTGGGTCCGCCTTTTGGGCCTGGTCGGCCTGATCCGAGTATTTTGAGCTCATACTTGCCCGAGTTCGACGATTCGTTGGTACCATGTTCTGGTTGTTCACCCACAGCCCCACTCTTCTATTCAATAGCTGTGCTATGTCAGGACGGTCCCGGTATTTTGGATCCTGTTGCAACCTTTCCATTCTCATCTTATCGGCACACATACTACTATCATGGCCTAGCCGAGAGCAGTAGAGGCAGATTCTATTGACCCTCTCATAAACCAGTAAAGCCGTAAAATTCGGCATATGCGGGTGAGTCACCTCAATTCTATCTTTTAACGGTTTATCTATCGGTAAGAGCAACCGGACCTTATAGCATCTATTCCCCGCAATGCATGTTTCAGTAACTTCAGACAGTGGTGTGCCAAGTGTTTCGGCTAGGTTGAGTATCCCTTCCTTCGTAACGGCTTCAACTGGGATTTTATGCCACTGCGTATTAATAGCGACTTGTTTTACCTCTGGAGCCTCTAGGTCTGTTGGTCCATATACCCGCTTCGTTGCGATGGCATCCTCTCGGTAGTTCCAGAGACCCCGGTGCAGTACATGCAGGAGGTCATTTTCTATTACAAAGTGAATAAGGAAAGTGTTTTTCGCCACCATTGTTATCTCTGTCTCTGGGTCGACCTCCCATGCCCGCAACATGGTTTTCTGGAAATTTGCCTCAATGACGTTTTTATCCGTGACTACCATTGCCAACGCACACAGAGCCCAGTCCCTTGTGCGCACCGTGCTTGGTGGCAGCTCCACCGAATTCATAGTCGCAAATTGGGCAAGGAATTGTTCATCAGTAAGCTCCGTCTCTGCCATGGTAGTTTGGGCGAGTTGCTTAGGGAGTTGGTGTTGGGGAATAGTGTATCTTGCTACCTGTTTTTTATTTGCAACAGGCTTCTCTTGAGTAAGGTAGTTGGATGGTTTTAAATGCCAGTTTAATTCACTTTCTTTTTCGGCCCAAGCTGTAACCATCTTTTGGTCACATTTGGTAGGTTCTTCGGCCTTTCCAGCCTCATTTTTGTCTTTCCTGCATAGATGTAGCCAAACGGGAGGATATTTATTAGGCCCATTTATTATTAAGGCCTCTTTTGCTGTATTTGGTCCAGGCAGGCCCTCTGCTGAGTTAGAGGGACCTGTACCTGATTTCCTCTTTTGATCCCCGCGTGGCCGTCTCTCCCCTGTCTTCCCTGGTCTCTCCTTTCCACTTTTGATGGTTGTATGTACCCCCTTGTCAGGTTCCGTTGGAATAAAGCTGGGGTTTATTTTGTTTTGACGTAAGCCACAGGTCCATTTTCGTGCAAGGTTTACACAGGAGTTCAGAGGCATTAATGAGCTGGTACTTTGGGTTGTTTGGGGTTTTGGTTTGCCTCCACCAGATCTTATGTGGCGACTGACTGCATGGGCTCCAATGAAGAGAGTGCTGAGGAACAGGTTTTGACATGGCACATGGAAATCTCCAATTTTGACAGCTAATGTATCTTCTGGCTTTGTCAAAGCCTCCCATTTATCCGTTTGCGGAATATCTTTTTGCCCTTCCTTGTTTGGCGTGCAGCCCAGTGAGCCCGGTTCATGGTGGACCGTAGGTGTTGGTGGAACATCTTCCTCTGTTGGCCCTAGGGAGCCGGTTTGTGAACCGGCCGCTGACGATGAAGACGATGATGGTGGGCTCCTCTGAACTCGGAATAGCATGAGTCGCTCATGTGCTGCTATGAGTTCACTTCTCGCATCCTCATCATCTGCCGGTTGGTACTGTTCCTCTGGTGGGATGTCTCCTATATAGTTCCAGCTCATAACCTGAAAATAACACTCCTTCCAAAGGTTTGCATACGGTAGAACCGTGGAGTAGGTATCCTGTTCGGGTCAATACATGTAATCTTGACGTTGAGCTCCTTTCTGTCCTCGCCCCACATGTTATCTTCATCTATATGGTACGGTTCTCCGAATTCAGACAGAACCATGCGGACGAAAAAGGGGTGCCAAAATTCTGGGGGGAATTCGGTAATCTTTAGATGCACATCATACAGTTTCTGTTGGTGGAATGCATTTTTCATAGTATCCCACGGCTCGAGTATCCACCCAGATTGATCTCCCTAGTCCTGTACCTCTTGGATAACCATATCTCTTGGCAAACCCGGGGGCAACTGGATGCGGTATATATCTCGTGTTTGTTGTCTCTGTTTGTAGCTCTCTGGTGTCCCCCCATACCTCTCAGCCAGATATGCTTGGACCTCACAGATAAACCCGTTTCCATCACAGTTCCAATCCACTGCCGTGACCATTATAGACTTTTTGAGGCCTTCCACCAGGTACTCATGCACATTGTCAGTCGGGAGATACACACATCCCCTAGGCACCTGCCTTTTACTCATTGGGAAATTCCTTTCCATGAGTGCGTTTCTTTCCATATCTCTGTTTTTCTTTTGTGAATCGAACGAAGTATTGATTTGGAGTGATTTAGTAGGCAAGGTCGTAAGTATAGCTCAAGAGAAAAACCGGTATTTGCTCAAACTAAAAATCGGGTATTGCGCCAACGAAAATCAGCAGTAAATAAACAGATAAGAAACTAGTATTCCAGTATTACTCAAAACAACAGTGTGGAGACCTATGAGTGAAGGGTATAGGAAAATAAAGTTGCAATCAATGCATACTAGGCTGGAGTAGAATAGGGTGGGAGTGGTTGGGGACTTAAATCTGAGGAGACACTAAATGTTGGAGGAGAAATGGGAGTTTTTTACCGCGGAGTTTGGCTCACGTCTTTTCTCCTAGAGTCGCCTCTAGAATCGCCATTCCTAGTACCACCGGGGGGCTTTGCTGAACTTTGTTGATGGATGTTAAGTTATTTGCGCTGAGGACAGCGATCAGTTGGATCATCAGTTGACCGATGTGAAAGAGCTTAAAAAAGACGAGCAAATTAACAAATTATCAATGATGCACTAAACTTGCCGACTGCCCGAATTTTAATATCTATTTAGCATTTTAAAAGAATTCGAAATTCGGAGCTAGTATTTCTTTTTTTAAAAATTTAAAATTTATCAGTCTACGTGACTCAATGAAAATGTTCAGACTTTAGTAATACGCAGATTTAGTCTGCGTCTCCTTTGAAGGCTTGTTTTCTGTTTATCTTTAAAATCATGACAAATATAAGTGTGCGCCAAATCGCTTGTAAAAATCGATTTTGTTCTGAGAGGTTTCAAGCCGTTTCTAATTTAGTTTCAAAGATGTAGAAAAGTTTCTTATTTAGAATCTATGCATGAAAGTTTTTTATTAAGAAACTATTTATAAACTCTATACTGGCCAAATGATTAGCTCAAATTATTTCTCCTTTTTAATTTATTGCTGACGTGGCTTAATAGAAACTCTAAATTAATTTTAGAGATGTAGAATTTAGAAATTTTTGAGACCTTAATTTCTAAATAGTAGTTAACAGTTATTTAGAAACTCATTTAAGTTGCTGGAATGTAGATGCTCTTATTGGTGAGTAGAGTAGACTGCGGAGGCCTGGATGAGCCATGTTTAAAAAATAAATCGATATAAACACATTTATCTAACTCAAATCCTATAATAGTCTCCCCTTATTCATTTAACAACTATTTACATCTTTGTGCATCCTTTTAAGAATTTTTATTGGAGCATTGTTTGTTTATATTCCACCTGAATGGTTATCTTTAAATATGAATACAAAATTGAAAAATATTTAATACCACACAATTTGAATACAAATAAATCATGCAATTCGTTCAAAAAAAATATGAATGCCAAAACTATTTGCTATCAAACAAATAAATCTTCCAAAATATAAATATGAAATTGGAAAGTAAATTACAATTACTGATTTTAAACAATTGGCGAAAAACATATAGTTTCACAAAAATCACTAATTGTATTTTAAATTAAACTAACCGTTGGTGATTTTATACAATTAATCGATGGTCAAGTTTAATTATGGCATTTGTTTAATTGACTGTTTAGTACATAATGTATGATGATATATTCTTACACCGTTAGTTTTAATTAAAAATTGTATGATTTATTATTTTACTGGCCCCACTAATAATAATTTTCTGACACTGTCCTCCTGGCTCCTGCGGATAACCATTGGACTTTTCTATATACTTAGTATTATAATATGCTTTGCGTAGTCATATTAACAAATATGTTCTCTAATATGCCGGCACACATCAATATTATTCTCTGGCCTAATCGAGAGAAATGAACAATTGCAACTTGATTATCTGGTGTTGAATAAAAGTTGGAGGTCAGACTATCAAACTATTTAATATCTACGATGAATTTTTTCCTCTAGAATTTAAAACTGCGGCCTACCACACCGAGAGTATTTTCTTTGTCACTAGATCAAAGGCTGGTTCTCTACTTAATTTTTTGTAAATAATAATTTTAAAACTTATATGTTAAAATAAAAATTTAGAAGTGATTTATATTGTTTTCTCTACATGTACATATACGTAAGAAATTATGAATTTTCGGTTTTTATTTTTCTATGAATCAATAAGTTGAAAAATTAACTTCCAGAAATTAATCGCAACTTTGTAATTTTTGAAGTTCTTGATAACAATCAAAACAATATTACAATGTCATAATTGTTTTATAAAAAAAACTAGTATAGTCGTTATATTTAACAATTTTATATTAATATTTAAGTTTTAAATTTTAAATAATTAAAGTTCTGAAATGAGAGACATAATAAAATTTCTAAAAATAAAAATATTTGAACCCTTCTCGTGAAATAAATAATTTAAATTATTACTTTTGAGATCTTCAACAAAGACACATCATTGTGCACGAAGATTTCAATTTTATCAAGAAGCATTCTCACATCACCAACATAAGCATGGAACATTATTTATTTGGAATGACAAAGGCACAACCGACATCAACAGTTCTTAAATAATAATTACAAAAAGTGGAAATTAATACTTAAAAGACTTGACCCACGAATGTCGGAGCTATTTTTCTCTCCATTAACACTATGTGATGCAGTTTTTCTATTTGTTTTCGAGATTAGGTACAATATAATATGCACCATTAAATCTGTAATCGCAATTCAAATTATGCACCATATACAAAAGCTCTCGCCTCTTTGAATAATGCCTCGGCCTTATCGGGCACGAAAAGCTCAATCGCATGAAACCCGGTACCATTTAACCTCTTCACCACCTCCACACCTTCTTTCTCAAGCAATTCAGCAAACAATTTTTGCCTATCCAACAGTGGGTCCCCTTTGCATCCTACAACCATGCATTTCACCATGCCAACAGCCCCACTGAGCCCTGCTTTTACCGGGTTAGCAAATGCATGATCTTTATTTGATCCGATTGGAAGCGCGAGCCGCCACAATGTGTCGTTGGCTCGTAAAGGCAACATCAAATCCTCTTTGGAGGAAGCTTCTGATTGAGTTCTCTCGACCCCACCGAAATACGGCTGATTGAGTATGACCCCACTTAGCTGTACCGGTGTCAGATCCAAGGACTTGGCACGTAAAGCAGTATGATATGCTGTGTTACCGCCCGAGCTGCTACCCATCAGAAAGAACTTGGAGAAGTCACCACGTTTTAGCCACGGATCGATTGAGGCAGGGTCCATGGCTTGAGACTGGACCCACAAAAGTGCTTCAATTGCATCTTCGTAAGCACCGGGCAAACGGGTTTCGGGTGCAAGACGATAGCTAGCAGATATTACCTATAATGAAAATGATACTGAAAATAGTACTAATAATATTGTTAGCACTAACTAACTTCCTAACTGTCTCTATTAAATAGTGTACCGAATTAATAAGATGTTTTGTACTAGCAATTGATACAAAAATACAGCTCAACCGACCAAGTAATATTTAATGAAACAATCATACAAAACAATAAGTGCAGTCGTTGTAATAGAGACAGTTAGGAAAGAATAGAGAGGTTTATTTTTGAATTATTTTTTTTTATAAGCTGGAATAAGATGGGAATAGAACATAATTTCTGGAATAGGCATTAGTCTAATTCCAGCTCTGATACCATATTACAAAACATAGAGAAGTAGAAATGAAATGAAATTGTATTTTCTTAATTGATCTTTGATTACAACTATGCTTTATATATAGAGTCTTACCTAATTACAATTATGCCACTAACAACCTCTTAACAACTCTAACAATACTTCTAATATCATCTTAACAACTTCACCATCAATATTATTAGCACTAACTAACTTCCTAACTGTCTCTATTACGTTGACTTTAAAATTTAAACATGCAATTTGGGTGCTGTTTAGACAATTAATATCCCAATACAAAGCTACTAAAATGAAACTAACAAGAAAAGGTTCTTGTATTGTACTGATTTGCAAAAATAAAATCTAACACAATTCAGTGAAATTCATGAATAAAACATCTTTTTTTTTTTTTGTTGACATACCAACGCGGGGAGAGAAGCGGCCATGGCTTCACAAAAGCCATGGTAGAAGGCGGCCGAAGGGGAGAAGAGCACAAAGCCACCTCCATGGAAGAAGAGAACGACAGGGAGCTTCTGGCTTTGTGAAACATCAGCGGGGAGGTAAAGGCGGAGGTAGGTGCCATGGGAAGGGTTCAAGGGGAGGTCTTTGGAGAGAACCGGCGGGTTGGGGTTGGGAGAAGACTCAGGCACAAAGGGGCGCGTGATGGTGCCATCGGGGTGCTCGACGATTTGCAAGAAGAGGTTTGAGTTGTTTGAAGGGTTGTCGGAGGAGTCCATCGGTGCCATTTACGCAGGGAAAGAGGGAGCGAGAGAAGTGCGAAAAGAGAGGGAGAGACGAGACGGGGTTGTTAGGCACTAAACTTCTATGGATTGTTTTTCTAACAGGGGAGGGGGTAGGCCGGTAGGGGTAGTCGGTTGGAGTCCGGATCCCCTAATGTAACCCAATTTTTGAGTTTTGACGTGTACGGTGCCTATTCGGTGGTAGCGCAGGGGGCCAGTATTATTTGTGGGGTCCAGGTTCTTTAAGATTCGTGTTAGAGCACCTTGGACGGTTTGGATCAAAACTCAAAAATTGGGTTACTGCACTGGATCTGAATTCAGTCGGTTGGTATGATATGTACTTGGGCTTGAGTTTTATTCCAAAAGGCATTGGACAAATTTATTCGAATCCGAATTCAAACCGTTCGGTTTGCGTTGAGATTCGTGCGATCGATTGAAAACTTAATAAATTTACACTGTCCCGTAAATCTAGATCGTCTGTATATTTTAATACCGGTGGAACAATTTAGATCCGAATTTAGATAAGGCTTGTCCAAAACAATTTGGACAAAAGCCCCAATGCCCCTGCCACCTGAGTCATTTTTTTTTTTGTTTTTGTTAGGAAAAACTGAAAAGGCCATAACGGCAGCGGTGAAAACGGAGCAAATACGGAGCGGACAGCGGTAAAAAAAAATATCCGTGTTCTTTTAATTTTTCGAATACGGATACAAATCGGATATCAGCTTAATATACATACGGATACGGATTGAATCATATGTTTATTAAAATAATATTAAAAAATATTAAAGTTCATAATAATTATTTAATTTTAATGATGACTAACAATATTTTCTCATAATATATATTAAAATATATGAAATATATCTACTATTCAAGATACGGATAATTGAAACATAAAATCATATCAGTATTCATATCCACACGGATATTCAGATATAGAATATTCACATCTAATTTTTCAAATACGGATCGAATATGAATCGGATATTATGCATACCGTTTTCACTCCTACATATCGGAGTTACCGGTGCAGTGAAGGAGAGTATTTTTTTCATAAAATATTATAAAATAATAAAGGAAGGAAAAAGAGTAATTTGGATCTTTATTACATAAAAAAATTGGTGAAATTCTTTTCATCCAAATTTGAAACATAGAATGCTCGGTAAAAGTTTTTAAATTTGAATCAGAAATTTTTTAACGATTTCAAAAGATTTTTTATTTTTTTCAACAGTATAAACCTGATAGTGCCGGTTGAACTGCAAGTCTGATCAATGAATCATTGAACCAAAGCTTTTATTTGTAATAAAAGCAAAACCAGCGTCTGACAAAAGGGTTCAGATCTCCTAAAGTAATTCAAATTTTAAGTTTGTATATGGGTAGTTTTGATCATTCGGACCAATCTGTTCTAATTAGTTTGTGGTGGAATGCACGGAATTTCTTTAAAATTCGTGCCAAAATAATTCAGAATGTCGAGTAGAACTAGGGTGCTCCTAAGCTCACCAAGCCCTTCCGTGAGCGCGACTCTAAAACCTATCAAATTGACTTCAAACGACATTTTCAAACCGTTAGATGTTCAATCTATATTAAAATGTGCTTGGAGACCAAATTTTACATTTTTTGGAATTTTTTTACTATTTATTAAGATGGTTTGAAAATCGCTGTTTTTATTAAAATTCTGCACCATTGGAAAACAGCGATTTTCAAACCATCTTAATAAATAGTAAAAAAATTCCAAAAAATGTAAAATTTGGTCTCCAAGCACATTTTAATATAGATTGAATATCTAACGGTTTGGAAATGTCGTTTGAAGTCAATTCGATAGGTTTTAGAGTCGCGCTCACGAAAGGCTTGGTGAGCTTAGGAGCACCCTAGTTCTACTCCAGAATGTCTGTATTCAAACTTAAATTTTGAGTTACTTTAGGGGATCTGATTTCCTGGCAAAGACCCCAGTCTGAACTCCACACATGCAAATCGTTGCTTCGCTTTGCTTGAAATATCACAGCCTGACCCATTTTCCCAAGCTGCCATTAATGACCTGAAAAAAGAAAAATTTAGATCAGTAAATTTTTTTCATCCAAATTTTAAATTGGAATTTTTTTTTTACGTATTTCTATACGTCGAAAATTAAAATACTCTTTCTCTTTTCTTTATTATTTTATAATATTTTATACGAAAAAAGTTATCAGCAGGAGGGATCTATATTAGTCCGATATTTCATATATGATCCTGTACCCATATTCGATATGTATCGTATTACTGTATCGATATCCATATCGTATTATCCAATACTCATATCATGTTGAAAATTCTTGTATTGTATCTGATACGATACCCGTACCTATACTCATGCAACATAAGGAGAGTAACAGTCGGCCTAATTGCGTTGCAAAAGACGAATGAGAAGTACATTTTTTTCCTATTACAAAACGAAATCGGCAGGAGTTGCAATTTTAAGAAAAAGTATCTAAAACTTCATATTCCGCATTTTTTATTTATAGTTGTTAGTATTTATACTCAAATCACAAATTATTTATAAATATACAAGTATTTTATATCCAATATGCAAAAATTATCATTTTCATAACAAATAATTATAAGAAAGTTCAAATTAAATTGTTTTTTAATAAGTAAAATTAAATAAAATCACTACAAGAATCTATGTGTATCTGCAAGAGTAATAAATGACTATTACCGAGGTTATGCCGACAAAAATTTCTATTTCCGAGAATATTGCTATTACGACGAAAGTATCGGCGAAGATAAAGCATTCTTTTAAGAAATTGTTTTTGATCTAGTGACAAAGGCACATGGTTCCCATGTGGGAGGTCATGGGTTCGAAAGTGTGTTGGGTGACTTGACACAAACCCATGATTTCCAAAAAAGATAAAACACTTTTATTAGGGGTGTCAATGACACCCTTTTACCTGTTTATCTGACCCGTATCGTATTCGAAAAGACGGGTAAAGGTAAAAAACAAATTTGTTAGCTTATCGGGTACAGGTAAGGGTAATAATTTTTTTTCGTTATCTTTACCCGTTATCTTACAAGATAATTTTTAAAAATAAAATTATATATATAGATATATATTTGTATAAAGATTATACATGATACAATAAAGTTTTGTATTTTACTAAATTTTCATAATACAAATTAGTTGTATTTATTATTATTATTATTATTTTCTTGTTTTGAAAAAAAAATTATAGAAAGCATAAATCGAGATGTCAATGACACTTTTTTATCCGTTTACCCGACCCGTACCGTATTCGAAAAAACAGATTAGGGTAAAGATTTTTTTTCATTATCATAACGGGTACGAGTATGAATATGCCTCCACCCGACCTGTATCGTACCCGTTGACACTCCTAGGTGTAAACGGATCGGATATTATCCGATTTCGTCCGGATCCGAATCCGCAAAATTACTTAAATTATCCAATCCGTATCCGAGACTATCCGTATCCGTATCCAAAAAATTATAACGGATAAGGATACAATAAGATTTTTAACTATCCGTAACTACCTGTATCCAACTGTATAGACTCCTAAACCACAACAAATGTACTTTATATTCTTAAATTGATTTATTAAATTGCACATACATACCATGATTTATTAAACTGCATATACATATATATTATGATAAACGATATAACACTATGACATAATTAGTAACTAATATTTGATAATATGATATATGTTTTGTAACCAACAAACTTATTATGAAAAATATTAGATCTAATTTATGAATGACAAAATTATATTTAAATGTTATTCTATACTAGAATGTACATTAGTAATTTATTTTTAATTATCCGAATTAAATTTATATCTCTGTAATCGTATCCGTCCGATATCCGATCTGTATCCGTTTAATATATGATCCGTATCCGTATTCGAAAAATTATAACGGATAAGGATATGGTTTAATCACTACCATTTACACCCCTAACTTTTATCCTCGCACAACTTTTAAAAAAATTATTTCTATTAATGTAAGATATTATTTTCGTTGAGTATTAAAAGTATTTCTTAAATATATCAACAAATCTAGAGTGCGGGTAAATAATGCAATTATGACCCCTTATTTTTTAGTTTTCAACTCAATTTGTACTGATATTCAGATTCGTCCTTTTGGCAGCTGTTCATGAAAATAACCGCAGAAAATGGTAAAACCTCGACAGTAAAAAATAGAAAAATGAAATATTTCTTCTATGTATCATTGATTTTCAAATTAAAGACAATAATATATCTGGTTATAAAAATTACAAAACTATGCCTAGACTTGCTTTTTGTACAAGATTTATTCTTTTCGGCGTTTTAAAAATTTGTACATGAGTAACATATTTATATATGTCAAAATTTGTACGCACGATATAAAAAGCACAATAAAGATTAAATATTTTATCTGAATTAAAATATGTGTGAATTTTATACAAAATTTTAGTACATTGAAATGAGTGAATTATATATAAATATAAAGAGGAGGGTTCAAATGCACCATTACATTTGTGCTCCAATATGCTCCACATTCTTTATCTTTATTTTGAAAATCCGAATAGTCGATCTGAACCACTCAACATGATCTTCATAATAAAATATGCTTGGAGACCAAATTTTATATTTTTAGAATTTTTTTACTATTTTTTTAGATAGGTACAAAATCACTTTTTTTAAGGAGATTATGGACCATCCGATAAAGTGATATTGTACCTATCTAAAAAAATAGTAAACAAATTCTAAAAAATATAAAATTTGGTTCCAAACATATTTTATTATGAAGATCGTGTTGAACGGTTCGGATTGACTAT
This sequence comes from Carex littledalei, assembly GCA_011114355.1. NCBI lineage: Eukaryota > Viridiplantae > Streptophyta > Magnoliopsida > Poales > Cyperaceae > Carex > Carex littledalei. The sequence goes on along the minus strand of CM022099.1, from coordinate 7,487,442 downwards.
TCGGACTTTGAAAATAGAGATAAAAGATGTGGAGCATATTGGAGCACAAAAAATATTGTGCATTTGAACCCTCCTCAAATATAAATTTATACATAATTTATCATTTTCGATATATCAAAATTCGCGTATAACTCAAAATTCATATTAAACAATCGAAAGGGCGTTGAAGAGTTACTTTTTCTAGTGACACGAAATGATTATTTCCGTGTAACCGGGAGAGGCTGTCGCCGACCCACAATTATCAGCCATGATTAAAGAACTATAGTTATCAATTAATTGCCACTTAAAACAATGTGTTCTGACTTTCTGAACTGTGTGATGCACCTCGTGGAAGAGTGGAGGGTCAAATCGTGCATCTAAAAGCAAATTATTGGGTCCCATATCATCTTCTAGAACCATCTTTTCTTTGTTGAAAATTATGATAATTTAGCTCGGTTGGGTCGGTTTCTATGCATAATTTTGTTTTATCTAAATGTCCAACTTGATCGACTCAGATACCAAATCACTTGTTTGTTTTCTAAATGCAACGCAAAGTATATGTCATCGCAGAACACAACAAAACTTGACAGCAACCGAAGTTGGTTTTTGTTCTCTCTCTATCGTTTTCTTGAATGAAGCCAAAGTTCTTTCTTTTAATTCCAACTTCAAAAAGATGATATATACGCCCAGTCAAGTTAGTGTTATGTGGGGAACAAAGGGCTTCCTCTCCTTTGCCCGGTTAAGCGAAGTTTAGGTTTAACGGTTTTCTGTAATATTTTGTTGTTATGAAATTGAGGAATCGATTAATTGTAGAGCAAAGGGGTAATGGAATACCCGGGGCTACTAGCCTACTAATAATAGGGCCAGGTACCAATTCTACCACGATCAAGTCTCAACAGATCTAATATGCAAAACAAAAGATTCAATCACTGCAAGTAACAAACAAATCAGGGAAATTATTTTTCTCGGCGAGATAATTACATTCCGGACTCAGCCACAATCTTTGTAGGACACAAAATTGAAGTGTGAAAAATAAACAAAAGAATTGATGATGGTGTTTTAAGACAAATAATTGTAAGGTGTACTTGAGCACGCAAGAAATTAATGGTTAAAGTAACAAAAATAATTGAAGGACTTCCTTATTTCTCAACATTGATTTCCGGAACAACAGCACTAATATCATTATAAAAAATATAAAATTCAACAAAAAAGCAAATCAAGCTAAACAATGAATACAGAACAACCTCATTGGTATTTACTCCATGTGAATCCAAACTTCTTTTATTTTAAACATCTCATAACAGAAGGAAATGATCTAACAATAAAGAGCTCCCACTGGTCATATTATGTGCTCTTGTTCACCACAGCAAAAACAACACATATAATATAAAAACTTGCACGATAGTAAATTGATTTCAGAGAAAGAGAACCCGTTGATCCACACAATAAACCTATCTTCCTTTTGTCTTAAACATACCACAGGTAGTAGAACCAGAAGGTTCAATAAAAACTACTCTGAACTAATCAGTAAATATCTTTTTGCAAATGGCACTATTTAAGATACAATGAAAGTAATAAAACAAAACTAAAAAAAAAAACTTAGTTCACACATCCTTCACTAAGCAAATAATTAACCAAATACAAGATTTCTTCACCATGGAAGAGGTTTCAGACAACTAGGAGCTTGCTTGGCTGTCACTACTCACCAGCCCGCATGTCCCAATTTCAGTCACATCTGTTCTCAAAACTCAAATCAATCTAATTTATTCTTTATTCCTATTCACTAAGGTTGCAAGAGCGAATATACGGATGGTCGTATTTGATGTACTTGGTCCAGTAAGGCCGGTATTTGGTCATAGCAAGTTCTAACCAAGGTTTCATGTTGCCATTATAGTGTACAACAGCTGCATTGTCAATGTCTGATCGGTCAATGCTAGGATTGTAACCTAAACCTAACACATGCCATGACTTGTCAAGTGGATGTGTCAGCTTGTAGAATGTCAGTAGCCCAGGTGGCAGCGTTCCTAGTTTCCAAAGAACTCTATCTTCATTCTGACAAAATAATAAAAAGAGATCTCTTTTAAGAAAGAATATATCTATGTTTAGTGCAGTGAGAATGCAATTCTCTTTGTCAGAGATTGCATGCATTGCTAGCAAGACTGCAGATGTTGTAGAAGTTGCTGCTCACAAAAGAACTTACCAATAAATGCATTTTTTAAGTTTGGAAGAAGGATTATGCAAGTGCATAATTAGTGACTGGACTGACCTTGAACATTTATTATTTATTACAGTAATAAAGATCCTACAGATAAAAAGACGATGAGAAGGCTTAAATTGCCTCCATCTTTTAGTGCTTTCATATGCCCCTACTTTTCAAATGTTTAATACAAAACTTTTACAACTCCAATAAAAATACAACCTTTAGATATGATTAACATTACTTTCTGAAAATGCATGTAAAAGATTGAGGAATTTTGATATTGCTTTGGCAGACATCAAGAGATTTGTACACATCCAATTATGTGGACAACTTTTGAGTTGTTTTTCATGATCTTGATGTCCATTGAAATGCAGTTGAAAATGCCACGTGCATATAAAGATAGTGGCATAGGAGAAGTCTAAGATTCTTGTTTTGTTCTTCAGTTTTAGAGTATTTATTACCAAACACTTAAAAAGTGGAGGCATGATGGAGGTATGAAAACTGGAGGTATTTCAAACATCAATGAAAAAATCAACATGTTGTAGGGGCAAGTCACATAAATAATGACTTGACAGGTGTGTTTACACATTTATAAGGCACAATAAAGTATTTACTTTTAAAACGTACCATATTCTGCCACTTGTGGTAGATACCAGTAATGTCCTTCTTTTTCCACTCCTTCAGATCAAATATGTTCATCCCGTATGCCCACCCACATGCATTTGGATCGAAATTTCTTGCAATATGTGGGTTCGAGAAATTCAAATATTTGTCAAACCGATGAAAGCTCTCCCCACAAGTCTCGACAGCCCCATTCACATTTCCATTCAAATCCACCTCCCACAAACCCGTCAGATCTTTCTGCACTACTATGTCATCATCCAAAAACAAAATCTTATCCAGTGTTGGGTACACTTGAGGGAGGTAAAACCTGAGGTGGTTCAACATGGAGAGGTACTTCGGGTTGCGATATTTCAGGTTTGATGACCCTGCTGAGAGAGTGGTCGGGTGGTCAGCTTTGAAGTAGTATTCCTTCATGGCAGCTGATTCAAGTTGGCGCAATACAGGGCAATAAGAGGAGTTTAGCCACTTGAAATCATCAACATTTTCAACATGGATTGTGGCTTCCCCAGGCGGATTCAGTAAAAACCACATGTTCATTGCACCGAAGTTCAATTTGTCAGTCACAAGATGGAATACATGCTTCTCTGGTTCCTGAAATCCAGTTGTCAAGAACATTTAAATACATGTATGGTTATGAAGATTTGGCAGGTACATGCATCGACTCACTGGTTTGTAATTTGTGAAGATTATGGGAGTTCACAAACCTTGACTCGGTGGAATTTCGTGCTGAACCAAAACCTGATGCGATCAAACATTTCGGAGACCTGACCGTACCTAAGTGTTAGACCTGAAATCCAACAAATGGACCTTGCACAACCCCAAGCAAAATCTATATCTCACGCAACAACAACAACAAAAAAACTAATGCAACCTGTAGGAGAAAAGAATCAACTGTAGTTCTGAAATTTAAGATCTTGACCAGCAATTACCTTAGCATTCATAATTGTAGAATTCACAACCACAGAGGCAGCAAGAACATTGTCAGAGAAGAGGGCATAATGGTAAAGTTCTGGGTTCTCCAAATTCTCACTCCTGGGGAACTGTCGCTTCTCAATAGGAAGGAGGTAGTAATCAATGGTGAGGCGCATGGAGAGGCAGTGGATGCTATTAGGGATCGTCTTGGCTGCCAGCTGGCTTAGGAATGTGCTCTGTTTTTTCAGACTGCGCACTTGCTCGTCAGCAGACTGGAGCATTGCGCGAAGCCGCTGAGTAATTGCCTTGCAATCATACAGCTCGTCCTTTGCCTTGGAAAGGACTTGTCCCATTGCCTTAATTTTCTCAGGAGCACTGGATTGAAATATACATTTATTCAATATTATAGTTGTACAAAATCAAAGCAGGTTTTTATTATTTCAACTTTCTTCAAAAGAACTTTTATATTCTTTTGGGGAATTGGGGATGTACCGTAGTCATAGAATTACACATTTTAAGTAAAATTAGTAGGCTAACAGATGCTTGTACAGATAGGTCTAGTACCAGCATGTAAAAGCTGGTACAGAACTCCTTTGCCGGATAGACACACAAGCTAATACCAATACAAGACAGGTCCGGTACTACTATGTTAGTGTACACCAGTACTTACATATGATGAAGATCAGCATCCATAGTTGCTTCCCCAAGTGTGCGCTGACTTTCCTTAAGCCTGGTTTGCAGCTCCTGATAGATATCAGTCTTGTTGTTCGACTTGGAGAGCGCTATGTAAACCCGGGCCATTATCATTTGGTCTCGCATCAGCCTGACAGTTGTGTCAGAGTTTTCATTTTCATTCTCTTTTCTCCATATGCTGTATTTTCCCAACACAGCAGAGTCAACAGCCTTGGACCGTTCAATAGCAGCATTCTCCAGTTTGACCAATGCCTCATCATCTTGTAGTAACAGTTCCATTGCCCTTTTCTCTCGCCTTATCTCCCTTAGTTTCTGAATTAAGAGAAATAAAGTCAAGTTATAGAGGGCTTTCTACTCAAATGAGTACAGTATAAGTGTGATAAGTTGGAAGAAGATAATCAGCACTGGATTTCTAAACTCTTTTATTTATGATTGATACATGAAGATAGCAATACATGGCCATTACCAAAATCCATATCCACCTGATAGATGTTCGGATTAGACATGTTCTTTTTCATGTGCACCTTGTTTGCTGTCAATACACATTCTTATTTCTTTTGGGTTTGACTTTAATTTGGAGTGATTGAAAGTTCTTCTTATGCTAAAGCATACATGAGTTTTACATTTTGTATACATAAATAAAAGACAAATTCTATCTTAATATCTCATACTCTTCAGTCATGGAGGTGCCATATACTTAACACAAAAAAGAAAGGATGCTTACCCTTCTAGCAAATTTTATGCGAGTGTCGCGATCATCTGCATATAAAAGATCAACCCGTCACTTATTGCTTTAATGTACACCAAAATTGACGTAAAATTAAACCAAACAATAAACAAAAAGTCCAGAAGAGTGCAAAATTCATACCAGAGTCATCTTTTGGCACTTCAGGTAGGTCACTGGCCTTAGGATTTTCAAGCTTATCTTGCACATTCTTGGCATTGGTGCCCTTCAAAATTATAAAAAAAATACACATACAATTAAAGATCTATATTTAACTGCAAATTCCTCTTTTTCATATACACGAAGTGTCTAGATCCACGAGTTGTAAAAAATTATAAGCACATCAATTACCATGAAACTGTTCTGCTGAGAATCATCTATACCATCGATTTTCCAAGAAACTGATAGATGCTTCCTAAAATTATCAAGACTCCATGGCTCTGATTCACGTATCGACTCAACCACCTGTCGACAAATAAATAAATGTCAAGTAAATGCTCAAGTATCAAATCTAGGCTGAATCCAGCAGAAATGGTACCAACTGAACATAACATAATTTGACTAACCTCTTTGGTCAAAGAAGATTTTAAATGCTTGACAGCGAGCTTTTCTCTCCAATCCCCTGTCTATGAATCAAATTTAACATGAGTCAAGTTACAAGCAAAAGTAATTTGATGTTAAAAACAGATAACAAACATTGGAAGTTATTAACAACAGACCTTTCTATTATCGTTTAAAGCTTTTTCATCTGCATAAAATGGGAGGTAAATAATTAGATTAATAGAAAATTCAAAGACCGACTTAACAGTTTTCTGTGTTTATTTAAATTCATGTTATATAATTGTACCGGTCTGTCAAGCAACAGGATGTATTGTAAATTATTCTTAACCGCCTTTTATAACCATAATATTTACCCTTCCCTCATTTTTATGAATATTCTGAATCATGTTGTAAAGGGTTATAAAAAGAAATTACGCTGATCTACTTCCCATAAAACAAAATAGGCTGCAATCAATAACCAACCTCCCTTCAAGTAGCTTCCGTGTAGATGGGGAATTTTACATTGTGCCTCTTACATCCAAAATCTTTCAGCAAACAATGGTTTAATTAACCACAAATTTACAATGTATAGAGTCCCTAAACCTAGGATACACTATCGTACAACAATTGCCCCGAAGTCCCCCAAAAATGTAATGAGAGATCGGGAATAACAGATTCAAAGAGAGACCCGCTTACCAGGAGGGATTCGCGCATTAACACCGTTTCGCCCTAGGAGAAAGAGGGAAGGGGCAAGAATAAAAAGGAATAGAAGGATAATATAAGGTGGAACAGCGCTAGAGCCGATCCTATTCCTCCCGTTTCCGAATCCGGACGAAATCCGCCTCGCCTGAGGCATCTGTGTTGGATCCGCAAACTACAAATGCTGGAAAAATGGTGAGAAAAGGAGATTAAAATGGATTTAAATTGAAAATAGAAGCATTGCGACTGTAAATTTTGACGAAAATATAGAATACGGTGTGGGATCATGCTACTCACATGGATCTTGCAATCGATCTTGTACAGCGAGGCGAGAGGGGAGGAAGAGAGCACAGAGTGTGTGCGCGTGTGTGAAAAATTCGTGCGAAAGGAGATGGGAAAGAGACGTATCATCTACCGAATTGAGTTCGTAAGAATTATTCTAAATTTCTAGCGTAGGATCTCAATCGGGCGATACCAGAAATTTTCAGAAAAAGAAAGATAAATAAAGCAAAAAATGTCGGGGATATGTGGGACCACTTCTCAAGTTCTTCTGTGGCGCTCACAGAATATCGTTTCGTGTATCAAGCATCTTTATCGTGAGATGCAAGTACGTTGGCTCTTTAAAACAATTTGATGTATACCGCATTCGCCGTAACATAACTAATGTGACTCGTGAGTCTCTATTGCAATTGCAACAAGAAAGAAAGAAAGCATCCTGCTTGTGAGATTTAAAAATTTATATTACACAACCGAAGTCATATCGTTGTCAACGAAAACAAAATACAAATCATAAATCCTGGATATATTTGCAGCAGAAACCAACATTTCCAATAATTGCATTTTGCATTTATAAACCAATGGTGAAGTCACACTTCTTTTCAATTGTCAAGAAATTATGTAGGATGAAATTTTTCAGGTACAAAAATCCAAAAATTAATATATTGGAACTCATACTTATAGATATGCACGGAAATAATAGTGTCAATATGTTGAAATGAATATTTTTTTGTACTATGAAATTAATTATGGAAAATTCTAAGTTGAGAAGGATATTCATAGAAACCGTACTTTTATCATTGAAAAACTTGTTATAATATTAATTTTGTGATTTATAGTTATTAATAGTTTTGGAATCAATTCTGATAATCTAAAATTTAATAATGAACATATAATAAAATTTAGAAAATATAAAAATATAAATTGTATAAGTATAATAAATAATAATTTTCTCCTAAGTTAGTCGTGTAACTTAAATGAAAATATTTTTATAATTAAAAAATTAAATTAAGTAATTTTATATCATGGTAAACTTTTATGAGATTCAGATGAAAATATAAATAAATATAATTTATTTAAAATTGAGTACTAATGTATAAATAAATATACTTGTTATAATTATGTAGGCAGTGTATTAAATATCTATAGATTATTTATCAAACTTGTTAATTATATGATTCTCAAATTACAATAAATTTATATATTTGTACTCATCCATAACTTTAATTTTGTAGAATGAAAGAATTTGACAGATGCAGAATCTAATATTAAAGAAGAAATATATATTTGGGTCGTCGAAAATTGTTAGAGAAAATATTATCATTATCTTTTTCAACTATTATAAATACATAATTTGATTCATTCTATATGAAGTTCAATATATTGATTATATTAAACGGTTCAGCTTAACAATTTGAATTTCAAATCTATTTTAATTGTACTTTGATACCGAGTATATTTTACTATTTTAGTAATATTGCACATCAAATTTGATCTAAATTATATCATGTTAGGGTGATTCAGATTTTCTTGATAATTAGCTAATTTATTAATGCACGTTCTGTAAATTTTTACTGCTCTTCAATGCGTTTCACTCCGTTTGAGCACTAATTTTGTACCAATTTTGGTGCACTAACCCAGTTAGAGCACTAATTGGTGCGCCAACTCAATCCGCACACCAACCCATTTTGTAAGGGCTCTAGGGACAAAAGTATTCCAAACTTATGTAAGGGCTCCAGAGACAAAAGTATATTGCTGATAGGAAGTAAAGTCATCTCGTGAATTGAAAATTTTCATTTTTATCATTAAAGGTTTTAAACTCTTACAAAAAATATTATCATTAGCATTTATCGTAAATTGATATTATATGAAACTTATTTATTCAGTTTTTCAATCTTAATTTTCTAATTTCGCTCATGATGAACTTATTTTTATCTATGATTTTTTCCGAGCTAGAAGCTCATTGAAATTCCACATGATATGCAATGTACAAATGTGAATCAATATTATGTTTGCATCTCAGGAGTAGAACCGTTCTTAAGCTCATTGAGCTTGATGAGCTTAAATTCAAAATTCATAGGATTGACTTCAAATTACAAATCTGAACTGTTGAAATTGATCTATTTCACGAGTGATGTATTTACATGTCAAATTTATAAATTTCGAATTAATTTAGTATAAAGTCAAGCAGTCAATAAATGATGAAAAATTAACATATTAAAATTAACTTATAATTTTTTTACCGCTTTACTTTATACTAGATATTTCAAAAATTTATAAATTTAATATATAAATATATCACTCATGAAATAAATTCATTTTAACAGTTTGAATTCTTTCGAAGTTATTCTAATAAATTTTAAAATTAAACTCACCGATTCTTCAGTGAGTTGAACTTGAACACCATACTTTTTGCTCTTCATGCACTTGAGAGTAGGTCCGATGGGTTTAATCACCGTCGATTTGCTTTAAGATTCGTGCGGAACGCTTTAAACTTCGTGCGTGTCAGTTTCAATTTTCGTGCGCACAGATCTTGAATTAAATCGGACGGTCATCATGCTCATTGAACCTAAAAGTAAATCCGATGAGCATCGGACCTACTCCGATCTCATATGATGACATAGAAGTGTCTTAATCAATTCTCCTCGAGTTATGGAATCTGCAAAAGTTCCTCAAACTCTCGTAAATTTGAAAAATAATAGAAAATTATATCGCGGTATATCTCGCAGTAGTAAAAATAGAAGGACAAAAGTGCTCATAATGTCCAAAACCATCTAATTGATTGCAATCATGTTTTTTTTTTTTTTTTTGAATAAGAAAAAGTAGAGGTCTAACGTATTAACTTTCATTTAAATTTCGAATCAGATAGTGTTGTCTTTTGTCAATAAATCAAAGACTGATTATTTTTTTAATTTATTTGAAAAATATTTGTCATAGTTAATATGATAAACTCGTTTGTCTTTTCTTCCTGCAAAATTTGATTTTTGATATATCTTTTAAGTTTTTTTAAGTATTTTTTTCCAAAAGAAGAAATAGATCGTCCAAAACCTTTCAGATTTTTTTGTTATATGATACATGAAGCTACATATATATCTAAGAATAATGACAACACATCACGTCCAAGTTATTTTGCAGAATCTCGACGGAATGGAGTCAAAAATAATGACTCAGCACTAAGAATTAACTTTTGATATAATGACAAAAATAATATCTAATGTGTGATAAAAATTTAAATAAATTATTTTTTGTAAATATTAAATAGTTGCACGAATGAATCAGACAGTCCATATCTATTAGCTATTAATTTATTATGACTCGCGGCCTGTGAACGATTAATTTCGGGTCTAAAAGGAGGCAAGAAGCCCAGAACCTAGAAAGAAATCGGAAATTTAGGCGACGGGACCAATGAGAGATATACGAAACAGAAACCCTATACAGCCCAAAATCAATCGCCTTAACGTAACAGAAACCAGCACCCAATTCCAATTTTTCATAAACCCAGAAAATGTTCATAATTTCATTACGCGTAAATATTTTATATTTAGAAATATTTCAATAAATGCGGAGCCCTTTCTATAATTAATTTACAAAAAGGTTTTCATTTTCATTTGTCCTTGTCGCCCTCGTCTTCCAAGTTGAAAAATATTCTCCGTCATCTGCAATATCAGCTGCCGCTGCTATTTTCATTTGTAAGTCTAAAATTGCCCTAAGTTGATTTCGTGAAACATAAGCTTTTTATTTTTTAGAATAATGCAGAATATTGTTTGTATCATTGTACCACAATAAAAAATAAAAAAAAATCTCTTAGCCTCCCAATTCTTTGAACACCCCTCGTTATTGAATTTGCCTAACTCTAGTATCAGATTGATGGTCACAGTTGCTTGTCATATGAATGTAAGAATAAAATAAAAATTCAGATCACCGACATGCCAGGCAAGAAATGGTGATAGAAGTTGATTTGTCCCTTGGTTTAAACACATATTTGTGTGGTTTATATTTCTTTTGAAATATTAACTTAGCATTCTCTGCAGGATTGTATCAGGATTATTTAAACCAAATTTTACATTTTCCTTCATCATAACCATGCTAATTCGATTTACAGGTAATCAATCGGTCACATCATTCAATAAGTTCATAATATGGCATTTAGTACAGTTACATTTTCCTGTCTCCTTGTTATTTCAGATTAAAAGGATGCTCCTGAAAGCAAAATGGGTAAGCAGAGAGAGCTTATGCTGTCCTTTCGGAAAACAATCAAAATGATCAGGTTTTATATCTTTGTTAAAATTTCTTGTTGGCATTTAGGCCCCTCAAATATATTATCAAAATTTGATATATATCAAGTGTGTGAATCCTTTTTTTATACATTCCAATTTGCATTTTTTACAACCTAATTAATTATATAGTGGTGAAATTAGGATATGATAAATATAATGTCTTTGTAACTATCAAGAATATTGTAATTACATTTTCATATTCCGTATGTGCATCCTTTTTTTATATATTCTAATTTTAATTTTTTACAACACAATTAATTATATAGTGCTGAAATTAGAAACTAATAAATATAATGTGATTGTAACTATAAAAAATATTGTAATTTTAGAATATCGAATAATATAGATGGGGTATTAAAAGAGGTGTTTCAGATTTCGTGTGTGCATCCTTTTGTTTATATAAATTCCAATTTGCATTTGTCATACTAACATAATTATATAGTAGTAAAATCAGGATTTGATAAATATTGTTTATTAAAACTATTGGAATGCGTAATTTTAGACTTACAAAATATATATATGGGCTGAGGGTGAACCTAACACATTGCTTTGAGAAATGCAGTCAGAAGCCATTTGTATGACTCATCATCTCACGAGACACATAGCCACACTAAAAAATTGTACTCTACTACCAAGATGGTTTACACCAAAAAATGGGATGACCACCATGTTGTATCGGTTCAGCTTATATGTACTATAAAAATCACAACATCTCCAAACACATTGTAACCAATTTTACTCTGAGCATCGGCCCAAAAAAAGCTAGTAAGGGGTCTTTCCTCGTGATCGGATAGAATTCAGGATCAAATTGCTTCCTCTGATTAAACAAACTAATAACAGCATCGGCATCATCTCCTAGCATCTGCAATCTATCGTGCTCATCAAGAAAGTTATATAAATTTTTCCCTAAAAAACTTACCTCATTGACACCACCAGCCTTCGCTTGTAATGATTGTAAAATCAGAGACTTTGAGGCACTAGTAACTTCTAGGGCTACTATCTTCAATTTTTGTCCTTCATCAATGCGTCAGTGAGACCTCAAAGAGCAAATTGAGTTTATGTTCAATTATGGTTGTGTTCGTCTTCAAAGTTATGAACCCACCAATGATCACATTTGGAATCAACTGGACAACCGCAACGATTGTCCTCCCATGAGGCTCTTTGAGGTTTTCTAGATTCTTTCACTTATCCTTATGGCACCGGGCCCTATTGCAACAAAATATACAGTATATGATTATTTTCAGCTCATCATTCTTTACATCACTCCTCCTAACGCTAACATTCATTTTCTTCATATATTGGTTGAAAAGTCATATGTTGCTTCCTCACTAACAAATGTCTTACTCACAATTTCATCATACTCTCTGATGCCACCCATAATTAAACAAACTTTCAGTAATAGCTAATACCAAAATATAAAAAGTAACTAATGGTCATTAACAATTGGAGGACTTAGTTCATATTTTCATTCTTGTATGGGAACAAATGTAAGAAGTAAGAAAAAAAATAGTACAATTCTTTTTCCGCTTATTTGTTAATCTTGTTGTCTAATTTGTTCCTAGGTAGGGATGAAAATATGAACTAAGTTCTCCAATTGTTAATGACCATTACTTACTTTTACATTTTGGTATTGGCTATTACTAATTTATTGTTTAATTCGATGAGCACAGGATGACTACAGTAGTGTGGGTGGCATCGGAGAGTATGATGAAATTGTGAGGAAGACATTTGTTAGTGAGGAGGCAACATATGACTTTTTCAACCAATACGCGAAGAAAAAGGGTTTTAGTGTAAGGAGGAGTGATGTGAGGAAGGATGAGCTGAAAAGAAACACATACCGTAAATTTTGCTGCCATAGGGCCGGGTACCGTAAGGATAAGTGGAAGAATCTAGAAAACCGTCAAAGAGCCCCACGGGAGGACAATCGTTGCGGTTGTCCGGTTGAATTAACCATTAAGCTGGATTCCAAAAGGCAACATTGGTGGGTTTATAACTTTGTAGACGAACACAACCATGATTGCGACATAGACTCAGTTTGCTCCTTGAGGTCTCACCGACGCATTGATGAAGGACAAAAATTGGAGATAGTAGCCCTAGAAGCTGCTGGTGCCTCAAAGTCTCTGATTTTACAAATATTACAAGTGAAGGCTGGTGGTGTCAAGGAGGTAGGTTTTTTGGGGAAAGATTTATATAACTTTCTTGATGAGCAGGATAGATTGCAGATGTTAGGAGATGATGCCAATGCTGTTATTACTTTGTTTAATCAGAGGAAGCAATCTGATCCTGAATTCTATTTCGATCACGAGGTAGATGAGAAAAGGCGTCTTACCAGCTTATTTTGGGCCGATGCTCAGAGTAAAATTGACTACAATGTGTTCGGAGATGTTGTGATTTTTGATAGTACATATAAGCTGAACCGATACAACATGGTGGTCGTCCCATTTCTTGGTGTAAACCATCATGGTAGCAGTACAATTTTTGGGTGTGGTTTTGTGTCTCGCGAGACTGATGAGTCGTACAGATGGCTTCTGTCTGCATTTCTCAAAGCAATGTGTCAGGTTCAACCGGACTCCGTTATTACCGACGGAGATCGGGCAATGTGCAAAGCAACTAGGGAATTATGGCCCAATGCAACTCACAGAATATGCTCCTGACATATGGAGCGAAACGCAAAGAAATATACTAGTGATTTGCATGTGTTGAACAAGTTTCATTCATTGCTCAGTGATGCTTGTAGCCCTGAAACCTTCGAGAGCAAATGGAGTGCTTTTGAGGAAGCGTGCAGTGAACGAGAGAAAACAAGGGAATGGTTGAAGCATTTGTACAACACTAAGGAGTTATGGGGTGGAGCCTTTGTAGGGAATGCGATGTTTTTGGGTATGTTAACCAATCAACGTAATGAGAGCTTGAATTCTCAGATTTCTCTTCGTAAGCTGTTCAGTGTTTCGATAGGGTTGTCAGTAAAATGCGCATGGATGAAGCCTTCTTAGATGTTAAGAGTTTGAGGGCGCAACCTAATTGCACTAGTCTGTTTCATAACCTTGAGAGGCACTAGTCTGTATTCGGAATTATCCAAAAGCAGCTTGAGAAAGTTGGGTGTTTTGTGTTTGTTGAATACATTTTAAGTGGTGAAGATGGGGTCAGGTTCTGGAGAGAATCATGGGGACATTAAATGTTCGTGTTTTATGTTGGAGCGCGAGAAAATCTCTTACTGTCATGTATTGGTTGTATTGATTCATCTAGAAGATGACTTGATCCTTGAAGGGTGTATTTGGGACAGGTGGAGGAAAAAAATGTAAGGCATTGTTTCCATCAGATAGAGAAGGTGGGTTGTTTCCGTGTTCTGAGCAAGTGGTTAGGTACAACCAACTTAGTAAAATGGGCAATTTAGTTTTTCATAATGTTACAAAATCTCATGAAAATTTTGTTGAGAAAAGGGATACATTGGCTGAAGTGTTGCGCATGCAAAATTGCAAGTTCGAATCCGATTGTCGTGATGAGAAAGATTGTAGAACATGTACACAAGATGAGAAAAGCCAGGAAAAAGTTGGTAACCCTAAGCGTGTAGTCGGCAAGGGTGCTCCCAGGAAGAGGAAGGATGAAAGGCTTAAACCTGCATTTGTAAGCTATAAGTGCGGAAGAAGTAATAAGTACGGTCAGTGCGGAAAAAACGTGGGCACAATAGGCAGACATGTCCTGATCTTCGTGTGTGTGACGAGTAAGGTAATATACCAGTACCCATTGCATGCTTTGATCACATCACTTTGTTGATCTGAGTCCATGGTATTTATTGTGACTTCATATTGTTATTGTTATTGGACATATGTGTAGTTTGTATTTACTATGTGATCGAATCCTTTTACATTTCTTTTGGATTTTTATTATTTTAGGTTTTAGATTTGAATAGCATTAGAGAATGTTTAATAGATTTTTTAGTACTTTTGCTAATTCTAATAATCTAATACCTCTTTGTGATTATTTCTTTGTTTTCTGTTTTTATTAATTGAATTTTTAAAAATCTCTGCAGGGCAAAGTTTTCTATATCTTTGAAGGTTTAGGGGACTACATCTCCCACTGCTATTGAGGTATGAATACCGTATGATATTTCATTATTGTTTGTTGCCTTTAGTTTACACATCTTCCACTGTTCTGCATGTGATGGTTGCGAGTTAGGTTTGGTCTTGTATTTACATTAATACAAGAAGATTTTAGTTGTAGAGGTAATTTAGAATTGCGGGTTATGTGATGATGATCCAAAGCCTGTCAGGTGTTAGTGAGTAATACTGGATGTTATCATTAGATGCACATCATTGCTATCTGCTTTGATTGTCAGGTCTCTTGACCAAGAGGTTGTTTCTCACATGGTCCATTGAACTGCCAAGGTGTGAGGTCAGGATTTTAACTTTACTTGGTACCAGTCAGTACCTTAGTGAAATAGCACATAAAACCTCCAAGAGCTGTTTATTTCATAAGTGGTCAAAGTATTTACATGTTACTCTATGCTCAAAGGGAAGGCAAGAGGAACATTTTGGATGATTTTTCATCATATTGCAAGATGAGGGTATAGCTGGTGTTAACTAGATGAGTATATTATATATCCATTTTTGTGGAGTACATATGATAATTTGCTGTTTTCTAGCTACTCGTGTTTTTTATCTCGATTTGTTCTTTGTACTTTCTTTTTTGTTTTGAATATTCTATTTGGCTATGTTTTCCTGTGTTAATTTTTGCATATTTCCCCTCGCATTCCATCTTTTAGTACTTTCTTCAAGGAATTTCATGGGAGCCTTGCTCGAGTGGTGAAACACCTGCTGAAGCAGTCCAAGGCATCTGAGGCTATTTTTCTCAGTCCCAAGAGAGGCGATTCGCTGCACAAATTTATAGAAAGAATAAGAGAGACTGGATTAAATTACGAATTGATCGAGCATTATGATGATTTGATTTGGAGCTTGCATCAGAAATTTCTGGGAGGGAACGATGTGTCATGGCCTAACTATGATGCAGAGCACTGCTATCCTTTGCTTCTAAGGATCTCTATTTGTGGACCAGTATGATCTGACATGTTGCTGATGTACCAAATATTATGCATAAAATTGTCAAAGTTTCATTTATGGCGGGGTTGTGTGCATATGATAATGTTTTTAAATTAATTTGGACTTCATGTACAATCTTAAAATCAGGGAAACTAATAGATAACATCCAACTCGTGTCTTTTACAAGTTTATAAAATTATTCACGCGAAATTGAATAGAGAGACCGAATAATGTGCATAAAATTCTTTAAATATGTATTTAGAGTGCATTTGTGCGTCTCTTGATGTTTTTAATCAATTTGGACTTCATTTATGATCCTAAAATCATCAAAACTGATAAATAATCGCCAACTGATATCTTTTATAAGTCAATGAATTTACTGGTGCGAAATCAAACAAATTGATCAAATATTATGCTTAAAATTCTTCAAATAGTATTTATAGCGTGTTTGTGTGTATTTGTTGATACTTTTAATCAATTTGGGATGCATATACGATCTTCAAATCACCAACAATGGTTGATAATCTTTTAACTTATTTTCTTTACAAATACATGGATTTATTCGTGCTGAATTAAATAAATAAATCAAATATCACAATGCGTTTGTGTATGTCCATTGATGTTTTTAATTTTGGACTATTCACGATTCTAATATTAACAACCAGGATCTAAATAGCTAACTATAGATGCGCTATTGTTTTTTGGACCTTAAAAGCTATAGCGCTATCAACCATTTTCAATTTTTTTAGTCTTTCCGCAATGATGCGATAATTGTTATTTAAAACCTTTCACCTCTGACTCATGTTTTTACATTTATAAAATTATTATTGCTAAATTAAACCGGTACATCCCAAGCATAAAGTTCTTCAAAAATATTTAGTGTATTTATATTTTTAATTAATTTAAGTTACATATACGATCCTAAAATCGACAACAATGACAAATAACTTCTACCTTAATGTCTTTTACAAATCTATGATTTATTCATAATAAATCAAACAAGTACATCAAATTTTATACTTAAAATTAAAAAAAAAAAAATTACAATACGTCTATATATTGTCTGCTGATATTTTATATCAATTTAGACACCATCTATCATCTAAATTATCAAACCTTACAAATATCTTATGTTCTTTACAAACTCATGAATTTATTTGTATTGAATAGAACGGATACATAACATATTAGGCATAAGTTTTCCAAAGAAATACATTTACAGTACATTTATGTGCGTATGTGATGTTTTAATCAATCTAGGCTGCATTTACAAACTAACTTTGAAATGAATTTTTGAATATATAAAGAACAAACATCATGATTAAATAAAGTACTTTTAAATACATAAAATGGACACAAATTTCATATCTTTCTGATTTTATTTCAATTTAATATGAATTTTTGAAGTTCAGACCTAAATACAAGCAAAAATACCCTTCATATTCCAGCTGCACGGATTTTAAAGCAATATGAGCCTTTTGATTCCAGCGCCAAAACAAAGCTTAAATGGAAACACAGATCTTGAAGCTCAAAGCACACATCTCAAAGCCCAATACAAATCTCAAAACCCAGATAATCAATAAAATCATTAAATCAAAAAATCTTTTGCACATAAGCCCCTCTGAAAAATTGTAATCACAGCGAAGCCCTTGTAAATTCACAAATAGGTCCCTGCCAGCCTAAAACTCTCTCAAACAAGCCCTTAAAGGCCCAATTTTCACATAAAACCTTGTCTAAAATCCAAATCACAAATTCCATTTCTTCCAGATTTACAAATAGGTCCCTGGAAAGAATCAAGCTTTACAAATAAGCCATTTTCAGTCCTTTTTGGCCATAACTTCTTCATTTCAAATCCAAATCAACTCAAACCACCTCCAAATGAACCCAAATTAAATCCTCCATGTCTCTAAACAAAATTGAACATGTCCAGCCATCAGCCAAGTTTTGAAATGACCAAAATACCCTTTCTCCAAATTTAGATGACCAAGCTTTGAGAAATGCAGTTAGAAGCCATCTGTATGACTCATCAGTCTCGCGAGACACATAGCCACACTAAAAAAAATGTACTCTACTACCATGATGGTTTACACCAAGAAATGGGATGACCACCATGTTGTATCGGTTCAGCTTATATGTACTATCAAAAATCACAACATCTCCAAACACATTGTAGCCAATTTTACTCTGAGCATCGGCCCAAAAAAAGCTAGTAAGGGGCCTTTCCTCGTCTACCTCGTGATCGGAATAGAATTCAGGATCAAATTGCTTCCTCTGATTAAACAAACTAATAACAACATCGGCATCATCTCCTAGCATCTGCAATCTATCGTGCTCATCAAGAAAGTTATATAAATTTTTCCCCAAAAAACCTACCTCCTTGACACCACCAGCCTTCGCTTGTAATGTTTGTAAAATCAGAGACTTTGAGGCACTAGCAACTTCTAGGGCTACTATCTTCAATTTTTGTCCTTCATCAATGCGTCAGTGAGACCTCAAAGAGCAAATTGAGTTTATGTCCAATTATAGTTGTGTTCGTCTTCAAAGTTATGAACCCACCAATGATCACATTTGGAATCAACTGGACAACCGCAACGATTGTCCTCCCGTGGGGCTCTTTGAGGTTTTCTAGATTCTTCCACTTATCCTTACGGCACCCGGCCCTATTGCAACAAAATATACGGTATGTGATTATTTTCAGCTCATCCTTCTTTACATCACTCCTAATGCTAACATCCTTTTTCTTCGCGTATTGGTTGAAAAGTCATATGTTGCTTCCTCACTAACAAATGTCTTACTCACAATTTCATCATACTCTCTGATGCCACCCACAATTAAACAAATTTTCAGTAATAGCCAATACCAAAATGTAAAAAGTAACTAATGGTCATTAACAATTGGAGGACTTAGTTCATATTTTCATTCCTGTATGGGAACAAATGTAAGAAGTAAGAAAAAAATGGTACAATTCTTTTTCCGCTTATTTGTTAATCTTGTTGTCTAATTTGTTCCTAGGTAGGAATGAAAATATGAACTAAGTCCTCCAATTGTTAATGACCATTACTTACTTTTACATTTTGGTATTGGCTATTACTGATTTATTGTATAATTGGATGAGCACATGATGACTACAGTAGTGTGGGTGGCATCGGAGAGTATAATGAAATTGTGAGTAAGACATTTGTTAGTGAGGAAGCAACATATGACTTCTTCAACCAATTCACGAAAAAAAAGATTTTAGTGTAAGGAGGAGTGATGTGAGGAAGGATGAGCTGACAATAATCACATACCGTAAATTTTGCTGCCATATAGCCAGGTACCGTAAGGATAAGTGGAAGAATCTAGAAAACAGTCAAAGAGCCCACAGGAGGACAATCGTCGTGGTTGTCCAGTTGAGTTGACCATTAAGCTGGATTCCAAATGTGATCATTGGTGGGTTTATAACTTTGTAGACGAACACAACCATGATTGCAACATAGACTCAGTTTGCTCCTTAAGGTCTCACCAACGCATTGATGAAGGACAAAAATTGGAGATAGTAGCCCTAGAAGTAGCCAGTGCCTCAAAGTCTATGATTTTACAAACATTACAAGCGAAGGCTGGTGGTGTCAAGAATGTAGGTTTTTTGGGGAAAGATTTATTTAACTTTCTTGATTAGCATGATAGATTGCAGATGTTATGAGATGATGTTGTTATTAGTTTGTTTAATCAGAAAAAGCAATCTGATCCTGAATTCAATTTCGATCACGAGGTAGACAAGGAAAGACGCCTTGCCAGCTTTTTTGGGCCGATGCTCAGAGTAAAATTGACTACAATGTGTTTGAAAATGTTGTGATTTTTTATAGTACATATAAGCTGAACCGATACAACATGGCAGTTATCCCATTTCTTGGTGTAAACCATCATGGTAGCAGTACAATTTTTTGGTGTGGTTTTGTGTCTCGCGAGACTGATGAGTCATACAGATGGCTTCTGTCTTCATTTCTCAAAGCATCAGGTTCAACCGAACTTCGTTATTACCGACAGAGATCGGGCAATGTGCAAAGCAACTAGGAAATTATGGCCTAGTGCAACTCACAGAATCTGCTCCTGACATATGCAAGTGAAGTCATAATTTCTGATGGAAATCCACAAGTTGTCGACTGTATCCTTTTAAATAAACAGTATTATAATTTAATCCTTACTAGATATCAATATTTGTACTTGGATATCTTGAAATTCATACATTTTGTTCCCTTGTAATTCATTAACCGTCAGATATTCAGCATAATGTTGACAACAATGGAGAGCTTTTTGGGGACACAAAAGTTAAATCAGTGATACTGCACTGGGACCAGGAAATTAAGCTGGAATTAGAGAATTCATTTGATGTAATTGTTGCTAGTGATTGGTATGCTTCAACTTTCATTTTGCACCTCCCTTTTCTCAAATTTATAATTTATGCTTTCAAATTATTTTCTTCATTTTTTGTCCTTGAAGAAGGAAAAGAAGTGATGTGAGGATTTCAGTAGCATTGCTGTTATGCAATGCCTCTGTGAGGTGCAATTTAATTTTATACCCCTGCAAGGTGAGAATTATCTGAACTGTCCCTACAGCATATGAAATAGCACATAAAACCTCCAAGAGCTGTTTATTTCATAAATGGCCAAAGTACACCGCTTACATGTATTAATCTTTGCTCAAAGGGAAGGCAAGAGGGACATTTTGGATGATTTTTCCTCATATTTTGAGATGAGGGTTAGCTGGTATTAATTAGATGAGTATATTTGAGGAGTACATATGATAATTTGCTGTTTTCTAGGTGCTCGTGTTTTGAATCTCAGTTTGTTCTTTGTACTTTCTTTATGTTTTGAATATTCTATTTGGCTGTGTATTCCTGTATTAATTTTTTGCATATTTCCCCTTGCATTCCCTCTGTTAGTACTTTCTTCAAGGAATTTCATGAGAGCCTTGCTCGAGTGGTGAAACGCCTACTGAAGCGGTCCAAGGCATCTGAGGCTATTTTTCTCGGCCCCAAGAGAGGTGACTCGTTGCACAAATTTATAGAGAGGATAAGAGAGACTGGATTGAATTATGATGCATGATGATTTGATTTGGAGCTCGCATCAGAAATTTCTGGGAGGGAAAGATGCGTCATGGCCTAACTATGATGCAGAGCACTGCTATCCTTTGCTTCTAAGGATCTCTATTTCCGGACCAGTATGATCTGACATGCTGCTGATGTACCAAATATTATGCATAAAATTGTCAAAGTTTCATTTATGGCGGGGTTGTGTGCATATGATAATGTTTTTAATTAATTTGGACTTCATGTACAATCTTAAAATCAGGGAACTAATAGATAACATCCAACTCGTGTCTTTTACAAGTTTATAAAATTATTCACGCGAAATTGAATAGAGAGATCGAATTATGTGCATAAAATTCTTTAAATATGTATTTAGAGTGCATTTGTGCGTCTCTTGATGTTTTTAATCAATTTGAGCTTCATTTATGATCCTAAAATCATCAAAACCGACAAATAATCGCCAACTGTTCTATTTACTATTTAAAACGTGTAAACTTTAATTATCGAACTTTGTAAATAACTTTTTTATTTAATATATTGCCAGTTGACCTTAAAAAAAAAACAAATCGCCAACTGATATCTTTTATAAGTCAATGAATTTACTAGTGCTAAATCAAACAAATACATCAAATATTATGCATAAAATTCTTCAAATAGTATTTATAGCGTGTTTGTGTGTATTTGTTGATATTTTTAATCAATTTGGGATGCATATACGATCTTAAAATCACCAACAATGGTCGATAATCTTTTAACTTATTTTCTTTACAAATACGTGGATTTATTCGTGCTGAATTAAATAAATAAATCAAATATCACAATGCGTTTGTGTATGACCGTTGATGTTTTTAATTTTGGACTATTCACGATTCTAATATTAACAACCAGGATCTAAATAGCTAACTATAGATGCGCTATTGTTTTTTTGGACCTTAAAAGCTATAGCGCTATCAACCGTTTTTAATTTTTTTAGTCTTTCCGCGATGATGCGATAATTGTTATTTAAAACCTTTCACCTCTTACTCATGTCTTTTACATGTTTATAAAATTATTATTGCTAAATTAAACCGGTACATCACAAGCATAAAGTTCTTCAAAAGTATTTAATGTATTTTTATATTTTTAATTAATTTAAGTTAAATATACGATCCTAAAATCGATAACAATGACAAATAACTTCTACCATTAGTCTTTTACAAATCTATGATTTATTCATAATAAATCAAACAAGTACATCAAATTTTATACTTAAAATTAAAAAAAAATTACAATACGTCTATATATTGTCTGCTGATATTTTATATCAATTTAGACACCATCTATCATCTAAATTATCAAACCTTACAAATATCTTATGTTCTTTACAAACTCATGAATTTATTTGTATTGAATAGAACGGATACATAACATATTAGGCATAAGTTTTCCAAAGAAATACATTTACAGTACATTTATGTGCGTATGTTGATGTTTTAATCAATCTGGGCTGCATTTACAAACTAACAACTTTTCATTGGAAAGAAAGAGTTAGTTTAAAGTTATATAAATCATTTCAAAATTAATAAACCTACCATCATTTACAGATCTATATTCATCCTTTAATTACTTAAATCCTTCTTTCACTACAATTTTTGTATATGTACAAGCATAAATTCACAATTTATCAGAATTAAAGAATCAATCGATAGCCCTTCGCTTCCCTATTCTAACTACAATTCAATCTAATATGTAACCTACTAAAGGGGCAACTTAACACCACATAACTCTCTCCATGAAGGCATGAACCACATCACTCTATTTTGTACCTTTTCCTACCAAATATGCCCCTGTTTCGCTAACAGAACAATATCAAATACTCCTATCCTACGAATATCATAATCCACGGATAAATAGATTCAAAGGGGCATACTTGACAAGAAAAAGAAATATGTTGCTGTGGTGCCTGAAGAAAGTTTATAGTGTTATGAAGCGCCCAACATCGCGAATACCTCAGGATGTCATTGTATAACCCACAATAATATTCTATTCTGTTATCCTATTATCATTCTATTTATCACTGTTGAGTCTGACCTAACGGGTCGGGTTGTGCATCATCTGAGAGATCTTGCGGGCAGGGAATAAGACTATATGGCGGGAAGCAGCAATCACACTGACTGTCACATTGGGTTGGGTGGTCTGCGGGTTTCAGGTCAGAGTTTTCATGACCAATTGAGGATGCTTCATGGAGTGGGCCCCAGCATTCAACCCGATTGAATTCTGGTAGGTTGGAATGGAAGTAAACCCATACCATTGCCTCTTCTAGCTCTGGATGAGTGTTAAATAGATTCACGTCTCCATGAACAAATGCCTTTAGTACCTACAATAGTGGATTTTGTTTTAACAACTTATTATCTCTGTCCATTATCAGTTTATGCTCCCTGTTTTTTCTACTTGATAAAAACAATTTGAGGAGGGTTAAAATGCCTCATCGTGCGTCACATCCTTTATCTCCGTTTTCAAAGTCCAAACAGTCAATCCGAATCGCTCAACATGATCTCCATATTTTGGAGACCAAATTTTATATTTTTTTGAAACTTTTAACTATTTTTTTAGATAGGTACAAAATCACTGTTTGTGAACCATCCAAAAACAGTGATTTTGTACCCATCTAAAAAATGGTAAAACAATTGAAAAAAACATAAAATTTGGTTTCCAAAGTACATTTTAATATGGAGATCGTGTTGAGCAGTTCGGATTGACTATTTGGACTTTGAAACGGAGATAAAGGATGTGAGGCATGATGAGGCATGAAATACATGAGGCATTTGAACCCTCTCCCCTGTTCAATTTATCAGGGATATTATAAGTGTACCTACCACGGGGAGTTCCTTGCGGAAAATGTAGTATCTTAAATTAGCAATAAGATCAAGTAAGAAGTGGCCGCCGCTGATATGGCAGTGCACATGCAGAGACATCTTGCCTTTTACCATTTTCCACTCTGCCACGACCTCATCTCTCTGCAGCTTATTATACCATCCCTGTAACTAAATACCAGACGAGCAGGGTAAAAAACTAAAAACCTTAAGAGCCTCAAAAAACTTAATTGGCTGCATAACAGTTGAAAATTTTTCAAACCAAATAAAAAATTACCATACCAAAAATTTTGGTGACGTCTGGTGCCAGTACTTGTATGATCACTTCTATCATATCTAGTTTGGGATTGCACATTAAAGGGGTGACTGGGGCTTAATTATGGATAATTATTTTCATGAGTAAAGATTTGAGGAATACCTGAGCTCTATTGATAGTGTGAGAGATGGCAAGGGTAATTTTGGATGTGATGTCACTGTGTGTGAGAGTATAAGCTCTTGGTAACTTTCCTGGATGCTTCTCTCCATCTACTCCAAGAAACAATACTTTCAATTTTGATGCCTCAAATATCGCTGGCCCAAATAACCTAGCCACCTATTTCATATGTTAACAACAAAAGGTCTAGTTGGGATAGCCAGAAATTTTTAAAAAGACTGACGGTGAGCACAAAAATAGGAAAATTGCCTAAACACACTACAACCCTACAACTACAAAAATATAGAGAAGGAATACATATTTCCTTTAGAAAAAAAAAGATGGTATGCAATTTTATATGAGAGTATAACAAATGAGTAATTTTACCATACACTCTATAACCATTGATTTTATAGGACAGAAAAGTATTTCTTAATAATAATATCAAATAGAGTATCTTTTATAATAGGAAAATATTTTATATTAAAAAAATACCCTTTTTCTGAATAAAAAGAAAATATATTATATTGCTCAAATTAAAATTTTAACTACTTAATGTATACAAAGATATACCTTCAAAATTGGTTGTATGTTGAAATCACCCATAACAAATTTGCAACATATCAGATCAACAGGTATAATTTATCAAAAAAGGTTGTGCTTGTCTCAAGGAAAAAGGAAAGAGAAAAAGGTACATGAATATTTAAAGCAGTCATAAACAATTCTATATCTCAATGGCATATTTGGATGCTAGTCAGCTAAAAGAAAACAAAATAGATCATTACTTTATTACAGTTCTAGATTGACTTCTGCGTAGGTATCTTTCTATTTTATTATTTGTGTATTTATTAATTGACTTCTGATTCAGTAAAATATTCCATTGGTTGAGATTCACTGGTACAATCTAATGCCGAGTTGAACTATTCTCAGTGTACTAAGATTATAAAACCCAAATCTCTTATTGTAGTTCAATAACTACCAATTGTATTAAAAAGCAGTAAAACAAGTTAATTAATTATTAATTAGCAATCAAAGGAAGTGAACTTACTGGAGTTAAGGAGCGATTTCCACCTCTCCTAAATTTCCCATAAAGGTAACCAGGCCTCCTTTTCAGATATAGTGAAGAGCAGCTCTGATGCTTCAATTGAGTAGGAGCTAAAGAGATGCTAGCCATGGAGTCTCTCTTAGATTTATCAATGCGGGGGCGAAATAGAGGCAGAGGAGCTTCGACTTAGATTAAATTGAGCAATTAGGTGGCTTACAAAAGGAAAAGTTGAGCAATTAATTGGGGGTTCAAGTCAAAAGTACATGTGAGATCAGGTGGACGGCTAGCTAGAGATGGCTACAGAGATACGGAAGTGTTGCTTTTCTCTATTTCTTTTCTTAAATTTAATTCTCCTTGGATGTGATTCTTAGTTTTCTCTAGAGGTTGTAAAGAGAGAGGCGGCGTTGTGGGAAGAAATAGTGGAGAGAAGTCTGGAATTGAAATGGCACGTTACACGTTACACTTCACTATCAGTAGGTATTTTGACTGGAAGGGGAAGCTATTTCTCCTGGATCTAAGGAATTCGTATCCTCTGCATTAACTCAAAAGGGAATCTTTTGAGTTAATGCATCTGGACCATCCGATTTACTTTAAAAGCCGTGCAAATTAGATCCGAGACAGCCGGATTGGCTCCGTTTAATATCAAACGGCCGAGATGCATTAACTCAAAAGATTTCCTTTTGAGTTATGCAGAGGATACGTGTTCGGATCTAAGGGGAAGGCTGTGGGCCAGCTATAACGGGACGGCAGGATCTTCTGTGGACTGTTTTGGATTTATTGTGAGAGAGATTGTCAATTTTTTTATTAATAGAAAAATAAATATAAATATATAAAAAAATAGACATGATTTCACGAAATCTCAATTTATAGGAAGAACGGAATAATGTATAATGTCCGCTATCATTCAATTAATCGTAACCACTAACCAGCGATCGCTAATTAACTAAAGAGAGAAAAAAAATCCTGAACGGGTAGTTTATCTTATCCGGCCAATTCGAAATTTCGTAGAATCGTACTCTTTTTCGATATTTTATTTATTTATTTTTCTATTAATAAAAAAATCAGAAGAGATAGTCTAACAATATAACTTTAACACAACAACATATTTTCATATATTTTCTGAAGAAAAAAATATATGAATATATAGCGGAATTGCACTAAAATTTATTTGAATTTTTTTTTTTTGACAAAAGTGGATAACACAACAGTTCATACAATAATCAATGGATAGAAATTCCATTGTACAAAATATTCTAATCAACTAAAGTAAACCCTATAATCATCAGATCACTGCTAACGATTAAAATTTATTTGAACATATAATTGATAATAAAGAAAATAAATATAATAGTAAGTTCAAATTAAGAATTTCATTGCTTACTCAGCTAGATGTTTGAGAAATTTTGAAATGTATACTATATTGTTAACAAATGATGAAGATAATAATTTCGATTAACTGTAGTGACAATTTCAGAATTAAAAAAGAATTATATAAGGTCTTAATTAAAATATTGATATTTGTACAAATAAATGTGAAAAAACTTTGTAGATTTTACGAATAATATGAAAAAAAAAGTTATATATTGTTCGTATAATTTGTTAAATTTGAGAAGATTTTGAAGATATGTCAGAATATAATATAATTCAAATATGAGCTATTGTGCTTTGCAAAGTAAATGGGGGGTTTACTTCGGGCCATATTTTCAATTTTAAAAATCCAAAGAACCGATCCGAACCGTTCAACATATTCTAAATATTGAAATGTGTTTGCAGACTAAATTTTACATTTTTTGGAATTTATTTACTATTTATTAAGCCACTTTGAAAATCGCTGATCAGGTGGTACAGAAAATTTTACTGTTTTTTACTGTTCACAGTGGATCAGCGATTTTCAAAGTGACTTAATAAATAGTAAAAAAATTCCAAAAAATGTAAAATTTAGCAAGCACATTTCAATATTTAGAACATGTTGAACGGTTCGGATCGGTTGTTTAGATTTTCAAAATTGAAAATATGACCCGAAGTAAACCTCCTCATTTACTTTGCAAAGCACAATAACCCATCTCTCTCTCTATATATATATGGAGATGGGCTATTGTGCTTTGCAAAGTAAATGGGGGGTTTACTTCGGTCCATATTTTCATTTTTGAAAATTCAAACAACCGATCCGAACCGTTCAACATGTTCTAAATATTGAAATGTGCTTGCAGACTAAATTTTATATTTTTTGAAATTTTTTTACTATTTATTAAGCCACTTTGAAAATCGCTGATCCACTGTGAACAGTAAAAAACAGTAAAATTTTCTGGACCACCGGATCAGCGATTTTCAAAGTGGCTTAATAAATAGTAAAAAAATTTCAAAAAATGTAAAATTTAGTCTGCAAGCATATTTCAATATTTAAAACATGTTGAACGGTTCGGATCGGTTGTTTGAATTTTCAAAAATGAAAATATGATCCGAAGTAAAGAGAGGATTTTACTTTGCAAAGCACAATAGCCCATCTCTCTCTATATATATAGGGATCTAGTTACCACAATTTTGAGTTACAACAAAGTTACCACAACCATTTTCTACATTTTCAAATTCCAAGTCGTCGATCCAAATTGTTCAACATAACTCCACAATAAAATGTGCTTCTAGATCAAATTTTATATTTTTTTTGAATTTTTTTACTATTTATTAAGTATTTTACAAAAACTAGTTAAATTCAGCCCATTGAATTTTGTACCCATCTTAATAAATAGTAAAAAAATTCAAAAAAATGTAAAATTTAATCTGAAAGCACATTTTATTATGGAGATCATGGTGAACGGTTTGGATCGACGATTTGAAATTTAGAAATGTAAAAATAATTGTGATAATTTTATTGTAACTCAAAATTGTGGTAACTAGATCCCTCCTCCTCTGTATATATACATGTTTGTAACCCAAATGCAGATATGTTCGGAAGATAGATTTTTCATGAGTTTTCAACTTTTTACGGATAGAAGTAACACGTGGATATTTTTTTTTCTTGGAGGTGTTCGGCATATGGGTATTTTTATAGGTTAAATTTCTAAAAAGTTAATTTTTTTCCTTTCAGGAGTGAGTGCTCATGGGAAAAAAACAATTGGGTCAGAACTCCGTTATTTTTCTCAATTGGCAGAGCTGTTTCTTTTAACGCGTGAGGATAAAGTACGGAGCTCCTTCATTAAATTCATTAAATTAACCATTCATTGATATTTACAGAGCTGCTTCACTAAATTCATTAATTTGACCGTTCATTAAATTCATTGATTTGACCATTCATTAAATTCATTAAATTGTGATTAAGCTAATAGTTTAATATATATTTATAAAAAATTGAAACACACGACTAAAATTAACTTTAAATAACATTTCAACAAGAGTAAGTATATGGTACTATGCATAGCATGATTTGGTTCGTAATACGGGTTCATATTTTTCTTTTCAAAATTCCAACGGTCGATCCGAGCCGTTCAACATGATTTTCATATAAATATTTACTTGCACACCAAATTTTATATTTTTTAGAATTATGTTACTATTTTTTAAGATAGATAAAAAATTACTGTTTTTTGATGGTCCAAAATTTTCAGATAGAGTGATTTTCTATCTATCTTAAAAAATAGTAAAAATATTCTTTAAAATATAAAATTCAATCTGCAAATACATATTCATCTGGGGATAATATTGAACTGTTCAGATCAACCGTTAGGAGTTTAAAAAGGAAAATATTGATCTGTATTACGAACCAACTTGTGATATACATAGTACCATAGACTCACTCTTTCAACAATACAATAATAATTGATCAAACACAAAACTGTTTTATATGTATCAGACTTTTGGTGCAATATACAAGATAGTGGTATTGCTGTTATGATATATAATAAAATTGTAATAACACATGCTACTTCGAATTTTATCAACTTACTGTCAAATATCTATATTTTAATTTTTTTTTCATGGATTAAAATATCTTAAAAATTCACAAATTAATATTCTCATTTCAGTATTAAAAAATTGCCATTCTCACCAAAATTGTTGTTGCCGAACTAATCCTAGATGCTTTGCTCATATAGGATCCGAGTGGAGGGAGGAGGCGTGTGTGGGAAGGAGTACTTGCGTTGCTTATAACGAGCAGTTTGCTTGGATATCTTGGAAGCAAGGGCTTCCTCTCGATCTCTCTCCCGTAAAATTCAGGATGCAAACAAAATAAGGGCCATTTTGTAAAAGAGATACAAGCAACTCAAACGAAAATCATGTACCAAAACCAAAGTATCTCCTCACTCGGTCTTCGGCTCTTTCCACACACTGGGATTGCTGGAGCAACACCATACCGACACGCAATTCAAATGTGCAAGGCAGGCATAGCATCCACGAGGACCATGAAGATTCCAGTCTCTAATTTTATTTATAGAAATTAACCAAAAATAGTATAATAAATTGATATATGACGATAATATTTCAAAAATTTATGCATAGAAGGTTCATTTAGTAATGTTAATGAAACTGAATTAATAATTCAATTACTTTGATGTACCATTCCATCTCACATGTCATGTCACAAGAAGTTTTATCTGCCTCTATTTTATTTTTAAAAAGACAGAATTAATGATTTGATTTTCTATATTATTTTAATAAACTTCTATAAATAAAAAATTCTGGTTTCATTGTCAAAAACCGAACTGTCGTTTTCCCGATATTTTTATTAAAACCCCCAAAAAAAAACAAATTATCAAATCTGCTCCCACTCCAAAGTTATAATTATTTCTACCCTAACCGCCCGTGGGCTGGGCGGTCCACTTTTTCCACCTGACCGCCCAGCAGCCGGGCGGTCCACTGTGCATAGCTGACCGCCCAGTCACTGGGCGGTCCAATTTCCATAGCTGACCGCCCAGCAGCTGGGCGGTCCGCTAGTGTTTTTTTTTTTTTTTTTTTTTTTAAGATTAGATTAGAGACAATATGAATATAAAGATGCTGAATTCTTAACGCTAAAAGTTCGAATTTTTTTTTGTAAATATTAGTTAGATTACTTTTGTGAAGCATATTTATACTAAAATACGCTAAATTACTTGGAATTATGTTAAATTACGTTGAGTTACACTATATTAAGTTAAATTACACTAAATCACATTACATTACGCTAAAATACGGTAAATTACATATGAATAGGGACGATATCTTCACTGAAAAGGCGAAAAACGACGACGAAACTTCAAACGGTCATAAAACGGCGCTCGAGTGTCCGATTTCAGCAAATGAGCACTTTTCGGAAAGCTTGAGAAAATGCGCATGCGTTTGTGCCTGCTATGCCGGATTCCAAAATTCAGAATCACCAAAAAACAAAGGGAAGAGCCTCAAAACTTGAGTTGAAGTTTCCGATTAAGATTTTCATTTCTATTATTCAATCCAAGTAGCTCAGTAAATTAGTTACATAATGAAATTGTAGAATACCAATTTTTACTATTTTTGGAATTTTTTTACTATTTTTTATGATTCATGAAAGATGGCACAGAATCGGTCTACTTTAGCGTAATTTTGCGTAGTTTAGCGTAATTTACCGTATTTCAGCATAATTAGCGAAGTTATTGTTATTTAGCGTAATTTAGTGTAATTCAACGTAATTTAACATAATTCCAAGTAATTTAGCGTATTTTAGCGTATTGAGTAATTTAGCGTATTTTAGCGTATTGCGTAATTTAGCGTATTGAGTAATTTAGCGTATTGAGTAATTTAGCGTATTTTAGCATATTGCGTAATTTAGCGTATTGAGTAATTTAGCTTATTTTAGCGTATTCAGTAATTTAGCGTATTGAGTAATTTAGCGTATTTTAGCGTATTGCGTAATTTAGCGTATTGAGTAATTTAGCGTATTTTAGCGTATTCAGTAATTTAGCGTATTGAGTAATTTAGCGTATTTTAGCATATTGAGTAATTTAGCGTATTGAGTAATTTAGCGTATTTTAGCGTATTGAGTAATTTAGCGTATTGAGTAGCGTATTTAGTAGTTTAGCGTATTGAGTAATTTAGCGTATTGAGTAGCGTATTTAGTAGTTTAGCTTATTGAGTAATTTAGCGTATTGAGTAATTTAGCGTATTTTAGCGTATTGAGTAGTTTAGCGTATTGAGTAATTTAGCGTATTTTAGCGTATTAAGTAATTTAGCGTATTTTAGCGTATTGAGTACTTTAGCGTATTGAGTAATTTAGCGTATTGAGTAATTTAGCGTATTGCGTAATTTAGCGTATTTTAGCGTATTTTAGTGTCCGATTTCAGCAAATGAGCACTTTTCGGAAAGCTTGAGAATAACTCACTTAAGTAATTTAGCGTATTGAGTAATTTAGTATAACTCACTTAAGTAATTACATATTGAGTAAATTACTTAAGATTTTCATTTCGTCGTCGTTTTTTCGCCTTTTCAGTGAAGATATCGTCCCTATTCATATGTAATTTACCGTATTTTAGCGTAATGTAATGTGATTTAGTGTAATTCAACTTAATATAGTGTAACTCAACGTAATTTAACATAATTCCAAGTAATTTAGCGTATTTTAGTATAAATATGCTTCACAGAAGTAATCTAACTAATATTTACAAAAAAAATTCGAACTTTTAGCGTTAAGAATTCAGCATCTTTATATTCATATTGTCTCTAATCTAATCTTTAAAAAAAAAAAAAAAAAAAAAAAAAAAAAAAAAAAAAAACTAGCGGACCGCCCAGCTGCTGGGCGGTCAGCTATGGAAATTGGACCGCCCAGTGGCTGGGCGGTCAGCTATGCATAGTGGACCGCCCGGCTGCTGGGCGGTCAGGTGGAAAAAGTAGACCGCCCAGCCCACGGGCGGTTAGGGTAGAAATAATTATAACTTTGGAGTGGGAGCAGATTTGATAATTTGTTTTTTTTTGGGGGTTTTAATAAAAATATCGGCTTTATAACAGGCGTGATGATTCCTGGTTCCTTTATTATCCCTCAGTTTAGCCCAGAAACAAAATGAGAGGTGGCCTAGTCAGAGCGAACTGGGCTTTTTGCTTCCGGGCCGTTTTAAACTTTTTCATTGAATCGGGCCTTTTTGGTCTTTTTCATTATTTTGGGCTTTTAGGGCTATAATTTAATGTATTTAAATCACTAGTGCAGCTGTTCATAAACTGACCGAGTTGAGCTACATTTTTGGCAACGCTTGCCAAATTAGCTATTTGGAGCCGTTCGATTCACGTTAAAATTCGTGTGCATTTGATCGCGTTAATAAGGATCAAACGGTTCCGACCTGATTTTTGATATAGTTAGAAAATCCTATTAATCATCCAATTTTGAATATTTGACGGTAGACTGGTAGAAGATCCATCAAAACAAAAATTGCTGCGATGTCGACCCAAACTATTGTAAATAATATAAGATGGCGATTTAATCAAAATTAGATAATCGATTCCGACTACTTAGATTAAACATTCATATTATATTTAGTCACTGGTTAATCTATCGGCTGCTTCTAAAAGTATAAATAATGAAACCTGTCACCATCTCAGTGTGGACAATTGCACAAGAATCAAATGGTTGCTTAATTGCGAAGAATAAATTCCTCTTAAGACTAAAGATGTAGAATATTGCACTTCAACATGCAAATCCATAAAGTATACAGTCTAGTGGAAATTAAAGGCTCACTATCAAAAGCAAAAGGGCTGATGAGGCTAAAGAATTTTTCATTTCTGGAGCTTTTAGAATTAAATTCAGGGTCCCCTTTAATTTAGTTAGATAATCAACCCACTAATAAGTAGATGCAAAACCTAAAGTACACATATATGTGAGTGTTATAGAATGTTTGGTAGGTTAGTAGACAACTAAACATCTTTTAATTGATACACTGTGTATTGTTTCTGTTACTAGAAACAGGGCATCATTCTTTGTAAACAAAAAAATAAATTCTTGAAACCTTTGGTTATGCAAGAAGCTAGCAGTGGAGTATTCTTATGTCGATAGTGGTAATTATATTAAGTTATTAGAGTACGCCGACCATGTCATCGGTGCATTTCATTTTAAGTGTCACCGACTTTTAAAATCTATTAAATAAGTTTTAAATGACAAATTTAAGCCGTTCAAACTTATCTACTACACGAGTGATGCGCCTACTTGAAAAAGTTATAAATGTCCAATAACATTTAAAATTTATAAAATTTTCAGTGACATTTAGTATCAAATAAAGCGGTCAAAAAATGATAAAAAATGAATACATTAAAATTAACTTAAACATCTTCTTCTTTTATTTTATTTTTTACTGCTTGACTTGATACTAAATGTCATCGAAATTTTTTAAAATTTTACATGTAAACACATCACTTGTAACGACTTAAAGTAGAACGTTTGGACGATGTGGATTCGTCATTTAAAGCCTATTTGATAGGTTTTGGAATCAGTGACACTTAGATTGAAATGCCACCGATGACAAAGTAGCGGACTCAAGTTATTAACCAATAAACAATGCACATTTTATTGTCACAATTATATCTTTTTATGTAAAGTTTAAATTGTGCGTTTTTTAATTAGCATTTTGGAATCATTGACTAAGAAAAGAAAAATGATAGCCAGGAATCTGATTCTGATCAAGCAACACCGTTAGAAAGAAGCAGCTTTCAGCAAATACAATTAAGTTTCAGTTGTTTTGCCTGAGCAATTACACATAAAAGAAAGCTAAAAGTTAAATCTCAACTTGACACTTAGGTTCACTGAGCAATGGCACGGCCGTGCCGGTGCCCCCTTTCTTCAATCCAACAGCCAAATCGCATCGAACATATAGCATGGACCACCCGCTCTTAAATGGACCCGACTTGAACTTGACCCGACCCAACACAACCACTTTCAGCCCTACCACTCCGTAGGCTCGATCTGCCATCAATTGGGTCAAGGTATCGCCTGATACTGGTACGCTTGGTGCCCCAAGCACTGGTGATAGTGCAACTGTTCCAGCTGGTTCCTGCATTAGATGTGAAATTATAGAAACGGCCTCGTGAAATTTTTTTTGTTAACATCATCCTTCTTCAGATACCATGAGTAACCTTCTTTGCAATGTTAATTTCATATATTTTCTCTGAATAGACTTGATTAAATTTGTCTTTGGCTGTGTCAGCATAAATTCATATAGATTGTCATATAAACACTAGATAGTCAGATAGTTACTTGATCTTGAATAAGATGCCACAAAGTCAACAGTTTCGGGTAAAGAACAAAAACTCAAGGAATGAGGAAATCATAAATATACCTGAAAGATCGGTGGAAGAGGCGCAGGAGGCGTGATCGGTTCGTCGTGATAATACACATAGACCGTCAGACGATCATAAAAAACGCCGACACGGTCGTTCGGGTTGTTAAAAACAAAGGTGAGCTGCATGGAGGTGCAGAGGAGGTTAGGGTATTGTGACGACACGTTATTCTTCAGTGCAAAGACTGACAGACGGGCCACTGAAAAGTGAGGCTTTGAGGGCCGGTAAACTAAGTAAACAATCAGAGCTGTGATACCGGCGAGGATTAAGAGCAAGAGGATGCATGAGCAAAGGAAACGGTTAGGTTTTGAAGACCCCGGAAATACTTTCTTCTCCATTTGATATTAATATGATTTGATCTGTATTAATGTATGCTTATGATGGGGATGGTGGTAGTGTATATATAACTTTTGGTTTCGGTTTGTTTGGTTGTATGTAATTGATGGAAGGAGAGAGGGGGTGCCGAGGGGATGGTGTAGTTCAAACTTAAAAAGGTCTAAGGTTAGGATTTTCTGAAAGGTGTTGGATGGAGCGCATATATAAGGCCGAGGGGAGTGTGAGTGTGGTGTGTAAATAGTGTGATATAGTTAAGGGGTTTCATAGAATAATTTCTATGGGGCCGAATTATGCGGTCTTTAGTGGTGCTTGCTTAGTCTTTTGTTATTTTTTTTTTAATAGTTTGAGAGTCAAAACCACTCAACTAGTTTAATATTTATAAAAAATTTCTATTTGAGTTTTGAACATGCGACTTTCCACACAGAGAATATTGTCTTTCTCATTAGACCACATACTGGTTCTTTAGTCTTTTATTATATATATATATAGAGAGAGATGGGCTATTGTACTTCGTGAAGTAAAACCCCCGTTTACTTCGGGTCGTGTTTTGTCATTTTGAAAATTCAAACAATCGATCCGAACCGTTCAACATGTTCTAAATATTGAAATGTGCTTGGAGACTAAATTTTACATTTTTTGGAATTTTTTTACTATTTATTAAGCCACTTTGAAAATCACTGATCCGGTGGTCCAGAAAATTTTACTGTTTTTTACTGTTCACAGTGGATCAGCGATTTTCAAAGTGGCTTAATAAATAGTAAAAAAATTCCAAAAAATGTAAAATTTAGTCTCCAAGCACATTTCAATATTTAGAACATGTTGAGTGGTTCGGATCGGTTGTTTGGATTTTCAAAATGAAAATATGAGCGTGAAGTAAACGGGGGTTTTACTTCGCGAAGTACAATAGCCCATCTCTCTCTGTGTATATATATATATATATATATAGGACAGTGCTACCGTGCTACGCGTAGCATAGAGCACTCCGTGCTACGGCTCACTTTTTGAGTTTTCAAAATCCTAACGGTCGATCTGAACCGTTCAACATGATCTCCATATTAATATGTACTTGCAAACCAAATTTTACATTTTTTAGAATTTTTTTACTATTTATTAAGCCACTTTGAAAAAACACTAATTTGTACACAACAGTAAAATCTGCTGGACCATTGGATCAGCGATTTTCAAAGTGGCTTAATAAATAGTAAAAAAATTCTAAAAAATGTAAAATTTGGTTTGCAAGTACATATTAATATGGAGATCATGTTGAACGGTTCGGATCGACCGTTAGGATTTTGAAAACCCAAAAAGTGAGCCGTAGCACGGAGAGGGCTCTATGCTACGCATAGCATATTAGCAAAATCCTATATATATATATATATATATATGGATTTTGCTAATATGCTACGCGTAGCATAGAGCCTCTCCGTGCTACGGCTCATTTTTTGAGTTTTCAAAACCCTAACGGTCGATCCGAACCGTTCAACATGATCTCCATATGAATATGTACTTGCAAACCAAATTTTACATTTTTTAGAATTTTTTTACTATTTTTTAAGCCACTTTGAAAATTGCTGATCCAATGGTCCAGCAGATTTTACTGTTGTGTACAAATTACTGTTTTTTCAAAGTGGCTTAATAAATAGTAAAAAAATTCTAAAAAATGTAAAATTTGGTTTACAAGTACATATTCATATGGAGATCATGTTGAACGGTTCGGATCGACCGTTAGAATTTTGAAAACTCAAAAAGTGAGCCGTAGCACGGAGGGCTCTATGCTATGCATAGCACCGTAGCACTGTCCTTGATAACGATAAATTATATATATATTTGATCTTGATTTTATCATAAAACAACCTCAAATATCTTGTGTTTAGAATATAAAATGATTAAAATACACCTGGAATCAAGTTACTGCGGTTATTTGGCTTTTCAATGCAGGAAATGATGCAAATTGGTGAAAATACCTCTCAGTGCGGATCATTGATACGCACTGCGGATTGGTTCAGCCGCACTAGGGACTTAGCCACATTTCCAACCTCTCAGCCCTGCGCAGGATTTTTCCCGAGCCTAGTGCGGACGCACTGGGAGCCGCACTGAGATCCGCACTCAATACTTAGCCAATTTCAGAAACTTCAAAACACAGAATCCAACCGCAGTGCGGGTCATCCATACGCAGTTCCACCCGCACTCATGTGAATTCGCAGAAAATCCAGGAAAGTTAAATAAGGAAATTTAGACCCACTGCGGGTGAGACCACCCGCAGTGCGGATGGACATGAACCGCAGTCAGCCAGAATTACCCAATTTCAACACGGATTCTATTTTTGGCACTCCAGGGACACGATTTAAGAAGACAAAAATAGACATACTTGCCAGGAAAGAAATGTAAAAAGAGCACCTACTAACTCCACACTCTAGCCTCTAAATTGGGCATGATCTCTTGCTTTAAAAGGGGGGCTCATTTCCATTCAAAGACACAACATATCTCATTCTCTCTCTTTACACAAATTCTTAGTCATAATTTCTGAAGGAGGTAAAGCTTTCAAGCAAGGAGAAGAAGGATTTCCTGAGCAAGATTCGGCAAGATAGAGGTTCTAGATTCAAAGGGTGTAATTATTCTTTATATCATTTCCTTTTATTCTTTGCCAAACTTTGCGATGTTTCCCTCCAAGAGGGAGTAGTTCTCTCTCTAGGGGTTTAGGTCAATATGCATAAACTTGTTTAATTCTATTTTATTCGATTATTTGCTTTTATTATGATTGTTTTATCGGATTTGATTGTTAATTTCTGTGATTTAAATAATTTGTGTTAAATACATAATTAGTACTTGAATTGTAGCATCTCGTTTTGGTTTCAAAAGAACCAAAATTGACTAGGATCAATAGGATAGTACCAAATTATGAATGCAAATATCTTAGGTTTAGATTAAGATTCTAACCAATTTAATCTAAGCCGGAACTATAGAAATTAAGGTTAGGAATTTGGTGAAGAACCTAACCGTGAAGTCAAACCCTAATTAGGACATCTCAAATCGAGTCGGATATTGGTATCATGGACTTAATTGTGAAATACCAATATTTGAGGAGAGGAGAGA
This sequence comes from Carex littledalei, assembly GCA_011114355.1. Classification (NCBI taxonomy): domain Eukaryota; kingdom Viridiplantae; phylum Streptophyta; class Magnoliopsida; order Poales; family Cyperaceae; genus Carex; species Carex littledalei. Next base: position 7,449,424 of record CM022099.1, on the reverse strand, counting down.
CTAACAAGAGCTTATGGTCTAGGTAGCTAGGATGAAGGACTTAAACGTGAAGTCCGAATTACTTAGACACGTTATTAATTCATGAAAGTGACCCTTAATGACATATTAGGTTAGAAACCTCATCAAATCATACATGAATTTAAGCAAATACCGAATAAATAGAGTTAACAAGGGATTGTAGACCAAAGACCCCTAGATTCTCTTAACCTTGAAAACAAACCGACTTGTCTTTCTTTTACTTTTACTTTTAATTGTTTAAAAACTCCTTTCTTCGGGTATTGAACCCAACCTTAGGATTTTTAGTACAAACCCCTCCCAAATTTACTTTATTGCACTTTATTTTCTTTCTTTTCTGAAATCTATCATCTAAAGTTGAAAATTAAGTATTTATCTTACTCCTTGTGGTTCGATACCCGATAATATACTACACGGTAGGATTGTATACTTGCAATCTAAATCGAAAGTGTATTTGAGGATAAAGCTTTTTATATATACCCTTTGGACGTATCAGTCCTATATATATATATTAAATTAGGTGCTTGCTTAGTGAATGTCTATTAACAAATAGAGAAGATGAGTAGTATCCTGAACTCCTAATGAGAAACTTACGGTTTAGTCGTTTACCATCACCTCCTTAAAAGTTAATATATATAATTTTGATTATTAAAAGTTTTTATTTATATCAAGTTGGTCCTAGTTTAACATTCTTTCAAAAAATATATTATTTCCATCTATAATATTTAACATTAAACTAGTGCGGATGTAGTTGTCAAACAATATAAATAACTTGGTACTAATATAATTATTCATGGCATCAAGTATTGATTAAATTGATTCTAGAATTAATTGCGTGTCATATAATTAAATGAAAATAATAGTTGTGTTTATCTTACCATAAATACCATTATGACATCAATGCAAATATTTTATTTTAGTGTTGATAATTGTTGGACTAATATGTTACAAACTAAAAACTCAAAGGATCAAAAGAATGCTTTTATAACTTTAAGGACCAAAATAGTAAACGAGTGATGCTTTAAGGACTAACATGATAATTTTAAAATTGTAAGGACCAAATGGTAAACAATTGATACTTTAAGACTATTTGTGTAATTTATTCTAAATACTATATTATATTAAGAGCATGAGTGAGGCTATGGTACTATGCATATGCATGGCGTATATTGGCCCGTATTATGAATCAATATCTTCGTTTTCAAAGTCTAAACAATCGATCTGAACTATTCAACATGATTTTCATATGAAAATGTATTTGGAGACTAAATTTTATATTTTTGAATTTTTTTTTTACGAACTTTTAGATAGGTAGAAAAATCTGGTTTAGAAACTTTAGATCAAGTGATTTTCTACTTATTTAAAAAAATAGTAAAAGTTTCTAAAAAATATATAAAATTTGATCTACAAATGTATTTTGGTATGAAGATCATGCTGATGCTGAACGGTTCAGACTGACTATTTGGACTTTGAAAATACGATACTAATCCATAATACGGACCAATTTGCACTATGTATTGTACCGTAGCCTCACTCTTAAGAGCATCTGTACTTGATGTTAATAATTCCCTAAAATAAAACCGAAAATGTCTTAATTAAGGAAATGATTTAGTTGTCATTATATACTCTGATAGCAAAAGTAAGGATAAAAGAGGTCAAAATTTAAGTTTAATGAACCTAAAATGCTAAACTTCACCTTAGAATGTTTTAAGTATTTCCATTTGATACCTTCAAAAGTATCAAGTTACTAAAATTATCACTAAAGCACTTATTAAACGCACAGTCTTTAACTTATCTATTTCTTTACAATAGTGTATTAGGGACGTGTAAAATGTGCTCTTTTATCCTAACTGCAGCGAAAAGCAGCGAGGAAGCAATCATGAAAATGCTAAAAGAAAGAAATAAGTTACCATTTATTGTATCATCATACAAAATTATAATATTTTATGTTTTGTAAAATATGTATGCATCTTTCTCATAATATAAATCAAGATCAATGCTTATTGTTCGTAATTTATAGTTTAGATTTTGAAATATTATTTTGGAAAAAAAAGTTATGACGCTAGAATGCTCGACAAAATCATCAATAAAGAAAAAAGAAATACGGTAAAGATTTTATATCAAGGACGACGGACAATTATCGTTCCACCACTTGTGTCGCTGAAGTGTTCTATTTTAAATTATCTACATCATGATAAGAGCAATATAAAGCATCACTTTTCCGGAAAGTACGGTACAGTTCCTCTACAATTCTCAGAACCTTGAATTCGCAATTATTAGAGGATGGCTCGTATTAAGGTGATAGGCAATTTACACAATTGTTTGATCTTTACCTAAAATTCTAAAACTATAATTGACAGGGCTATATTCCAAAAGTCCTTAAAACTATTTCTTTACGGGCCATGAAAAAACTGGAATTCGGACCTCCTTAAGATGCCAACCCAGAGTCAATATGAAAAGTCCAGGATCTATCCAAACAAGGTCCAATAAAAAGCTTTGTAAAGCCTCACGAGGCTCAGTCCGAAATTGACTTGCACCGCCTCCGCACGGGATAACCGCCGATACAGTTTGCATAACTGCCCAGTCTCCCATAACCACGCGGCATAGCGGTTATGGACAGACTATATAAGGCAAGAAGACCCATTAAACAGGAGTCGAAACTTTTGCTAAGAGAGATATCGCATAAGTCAGATTCCGAATATCTCCAATCCAACCCGAGTTTCAAACTCCACACACATCTCGGCCTGTCATTCTGTGATAGAGCGAGCCCAACCCATTTCCCATACGGCCTACTCTTCCTGAGATAGAACGTATCAATAACTAGCACTTGAAGAAAATTTTTATAACAATGATGCAAAAAGTAATTTATATAAAAGAATATGTTGCATTTTATGTGCCAAACAAAGTGCTTTCTTAATTCAGAAATATACAAGACGGACTTTTACAAAATGAATTTTAGCCCCTACAGAGAAAATTAATCATTCAGGCTTCAATCAAACAGCAGACAGGTAATTTAGTACCAAACAAACCGAATAAATAGCATTACTCAAAGCCTATACACATCTCCACTAACACCCACCCTCAACATAAGAAAAAAAATGCAAGCAATCTATTCAAAGCTCATAACATACATATAACAAATGCTCCTATATAGCATGCATAAGCAATCGAATGTCTATATTCTACGGTCAATCTACAAAATAATGGCAGTATCTCTCCTCTGTTGGGGTTAGTGCATAGTTTACATGATAAAATTTTGAAAAAAATTCACTTGAAAACTATTATCTCATGCCATGGCTCGATCCAGCTTCTTGTACCAGTTGATCCTGACGTACAAATTGACCCTTCACTCTTGGCCGTTTCTCTGCTAGAAGTTTTCGGCTCTGGTACCGTACCTGATGAAGAAGTTGTCTGTTGTAAGATACTAATACAAAAAGAACATAAATGTGCACTCTGCATATCTGCTTATGCCAACATGAAATGCGAGAAATCAGGTACTGCAACACACTATTCCTGATTTGGTATCGAACCAGTCAAATGCATTATTAGCACAGACACCAATATGTAAAAGTTGCATAAACCCAAAGGAGGCATGCTGGTGCTACAAAATGCAGAAGCGTGTTGGTATTATTTGCACATACCGATTAGGTTCAGAATCAGTATGTAGCAATACTGAGTATAACAGGTATGTACCTTTTTCTCGAAGCATCTTTCCTTCCTCTTCAACCGAAACTTGTTCAAGGCTATCTCTCTCTGAGTCAGGGACCGCAATCCTTCATTGTTACTAACACATGCAATACCAAAACTTGGTATGGCAGGTCCCACAATAGACACTGAAACACTGCTGCTCCTGCAATCAGAAACCCCTTTACTCGTATCTTTATTATTTTCCTCCACCGGCGGGTCCCCAAAGCCAGGAGCAGTGGTCATTTCTTCTTCCTCCTCAATTTCTGTAACCTGGTTGTTCTCCGGTGCTGGCATGGGTATAGAGCTACTAAATAGCTGATCGAGTGGGAAGCCACCAGTTGGAACCGGTACAGGTACAGATTTGATGAGGGTGGAATGAAGTGTAGCCTTGTCTTGAACTGGAGTAGCTGGTGGTTTAGTATCATCAGAAGTAAGGTTCAGATCCAGATTTGATACTGGGGTAATGCATTCAGTAAGTTCGGCTGTGGCAACTGGAGTTACTCTCGATCTGCAGTTATACCTGTACAAATAAAGATAACAATTTTAGTGTTTTGGTATTCAGTTACAAAGGAATCAAGACAAAGGCCTCATTAGAGAACTGCGAAAAACGGTTAAAAAAACAGTGAAAAAGAAAGAGACTAACAGAGAGAAGGGGGAGGAGTTGGAATGATTGAGCTTGTTGTTCCTCTCTTCACTCTCCTTCTGTTCATTCAATGGGGCTTGGTACTCAGTTCTTCTCAGAGACAGCTCCAGATGCTCTTCATTCTGATGAGTATCTATTTCTGGGCTCACATGCTTTGGCCGGTCAACTGTGTGAGGAGAAATCTTCGCACCAGATGGTCCTGACACCGTAGTCAGGGCTGACATGTTTATAGATAAATCCAAGTTCCTATTTTGCAGATGCTTACTTTCAGCTTCCACATCTGATCTTGTACATGAGCTCTATTAGAAAAAGAAAAGAAAAATTAGTCAAAATATTATACAATTTTTTATTATTAAATAATAAAACTAAGTATTTTAAAATTAAGTATGTTGGTCAGGAGTCTTAGATTATGCTAAATCGAAAAGGTATACTTGGTTAAATAAGAGAATGGTGTTTGCTTATAGTGGTAGGAGGTATTCTGTTCTTGGCCAACAAACTTCCTCTGCTACAATTGTGACTAGCATAGTTATCAATATTACAAGAGGAGGGATCAAGTTACAACAAATTTGAGTTACAACAAAGTTACAACAACCATTTTTTTCATTTTCAAAGTCCAAATCGTTCAACATGATTATCTAAATAAAATGTGCTTGCAGATCAAATTTTACATTTTTTTGAATTTTTTACTATTTATTAAGATGGGTACAAAATTCAATGGTCTGAATATGACTATTTTTTGTAAAATACTTAATAAATAGTAAAAAAATTCAAAAAAATGTAGAATTTGATCTGCAAGCACTTTATTGTGGAGATCATGTTGAACGGTTTAGATCGACGATTTGGACTTTGAAAATGAAAAAAATGGTTGTTGTAACTTTGTTGTAACTCAAATTTGTTGTAACTTGATCCCTCCTCATATTACAATACTATGACTAATATAGTACTAACTTGAGCATCGCTGCGCTGTTCACTGAGCTCGTTACTTTTTTCCAAATTTTCAGCATTTTCATTTCCCTCTGACATTTTCTCGATATTCATCTTATCCCCCATTTCCAAATTTTCAAGGCTCACATCCCGGCTGCCTTGTATAGCACCAGTTCCCCCGCTTGCCTGCTAAGAAGAAGAAAAAAAAAATAGGTTGTTTCAGAAATGAATTGATAAAAGGCCAATTGAAACAAAAAGGTTAGGTTACGGCTGTAAATAGACATACAATTTGCCTTCTCCAGACATGTTGCCACAAGTTCCTCAGCTCATTTTTTCTAATTGGCTTGACTAAAAAATCAGCAGCACCTTTCAGCATGCATTTGAAAACCATACTCATTGAATCATGAGATGACATCACTGCATCAGATTAAAACTAACTCTTATAAGGAGCTTTTCTTAAATCAACTGAAAGTGCTAAAAATATTATCTGGTCCCTTACAAAATGAGAAGCATGAAGATTTGAATGTCCCTTATCATTGTACTTTTTTTTTTTAAACAAAAAGAAGAAGATGCCTAAGGTCCCCATTTACGTGATAATTAAATAGTTCAAAAAAGAAACAACAAGAGCAAAAATAGTACTTATAACAGGGATGTTCTTGCAAATGTTATGCTCCATAATCATCGTAAGAAGCCCAAAGCCTGACATAAAAGGCAGATCGACTTCAGTCAAGACAAGGTCAATGTTGTTCGATTTCTCCTTTAGAGTGTCCCACGCCTTCATCCCATCTGCCACGGCAGCAACTATTTCCAGGAATAAAAACAATAAAAAAGGAGATTAGAAAGTTTACTACACAAAAATTTAGCAGTGACGATACTACCCTAATGTTTAAACTGTGCATTATGAACTACTGCGAGTTGGCTTTTATTTTTTTTATTTTTATAATAGAAGAGTGCTAGAATGTCAGGGATATTGGTTGCTGGTCAGTTACTGCCTTAGGCCATCGCACTCCGTACTTGTGGGGTTTTGCAGGTTGCAGTTCGTTAAGTCTTAAATTTTTTGGACCTCAGGCTGGTTTAGATCTGATTCTTGTCTAAGTCAGTTTGCTGACAATAAATTGGCCTCAATTGAGTTATTTTCAGGTTTTATATTAGATTTTGGGTTTTGGTTTGGCCAATTTTCAGAATATGTTAATTTCAGCTCATGCAGGTTCGAATTTGATTGGGTCTCAGTCAGATTTGATTGTGGGCCAGTCAGGTTTCAGGTTCATCTATGCTGGGTCAGGTTACAGGCTTTATTTTTCAAAGCTGGCATTCAGATTGTCAATCGGATCAATTTCAAATTTGGGCGGATCTGACAGTTCATAAATGTCAGAATTTGCCTGGTAATGATCCAGGACCTATGAAGGCAGTAACTATGAACTGATCCCATATGAGCGCTGTCCTGACTACATTACTGAAATATGTGCCATAGACCATGTTTCTTCTTTCCAACAAAAGTAACTTGCATTTACTATATTTCAAAATAGACATGGTAGTTGGTTGAAACAGTGAAAAAATGAATTCAGTAAGACTATATTATTCCGAAATTAATTTGTTCTAGGAATGAGAAGAGGAGCAAGCATCAGATCACGGCTATTTTAGTATAACCAGAACAAACTTCAATTCCAACAAATTTCATTCCAACATTTCTACCAGAATAGAAAAACAACTAAAATGCAAAAGTAAAAAACTCAATCTCTGTTTTGGCAATGAGAATAACAATTCCAGCAAGAAAAACATGCACACTTCCAATTTTTCCAATCTCCAATTAAAACGTGCCCGCACATCACAGAAACTAGAAGACGAGATACGAGACGGAAGCAAGCTCACCTTTGTAACTGCACTTCCTGAGCAGTGCGGCGATGATCTGGCGAGTCGAGTCATCTCCTTCCACGAGCAACACCCTAACTGGCATGTGGGGCAAGTACCGATCCCAGCTCACATCTTCTTCTCTCTCCTCCTCCATTAAAACCACTTCCGTTTCCTCACCTTTCACCATTTCCCCTCAATTTCTCAGACTCTAATATCCTCTTTTATCTCGATTTCTTTCAGTAAGGTGCAGTATCCTTCTCTCTCTTTCTCTCTCCCCTCTTTCTCTGTCTATATCTATCGTAGATATTTTCAGATATTTTGGTCTTTGGAGAATTCTTTACTGCTTGTCCACCCAAGGGCCACCGCCTTGTTGTTTCTTCTGCTCTCCTCTCTTTCTCTTCTCTCCCCTTCCCTACCCACTTGTCTCAGTTTTATTTTTTTCCTTCAACACTCGCTTTGGACCTTACAATTTATGTCAGTTTGTTATACACCCTCGTCAATTTATTTATTAGGAAATTATCTTTGGAGATTAGTGAGAGACTGACAGGTGCCTTTCATTATTTGTTACATAAACTATGAACTGGCGATATAAATATTATAAAAAAATAGTTATCTATTTATCTTATCTCTTTTTTTTATTCAGTTTATACTTTTTTATTAAGACAATTGGTTAATATAGAAAATCAATTTTTGTTTTAGAAACAAAAAGACCTCAAAATGAAAAAAAAAAATTATGATAGTCATGTATGGTTCTTTAACGACCACAAATTTTAGGATTTAATTTATTTTGCTGAGTTTTATTTGTGAAATTTTATATGTATATTATGTGAAAATTTGGTTGAATAAAGAAGAAGTTTGGATACAATATTATTAAAATTTGAGTGAAGAGGTGTATATAAATATAAATTTTTTTGAGGTCCTCGTACAAAGATTCACCTATTTTAATAAGCTTTTATCAAAACTCAGAGGCCAGAAATATCTTCTCCCACATCAGGTTCGCGGGCCCGCCACTTCAGCAAACCTCGAGCTCCTTGAGCCATTGGTTAGATTGACCCACTGGTGACTTGGAAACTTCTGGGCCACCCTTTTCCGAACAAATTTTCAACTGGACCTGTTCTTATGATCAACTATTGTAGCAAGTAGTTCAGGGCCTCTAGCCGAAATACCATTCTTGTTCTGAGCCTTCAGTTCATGTAAAGATATAGAGCGGGTTCATTCAGAACATTGTTATAGCTGGGATATTTGCCGCCATCGCCTGATCGTTTTTTTATTATTTTATTTCTTTGGCAAAATATCCTGTTCGGCCATCGGCTGATCTTGCCTTGCGGACATATTACGAATCTGATTCGGTTCCGATATTTTCTCTGATATGAGCTGCTAAAGCGCACCAACTAATGCACCAAAACCCGACCTTTTGATTTTTTTTTTGTTATTTTGGATTTTTATAAGAAAATGAATGACTTGTTATTAATGAAAAGGAAAAAAATTCAAAAATTTTTGGTTAATTCGGTACACGAGAACAAAATTTTCAAACAGTTTCTTTTTTCATAATTCCTTCATCTCTTTTATTACAATCCATGTTTTTTTTCTAAATCCATAATAAGTGGCGGAACATAGTAGAGAGCAAAGGGGTTAAGTCACCTCTATAAATTGAAAATTTATACTTTAGTCTATTAAATTTTGTAATTCTCATATGTATTAATATATTGTAGCCCCCCTTATAAAATAAAATTGCACTGTATTTAATTTTTTAGCCCCCTCAATCTCTATTTCCTAGTTCTGCCCCTGTCCATAGTTTTATTTATTTAGTTGATGCTGTATTAGATGAGTAGAACTAAGGTGTTCTTAAGCTCACCAAACCCCTTTGTGAGCTTAACTAAAAAATCTATCAAATTGATTTCAAACGACACATCCAAACCGTTGAAACCGTTCTACTTCACGAGTGATGCATTTACATGTCAAATTTATAATTTTTCGAACTAGTTTAGTATAAAGTCAAGCGGTCAAAAAATGATGAAAAATGAACTCATTAAAGTTAACTTATAAATCATCTTTGTTTTACCGCTTGACTTCATACTAAGTTAGTTTAAAAAATTTTAATTTTGACATGTAAACGCATCACTTATGAAGTACATCGGTTTTAATGGTTTGGATGTGTCGTTTGAAGTCAATCCGATAGGTTTTTGAGTTAAGCTCACAAAGGAGCTTGGTGAGCTTAAGAACACCTTAGTTCTACTCCTATTAGATGATGTAGATTTTCTTTTTCTGCTATTTTTTTTTTCATTGTTGTAGGGTTTGTACAACTTTTATATATCAATTTTCCAAACACGAAGACACAATTTTTTTCTTTTGCTAAAAAATAAGCTACACAAAGAACATAAGAATTTATTCATACTTTAAAACAAATTACAAAACAAAAATGTTCACTAAATTTATCTCAGCTTTACCGTAAGTTATATCCAACACAATTGTTGTAAAAAAACCATGACATTACACAAAATCTCCCAATATTAATTATTTCGTCAATTTTCTCAACACTTGCAAAAAACACAATAACTTATTTTTTCAATAAATCTTAACCCTACATTAAAATATTTCCAATTTTAAGAAAATATATTAATGTTGTACTAATTTTCATGACCTTTAAATAAATAGAGAGAAAAATGATAAATATATGCCACCCACTTTGAGATAGCTCTTTTGAATTCTTGTTTGACATAATTTTTTTTTGAAAGAAATAAAGAGATTGCACTACAATACTTAGATTAGACAAGTGGTTAGGAAAAATGAAAGTGATTGGAATTTGGAAAGATGAAATTAATTTGTTCTCAAGGAAAATAGACAGAAGGGGGTGCATGCATTTGTGCTGCACATGGATGAAAATTAGATATTTAATAAAAAATGATGGGCAACTACTGAAGGCTACAAAAAAATATCAGGCAACACTGAGATAATTTAATTAAATTGTCAGATGGGATATTATTTTATTTTGAAAATTGGAGGCTTAGAGTTCCTCTGAAGGGGGCCAATTGGAGAGGTGCCACGTGGTAGGGTAACATTAAAAGACATGGGTCCATCATTCCAACACTGCCACTCTGGTGATGGACAAATAATAACAAACGGCCTGAATGCACTAAAAACTAGACCTCACAAGTCACAAGACACTGAAGACACATGAGCGCTTTGTTGTCAATTTGGGTCCGATGCCCATCGGACTCAAAGTGAGTTAGATGGGTTCGATAACCGTTCGATATGCTTTAAGATTCGCGCCTACAACTTTAGCATTTGCTTAAAATTCGTGCGCACGAATTTTAAAATAGATCGGACGGTCCCTAAACCCATCGGACCCAAGCTGCTCTCCTAAAAAATAGACCTCACAAGTTACTTATTTTTCTATTTTTCTTTTTTGAGACGATCATTGGTTTGCTTTTAGAAACGGTATATTTTGCAAAAAGACAGAGAACTAACGTGTCATGCTTATCACCATTAACAGTAATTTATTTCCGGGTTAACAATTAATTGTCAACGCCTTCAATTCAATCGGAAAAGAACAATTAGAATCGTAATATCGGAATTTTTTTTCAAAATCTTGCTGGTTTTGAATTTCTTATATTTGAAGAAAAGAATTTAAAAATGGTTTGTTTCCTTGAAACATTGCAACAGAATTTTTTCACATTCGAATTTTTCAGCAAAATGGGACCGTCAATCACATAAAATTCATTTTTGTCCTCCTTTTTTTTTTCCGAACGAGTACTGAGTCTTCTTCTTCAATATGGCACGAATCTCAAAACAAACCCTCCTATATTCTAAATAGACACCAAATTACTTTGTCTCGGTTGGAAGTATTCTACCTCCGAGGATATCTCAGAGGATATGAATTTTTTTTCTTCCATCACTTCACTATTATTATACTTTTACAATTTTAAATTATTGCTTTTTCAAAATTTCCACCCAAATAATCTGAAGTTTCAAAATTTTTATTTTAAAATTGTAAGTTTTCCTGATTTTAAAATGTCAAACTTTTTTTTATATTTCACATGTCCAAATTATTATTCTATCGATTCAACACAACTTTAATGTGGAAGCTTTTTAATTTTCATACTTTCAAAAACAAACATTTTTTTTGTCAAAATTTAGAAAACTCAAAATTCCAAAAAACAAAAGTTGACGAACTGAATTTTTATCATCACACAAATCAAATAGTATAAAGTAACTATGTTCTATATTTCAATCAAATTTAAAACTTAAAATTTTGAAATTTAAATTTTGATATCTCACATTTAAAAGTGATAATTTTCAGTTTCAATATTCAAAAGTTTTTACAATTTTTTTTTGTTGGAATATTTTGAAATGATGTCCATTCGACGTAATATTTTGCTTAAAATATCAAATTCCAATATTAATATTTAAAAATAGGAACTTAATTATTTTAAATTGTGAAATATGAAATTATTTTTTTTATTATGAAAATAAAAAATTGTAGAAGTATGCTGTATTTTGTTTGGAACTTTAAAAAAGATGGCATTTTGTGCAAAAATTCATTTGAGAAAGCCTTTCTAAATATCCTTAACAGTAAGTTTTTAATTAATATAACTGTCATTATATTGTTATAATTAAATTAAATATATATTACACATACAGTCATGTGTACTATTAAAATCAACGTAATTATTATCATTATTTAATTAACTCAAATTTTCCCATTAGTATAAATATTGTATTTTTGAATTAATAATTGTGCTAATCTAAGCAATAGGTTAACAATTTGTTTATACACAACTACAAACGGTAAGAGAAATGGGAAAAATAAGATATTAACAAACACATTAATAAACAATTACGACAACTGATCAAATATTTGTCAGAATAAAAAAATAAAATTATGAGATGCTCTCTATTGTTTAGCAGGTTGTATATAAATTTCATATAATTGAAAATCTTTTGAGCATAATCATATACTGCTAAACTCAACTATTAATTTTGTATTCGCTTGATAAAGACATATTTACAATTTTTATTCATATAGTTTTGATAATCATTTTTGTTGTTCGCCGTGATTACTAAATAGACATGAATTTTTTTCCGAGCATTATCCCAGAAAAATATATATTGGAATAAAAGTTAAAATTTTAAAACGAGATAATTTCTATAAAAAAAAAGTACTTTTCATGGGTTAAATTTTGGAGCTAATATTTTTTTGAAACACTAAAACAATGTATGATGGAAAATATTATGATTAGCCAGGGGTGAATTCACATACATCAAATGGGGGTCAATTGACTCCATTCGTTTTCAAAAACTAATTATTATATATGTTATTTTTGTATATTTTATAGTTAAATGTTAAGAGTACTTAAAAAATGATCCCCATAGCTTTTCTGAAAATTTTATATAGTTAAACACCATTCATTTAAAAAAAAAAATAAACTATTAAAATGTGTACAACTTGGAGACTTATAGCATTTTTTACCCCCATTATTCAAAATTCTACCTCCGCCCTGTGATTAGCTATGCGAGTCTTGAGTGATATATAATCTACAACGCATTAATTAGAATGCTTTTGTTGATGATCCTTTAGTCAAACAACTTCTAGAATTCCTCGAACGATATAATATTTTTCAAACCGGATAAATCATTCACCCTTCTTTAATTTCTCTTATAATACTGAACTATTCTTGTAAACTACGAGACAGTATCTGAAATCTCTTCAAAAACTAATTATAATTAGGAATTTTTCTTTGAGTTTTAATTGCTACGGCAACAATGCAAAGAGATATTATACTGGAAATTTATATTGAAAGAGGTGTCAAATCGATTTTTATTGGACAAAACCGATAATAGTATGAAGATTGGGACATGTACTGTAAATGAATAGGGTTAGCAACAATGCATAAGTACCTCTACTGACGCATGCTATGAGTGGTTAGCATGAACTTAGATCCGATTTTTTTTTAGCTATAGTTGGAAATTTTTTATTGGCAGTAATTAATAGAAAAGAAGAGAGACAAATGGTAAGAGTACAGTAATATTTATATTGGTAGTAAAATCGGTAAGAATTCTATCAATTTTAAAAATAAAAAAGTTTAGATCGGTAGGAATTTTACCGATCTAAATCAGTTTTTTTTCTTTTTAATTTTTTCTAGTAAAATATTTTGTTTTACAAAAATAGATGAAATATCTTAAAATTTAGATATATAAAATATTTCATCTATTTGAAAAACTTCTCATATTTTACTATAAATCAAATATAAGAAGAGGAGGGATCAAGTTACAACAAAGTTACAACAACCATTTTTTTCATTTTCAAAGTCCAAATCGTCGATCCAAACCGTTCAACATGATTATCTAAATAAAATGTGCTTGCAGATCAAATTTTACATTTTTTTGAATTTTTATACTATTTATTAAGATGGGTACAAAATTCAATGGTCTGAATATGACTATTTTTTGTAAAATACTTAATAAATAGTAAACAAATTCAAAAAAAATGTAAAATTTGATCTGCAAGCACAATTTATTGTGGAGATCATGTTGAACGGTTTGGATCGACGATTTGGACTTTGAAAATGAAAAAAATGGTTGTTGTAACTTTGTTATAACTTGATCCCTCCTCATATAAGAATTCTCTTCATCTATACATCAGATTAAAAAAAGTTAAGATCGGTAGAATTCCTACCAATCTTACTATCACTATAAATATTATTGTACTCTTACTATTTGTCTCTCTTCTTTTCTATTAATTACTACCAATAAAAAATTTCCCTATAGTTAGAACTTCATTCTATCCCCTACGGTACCACTCGATACACACTGCGGAATTCAGAACCGCACGATCCATTTTATTTATTATTTTGTACAAGTCTTCTGGAACGTCTTATACATTTTCTTAATTCTCAAATTCTTACATCTAAAGATCCTTATAGCAACCCGGAAATTGCCTAAACTAATTAGTTTATGGAAAGAAGGCAACCCTTCTCAGGCGATTCCTTTAATTCTTCGATGGCACATATTTTTATATTTTTATTTTGTTTCGTCTTTTTCAAAACAAAGGGTCTTTCTATGTGTCATGTGGTCAAGTAATTATTCTGTTTACACTATTTCAATTCAAATACGCACGAATAGTGATATTATTTTAATATAACGAATACATTAATAATGCATAATTTACTGGCTAGTATTACAAAAATGAAGAAGTAAAACAAAAAAAAAAACTACACAAGAGAGAAAAACAAAACCATGAGAGAGAGGTAGCACAGTTCCTCTGGTTTAATTTTGTTTTATAAAAAAACAAAATTATAAGCAAAGCCTGCATAGATACAAATGAAGAGGGGTCCCGGATCCTCTAACGTAAACTCAATCTTTGAGTTTTGGATCGAGACTGTCCGATTCGAATTCGTCGCTCGAGATCGTCTCGGAATTCGAATTCGTCATCGGAATGTGTGTGCTCACTTCAGGGATGAATTTTTGCAGATTCGAATCGGACGGTCTCGATCCAAAACCCAAAGATTGAGTTACTTTACTGGATCCGAATTCGTATTGTTATGTGCTATTTAGCATGGCATTTTGTGATCGGCTAATTTGATGTTTTATATTTTAGTACAAATATTACGAAAGATATTGTTGGTTGTTTCCTACTAATGGAGTAGTCCTTCATAATTAGGTCATAGATAAAGTTTGAAATCTTTGAAATAAATTGATATCGTAATAATATAAAATAATCATAATTTAGCAACCTTGCTTATTCAACAATTTTTTATTGCTACGTTAGCAACCTTGCTTATTCAACAATTTAACAATTTTTTATTGCTTATTCAACAATTTAGCAACCTTGCTTATTCAACGATATATTGGGTAAAGGTCACTAAACTTTGTTCTTTATCACGAATTGGTTACTTAAGTTTGATTTGTCTTTTTCTGGCTACTAAATTTTTTATTTGTTCCAATTAATTCACTCTATAACTTTTTTGTTCAAAATATTAACGAAATTCTCATTATGTTCAAAATACTAACATAATATGCTCATTCCGTTCAAAATACTAACAAAAAAGTTAGATTTTATTAATTTTTTGAATGAAAAAGTTATAAGTGATTTGATTGAGACAAATCAAACTAGAGTGACCAATTCGTGACAAATAACAAAGTTCAGTGACCTTTGTCGAAAGTTACCCCAATATATTTTGTAAGACCTATTGCATGATACAAAAATAAAATATAGTAGGATTGAAATGTTCTATTGTTTTCGTGTCTTAATCATGGCTCACATTCTTATTTCTGTTTCCAATATCGAGACAGTCGATTCAAACTGCTCAACATGATCTCCATATTAAAATGTACTTGAAGATCAAATTTTATATTTTTAAAATTTTTATACTAACATTTTTAAATAGGTACAAAATCACTGTTTTTTATGGTTCAGAATCTTCGAATATCTGATTTTTTACATATATAAAAAATAGTAATTTTTTTCCAAAATATAAAATTTGTGTCTCCAATCACATTTTAATATAGAGCCACGAAAACAATGAGCATTTTAATACTACTCAATAAAATATATTTAATACCGAATGAGTTGAAATTTAAGATGAATTAACCAACTATTTCAGTATTAGTTGAGAGATAATTGTTAAAATTATCGATCTGGCATTACAAAATTATTCTTATAATTGCAAAATGCAGACACCAAGAATTCTAGGTTAATAAAAAAATTATAGTTGGAAATTGCGCTAAATGGATTTTGTTTGTGCTGTAGAACAATATAAGTTATGAGCCGTCAGATTTAAATCTAACGATCCTGATCGGTTTCAGTAACGGCTGTAATTAAACTACTTTTACATTCTAATCGATATATCAAAATTTATTTCTTTTTTCTGAAAAAAAAAAGGCTATAAGCCCGTTTTATTTTACTGTAATAAAATTAAGTTACAACGATAGTTTTGTCAAGAGCTGATTGCCAAAACACAAAAACATACTGCAGTGGACATTGCTGACTGCCAAAAGCTGACTATAACATTAACAAGTTAACAACTAATACTAAGCCATATTTGTCAAATCTTGTCCGATAATTTCAGATCTCACGGACAGATAGCCTAAAAGCGTGATTTAACAGTAGATACACACCCGGACAACAAACCTGAGGATGAGACGGACAAGTATCCTCTCCATTAATGTAAAAGATTCTCTTCAATTTACGGTTTGAGATTAACTCTCAGCCACTTTGAGATTCAAGCTGACGGAGGGGACAGTATTATTGGACTTTGAGATTCGTGCCAAGTTAAAAAGAACAGTCCTGAAACAGGTACAGCTAGGAAGAAGAGAATTGTAAAACTTGTTTTATTGATTCATTTCTGGAAAGTTCAATTACACTGGAGCGTCTCCTTTCTTTATATAACAAGCCTAAGTTACTATTTACTGTAATTTACATTTATCTCTAAGTAATTCAAATAGCATGAGCTGTCCAGACAGTAAGCATCTTTTCTGAGAATTCTCTGCGTAATCCGTTTATTCATTGTGAAGTTGTTCTCCATTAGTTGTAACAATGGATGTATCCATTTGTATTCTATCAAGTCCAGATCAAGTAATTGTAAAAGATTCACTATTACGGTACCAGAGAACATCTAATTCGGATGAAATCTATTACTTGTATATTGTTGTATCTTGGGAGAATTTCTAGTGTATCCATAGAAACATCTAAAATAGTCAATATCCCATCAAAACACTCTAATATCCTTCACAAAATTTTTGTTTTCTTCTTCCTATCCCCTTTTATTTATTTAACTATTTATTTAGTTATTTTAAAAAATGAATTGATAAATATACCTTCCTTTCTAAATGGAGGTGTCCTTTCAATTTACAGTAGACAGGAAAAAAAAAAAGCTTCCTTTTCTTTTAGGTTGTTACTTTGATGTACTCTCCTTCGTTGCTTCTAGGGTTGGCAAAAAAGTTCGTGCCTTGATCGTGACTCGCTCGTTAACAGCTCGCTCGTTACTGGATCGAGCTGGGGCCTAGCTCGCTCGTCACTAACTCGGTCCAAAATTAACGAGTTCAAGCTGGGGCCTAGCTCGCTCGCTAATTCGCGAGCTAGCTCGGCTAGGCATCAATTTGTGAATTTGTGTGCATTTTATACTGTCTAACTCGGTTCAACTCAGTTCAAAAATCTCTTTTTTCTCATTTCTTATTTGAAGATTTCAGTTTGTCATTTCAATTTGTCAATTCCAATATGAGAAAATCTCCAATAGGACAAAGTTCTAACTTTACCACTAGAACTTCATTCCGCTAACTCAAGCTACAGAAATGTAAGAATGGGGCAGTTGAGAGGAGTCCTCAATGGCAGCTTCGAGCATCTCATGATAAATTCAGAATTACTCGTTTACCCTATTCTTCATGGTCAATTACAGTAGCCCCAGATTCAAGCACTAACGACTCTGAATTTAATTATAGTTCCTCCTACAATCTTCGTGTCAGCTTAGATGGATTGGAATAAAATTAAGCAAATTGAAACTCCAACTGATAAACTAACAAGATAATTGTAGTTTTCTTATTTGTGAAAATATAATTCAACTCTGTCACATTTCTCAAACACTTAATATTTTATTAAAATACTTGCAATCGGAAGCGATATTATGGTGCCATTGCTCAATCATGATATCAGAATCAAAGTACAACAGTGGTGATAGTTAGAGGGGCTTTGTGAGACTCCATCAGAGGGCGTGTCAGTATAGTTAGAGTGGCTTTCTTGTTTTGTTTCATCAGAGGGCATGCCTGTTTTGTTTCATCCATAAATGTTCTCAGAGTTTTCTCTAGCTTTCTTGTTCTCAGAGTTTTAATTTGTTGTAAGAGCTTCAGTGTTCTCAGTTTTCTAAATATTCTCAGCTGTCCTGTTCTCAGAATTTTCTGCATATAATCGCTTTCGTAATTTATTTTGCATTGGTACGTACTTAACCATATTTGGGTCTATTTTGACACTGGTACCAGTGCCTACTGGTACGAGTTTAACTTTTTTTTTGTAATTTAGTTTGCACTGGTAAGCTGAATTCAAGGTCGGTGTGTGTAAAATCAGGATTCATTGGTACCTATATATGTTATTTTGATTAATTGATTCAGGTTGTATGTGTGTAATCTAACCTTTAGTACTAGGATGTCTTACTGTGTCATATAAGTAATTTAATACAAAGTTGTCTCAATTTGTACCGCTACAATGCTAATTGACTGCATGTCCGTTTATGTCATGCATTTATTATATATGTTATTTACATTATAATATGACCTAAAATATGATCTAAATCTGTTGTGAATTCGATTTGAAATCTGCTAATATAATGGGTATGGATTCGGATTTGGTTCCTCATATTCTTACTTTTTGCAAGATTTATCTAAGTTTCTAGCCTAAGTTGATAGTATGGAGAAACTATACTAGTTTAACATAAGCCTATATTCTTCTCACACATTAATACATTATATCCCAATATTTCCTATCCCTAAGCGCGAAATGGAATTTGTTTGTGCTATAGAACAATATAAGATACGAGCCGTCAGATTTGTATCTACGGTCCTGATCGGTTCTCAATAACGGCTGTAATTGAACTACTCTGACATTCTACAAGATTTCTCAAATCTTGTCCGATAATTTCAGATACGAACCCGGACCCGGACCCCGACAACGAATCTGAGAGTTGAGACCTGGCGGTAAATATTCTATCTTCCCTGAAAATTCCACTCGCAGGCGCAGCATCAGTTGCCACAAGTGTCTCCGCCGCCGGATCAACCATGACAATCTCTCCGGCGCGCCTCCACAAACTTATAACCTCTCAATCCAACCCCCTGCTCGCCAAAGAACTCCTCGACCTCTACCTCTCCTCTCCTTCTCGCTCCCCTTCCCCCCATCCTTCCACTATCCACTCCCTCTCTCTCCGCCTTGCCGGATCGCCCCACCCCTCTCTCTCCCTCTCCCTCCTCCGCCTCTTCCCCAACCCTCCCCCTTCACTCCTCTCTTCCCTCTCACTCATCTTCGCCCGCCTCTCCCGCACTGAACTCCTATTCTCCCTCCTCCCCCATTTCTCTCGCTCCACCCCCTCAATCCATTCCTACAACCGCCTTATTCTCGCCTTCGCCCGCACAAACCACCTTGCTTACGCCATCTCCCTCTTCAAACGCCTTTCTTCTCTCAACCTCTCCCCCAATGCCACCACCTACCGGATTCTCGCACAGGCTCTGTGCCGCCGTGGCCAAGTCACTGCTGCTGAGTTTCTTCTCAGTGAGATGCAACACAAGGGCATGCCACCCGATCTGTTTGCATACACGACTGTTCTGAACAGCTTGTGTCGAAAGAAGAAGCTACGGGAGGCTTATAGGCTTCTCTGCCGTATGCGGCCTCGTGGATCCGAACCTGATATATGCCACTATAACACGGTAATTGTTGGTTTTTGCCGGGAGGGACGAGCGCTTGATGCATGCAAGGTGCTTGATGATATGTCTGAGAGAGGGGTTCAGCCAAATTTGGTCTCGTATAGCACAGTGGTTCATGGCCTTTGCACGTGTGGGGTTTTTGATAAAGCTGAAGGTTACTTGGTGGAAATGATGGACAGGGGGATAGTGCCACATTTTTCAGTCTTTCATGGTGTGGTTAAAGGATTTTGTGGGGTCGGGAATGTGGTTAATGCAGCTAGCGTTTTGCAGAGAATGCTTGGTCTTGGAGTACGGCCTCATGTGGAGACTTGGGATTTGGTCATACGAAGTGTGTGTACACAGATTATTGCATAAGGCAAGAAAGAAGATAAAATCTTAGAGTTGCTCAAGTACAGGTTTTTATTTTACATTATGAATTTGTACTCGGTTTCTTAAAATAGACTTTTATAGTTACACAGAATCATTCATTTGTACTTTGTACTTGTCTGCTTGAATTTGTAGTATAAGCATAGTAGGAATTACCACATCCTCTAGATTAATAATTAGTAATACAACTCGTCATTTGATAGCCTGGGTGTGGGTATAGCAACCAAAGGGACAGCCATCTTTGTCACAATCCCAAATTTGTCTGACAAATCGACCTCCTTGCCTTCTGGGAGCTTCCAATCAAATGAATGCACCATTGTGGCTAGCAAATGACCTACCATTCTTTCAGCCATGGCAACACCTGCACAAATTCTCCTTCCTGATCCAAACGGTAAGTAGTTAAATTCTTTGCCACTAAAATCCCTCTTAAATTCATCTTGTAAAAATCTCTCTGGTTTGAACTCCAATGGATCTGGCCATTGCGATGGATCCCTTTGAATTGCCCATACATTCACAAAAACTCTGGTACCTTCTGGTATGAGGTAGCCATTAATTGTACAAGGGGAGCTGGGACTATGTGGAATGAGGAGAGGAAGTATAGGGTGGAGACGAAGAGTTTCTTTAATGACACAAGAGAGGAATGGGAGTTGTGGTAAGTGGGATTCCTTCACCAATTTGTCTTTTCCCACGACTTGGTTAAGTTCTTCTTGTAAAATTTGGAGTATGTTGGGCTTTTTCATAATCTCAGCCATGGTCCAGTCAACAGTGGTTGATGTGGTATCTGTTCCTCCTGTGACCATGTCCTGTTACACAAGGTTGTTATTTATGAGAATGTTGTTGTATGGAGATAACAGTTTTGCTGTTTGTGCTAACATAGAATCTTCCTAGAACTTCTTTAAAAAAAGTAATAAAGTTCTTTAGGACTTCAAACCTATTTGCAATTCCATACTTACTCTCTTATATTTCTGATGTTGTACTGATTTATGGTATTATCCTAAAACGGAGTAGTATGGCAAACTCTTTTCTGACCATGAAAAGGAAATGGAAAAGCAAAGTATTAATGGAGCAACCTTGCTAATTCCATTTTGGACCTCTAAGAAGGAATGGAAAATGTTGTATAAGATTAGTAACGGTACATACCATGAGCAAGGCCTTAACATGAGTCATAGTGAAGGGGTTTTTGCTACCTCCGCCTTCTCTCTCCATCTTTAGCATGACCCCAAGGAGGTCATCGGCTCTTTCCCCTTCCCCACTACATTTCTTCTCTATCATTCTCTCAAAAATTCTGTCTAATCTCACCCTTAACACTTCCATCTTGCTCTGAATCCCTTGCAAGTCAAATTGAGCCAAGGCTGAGAAAAAATCCGACACATTGGGCTGGCCAAGCAAGTCAATTATGTCAGCTATAACCTTTTTGAAATCCTTGCCAATCAATTCTTTCTCCTTGTCCACTTCAAGTGTGCGGCCCCATATCGTGCTTGTTACTATATTCATCACACATAAAAACATTTCTGCACCGATGTCGATCGGGGTGCCGCACCTTTCACGGATGAGGCGTATGGTGGACTGAATCTCCTGCTGCCGGAGGTTTGAGACTCTGTCAAGACTGGAGGGAGACAGCACCTGTCATGCCCATTATGCTGGTTGTTAGTCTGTGCCAAGTGGATGGATGGTGTATGTTGGTCCATTACCTAAGGATTGGCACATTGGGTTCAACTAACCCTATCATACCAATCAGATTGTATTTAGCTTAGGATTATTTTTAGTTATTTCTGGTGAAATGGATTTATTGAAACATAGCTTAACTGAGGTTAGAACATGAAGTTCTTGTTGAAATGATTCAAGAGCCCATTACATCTAAGCCAACTAAGCTTTGTGAACCTATTTGCTCGTGAACTGCACAACACAAGGTGCTGCAACTTTCAAATTCCATCTGTTGTGATTCTGTTTCTTTTTGACAAGTCTAATTTAAAGGAGCAAAACTAGGGTGTGATGTTCTCACCAAGAGGGGTTGGTGAGCACAACTCCAAAGTCTATTGGATTGGCTTCAAACGATGAATCCAAACCGTTGAAATCCATATACTTCTTGAGTGATGCATGTACATGCAAAATTTTGAAAGTTTCGAATTCATTTAGTGCAAGGTCAAGCGTTAAAAAAAATGATGAAAAATGATTATATAAAACAATTTATAAAAGGTTCATTTTTTTTACCGTTTGACTTTATACTAAATGAATTCGAAACTTCTAAAAATTTTCATGTACATGCATCACTCATGAAGTAGATGGATTTCAACGGTTTAGATTCGTCATTTAAAGACAATCTGATAGACTTTTAGAGTTGTGCTCACCAACCCCTCTTGGTGGGCAAATCACACCCTAGCTTTGCTCAATGTAAAGTTTAGTATTGTCCAAGAAAATGGTAAGAAAAATGGTCAGGATGGACTAAGAATCATACTGGCCAGTACTGTACTATTCCTGAGGGTTCTTGGCTTTATTTATTGTGTAATTAATTTTTTCTTTTTTTTTATGGTTTTGTCTCCATTTGTTGACCAACTTTTAATTCTAATGATACCTCATGCACAGTGACACGACGGAGCATGCGCCAGGTAGGTCCATTAGGAGACCAGACTATATCATTGCCACCATAGGTAGCAGTGATGCCGGCTGCGGGGACGTCTCGATTTGCAAATGTGTCGTCATGTTCCCGCAAGATGGAACGTGCCAGAGATGGGGAGGAAACAACAACTGTCAGTTTAGAGCCGAGCCGTAGGGAGAATATCGGGCCATACTTTTTGGACAGATTGGCAAAGTATGTGTGAAGTGACGGATCGAGAAATGGAAGACTTCCAACTAGAGGGAGCCCTGTGGGGCCTGGTGGCAGTGGAGGTGTTCTTCTCTTGCGAAGTAGGAGAAGGGTTGTGTAGAGGAAGAAAGTTGCAAGGAGGAATGTGTAGAGGAAAGTAGTGGGTTCCATCATTGGAAAAGGGAGGTGTGTGAAATCTGTAGGAGATAGATATGGTCTACTGCCAGCAACGCTTCTTTATCACGGCTTCATGTGGTGGTGATTGATTGATTGCTATTTGACTATTTGTTGAGGTATAGCATTAAATTATTTTCTGCTACTCGTCATTCACTGGTGATTGCTATTTGTCATTTATTAGTGGTGATATTTCTTATTCTTTGTATTTCTTCTTTTAATAAATCACCACTAATTAATGACAAATAACAATCACCACTAAATGACAACTAAAAGTGCTTGCTCGCTTTAAAAATATGTTTAGATTTCATATGTTATTATTTTTTAGCTAGGTGGTGATTTGAGGTTTTTATAATCCAGAAGCTGGGGATTTTATCGTCATTTTGTCTTAACCGTACTACCGATGATAATTTCAGAATAGCTGTTCCCATCTAAATAAGTTGTTAGGATCTAAACAGAGCCAAGGCATATTAAAAGAGGTGTCCTTGATCGCTTCTAACTGATTTCCCAAGTTTTTTTTTTTTTTTTTAATGAGTGGACCATGCAAATTAACTGGTGATTTGGATTCATATGCACTAGCTGCAGGCCCGAACAATTTATCATAAGAAAGAAAATATCTGAATCTCTCTGATGGCTCCGTTTACGGTAATGGAGTTAGGGGTGATCTACATTTAATCATAGATGGTGCTTGGCCACTCATTTTAAAATTTTAATTATGTTTATGTATATTCAAAATTTAATAAAATTTTATTTGTAGTCTATTAATTAGTGTTTCACTTTATAGTTATGGAGATTTGAATTAAAATTTCACCTTACAACTTATTGTGCATTTTTAATTTCAGTCTCCCAGTTAAATTTTCTAATTCCCTAAATAGAATGTAAGCGTCCTTAAAAAATAAAATAAAATAAAATAAACTAAAGAGCAGTAATGATCGTACAAGCTATTAAGGGAGCACTATTCTTTAGCATTATTCCAGCCCACGCTATTCTTGGCCATTCAAAATTTCAAAGTTTCAAACGTACCCTAAGAGATATGTACTGTTCTGTCTTTTTCAACTTTATTGCTTCTCTATATTTTGATTGAGACCTGATACAGCCGCCTGACGCTGACATACAAATAAAAGAAGAAAGAGAAATTTATATATATACTCATCATAATTTCTCCATTTAAATAATTTTCATCAAAATTTAAAATTAAATATTTTCATCTTAAACTCACTTGTTTTATTAATATTCCCATTTCTTAATTTAATCAATTAAAAATAAATATTAATGTTAATTAAAAATTAAAGGACAATTAAAATAAATATTACTATTTCAACAGCAAAAAAAAGAAAATTTGAGGATCTGCCATTTAATGGCCGGTTGAGAAAACAATTGGACCGACCATTTAATAGTCGGTTTGGACATTTTTAAAAATACCCAGCTAAGCTGGGTATAATTAATATTTTCTAATTAAATTTGGATATTAATAAAAATGTCGGAAATTCCACCTATTCAAACGTTCAACACAAGCTATTAAAACGTTTCCAAAAAATAAAATAAAATATAGAGCAGTAATAATCATATACAACACAAGCTATTGAATATTAAGCAATATGTACTGTTCCGTCTTTTATTAAGCTATTCAATATTAAGCTATTCAACACAAGCTATTGAATAATTGAAACGTTCAACACAAGTTTTTATTCTTTGACTGAGACCTGATACAGCCGACATTTTTATTAATATCCAAAGTTAATTACAAATTAATAAATATACCCAAAATTAGTAGAAATTTCGAAAAATGTCCAAACCGGCCAAATTCTGGCCGGTTTCCTCTTCCTCAAGAAGCCGGCCAGAATCTGGCTGGTTCTTTTTTTTTTTTTACCCGTTTACATCCTATAAATACCATTTTTTTAACTCTCTCCCCCTCACAACTCACTCGACATTTTTATTAATATCCAAAGTTTATACAAATTAATTAATATGCCCAGGTTCGTTGGGATTTAATAAAAATGACCCTACCGGTCAGAAAATGACCGGTACTTGATTAAATAGGGTACCGGCTATTTTCTGGCCGGTACTCTATTAAAAAGACTACCGGCCATTTTCTGGCCGGTACCCATTGTTTTTTTTTTGCTGTTTTATACCCCATCTTTCTCTCTCTCCCCCTCACAACTTACTCAACTCACAAAAGAGAAAGGGAGGAAGGGACAGAGAGAAAGAGAAGGCGATTTTTGAGGCGAAAAAACTGATATTTGAGGGCCAAAAGGATGAACAATAGCAACTGAGATAGGTGATCAGAGTCAAAATGATGATGAATTACGTAGGGTTTTGGCTTAGGTTTTGCATATTATCTCACATTTATATTTAATTAATTAGAGAAAAAGGCTACTGTCACCATTCTTTATGTTTTATCGTAGGAAACATGTTTTGAGACTATTTCATATCAAATGGAGCAAGAATCAGGTCAATCGGATAAGCGACGCTCATCGACTAATTCTCTGTTATGGCCCGCACGACTGATACGGACCTAGCCGGATACAGACCAGGAGATAGCGCGATACGCATTAAACCCCTCAGCAACATGGTCTGGATACGGACCGTACCAACCAGTATGGTCCGTAACCAAGGCGCCATTTGGGGAATAACTGCTCCAGCTGTATCCAGATCAGATTTCTTGGCCTCCACTCATCTCCAGACGTCCCCGCACTCCTATATAAGCACTCTGGACAGAAGAAGAAGACATCTTTGTAATTTTGGTTAAATTTGATTAAGTGAGAAAGAGAGGAGTGTTATAACCATGCTGTAATTTACCGTATTTTAGCTAATGTAATGCAATTTAGTGTAATTTAACTTAATATAGTGAAATTCAACATAATTTCAAATAATTTAGCGTATTTTAGTATAAATATGCTAATTATATATCAAAAGGAGTAATCTAACAAATAATTTAAATAAAAAAATTCAAATTTTCAGTGTTAGATTTCATTATCTTGCTCTTTATAGTGTCTCTAAAAAAAAAAAAGAGAAAACCGGCGATTTTATAGCCGGTTTGGGCATTTTTGGCGAAAGTTGAGAATCGTGGGTATAATAATTAATTTCTAATTAACTTTGGATATTAATAAAAATGTCGGCTATGTAACGGTTTTTTCACTTAAAGTATATAAAATTAATGCATAACTAATTCTTTGAGAGCATGTTAGGAGAAATTAAGTGAAATTGTAAAAATTAGATAAGTAGAATTGATTTTGAATTTTTTTAATCAAACTATTATTTTTTACAAGTTGGTTCTTTTTCTATTATGTGTTATGAGTCATTTCTATTCTATGAGGGTGGTAAATTTGTTTTTTATATTTTTAAAAGATAAAATTGTTTCATTTATTGATATTTTTCCAATCTTCTACTATCTTACTTTTCCATCTTCAATCAACAATAATCAGAATATTGTGAGATAGAAGTCTATTTTCAAAATTTTATTTTTTTCTTCATTCTTTCACTGTTCCATCTAGGTCTATCTAATAGGTGAGTTCACTAAATTATGAGATGTTGCTTCAGCAAAGCTTTAAATTGATTAGACTAATTTTATATTAGATGATATCTCCATTTTTATATTAAATATGTAGAAAAATATCAGCCCTCTAATTAAATAGTTTTTTTTTTTTATTCTATGCATCGTTTTTATGTTTTTCGATATGTAGAAGTCCAAATTTATTTAGACACGTACTTGACACATACAAATTGTATCATTTTTCTGATTGATTTTGATTTCTTTTCATTTTTTAAATGTCATTTAAAAACTTTTAAATTGATTGGTCATGTTTTGTATCTATTTTTTATTTTTTAAAGAATGTTATCTATCATTTAATATGTTATTTTTATGCGATTTTTGTCTGAAATATGTCAGAAAGATAAAAAAAAAATATATATCATTTATAAAATATGTTATTCATTAATTATATGTAGATATTATTTAGCATATTATATAAAAGCAACTACGGCTATTGATTTATGCCACTGCTGGCCTGCTTCCCTCAAATCTCTGGATCGTCCGTTTCTAAAATATATCCCGTCGCTTTAATATAAACGGTGTAGATTTATTTTGAAACATTCCAATGAAGTCAATCTGTGGTTTACTGGTTTTGCTTCCAAAACCGAAGCGGCGGGGCAGCGCCCAATTTCTATTTACAACCAGAGAAACCCCCGATAAAATCTTGCCCAAAGGACGTAGCAATAAACCTCCTCCACAATTCCTGATTCTCTCTCTAGTGCCTGATCCCACATGGTCGAATCCTAGCTAAATCTCACCACTCGCTCAAATTTTCATGGATCGCTCCTCCAATGGCTCTCCCTTTCTGCTTCCACTGCTCCACTCCAGTTCTCGCTCGTCCAGTTCATGTTCAGAGAGTTCGCCCTGTGCGTCTGTCCAAAGTAGTTGTGCGAGCGAAGGGAGGCAATGGAGAGGCGGCTGTGGTGTGGTTCAAGAACGATCTTAGAATCGACGATCACCCTGGTCTAATTGAGGCAGTGGAGAAGCATGAGAGTGTGATTCCTCTTTATGTGTTTGATCCCTGCATTTTGTCAGGTTTTTTTTTTTTTGTGTCTTTTTTGGACTTATAAAATTCTATTTGAATGGTTTTAAGTCGACGACCCTGCTATCAAATGTGATACCAAATCCGTGTTCAAAAAGAAAAAAAAAATGTGTCACTAAATCGTTTGCTTCGATATTTTGTTCCTTAATTCGTTATATGCGGTCTTAGTTTGAAATAAACAAAGCTTTTCAAGTTCGATTAGAACCAATGGAAAACTCAAATGGACATTGTACCACTGTTTTAGGAAAAAAAAAAGGCGAATCTGCTAGGTCATAAGGTTATGCCAAAATTTCAAAGTAGACTTAACTACAGCTTAGATGGAGAGTTTCAAAAGTAAACAAAAAATAATATAGTAACTCAATTTCCATTTATAAACTTCAATTAAAATCCCAATCAACAATGCATTGATTTTTTTTTTTTAGAATAACCGGGAAGAAACAACTCTGTAAAATAAAATACATAGTAAGTGCTTATCTATTTGCATTGCAAAAACCATGTGAAATATTAAAATAAAGAAGTTTACATATTGAGTTTGAATCTGAAATTAGGAAATTAAATAAATATCAGGTTATTTCATTTATACTGTAACTATATCATAACTCAATTTCCATTTATAGGCTTCAGTTAAGATCATGGACAAAAGATTGTAGAGCATTTTTTTTTAATAAAAAAAGGAAAAAAAAACTCTGTAAAATGAAATACTTAGTATGTGATTATGATAAACATTAAAAAACCATGTAAGATATTAAACTATTTTTTATTTATTTATTTTTTTTAAAATTTTTTTGGGCAATTTGAGTTTGAAATGAAACTGACAAACAAAATAAATCTTTATATTTGCAGATTATTCAGAGAGGATGCTCGGACTGCTTCTCTTTGCCTTACAGGATTTAAAATCAACTTTAATATCTCAAGGTTCAGATTTGATTCTTGGTTTGGGGAGTGCTGAAGATATTCTTTTCAATCTTGTGAATGAGGTCACTAATCCAAGGTTTATTGATTGTTTTGGTTTCCGTTATGTATATAAAGCCAGATTTTTCGTTCTCTATACTATTGCAAGTTTTATTTATACTTGTCTTTTTTTCATTGTAAATAACTACAGGTTAGAGCTAGCCATGTCTTTACAGAAGAGGAGGTAGAGTATAACCTGCGCAAGGTTATAAGTTCTGTTGAATCCTCATTGAGAAATTTGAACTTTGCACGGGGTAATCCTGAGGTAGCTTTTTGGAAAGCTCCATTGTACGATTATAAGGTACATATATTGATAGCAAAAAAGGGAGAACTTCAAGTATTATATTTTGTTGTTAATTGTTAGCCAAAATCATCCTTCAATTGTTAAAGTGTTACTTAACATTACAAATTGTATTTTCTGAGTAGAGCTTAGTCGAGATGCCCACATCATACAATAATTTTCTGGGGACAAAATTGTCAAAGGTCACTCCACTGCCTGCCCCAGCACTGCCTTCTCTTAATAAAGAATTACAAAGAGGTAAAATCTAACTTTCACTATTGATTTCTATTTCCCCTTTTGCATTTTATTCTTATATTAATTTCTGGAGGAGGCAACATTCTTTTTGTTTTCTCAACTCTTCAGGTAGTATGCCAACACTTGATGAAGTAAAACAATTTCTTCTTGAAAAGGGCTCAAAATCTGACTACAGCTGGATATCTATTAAGAATGTTAGAGCTAAAAGTGTGATCTGGAGGACTGATGAAAACCCGAGGACACTTGAAGTTATAAGAAATAAAAGAAATGTCAATTCCTTCTTTGCATCTGAAGACGCCAATGATGTCAGAGGTGGGACTGACAATGCATTAGGTGCTTTGGCTGCTTACCTGAGGTATCTGGAAGGCACAGGAAGAGACGATTACCAAGAGTAGGTTGATTAACCTCTTCTTTTTTAGTACAATTATTATTTGCTTAAGAAAATATGAGCAAAAAATTGCTGGCAAATTGCTGTACCTTTTACTCTTTACAGAAGTCCATTATTTGAAAAATTGAAATTAAGCTGATCGTCGGCTGATCTTTAACCCATGAGTAGTGAATGCAAATAAAGGATTTGGTGTCTTGAGAAGACATAGTTGATTTTGTTTGAATAGGCTGCCAATTCATTCTAGAAATAATTGCCTTGAAAGAACAAAAATTAAAATATCTTATAGTATGTTTCGCAAGTGTTGTTTTGTGAGTTCTGTTAATCCTGTTGTAGAAGGTGAAAGCATTAGTTGGTATGGTAGTGGTATTATCTGGTATATGTGAATACATTACTAGTGGCTTGATCTGACCCAAATACCATAGAATTGTTTTTTTACTTGTCAGTTGTCACTGTCTTAGCCGAGCTTCTTTCCATTTTTTTATTTGTTTAGGTTGCATGATAAATTACGTAGAGCAGAGACTAGGAATGGTGCCTCATTTTACACATTGTTCAGTTCTTCACTTTTCCTCGGAACTATATCAAGGAGGCAAGTCTTCTACGAAGCAATCAAGTATGAGAAAGAACGAAATGCTGGCTTCATATCTCCTTTTGGGTACTCAGCTCCTACTGTCGGTGCCTCAGTCGATGCCATATGCTCCATGGAAGTATGTTGTGTTATGTTTTTTATTTTTATTTTTTTCCTTTCAGAGCACAGGGGATACCAGTATTACCTCTTATCTTTTCATTGTTGCTGAAACACTTTTCTACTTTAGAACATGCATTTAATGCCCGCTTTCAATAATTTCAAGCTAGATAAGATGCACAGTGCACTTTGCCTATGCTCTTTTAGTTGGTATCTCATTTGTTGATATAATTGTGGCCTCAAAAATGTCAAAATTATGTAATTTCCCCTCTAAAATTCATAATATCATATTTACCCTTCTAAATTTCAAAAACTCACAAATTTTATCCATTCTATTGTCTTTTTAATGAAAACTCATTGTAAATTTATGGAGTTTCCATTTTTACCCTTTATTGAAAAAAAGGAAAAAAAATATGTACATGTTTCAAGATAATGTCAGTCTTCTAATTAGTCAGCTTCCGAGGGCAAATTGGTCATTTCTCTACTTCACGCATACGTAGTGACATTTGGGTATATGCTTGTGTATGCGTCAGAAGTAAAGAAATGACCCATTTGCCTCGAGAACCGACTAGTTAGAAGACTGATATTTTTTAAACATGCTACGTATTTTTTTAATAAAGGGTAAATATGATATTGTGAATTTTAGAGGGGGGAATACATAATTTCAAAGTTTTTGAGGGGTATACATGAAATTTGTTTTTCACTTCTATAATTTTATATAAATGGCATCCTATTCATGTAAATTCAACAAAAGCAAATTTTGATAAAGCACATCATTAACCCAACAGCTAGACTTACATTGGACCAGCTGGTCCCAGTTGCATAACCAATGAGTTCAGCGTGGGAGGTGTTAGAGTGCAACAACTGTCAAGTCGAGATGGCCTTTTGTGCAATTAAGCATTCTCATCCTTTTATTTCCTGGACACACTGATGAATTCATTTATTTCTGATAGTGGTATTGGTTGCTGGCTCTCAAGGCCCAAACTTGCAATGAGGGAGGCTACTCAATACGTATATGGAGATGGAATGGTCACATAATTCAGGTTTTTGGTTTGATTCATATTTATTTCAGTTATAATTGTGCTTTTTTCTGTTTATTTATTTTTGATAAGTTCAGCAATATATTTTACCAAAGCTTATATGCAAAGACAAACAATTAAAAACAAATTAACATAGAACATACTCCATGTATTGTAATTACCTTCACATATATCTTTTGTTATAACAGTACACTGCTGTTGGCAATGACGGGCCTGCAATTCTCTTGGTTCATGGGTTTGGAGCATTCCTGCAGCATTACCGTGATAACATAAAAGAAATTGCTGACAACGGGTTTCGGGTCTGGGCTATTACACTTCTTGGGTTTGGGAAGTCAGAAAAACCAAATGCTAGTTATAGTGAGCTAATGTGGGCTGAGTTACTCAGAGATTTTATTGTTGATGTCATAAATGAGCCAGTGCATGTTGTTGGAAACTCTCTTGGTGGTAAGTGTTTATTTTTGTCACGCCAACTTAAAATGTATATTAATTCATTTTTGATAAAATCTCATTTGTCCGGACAGGTTATATTTCTTCCATAGTGGCAGGTGTTTGGCCATCTCTGGCAAAATCTTTAGTTCTTATCAACACAGCTGGTATAGTGGTGCCAAGCTACACCTCTATACCAACAAGTAATGTAAGTCCATTGAGTTACACAGGTCTGTTATTTAATCATTAGAATAGACTTGAAAGGAAATTACATTGTTAATATTTCTTTTTCTAATAGTTCTCAGAATCATGAGTTTGTTCTTTAGTGGATTTGTTTGTGTTGATTTACATGATGTGCTTTATTGGAACTTTATTTGAAAGAGCATTCCGGCTGATTTAGACATTGCAGAAGCTTAAATGGTAACTCTTTTATTAAATAGTTAAAATCAAATTTATAAGTAGTATTTCATGGCTCATAGGAATGGCGTACATCTTATTTTTCACGATTGCGGGCCTGTCTTCTCCTGCTATTCTTGAGATCAAGTGCTGCTAGCATCCTTAAGAGTTACTACCCAACCGTAAGCATCTTATACTTTGCCAATTACCTCCTTTGTTATTTTACTTTATTTTTTGGATGCTGATTTTTGTAATATCGATCTGTTTGCAGAAAAAGGAGAGGGTTGACACAGCACTAGTTAAAGAAATAACGAGGGCTGTATCCTTACCATGAATATTGTAGTATCTTAAAATCTATTGGTAAACAGGTTTCTGTGAAGATATTTATGATTAGACTAAAGGCTTAAATCAAGATAGAAATACCGTTGGTGCACAGTAGGGAAGTCCTCATTTAATAGCTCTGAGTAGCAAATGTAAAGTTCGTACTAGACTAAAATGATGGATATTGTAGATAAAAAAATACACCAGGGCCTGGTCCCACTGCTAACATACCAATTTACCAACTACCGCACTAAATGTTTCTGTACTGCTCCAAGCCTCCAAACCTGATGGTAAACAATCTCTTTCTCTTATTATGTAAAAAAGTTCCTTGACCATTATTTTGTAGTCTTATGATCCAGGAGCAGCTACTATTCTTGAAAGCATATTCAACTTTAATTTATCAATTCCCCTTAATTTCCTAATTGATTCCTTTGGAGGAAGAGTTCTAGTTATACAGGTGAGCATCTAATTCTACAACTTGTTATTCATTATATTGTACCATTCTACTGTTATTTCTTTACAGCTGTTTACTTGCAACTTCAATCCAGGGAATTAAAGATCCACTTATAAAGTCGGGAGTCTTTTTGCCAATGCTAAGAGAGCACTGCAAACATGTTACAATAAAAGAACTGGATGCAGGTGACTTTTGCATTTGATTCATATGACTTTATTTTTGGTATTATACCAGTCTGGTTGACTATCAGCATACTCTCACTCAGTTCAGGTCTGTGTCTATCACAATGGTCTCTTCCAATTTTATTTTACTTTCTATTGTCTATTGTTTATTTTGTTGCAGTTTAAATTTTGTATTTCCTCCAAGTTCTGCCTAGAAGTTGAGTGCATTGGCCGACGGATTTGTGTAGCAAATTTGAAAGTAAATGCAAGCATTTTCTTCTCTATTGAAAAAATAATTTTTTTTCTTTGTTCCCTGTATCAGGTCATTGTGCTCACGATGAGCTCCCAGAAGAAGTAAACTCAATATTGGGCGAGTGGGCAAAGGAGGAATCAAAAGTTGGCTTCATTGTGAATGCTGTTTGAATATTGGAAATTAATAACACTAGAATTGTCTATTTGTTTCTTTGCTTCCCTCTTTGATGTTGCCATGTTGGTAATGATTGCCAGTGGAAACAATCCCATTGCTGCGAGGGTATGATAAATATAATTAAGGTTTATACAAAGTGTTTAATGATGTTTTTACATTATTAGAGCCAATTTTTAATCTCTTGCATTAAGGTACTTTCTGGTACTGACTGTTGCTTGTATGCACTTGCTGCAATTTAGTGGTTTTTGTTTGACCCGTGATGGTCTATTTCGGCCATCTATACCTGCTGTGATGTGTTCATAAATACAAACGAGAGAAACACCAGTGTGTTCATAAATACAAACGAGAAAAACACCAAACTGGTTGCAGTTCCTCATTCCATATATGAAGACATGCTAAACATATCGTTTTTTTAGGTATTCTGCACTGATTGCTACGCCTCTGAAAAATAGTGCATTTCAAAGTTAAAAACATACATGCACTTTTTCCAAATCATCAGCAGTGATGAAAACTTTGAACGCTTTGGGGGGATCTCCATCAAACTGTAGACACGTCATATTTACATTACTTTCTCTTTGGATGCGTTTGGATCATTCAAAAATAGAGCTAACTTTAAGTTAGCTCCACTATACTCAAATTTTGGTGATCCAAATACAAATTAGCAAATTGGGTTAGCTCAAGACTAACTCTATTCTACTAACCCATAGAAATGATGAGTTAGCAAGAATAGAACTAGTGGGGGAGTGAGCCTATGGTGCTATGCATAGCACGGATGGCTAGTGTACTACGGCTCAATATGGTACTTTTTAAAATCCTAACGGTTGATCCAACCGTTCAATGTGATAATCATATGAATATGTACTTGCAAACTAAATTTTATATTTTTTCGAATTTTTTTACTATTTTTTTAGATAGGTAGAAAAATCAGTGTTTTCTGAAAATTCTGGACCATCAAAATTCTACCTATCTAAAAAAATAGTAAAAAAATTCGAAAAAATATAAAATTTAGTTTGCAAGTACATATTCATATGGTTATCACATTGAACGGTTGGATCGACCGTTAGGATTTTAAAAAGTACCATATTGAGCCGTAGTACACTAGCCATCCTTGCTATGCATAGCACCATAGGCTCACTCCTAGTGGGGTTAGTGATATTAATAAAATATTTGATTCCTTCAATTAGAGTTAGTTTAAATATTAAATTAGTATTAAATAAATATAATATTAGATTAGATTAGTATTAAATAAATATAATATTAGATTAGATTAGTATTAAATAAATATAATATTAGATTAGATTAGTATTAAATAAATATTAGTTTAAATATTAAATGTAATATAATATTAAATAAATATATATTAGTATTAAATAAATATAATATTACATTAGATTAATATTAATTAAAATATTAGATTAAATATCATATTGTAGTCATTTAAATATTAAATGCAATATATTATTACTTTAAATATTAGATTAGTATTAACTAAATATAATATCAATTTAGATTAGTATTAAATAAAATATTAGATTAGAATTAAATATAATATAATATTAGTTTAAATATTAAATGTAATATAATATTAGTTTAAATATTAAATGTAATATAATATTAATTAAATTGTTAAATGTAATATAATATTAGTTTAAATATTAGATTAGTATTAAATAAAATATTAGTTTAAATATTAGATTAGTTTAATTATTATTTTATTCATTTCCTCCATCTCTATTTCAAATATACAATCTAATTGATATTTTTACTAACCCGAATAGTTCAAAAGTTAGCACTATTCTCAACCACTAACTCAAAAATCACTATTCTTGCACTAATCCTTGCACGATCCAAACGTACCCTTCTATGTCTAGCCTCAAGGCTTAAGCTGATTCAACATGCCAACCACTAAGGGCCTGTTCGGTGCCCCATAGGGAATGGGTATGGGTGTGGGTTTAACAAAAATTTGAACTGAAAATTACTGTTCACGTGGGAAAAAAAAATTCACTCAAGAGTGAATTTTTTTTTCCCACGTGAACAGTAAAAAGCCCGAACAGGCCCTAAAGGTCTCTAGTGGAGAACTAACTTCAAGGTATTGTCTCGTTTTACATTTTCCTCTCGCAGTGTCGAAATGTGGACTCCCTCCGCAGGACAAAATAAATAAATGTGAAATTGTGGACTAGCCATAGTGAGTTCACCTAAGGGAGAATTTCGAATTCAGATCCAGTCAGGTACTTGACATGGTAGAATGAGATCTGAAATGTTAATTTTAATCTAGCATGGATCTCAAAGACCCCCGTCAGCTGGAATTAACTCGAGTACTGCAGGGGATACTTTTAAACGGTGAAATATAAAAGTATCTTATATGAAATTTAAGGCTAAATAAGATGAACACCAAAACTTTAGCCAAATGCACCCTTAGTAAGATTAAGATTAGGTAATTGAATACTAACACCTGGTACTGTGCATTGACATTGCGAAGCTCTTTGCGTGTCTATTCTTTTATGTTGTCTCCCTCAAAGCTAGCTGTGTTTACATCATGTCAATTTGACTCCAAAGTTCTAGAGTGAAGCTGTCCCTACTCTGTCTCCCTAAATCAATAATTAGTCCCTTTTGTTTAAAATTCAAAAGCAAAATAAAAAGAAAATGTACCTCTCACTTTTTCCATCTGTTTTTTTTTGCACCAAGTAATTAACTTTCCAAAGTGAAGGGTCCTACTAGGCTACTACTACAGTAGCAATGGAAATGTGTTGTTGCGGATGCTTAAGTTAGCATAGGACTCTTCTACAATTCATACATGACTGGAGATGTCCCTTGTTCAGATTGCTTCTCATTATGTTCACCCAACTGTGTCCACACCATTAATTGTTAATTACAATTATATATTTATTAAGTGAAAAATATGGACGTTCATGATTCTTTTTGGCAAACACAAAACAATTAATTTTAGGGCTGAGTCAGACGGCTGCAAATGGAGGTGTATATTAAATATAATCAAACTGGAGAGAAGATAAAAATTAAACTCCGTACCGGTGGCGGAAATCTACGTCAAAAAAATGGCTTATTTTGTTATAATTAATGGTTGGAAAGAGATTAACCAACCAACCCATCTTATTTATATATCTTTCTATTATATTGCTTTTCTCTTTAGAGATTTGTCACATAGTTCACCAAACATATATGAAAGCTACAAGCAGATATTGATGGCAAAAACTGAGATTTGATCGATGCAAGTGATATATCGTTTCTTTTTCTTTCTTTTTGGTCATATTTGTGTTTACAGTGACAATGGACACACCACCTCGATGAAACTATATATTTAGCGCAATCGTACGAGCCATTAATATTATTAGTATCTGAATTATAATACACTAATTATAGTATATTGTTAATCACATTAATGAGAGCTTGAGCAGTGACCCCTTCATATATAATTAATTGTTTTATCTAATACTCCTTGACAATAAATATTAATTCTCAAATCCATTCAAACAAAACAATGTTGAAAAATATAAAGATAAGATTATTTCAAGAATAATTTTGTAGATGTACTGGTATGTCGGAAATATAAAGAATCTAATCAATTATTATTTTAAAAATGACAGTGTACCTCGTCTTTTTATGAAGAGATGGTTGTATGTTTAATTTCTGCAAAAGACATCTAAAAAGAAATAGATGTCGATATTCACGAAAGTTCTTTAAAAAAAAAATATGTCATAGTGTTTGACTTAATTTTTTTTTTTTTATAATTATCTTTAAGATTGTTAAATTATAGATTTGTTAACAATTTTTTCCTTTTTATATGAATTTACTACATATTAAAGGTTTTTTGGTACATGATATAGCATGTCAATTGCATACTGCGTAAATATAATACCCCCGTCGAGACTCGTACGTATGATCAATGTACATCAATTAATGAATATTTTTTATTAAAATCTCCGGAACACTCCAACATCTTTTAGATGCTATTTTATTCTAAACAAATGAACTTGCGATCTCTCCTTAGAAAAAACAAAACTCATGCCACTGCACTAAGTTCACAGTTCTCATTAATTAATAAATTAATTAGAAAATTGGTAAAATCGATGATGCATGTTCTTTATTATTTTATTTTATTGGATAATGAATATCTTACTTGAGCCGGAATCATTTTGATATTTTAGTCCGTATGTTATTGTCTTGGACCTGACAGGTATAGTGTTAGATCCAAGGACGTTTACTTCCTTTTTACACTTGTAACACAATTATTAAATTAATAATTGACCTGCGTTTCTGTAATTGAAATTAAAATTATAATTGTCATAACATCATTTACAATCTTTTCACAAATGGAATAAAGATAATTTTTTTATGTTTAAAATTAGGTTCTTTATAAATAAGTTAAGCATGAATTAATCTAAATATGCCATTGGAGCTAGCTAGGCAGTTTACTTGCTTTGATAGGGGAAATTGTATAGGGTTAGATTGAGGAGATTTTTTCTCAATTTTTTGTAAATATAACCTTAATTTTTTATCAATATATTTGTCAGCGGCAGTCTTTGCTACTAACCTTAACCTTAAAAAAAAAACCATCATATTGGAGACAAATATAAATAGGATACTAATTATTCAAAATTTTTGTTTACGGTAGCTTACATCTTGTGAAATCGGAATACAATAAAATAAGAGTGAGTCTATGGTACTATGCATAGCACGGATTAGTCCGTACTACGGAGCTATATTTTCATTTTGAAAATTCTAATGGTCGATCCGAACCGTTCAACGTGATCCCCACATGAATATGTACTTGCAGACTAAATTTTATATTTTTTTGAATTTTTTTACTATATTTTAAGATAGGTAGAAAATCACTTGATCTGAAAATTCTGGACCATCTAAAAATAGTGATTTTCTACCTATCTAAAAAAATAGTAAAAAAATTCTAAAAAATAGAAAATTTAGCCCACAAGTATATTCTCATATGGAAATCATGTTGAACGGTTCGGATCGACCGTTAGAATTTTAAAAACAAAAATATTGATCCATAGTATGAACCAATCCATGCTATACATAGTACCATAGACTCACTCATAAAATAATATTAACCATTCTAATTTGTATCATCTACTATATATAATGTCATTTTGGAAATAATTATAATGGCTCTATCTAATTCCTTGGTTACAGGTATAGCCCTACCACAAGCGCCATAAGAGAACCAAACTAAATTAATTAAAGACAAAGAAAACTTTTGTGGGTATTAGCAGCCTCTATTATGGGAATCATTAATCAGTCATTTTCTTTCGTGTTTTTCTTAATTTCTTTGAAGCTATTGTTTGCTGTCAGATTCTCACGTTATCACACATGATTAGTTAGCTTGAGCTGGTCGGCCTTTGAAATTTCTACCAAAAGATTCAACTTTAATTAGACTCTCATCGCAATCAATTTTTTTTTTTTTGCGAAATATTGGAATAATTTTGATGTGAAAGAATTCTTTTAATAGAAAATATTAAATTCTTTCACATCACCGTACGTTGTAACAACAACTATATATTGAATTCTTTCACATCAAAATTATTCAACACATATGACTAGGCATTGTTGCGACAGATATTCTGTGTTGAATAACAACAACGTTTATCAGAATTCGTATCCTCTGCATTAACTCAAAAGAGAATCTTTTGAGTTAATGAATCTCAACCATCCGATCTATTTTAAGATTCATGTAGATTAGATTCGCACTAATATTGAATGATCCCTTATGTTATATGCAGGAGTTGAATTATCTCCGTTTAAAATTAGACAGTTGAGATTCATTAATTCAAAATAGAATCTTCTGAGTTAATGCAGAGGATACGCGTTCCGTTTATCTTCAAATCTGAGACTAAATTCAAGTGCATCATAGCTATAACTACATACCAAATCATTTATTGAGTCCACTAGAGGAGAGATGGAATAGTGGAATTGTGATGGAATAGTTGTCAAATGAGATGATATTGAGTGGAACCTTTTTTTAGTAAAGATTAGAATTAGGCCATCTATTTATTATTTAATAATCGCAAAATAGCTCTCATTCAGATTTTAAACTGACAACCTCTCACTAGACTTTCTTGAATTGAGTAAAACTGAGGTGAAATTTTTACAATTAAATTTTTGTTTTTTACGGTTTGATCGATCTCTCATCTTTTTTTTTTTAGTAAAGATTGGAGGTCAAGTCATCCAACTATTTAATATCCACAAGAAATCTCACCATCCGAATTTTGAACCTACGACCTCTCACACGGAAATCATTTTCTTTGCTGGTTCTCTAATTTTTAAAAGATAACCGTCCGATGGAAACCACTACGCATTTCCCTCCTCTCTAGGATCCACTCAAATCAGGCCTTCACCCGACCCGCTTAGATCAACACCCAACCTAGAAAGGGCGAGCCAACTGATAGCGAAATCAAACCCGGCCTAAGGAGTAGAACCAACCGTCCAAATCATCGATCCAATGCTCCTGCTTAGGTTACAAACTCACGCTACTGACCTCGGTAAAAGTCGATTATCTATTTCATCGAAGAGGTGGAATAGAAAATTAGTCTTTTCTAAGAATTGAAATTGACTCATTCATCCATATTTTTTTACTCTTTCATTATCGAAGAGGTGGAATAGAAATTGGTCTTTTCTAAGAATGAAAATTGACTAATTAATTCATCCATGTTTTTTTACTCTTTCATTATTTTAATTTTATATATTCATTCAACTGAACACGATTGAAATAATTCGGAATAAAATTCTATTTTAAATTTCATTTTTTTTCTCTATATTTTATGTTACTTTGCCAAAACAGCTCCTATACAAGTCAAATGTGATCTTCACAAAGTTATGAGTCAGGTTAACCATATACCTGTAGTATTGGACAAGGTTTGACCCAGTAATTAATTGTTGTTACATATAGAATCTATTAATATCGTGCATCAAATGAACAAAAACAATAATTGTTTTACATTTATTCCAAGCATCATGTAATTTGCACAAGACGCTTGCTTATCTTACAGCCTTCATATCTTTGAACACAACTATTGATCTACATACTCACACTATCACACAGTTTTTTAAAATACTTTGTGATAATCTACACTTGGGGGTTTTGACAGAATACATACACCTAATATTTCTATATATATCTCTATTTTCCAATCCACGTGTGCACTAGCATCTCCCATTAATTATATCTTGATCTTCATCTCAAAAGGACTTCTTCCTATTAAGTGATATAATTTATTTATATTTTTGAAAGTAGCCCTCTTGAGCTTCATCTCTCATTCACCATATGCATGTTAAGCTTCACTAAAACTTTCCAAAAAACAACCATCCAACTGTGAATCCAATATGCCAATGCCTTGGTAGTCAAGCAACCATTCATTACTGAAATCATCACTGTTGATTGCAAAATTTTGCCACGAATCGTCAATCTCCGGTAACTCATCATCTTCCAGTAACCAGTCAACTAGCTGGTCTTGGCTCCTAGCATCTGTACTCGACTCAGGGGGGCCCGAATTGGCTTGGCGTTCGGGCTCGAGGTTTGACTCAACTGTTACAGTTGAGGAAGAATTAGTTGCACTGACGACATCAGGGTTTGCAACTTCCTGACCGATGGGTCTGTGCGTGACTGGATCGATTCCCATTTTGATTAGTTTCTTCTTGATGTGAGTGTTCCAATGGTTCTTTATCTCGTTGTCTGTTCGTCCCGGCAATTTTGAGGCAATCCTAGACCATCTGCACATTAATATTAGGAAAAAATTATGAGAAAAAAAAAATAAAGTGCGATTTGTTATATAGTGTTGATATTTGATACTGATAAATAATTGAAAGGACTTAGTTGTAGAAATTAATATCCATATCTCCTAAAAGCTTTCCTTTGTTGACTTTGGGTCCCCTTAACAATTATATATCTGTAATATTTGATTAATTTATGGAGGTTTAAATAATTCTGGTATATCAGCATGTTTCCTCGTACTGAGACACTGTACATATATGTCCGGATGACCGGCCACCTCATCCTTTTTGTCTATAATTAAAGCGAACGGTTACATTTTAACCAACAACACTAGTATAATATTTCGTCTTCTCTCCTTTTTTTTTTTTTTTTTTTCTCATTTCTCTAATTTCTTTTTGACAATAATTAATTAGTTTAACAATGATCCAACTATACAGTGAAAAATTTCCCATTCAGTGAGGACAAAAGTCACCTTAAAGAATAGCTATTTCAAAATAGCTCTCCTTAAGTTTGACCGACAATTGAATTATATAGTTTGGCGTAATATAGTTATTTCAAAATAGCTCTCATTAGGTTTGACCGACAATTGAATTATATAGTTTGGCGTAATAAATGTAGGTCATTATCCCAGGTATCATTCAGGTACGCTATATATATATATAGTTCAATTCCATAATAAAACACAGCAGCAGCTTTTTTCGAAATGAAAAAATAATACACAATTAGCGGCTTGTATTTAATTTCACAAATTTAAAAAATAACGCGAAATGGCGAAAACAAATCATGATATCAGTCTCGGATTTTTACAATATCTGACTCTGATTGATATGACGATACTGATTATACATTATTTACTGGTGGCTAGCCATTTGGAAATAATTGGAAGATTGAAAAAAAAAATTGTTGGATAAAATATTAGCTATGATAGTGAAATGGTGAATAATATAATATAATGATAATGATCATATAATACTACTACTACTACTAATAATAATAATATTTATAACAACAGCAAATCATGTATGGCCATCGTAATAAATAATATAAGTAATAGCAGTACTACTCTGTTCCATTAATAAGTAATATAGTTATTGCTATTACGCACAATTCTAATTTGCAAGAATAATATTATTTCAAATTTAAAATTTACGTTAATTTGTCGCGTTAATTATCAGCTGGAATAGTGCGCTATTTACTTTATTCGTTATTCCAACAATTGCCAAACAAACAAATAAAGTTTCAAAACCTATTTCTTTTTTTACTACTTCAAATATAGAAACTTAAAGAGTTACTTAAACCGAAAATTTTGTATACTATTTCTAACTCAATATATATATACACACACAACTAGTTACGTTGTTTCAATTAATGCATTTCAGATTGCATTATCCCAGCAAACATGCAGCTAGTGACAACCCCAAGTTACAAACTAAAAAAACAAAAAGAATTAATGACAAAGAAATCAAACCTGTTGCCGAGTTTGGCATGGAGGTCGATAACCATCTTCTCCTCAGCTTCACTGAGGAGGCCTCGCTTTAGATCGGGACGCAGATAGTTCGTCCACCTGAGCCGACAACTCTTGCCACACCTCAGAAGCCCCGCAAGCTTCGGCACCGCTCGCCAGCAGCAGTGGCCCCCACTTGTCAGTATGAAATTTATAAGCTTCTTGTCTTCCTCGGCCGTCCACGGCCCCCTCTTCACGCCTAATTTGTCGCAACACGGCTGTCTCCCCATTAATTTCTCTATATGTATGCTATTGTCTTAACTAAATTTCTTTACTATGTATCTCTATAGGTTGTACTTCTTTTCTTACCTTACACTGATCGATATCTTACGCATGCTATCTCACCAACCTCCTACTTTTAAAGGACCGGATGTGTGAGTTAAACTCTGCACTCCTCAGTGAAAGGGAAGTGGCAACTGCTGGGCAGTACCTCGTGTTGTAATTTATCTTGTTTCTGAGGTGATTGTGATGGTGCATTTTTTTTTAAGTGGCGTTCCAAATTATTTCGTCCTTTTCTTTCTCGCAGCTAGCTAGCTAGGTAATTACAAGTGGGATTTGTCATAATCATTCCATCATACATTTCGTCACTTGCAAACTATCGGGAGGTATGGGTTACGGATCTCTCCATTTTGGAAAAAAACTGGAGAGGTCCTTTCCTTGCAAAAACGTTCTCTCATGGATTATTCAAAACGGGAAAACTTATAACATAACACTTAATTCAAATGATTATAAATCACAGTCTTCTCAAAACTATATGTTAATCTCATGATTTTTGTCGGTGGGAGGTAAGAAAATAGCGAATCGAATTTAAATCCATTAACTAATCAGATACTAGATAAAAAACAATACTCTGACTTATAATTTTCAGTGCTCTAACTTCTAATCCTACTTACAATCAAAATTCAAGGAATTTATTCTAATTTTAATGCCAATTTAACCCTCCCTAATTACAAATGAAAAAAATCGAAAAAGGGCAATTCCAGGAGGGAGGGATGGCAAAGTTGATCCGGACTTATAGATATCTATAAAAATTCAAAATTCAGAAGAGGCAGCCCTCCTGGCTCCATTTGGATCCACCCCTAGTTAAAGAAGGTTTCAGTTAAATTTTAAGAAGTGTTTCAAGGCACAAATATTATATGTCAATTCATGTTAATTTCCTAGGATATGACTTGTGCTAGGAGGCTCTTCGAGATATTTTAACATGTACAACTTACAGGTCTCTCTTATAAACAATTAAACATGTGCACTCTTTTCAATGATTTTTAAAATTGTCTTGGGGCCGTTCAGCAACAAAGGATTAAGAGTGAACGATTAAGAACTTAAGGAGACTAAGGAACCGATGTTCGGTTGTCTTAATTCGTGGGTGAAAGCTAAGGAAGCTAAAGGAAGGGGTAGAGGTGCCTTAAGATCCGAGCAAAAAGAGGCTAAATGAGGTGTTCTTAATCCGCACTAAGGAATCGGTGTTCGGCAGGATTAAGCGGCTAAAGGAAGCGGATTAAGTCTTAATCCCCTGTTGCCGAACAACCCTTGTGATTTACACTTGCTACTAATCAAAAGATGCAAGTGTTCAGCGTTCAGTCAATATATAATATTTTTCTTACATGTTGAACTTTCACTAATTATTGAAAGAGGAGGGTTCAAATGCACCATAATTTTTGTGCTCCAATATGCTCCACATCCTTTATCTCTATTTTCAAAGTCCGAACAGTCGATCCGAACCGTTCAACATGATCTTCATAATAAATATGTTTGGAGACCAAATTTTATATTTTTTAGAATTTTTTTACTATTTTTTTAGATAAGTACAATATCACTTTATCAGATGGTCCAGAATCTCCTTAAAAAAGTGATTTTGTACATATCTAAAAAATAGTAAAAAAATTCTAAAAAATATAAAATTTGGTATCCAAGCATATTTTATTATGAAGATCATGTTGAGCGGTTCAGATC
This sequence comes from Carex littledalei, assembly GCA_011114355.1. Lineage (NCBI taxonomy): Eukaryota > Viridiplantae > Streptophyta > Magnoliopsida > Poales > Cyperaceae > Carex > Carex littledalei. Next base: position 7,405,009 of record CM022099.1, on the reverse strand, counting down.
GACTGTTCGGACTTTGAAAATGGAGATAAAGAATGTGGAGCATATTGGAGCACAAAAATAATGGTGCATTTGAACCCTTCTCTTATTGAAATATTATATATTTTTGTATATCGACCAATCATCCAAATACTTAGTGTCTAATAATCAATCTATCTAGTTAGCTTGATCAAACATATAATATCAATCAAACTTGTTGAACTTTCACTAATTATTGAAATTTTACCAAACTTGTCATATTATATATTTTTGTATATCGATCAATCATCCAAATACTTAGTGTCTAATAATCAATCTATCTAGTTAGCTTGATCAAACATATAATATCAATCAAACTTGTTGAACTTTCACTAATTATTGAAATTTTACCAAACTTGTCATATTATATATTTTTGTATATCGACCAATCATCCAAATACTTAATTAGTGTCTAATAACAACTCAATATATAATTAACATTTATATATACCAAGGGTTGTAATATATCGTTCAGTTACTCTGATGAAAACGTAGCACAGGGGGACTTCCAGCTTCCAGTGCAAATGGAGGGAAAAAACAAAGTATTTCTCTAACAGCTGTGTGCATTTTAAGGTAAACCGCATACATGGGGACTTTAGGTCTACGTTACTTCCATGAGGCAGTACTACGGCTACTTCTGATCCAATTGGTCGTCTCCAGTCAGGAGAGAAATGATATACAATTATTTGTATTAATATGAAAATGAATGTTATATATATATACAGGGAGTAGAACTAGGGTGCTCTCGAGTTCACCAAGCCCTTGGTGAACTCAAGTCCAAAACTCATTGGATCAGCTTCAAACAACAAATCCGACCGTTGAAACCCGTCTACCTTACGAGTGATGCGTCTACATGCAAAAATTTTAAATTTTGAAATTACTTTTGCATAAAGTCAAGTGGTCAAAATTAGAAGGTTAATAAATTAATTTTAATGCATTCATTTTTTGACGTTTTTTGACCACTTGACTCTATGCAAAATTAATTTCAAAATTTAAAATTTTTGCATGTAGACGCATCACTTGTAAGGTAGACGGGTTTCAACGGTCGGATTCGTCGTTTGAAGCCGATCCGATGAGTTTTGGACTTGAGTTCACCAAGGGCTTGGTGAACTCGAGAGCACCCTAGTTCTACTCTATATATAGGAGGATTTCAGATACTAATTTGAACAATTAATCAAATTGATATTATTCACAAATATTCAAATTAAACAAAAATAGACAAATTTAGAATAATAGCATTATATTTTTAAATAAAAAAAATGATAAGAAACCTGCGTGTATATATATATTGTTCATATGAGAATGGCTAATATACAAACGTTTGTTCCTGGGCTCAGGAACAAACGATTTGGTTCTCCGATTTTCAAAGTCCAAACAACAAATCTAAACCGTTAGATGTTCAATCTATATTAAAATCTACTTGGAGACCAAATTTTACATTTTTTGGAATTTTTTTACTATTTATTAAGCTGGTTTGAAAACCGCTGTTTTTATTAAATTTCTGCAGCATTGAAAAACAGCGGTTTTCAAACCAGCTTAATAAATAGTAAAAAAATTCCAAAAAATTTAAAAATTTGGTCTCCAAGTAGATTTTAATATAGATTGAACATCTAACGGTTTAGATTTGTTGTTTGGACTTTGAAAATCGGAGAACCAAATCGTTTGTTCGTGAGCCCAAGAACAAACGTTTGTATATTAGCCATTCTCTTGTTCATATTCATACTATAAGATAATAAGCATATATAGTATGAAACTTTGTCAGCAATGGAAACGAAAAAAGTTCAGAATTAGGATAGGCAAATAAAATTTTGATTAATTAGAATTTATGCATCTTATTAAGAAAATATAATACATTCAAATCCGCATTTGGATTGACAACAAAATAAATAACAATATGTACGATACATTCATTTTATAAACACCCATATATTCAGCGCCGGTGATGGTGACATCAGTGTCGACTCATATATCCGACTCTGTTTAATTCCATTATAAATCTGACTCTAAACGCTTTTTTTTTTTTTTTGATAAAAGTGGACTACTCCACCAATTTCATATAAAACGAAATCATACAACTGTTACCAGGTACTGGTACCAGACTTGTCAAATTCACAATACCACATATTACAGTATGCAACACAGATACCTAAAACAAACTTTCTGAGCGACAACCTGAAAAGTAAAGTAAACATCAGTCCAAAAACCAGCAGATATCAAAACAAACTAAAACCCTAACAACTCAAAAGTAAAGTAAACACACATCAAGCACAAAGAGTTGATACTACAGTGCTGAAGTCTTGTCAGAGCACTAATCCTCCTCACTTAGGCTTTGGCCTGATCCATCTAAAAGCTGATGTACCCTGCCCTGGCCTCCTGCACGGTTCCATCCACTCTCTCCTCCTGTACAATTAATTCATCAAAGAACACATGAATTTGCTATACATTAGTAGGTAGTACTAAAGAAAATGTGAGTAGAGCCACTACCCCTAGAAGGCTAGAAGTCACTCAAAATTTTGCCAAACTAAAGCTTAATTATTCTGTATTAGTGTGAATACTCATGTATCCAAGGAATCTAAAGTTCTAAACAATAGTTTTTTCTAGACCACTTGTATTGAATTATGATCTAATTATGCGTATACCATCACAATTTTATCACTTATTTTGTACACTCAATATCCAGTTATCTGAAAATTTTATCGAAACAAAAGATGTACACGTTCCTAAGAGCCACCAACTAATTAAGGAAAGATAGAATACCTCTTTAAGGTATCTAGAATTTATGAACTTCTGTTTCTCCATAGATGTAATTTTGCCCTAGAGGGAATTAACGGGTCATATGCCAATATAGGTGTCTCATGCATTTTCTCCCAAAAAAAAAACAAACAATATTATACAAAACAATCTAGTGATACATGTGGTGTGCCCATTTTTATGTTTCTTTTATCAATTAACATTACATAATTTAAAATATATTGACGGTGACAATTAATGTTTGTCACGTGAAAACGATTAATGAAGAAATTTGGGTTCATATTTTAGTGTTCATTGAACTATTTGAATTTTCAGCGAATTAATATTAGTGCTCGTTGATGTTTCATCCAACAATTTTAAATTTAAACCGCATGAAACTGAAGGTACGTAACTATTTCTCTATTGTTCAACAATATATACCAATGTGCTTGTTCGTACGTGTTTTAAAATCCTGTTCGAATTGGCATTACAATATTGTGAAAGTTGTCAGATAATTTTAAGGAAATTCTAGCATATATCTAGTAAATTAATATCTTGAAAATTATTCAAATTAACAAACGAAAATTTCATATATATATCCTCTATCACTTAGATAGGATATACATCAACTTTGATTAAATTTAGAATTTAATTGATGGGCATAAAAAACCATTAAAATTTATGTATACTAAACAAATTTAAATTAGTTCAAATTTAATATACACTCTATTAATTGTTAAATAATGATAAACAAATGTGCTATTTTTATTTTCCAAATTGAACAATATTTTAAAAAGGGGGTCGCCTTTTTAGTAAAAAAGTTTTAGTTTCCATCATTTCACAACATTGTCTTAAACAATTCTATCAGACGTGCATTGTGCACTGATCAAAAGAAAAAAAAAAAAAGAGAATAACAAATTATAAAGGAATAAGGACTAAATAGCATAAGGATCGAATCATGCAGCTCTGTTTTGCTCGATATCGCTGGAGACAAACTTGACAGACTTGAGAAAGCCAAAGAAAATTTCAAAGGATGTCTAATCATGCAGCTGTGCTTTGCATCACTTGGCATCTGCTTTGCCCTTGTGTTTGGTATTGATTTTCTTTTCTGTACTCTGAACTAGTATCGAAGGCTTGCGTGTTTGATATTGATTTTCTTTTATGTACTCGGATCGGATCAGATCAATGTTCTAAATAGCTAGCTATACCAGCACTATAGCTTTTTCGGACCATAAAAGCTAAGTTATGAGATAAAAGTGCGCTAATTCAGCTTACGACTACTATAACTGTAATAGCTGACCGCTATTACCGCTACGCGCTATAACTACCGCTATGCTACATGAGCTTTTTGTTGTGATTTACATGAATTTTTGTTCTTATTTATGATGTTACATGGTCTGCTATAATAAGTATTCTAAACCGAATTATGTGCTTATATTCCTATTTGTGATTTAGTCTCTCATTCTATATCGAAAAATATTCAAATATTAATTCTTTCTTTTACTTGTTCTTCGTCTAGTATTCACTTGTAAAATTATTGTTGTTCGTTTCAATTGAAAGCTAATTTCGATTATTATAATATATAAAATGTTCAAATAAGTATATTTACTTCATTTCACTTATAAAAATAATTGCTCTTCATCTATTATAATATGTAATACTATGAAGTATGAACTATTAAATAATGTTACCTTATTTTTTTTTTCTTCTTATTTGCATGATTGAAAAAAATATAGACTTAGATTAGTTGTCATTTGATTGTTACCTCAATTCTCCAATATTGATCATGTTGATAATTAGTAGAAATATAGAATATGAATTTTGAAAAGAAAAAAAAAGCTATGTATGATAGCTTCTGCTATAGCTACGCTATTCGCAATAGCTTTTTTTTTGTCTCCCTGCTATGCCGCTATAATCACTATTTAGAACCTTGGTATACATAGACAATAGTGAGACTAAGATAGCATTTATTATAAATCAACCAAGTAGTTAACACATACTATTTAGCATGAATGAGCTTTAATAACAGGGGACGCGCCTCTTAAAAACTTTGTGCAACTGCACTTACTGGAAAAACACTTGCAAGCTCTCATGCAAATTCTGTGCCTCAATTATCCTGCTGCGCCTCTGGCACGCCTCACAGTTAGTTTGTTCAATTAATTTATGTACCCTAATCCAAATTAAAGCAGTGCAAAAACCGAACCAAATCCGAGATCCGAGCACAAAAAGCCCAAACTAATCTGAAATTGGATCCGTTCGACGACCAACCGCAACATAAAGGCATAATAACCCAACTTGAAATATTTTGGCCCGATATTGACCCATATCAGATCTAATCTGTCCAAGCAATTTACCTCTGAATTTATCACCAGCATTAAAAATATTTAATGAAAAATGCAAATGCTTAGTTAACCGATACATAAGTTAACAAATATACTTTAACTGCCCGTGGTTTGAAGATTATTTTTCCATCCTATTAAATAATAAAAAAAAAACAATGCAAGATGAAATGCCAGTGCATCCTGTACATATTGTGTTGCAAATTTGCTTCAGAGATCCAACCAATAGCTGTTGTTGTAAATTTGTTAATAAGAAAGCTTTTAGCATAAAATTAGCTATGGAAAAAAGTTTTATGAAAATAGAGAAAATATGAAAAGCTTTTGATATAGGAAAGGAAATGATGCTTTTAGAGGGACAAGACTGATTACAGAAAATGAAGTGCTTAGTGCGCAACAGAAGAAACAGAATTGAATACAAATGGCTTTAAACATCGCATATTCCATTTATTTGATTAGAGAGTTTATAATTAGATGATGGGACAAATTGATACTGTATTTGGACCAAGATTATTTTTTATTTTCACTTAGAGAATGATGGATGGAGAGATGAAACTGATGTCCATTAATTTTATAGTATATAGAGCAATTTACCACGAGAAAAGCCAAAAGTACCATTATAATGAAATATTAAAATGGTCATTTGAGTTTTTAATGCTAAACACAAATTCATTGATTAAAAAAATAATAATGGCTGCTACCAGCCCCATCTATCTGTGTCTTATATTTTGTTCTCTGAGAAACTCTCTTGATAGTTAAGACTAACATTAATCTGCTCAGCCAACCAAAATTAATTTCACTAGGCTAGCAGTAGGATCATCGAATTTTGATCAGCTAGTAACAAGGTTCTGTCATCAACTTTTAATCTGCTAAAATCAGGTTTCAAGTAAAACGGAAAAAGAACAGAGGAATATATTTAGTGTTAAAAAACTATACAAATATATATCATGTCAATTACGTACTATAGTAAATGCACAGAGAGAATGGGAGAGAGTAAGATACTTACAGAGGATGTGATCACCTCCTTTAAACTGAAGCAAATTTGAAGCTCCTTCATTCCAATCACCAGCCATGCGTACAGGATGATTCAAGTTGGTAAGCCGGTACCAAACTAGTGATGTAGAGTAGTTCTAATTATTTTCAAACTAGGTCAAACTGAGGCATAGTTGAGGCAGTAAAGATTAATCTTCACCTACCAATGCAAGATCAAAGACTGCGAAAGAGTATATTGTAAAGGAATTGATCAAGTACTGCCACTGGAACCGAGTAGGGAAATTGGTTAGTGTACACATATTTATCTGGTACAACAATTTGGTATAGTACATAATTAAATCTATTAATTGCATGTAGGTTACACCAAGGTTTAATGATGTTCATTTTGTCTGAAACTTTCCTTTCTGATGTGGCCTAACAGATATATCCAATGATTTGAGTAAATATCAGAAGCCCAGGTCATTCAATAGTAACAGGTTATTTCAACATTCATCGAACAGAATGATAATAAAAGGATAAAGATGGTATGTGACTACACACAAGATTTGAAAAATTAATTAGAAAAAAAAAACACAGCAAAATCTATAAGTCGGCTACAGAATCCACTCAAAGAGGTATATAGCTCAAATGAAAAGGGAGACTTTTACCAAGCTAAATGAAAATCTAGGTCAACTAGTGTTTAAGAAATAATGCCATAGAGTTGCTACTACTGCAATTAATACTACTTTGAAGATAACTTTGTGGCCTAATAAAGGCTGTGACGACTGCGATTGGTCAGCTAAATCTTCTTTTCTGCCCCTTATCTTGTTGGTAATTCTGGAAATTAACAAAGGAATAAACCCAGGCCTTCTTTTATCTGTGTTTTTTTCAGAGAAAAAAAAGAGATATTAGGTAAATTAGGTAAATTACATTTAAAACTAGGATTTAAACTGAGTAATGCATTACCATTGCTCTTAGCTAATCGCTCTTCTTCACTAATTCGCCTCCTTAGCACATTAATCATAGAACCGAAGTACAAAGCAAGTACAGTGCATGTGAAGGTGATAACATTGTATGGCATGCTAAAATCAGGGGTTGTCAGAGGCACAAGCAACACTTCAGTATATGATTTCACAACATTCCTTCCCTGAAAGAGATAAATTCACAAGACCAACTAGTTTAATTACATTAAATCCACAGCAATAAGCAAAAGACTGTTTAAGTTTGCCTGATACTGTGCTAATTGAATCTGGGACAGATATGCAAACTTGAAAAACCAACAATGTTTCCAGTGTTTTTTCTGTCAGAACCGACGTTTCCACAATAAAAGATAAACAAAGAGCTTTTTCTGAGAGAGAGAGAGACCGACCTTGTAACTATGTAGGAGAGGTGAGCTAATTGAATCAGGATAAATTCGGCTGGAGATGAAATCAGGGAAGCTAACAAGAGCAGATGGAATGTCAAATCCTTGATTTGCATCTGGAGGGTACTCATCTATATGAAGAAATCCCTAAAATTACAAGGAAACAGCTTAACAATAAATTTATATGAAATCAACTAAAAGGTAGAAAGAGATATAACTAAAATTGAATGTTAGTAAATCAAGATATCATAGAAAATGTAGCATGAGTGTGTGGCCAATACAGCAGAAGTATATGATACCTTAACGCTTGCTATAACTTGTTGCCTTTATAAGTTGGAACTGTGATATGGAAAGTAACATGCTAGCTAAGGGATTTCATTTAGTAAGATTCAGAAAGTAACCTTGTCAAAATCTAATGTCAAAGCCGCTGATATCATCCCACATGGGAAGCGAAGCATCATTTCTAGGGTTCCTGGTGAAACCTTATCCTCTGAAGGTGTAATATTTATCTTTTCAACCACATCCTTTGTATCCCTAATCTCACCATCTACATATATTCTCAATGTATGGTAATACACCTTCACATACCATGGTACCACCTGAAACACAACCACCTTAGTGAAACAATTGTTGGAACCATCATATAATCCTTTGGTAAAATTTCTAGCAGACTGAAGGGATATGGCAATTGAACCCCTTTCATTACCACTTCCCATTAAAAATCGACTTGCATGAAATGGTGCTTGTAGAAAGCTCAGTTGCAGGGGGTCTCTCCAATTCACCATTATATCAAGTGGTTCATGTTCACTATATCTCTCAACATTATACTGGTAAATAGTGGAATGGCCATTTTGGTCGTTGACCACCATATCAGCTTCACCAACCAATTCCAATATATTTTCATTCTTACTCCCCAAATTTCCTTCTATTTCAACAAATACCCTGCTAGATTTTGCAAGCGCACATTTTTCTGTGATTATCTTCTTAAACAACTGGTACATGGACCAGCTGGTACGGTCACTCGGCTGGAGAACTGCACTAAGGGTTTGCTCAATTACAATCCCATTTAACCTATCTGATCTCAATTTCAATCTCTGAGAGTGGTAATGGCCTCTGTAAATAGAAGGTCTATCTAACAAGGTGGCGATGCCAGCTTTATCTCTGCATGGCAACAATTTCAACCAAGGTGTGAGATTTTCTGTGCACACGGCTTCACGTGGAAGTGCTCCATACCTCAGATCTCCATTGTTTGGCAAAAAGCCCCAGAGAGGGGTAGAATGGGAAGTGGAAGATTCCAGAAAGTTGATCGATGCACAGAACAGGCCTGAGAGGGAGTTTGTGAGATTGCCCCACGTGGTATCAATCTCCTCCTTTGTAAGAACATCAAAGCGTGCCCATAGTTCAACACCTGGTGGCTTTGCATTCCTGGTTGACAAAGGGTCTGATGCTCCCCATCTGTCATAATTCCACCTGCCTTGTGTAAAGGACAGCTCTAGCTCCTTTATTTTATACTTCTTAACCTAGTTTATGGATAAGATCAATTATAAATCAGAATACAGCGGATTAGGAAAAGAGTTCAATTAATCTAACAGTTGAGAGATTGAATTATACCAGTTGAGCAATGGATTTAGGAAAGAGATGGTGATGCCTTCCATTGGAAGCTGAAGGAGGGGAGGTGCTTGTGAAATGGAAGTGCGCGAGAACCTTACGATCAGGTAGCGGTTTGAGAAGGAGCTCCTCAGAGAACTCCTCTTTGGATACGGAGGCTGTATCAATGCCGTTAGATCCGAGTGAGCAGTGGATCGGACGGGCGAGGTGGAAAGAGTAGAAATAAAACACGAGCAGGGAGAGGAGCATTTGGGATGCCATCAGTGATCTGGAAGTGAAAGTCTGCCATTGATAAATGAGCTTCAAAGTGAAAGTCTGCCATTGATAGATGAGCTTCAAAGTTATTGGGCTGAAATTTTAGCTGGCCCAGATTTAAATTCAGCCATTGTCTTTTATTGAGGCCGCCAATCTCGGCCTAGCTTCTTGATTTTATTGAAGTCATAGATATAATTTTTTTTTTTTTGAGTAGATCATAGATATCAATTTTCTATCTCCTGCTTTGCCTAGAACAAAAAAATGTGAACTGGGCCTAAATTGAATCACCATACTGCTTAGTCTTGGGCCCGTCACAGGTTTCACATTGCGCAATTTACGCCCTTTGTTTTTGTTGTGAATTTGTGATGTGATGTTGATGAGAGTGCTCAGGCAGGTATCAAAATCGTTGTCTTGCACGACTTCAGATCCTCCCCGATACCGTAACAGGAATCTTTTACAATTACTGAATCTGGACCGTTCTTTTTAACTTGGCACGAATCTCAAAGCCTAAAAGTACTGCTCCTGCGCTAGCCCGAATATTAAAAAGTCTGAGAGTTAATCTCAAACGTAAAGTAAAGAGAATCTCTTACCGTATTGGGGAGGATACTTCTCCGTCTTGCACTTGATGTTGATGCTGCTCGAACTCTATCTAATATTCTATCTAATATGCATTTTTTGTTGCCACTATCCCGCCTATTTTGACTTTGTAAAGGCAAACCGTGTGTTCCCTGGTGCCCTTCTGGCCTTCTCTGTCCGACTATCCCTCAATTTGTTTCTTTGCCTGACGCAGGTCGTTACCTTTTTTTGCCTTTATACGTAGTAAAAAAGAACATTCAGAGATATTTTTTTATAATACAAAAAACATATAAAATATTTATATTTTTTGAAAACTAATAATAAAAATAATTTGGACAAAAGACAGACATGAGACATCGTTATAAAATTCTCTAACACGTATTTATTTCGTTAATTTGTTTAGAAAGATACAAATAAGGAATAATACAAATACAAAATAAGTATTGTTCGAAAATTTTCTAACTACGTAAAATTAGAAATAATATCCCTATCTATAATGAAGTTGTCTTTATATTTTTTAGAAAGTGTTTATTCTCAGAGGAAGAACACAGTACTGTTAAGGGGTGGCTTAGCCACCCCCATAAATTAAAAATTAGCACTTATACATATCAGCCCCCCTTAAAAAACAAAATTACACTACAATAATTTATTTAGCCCACCCAATCATAATTTTCTAGTTCCGCCCCTGTTTATTCTTGATGTTACTTAGAAATTGAAAATTTGAAACTTCTATTAAATACTGTTAAGTTGCATAAATGAATATTTTTTTCTTTCACAAACACTAGCGATTTAAATAATTATAAAATAAATAATGCGTTAATTAATTCCTTCTATCCATTCTCACTACAATGTTTTACTGACAGGGCTAGGTGAAAATGATGAAGGATGACCAAAGATATTTCACTTATTCCTCCGCAGACTTGAAAGGGACTGATGGTCTCTCTCTGATGATGAAGATGGAGCTAATGAATGAAGAGGATCTAGAGTATGTTGTCTAGTTTATTAATACAAAACTTTCCTCTTATTACTGCTGTGTAGTCTTATGTTTTGGACTTTGTTTAGATATTTTCTACTTTTGCTGTTGGCTTTTGCTTTAATAGGTGATTGTTAAATCCAGTGTAATAAAATGCGGTTCATGCGGCCGCATATTGCTTTGTGCAGTCCATTCAAATATTTTATTATTTATTAAAAAATCCAAATTCATTCAGATTTAAAAAAAATTATTAATAAAAACAGATGGGATACCGAAACCCAAATCAAATACCCATCCGGACGGGGTCCAGTTGAGTGGTTTTTCAAGCTAATCTCTAGCTGCTTTTATAGGCAGAAGAGCAGTGTTTTTTTGTTTCTTAGGTGATGTGGGACTATAAAATAGAGATTATGAACCAGAATAGACGGTTTCTTTCTTTTTCCGCAAATTTACTTGGGTGCTCGGCCGCTTGGGCCAGTTGGGCCATATCTGTCCTGCTTGAATCCCTACAGCTAAAGAAAGAAAAGTCTTCTAAAGGAACAAAGTCTTCTTTCGTTCGCCACCACCAGTCCACCAGTGACTCAAAAAGCTAGTCAGTCAACATCTAAAGAAAGACTATAAAATAATATTTCTTTGCCTTGCATTAATTAATGATCATTGTTTCATGCACCAATTTAATTAATGACTCAAAAAGCTAGTCAGTCAATGACTATAAAATAATATCTCAAAAAGCTAGTCAGTACCAATTTATTATAATATTGTTTCATGCATTAATTAATGATCATTGTTTCATGCACCATAAAGTTTTAATTGCATATTTGTATTATAAACTTTCATTCATTTAATTAATGAAAGATTATGACAATAATTGCATACTATGCTCTATTTTATTTGATTATTTTTTAAAATCCGCATATGTAAGTCCGCATATACGGCCGAATACCGTATATGCGGTATGTGGCAGCTTGTCGCATACCAAATGAAAACCGTATTTAATAATATTAATTAAATCTCATATATTTTGAGCCTGCTTGAACACTGACTTTTATAACTTTATTCGTTTCAAAATGAAACGGATTTTGCAGCTTTTTTTATCAAAAAAAATTAATTATTTCTAACTAACACTTGAAGGCCGTGCAATTATATGCCTGGCACCCATTTAGTTTCATACGAGTTCCGACTAAACAGTTAATGACAATAATGGACTGCTAAATTGGTTGCTTGTAGGACCCAATCCAACTCTCTCTCGAGTCACGAGAGGAGTCACCTGTTAATCGTTTATTTTGTATCTATTCTTAAATATATATATATATATACAAACGAGAGTGGCTAATATCAAAATGTTTGTTCCTAGTTTCTCGGTGCTACCAAGTAGTTTTTTGATTTTCAACGTTCAAATAGTCGATCCAAACCGTTAGATGTTCAATCTATATTAAAATGTGCTTGGAGATCAAATTTTACATTTTTTGAAATTTTTTTACTATTTATTAAGATGGTTTGAAAATCGCTGTTTTCAATGGTGCTGAAAAATACTTCAAAACAGCGATTTTCAAACCATCTAACGGTAAAATTTGGTCTCCAAACACATTTTAATATAGATTGAACATCTAACGGTTTGGATCGACTGTTTGAACTTTGGAAATCGAAAAACCACTTGGTAGCACCGAGAGGCTAGGAACAAACGTTTTGATATTAGCCACTCTCTATATATATATTGCATTTTTAAATATTGAAATAATTAATTTTAACAAAAAATGAGTTGTTTTAAACGCATTATTATGGTAATTTTGATCATTTGACTGTGTGTTTTTAAAATAATAAACGAATTATATTTAACAAAAAAATCATGCTTGTATACATTTAGTTATTTTTATATATTTTTTAGTTTCTTTTAATTCATATAATTATAATATTCAAAACACATCTAATGATAATAATAAAGTTACATAAGTTATTATCATTGTACTTTCGTACCATTAATATGTGTTAAAAGATACAGAAATAAATTTTTTTTTTTATTGCAAGATACAGAAATATTAAACGAAAAAAAAAAACATGTTAAAAACAAAAATAATATTTTTATTAACAATATCTAATGTAAAGTTAAGACCACACAATCATGCAATTATTTGTCTTATTATTATATATTAAAAACAAAAAGTATTAAAAACAACTAAATAAAAAATAATATAAAATAAACTAAGTATTAAACTCATTAATAAAATCTACACATTTCTTAACACATCAGTGTACGACACCTGCGAGAACAGTAGCGAATAAATAATGTAAATTCCTCGAGAATCAGAAATCGAATCCAGATTTCATAATCATTTTTCGTATATAGCTTGCCGATCTCAATTTCCTCCTCTTTTCCTGCTATTTTCTCTATCTCTCTCCTCTCTCTCCTCTCTCCTCCTCTTTAAAAAGAGAGACGGACACAAAATTAAAGAGCACCCGCTGCTATAGAGTCGGACCCGCCTTTAACCATCCTCAAATCAGAGCGACTGCTGCCACTGGCCACTTCCCCAGCTTAACAGATCCATGGAGATCATCAAACTATACAATAGAAACCTTTGCCTTTTCTTCCTCTTGATTACCACTGCCATGGCGGCGAGAGCAGAGGGGTTGAGGTTTGGGAAAAAGAGCGGTGAATTCAAAATTATCCAGGTGGCTGATATGCACTATGCCGACGGCCGATTAACCGGCTGCCTCGATGTATTCCCCAACCAGAAACCCACCTGCTCCGACCTCAACACCACCGATTTTCTCTATCGCGTTTTTCGCGCTGAGAACCCCGACCTTGTTGTTTTTACAGGTAAGCCCCCTACTGATCTCTTTGCTAGTTTACAAATTTCAATACAAAAAGACCTGGTTTTGGGAACTATTGTCGAGGAAATGGCATTGAAGCTCGATGAACTTTATATTATTTATCTATTCTTTTTTGTGCAACGAACTAGTAATAAGTATTTGTATGCATCCGCAACTCAAATGGTAAAGTTTTCAGTCTATATTTTATTAATTTAAGAAAGTTGGAGCTGCATTGCTGCGTTTTTCCATGAAAATTTTGCCTTCCATTTCTCCGTGAGTTTCTGTTCTAGAGTTGGGTTATCCCGAATCCCACGGGAATATTCTTGTAAAAAAATATATTAATCAGGATAAGTCCTCCGTACAGCCTCGTTTTATTTTTGGTATTTAATAATCTGACCAGTGGGGCCCACCTACTGTAAAGAATTGTCCTGTAAGGAAACTGGAGGCGGATAGGCGGTTGCCGGTTGGGCTGAATTCTGATCTTTTTCTGTACAACATTATAAAAAATATATAGAGTGAGGCTATGGTACTATGCATAGCACGGTTTGGTCCGAGCTACGGCTCAATATTTGAGTTTTTAAAATTCTAACGGTCGATCCATACCGTTCAACATGATTATAAAATAAATATGTACTTGCAAACCAAATTTTACATTTTTTCAAATTTTTTTACTATTTTTGAGATAGGTAGAAAATCACTTGATCTGAAAATTCTGGACCATCCAAAAACAGTGATTTTCTACCTATCTAAAAAAATAGTAAAAAAAATCAAAAAAATATAAAATTTGGTTTGCAAGTACATATTCATTTTATAATTATGTTGAACGGTTTGGATCGACCGTAGAATTTTAAAAACTCAAATATTGAGCCGTAGCACGGACCAATCCGTGCTATGCATAGTACCGTAGCCTCACTCAAATATATATATTAAACCATCACACCGAGATCTCTATATATTGGAATTTTTTATTGGTAGTAATTAATATAAAAGAATATAGACAAACAGTAAGAGTACAGTAATATTTATATTGGTAGTAAGATCGGTAGAAATTCTACCGATCTTAAGAATAAAAAAGTTTGGATCGGTAAGAATTTTACCGATCTAAACTAGTTTTTTTTTTCTTTTTTCCTTTTAATTTTTTCTAGTAAAATTTTTTTTTTACAAAAATAGATAAAGTACCTTAAAATTTAGATATATCAAAAATATTCCATCTATTTTTTGAAAAACTTTTCATATTTTACTAGAAATCAAATATAAGAATTCTCTCCATCTATACATCAGATTAAAAAAAAAGTTAAGATCGGTAGAATTCCTACCGATCTTACTACCAATATAAATATTAATATAATCTTACCATTTGTCTCTCTTCTTTTCTATTAATTACTACCAATAAAAAATTTCCCTATATATCCATCAAAAAACGTATAAATAATTCAATCATCAAACATAAATACTTTTTAAAAAATATAAACACAGTCTAGATAAAAATATATATTTTTTTAATTTAGCGTAGTTATAAAGTTTTAGAACAATACTTGTATAAAATTTCCAAACAAAACTTTTATTTTTGTAATGCTATTGACGAACTTAATGTACAGAAAAATTATCATTATAATCATAGAAGTCATATTTTGGTTCTGTTTTGAATAGCGCGAGGACGTAATGCACAGGAAAAAAAAAACGAAACGTTATAATCTATAGCATCTTTAAATATTATAAGAAGTTTGACAAAAAAATAGTGCATAAAATTTATAATCCACAAGTATCTGTGGAGCGATTCAGACTTGTGCCACTTGGCATCGTTATAAAAAAATAAAAAATATAGTTTTTGAATTAGTGGACTGATGAATTGTGAAAAACAAACTCTCTAATAGCAGTAAGATAGGCAAATCCAGGATTTCGATTCAATATGTAAAATATAGATATGAATCACAGAATGGATATGTTATATTAATAATAACGTGACAACAGATCGAATGGTCACTAAAATTAAAAAAATAAAAGTTAATATAAAACGTATCTAAACTTTAAATAACAAATGAGCGAGGCTGTAGTACTATGCATAGCGCAACAATCCGTAATATGGATATATATCTCTATTTTTAAAGTCTAAACAGTCAATTGAAATTGCTGAATATGATTTTCATATGAAAATGTACTTGAAAGCTAAATTTTATATTTTTCATATTTTTTTCTTTTCTTTAGTAGGTAAAAAATCACTATTTTTTATAGTCCAAAAACTTTTAGATTAAGTGAAATTCTACCTATTTAAAAAATAGTAAAAGAATTTTGAAAATGCAAAATTTGTCCATATGGAAATTATATGGAGCTTTTCAAATCAACTGTTTGGACTTTAAAAATAAAGATACGGATCAATAATACAGACTCATGTACACTATGCATAGTACCATAACCTCGCTCATAACATATGGCTATCACAGTTGTAACTATTTGATAATAGTTTTTATGGTTATCACAGTTGTAACTGTCAATATATGCCTTCTTATTATACCAAGTTCTTGTGAATTAACTACAGGATCTAGTAGGTCGCGCCTGTGAGTTTGGTTGTCAAGCCATTATCAAGTTGATATGATTACACTTTAGATTCGGATTATTTTTTTACGACGATAAGAGTGGATATTTATCTGATCACTTTTCTTGGTCAATGCTGGTCATGCATTTGGTCCACATCAGATGCAAGTGGAACTTATGGGACCAATAAAAAAATATCTATAGCATTTATTTAAGTTCGACGATCTAGATTAGGTGTAACTGAATTCTTCTCTCTGAAATTTATATTTTGCTCGGCATGACCTATTGACTACTAGTCTTTCATCAAAAAAAAAAAAAAGACTACTAGTCTACTAAAGGTTGTTTCTAGAAGGTTTTGGAAAGTGTGCAAGTTGGGTTGGAAGATAGCACAATGTGAAATTCAATATATTTGGCAAATAGGGTGAAAACGGATCGGATAATGGAACAATAGCAACCTTTTATAACATACGTTTTTTATTTTTTTTGAAGGTTGGCGGCGAAATGCCGCTAACAAATATATTAATAAAAAAAAGTTGTAATTACATGATCCTAGCGTAGCTCCCACTATTTATAGTTAATATTACACCGCAGATGCTAAAAAATTGAAAGAACGGAAACGAAAATGATTTGATTTGATTGACCACCAGCACTCTAGCTCGCTCCAATTGCCACTTCGAGTGTGCAGAAAAGACCCACTCGGTCCATTCTAGGTCCAAAGTCAAACATTTTGTACCCAGAGCATGATATCCATGGCCGTATCATTGATCAATTGATGCACTAAGCGCCTCTTGTTAGAGAAATGTCTTCGATTCCGTTCCCGCCACAAGGTCCATATACCCGCCACCCAAAGCGTATCCCATTGTGTTTTAGCTCTGGGGGATAGGATTCTTTTACCCATTACCCATAAGCCTATCAAGCTGGAGCCCTGGAACGACCCATAGTTAAAGTTGAAGTGCGCAAGCAAACCTGTCTAGAACCTCACCGCAAATTGGCAGTCCCAAAAAAGGTGATTTCTAGTCTCCATACCCGAGTCATCGCACATGTGACAGCCGTGCTGGACCGGGCATCCCCGTCTGGTCAGGATCTGTTGGGTTAGGATCCTGTTGCTGATCATAAGCCAGAGGAAGATTCTTACTTTAATGGGGGCATACGTTCTTTATTAACATCCTCTGTACTTTTCTGACATTTCATCCATCCAATCAGGAGACAACATCTATGGATTTGACACAACTGATCCGATTAAATCAATGGGCATGGCATTCGCCCCTGCCTTGGCACTTAAGCTTCCCTGGGCGGCCGTGCTAGGCAACCACGACCAGGAATCATCTCTCTCCCGTGAAGGTGTGATGCGCCACATCATCACCATGCCCCACACACTCTCTCGTCTCAACCCTGATGGGTCAAATATTGATGGATATGGTAACTACCACATTGAGATAGATGGACCCGAGGGTTCACCACTTGTCAACAAGTCAGTGCTCAATCTTTACTTTTTGGATAGTGGCGACTATTCAACTGTATCAGCAATCCCAGGGTATGGCTGGATCAAACCATCTCAGCAGGTCTGGTTCCAAAAAACCTCATCGCAGCT
Organism: Carex littledalei; assembly: GCA_011114355.1. NCBI lineage: Eukaryota > Viridiplantae > Streptophyta > Magnoliopsida > Poales > Cyperaceae > Carex > Carex littledalei. The sequence goes on along the minus strand of CM022099.1, from coordinate 7,387,253 downwards.
TCAGGTATACCTTAAGCACAGTATTCTACATATGTTGTGCTATTATATAAGAATCAATTTAAATTTAGACCCTCATGAAATATCTAATGATATAACAAAATCAACTGGCGCAGACAATGTACAAAGGTGCTCCACATGCACAGAAGGAGAGCGCACCGGGACTGGTGTACTTCCACATCCCGCTTCCTGAGTATAGTAGTTTTGATTCCTCTAACTTTACTGGGGTAAGACAAGAAGGCATCAGCTCTGCATCCGTCAACTCTGGCTTCTTTGCCACCATGGTCGAGGCCGGAGACGTGAAGGCTGTCTTCACAGGCAAGCATTTACAGTTTGATACCTACTTAACTCTTTTAACTCAATTTTTTGGGGAGGTCATGGCGGTAGTCCTAAATTAGATTCTCTTCCGGTTTTGTGAACTAATTATCGGTGAATAATTTTCTTTCCATGTCTCACACCAATGTCTAAATCCGTTAACATGCTAGGGGAGTGTTGATGGCGTAAAATATATAATTTTCTATGCTCAAGCTTGACAAGTAATAATTAGCTAATGAATGGGTAAACATGACATAAATCAACATCAGGGAAATTGACTAGACCTAATATGTTTAAACTTATCCACAGGACATGACCACTTAAATGACTTCTGTGGAAAGCTGACTGGGATACAGCTGTGCTATGCTGGAGGCTTTGGTTACCATGCATATGGAAAGGCTGGTTGGTCAAGGAGAACAAGGGTAGTTTCGGCATTTTTAGAGAAGACAGCTGATGGCCAATGGGGAGGTGTGAAATCCATCAAGACTTGGAAGCGACTAGATGATCAGTTTCTCTCCACAATAGATTCCCAAGTCCTCTGGAGCAAGGGACCCACTGGTAAGCTTTTATTTAGCAGATATACAGTATAAAATAGTAAAACCAAGGTATGATGTTTAAAAAAAACAAATATTATTAGATATTTGTAACAAACATTGAATAATTGTTATCAGGTAGACGTAGAAAGTCACCATCACCAGCAGGGAATTAAGAAGGCATGCATGGATAGACAAAATAATTGGATCTGAAACTTTTTTCTGATAGAAACAACCTACTTCGAAACAATAGAGTCAGTAGTGACATATTTATATGTAGCAAACTAGCAAATGTGTGACAGTAATAGAGGGATAACAATGGAGATTTCTGAATGAATGTTATATTATCCCACCAAGACAGTAACCTCAGTTTATATATATGAATTACAGCCTATTCTTACCAAAGAAGAATATTTACAAATATAAACAATTCCATATTATGAGTAAAACCAAATACAGACTTCCCAAATTAGATGTGTCTGTGAGAGTAGAGATGCGCCAGTTAAAGAAAGATATGCCTAAGAAAAACTTTCGAAATTGAGACAGCACATCAGAATCTACAAGATAGCACGGATCCGGATCCACATTGTGACAGTGCATAGATGAGCAGAGTTAACACAAGCAGTCAATGTATAGAAAATGGAGAGGTTCACTATTCTGGTTATGTCCCTCCTAAATCTACACAGCTAAATTCATTAAATGGCAAATGAAAAAAAAAAAAAAAAAACAGCATTACTTGCTGATTATGTGTTGAATTTTTCAATTTCTGTCAGCAACTCAACAATATTAATTATGTCAAATAATATTGGCTCAATTTACATCTATTACAAAAAAAGAAAGAATAGAAAAAACTACATAAACTGAAGTAACTAAACTTTCATATAAACTTTTGCCCGAAAGTATTCCAATGCCCCTCCTAAATCTACACAGCTAAATTCATTAAATGGCAAATGGAAATCTCTATATTTGAACAGGGATTTTAAAATCCTTCTACCTATCTATCTTTATCTTTCCTTTTGATAATCTTCCACCTATCTATCTACATTTAATCGTTGTTAACAGTAATTACTATTTAGATTTGGCCTTCCTTGAAGAAGAACAAAAGAATCATAGTAGATTTCAATTAGCTTCAGTCACAAGATCAGCGAATGTGCATTCTCTTTAGAGAGAACATGCTCTCATCATCCCCCTTTCTTGGAGAAGGCGGGCGACCGAAGACTTTCCAAAATCGTATCGTCTCATCTGGTGAGGCCGATGCCACCCTTGAGCCATCTGGGCTCTGCATTAAGGAATCAAACCAATGAGTCACCAGTATATATCAATAAGGGATTCAAATGAAGGTTTCATCAAAATCTCTTAGTTTCATCCCGAGGAGAACTTGAATAACGCTTACACTTGAGGTATTTAACCTTACCAAAAGAAAATGAAAAAAAAAAAAAAGGCAGCACAAAGCAACCAATGAAAAGAACAATCTTACAGGTTCGTGTGATGATAGGAAACTGTATTAGCAACTTGCCTTAAATGACAAGATTCAGCTAGTAATAAAATGGATAGGAATAGTATTTCAAAGCACCTGAGTAAGGTGGAGAACTCTATCTTTGTGGCCCTTTAAATCTACAATTTTTCGCAATGAAGGATATGACCGTAAAGTGATCAGATTCTCCTCCAAACCATGCGCACTCAGTATCTCCTTTTGGTGCTTGTTCCATTCCAAGGCACAAACCTGTGTACAAAAGTATAACTTTTATTTTAAAAAATACTACAGTATAATAATTAAATATTGAGAATTTTCAACAGAAGTGGAATTATCCAAGGGATGAGAACTGATTATCATTTGAGGACTACTACCTGTAATGCATACTCCTTTGAACCATTGAGATTTAAAAAACAATAGTAATTTATAAAATATAAATTTATGATCTAACAACCAATGATGTTTTGAAAACTTCTCAGGACGGCCACCTGCGATACATAATTTTGTAAACCTGATATACGGGCAGCCTTATTTCTGTCTTCCTTTGGTTATCCTAGTGCGTAAAAGTACATGAGAAATTTACCACTCAAAAAACTATCACAATACTAAAATTGCAATTGCTTAATGATTAAGAGCTTAGCTTGGTCATAGAATAAAAAATAAAGTAACATTGTAAAACCAAAATGAAAAACAAAACAGAAATTATTATTCAACTAAGGCTACCTGAGAACCAGTATCAATAGTAGTTACACAATTGCCACTCTCAGTACTCCAGATCTTAATAGATCCATCAGTGGCCCCTCCACCGGTGGCCAAAGTGCTAGATTTAAAGGGGCACCAGGCAAGGGCCCGCACCGGTGCAGTATGGTCCTTGAACTGATAAATGTATTTGGAGCTTTGTCGCATGCACTGCCGGTCCCATACATGGACAAGACCATCATTTCCACCGCTTGCCAGCTTGGCACCATCTTCTGACCACCTTAGACCGCACACTTCACCTGAGTGGGCCCGGAGGCGAGAGACCATTCTCCCATTTGTTCTAACTGCCAAGGGAGAACAAAAGAAGATACAGGGTAAGAAAAACAATGGGCCTTTAATTCTTCATATAATGTGGATACATTGTTTCTGTACCACCAGTTCTTTCTAAAATTTGTTTATCAGATTGGTTTTTTATACTTACCATCATGATTGATGATCAACCCATCACGGCCTCCTGACGACAAAACATGATGGTTCCAACAAAGTGACCCTACTCTTCCACCATGCTCCTCTACAATTCCAATCTATTATACATGCAATTAGAAGTAACTAAACAGATATCTTCCTAATCAGGGAGTAAAATATATTATAAATAGGCACATTGTAGACTACCAGTTGCAGGCTGACAGCATCCCAGACCTCAATACGCGATGTGGAGAATCCAACTGCTAGTGTGCGACCATCATTTGACCAGGCAAGACTGGAGGGGTAGTCATCATAGTTGTCAGTTTCTAAGAGCAGCTCAGTCTTACATGTGTCGGCCTTGTAGAGATACACTGAGAGGCCGAGAGCTATTGCAAGAATGTTCTCTCTGCTCCAATCCATTAACTTCAGACAGTCACTGTCTCGCAAATTCGGCGCATCTAGTACCAGATCTGAATACTGAATTTTGCATTGAGAATTTGTTTTAGACTGTACAATATGATAACTATAACTAGCTTCTGTGCAAGTTGAGAGTTAAATAATCCTAATTTGCCTCAATTAGCTATAGTTCTGTAAATTGAAGTGAACCTTAACCATGCCTTAATTGAACCTATATAGACAATTCACCCCAAAATAATTAAAAAGTTAAATAAAGTAATATAGTTAAACCAGCGCATATACAATACTGGCCTGTCTACTCCAGCACCTGATCCTAAATGCAGCCAGATTCACTGATTCGTATATAACTTGTACCAAAGGCTGGTGTGACTGATACAAATGAAGACATCTAAACTCATCTGAATGTGACATTTTTCAAAGTAATAAAAACAAAGTACCGTGGTGACATGTCGAACTGGTTTTACAAGACAGCTCTGGCTCGTCAGAGACTCTTCTGGGAACTCAAGCTTTCTTTTGCAACCATTGGATGTACGAAAGACAAGCATCCTTCTAGGCTTCCCTTCTGAATCCACATTAAAATGCTCTTCTATTCTTCTCCTATATTCATCCTATCAGAGAAGAAAAAAGGGCAAAAGGCTAAGGTTTTTTTTATTTCAAGAAACAGAGAATCAGGAAAAAGCCTTTACCATTTACACTCGAGGGTTTAGGTTGTTGCAAAATAGATTCAAACAGTAATACAAAAGAAAGAAAAATCAATTACTTGTGAAAGGAAAATTCGTATAAAAGATATATAGGAACTGCACTGCAGTTTAGAGTGTAAAACAATAGCTGGGGGTGATAGAATTTACGATCCTAAACAAAAATTTTGTAACTTGAGCAAAAAAAAACCTGAGAAATAAAATGAAAATGAAATCAAGAACAAACCTTGGGTGTTGGCAGGAAGTGTTCCTCCTCTTTAGGCTTCTTAACGGGTGTCCAATTAGAGAAAGTTGATCTTGCATAATCCATATCCATTAGACTCCTCGTGGGTATAAACCTATCACCACCCTGCACAGTTGATCACCAATAAAAAATAAACCAAAAGGAATCAATCAAATTCAGTCTAAAATTGACAAGAAGGTAGAAAACTTGTAGAACAAGCATGTACCACTGGGCTGTTGTATTTTGATCGACTTGGGGTATACATCTTTCTTTACGATAACAAGTTCTAGTCGATTGTCGTCGAGTATTGAGAAGGACTAATTCAGAGGGAAGAGAAGGAGAGAGATATGCACTGTGTGACAAATCGCTCTTGCTCTTAGTTCGCGGCCTTTCGACTTTCCAACGGTACTATTGTTCCCTCTCTTTGGAGATGTTAACTAAGGCGGTGCACTTTTATGGAAATAAATCTGTTGTAAATTCCAATGGAATAACAGGATCCTGTGGGGAATCGGAATAACAGAAACATATTATTCCATTGGAATAACAGCAGATTTATTTCCCACTTTTATAGATGATAAACCGGTGGGGGACACATTGTCAGAGATTGTGGGACCGGGATGCAGTGACTCTGGGATCTTTTCCATCGTCCTGACATTTCAGGAATTTTCAAGTGGACTTTTCTTTTGACAAAATAATTTCAAGGAGAACAGTTAACAAGTCCTCTTTGTGACAAGTCACAAGTGGTTCATTTACACGACCATCACAGTATTTTATTCGAACTGGGGACGGTCTCGTCTCTCGTGGGAACCGGACCGAATTAGGTTCGATATCCTATATGAGCCGTTCGATTTGTTTTAAAATTCGTGTATTTTTTATTAATTCCGCTTCGCAAATTTCAATGGGCCGCGCTAAAGTGTATTTAACAACTTTTAGATTAAAATATCCATGAACCGCTCCATTTCCCTATTTTATTTTCATTTCTATCAGTACAAGACTAGAGCTGCAAACGAATCAAACCAAATCAAACTTACCCTAGTTTGAGTTTGAGTTTGAATAAGATTCGAACCGAACTAGTTTAATTTGTTTCAGAACGAAGTCAATCGAATCACGAACTACAAGCTTTTATGACAGTCCTACCGCCGTTAGTTATTATTTTGAAAATTAGATAGCTTAAACTAAGCATTGCATTGGATTGACTATTTTTGCGAGTTGAATAGCTTTGTCATTTTAGAGATTTTGATGTTTTTATAATTTGGTTTTATAAATAACCTTTTTTAGTATCAATATATTTGTTGGCGGCATTTCACCGCCAACTATAAAAGAAAAAAACATTGCATTAGATCTTATCTGATCATATTAGGTATTTATTTGTACCTATTTGAAATGAAACTTTGATTTTGCACTGAGCCACTGGCGTTGCTCTAATTTGAACGGTACATATAATTTGAGATTCAAACCTAAATAGTTCACGAACCAATTTCGAACAAACTTGCCCAGTTTGAGTTTGAGTTTGAGTTTGAATAAGATTCAAATCGAACTGGTTTGATTTGTTTCAGAACGAACTTCAATCTAACGAGTTAATTGCGAAAAAAAAATCGAATCGAATCACGATGACACGAACTATGAGCTTTTTTGCCAGCCCTAACAAGACAATCAAAAAGATATTTCTTACGTTTTTTTTTTAAATAAAAGGTGGAGGTCTAACCTACCAGCTTTCTTCAAACCTCTTTTTATATTATAGAGGATTTACTCACTTTGTGAATTTCAAATTCATAACCACTCATATGAGAGTCAGATGTCTTTGCCACTAGACCAAAAGCTGATTCTAAAATATTTCTTACGTTGAGTACTTCTAATAGAATCTTGCAGATATGTTATTATTAATAATTTTGTTAGTTTTTTATGGTCAGCGACCATTGTCGCTAACAAATACATTGACCTTTAGCGCTGCACAGTTAAGCTGGCCAAGGCATATATTTTCCTACGAAAGAACCTAAGTTCGAATCTTACAGAAAATGCAGGAATAGAGTGTGTTGTGGGCCTACGGGATTTAATAAAAAAAACCAAATATATTAACAAAAGAGATAAAAGTATTTACATGGTCTTAAGTAGAGAAGAAAATTAGTCACATCGTTATCAGTCGCGAGAGAGAGACATGTACTATTGTTGCTTTGAGATTCATGCAGAAAGTATTTTGAACAGTCTCGATTTTCCAAATATCAACTCAAAATTTGAGAAATCTCAGGGGATGCGAATTCCTGCAGTACTCCCAGCCGGGCCCACTTTGAGATTTGTGCAAGATTAAACCATTTGCACGTGACAAACCATATGTATATTTTTTTTTTTTTTTTTTTTTTGACTGTCTTTCATCATTTTAGTCACGTCACGTCATGCAAATTGACTCGGTCACATTACATGACCAATATTTTGAACATTATTCTTAATTATAATTTATTTTATAATAATTTCTTATTTTTTATACATTTTGTTATTATATTCTTTGAACTAACTTAAATATGAAAATAATAATTAAACACGATCAGTCACATCACACGAATAGTCACGTCACGTGTGGTCACGGCGTGACAACTGTCTTTAACCATTTTAGTCACATCACATCACGTAAAATTAAATTTTAATCACTAGTCACGTCACGTCACATTTTTCAGTCCCTAGTCCTGGAACCCCAACCTAGCTCTTTACGAGGATACCCAAAGTGGGTATCTAGCAACAGGATTAATAAAGGAAAATTAACTATAAAAAATTGCATATTATCGCTATTGTTGTTATTATTAAACTTAACAATGTTTCTCCTGTATGAAAAGACGTATTATGTAATGAAATTCCCCACCCTTTTTCGATATAATAGTGTAATAGTGTAATACATTTGAAATATTGATTACATCCGCCGCAAAAGTGCAATAACGGCGTCATAGTTCATTCTGGTTTGTTCCGTTACACAGAAAAACCTGAAAGTACCTTTTGAAATCAATAATAAATCAGATGTCGTTCGTACATCGATTTTACCATATTTGCTAGGTACTGTGAGTCACTGCTCGGTGTTCTCTCTTTTTCTTTGATCATATTCATAATACGCCATCACAAGAAAAGAAAAAAAAAAGAAAAACACAAAAGCCATACATGGGTTGAATAGTACTCGCAAGCTCCCAAGCATAAGCACAGTCATTACATTAACCATGTTATACAACACCTCCGAGCGGGAAGAGAGAAAAAATAAAAAGCCTAGGAAATACATTGATCTCTAAATATACACTAATACTTGCATCGACCATAACAGTTCTCACTGAAACTGATGGAATTGTTCTCGCACAACACGAGTTAATTCCCCATTGTAAGTAATAAATATAGATCTTTGCTACATTATGATTCATCCAGGGTTTGCCTTTTTGACGGCATGTAGTTTCTGAGGTTGTTGTTGACCCGCGGTGTAGTACCTCACTCATTTTTCATGTATGGTGCAAATTAAGACAGACCTAAAATTTATAATTCATGGTGCTACAATTTGGAGTGTTTGCGTAGTGGACACCCGCCTTCAAATGCGTGTTCGAGGACATCTTCAATGCGCTTCACAAGCAGTATCTACAAAGAAATAAGAATGTTTGGAATCCAACAATTTCAATAAGATAGCACTAGTAATCTGGATATGTTGTATAGTCCAATTTAGCACAGCCCACTATGGGTCCATAGTCCATACCAGGGAAACAATGTTACCCTGGGTTGACCCTAGAGAAGGAAAAATGTGACGTGACTAACACACCGCGACTTGATCACGGTACGGCACGGCACGTGAACAAAATTTATTTTTACATGACGTGACTATAATGGTGGAGGACAATCACGTGACGTGACTGATGACATTTAATTATTGTTGTCAAGTTTAAGTTAGTTCAAAGAAAATAACAACAATATGTACCAAAAAATAAGAAACTATTGCAAAATAAATTATAATAAAGAAATAATATTGAAAAAATTGGTCACGTGACTTGACTAAGATGGTGGAGGACAGTCACGTCACGTGACATGCCAGGCAACGGCGTGACTAATTTCCTTCTCTAGTTGACCCTTTCTTGCAAGTCTGTTGATTAGTTGACTAAGAAGTCAAGGCCAGAACCATCCCCCCCCCCCCCCCCCCCACCCACACCCAAAAAAAAAACTCCCCACCAGTCCAAATATTGTTAGGTTTTTGTAAGTAATTCATCAGCATCGAGATACGTTTTTGCAGGGAACTCAATGCAGATGAAAATTTTAAAAAATTTAGTTAGGTTGAGGGTTAGATACCAAAGAACCCCACAAAAGATGAGAAAGGAAAGAAAACAAAAATATCAAACCAGGTAGCTAACTTGACCAATCATAAATCACCGGTGTGTACTAGTATTAAAAAGTATACTGATAGGCCTTTATCTTCTTTTATATATAGTATTTATAATAAAAAATGACATAAGACTCTTTCAGGTAAATAGTAGTTACCTCCAAGCCAGAAAGAATGGCAGCGGGAACTTCAGCAAGGTCCTTCAAGTTTCTCTCTGGCAGAATTACTCTTTTGATCCCATACCGGTGAGCCGCTAGAACCTGATGCAACAACAAGTCAACCTCACATAGTGTTAATCAATACCCTGAAACTCTAGACAGGTCAAGAGCGATTTGTTGGGACATTATTTAGTTCTCACAGATTATTATCAGTTTAATTATAGACTGCATAAAGCTATCTTCAGCAATGTTTAGATGCTTCGAGTCACTCCAAATTTGTGTCCAGCTGATATTAGGCTCATTCCAACCCAAACCCGATTAGAAATAGGGTTCTATACATCTCAGGTCGTCCTGATCAATACATACTTTTGCTACCAATATACATGCAAATTGCAAAACATACCTTATCTTTGATGCCACCTACTGGTAGCACAAGGCCCCTAAGAGTCATCTCCCCAGTCATGGCTGTATCGGCCCGAACCTTCCTCTGGCTGAAAAGTGATACAAGAGATGTGACCATTGTAACCCCGGCTGATGGTCCATCCTTCGGGACGGCCCCTGCTGGGAAGTGTATGTGGATGTCCCGGTTTTCCAACAGATTTTTGTCTGAAGTAGATGCTATGTCTAGCTCTGATGCCCTAGCTCTCACCTGACAAAACATACAACAAATCAACAAATAAATAAATAATGGAGATGTTTTTTATTGTTGCAGTTCTGCAGCAGAGATTAGCTGACAATGTGTTTGATGCTTCCCTTTTCTTCCTTTGCTTGCCAGTCAGGCCATAAAAAAATATTAAATAACCCAGGAAATATTACATGATTGCTTGAAGTCAACTGACCAATGAAGAATAGAAATGTTTATGTTATTAAAAAAAAGGAGAACAAAGAAATGTACCCAAGTGAGAGCAATCTTAGCAGATTCCTTGATGACATCACCAAGTTGCCCAGTAAGATGTAGTTCGCCTTTACCGACCATTGCTGTGGCTTCCACGAATTGGACTTCCCCTCCAAAGGAGGTCCATACGAGCCCCACTGATACACCAGGACTCGCCACACGCTCAGCTGCTTCTTTGTCATCAAACCTAGGAGGCTGCATAGTTTTATGGATGAAAGCCAAATTAGTTCAATCAATTCAATTACCGAAATTACAAGAGTAGGTACAGAAATTCCAGTTGTTCCTCCGAGGAAACTTCCTTGTTATATATAAACCTGCAAAATGACATGTATTTTACCCACTGCTATGATTATAAGAATTGTCTTTTATACCATTCTTGTCCAAAATAAAAATTACCAAAAGTACCCTCCCTTTTATTTCTTTTATATTGAGGAAAACCACTTCTTTCTTTAATAATACGGAAGAAGATGTGACAGAAAAGGAACCTGATAGCTCAAATTTTTAGAACTAGGAAGTCCACAGACAATGTCTGTGAACCTTTTGATTCGCAGACTATGTCTCCTCTCTTGTTTTGCCGTGACCAGCATTATATTGTGTAAAAGGAGAATCATAGACAACGTCTGTGAACCAAAAAGAGTTTCGCAGACAAAATCTGCAAACTTCATAATTCTAAAAAAATTTCATGTAAAGGATCTGTTCGTCTTATTTCTCCTTTTCATTTTACTAAATAGCATAGTGACAAAAAATAGTCTGAGCCAAGTAGTTTAGGCAACTTTTAGAGAATTTCAGAATTATTGAATAATGTAAATATATTATTCATATATACTAGATACTTCCTATCTTGTGCAAGGGTACATGAAAGATCTCACAAATGTTGAGTAAACAGAATAAATTTACCCCAAGAACTTTCTCAAGCATTGGCTCATCTACCACAATAGGCGAACCACCATCAAAACTGGAGATCTCATGTCCACTCACATCCATGGGAATAACCTCCATCTCAACTTCTCCAGTGCTGGGACTGGGCCCACTTCCAGCTCCAGCGAGACGGGTGTCAAGAAGGGCAGCGGTGGATGCAGCCATTGGCTGTATTCCTTTGTTGAGTTGAATTGCTGTGCTGAACCTTTCTTGTTCAGCCACTCTGACAGCCGCTGCACGTGCCAGGGCAGCTAGGTTCCTCTCTAGGTTGCGCACCCCAGCCTCACGTGTGTATCTTTGGATTATGAGCTTCACCATTTCCTGATAAATGTACAAAAGAAATATTTTGTCATTGCAAATTACATGGAACAATTTGTGGCTTTTGAAAATGAAGTAGAATTCTCTTTATTTGCAACCGATACCTAATGCATCTTGGGTTATTTGCTTAAATATGAAGTTCTAACAATATTTAGGAGAAATCAAGAAAAAAAAAAATAACCCCCCCCCCCCCCCCCCCCCCCCCACACACTTGTTTACATACAGACAGGAAAGAAATAGGTCCATGAAGGTAAAAAAGGTGAATTCTAAAATTTGGTGAATTATGTCTTTTTAACCAGAGTATTTCAACAGTTGGATGCTACATGCACATATTCCAACAGTTGGATTCTACATGCATATATCTCAAAAGAGTCGCATTTGGTCATGACCAGAAAAAATGTGAATGATTATAGTGCACCAGAGTATCAGGTCTTATTCTCCAGAAGAGAATATGAGAATTTTTAAAGGTCACATACCTCCGGAATTTGAAGAAACTCAGAACTCAAACCATGCTGATCCAAGACCCTTGGCATAAGATGTTTCATGGCTATTTTGAGTTTCTCTTCAGGGGTATAGCCAGGAAGCTCAATCACCTCCATTCGATCCAGCAATGCCGGTGGGATTGGCTGTGCCCGGTTGGCAGTTGCCACAAAAATCACCTTGGAAAGGTCAAAAGGCACATTCAAATAGCTGGCCAATCAGTCAAGGAAAAAAAATGTGGAAATGATGGATTGCAAGTCTTGATATACAATTCAACTAGTGGAAAGATACAGAGACAATTGTGTCTAATAAATTATAAAACTGTCTATCCAATATACAGTTCTGATAACGGATCTTGTTACCCAGATGTGAAATTCTTACTTCAAAATATACTTTCCCTGAATAGCTATATGCCTCTACAACAGATGAAAAAAAAAATTTAAGTGGATTGCATTCTGACAAAATGGCTAAAATATAAGTATATAAATGATCTAGTAAAGCCATAAGAGAATCAAATAGTACGCTTCCAAAGAAACAAAAAGGATACTGGTCATTAAATGATTTGTTCTGTTCGGGGTCAAGAACTTCAAGGAGTGCAGATGCTGGGTCTCCACGAACATCTGAACCTGTCTTGTCTATCTCATCCAGAAGCATCACTGGATTGTTAACACCAACTCTCTGCATTTTTATAACAACATCATAAAGAAGTTAAAACAAGGAATTATTTTCTCCAGAAAGATGTGAGAAAAACAAGAAAATGTAAGAAAGAGAACCTTAAGTCCATCAATGAGGCGACCAGGCATGCTCCCGATGTAGGTCCTGCGGTGGCCCCGTATGTCAGCCTCATCCTTGACCCCACCAAGTGATATTCTTATAAATTTTCTGCTCAAAGCATTTGCTATTGATGATGCTAGAGATGTCTTCCCGACACCTGGTGGCCCCACAAAGCATAGCACCGGACCCCTTGCATCAGGTTTGAGCTGCCACCACAATATAAATATTCACTTTCTGATAGCAAAAGGATTATTTTAAAATTGCCCCCAAAATTTCATCATATTCACTACTAACACCCAACTGTCCTCTTATATGCAACTAGCACTGAAAATGAGTTCACATTTTTGGGAACGACCATCAAATGAGCTTATTGGAAAAAATAATTAATTTATGTTAATAACTTTTCACTACCATTTGACAAGCCTTCTTACCCTAATAAGCCCAAAACCGATCTAAATTGAAGCAAAAAGATCGGATAGTTTATGCAGCAATTTAATTGAGTTAATTCTGGTGAACTTTAGTCATGCTATTATCCAACTCATTGGCTTTAAGTTCTAAAATCAGGTTTTGAGTTCAAATATGAGAATTGTTCAGAAATACGTATACCAAGGTAAAACACTTGGAGTGATTTTCAAAAGAAAGAATAATGATAGCAGGGAGAGAGAGAGAGACTAACCTTACGAACAGCAAGATACTCAATAATGCGTTGTTTAACTTTAGTCAACCCGTAATGGTCATGATCAAGGCTCTCCTTGGCAGCTCTGAGGTCAAGGTCACTCTCTTCACTAACCTTTTGCCAAGGTAGATCTGCCAGAAGCTCCAGGTACACACGTGAACTACTATACCCAGGCTGTTGTGGTTGCATTTTCCTCAGCCGCCTGTCCAAATGTGAAACAAGTTAAATTTAAATAATTTGAGAAAGAGGAAGAGAAAAGGATGGTTCAATCAGCCAATGAATATGTTGCCTTCCCTGCTTACCAGTTTTTAATATGCTTTTATTTTCTGTCAAATCTACTGGGTGCAACATGCGGATGGTACATAAAAAGTCAGATAATCACCAAAAAATAACTCACGTCAAACATGTATTCATTTTTATGTGACATGCAATTTATTTTAAGAGGATAAAACTATAATAACTTAAAATTTAAAACTTGAGTCAAAATAAAATTGTTAAATATGATCTATATCATTTTCATTTTCTTTATGCAAATGATGTCAGGATCTTTCATTTTCTTTATGCACATGATGTCAGACTTATTTTCATTTTCATTTTCTATATCATTTTTTATGTGCATGTAGAGAAAATAATATAGATCACATCTACGATTTTATTTGACATATAAGTTTTAGAATTTTTGTTACTAGAAAATTAAAAATGGGGGCTTCGTGGAGGCATTTGAACCGTCCTCTTATTTTATATATAATATGGCATCTTGAATATTTAATACCATGCTTCATTCAAAGTGTTACATTGTGAAATGTACATTAGTGTATAGATTTACAGTTTTACATATACTATACTAATCCACTTTATCCAGGAACTAAACAAGCAACTTCTGCATGCAGTTGACTATATACAATATGAAAATAATAATTTTGTCAAGAGCTTATCAACAATTCTAATGGTATTGGTATGAGAGTGGAAAACTTTTCCAGCATATTTTGTGGTGTTCAAATTGAATACATTTAAGAAAAGTTCTCGACAAAACTAAAAAAGAATTTCATCTAAAATAACCATATGAGGAGAACATGCGGTCAAGTTGTCCCTAATTCTATGCATTTATTTGTGTCCGCATATGTATAACAGAAGTCTTTTCAATAAAATATACTCAGGGTGAAGTCTGAAATGATTTTGGGAAGATCATTAAGACAATCAAATATATATGAAATGATGATGTACCTTAGCTCTCTATGAGCATGTTTCCAGATATTAGGAGGCATCCCAGCACTTTGCATTTTTCTTTCCAGGGCTGCAACATCATCCTCATCATCATCATTGTCCCCTAGCTCTTCCTTTATAGCCCTCATCTGTTTCACGTGCAATGTATAACAGATATATATATCAGCAAATATCAAATGTTTATATACGGGATAGGCTATATTGACAACAAGCTAATTTAATAGTCACAACAACCAACAAAACTGCTTATCAAAATGAAAAAAAAAAAAAAACTGTTGATATGTTCACTATCATTTAGGTAGACCGTGTACCCATATTTGGTGCATTTAAAAACTGATCGATCATCTATCAAGTAATTTAAAAAGTTCATGGTCCTGTTTTATCAACATTTAATCAGAGACCAAATGATCCTTTAAATTTCCCAAAACCTATATAAATGATAAAGAACACAACTATAATTTCAGCTTTTTTTATTTGGCAAATTTTGGCATTGGTTGTACTGTGTAAAATGTTTGGTTGTCAGTATATCCCTTCCCTTGTATATTCAAATGCATGAAAAAACTGTGCATGATGCTCAGTTAATCACCCAGCAGCAGGACATAATGATCAATAGTAAGAGTCTGTTAAGATATGCTTTTTCAGGAAAAAAAAATAATGGGTTATGATGCTTAACATTAACAGTAGTAATAGTTATCAGTTATCACAACTCAGACTGCCTACTTCTTAAAAAAAAAGACAAACTGTACCTGTTGACGTAGAAGAAACTCCTTTTGTGACTTGGACAGCTGTCCTTCAACTTTTTGTGTGATCTTCTCAGCTACCAATATAGACTGTTCACAAAAAGGACAAAAATTGACTTTTCAATTTCCATCATTATGCAATAGCTTAAAAATAAAACTGAGTCACCCTAGGTAATGTCAGTTCCAACATGACCCTATTGCATAAATACTGGCAACTAATTCCCAACATGCACCAAACTCTTCCAGGTCGATTCAAGAAAAAACCTGATCGGGACCACTGACGCTACCTGTACTTTTACCTGTAAATGTCGGTCAACGAGCTCAGTAGCCTTTGAGAGCCTCACTTTCAAGTCGACCGAATCAAGCATGGAAAGCTGCTCCTCAAAACTTATTTCAAAACTCGCTACAAAGATATCTGCAAGTCGGTGAACAGGTACAGTTTCAAGGAGTACCTTTGTTCTACCAACAGTCTTCTGCTTCTGTAATGGTTAAAAGAAAATTCATCAAAATAAAAGGAAATTTATATATCAGAAGTAACAAAGAATAGAAATGAGGGAAACAATGTAATTGCATAGGGATATTTGCCTGTTCAAGAACAGAAATGAGTTCCATGGCTGTTGCCTTGAATTGGCGCGACAATGCGATGATGTCAGGATCTTGCTCTGCTAGCTCCAGCTCTATCCATCCCGATCAGAATGGGGAAAAAAAGCAAATAATATAAAAATCATAAAACTTAACCTACTTGAAATGTAAGTAATTATTAACTAACTTACCGGCCTTGGTCATGTCAAGACGTGAGATACGTGCCACATGGTAAGTACCTCTTGTACTGAGCTCTTGAACACTAAACCTACACAGGCCTTCAAGCACGACTATATAGGTGACTCTGCCGCTTGGTTTCTCCACTCCTCTCGAAAGATGCAAAGCTCTAGCCGCAACTCCCCTGGTCACAACAATTTCACATTATGCTCGGTGAAAAATGTAAAGTAATGGGGAATTTGTAATTCATAGATCAAATGTGTTATGGTTTTTGTAGAAGGACCCACCATTTATCATATTTACAAAACACCTGTGCCTAAACTGACAAGGGATAAACAATGGGATATTTTATTTAGCTAGAGTTTTTTAGTTTCTTTCTTTTGTTCACTAGTCTACTAATCTCTACAACTACCAGTTTCCAGTAATTTTCTCATGACTAGGTAAGGTTAGAAAAATAGTGACAGAAGGGCAAGGGAATTGATTAGGACAAGAACTTTCCATGTTCCCATACTGAAAGAGGGATGATGATTGCCATTCATAATCAAATCATCAGGGCTAAATATCGGATATTATTGAACAATAGTGGCTATAACTTTTCTTTTCCAAATGCTCATGCAGTGCTTATGGTCACAAACAGTACGAGCTTTTACAGCCATTCATAAATAGTGGGATTTCTCTGCACAAAAGAACCCTAATTTTAATTAAAAATGTACCTATTGTGCCAGTGAACGGGCTCCTGATGGTTCTTGGAATCCTGCTTCTGCTGCTCTGTCGAAGAATTAGCTGTCGATTTAGTACTCCCATAGCTTGAATCACCTCCAGCACCTAAGGTTTAAATAACATAATATTTAAAAATGTTTGAAATTATACTTAATAGAAAGATAAAGGAACTGTAAATTAACCTTGAGATAACAAGGTGCCAACAGCCGCTTCCTCTGAGTCTCTGACAGGAAGCACGCCTATTAAACCTCTCTCCTCTCTTTGCCATAGCTCTTGTTCTACTAGCTTTACACTGCATTTAAAAGAGTAAAATAATAAAAATTACAAAAAATAAATCAATACTGTAAAACAAGATCTAGCTAATATAATGCATTACCATGCTGCCCTTCTTTTATTTTAAATTTTCAGATTTATTTTCTGCATGTCAAACCCACTGACTGACATGGAACCATGTAAATAATTAAAGGAGCGCAATAAATTGAAAATTTCTATCTTTCTCCTGCCAAAATCAATTGGACTAAGATTCGAAGGAAAAGGTTTTCAACATCACATTGCATTCAGAAATAGATAATGGATAAAAAAAACAATTTAATATTTAAAGTAAGTAACAACTAACAACCCATATTTACAACATACAAGTCAACTTATTGGTCCATTGACCTACAAGCACTTCACCTCAACTACTCTATAAATTAAGCTAGAGAACAAAAGACAACTTAACAGCACAAATACTGACGGGCCATATTTTTATCATGATGGCTCGAGTTCCATTAGAAAATAAGCATAGGATTCCTTGGCTTTTGATCCAAGTTGATAATTTATTTTTATGCAGTAAGTTGACTCTTTCGAATCAGAGAAGAGATTGATTGGCAGGTATGGATGTCCAGTTCATTTTAAGAAGAAAGAAAACAACGTGAAATAAATGCAAACTAATTAAGATGTTGTCTTTAAGAGCATACTGACGGCTGGGTACTCTCAAAGCAAATTATCTCTATTACCCAAAAGTAGAAATTCTCACCCAAAAATCAAATTGGACAATTGAAGCTTAAATTAACCTAATTTTATCAATAATTTCAAATTTGCGATAGCAAATTAGCTCCAGGCAAATGAAGAAGAAAATTCGTACGAACTCACAAAGGCTGTTCGAGTAATACATGATCCAAAATCGAACTAATTTAAGTTCCCGAATTACAAAACCTGAACTCCTAAATGTGAAACCAAAATAAAGGCCGTTCACACCTGCTAGGTGAGGTACATCGGATCCGTACGATTGCACCGGGCAAGAGAACCTTATTCCTGAAGGGTAGAATGGCTAATCTACTAGGTAGCTCCACTGGCTCAGCCATCATTTTTTACTTTCTATTTATTTTGGGTTTCTATTTTTTTGGTTCCAATTTTCTGTTGGAATTTTCAGAGAGGGAGGAAAGCAGGGGAGAAACAGAATGGGAGATGGGAAAGGAAGGGAGGGGTTTTGAAGAGGCAAAATGCAATCTTGGCGTGTGGAAGGTCCAACTCTCAGAGGTTGGTTGAATTCAGATCCAGTGCAGTAACCCAATTTTTGAGTTTTGATGCAAACCGTCCAAGATGCTCTAACACGAATCTTAATGATACTGGACCCCACAAATAATACTGGCCCCCTGCGCTACCACCGAATAGGCACCGTCCACGTCTAAACTCAAAAATTGGGTTACTTTAGGGGATCCGGACTCAGGTTGGTTTGGGTGAACTCGCATCCTCTGAGATATCTCAACTTTTGCGTGTTTTTTTGGAAAATATCAACCGTTCAAATACGTTCTGCACGAATCTCAAAGCTCAAATAGGCATGGGGAGATATTTTAGAGGATACGCACTCGGGTTGGTTTGCTCAAGGAATGGTGGGCCCATATAAAGGGTAGTTTGGGGAAGAATAATCCTTTTTTGCGCTTCTAACCTTGGAATATGTTCGATTCTCTTGATGCTCCTATAATCAGAAAAACGCTAGCCAATTTTTCCATAAGGTAATTAAGAGAAATAATTCAGACTTCTCTTTAGAAAAATACTAGAATTGGATCCCTTACAACTAACAAAAATAAAAGTCCCAGATTTTCTTTCATCGGTATTTACTTGTACCTCTTTTTTTCATTCTTTTGTTCATAATTGTGGTTTTTTATTTACAAAAATTCATGCATTTTTCCGATTTTTTAAAGATCTAGGAATTTAGGAAGGGCCCGCTAGTTATGATTGCCCCTGCCTTGACCAAGCAGCCAATGAAAACTGAAAAGTCTAATCTCCGCGGAGTAAATTAATCCAATTGCATCCTGGTTTTTATTAACGATACATTTTTATATAAGAGTGAGGCTACGGTGCTATGCACAGTATGGATTGAGCCATGCTACAGCTCAATATTTGAGTTTTCAAAATTCTAACGGTCGGTCCGAACTGTTCAACTTAATTATAAAATAAATATGTACTTGAAAACCAAATTTTATATTTTTTTGAATTTTTTTATTATTTTTTAGATAGGTAGAAAATCACTTGATCTGAAAATTCTAGACCATCCAAAAACAGTGATTTTCTACCTATCTAAAAAAATAGTAAAGAAATTCGAAAAAATATAAAATTTGATTTGCAAGTACATATTCATTTTATAATTATGTTGAACGGTTCGGATCGACCGTTATAATTTTGAAAATTCAAATATTAAGCCGTAGCACGGCTCAATCCGTGCTATGCATAGCACCGTAGCCTCACTCTTTATATAAATCATGACCGATATTGACTATCTCTTTGGTTTTTATTATTTGAATGTTTTTTATTGCAATTATTGCATCATTTTTTTATACACCTAAAAATATGTATACATAATAAAAACGTTTATATTTGATAGTAAGTACAGATACTTTAGTAACATGCTAAATATAAATTAAAATTGCATAGAACTTTTTATTGTGTTGCACACATTTTATTGCAGAAATTATTATACCTACTATTCAAAAGATATAAATATTTTTATAATCGAATGTAAGAATTTTTCAAAGTAGAATTTGTCATCGTAACCTTCTAGAAAAGAAAATTAACTAAAAATTGATTTCTATCAAAGGGAAGAATAAAAATTCATTTCTATAAAAATTAAGAGTTATTTTTCAAACTTTATCTCGGTAACACAACTCATGTTGCAGAATATTAAATCAGTCTTCGTGGATTACAGAATTTTTTTAATATTTTTTAATACTATAGGTTCGATCTATAAAAAAAATATCAAAAGATTATTGATATGATGGTGAATATATTCAAAATTAAGTAATTAAAGTTAAGATAGTTCTAATTACATCGAGAAAGGAGAATATGAAAGTACTTTAAAGTCGTTTAAAAGTAAGGGGGCAAACGGATCAGATATTATTCATCCGTATTTAGTTTAATTTGTATTCAAAAATTAGATACTGATATTCGATATCTGAATATCTGTACGGATATGGATATAGTTTTAAATTTTAGTTATCCGTATTCGGATAGTAAATATATACCATATAATTTAATATATATTATGAAAAAAAATTATGTATATATGTACGGATATCCGATATGTATCCGTTTAATATCATATATATATCCGTCAAGTATCCGATTTGTATATGTATCCGTCAGATATCCGATCTGTTGCACCCTAATTTAAAAAGTGTTCATTGCAGAGTTTCTTTAATGAATAAAAGAATAAAAAAAGTCATTCAATATAATTCGTTTGGCATCCGTATTTTCGTAAATTTTACAAATTTTATGAATAATATATATTTTATACATGGCTATCTGGGAAACTTATAATTTTTTTCTACCCGTCTTCTAAAAGAATCAATATTTTAATACACTGTTGCATTATACAGAGAATAACCCAATATATAATTATGGTCGGAGCACATAAAGCTAGCCATGTCAATGGAAATTATTTAAAAAATAATTTGTAGGCAAAAAATCACAAAATTCGGATGGCCTACTTTTTGTGGAAATTTGTGAGAATTTTAGTGGGACGGGATTTATATTTCGAAGCATGTTCGAAATGCATCTCATCAGTTATATTTTTTTATTTCCACGACAAATGCATTTTTTTTATTCTTTATTTATTTAATTATAAATTATTTTTTCACCATCACTTTACTTTTATTACTTTTTTTCACCATTAATTTCTTTATTATTTTCATGACAACTTCTAATTTTTTTTAAAAATCCTAAATATTATCATATTTTAATTATACACTTTAGATTATCATAATTTATCAGAGATTAACTAAGAATTATTAATCAAACAATTATTAATGACAACAGGTCTTTAAAAAATAAAATATATATCTAATTTACATGAATATTATTCTCAAATTAGAATTTTATACAACTATTCTTATAAGTTACAATACAACTGAACATTTATTTAAACATATATTCATAGTTATCTCCGAATATATCCAAAAACATAAATTATTATAAATTAATTTGTAAGTTTTCATATCTATAAAATTTTATCTTGCATAATACTGTAACATCCAATCACGTCCAATATTAGATTTTGAAAAAAAATTAAACCTAAAATTTTGTAAATGCCAAAATTTGAAATTAGAAAATTGGCCAGTGTCGACCTGTTGTTATCGAATAATAAATATACAATTCAGGATTAGGTGAAACGCCAGGTATCACCAACAACTGTATCCCATTTATCAGTGTACCTATAATATTTTTATTTCTGTCAAGCCGGTGACAAGAGGAAGTATATAATTCGGCCATACACAGATACACTAACTAAAAAATTTTGTTTCTACTACGCGTTTTTTTTAAAAACAGTGCTAGAATATCTCGAGTTTCAGATAACTTTTTTCTGTGTTTGTCATTTTTGCAAGTTTGATTTTCCATCGATTGCATATTGTTTGAAGTGCTGGAGGTATCCAGATAGAAGGGAACTGGAGGCGATCGTAATTCCAGACCGAAATTTTTATTAATAGAAAATAAAATTAAAAAATATCGACATTGAAGAACGTTTTTGCTGGAATTCGAGATGTAGCAAAAACGTGATGGTCCATAACGTCCAGGGCACTGTAGTTGGACGTTATAAACCATAACGTCCAGTTAATCTGATCGCTAATGATCTCTAATTAACAAAAAAACACTGTAGCTGGACGTTATGGTCCATAACGTCCAGCTACAGTGTTTTTTCTTTAATTAGAGATTAATAGCGATTAGATTAACTTGACGTTATCAACCATAACGTCCAACTACAGTGCCCTGGACGTTATGGACCATCACGTTTTTGCTACATCTCGAATTCCAGCAAAAACGTTCTTCAATGTCGATATTTTTTTATTTTATTTTCTATTAATAAAAATTTCGGAATTCCAGACGCTTGATTTTTTGGCAAAAAATAAATAAATAGAAAACTGTGCTTTGCGGCTCTGCCTTCAGTAAAGAGAATCTGGTTTGTAGAGTACCGAGTACGGCCTAGATCGGAGAACGTCACGCTTTTTATATATATTTATTTTTCTATTTTCGGACCCAAGAAAATATTAATTAGGTTATACTGCAGTATTGAATATTCACATCCGTACAGTATGTAAAGATCCCGAAATTTAAAGGAGTAGACTACTATTGTTGACGCTATTGTTATTTACCTAAATCAGGATGTAGACTACTATTGTTGACGCTATAAAATATATAATGCTATTAACTAATTAAATTTAAAGGAGTGCTAATTGAATTCAAGAAATTTTATTTGTTGGTCTTCTTAAATGTTTTACAATTTGAACCGCATCCACATACCTAGTATGTATCGTGATAATAAGTATTCTCTCAATGGAGAGAAGCATAATCAATTTTTACAAAAAATATTTAAATAAAAGAAGCTGATATACTAATCTAACCATGGATAGCAATATAATAAATATCACAATTCATTTGACCGATCAACAATTTAACATGACTAGTAAATAACGAAAATAACGAAACATAACAATCAAATTGAGTAAGGCCATGTTACTATGCATAGCGCATAATGATACGCACTGAGTATCAATATCATAATGTTACTATGTGATTTTAAACCATGCATGTTACCATTGCCTCACTCTTAATTTTTTTTTAATATTTAGTCTACGTGATTTATATTCAATTTAAATGTTTTGGAATCAGTTCATGTGTTTAAAATTAAAATTAAAATATTTTATTATTTAACTTGTATTTTTAGTGTCCGCTTCGTGTGTACAATGCCTCATAAATAATGATACAGTCAAAGGGAACATGGGTTCGAACTTCGAAGTATACTTCTAGCTTAGAAATAATTATTTGAAGTCTTAACTGAGACATTTGGACGACAACTAATATTCTCAACATTTTGAATTGTTTTAAATCGATTCTGGATAAGCATCCACCCCATTCCGTTGATATGTTACACTGACATAACAATTTTAAATTAAGAAGTAGATAGATGTAGCTTGTAAGACTAGAAATCTACGGATAACTCCTCTGCGACCGGAAACCTTATTGATGAATGATAATAGACAGCTTCTCCAAATCATCCTGAACTGATCATATTTTTCACAACGTCACAAAATGACGTCATTGGCATGACATACATAGACACGATTGCATCAGCGGTAGGTTCATTATCACATTCTAAATCTCAAACAACATAAACATTAAAACAAACTAATCAGCATTAACCGCTCAAACATTTAATTTTGATATGACAGGCACGTTCTTTAAAAAAGTTTTTTTGGATCTCCTACGCAATTGCTCGTGTTAAATAAAGAACCAAGCGTGCGAGATGCAGCCGATACAGTTTGTTTACCAAATTTATTTCAGACAAAACAAAACATCAAAGGCCATGAGTTCCCATCAAGGGGTATGTATGACACTACATAATAACAAAAACGAGAAAAATGCAGAATGGTCCTTAGAAGCAATTATTATCAACAGATGAATTTACGCACTTTTAGCTTGGGCCATAATAGCTCTGTCTTCCTGCCTCAGCCTGGCACCTTCATGTTTCAGATAATCCATAAACTTATCCTGAAAAATCACAAGGCATAAATTAAAAAATTACTGGTGTACAACTGGATTTGGATAAGGATTAAAAGTCCAAGAACTAAATAATACCCATGGAAAAATTACTAAAGCAAGCAACATTAAATATATGAAAGGACATTTTGCTGCTTACCATTAAATCCAGAAAACGGGACCAAGAAGCTTCCCCCCAACCCCTACCCCCACGCACACAAAGGACAAAAGAGAGAGAGTGAGAGAACTAAGGGGAAAAAAAAGGGTCCCTATCATTTGGATATTGTCAAAAAAAGAAAGGCTAACATAAGCAGCTTTGGTCCTTTGTTATTCTCTTATTTTGCAAGGATACGTTTAGATTGTAGCGGTCAAAAGAAAACTACTTAATAAAAATGGAATGGTAGGTAAATGAAAGAGGCATATAGATTTCTATATTACTAATTAGATCTTATTTCCAAGAAAAAAGGGGATAATAAATTAAAATAAACAAAAGTGAAACCTAAGTAAAGCTGATATTATTACAATACACCATATTCACCTGTTCACTTGCTATATGATGCAATAGTTCTACTTGGTATATTATATTTCAAAGAAAAGCATCTACTTGTGATATTTCAATTTAAATGGAACACACTTATCCAAATATTCGGCTGTTAGATAAGACTTGAGAGCAAAGTATGAAAAAGATTAAAATAATTTAAGCCTAATGGTGCGAAAAGGTCAAAAACAAATATTTACTTGCCAAATCTTGAATATTGCGCACGAAGCAAGATAGTTGATAATAAGACAGAAAAAAGAAAGACTAAATTACACAAATGGTAGTTAAAATGTATCAATGCATCACCCTTTCCCCCCTTCTTTTATGCTTCAGATTTCAAAGTTATTATTTAGATCCTGTAAAATTGTTAATTTGTACCTACTTGGTCATATCATTGACATTGTCTAAAAAGAAAATAAAAATCCACATCATCATGGCATCTACGAGCTTCTTTGGTGATCCATATATTAAAGTGGATGGAAATTTTGGATAAACAGTGGTGACATGATGAATACTGATGCCGCCATTGATATTATCGGGTATTGTGATATGGGCATTGAAACCAGCATCCACATTACCATGGTACCACATCATCCATCCATCTTTTAACATACTTTACACTTGGGACTTATTTGGTACAGAGAAAATTCCTTTCTCTCATAACAAACACGTGCTACATTGTCTTGCAGAGCATGAATCACGCCCCCCACACCCCCCCCCCCCCCCCCAACCCCAACCTCTCTACTCTTCCTGAACAAGCAAGAAACTTAAGACATCTTATACTCACTTTTTAGTAGACAAATGAGAAAATTCATTTTACAAGGGTAAAACATTTCAATATTTTATTATAAACATACACATGTTTCGGCAAAACAAAAGATATTGGTGAGCTACAAATGGACCTTAGTTCTTACTTCTCAATTAATCAAATGTCAACCTCCTTTAGCTTGTACTAGAAAATACCAAAATGAGCTACTAATGGACCTTAACTTTGTCCAGTAGCAGTCTAAATTGATTTGAAAATTTGACCAAATGCCCAAATGAAAACTAAGATCTTGCTACCTTGGCCCAATATCTTATTTAGTGCAATTTCCCAACATAATACAACTGAAGGGTTCAAAATAAAGGTTTGCTTGCACAGAACAAATTCCCAATTTCCCAACTTAAGGAATGAGGTAAGCGTACTTTCTCGGCCCAACAACTGCAAACCAAGGGCCCCTGATTTTTCCTAAACTTTAACATAATTGTTAATCCCCCACATAAACTATTTGCAAAACAAAGGGACCTGTTTATCTCAAGTAAAAAAAAAATGGACACCAATAGCGACAAATCACAGAAATGTTACTATTTACAAGATGTATGTTCTGGGAAAGGGATGGCAATTATTACATGACCGAGTTGGTATAAGTACTGTAGAGATCTATTATTGCAGTATATTTTTTTGAGAACTATGGTAGAAAGCTCTGATATGACATGAAGCTTTGATTTGTTATTATCATTCTTGCCGTTCATTTTTCACAAAACAATATCCAATAACACCATGAGAATATGATGGATAGCAGTTTGGATGACACATATAGAAGTTGGGGAAGAATATAAGGAATTGGTTTTAAAATTGGAAAAATTCATGCTAACATAACCCCCTCCCCCCCTCCCGGACGCCCCACCCCATGGAGTTAGGGACTATTCAGAAGTTAGATCATTAGTACTAAATGCTCTCATCAGAAAGAATTAGCAGCTTAATGATCATATAATAAATGCTCTCATGCTGTGGTGAATACACTTGTTAGTAACTCAATGATCAAACAGAGTCCTGATCATTTTCTAAGACAAACATAAAAGAAATAAATGGCCCTCCTATCTCCATAGCCTCTAAATTTCACCTGTTCTTAACCTAGCCTCTCTAAATCTCCTAATTTTTCACTCATGATCCGATCCCCTAATGATCCATTGCCAAAATTAATAACGAGCACTAATCGAATCAACTATCATCATCCCAACCTAAATCGATTTGCAATTTTCATTTTTCCAATAACGACGAATAGAAAGCTCAAACCTTGGTACCAGTGACGAATATTCCAGTGAGTCCGACGGTGGCGACGCTGCCCCAGATGATGACCGTCGATGACAACAGAGACCAGTTGCGATAGATCATCTTCGCCTCTCGCTTCTCTTCTCCGACGCGGAATTGAATTGGGAGAATTTGGAATAGACGAATCAGAAGGGGTGATGGGCTGAGTGGGGCGGAGCTGCGAGAATTAAGAAACTTAGATTCGGAATCCCTGTGAAAGAACCTGAATATTAAGCGTGTCAAATATCACTGACAAACTTAGTAGCTAGTAGTTGAAAATTGAAATAGCACTCAGAAATTTAGTCCTTTCACTGGCTGCACTGAATGACGGTCCAGATCCACCACAACATTTTTATTATTCATTTTATTTCATATCTCATTTTGTAAAGGGTATCAAATTAGCTGGGCTCTAACCTTGGATCCGGCCCATGGTATTTGTAACCTGGACAAGGAAAACCAGACTTTACAAATTTGCTGAAGCATATTGTTCAGCTTTATAATATTCTTTTTGGTATAAAATGAGAGTTAAATCTCTCAAATCATTCCACTTGTACATAAATATATTGTAAACATACTATATTTCAGACATACAATAATACTTTAACATATACTGGATCTTAGATGTGGTTTTTGTAATTTCAGCTTTTATAATAATCATCTGAAATTGTTGTTCTTTAACAATTGTTCTCGCACGAGATTGGATGAATTAATGAATTTAAGGGTGAAAAGTGAAAACGGATCGGACTGGTAAAATCATATTCATATTCGTACGGATATGGAGATGGATACAGATAGGGGCAAATTTAGAATTTTAATAAGGAGTAGATACAAAATATTAATAATATTATAATTTTTTTTTCTCCTGGCGAATCATAGCAGATAGGAATCTAAAAAAGTTACGGCGTGACTAGATAAGACACGGCATGTGTGTCGGTCACGTACCGTGACCATTCACGTGTCGTGATCATCTTTCGAAAATTTGGCATGACACGACATCTCACGCGAAAGATTTGGTCACGACACAACACATGATCACATGAGTCGCATGTAATTAGGACTGTTATATCTTTGATTGAATGATGAATCTTGAATAAATTAACCTAAATTATGAAAAAAAAATAGTTAAACATTTGAACACGTCACGTGTGGCCACGGCGTGACTAATGTGTTATGACTATTCATGTGTCATGACCATCCTTCTAAATTTGATTACAACACGACACAACACATATAAATTTGACTTGTTCATGGCACGACACGATACATATTTAGATCCCTAGTAGCGGACAACTTTTTTTCTTGACGAATCAGCGATTCTTCTAAGTGGAGTAGCGAATTGTACTGCGTCTTTTTTTCTTTCTATCTTTTACGCGAATCAGTCTAGGCTGACTTTCTTTTCTACATAAGTTTATTCTACTAGGTCGTGAATTAAATTCAGGGTAGATCTTATTTCCATTCAGGAGTAAGCATGTACAAGTATAAAATACCACTAGATCTAAAAAATATTCGAATCCAGAGGTAGACACTTGCCTACCCATGATATTCTTTAGATCCGTCACTAAAGTCGAATCAAATATTATTAAAAAATACTAAAGTTCATAATATTTATCTAATTATAATAATGGATAACATAATATTTTTTATAATATATATTAAACTATATGATATATATCTACAGTTCACACACACACACACATATATATATATATATAATTACGGATATTTTCACATATCAGATATTTCTATTTAATTTTTAAAAACAGAATATCCGCTCCGTTTTCGCCTCCAATTAATGATATGGTTTAAATTTAATAGATGGTGGATGAACAGTGAAAAACATATAGCTAGAAATCCTACAGATTTTTTTTTTAAATAGAATTCCTTTAAATTGTTTCAACGGAACAAGCCTCTGTCGCGGTGAATTTCAAAAACTAGCCTCCACCGATCCTACGGACCGGTGTAGCAAGAAAAACACAACCCACACCGATCCTAGGGATCGGTGGAGCCCGTTTTGCACCAGCCACATCATATTACACGGAAGACCACACGAAAAATCCTGCACCGATCCTGTGAATCGGTGGAGCTTCAAAAATGCCTCCACCGGTCCTGTGGATCGGTGTAGGTAGGTTTAGGGTTTAAACCAGACAGCCGCACCATTCTTCTCGTCTCTTCTTCTCTTCCCAGCCTCCATTCTTCTCTCTTCTTTCTTATTTCTTTCATTATTTCGTTTTTCTCAAATTCTTAGAGGAGTTGCCATATGAACAGATCGCCACCACCATTGTACTCAGCATTATCTTCTGATTATTATTGTGAGTTTTTTTTACTCATATGTTTATATTTAGTGTTGTAAAATTGAAAAATATTTGGAGTTAATTTGGTGTTTGAATTTTGTTCAGCAAAATGTCACTGCTATTGATCAATGTGTATTATGGTGGTAACCTCCAAAGCACTTCAACAGGTGTTGGTTATGACATAGGGGCTGCATTTACCTTTACCGTATCTGATTCTACCAGTTTTGCTATTATAAGACGGCAAATATACGTTGGACTTGAATTGCTTCCAAGTCAAGTCAAATTGACAATCAGGGTACGTATGAACACAGCACAACCCGGATCGTACCATTTCTCACTTTTTCGAATAGAAAATGAGAAATTATGGGATGTCATTAAACAAACTGCATCTCAAGTGGCTGGATTTAAGGTTATAGAATTGGTAGCTGAGGCACACTAGGGTAGAAACCAAATCAATTATGATCCGTGCCCAGATAGCTTACCTGGAGGTAGCAACACACCTCCGGTTCAGACCGGCTTTCATCCTGACTCGGGCAGTGTACCTGTACCCACCTACACACTCCGGTTCAGGCTGGTGATGACCCTTGTGAGCAATCAGATCAAGACACAGAATCTGATACAAGTTCTACTGATGATGACGATTTGGCTGAAGCATGGGACGCATATATGGACGAATATGAGGCTGAAATGAATGCCCGAGAAATATTGAAGGATTGGCACGAGTCGATCCCATTCCTCAATCGAGGACTTAAGCATCCATGTTCATCATTCAACGATGAATTGCCAATGCCATACAAGGATCGTGCATTTTTTGCGAACCCCCCCAGGTTAGATGAAAAATTTGCTGAAGGTCAAATGTTTGAATCCAAAGCCAAACTAAAATCAGAACTTGCTGATTTTCACCTACCCCGAAACACAGAGTTAGTCGTGCTAAACAACAGCAAAACTAAGTATAGAGTTAAATGTAAATCTTCTAAATGCCAATGGAAATTGTATGCAATTGTAGTACCAACAGGTGCATGGACAATTTCCACCAACCCGTTTATCCACACATGTTTTGGAAGTGCTGAAAGGTTGGATAGTCATCAAATGACTGCCAGAGTAATTGCTGATATTATTAAACCGGCTTTGAAAGATGATCTGGAGTTAAGCATTAAAGCGGTCAAGCATATAGTTAAAGTTAAATTTGGGTCAGTAGAGCCCTCGTATAACAAGTTATGGAGAGGTAGGGAACTTGCAATTGCTGATTTGTTTGGGAGCTGGGAGAAGTCTTACGAGATGCTGCCATCGTTGTTGGGTGTCATCAAAGCATCTAATCCAGGTACACAGTACCTACTAGAACATGGACCATCAGACAAGTTTAATATCAATATTTTCAATCGGGTTGCTTGGGCATTCGGGCCATGCATTCAGGCTTGGCCTCATCTTCGACCTGTCATTAGTGTTGATGCCGGGTTCTTCTCCGGAAGATACAAGGGTAAACTCTTTATGGCATGTGCTTATGATGCAGAGCAACAACTCGTGCCACTTGCATTTGCAATTTGTGAAAAAGAATCTTTACAAAATTGGGGTTGGTTTATGAATTGGTTGCGTATCAATGTTGTTGGACCAGGAAAAATATGTGTCATCTCGGACTAGCATCTTGGTATACGAGGGGTGTTTGAAGCACCAAATTTAGGATGGTGTGAGGAAGCAGGTGAAGCTGTCCACCGACTATGTTCACAACATATTTGTGAAAATATTTGGAAAAAATACCCTCAAAAGTGGATCAAAACGGTATTCAAGAAATATGTTGAGAAGAAAAAAATCTGGAGATTTGAAGGGGGGATGGAAATGATCATCCAAATTGATCATGTCCAAGTCCATAGGGATCCCAGCACTGTCGAGTATGCCTCGGAAGATGTGGATCTGATCAATATCCTCCATAATGTCACGAGCATTCTCGAGCATCATCTTGCCATATGCCATTTGTCCCGGGGTCTTCACCATGTCTATTGCCTGCATAGTGAATTGTATCTCTCGAGAAATCTGCATAATACATTTCGAACTGTGACATATTGCACATTAATATTGAAAAATCTAGTTTGATTGAAAAAAAAAAATAATGTACGAACCACACGAGAATGCCTATGACCATGAGGAACGTATGCTAGTGTTGCAACATCTCCTGTCCGCGGGGGAGCCTGACGTCGTAGAGATTCCGGATTGTTATCTGATAGATACATTGATCTCATACCACGCGCATTGAACCAATGCATGTACATATGATGCCTACTCATGTCATATGGTCTCCGCTCTCCAACTAATACTGCAGGCTTCTCGATGTACTCACTAAAAGTAATCGCCCAACAACCATCCCTTGTTGAATTGCCATCGTGATACCACGTCTTTCGTAAATAACTGATCTCATCCCATGGTAGAGGAGGAGGAGGCGGAACCTCTTGGTACTTACCAAATTGGCGCATGACCCTATCCGCATGCTGAAACTCCACCATCCAAAAATGGATCACGTAACCGCATCTCATCCAATACCTCTTTTGTCGTCGGACATGTCGAGGTAACTGATCATAGTAATCAACGTATGGTCGCCAGTTAACTATCTCATCAGCTAGTCTATCGAAGTTATCTCTATACGTGGCTGTACCACCTTAAAAAAAATATAAATTTTAAAAAACAATTATAAATCTATCGAAGTTATCTCGAATTATAAATCTTTTTACCTAAGTGAGGGTTCTCTGGCCACAAATGTCGAGTGGTCCACTTCGCACTGAAAGCATTCCTCGTATCCTTATCGGCACCACCGAAGGGAGGTGGCTCTGATCGGGGTATAGGCCGACCAACAGTAAATCGAGTCCATGACCAAATCTGTAACAACAACATCGGACCCGCTATCGTGTTTGCCCCCGCGTGACAAGCACGTGACAACTCTCGATAGAGATGTGCAAGTACAGCACCTCCCCAATTGTATTCTCATGGAGTCTCTAGATCATTGATGAATTGCAAGTACATCGTAGGGACTCCATCCGCACTTGAATCTGGAAACATAACCGACCCGAATAAATCCATACAAAAACCTCGAGTGTACCGTGCAACTATCTCATCATTGTGCCAATCTTCTAAGGGTAAACTAAATTGCGCCCGCAACCATTTTAGTCTAAGCGCATAAGCAGAGACGGACAATCGTTCTTTCGGTGTGTTAGGATTATAAATCCTATATTTATATGGCATTGTCTGATGGAGGTGATTGTAAAAAATAGCCGGATCAGCCCCTAGATCAAACTCTAAGTATGGGTCCCAATCAGTATCGCTGGTGCCAGTAATCGTGTCACCTGCAAATTAAAAGAATTATACAATTAACAATTTATTTTGTATAAATAGTTAATTAAATTAACCGATAAACAACTTCTGATTATTAATTACCCTTAATCGATAAGCCCCATAGACATGCAACATCTTCCAACGTCACTGTCACCTCACCGACAGGTAGATGAAATGTATTGGTCTCCGGCCTCCACCTCTCAACCAGAGCAGTAATCAAATGCGGATCAATCTTGCAATCATTAAGGCGAGCAATTTGATACAACCCTAACCTCTTCAGAGCACCGTCCATCCGACTGTTGTAAGCAATACTAGTCTGATGTGAATTTACCTGCAATGAAGAGGTAGGCTGCCAAAAAGAATTAAAACATTATAAACCCTTCAAATACTTCATATAATATTTATTTGCAACAAATAATTAATAAATATAATCAAAATTACCATATCACGAACTTCCCATGCCCTGTGGTTCTGTGGTGCTAATTTCAACAACTCTGGATAATCCGGATTGTCCATTGACTCTGTTAGAAAATTTGATAAACAAATATTTTTGCAACTGATGAGAGTCATCACACATAAATATATAAACAAATATTTTTCCAAGCATATGGCTACAATAATGAAAATTGAACTATATGTAAACAACATATCCTCTAATTTTGATTTTAATAATAAACTTCATGAACACTTAATTACACAAATTTATACTACATATTACTAATTTTACACATTTATAATTTTATCTAATTTTAAACTTCATGAGAGTCATCACACATTTATCTAATTTTACAAAAATTATAATACATATTACTAAAAAGTTACATTATACTACATGAACACTTAATTACACAAAATTATACTACATATATACTAAATTACACTAAATTAACATCAAATAAACTCTAAATTAACACTACATTAGCACTACATTACACTAAATTAACATCAAATGAACTCTAAATTACACTACATTACCACTAAATTACTAAATATACTCCAAATCAACACTAAATTACACCAAATACTAATTTAACACTACATTTCACAAATACAATCTAAATATACTAAACAAACTAAATTAAATTAGTTATTCATTTTAATTCGGCTAAAATAAAAAATTATAAAAAGAGGGATATTTACCTTGTCAAAATCGTAGATCTGAAGAGTTTCAAACTCTCTTAGACGATCCAGAAATTTTAAAACAATTGGATGGAGAAATGATTGAGTAAATTGAGAGGATAAAAGAAAAAAAAAAAAAAAAAAGAGTTCGGAGAGGAAAGACGAAGAAGGAGAGGAACGGGAGAGACAGAGATGGAGCTCTCGGGTAGAAAATTCGGAGATCAAGCCTCCACCGATCCTAGGGATCGGTGGAGGTATAATGAGGGATTTTCTGTGGCGAAGGTATCGGCTGGTGCAAAACATGCTCCACCGGTCCCTAGGACCGGTGTAGATTGGGTTTTTTTTGCTCCACCGGTCCCTAGGATCGGTGGAGGCTAGTTTTCGAAATTCAACCCCGCAGAGGCTTGTTCCGTTAAATGATTTTAAAGTAATTCTATTTAAAAAAAAAAACCAATGCTACATACATGCTTCCGGTGTCTGTGGTCTAACAAATCTTTGCAATTGTGACCTTGGATTATTCGTTTAATAAGAGTTTTACGTGTACAATTATTTTGAGGGGCGGTTCACTAAAGAGTAAAGAGAGGCTTTAAGAAAAGAGAATCGGTCTGACTCCGCAGGGAAGCTTTTATTTAAAAAAGAAATGAGAAGTGGAGACTTGATCAAAATTCAAAGCCTTCTATTTAAATAATTTTCAAGGCCCCTGTTTTGACCAACTGTCCGTTTCTCCTGCTTTTGTCAACCTTCATATTAATTTCACTACTATGATTCAATCATTCAAATGCTTGAGCGGTATGCTTTACCCAATACCTAATGGAGTTAACCCAAACTAAGAAAATCTGAATATCTAACAATAAAGCTAGTCGATCTTTAGTAACCTCTCTTTCCCTGAGTAGCAAATAACACTCTTCACATCTAAGAAATAAATATAAATAAGGCCTGCAACTCTGCAAGCCAATAAAGAAAAGAAGAAACAGAAAAATACACAAGCACGTGTGCTGCGTGTGCATACCATATCAAGCTCATCTGCTCATATATATAATTACAAGAACATAATAATAAAAAAAATTAACAATCTCTCTTGTGTCAGTATCTTCTCCTAGTCCTGGAAGCTGAAGGCATGGCCCTTGCACCACCTTTCCTTCCTGTCTCCAAGTTGTCCCCAGATGGATGATCCACAATCGGGTCCATCTCCGCCACCCTTCTCAACCTCTCGACAACCTCACTCATCTTTGGCCGTTCCTTAGGATTCTTTGCCAAGCAACTTGCTGCCAGCTTGGCAATCTCCACTGCAGCCTTTAGAGAGTAGCTTTGGAGCTTCGGATCAATGATCATGCGGAAGGATTTCTTGTCAGGCGGGTACTGTCGGACCCATTCTAGAAGCTTCTGCTCACCAGACGGCCGATTTCGCTCAAGGGACCGTCGTCCAGTGAGGAATTCATAGAGAACTACACCAAAGCTCCACACGTCACTCTTGGTGGTTAGGTGGCCGGTTTCAATGTAATCAGGGGCTGCATAGCCATACGTACCTACCGCCTAATTTTGATCAGAAAATAAGTAATTGGTTATGACTAATTATGCCAGGTACATATATACCAATAAATGTGCACATAAAGGTCATGTACAAATGAACAGAAAATTATGTAATTTGGTACAAAAGACCAATATAAAAGTTTCATCATATAAGAAATAACATATATACCGCAGTAGACACATGGGTATTTGACCCAGTTGGTCCCTCTCTTGCTAGGCCGAAGTCTGACAATTTTGGTTTTAATTCTCTGTCGAGTAGAACATTAGATGCTTTAAAATCCCGATATATGACCTGCCACATCAGAGAGTTAAAACTATAAAAATCATATAACTTTTATAAATATATAACACATAAGCCAAATGAATGGATGACTTAAGGTACAATTTTAGCACATGCCAGTACTGGTACCAGTTCCATTACCAGCCTCATTACAATTTGGCTTGCTTAGTCTTATTATGGCCTTTTAGGGAACCTGAGGCCAGACTGGGGGGAAATTGAGGTAACTTAGGCATGATATATTGGAGGGACCGAATAAGGCTTAAATACCAGGGCTCGATTGTCAAGATACACTAAAAAAAAAAAGTTAGTACAAGCAAACAAACCTGAATTTCTATTCCTTCATGCAAATATGCCAATCCTTCGGCAGCACCTAACATAATTTGAAGCCTTTGGTTCCAAGAAAGAGGGGGGTAAGCCCGATTGAACAAATGATCCTCTAAGCTTCTATTAGGCATGTACTCATACACCAACAGCCTCTGATTGCCTCTCGCTCCATCATCAGCACAATAACCAATGAGTTTTACAAGATTGGGGTGCTCTAGCACGCCAAGAAATTGAACCTCGGCCAGCCATTCCTTGTGCCCCTACAAAAACATCAGTGGAAATGAACCGTTAACATGAAATTAGTGGAAATTTAATTCAGTTGGTAAGTTTTAATGATTACGCGGAGATGTAATTTGAAAAAACAAAATTTGACCACACAGAGATGTGTTGACTCAGCCAACCACCATTTATGGTCCTTTTCTTTGTTTATGACTCAACATTTCTTTCAACAAGTCAGCTTCTATTTCCTCAAAAAAACCACTCAGCTTCTAAATAAACATTGACAATGCACCTATTTTCACTAGGTTTTTTGGGGACTAGTAAGCAGTATATAGAATTGGATAGAAACCTACCGGCACTGCAGCAGTATGTACGATACCAATGCTTACCTAACAATGACTGGGTACAGCATTATTCCATAGTTTGGTGTATTTAATTTATGTTGCACACCAGCTCAATGTGCAACTTTTCAAAGTTTCGGATAGATGAAGCAATGACTTTTAAGAGCATCTTTCTTTTCAGTTATGCTTGAATAAATTATTAAATTATTGGTATCATCAAATTATGTAACTTAATTATTCTTAGTACAAAGAATTATATTTAGTTATTTACCTTTCCTCTCTTCCAATGAATTCTCAAAAGGTCATTAAATCAGTAGTTCCATTACTGTCATAATAGTAACATACTTTACAACCACCAAATTCTAATCCGGCTTAATTTTGGAGTAGGAAAGAAAAAATTACCTGCAATCCTCTCTGATTTAACTGCTTTACTGCAACCACAATTCTATCCCCTTTTCCATCAAGAGGCTTGATATACCCCTTATAGACACTCCCAAATCCACCTTCTCCAATTTTAAGCGCTCTATTGAAATCATTTGTGGCACCTCTCAGTTCATCAAGCTCAAAAACCCTAAGATTGTGGGCCCGCTCCTCATACATGGCCGGTATACTTCTCTGCGATGAAGTGGAGCCTGACGATTTGCTAACGGGTCTGAGACCCGTACCAGAATCGTCAGACCGGCTTGTGCTAGTATGTGAGACCTGGTTTGATGTATTCGTTGAAGGTGGCGTTTGCTTCTTCTCTGATGGTGTCTTGGATTTCTTCTTCCAGAAATTTAAGCAACCCATTTTTGGAAATTGAGGAGGTATACAGAATTTGGGTCAGGGTACCTGAATTGTTGATAAATTTGAAGGAACAAAAAAACAAAAAACAAAAAAAGAAGATCCCAACTTGGAGAGTTGTATCACGCAACAAAACAACAAAGGGGAGAAAAGAAATATGAACAACAGGAGATCGAGGACTATAAATGACTCTTAAAGAAAGCAGTGAGAACAGAGACCTAATAGGGGAACAGGAGAGAAGGCAAAAGAGATAGGATAAGCAACACTAACGTGTGCATAGATAAGAAATCAAGCACGAGAGGAGATTTGAGGGGGGAGAGAAATCAAACCAAGACCATTTTTTTAGTTTAGTTGGGGCCCTTGGGAAAAACATGGACCTTGACCCGGAACAAAAGCGGGCATAGTAAGGAGATGAGGTATAGCCTTCGCTGGAGGAAAGAGAAATCAGAGGAGAACTCTGTTTACTGTTTGAACATAGTCAAAGAGACTAGCTTGCTTTATGGATTTATCTGGAGTCGGTCTGCTTTTGGATTTTGGTCTTTTATGGGATTCACACACGAACTTTCTGCGATTTATACGAGGATTTGGCACATTGTGTAATGTAATTATTTTATTTCGTTTACATTGTTAAGTTTGTTATGAGCATTCTGTTGCGTTTCATCGGGGTATCGTGTACTTGACGGCTTTCCCATTAGAACATCAATCATGCTGGATTGCTGGCTGCTCGCCAGCTCCAAGAGCTCCCAAAATGATTCCCGAATTTTTTTATTAATAGAAAAATAAAAATAAAAATAACCACAATGAGGAATGTTTTGGCGGAAATTCAAAATCTAAAACGACCGTTATGATCTATAACGTCTTTTGGAAGTTATACACTATAATGTTCTAATAATTTAAATTAATTAATCATCTAATTACTAAACAGAAAAAAAGATTCGGGACATTATAATTCATAGTGTCTGGAGATTGAAAAAAATATATGCAATTACCGCTTTAAGGATTTGAAAAATCATCTTGCTATTATTGATTCTAATTTTTATACTGCTTCAATACATAAGGAGTTGGAAATGTCCCCCTTCAATAAACATCTCTTAAAATTACAATAATTTAAAACATGTTCAAAAATATTCCGAAACATTGAAGCACCACTGCTAATAATGACGATTCGTAAAGAGTAGGTTTTTTTCATTCTCTTCGGACGTTATCGACAATAACGTCTGGTTTTTTTCCTGTTTAATTAATTAAGGGCCTGTTCGGCGGTAGAGGAATGGGTATGAGAAAAAAATTTGAACTGAAAATTACTGTTCATGTGGAAAAAAAAAATTTCACTTTGAGTGAATTTTTTTTTCCATGTTAATTTTTCAATAGCAGCCGAACAGGCTCTAAGCGGTTAATTGATTTGAATTATCGAGACGTTATGGTCTCGAATTTCGATCAAAACGTTCTCATTATCGTTATTTTTTATTTTATTTTTTTATTAATACAAAATTGGAAAATTATTCCCCCCATTGGGACCCACTTTTTTAGACAGGATAGTAAGAATTGCTAGCATCACTCTAGCATCATCAATTATGTATTGCTTTTTAGTTGACAACAAATAGAGTACGCATCGTCTGCATTAACTCAAAAAATACTCTTTTTGAGTTAACGCATCTCGGTCATCTAATTTTAAACGGAGCCAATCCAGCCACAATTTATAATTCAGGAGCCCTTTAATATTAGTGTAGATCTAATCCGTACGAATCTTAAAGTGAATCAGACGGTCTAGATACATTAATTCAAAAGATTCTTTTTTGAGTTAATGCAGAGGATACAAATTCCAGCAAATGAGAATTGAGTAGGTCCGATGGGCATCAGACCTACTTTTAGGTTCAATTAGCTCTAACACCGTACGATTAGCATTAAGTCTGTGCGCACAGAAATTGATACAGACTCACACCAATTTTGATGCATAGCACACAAATCTTGATACATATCGGATGGTCATCACACTCATGAAACCAAAGTAGCTCCGATGGGCATCCTGGCCCCATTTTGATCCCGTGCTTCGGTTAAAATTTTGGATGGTTGAAATTTCATGGAAAATTGAAAATGATTGGGATTCCAGGCTCATGATAACTTTCTGGGTCCTTGTCGGCTGGCCTTTATTTTTTTAATTATTTTGGTTTTCTTTAGTAACCTTTTCTTCTCCTATGTTAATAATTAATAACGGTGGGAAAAGGGAAGTTCAGTTCGACTCGATTTATTTATTTTCCCACCAAGTCACGTTTGCGCTGCTTTGATATCGCTCTCCATCTCTCTTTCCCTGTTAAATTCCACGCGAAGAAGTTGGTCGCAACATAAAGAGTTGGTACTTTCTCAAAAGCTATTTTAAAAGAAGAAGAGCTTTAATTATTACCCGGAGAACGATCGTCTAAAACTTGTTCGAATTTTTATTTAATTAAATGTTATTAGATGTACGTAATTTCATTTAATCTATTTAATTTGGATTTTTTTTCTTTTAAAGATGATGTTTTTTGGAGCGGAGCTAGACTTTCAATTTTCATATCAAGATGAGGCTTAATTTTACAGTACTTGTGATATTTTATGCTAAATTATATAGACAATCATATATAAATACAAAAATTAAAAAACAAAATAGAGGTCAATGGGACCCCATTCAATATAAATGGATCCGCCTCTGGAGTTCTTTGCCTTTCAAATCCATACTCTGTTATTACAACGAAAAATTCACAATATAAATTTCAAACTCATAATTTCTCATTTAGAGGACATTATATTTGCCACTAGATTAAAGACTGATTCTTCTATTTAACTTGACTTAAAACAAATTAAATAATACTTTTATGTTTCTCAATTACGGCAGGCTTTAGATTGTTACTCTCAAATTTATATATTTAACAGTTATTATTGGTCCATAGAAAGAATTGATAGTCTTCAGTTCTGACTAAAATTTCTGCGAACTCGGTCTCAATTTCAATTCCATTTGACATTTATTTCTTCATAATTCCACCAAATTCCTCTCCTCCTTCCTTCTTAACAAGCTTTTTGTATAAAATAAAGAGATAAAATTGTTTTGCCTAGCTTTAATGTTTTGAGAAGTAAAACCAAGAGGTGCTATAATATTAGAATTATTAAGGTATGATAACAATTTCCGAACGCAAAAATCCTACAAAAACCTTAAATGATTTATGATATGTTTATAATTTAATTTTTTTGCTATGCAACTAAACTAAAAGTACATTACAAACCTTATAGTAAAAGTTCGTACTACGGAGCTATATTTTCATTTTGAAAATTTTAATGATCGATCCGAACCGTTCAACGTGATCCCCCACATGAATATGTACTTGCAAACTAAATTTTATATTTTTTCGAATTTTTTTACTATATTTTAAGATAGGTAGAAAATCACTTGATCTGAAAATTCTGAACCATCCTAAAACAGTGATTTTCTACCTATCTAAAAAAATAGTAAAAAAATTTTAAAAAATAGAAAATTTAGCCCACAAATATATTCTCATATGGAAATTATGTTGAACGGTTCGGATCGACCGTTAGAATTTTGAAAACGAAAATATTAATCCGTAGTACGGACCAATCTGTGCTATGCATAGTACCATAGACTCACTCTTCAGATATTCTCATATTTAGATTTTTTTTTTCATACACGCAAGAAGTGTTTGTACTAAAAAATATTTATACATGATGCCGAAGTGTTTCTTACATTGTGTTATTAGAAATAAAATTAAAAAAATTGTTGCTTGTACTTGTATTAGAGTCTGGCTACCGCGATATCCATAATATTGCAATCAAGATACCACCAACTCTAAAATCTGTCAAATCGATTTCAAACGATAAATCAAAACCGTTCAAACCGATCTACTTCATGAGTGGTGTGTATATATGCACAATTTTATAAATTTTCAAATTTATCTAGTATCAAGTCAAGCGGTTAAATATGAGAGTTTTGAAATTAATTTTAATGAATCTATTTTTCATAATTTTTTTTATCACTTGACTTGATATTGAAATAATTCAAAAAGGTATAAATTTTATAAGTAAACGCGTCACTTGTAAAGTAGATCGGTTTAAACAATTTAAATTTATTACTTGAAGCCTATCCAATAAATTTTAAGATTGTGATACATACTACTAATATCACGGTAGCCGGACTCCTCTAATGAAGTGTTTATAGCTACCAAACAAAGATAATATATTGACAAATGTATATATGCATGTAGCTTGCATTTTTTTTTTTGTTGAAAGCCCGTAGGCGATTGCATTGATCTAACGATTTACAAAGTAGCTATAGATTTTTTTTGTTTAAATTAAGAAGCATGGAAACTTATACATTGAGCTACTTGTAAAATCATCTAATTTGCTATGTCATAAAGTAACTGATACGTAAAGTAACTGATACGTGGGCCTTCCGATTTCTTCTCTAGGAATGTAGACACAACAGTGATTTTCGAGTTGCATGCAGTATATAACCCTTCCTTAAGGACGAAACGTCTTCTTCTTTCCAAAATCAATGCCGCCCAGAGGAATGCGCAGCCGAGAGGCACTGAATCAAATCGGACCGGGACAGTCACCACTCAGAGAGGAGGAAGAAGAGGGCACTGAATCAAACCGGACCGAAACAGTCACCACTCAGCCGAAAAGGCACTGAATCAAACCAGACCGGAAACTGAATCAACCGGACCGGAACAGTCACCACACAGAGAGGAGAAGAAGAAGGAAAGAAGAAGAAGAAAGAGAGGAGGAAGGAGACAACTCTTTGCAATCTCATCATCAGCATCAACCATAAAAGCACGTACCTTATTCAGATATATAGTTATAGTAGATACTTACAGGATGAAACAAATTTACAAACTCTCAGTCGAACCCGAAGAGCCATTTGCTCGGGTGAGGTGACGAACAATAGAACCCTTGAATGGAGACATCAGCTCAAAAGGAGCGAGACGAGCTAGACCGGACATATAAGAGGGGAGTGGCGGACCACGGATCGACTCTCAAAACCCAGTCTTCTTTTACTCCCTCAGAATCTCCCTGTTGATCGCCTTGGCGGAGCTTCCTATGCAGAACGATTGTGCATGGAGCTTGCATTTGTTCGTATTTGAATTTCGCTTACAATCTAGACCAAAAGTTAAACACGCATACAATTACTTAGAAAAATGATTAAAGGCTGAGAAAGGATATAATTCCTTTAAAAGTGTTGAAATACAAGGGTGTTAGTAATTGTATTTCAGTACTTGTATATTTGTTCTCAGCCTTTACTTTAAATACAATTATATCTTGCATTTCAATACCATAAAGAATTAAAATTTGAAATACAAACGCAATGTAAAAGGTGTTTGTAATTTCTTTAAAACGTTTTTATACATAATATAAAAACATGCTTATATATTTTATTATAGAGTAAAAAACTTGAGATTTGCATTTTGGATAAAATACTTGTGTGTACCGAGCAAAGTTACATAAAATTCGACAAGGTGTGTAGCTTAAATTGGTTCATACAGAACTATTGGCCAACAATCATGACATAAAATTGAACAAATATA
This sequence comes from Carex littledalei, assembly GCA_011114355.1. Taxonomy (NCBI): domain Eukaryota; kingdom Viridiplantae; phylum Streptophyta; class Magnoliopsida; order Poales; family Cyperaceae; genus Carex; species Carex littledalei. The sequence continues at coordinate 7,345,051 of CM022099.1, read as the reverse complement.
TAGTCACTCTTAAAAATATTTATACCAAGTATGATATATGTTTCATACATGTATTTTTATACTTAAGGAATTCAAATTCATTTGCATAGAATTGGTATGAAATTTATAATAAAAATGAAAGTAACTCATTTGAGAACTTATTTAAAATCTTGGGGGGTGTAATTAAAAGTTGCGAGTTGAGGTATATACCAATGGTCTCTCAAAAAAGTTTAAATAATTATAGTAGCTGTCACTTTTAGCGAGAAATTTGACATTAGATAATAGAATCTTTATTCATTTATTTAATGTTCAACTTTTTTAGATTTTGGTACGAATATTTTAGACTTGTCATAATCCAACTCAACCTAACTTCTTACTCGATCTCTTACTTGAAAGCGAATTGCCATTGACAACATACAAAGAAAATTGGATACTTTTTCCGACTTTCTTCCGAATGTATCATTTGCATCACAAAAAAAAAATAAAAAATAAAATATATATATACTAATATTTATTTTCCTTTACTTTTATCAGATTTTAGTAAGGGTGAAAACGTATATCTTTTTAATTTTTTAGATAAGGATACGGATCGGATATTAGACGGATACGGATATGGATACGTTCGGATATTTAATAAAAATACAAAAACATTATTAAAAAATTTCATAATATTTATCTAATTATAATGATGAATAACATACTTTTTTTCATCATATATATATATATATATATATATATATATATATATATATATATATGAGTATGGCTAAGTTGCTGCCGGCAGCACTTCGGCGAGGTGCTGCCAGGGGCATTTCGGTCATTCTGTTGTTCAAACAGAAAATCCGAACCGTTCAACGTGTTTTAAATATTAAAATCTACTTGGAGACCAAATTTTACATTTTTTGGAATTTGTTTACTATTTATTAAGCCACTTTGAAAATTCCAGATCACATGGTCCAGAATTTTGGTGCACTGTTCACCCGGATCAGCCAATTTCAAAGTGGCCTAATAAATAGCTAAAAAATTCCAAAAAATGTAAAATTTGGTCTCCAAGTAGATTTTAATATTTAGAACATATATGTATAAAAAAATTTGTTGTTTGAACCCCGGAAATGACCGAATTGCCCCCGGCAGCACCTGGCCAGAATGCTGCCGGCAGCAATTTAGCCATACTCTCTATATATATATATATGTATATATATATGAGGAGGGAGCAAGTTACAACAAAGTTACAACAACTATTTTTTTCATTTTCAAAGTCCAAATCGTCGATCCAAACCGTTCAACATGATCTCCACAATAAAATGTGCTTGCAGATCAAATTTTACATTTTTTTGAATTGTTTTGAATTTTTTTACTATTCATTAAGTATTTTACAAAAATAGTCATATTCAGACCATTGAATTTTGCACCCATCTTAATAAATAGTAAAAAAATTCAAAAAAAATGTAAAATTTGATCTGCAAGCACATTTTATTTAGATAATCATGTTGAACGGTTTGGATCGACGGTTTGGACTTTGAAAATGAAAAAAATAGTAATTGTAACTTTGTTGTAACTTGATCACTCCTCATATATATATATATATAGGAGGGTTCCACTGCACCATTATTTGGTGCACCTAATGTGCACCCAAAACTCATATGGTGCATTTTCAAAGTTAAAATAGTTGATTCGAATCTTCCAACGTGTTCTTCATATTAAAATGTGCTTGGAGACCAAATTTTACATTTTTTGGAAATTTTTTACTATTTTTTCAGAATTTTTGAAAATACTAAACAATAATTTGATGAATAGTAAAAAATTCAGCAAATTTAGTATTTTCAAAAATTCTGAAAAAATAGTAAAAAATTTCCAAAAAATGTAAAATTTGGTCTCCAAGCACATTTTAATATGAAGAACACGTTGGAAGGTTCGAATCGACTATTTGAACTTTGAAAATGCACCATATGAGTTTTGGGTGCACGTTAGGTGCACCAAATAATGGTGCAGTGGAACCCTCCTCATATATATATATATATATATATTAGCTTTTTATTTTCTTCTATTTCTGGAGAATTTTTTTTGTATGTCATGGTTTTTAAATTAGTACTGTGTAGATTCTCACCAACGGGTGATCAGGTGGACCTTTAAAAGAAAGTAATGCTGTTTGATTCTTTTTTGTTGTTTTTTTTAATAGCCCATTTGCATTACGCAAATAGAAGAAAGTTGTATTATTTTTTGTTGTTAATTATACCGAGTGCATGTGTGGTCACAATTATATATGTTTTATTAATATATGATCCAGCCATGATACCGCTGGATTAGATTGGTTTGTTTGAACTAAAAAAGAGAATGTTCACATCTTGAATTGTCACTGAATTAAACAAAAAGAGAGACCAAACCACTGCACACTGTTTTCTCTTTTTTTTGAGAATTTGCACACTGTTTTCTGAAGACGTTAGGTCTAACCACTAAGGACTTGTCACTTATGCTGCCTTATATATATATCTTTAAAATTAGGATTTGTGAACCATGCATTGTGTCTTAATCAACTATACATGATGGAGGTCTTGATGATATAAATGTACAACTATTATTGAGTGAGTGATATTTCAACCACTATACCTAAAACATGCATGCTTGCCAACAAGTAATCGTCGATCCAAACCGTTCAACATGATCTCCACAATAAAATGTGCTTGCAGATCAAATTTTACATTTTTTTTGAATTTTTTACTACTTATTAAGTTGGGTACAAAATTCAATGGTCTGAATATGACTATTTTTCATAAAATACTTAATAAATAGTGCAAAAATTCAAAAAAATGTAAAATTTGATCTACAAGCACATTTTATTGTGGAGATCATGTTGAACGGTTTGGATCGACGATTTGGACTTTGAAAATGAAAAAAATAGTTGTTGTAACTCAAATTTGTTGTAACTTGATCCCTCCTCTCTCTCTCTCTCTCTCTCTCTCTATATATATATATATATATATATATTACTATATGGTATATATCTATTATTTGACTGAGGAGGATTCAAATGTCTCTATTTTTTGTACCTCCATCATGTCTTCATTTTTTAAAACTTTAATAACTCAAAATTTAAAACTTAAAAGTCAAAATAAAACCTTGGATATGATCTACTATGCACGTGTAAAAAATTATGACATTTCAACTTTGTTTTGGTTGTCATCAAAAGCTTATAAAAACGTACTAATGTGGATAATTTCTAGACGTTGATTTTTCAACTTATTGATTCACATAAAAACAAAACCGAAATGTGATAATTTTGTATGAGCACATAGAGAAAATAACATAGATCACATCTAACAGTTTTATTTTGACATTTATGATTTAAATTTTGAGTTATTAACGTTTTAAAAATGAAAGTATAGTAGAAGCACAAAAAATGAAGGCATTTGAACCCTCCTCTATTTGAATACATATAATTGAAACATAAATACACGGATATTCGAATATCAGACCACATCTAATTTTTTGAATACGGATAAGATATTATCTATACTGTTTTCAACCCTAGATTTCAGGGATTATTCCGTTCTTTTATCGTAACCTTAAAAAGTAAAATAATATATATTTTAGGTCAATGTTCAGTACAATAATAAATTAATAATGGACTTCTCTTTAATTTTAACATTTGCTACTGATTTTTAGGTGGAGATTCCTTGATCCCTGACAAGCGACAAGTATTCACGGGTGCTGATATTTACACCACAAAAAATATTATTAACACAATAAGATTTAAATATTTTAATAAATAGACGATTTTATCTTTAGTTTATTTCTCAACCAAACTACCATTTATTTCTTTTTTTAATTAACAAGCTTCTTAAATATAAACTTCTAAATTTGTTATCCTTCATTCATATTATCTTCTAATTGTATACTATACAGTGAAAAAAGAAGAACTATCCAGTCAAATTTTGAAATAATATGCCCAAGTTGTCACTTAGATTTTTTTTCTTTTTTACTTCCTACTTTTAATTATGTTACTCAATTAATTGAAAATTATTTTGACAGTATTTTTTGTTAATTGTAAATTTTATAATTTAACTAAATACTTAGATAATTTTATCTTTAAATCTGATCATTTCAATTAATAAAATCTACAATTTAATATTTATAATTTAATTATAAATTTTCTTTATGTTGATTGGTAAATTGATTTTTCATCTCGTTAATTATGAGTTTTAGTTTTGTGTGTTCCGTTTTTTAGGAAAGAAATGCATTTAGAGGGAGATGTTTTGATTTTGGAAATAAAGTGAATCATAATTATTAAAATGAAGAAAGTGTTGATTGCATAATCAAATAAAATAAGCTATAGCAACAATAAAGTGGGGATAAAGTTGTCTATACACTTGAAAATTTTGAAACTGTTGTGTTAATAAAAAAATATAGTTGTGTTAAAATCATCACCCAGTATTCACATAAGAAAAATTCCTCTCATATTCACATAATTTCATTTTGGAAACCTCATTGATAAAACATAACCATCCAATCAAGTTAAACCGTGATCTTACAAAGAAATTGGTGTTTGGAGAGAAATTGTCTACATTTTGCTTTCCTTTCGTTTGATTTCTACCAACTTTATATGGTGTATCAGTCGTTGCGAATGTGCATATCTAGTTTTAGCTTTTTATAGTATTGGCATTGTACCTTTCAGTTTGGACTTTGGACCTTTCCAAAACGAATTCCAGGTACAGTCTGCCAAAAGTTGGCACATGCATCTACATTCTACCGGCAGAGTGATAGATACCATAGATTACATCATACCATAGAAAGAAGGAATATTTTTAGAAGCCTAAATTATGTCCATATTTTCTGTTACCGAATTCCCGTTCACATGGGAGTTCAGATTGTGGTATCTCATTTTCTCAAGTTAAATCTGAACTGTCCGTTACAAATTGACACAAATCTTAAAACTGTCCGATCTTTATTAATGGTTTCGTGCATTTTTATCAGACTTGAATTCTTTTATCCAGCCTGATTTGGAACAACCTCATCCCCTCACATACTTGAATTCATATCACATGATTTTACTCAAATTTGCGTTTAGATCCGATCTGTCCGATCTACTTCAGCACGAATATTAAAGGAACCCCGTGTATTCCACATCATACCAGATGGGTCCGGATTCTGATCGGACGGTCAAGATCTAAACTCAATTTTGAGTTACTTTAGAGGACTCTTGGGTAAAAGAATGAAAAAAAAGAGTTCTTAAAATTATAAATAATAAGATGAGTTACCCCCCCCCCCCCCCCCCCCCCCCCCCCCCACCCCGGATCCGGATCCGGATCCCCTAAAGTAACTCAATTTTGGGATTTTGGATTGGGACCGTCAGATTCGAATCCGTCGCTCGGGATCATTTCGGGATTCGAATTCGTCACTCGGAACGTGTGCCCTCCACTTGAGATGGATTGTCACGGATTCGAATCAGACGGTCCCGATCTAAAACTCAAATTGGATTACTTCATTGGATCTGAATTCCCCCCACCCCCCACACACGTTATTCTCAAGTGCGCTATTTTAAGACACATTTCAGATAACTGTCAGAGTGTCACTTCAGCATTATTGTAATAACAGAAACTGACGGAACACTAACTTAAACATTGCCTAATACTTGACAAACTAAATTGCATAAAACAACAGTTCAGAGACATTCATAGTTTACCAGCCAAAATTTTTTTTGCTTCTTTTATCTTTACCTGCATTTTCTTATTTATCATATGTTGATTCAACATTAAAAAATTGGACCTACCTCAAACATAAAATTAGACCAAACAACTTGAACAAGTAAATGAATTTGAGATCCTGGCAGCTCTTTAGGGAGAGAATATACGTGGTCCTTTAATAACCCGAATTAAGAAATATAACTTCCCCAATTTCAAAATCAAAAGTTCTTGTAGTGCAGCTATACATATAAGAGCACTCAAGAAACATTTTGGATAGCTGAAGCTGAAATTACAAAAACAAATTCAAACAAAACTTTACAAAGACAGGCTATTTTGGAGTATCAGGACCTGAATCGGTACCATTACCAATACTACCCATTCGTTTTCTCAGTCTAGATCTGGTCAAACGAATCGCATCCTCAATAGCCGACTCTTGTGCTGTCTTTTCTGTCCCATCTCCCTTCTCCGTCGCTCCAGTTGATCCGACTTCAGTTGGTTTTGGTACATCAGAGTTGGAGGCATCCAGTTCATTCATATCAACTGGAGAGGAAGAAGCCACAACTGGTAGTTTCTCTTGTGCATGCAACTTGGCTGAAGGCACATTATCCTGTACATCACATCACAAATTATGTGATTTATCCAGAAATACATTTTTAAGTTTTTTTATACCGGGCCAGGACCATATGTAAAAGAAAAGTAAATAGCAGGGGTGGACCGAGGTATTCGTGTCTCCCTGCTAAAACAATAATTATCACAATTACCCCATAAGATAGAAGTACCACATGTACCCCCAAAAAAACACAAGATAAAGTATCCTCTAAAGCACACTGGTTTCCATATTTCTTCAACATGTGATAAGGGGTCGCTGGTTTCAATTAAAACAATGCAAAAAAATATCCTCAAAAGCACACTGTTTTTTATTAAAATAATTGAGGAAGATTAAAAGGGTTATTCAGCAGCATATAATACTCTCATGGGCCTTAAGAGAGTTTTTTTTTTTATTAAATTTCAGAGTTACTGATAGCAATCCAAATCACATGTAAATCAAGAATAATCTTTATTCTAACTTCAACTAAAATGAAATAAAATGACCCTAGTAAAATGAAATGAAGTGAAACAACACATCTTCTAAGCTAAAAGCAGGTACAGAATTATATCACATTAAAGACGGTATACTGTGAAACAAAAGGCATACTAGACTAAAAGTACTCCAGTAATCAAGAAACAAAGGTGTATTGCATAAAATGGAGAGCGTGGCTCCAATGGTAAAAAAAGGCATAATAAATTGAGAAAGGTACAAAACTGACAGTGAGTATTGTTTTTTTAATGTTCAAAAACCTTAGAAATAAATAAATAAATAACAGTACCTTGACAGGGGATGTTTTGGAAGAAAGAGGATATGTGGAAGCATATCTGATTGCTTCAAAAATCAGTGTCTGAGAATTCATTAAGGCCTTTGAATAATAAGCTGCTGCAATGTCAGTGGCTCTTGTTCTCAACTCAACCAAGTTTCGATCAATCTCTCTCTCATGCTTTGCCACAAGTGGCCTTAAGAATGTGTCATACACATAAGGTGTGCCCTATAAAACATATGAAACATAAAGAGCTAGATGGCGCTATTGAAAAACTGGTCTTACATGTAGCATATCACTGGTACTGGAAAGGGTGCCTTTTTAGTATATTAGGTGTCAATTTTATTTTCTAGCTTCTAGGCAGTGCCTTCACTTATCACTTTAGTAAATGCAAGTACCATGCTGGTAATATGAGCTGAAATTGCAATCTTTGAGTTGCAACAACTTCTTGATGTTCAAATTTAATTACATGAAAATGGTAAACCCGACATAATGTGTAGTTCAAATGAGAGAAGAGCATCATACATTTGTTTTAGGATACCAGAGGTACACAATAAAAGCCAGCTTTGCCTCCCCATACATTGGCAACCTAAAAGAGACAGTTCCAAAATTAGAAAAAAAAGAGGATTAAAATTGGACAGGTAAGAGGCATCATGTGTAAGTTTTACCATGAAATGATGTAATCTGAAAACCTTTCAACAACAGTCAGGACAGCAATCAATATCCTGCCAATAAACATTATTTTTTTTCTTAAAAAAAGTCAAGAGTAAGAAACTATGCAAAAATGCATCATGCCAGATGTTGAATTGCAAAATAAGCCCCTGTATAACATTTCAAAGATGTTAAATTTGCTCTGGTTTTCATATTTACATTCTAGGCATTCAGTAATTATGGTAACAAAGCAATAATTTCAAACCCAAGCCTAATCCTTGTTCAATCATTGTGGTGCTGCTATTTGGCATAAATTTGGAATGGAGGGGGGATGTGCAAATTTCTCATAAGAGTTCCTTTTTCACTTATCAACTGACCAGTATTTTGACCAAAATCGCAATTTCTCAATATCTGGCCTGTTCAATTCTACCGTCTTGTAGCAATTGTAAGCAGGATAAACATAACCAAGAGCCAAGCTACGCAAAAAGAAAAGAAATAATTAAAGATCAAATTATGATCCATCAGTTAAATCGTTTTAAAGCTTAATCCATCACATTTCTTACATTAGAGCTCTCGTAAGGAAAGAACCTATCATCTTTTCTCAATTATCCTTCGTAACACCAATAAATTATTTTCCTGCAATAAATAATTAAAAATACTTTTTCTAAGAAATTGAAGAAGCATATAATCAGAAGAACTCTTAGTCATTCAATCGCTCGATGCATATAAACGTATTAAACAGAAATTTTAAGAAGAAAAACCAACGAAGCCAGAATCTTACTCTTGGCTGATATGGAGAAACTGCGAATTTACAAAAAATTGGGGACTATTGAGACAAAAAGGAATTGAGCGGGACTTGAGCCCGCTCCACCTTTTCGATAAAATGTAAATCAAAGAAAAATGGTAAAACTGAGAGAATTTAAAGAAAATGGCGCCAGCGTGAATACCTTCATTAATTTTCTATGCGAGAAAGAAGGAGAAACACTTGAATCGGTGTGTCCAGGATAATTTTAGAAGGATGAGAGAGAAAGAGAGAAAATTTTGAATTCGCTTGAATCGGCGCGTACGTACGACCCGTTATGGGAATTAGTTGGCAACTAGGATGGGATGAACTATATAACAATTTTCGTTTAAAAATTAAAAAACTAATTTGTCAACAAATATATTGATTTTTTTTTTTTCAAAAACAGCAATGATTGAATCATTAATTTGGTCACTTCTAATTTGGACTGAATCAATTGTTCAGTTTATTCTTGTTCCGACATTTTTATTAATATCCAAAGTTAATTAGAAATTAATAATTATGCCCAGATTCACTGGGTTTCGCCAAAAATGCCCAAACTGGCTATTTTATGGCCGGTTTACTCTCCCCATAAGCCGGCCATAAAATGGCCGGCTTACTATTTTATTTTTTAGTTTTTACACAAACTATTTTCTATATAGTGTAATTTTATTTTGTCATTGTATTGTAATATTATTTTCTTAACTATTTTTCTAGATACTTATGTCACTCACACCGACTCAATTTATTTCGGGATGCGCCAATTGGTGTGCCTTTAATTTTTAAAGTTTATTTTGTTCTTTAAAGCACTTATTCAATTGTTTTAAATTTTTTTCTGTTTATTTTTTATGTTGTACTATTATTTTAATGTTATAACATTTTCTGTTTAGCATTATCATGATAATTTATTTTATCTGAAAAATATAAAAATAGTACCATAAAAGCACACATACAAAAGAACCGAAATATATGATAATCCAAATAATCCAAATATACCAAACATAAATAGTATACCAAATATAAATAGTACAAAACTAGCGACGATACAACTAAAACGGAGAGGGGGACCATCGCTGAGGCGGTACTCCGGCGCTCGCGCGGCCAGGCTATCTCTCTCTCGGTCTCCACACCAGCATCCGCGTACCTGAGTATCCGCTCGGCGGTATCCCATCTGTCATCACCCGTAGAGACTGTCGGTACTGGCGGAGGTGTACCGAAGATAGATGCGGCGAACCCAGTCCCAAAGGCAAGCTGAGTATGAGACCCGCTACCACTAGCCTCTCCATCATGCGGCATCTCTGTGCCATATCGGGGTACTGGCGGTGCCGACATGAAATCCTCCTCGTATACCCCGAACTCATGGAGACTGTACGAGAGGGACTCAAGATCTGTACTATCGGGCTCCTCAAGCGGTGGCTGTGGCAGCATCTCGGTCGGACCCTGCAATCATACACATAATTTAGTAAATTTGATCTGAATGAAGAAATTTGTACAAACATGACAGCTACTGAAGTATGACATACCTGAGTCTGAACCGGACGTCCATACTCGTCATAGAATGCCGACCACCCAGTGTTGGACAATACCCAACGATGGTAGTCTCATTCTGGATGCGAATCGGGAGAAGGTGGCATCCGAGATAATCTAACGGGGCTCTTGTCAGGCTCAGTCAGATCTATCTCACGCCAGTTGATGTTTTCTCTGACGTCTCGCAGCATCGTGATGATCTTCCCCCTGTGCCCGACATTCTCAACCCAATTCGCATTCTTCTTGAGGGTGCGGTACCCAAGATGTCTCCAGTTCTTCTTTCCCAGCATGGCGATCCCATGCCCGCACTCCTTGATCGAGGACAGAAGCTGAAAAAAATTATTTTGTCAGATCAAACCTTGATGAACTATTAAGTTAGGGAAAAACTATGTAGTTTTAGGTGCATTACCTGGCGAGCCCATGTGATGCCGTTGGGATGGTAACCATCATCAGTTTTGATCCTGTCGCGGAGATGGGCACCGTAATCGCCCTGCAGATAGACACTGGCCATGCAGATCTGCATGTACCAAGTATCGTACCTCACTGGGGATCTCCTTGGGTCTGAAAGATGGCATCTGGCTCATGATAGAAGTCCAGATGATACCTCGCATATTTAGTCTATTTTAGGCCTATTTTAGTACCAGATTCGTGCCATAATTCACCAGAATTATGTGCATTCCATTGTTATATCTTTAGAATTTGGTACTGCTGAGTGTTTGTTTGTTTTCTGCAGGTTTGGAGCAAAACACACGAAGAAATGGCGATTCACATGATGAGGTACGACCCTTACCAGGCTTGGTACGGGTCGGACCATACTTAGCCGTTTTCAGCTCTTCACGCCTGGTACGGCCAGGCCGTACCAAATTGGTACGGGCCGTACATAAAGGCGTCCTGACAGATTCAAATTTGGGCAGAGGCTATTTAAGGCGGGGAACTCTCCAGATTTCGTATCCAATTCATTCCAGATAGATCTGAGAGCTCAGTAGGAGAGAGAAAGAAGGCTAAGGAGCTGAAAGCAAGAAGGAAAGAAGAGGAAGAGGCGAAACTCGACGGATCTAGCTTCCTCCTCCATCTCCCTTCAATCCATGGCTATCTCTCTTCCTCTTATTGTATTTTTAGACATTGCTATGTGCTGTGAGTAGATCATTTTAGTTTCTAGGGTTAGAGATCGAATCTTGATTTGTTTTGACTTTCTTTGACTTTTACTTTGTATGAACTCTTTAGTTTGATTGATTGTGATTTTCATTGTTATATCTTGCTTTGCTTGCTGTGATTGTTGTATGATGTCCCTTTAGGTTTAGATCGAACCTATCAAGGTCATGTGATCATCTCAATCTCTCATCCAATTCAAGTACATAGGGTAGAATAGTTCGAATTGAAGCCGAAAGGTTGAATTCTCCTCTAATCGACAGATTAGAGGGTGCCTTAGACATCTAATCAATCAGCTAGGGTAGATCTGTACCAACATACGATGGTTGAGGTGTAGAAACCCTAAAAGGCTCTCAATTGCATTCCAACCTAGATCTTGATCCAACAAACGACGGTTGAGGGTTAGGAACCTTAGGTATGGTCTATTGAACCTTTCTAAAGAGTTTAGCACAAGGTACCAGCAAGGAAATGCATTCACTCGAACTGGTAGGTTCTGTTCTGGGAAGCCGGTACGGGTCTTACCAGGGTGGTACGGCCTTGCCTTACCAAGTGAGGTACGGCCTAGCCGTACCTACTTAGTACGGGCCGTACCACTAGAGGCAGATCACAGATGAAGTCTTAAACCCTGGAAACGCCTTTTATCCATAATCAAAACACAATTTACATTTGTTCTAAACATTTTGTTACATCTTCTTGAACTGTTTGAACTGTTTGAATTGATACCTTAGGAAATTAAATACCAAATCAAACTTTTTCACTTCTAGTTTTTGATTGAGTTTGTTTAGAGTCTAACCTAGTGATTAACCGTCCCTGTGGATCGATACCCGATTATACTACACGATAGGGGTTGTGCACTTGCATCCCTTACTCGTGGAGTGTTAACGTGGTTTTAAAAGGTACGCCCTCAAGCGTACCGAAACTTGCGTTGCACTTTGCTGCGAACAAGTTTTTGGCGCCGTTGCCGGGGACGGTAACCAATTGCTTAGTTAGGTTTTATCTTACTTAGTTGATCTAGATTTTATCTTGTATCTTTATTGCTTTTCTTATTCAAAAATACTAAAAACTGGCTTTTGAACCCCCCCCTGCGGGCAAATACAGGCTGACATACAATCTGAGAAGCAAGGGGCCCCTGTTCGACCAAACTCCTCCAGACTCAGCTGACACTGCTCAGCCACTCTCTGGTACGGCCCGCACAGACTCAGGTACGACCAGGCCGCACCAACCAGGTCCGACCCGTACCAAGACTGGTCCGACCCGTACCAACACACCAGAACCCGAAAAGATGGCTGAGGCAGACAACGAAGCCCGATTGAGAATGGAGGCAGAGGCCAGGGAAAGAGAAAGACAGAGGCGAGAAGAAGAAGAAGGCCGCATGACTGATGACGAAGCTGATGGTTTCATGCCTCGGACGCTGCGAGAGTACAACGTGCCGAGAGCTGGAGATGCAAGAGGTGCGATCCGGCTGCCACACATTCCAGGACAGCAACCAAACTTCAACCCGGGTGTTGTCAATATGGTGCAGCAGAACAGCTTTCACGGACTCGACCACGAGGACCCGCACGCTCATCTCCAGACATTCCTCGAGTGCATCACTACGATCAAGACCAACGGTGAGAATGCTGATTACACAAAGCTTGCTTTATTTCCTTTCACGCTTAGGGATAAGGCCAAAAAGTGGTTAGGATCTTTGCCTAGGGACTCTGTTAGGACTTGGAGGGATTTGTCCAAATTGTTTTTGACCAGATTTTTCCCTCACAAGAGGACAGCCAAGGTGAGACAAGACCTGACCAGCTTTAGGCAGATTTTTGATGAACCCCTGAATGAAGCGTGGGAGAGATTTAGAGAGTTGCAGTACTCTTGTCCCCACCACGGTTTACCCGATTGGCTTTTAATTCAAACGTTTTACGACGGCCTGAATGAGAGCACTCGTGCTTACGTGGACGCTGTTGCGGGAGGCGCGTTGATGTCAAGGGAGCCTTTAGAGGCTATGAGCTTGATAGATGATATGGCGCAGAACCAGCAGTGGTCCGGCCGCGACACGTCACGCCCACGAGGAGGCCAAGGAGGTAGCCAAGGAGGAGGCAAGTACGAGCTAGACCACATCACGGCTCTCACCGCCAAGATGGACGCCATGCAGAGGGCAATGGACAAGCTTAGTGTCAAGGCTGTCGAACAGCAACCTCAAGTCTGCGTCATGTGCGGAGACGAGAGGCACGCATACGAGCAATGCCCGCTGGTGCAGCAAGACGAGGAGAACGAGCAAGTCCACTCTCTCAACAACGAACCTTCTTTCTTCCCACGACCTCCCTTCAGTCGATCCTATTCCAAGGACCATGTTGAGCAGCAACACTGGAGGTCGAACCAAAACAACCCTGCGCCTTTCAACAACTCTTCGTTCAGACCCCCCTTCCAAAACAACAGCTTCCAAAGGCCGCAGTACAACAACAACAACAACTGGAACAATCGGACGAACAACAATGGAAACTACCCTCCTCAAAGCAACAACGATTGGAGACCCCAAGCTTCGAGCAGCAACAACAGCAACAATGGCAACAGGAGCTTCTACCAGAACGCTTCCTTTCCCAACCAAGGCAACCGAGCAGCTCCCTCTGACCCCTCAAAGTCAAATGCGCCTGCCGGAGTGGACGACTTCACTCACGAGCAGGGCAAGATGAATCAGATGATGTGGGAGCAGATGCAGAGCATGAGCACTCAAATGGCTGCCCAAAGCAAGTTGCTGGAGCAGCTGAGCCAGATGGTCACCTCAAGCCACTCTCGACCAGGGAAGCTTCCGGCTCAACCCGAACCAAATCCAAGAGAAGAGGCTAAGGCGATCACTCTGAGAAGTGGGACCCAATACGACGAGCCACCAATGCCAAGTGAGGGCACAGTTGATCCGATTCTCGACGCGACACCTGACGCGACCCCGACCCCTGAGTCAATTCCACTGAAGGAGGTTAATCCAGAACGAGCTGAGGTCACCCGGCCTCAAGCGAGTGCAGACTGCACCAGCTCGGCAAGACCTGCACAACCTCCATCCAAAGCGTCAGGTGATCAGAAGAAGAAAGGGGCCGAGAAACCACCTCCATACCGGCCACCTGTTCCATTCCCCCAACGATTGGCTGAGACCAGACTGAACGAGCAATTTGCCAACTTCGCAAACGTCATCAAGCAGCTGCAGATCACCATTCCTTTCACTGACGCTCTGACTCAAATGCCCACCTATGCCAAGTTTCTGAAGGACATTCTTTCTAACAAGAGAAGCTTAGAGGGGCACGCGACAGTCAAGCTGACGGAGCAGTGCAGCGCAATCCTGAAGAGTGAGCTACCTCCCAAACTGGACGACCCTGGAAAGTTTTCCATCCCGTGCACCATTGGGAAGGCGACGATCAAGAAGGCCCTGTGTGATCTAGGAGCGAGCGTGAGTCTCATGCCACGCACCATCTATGATCGCATAGGAGTGGGGGAGCTCAAGCCCACGAGGATGACATTGCAGTTGGCGGATTCTTCAGTCCGACTTCCACTTGGTGTGGTGGAGGATCTGCCAGTTCAAGTCGGGAAGTTCTTCGTGCCCGTCGATTTCGTCGTCATGGAGATGGAAGAAGACAAGGAAGTCCCAATCATCTTGGGACGACCTTTTCTGAGTACAGCCGGCGCGATTATTGACGTGAAGCAGGGCATCCTGACTCTGAATTTCGGGGGAGAGAAGGTGAAGTTCCAGATCGACCGTGCCATGAGATATCCGTCGCGATCTGAGACATGTTTCCGAGTTGACAGGACCGAGGAGTACCTGGCTGATCTAGTCAAGGACTACTTTCTCGACCAAGTCAACAACTCGCTGCGCCAAGACGCTGAATTCCTCTCAAAGTTGCCAAGCGAGGCGAGCGAGTCGATTTGTGCAGCAGATGCGATTCCTGAGGATCTGGAGGATCGTACATCACACTCTGAGACGATGAGTGAAGCGGAGACTGCCAAGGCCGACACCTCGACAGCACACGAGTCTGATCACCCAGATGCGACTCGAGTCAATGATCAGCCTGAGCGTCCGACTCCCGAACTCAAGCCTCTCCCAACCAATCTCCGATACGAGTTCCTCGATCCAGAAAAGTCTTGTCCCGTGATCGTCAATGCGAGTCTGAACCCCGATCAAACCGCCAAACTGCTTGAGAAGCTGCGATTTCACAAGGGCGCGGTTGGGTACTCGATCAAGGACTTGAAAGGGATCAACCCAGCCATCTGCTCACACCGGATTCTTCTCGAGGATGATCACAAGCCGTCTGTGGAGCACCAGCGGCGACTCAACCCCAACCTGAAAGAGGTGGTGAAAAAGGAGATTCTCAAACTCCTAGACGCAGGCATCATCTATCCCATCTCTGACAGCAAGTGGGTGAGTCCCGTTCACGTGGTGCCCAAGAAGGGAGGCACGACAGTGGTGCGCAATGAAAAGGATGAGCTAGTCCCTACTCGTGTGGTGTCTGGGTACCGCATGTGTATCGACTACAGGAAGCTCAACAATGCCACGCGCAAGGATCACTTCCCACTGCCGTTTGTCGACCAACTCCTTGAAAGGCTGGCGACTCATTCTCATTTTTGCTACCTTGACGGGTACTCAGGATTCTTTCAGATCCCCATTCACCCGAACGACCAAGACAAGACCACCTTCACATGTCCCTACGGTACATTCGCATACCGTAGGATGCCATTCGGTCTCTGCAATGCACCTGCCACCTTCCAAAGAGCCATGATGGCTATCTTCTCAGATTTCATTGAGAAAGAGGTTGAGGTCTTCATGGACGACTTCTCTGTCTATGGGACCAGCTTTGACTCATGTCTAGCCAACCTCTGCAAAATTCTGGAGAAGTGCGAAGAAGTCAACCTAATCCTCAACTGGGAGAAGTGTCACTTCATGGTCCAAGAGGGAGTCGTCCTTGGACATGTGGTGACCTCAAAAGGGATTGAGGTTGACAAAGCAAAGGTGGAGGTGATCGAGAAGCTGGAGATCCCAACGAACGTCAAAGCTGTGCGAAGCTTTCTGGGACACGCTGGCTTCTACCGTCGTTTCATCAAGGACTTCTCGAAAATCGCAAAACCATTGACCAACCTGCTCATCAAGGATTCTGATTTCATCTTCACGCAGGAGTGTGTCGATTCGTTTTGCCGATTGAAGGAAGCCCTTGTCTCAGCACCCATCCTGCAGCCTCCAGACTGGACCTTGCCATTTGAGCTGATGTGCGATGCGAGTGATTACGCTGTGGGAGCCGTTCTTGGGCAGCGGAAGGAGAACAAGCCATGTGCTATCTACTACGCTAGCAAGGTGCTAGACCCTGCCCAGATGAACTACACAACAACCGAAAAGGAGCTTTTGGCTGTTGTGTTCGCTCTCGACAAGTTTAGATCCTATCTGGTTGGTTCCAAGATAGTGATCTACACTGACCACGCCGCACTCAAGTATCTGTTGAGCAAGCAGGATGCCAAACCTCGCCTGATTAGGTGGATTCTCCTCATGCAGGAGTTCGATATCGAAATCAGGGACAAGAAAGGAGTCGAAAACACTGTGGCTGACCATCTGTCCCGGCTTCGCTGGGAAGATGAGGGCTCTTGTAGCCTGCCAATTGATGACTCGTTCCCTGATGACCAATTCCATTCGATTTCTGCCATGGAGGAGATCCACTCGGTCGATACACCGATGCACGCGACTCATGCGTTGCAAGATCGGACGTTCCATGCCACTGACCGAGTGAACACCAAGTCGGCGCCCTGGTATGCAGACATTGCGAACTTTCTCGCCTCAGGAGCACTTCCTCCTGACATGTCATACCAGCAGAAGAAGAAGTTGCGATCGGATTCCAAGTTCTACTTCTGGGACGACCCCTACCTCTTCAAGATTGGCGTTGATGGCGTCTACCGTCGATGTGTGCCATACGACGAGACGCGCTCCATTCTTGAGCACTGCCACTCCTCCGCCTACGGAGGACACGCTTCATCCTCCAAGACTGCTTCAAAGGTCCTGCAATCTGGCTTCTTCTGGCCTTCACTTTTCAGAGATGCTAGGACCTTCGTCGCAGCTTGTGACAAGTGTCAGCGCACCGGGAACATCTCCAAGAGGAATGAAATGCCTCTCACCTCTATTCTAGAGGTAGACATCTTTGATGTCTGGGGCATTGATTTCATGGGACCGTTTCCACCATCGTGTGGGAACGAGTACATCCTGGTGGCAGTTGACTACGTCTCCAAGTGGGTGGAGGCAGTGGCGTGCAAGAATGCGGACTCCAAGGCAGTGAAACGACTGTTCACTGACACCATCTTCCCTCGCTTTGGAGTCCCGAGAGCCGTCATCAGTGACGGTGGCAAGCACTTCATCAATCGCCAATTTGACAATCTCCTCAGTCGCCATGGAGTCACTCACAAGGTGACCACATCCTACCATCCTCAAGCCAACGGTCAAGCCGAGATTTCCAACAGAGAGATCAAGTCTATCCTGGAGAAGACCGTGGCTCGCACGAGGAAGGATTGGTCACTCAAGCTGAGTGACGCACTTTGGGCCTACCGTACAGCCTTCAAAACTCCGATTGGGATGAGCCCTTTCAAATTGGTGTACGGAAAGTCCTGCCACCTGCCCGTGGAAATTGAGCACAAGGCATACTGGGCCACACGGGCCATCAACATGGACTTGCTCTCAGCTGGAGAGAAACGCATCCTTGACTTGCATGAGTTAGAGGAGATGCGTCTCAATGCCTACGAGAACGCGAGAATGTACAAGGAAAGGACCAAACAAGTTCACGACAAGCGCATCATGCCTCGTGAGTTCCATGAGGGAGACTTGGTCCTCTTGTTCAATTCTCGACTTAGGCTCTTTCCAGGGAAGCTGAGGTCCAGATGGTCCGGTCCATTCCGGGTGAGGGCAGTGTTCCCATTTGGCGCTGTGGAATTGGAAAACAAGGAGGGGCAGACTTTCAAAGTCAATGGTCAGCGTCTCAAGCACTACATTGCTGATCATCCCCAAGAAATGCGAGTGAGCTTGGATCTCTCCGATCCATCTCCAACCAAAGCCTGAAGAGAGAAGGTCGAGCTCGAGACCTAAAACGAGCGCTCCTTGGGAGGCAGCCCAAGCCATTTTTACCTGTTTTGCATCTTAGGAACAGTTAGACATGCATTCATTCTTCTTCATTGCATCACGAGCGGCTTGAGAAGTCACGAGAACGAGAAACGAGAATTTCTGAGGTTGGTACGGCTAGGCCATACCACATTGGTACGGCCTGAAAATTGAAAGGTTGGTACGGCCCGTACCAATTTGGTACGGCCAGGCCGTACCTAGGTCAGGGAAGCGAACCGACGCCATAACTGCCGCATTTTCCTTTTTAAACCCGATCCCGCCCCCCTATCCTTCCCCTTCTCTCTCTCCGCCGCACCTCCCTCACTTTCTCTCTCCTCCCTCTTCTCTCCCTCTTTCTCTCCCTCTCCACTCCTTCTCCATTCTCTTCTTCTATCCACACCCGAGCACCGACCCTCTCCTTCTTCGCACGGCCGAGCCGCACCTCACCGGTCCGACCCGCACCACCTCACCGATCCGACACGCACATCTCTCGGTTAGTATTTCTCCTTCCATTTTCTTTGTTTCACCCCATTTTCGTGCTTCCCTCTCTTCCTTGCTCGGTTCTGCCCAATTTCTGTCAAAACCCTAGCTTGGTACGGCCCACCCGTACCAGATAGGTACGGCCCGTACCGATCTTCTGACCTGACACCAAACTGTACCAGTTTGTACCAATTAACCCTTCCCAGCCCATTTCTGTGTTGTGTACTCACCTTGTCTGGTTTAGGGGTTAATTGGTTGCAAAAATCTCCATTTCTGTCACTGGTACCAGTTGGTGCGGCCCTTACCAGCCAACACCAAAAACCCTAAGTTAGGTACGGCCCGTACCAGCCTGTGCGGCTAGGCCGTACCTACCTAGGTCAGGCCAGGCCGTACCAGCTAAGTCCGACCAGGCCGTACCAGTTAAGTCCGACCAGGCCGTACCTACCCAGTCAGACCCTTACCACCCAACGCCACAAACGTCTGAGAGATGCGTCGGCGATCCTCTCGCTCCTCCACACCCTCTGACGCCTCCATCCCTTCCGCCACTGGCCCGACGGCCAACGTCCCTCCTGCTGACGCCCCCACGTCATCTCATCACTCCCACCGGAGTGCGTCTCGGGGTGACTCCCGCGCATCTCGCCACTCCCAGGAGAGTGCAGCCAGGACCCCCACCTACTATGAGGGTGAGACCACATCCAGTGAGTCTCCATCCGTTCACCAGAGCCCACAGGAGAGCCCCCCTTACCATCCATCTGCTGACCAGGACCAGGGCTCTGCCGAGGCCTCCGACCACGCCTCTGACTCCATGGGCACCGATTCGGCCACCTCTGATGCCACCCAGCGTGCCGACGCATACACCGCGGAGTACTTCCTCATTTCGACCCGACAGCAGCTCAAGAATTTTGAAATCCTTCTGACGAAGACGGTCAACAACACGAGGATTGTCGATTTCTCTGCTCTTCAGGCGATGGGCCTAGAGGACGAGTTCCGCCGCATCACCACCCGGGTCGGGATCACTCCAGCTTTCTGGGAGATCGCCCAGAGGGGTTACAAGAAGCTCACCTTGGAGTTTCTTTCCTCTCTGGAGCTCAAGTTTTCGCGGAACCACCACCCGTTCATCAGGTTCCGCATGCTGAGTGAGACCCGCCGCGTCTGGCTACATGACTTGAGGGAGTGGTTTGGCTTTGAGCCGAACCCGACTACTGATTCCCTCTCTTTCTCTGGGGAGTTGACGCGCGACACCTTCTGGGAGCTGATCTCTGGCGCACCAGCCGGGTCAGCTTTCAACAAAGCGTACAAGCAGCTCAACGTCCCACATCCTGTCATCCGGGTCCTGCTGCGTATCCTCGGTTGCACAGTTTTTGCACGTGGCGAGACATTCGCCCGTGCTAATGTTGAGGATCTGCAGCTGGTGGATCATATGCTGCGCCCCGACAGCACTCTCGAGCGGCCCGATCTGATGCTCGCCATGATCCGCCACTGGATCGACATCCAGAGGCAGCCCAAGCCGGGTGGCACTCTCTACATCTCGGCCTATGTCACTCTGATCGCCGAGCGCTTACACCTCCAGATCATCGGCGACGAGGAGTGCCGTAGCTCCCGGTCTCTCTCTCTCTCTCAGTTCACCACCTATAAGTTCATCGAGTCAGCAGCAGGACGCGATGGGCGAGGTGCTTGGGCTTGGCGCATGCCTGACCAGCATACCCGATACATCATGCCATTCCCGGTCACTCTCTCCTTCACTGACCGGAGCACTTGGTTTTTCCGCCGTCCGCCCCGCGTGCAGCCTGAGGTCCCACCCCCACCTCCACCTCCTCCACCACCACCGCATGGCGATGAGGACATGCTCGATGCCCCCACCTCTCCAGTCCAGGCTCCGTTTGTGCCGCTGCATCCTCTCTCTCCTCATGTGCCACCTTTCCCCGGCCAGGCTCCCCCCTTCTTCGAGCAGGTACATCCTTCACCCTTTGGTGCAGGTACCTCATTCTATGGAGCTGGCCCCTCCACGTACCAGACTGGCCCATCCACCTCTGCCTACGCAGCCGGACCCTCGACCTCCTACAGTAGACCCGAGTATCCCCCTCCTGTCGATGAGCCCACCATCCAGGATGTCTACCATCTGATGTATGGCATGCGTCAGGAGCAGGGTGATGCACTCTATGAGCAGGGTGCTGCCATTCGTGAGCAGGGCGCCACACTCCGTGCGCAGGGCGCCGCCATTCAGGATCTCACGCGACGGGTGACTGGGATAGAGCAGCGGTTTAGCGACTGGCTCTGGTACGACCACCCTGAGGACTGATCAGGTTCGCTCTCTTTTCCCCGAGCTTCTTTTATCTCTTTTATCTTATAGTCTTGAAGCAT
Source organism: Carex littledalei (assembly GCA_011114355.1). Taxonomy (NCBI): domain Eukaryota; kingdom Viridiplantae; phylum Streptophyta; class Magnoliopsida; order Poales; family Cyperaceae; genus Carex; species Carex littledalei. The sequence goes on along the minus strand of CM022099.1, from coordinate 7,323,997 downwards.
TGAGGACAATGCTCAGGCTAAGCTTGGGGGGATTGCATTTGCATTTAGGTCATATTTACTTTATCGTTATTTTTCTGGCATTTTTTCATATTTTCGTGCATTGTTAGGTGAAGATTTGCGTGAATTGCTAGAATTGAGAATAACTTTGAAACAATTTAGTTGTGATTAGGATAGACCTGAGTGAATTGGAACTAACCCATGATTGGTTATTGAACTACTTAGGTTGAGATGTTTTTAATAATGGAAACGATGAAACAAACTTAGAATTGAATCGAACGAGATTATTCGAAAAAACTGAACTGTGCCTTTAGGAATTGGGATTTTCAAATTAAGAAAGTTTGGAATATCCATTGGTATGAATGAATACCAATAGATGTGTGTATTCATGGTATGAGTAAACCAAAAAGAAATGAAAAAGAATAAAAAGAAAAAAAAAAAGAAAAGAGAAATGAAAAAAAAAAAAAGATGGAGAACATAAGAGTACTGGCAATAAGCCTCGAATGGGCGCCTTTGAGCTCGTCTCCCAATTAGAAATAAAGAAAGAAAATTTTGCTCATACCAACACACTTCGTTCGCAACTTTCTTACCCTTAAGCTTGATTCAAGCTTGGGGGAGGGCAAATGAAAAGAAAAATCACCTTGAATAAAAGCACTGATTCGGAAAAAGAATGAAATTGTTTCGATCAAACCTAGGTAATTAGTCTTTCCATTGTTAGAAGCATCTCAAAATAAGAAGTTCAATTGACCAATTGGTGGAGTGAACCAAGGTTTATAAAGGGATATTTGAATTACAACCGAATCGATTCTAGAAATTCTTGACTATAGCAAATTCACGTAGGTTTTCACATTTAGACTTTTATCTGCATTTAGATTTAGTTGTCCAGCACTTTTACCCGAGTTTGAAACTTTTTGCTTGAGGACAAGCAAAGGTTCAGCTTGGGGGAATTTGATACCTCGCATATTTAGTCTATTTTAGGCCTATTTTAGTACCAGATTCGTGCCATAATTCACCAGAATTATGTGCATTCCATTGTTATATCTTTAGAATTTGGTACTGCTGAGTGTTTGTTTGTTTTCTGCAGGTTTGGAGCAAAACACACGAAGAAATGGCGATTCACATGATGAGGTACGACCCTTACCAGGCTTGGTACGGGTCGGACCATACTTAGCCGTTTTCAGCTCTTCACGCCTGGTACGGCCAGGCCGTACCAAATTGGTACGGGCCGTACATAAAGGCGTCCTGACAGATTCAAATTTGGGCAGAGGCTATTTAAGGCGGGGAACTCTCCAGATTTCGTATCCAATTCATTCCAGATAGATCTGAGAGCTCAGTAGGAGAGAGAAAGAAGGCTAAGGAGCTGAAAGCAAGAAGGAAAGAAGAGGAAGAGGCGAAACTCGACGGATCTAGCTTCCTCCTCCATCTCCCTTCAATCCATGGCTATCTCTCTTCCTCTTATTGTATTTTTAGACATTGCTATGTGCTGTGAGTAGATCATTTTAGTTTCTAGGGTTAGAGATCGAATCTTGATTTGTTTTGACTTTCTTTGACTTTTACTTTGTATGAACTCTTTAGTTTGATTGATTGTGATTTTCATTGTTATATCTTGCTTTGCTTGCTGTGATTGTTGTATGATGTCCCTTTAGGTTTAGATCGAACCTATCAAGGTCATGTGATCATCTCAATCTCTCATCCAATTCAAGTACATAGGGTAGAATAGTTCGAATTGAAGCCGAAAGGTTGAATTCTCCTCTAATCGACAGATTAGAGGGTGCCTTAGACATCTAATCAATCAGCTAGGGTAGATCTGTACCAACATACGATGGTTGAGGTGTAGAAACCCTAAAAGGCTCTCAATTGCATTCCAACCTAGATCTTGATCCAACAAACGACGGTTGAGGGTTAGGAACCTTAGGTATGGTCTATTGAACCTTTCTAAAGAGTTTAGCACAAGGTACCAGCAAGGAAATGCATTCACTCGAACTGGTAGGTTCTGTTCTGGGAAGCCGGTACGGGTCTTACCAGGGTGGTACGGCCTTGCCTTACCAAGTGAGGTACGGCCTAGCCGTACCTACTTAGTACGGGCCGTACCACTAGAGGCAGATCACAGATGAAGTCTTAAACCCTGGAAACGCCTTTTATCCATAATCAAAACACAATTTACATTTGTTCTAAACATTTTGTTACATCTTCTTGAACTGTTTGAACTGTTTGAATTGATACCTTAGGAAATTAAATACCAAATCAAACTTTTTCACTTCTAGTTTTTGATTGAGTTTGTTTAGAGTCTAACCTAGTGATTAACCGTCCCTGTGGATCGATACCCGATTATACTACACGATAGGGGTTGTGCACTTGCATCCCTTACTCGTGGAGTGTTAACGTGGTTTTAAAAGGTACGCCCTCAAGCGTACCGAAACTTGCGTTGCACTTTGCTGCGAACACCAGATACTGAGGATCCCTCGCTGTACTGTAGTAGTGGTGCAAATGGGTGCTCCAGTCCCAGTCTGTTCGCCGTCGGTGGTTCATCCTGTAAGAAACATGTTAGTTGCAATACAAAGCTATCAAGTAATTTGAGGTAGTTGATAATAGGATATGACTTACTTGTGCAGGTCTATAAACGTGGACCTCGGCAATGATAGATCTGTGAGAATGAACGGTCTTAGTCCAAACTGACGGAGTACCCGATCTGGGTAGTGGTGCTCCACTGTCCAGAAGTGTACGAGTGGACCTTTATACAACCACATCTCCAGCTCCTGCTCTTGCAAAAACATCCCCGGCAAGAGCTCATCCGCGTACAACTGATCGTACGGCCTCCACTCAACAAGATTGGCAGGCAAACTCTGCAGACACATCCACGGCACAGGTGGGAGTACAGATGGGCTAGGATAGCCCCACCCCAGTTGTACGGCAACGGCTGCTTAAGGTCTCGCAGCAGCGGGAGATACATCATGGGTATCTGGTCACCGCTAGAATCAGGAAACATGACAGAACCAAAAAGGTCCATCACGTAGCCCCGTGTATATCTGCAATTTATAGTAAAAGTAATAGAAATAATTTATAGTAAATGTAATAGAATCCTCATATTGGAAATTGATTAATAGAAACAATTTATAGATTTTACCTCTGAATCTCCAGCTCGGTGGAATCTGCCATCAGACCCGCGCTGAAGTGCTCTCGTAACCTCGTCATCCTCATATGGAATCTGGACTGCCCACGATCTCCAATGAGAGAGAGATGATCAGCTCCCAACAACTCCTCGATATCACCTCTGAATCTGGTGCTATCAGATACACTGCCAAAGGGTGTGCCACGGATAGGCAAACCCCAAAGGGCACTCACATCCTGGAGAGTCATTGTCATCTCTCCGAATGGCATGTGGAATGTGTGTGTCTTGGGACGCCATCGCTCCACCAGTCCTGCGATGAGAGATGCATTGATGATGTTTCTCTCCGCCCGCACGATGTCCACAACCTGGTAGAGACCCAGGTTGACAAGGTACTGGTCCATCACCTCATAGTACCGCATGTGAACGCACCGCAACTTAACATCCAAAAGAAATGTGTCATGCGTTCAAAAAAGTAGTCCACACGGTGTTACCATAACAAAATTTAAACTCAACAAAATTTAAAGAAAACCTAAAAAAAGGTACGTACCTCACGAGAAGCCAGTGAGACTCGGTGATCGTCGTGGGGAATCCACAGGAGAGGACTGATATGCTCGGTGCTGCTGGTACTGATCGGCTCGTCCACTACTGGACGACGGGTAGACCATGCTCTACGCATCCTGATGTCAAAAATAACCTAAAATAGACCAATTGTGGTTAAAATATGGTACAATAGGCTACAATAACCTAATTTTGGAAAAATATGCTAAAAACGACCAAAATAGCCTTAATTCTGCTTAAACATGCTAAAATAGGTCAATTGCGGTTACAATAACCTAAAATATGCTAAAAAGCTACAATAACCTAATTTCGGTAAAATATGCTAAAAACGACCAAAATAGGCTTAATTCTGCTTAAACATGCTAAAATAGGTCAATTGCGGTTACAATAACCTAAAATATGCTACAATAGGCTGCAATAACCTAATTTCGGTAAAATATGCTAAAAAGGGCCAAAATAGTCTTAACTCTGCTTAAACATGCTAAAATGGGTCCAATTGCGCCTAAAATAACCTAATTGCGGTTAAAATAACCTTAAATATGCTACAATAGCCTAATTTCGGTAAAATATGCTCAAATGGTCTAATTTTCCTAATTATGCTAAATTCGGCTAAATTACGCTTAATTAGCCTAATTATGTTAAAAAATACCAAAATACCCTAAAATATGGTCAACTGTGCTAATTACACTAAATTACAACAAATTACCCTAAACCCTAAACCCTAAATTAAATAAAATAAAATTTAAATTAAATAAAAAAAAATTACCTTAAAGAAGAGAGAAAATTCGATTGAGAGATGAGGGAGTTGTGAGGAGGAGAGAGAAAAAAGAGGTATATATAGGATAAAATACGGGTTAAAAAAAAGAAGAAAATTAAAAGGAGTAAGCCGGCCATTTTATGGCTGGCTTATGGAGAGAGTAAACCGGCCATTTTTAGCGAAACCCAGTGAATCTAGACATAATTATTAATTTCTAATTAACTTTGGATATTAATAAAAATGTCGGTTCTTGTTCACACTTTTAAACGACCAACAACAAAGAAGATCCAAAAGAAGTTGGTTGGGGGGAGGGGGTTTCGATCCACCTCCCCTTTGAATTTTGAAATTCTGGATGGACTGAACCCAATAGTTTGATCACCCCTCCTTTTGAATTTTGAAATCCTAAATGAACCGAAACAATATTCAGTCATCCTCTTTTCAATTTTATGTATCGCTAGTTATATAAAGATGTCACAAAAGATGAACCGGATTATTGATTTGGTTACTCTTCCACATTAACCGAATCAATAGTTTAATCTATATTATATTTTGAGAAGAAATTATCAATATTTTTCTGATGGGTCCGCTCCAACAACCCACGGCTGAACAGGTCCTAAATGAGTTGAGTACGGATCTACAATTTTTAATCCGATTTGGGTCGGATTGGATTCGACCCTCATTGTATTTTGTTTATAGTTTGAATTTTTGAAAATAATTAATAGACTAGAGTTATAAATAATTAATAAATACCCTCCCAAGGGGATACTTTTTAACTCCTAAAATAACTATACTTGTGAAAACATCAATTTCATATTGTTTTGTACCTTATGAGTTAAACTAAAAATAATAATTATTGTTTAAAACTTGATTCCTCCTTGAAAATTATTATTTTTAAATTAACTTGTGCGTATGGTCAAAACTGAGATATCCACAATTCATACACAGTTTTGAGCTATGATGAGCTAGATCTCTTTTTGTTGTTGTTGTGATAACAAACTCCCACCACTCATCATGCATGGTAAAAATGAACGACATAAGCAATCTCCATGCGAAATTGAATATGTCAAGATTAGTCATTCGTTGGTGAAAATATTTTACACGTCCATATTATTGGTGGAGATCAATATCTTTTGAGAAAGTATATAAGACAACGCGCGTAGTAAATTCTGAAAAGAAAAAATGAATGCATTCGAAATTAAAAAAGTGTGACTAATCATTCAATTCGTATGGCTGGAGATATATAAGTAAGAGAAGTAGCAATTTAATTAAAACAATAACTTTCTTTCAAAAACAATCCATTTATTTTCTTTATGTATCCGAATTTGTTGTGTGATGTTGGAGATAACTGATTATACTAAATAAACAAAATATATTATGATAAAAATACTGAACGTGTATTTACAAAAAATTCATATCTTTAAATGGTATATTAACAATTTAATCATTTTCATGTGATTAGTTCAAATCGGTAGTATTCATTTAATACCTTCTCCATAGTGTTTTTAAGTTTGAGACACCTAGACCACCCCACTTCCCTTGATTACAATTTGCAATTTGAAGATTAGATATGTTTTGCAATTGGCATGTATATTGGTAGAAAAGGTATGTATAGATCAGGACGACCTGAGATGTATAGAAGATTTGGGTTGGAAATGAGCCTAATATCAACTGGACACAAATTTAGAGTGACACGAAGCATCTAAATATTGCTCAAGATAGCTTTATGCAGTCTATAATTAAACTGATAATAACCTGCAAACAGTCTCACAACCGATGGAATTTTGTAAGGAATGCGGCTGTGACACAAACTAATTTGCACAAACTGTCTCACACACAGGCTGTCATGGACCGTGGCGATCTAATTTGCACAAACTGTGGGTTAATTTTAGAATCCCGATGTATTGATGACCGAGCTGAATGGCGCCATGCAACGACTGATCCGAGATATTTCACCAGCGGTAAGATATTTATTTAAAAATAAACAAGAATAATTCTTTTTTTTGAATTTTTTGAATTTTTTTATTTCACAGAGGATGCACTATTTGACTCCCAGTCGTCAAGTTATCTGAGTCTAGCTAATGGATATGAGAAGATTAAAGAGTTGGCAAATCGGTTGAACCTGCTGAATCCTGTAAAGGTAAAAAAAGTTATTTTAATTTGATTTTAGGGTTAAAATGGTCCATCCTGTTGAACTCTCTACAATACAGGTACCAAACAATTTTTTGTCTTCATTAGTGTTTTTTTTTAATTTGTTTTACATTTTTTATTTGAAGGATTCTGCTATGGAGCTTTATAAAAAGCTGTATGAAAGAAAGTTGCACAATGGCAATGAGGTCACAACTCTCGCCGCCTGCCTCTACATTGCATGCTAGGAACATAATTTTCCTCGAAGTATAAATGGTATATTTACAATTTAATCATTTCCATGTGTCATTAGTTCAAGTTGGTAGAGTGTTCATTTAATGTCTTCTCCATAGTGTTTTGAAGTTTGAAACACCTAGACCACCCCACTTCCTTTGATTACAAACCGCCACCCTATTTTTCTTATACGTCTTATCACTATGATTGCCGTATCATCCGCAAACTGTAAAGCAAGGATTGGTATAAAGTTGCTTATAGCATTTTGTAGCGTTGTATTTTCTGCCTCACCATTTTCTGAAGCACATCTACCGCAATAATGAACAACATAGGTGAAAATGAACACCATTTAATCTTTTATGTTATTGCTAATGTCAGTTTTAAATATTTTTTTAATTTGAAATACAGAAATTTGTGCGTCTGATGGTGGGTTAAAAAGGTTCGACGCGAGCAAAGCAGAATCAAGAATTAGAATATTGTTGGCAGAAGAAAAAGACACTCATGCGAAATTGAGCGGCTCAAAGCCTGTCGCCTTCATAGTATGAATTTTTTTCTTAAATTCCATATATTTGTAAATTCATTCTATATCTAGCATAGAATTTTCTTTAATTATGCATTCTCGTGCATTTTCTAGAACCGTTTCGTTTCAGCATTGGCGTTAAATTTTGCTACTAAAAGAAAGATAGAAGCAGCAGTAACAAGATGTGAGGAACTAAATACAAGATATGATATAAGTTCAATAACTTTTAAATGCATCTTTGAATTTATTTACAGCTGTATATTTATGTATGATAGCTTTAATGTTGTCATTTTAACTTCATTTTAGTCATCAGACCGAGGCAATTGTTGCCTCGGTGATATACTTGATTACCAAGAGATCAAATAATAAAAAGTCATTAAAAGGTTATCCTAATTTACTCGATTCTATTTTAGTTTTAAAAAAAGTTCTTAATCTAATTATCTTTAGTTTCGACATATTCATAAATCGTCAGCGTAGCTGGTGTTAAAGAAAGCACCATTACATCGGCTGCAAAGAAGATCGAGGATTTTATATAATCATGTTAGTCAATGTAGCATGTGTCTGTTATGAGAGAGGAATTTTCTCATACCATATAGTCCAACTTTTTAGATTTTTTGGTATGAATATTTTAGACTTGTCACAATCTAACTCAACCGAACTTCAAACTAGATCTCCTGCTTGAAAGCGAATTGTCATTGACAACATACAAAGAAAATTGGATATTTTTTCCGACTTCCTTTCGAATGTATCATTGCATCGCCAGCTGCTTTCCCTCTTTAAGCTTAAAGAGGGTGTTCGCCAACCAACATGAGATTAAATTTAATTCTCAGAGATTTGTTCGAATGAATTAAGCTTCTTTAAAAAATACCAAGTAGGGATCACAAACACTCACAAAAAGTGTGCGCTATTTTATGTCACATTCAGATGACTACAGTGTCACTTCAGCATTATTTTAATAATAGTAATTAACGGAACACTAAATTAAACATTGCCTAATACTTGACAAACTAAATTGCATAAAACAACGGTTCAGAGACAAAAAGGAGTTTACCAACCAAAATAATTTCTGCTTCTTTAATCTTTACCTACATTTTCTTATTTATCATGTTAATTCAATAATATATAATTTAACCTATCTCAAACATAAAATTAGACCAAACAACAACTTGAACAAGAAAATGAATTTGAGATCCTGGCAGCTCTTTAGGGACAGAATATACATGGTTCTTTAATAACCTCAATAAAGAAATGAAACTTCCCCAATTTCAAAATCAAAAGTTCTTGTAGTGCAGCCATATAATAGCACTCAAGAAACATTTTGAAGAACTGAAGCTGAAATAAAAAAAAAATTCAAATAAAAATGTACAAATACAGGCTATTTCGGAGTATTGGGACCTGAATCGGTACCATTATCAATACTACCTATTCGTTTTCTCAGCCTAGCTCTGGTCAAACGAATCGCATCCTCTATAGCCGCCGACTCTTGTGCTGTCTTTTCTGTACCATCTCCCTTCTCCATTGCTCCAGTCGATTTAACTTCAGTTGATTTTGATTCATCAGAGCTGGACGCATCCAGTTCTTTGGTATCAGCTGGAGATAGGGTATCTGCATGTTGAGCCACTGGAGAGGAAGAAGCCACAGCTGGCCGCTTCTCGTGTGCATTATCCTGTGCATTACATCACAAATTATGTTATTTATCCAGAAATAGATTTTTAAGTTTTTTTATACCAGGCCAGGACCATATGTAAAAGAAAAGTAAATAGCAGGGGCAGTATTCGTGTCTTCCTGCTAAAACAATTATCACAATTATAAATTAAAAGTACTTCAAATAATATAAAGGGCTATTTAATAAAAAACAGGTACAAAATTATATCAAATTGAAGAACGTATACTGTGCAACAAAATGCATACTTGACTAAAAGTTTATCGGAATTAAGAACAAAAGGTGTACTGTATAAAATAGACAGCGTGGCTCCAATGGTAGAAAGGCATTTAAGTTGAAAAGGTACAAAAACTGACAATGAGTATGGTTGTATTAAGGTTCAAAAACTATAGGAGAAAAAAAAAAGCAGTACCTTGACAGGGGATGCTCTGGAGGCAAGAGGATATGTGGAAGCATATCTGATTGCTTCAAAAATCAGTGTCTGAGAATTCATTAAGGCCTTTGAACAATAAGCTGCTGCAATGTCAGTGTCTCTTGTTCTCAACTCAATCAAGTTTCAATCAATCTCTCTCTCATGCCTTGCCACAAGTGGCCTTAGGAATGTGTCATACACATATGGAGTGCCCTATAAAACATATGAAACATAAAGAGCTAGATAGCACTATTGAAAAGCTGGTCTTACATGTAGCATATCACTGGTACTGGAAAGGGTGCCTTTTTAGTATATTAGGTGTCAATTTTATTTTCTAGCTTCTAGGCAGTGCCTTCACTTATCACTTTAGTAAATGCAAATACCATGCTGATAATATGAGCTGAAATTGCAATCTTTGAGTTGCAACAACTTCTTGATGTTTAATAGAGACAGTGAATAGAGAGAAGAATAGAGGAATTATGGATTGGGAGAGTTAGAAGAATAGAGGGAATAAAGAAGAATAGATCTGAGAATAGGGATAGAAGTAAAGTCTGATTTCAGATTAGAAATAAGGAGGAATAAGGAGGATTAGGCTAGAATAGAGAGGCTTATTTTTGGAATAAAGGATTTTTTTTTTACTAGGTGGAATAGAATGGGAATAGGGACATAATTCCTGGAATAGGCGTTAGCCTAATTCCAGCTCTACCTAGAGCTCTGATACCATATTACAAAACATAGAGAAGTAGAAATGGAATGAAATTGTATTTCCTTAATTGATCTTTGATTACAACTATGCTCTATATATAGAGTCTTGCCTAATTACAATTCTGCCACTAACAACCTCTTAACAACTCTAACAATACTTCTAACATCATCTTAACAACTTCACTAATAATATTATTACCACTAACTATATAAGATAGACCATGTCCAGTTGGCATGGAGGCTTTCCTTTGTCAGGTCCTCAACCTCTCTCTCTATCTGACTGCGGCTAGGGTTTTGGAGCGAGAAGACAATCTCTGCTTGTGTTACAATCATGTTTCGATGCCCATTGGACCTACTTTTAGGTTCAACGGCATGATGACCGTCCGATTTAATTCAGTACCGGCCGTAAATGAACGGTACCCAATTTTTTTTTTTTTTGTACAGTACTGGTCATTTTCTGGTCGGTACTTAATTTTTTTTTTTTTTTAGGATGGGCATAACATAGTTGGCTAGAATAAAAAGTCATAGGAAACTCGGATTGAAGTTTGCACTCGGTTTGGTTAAGATCAAATAAATGCATTTGGTTGAATGCGTGTGTTACATCGGTTGCATGTATCGGTGCATCATTGATGTTTTTGCAATGAAACATCAATGTTTTATTAGCCGGGTAGTGCTAAAAAAATATCGGTGCGTCGCTGATGTTTTTGTAATTAAACATCGATGTTTTATTATATTGTAAAAGATAATACTTATTGGATTTTTCAAATACATTTTATACAAATTAATAAAATACAGCTACGCACCGATGTTTTTGAAATGGATATTAATAAAAATGTTTTTGCACTAATATTTGGATTTTTCAAACACTTATTCTGTATTTAATATTTATGATTTTTCATTGCAAAAACATCAGCGACGCACCGATGTTTTTTTAGTACTACCCTGCTTAATTGAGATTGCTAAGTCTAATAAAACATCGATGTTTCATTACAAAAACATCAGCGACGCACCGATACATGCAACTATGTAACACACGCATCCAACCAAATACATTTGTTTGATCTTAGCCAAACTGAGTGCAAACTTCAATCCGAGTTTCCTACGACTTTTTCTTCTAGCCAACTATGTTATGCCCATTCTAAAAAAAAAAAAAATTAAGTACCGGCCAGAAAATGGCCGGTACTGTACTAAAAAAAAAAATTTGGGTACCGGTCATTTTCCGGCCGGTACTGAATTAAATTGGGTACTGGCCAGAAAATGGCCGGTACATGTATTTTTATAACTTCCCAGCGGATCCGAGTATATTAAATAATTTCTATTAAACCTTGTATATTAATAAAAATGTCGGCACTCTCAACTGCGTCAATTGGCGAGAAAAAACTGACCTCTGACCTCATTTGTTTTTTCCTAATAGAAACAATGCTATTAGAAAAGAAAAAGGGAACTGTTTAGAAATTGTTCAGAAATTTAATTGGAAAAAAACAGAGATGCCGAACACATGATGGGACAAATATCCATAGCTTGTTTTTTCCCACAAAATCAAAGCAACTGAACAGGTCCTAAATGAGTTGAGTACGGATCTACAATTTTTAATCCGATTTGGGTCGGATTGGATTCGACCCTCATTGTATTTTGTTTATAGTTTGAATTTTTGAAAATAATTAATAGACTAGAGTTATAAATAATTAATAAATACCCTCCCAAGGGGATACTTTTTAACTCCTAAAATAACTTTACTTGTGAAAACATCAATTTCATTTTGTTTTGTACCTTATGAGTTAAACTAAAAATAATAATTATTGTTTAAAAGTGGATTCCTCCTTGAAAATTATTATTTTTAAATTAATTTGTGCGTATGGTCAAAACTGAGATATCCACAATTCATACACAGTTTTGAGCTATGATGAGCTAGATCTCTTTTTGTTGTTGTTGTGATAACAAACTCCCACCACTCATCATGCATGGTAAAAATGAACGACATAAGCAATCTCCATGCGAAATTGAATATGTCAAGATTAGTAATTCGTTGGATTATTGGTGGAGATCAATATCTTTTGAGAAAGTATATAAGACAACGTAGTAAATTCTGAAAAAAAAAAAAAATGAATGCATTCGAAATTAAAAAAGTGTGACTAATCATTCAATTCGTGTGGCTGGAGATATATAAGTAAGAGAAGTAACAAATTAATTAAAACAATAATTTTTTCTTTCAAAAACAATCCATTTATTTTCTTTATGTATCCGAATTTTTGTTGTGTGATGTTGGAGATAACTGATTATACTAAATAAACAAAATATATTATGATAAAAATACTGAACGTATCTTTAAATGGTATATTTACAATTTAATTATTTTCATGTGTCATTAGTTCAAATCGTTAGAGTGTTCATTTAATACCTTCTTCATAGTGTAAGTTTGAGACACCTAGACCACCCCACTTCCCTTGATTGCAAACTGTCGTCCCATTTTTCTTATACGTTTTATCGCTATGATTGTCGTATCATCCGCAATCTGTAAAGCAAGAATCGGTATAAAGTTGCTTATAGCATTTTGTAGCATTGTATCTTCAACCTCACCATTTTCTGAAGCACATCTACCGCATTAATGAACAACATAGGTGAAAATGAACACCATTTAATCCTTTATGTTATTGCTAATGTCAATTTTAAATATTTTTTTAATTTAAAATACAGAAATTTGTGCATCTGATGGTGGATTAAAAAGGTTCGACGTGGGCAAAGCAGAATCAAGAATTAGAATATTGTTGGCAGAAGAAAAAGACACTCATGCGGAATCGAGCGGCTCAAAGTCTGTCGCCTTCATAGTATGAATTTTTTTCTTAAATTCCATATATTTGTAAATTAATTCTATATCTAGCATAGAATTTCTTTCATTATGCATTTCTCGTGCATTTTCTAGAACCGTTTCGTTTCAGCGTTGGTGTTAGATTTTGCTACTAAAAGAAAGATAGAAGCAGCAGTAACAAGATGTGAGGAACTAAATACAAGATATAATATAAGTTCAATAACTTTTAAAGGCATCTTTGAATTTATTTACAGCTGTATATTTATGTATGATCGCTTTAATATTGTTATTTTAACTTCATTTTAGTCATCGGCCAGAGACAATTGTTGCCTCGGTGATATACTTGATTACCAAGAGATCAAACAATAAAAAGTCATTAAAATGTTATCCTAATTTACTCGATTCTATTTTAGTTTTAAAAGAAGTTCTTAATCTAATTATCTTTAGTTTTAAAAAAAGTTCTATTTTGGTATGAATATTTTAGACTTGTCACAATCTAACTCAACCGAACTTCAAACTAGATCTCCTGCTTGAAAGCGAATTGTCATTGACAACATACAAAGAAAATTGGATATTTTTTCCGACTTCCTTTCGAATGTATCATTGCATCGCCAGCTGCTTTCCCTCTTTAAGCTTAAAGAGGGTGTTCGCCAACCAACATGAGATTAAATTTAATTCTCACTACAGAGATTTGTTCGAATGAATTAAGCTTCTTTAAAAAATACCAAGTAGGGATCACAAACACTCACAAAAAGTGTGCGCTATTTTATGTCACATTCAGATAACTACAGTGTCACTTCAGCATTATTTTAATAATAGTAATTAACGGAACACTAAATTAAACATTGCCTAATACTTGACAAACTAAATTGCATAAAACATCGGTTCAGAGACAAAAAGGAGTTTACCAACCAAAATAATTTCTGCTTCTTTAATCTTTACCTACATTTTCTTATATATCATGTTAATTCAATAATATATAATTTAACCTATCTCAAACATAAAATTAAACCAAACAACAACTTGAACAAGAAAATGAATTTGAGATCCTGGCAGCTCTTTAGGGACAGAATATACATGGTCCTTTAATAACCCGATTTAAGAAATGAAACTTCCCCAATTTCAAAATCAAAAGTTCTTGTAGTGCAGCCATATATATAAGAGCACTTAAGAAACATTTTGGATAGCTGAAGCTGAAATTAAAAAAATATTCAAACAAAAATTTACAAAGACAGGCTATTTTGGAGTATCAGGACCTGAATAGATACCATTGATCGATCAATAGCCGACTCTTGTGCTGTCTTTTCTGTCTCATCTCCCTTCTCCATTGCTTCAGTTGATCTGACTTCAGTTGGTTTTGATTCATCAGAGTTGGAGGCATCCAGTTCATTCGTATGAACTGGAGATGGGATATCAGCACGTTGAGCTACTGGAGAGGAAGAAGCCACAGCTGGTCGTTTCTCTTGTGCATGCAACTTGGCTGAAGGCACATTATCCTGTACATCACATCACAAATTATGTGATTTATCCAGAAATAGATTTTTAAGTTTTTTTTTATACCAGGCCAGGACCATACGTAAAAGAAAAGTAAATAGCAGGGCAGTATTCGTGTCTTCCTGCTAAAACAATTATCACAATAATAAATTAAAAGTACTTCAAATAATATAAAGGGCTATTTAATAAAAAACAGGTACAAAATTATATCAAATTGAAGAACGTATACTGTGCAACAAAATGCATACTTGACTAAAAGTTTATCGGAATTAAGAACAAAAGGTGTACTGTATAAAATAGACAGCGTGGCTCCAGTGGTAGAAAGGCATTTAAGTTAAAAAGGTACAAAAAATGACAATGAGTATGGTTGTATTAAGGTTCAAAAACTATAGGAGAAAAAAAACAGTATCTTGACAGGGGATGCTCCATTTGGCTTCACAAGCCTTAGCTTCCCCCTGCTTGCATAGATCATGGTTGCAAACTTGCGATTTATGCGGTACTGGCACTGCTCCAGTAATTATAAAGGGGTCTAATGCTTTGGAAACATCGCCACAAAAGAGGTCCACAGCGGAAATGATTATGTTTAGGGATTTAAAAAAAGTCAAGGTGTGACCATCACGGCACGTGTGTCAGTTACATGTCATGACTTGCGTATTCTGTGTCATAATCATTTTCGTGATTTTATTATTATTTGAAAATTTGGCAAGACAGGCTACGCCACGTGAAAGATCTAATAACAGCACAGCACGTGGTCACGCGATTCACGTGTAATTAGGACTGTTAGATCTTGGTGAATCTTGAATAAACTAACTTAAATTATGAAAAAAAATAGTTAAATATGAAAACGTGACCAGTCATGTTTGGACAAGTCGCATGTGATCACAACATAACTAACGTGCCGTGACCATCCTTTCAAATTTGATCACGGCAAGGCACAACACGAATCACGGCACATATAAATCTAACTTAGCCATGGCATGACATGTGACACAAGTCACGGCGTAACTAGTCACGCCACGACGCCACGTCACATATTCAGAACCCTAATTATGTTGGATCCAGCAGTCAATGTGGAATTGGATCAAACTGCCGTATTTTTTTTTTTTTGGTTGAAAGCCCGTAGGCAATTGCATAGATAGAAAGAGTTACAAGCGAGCTGTTACATAATATGAAACAACGAATGTCTGTGAAAGCATACAGCTGTAAACAAACTAAAAACGCACAGAGGTATGTGCATCATATGGATACAAATTTGATCATCCTTGCTTGATTGTAATGATAGGAGCCTATAGATTGTTCTGATGTGCGCATATGGCAACCGAGAAGGCACTGAATCAAATCAGACCGGAAACTGAATCAACCGGATCAGGATAGTCACCAAGCAGCCGAGAGACACTAAATCAACCGGTCCAGAACAGTCACCACTAAAAGAAGGAGAGAAGGAAAGAGAACAACTTGGCATCATCGTCATCGGCAACAACCATAAAAACACGTACCATTATTCATCACACAAAGCAAAAATAAAAATAGTAATAGCTAATTTACAAGATGAAAGCTACCCGAGAAGCATAACCCAAGGCGGAATGGAAGAGCAACGAGGAGAGTGAAGGAGCGGTGACCAGATCCGAACCCTAGACGTAACTGGACTGCTTTCTCTTCCATCGTTGAAGAAGCGAAGAAAAGTCCACGCTCGAGACAGAAACGCCAACTCAGCAGAGGCGAGGATGTGGAGAGAAATGGCGGGTGAGGGAATGGAAATAGTTGGCTGCTCAGTAGATGGAGAGAGAGTGATGTTCTCAATGTAGAACGATGGATGTAATTTATGTTTAATTAATGAAAATTATACTTGGCAGCTACTGCCAAGGTTTCAAAAAAAAAAAATGGAGAGAGAGAGTTGGGGTGGGGGGGCAGAGGGGAGGGATAAGGATCGCCTGCGACTCTCAAAGCGGCTAAGGTTTATTCCAAACTGCAGTAGGTTTTATCAATATATTTGTTGGCGTTCTCACCAACCATCAAAAAACAAATTGTAATGCAAATCGTTTAAATTGGATTTATACAGCAATCATGCGAATAATATAAGCTTATATAGGTGCATGTTTGTGAGATTGTGTGCCGCCCCTCGCCTCAAATGAATTTTTTCGATAGTGCGTAATATTGAGATGATATAGGTTTTAGTTTACAAAGAATAAAAGCAAAAAGGTAGATGAGAGAATCTCGGTTTAGCTAGTTAATCATAGTTTCAATAACTGCTAAAAATCAAACTCAACGGAACAAAAAATTTACATGCATTTCCAAGAACAATAACCTAATACTCGTACTTTCAGAACACATAATACAACAAACAATAATTTAATCATGAATTGGAGCTTCCACGGTTTACAACAAACTAACTCGACTACAACAAATCCAAATCACATATTTTGGCTCAGCCCGATTTCTATAAAATGGCTCTATCTAGCCCTCAAATGCTCTTCACACATATCATATACATTGCTGCATTGAACACCAAATCCAGGGCTATCAGCTCAGATAAGAAAACCTAGGTCTTCTTAACAAATAAGGGAAGCTCAAGTGGCATTATACAAACCCATGAACCCTATGAGAGAGAGAGAGAAACAGATGAGGTGGTGACGAGCCCAGAAAGCAGCCCGACCAGGACAGCACTGTTATACGTGCTCGGCTCATTTTGCATGGAGTTATTTCTTGAATCAATAAAAGATTCATTTTTAAATGGGCCACCAACCAGGGCTCCAGTTGCAACATTAGGGTTTGGGCTAGTGGATGTAAGCCATTGAAAACCCTTGCAACCTGTATTGGCATCAACTGGTATTGATGCGCCACGGTGGTGCACCTGCTGTGGGTAGTTGTCACCGTACCCAACCAGGTAACTCATCTTCATTGGGTTGTCACCTAAGAGGTAATCAGCCTGGTATGTATTAAAAATAGGACAATTAGAAACAAAATGTTTATCAATAAAGGTAAGAGATATTTGAATAGTGTTCAAATTGTGGCAGAAGACACTACTATATTAATTCATCTCGACTCTTAAGCAATTTCGGCTGGCTGTCACAAGTTGGAATCTTGATTCAAGCATTTTTCAAGCATTTGGGCAAAATGTGGCATTGTGCCCAGTTCAAAGCTCTATTGATCAGAGTGAGGCAACGACAAGACTAACATCTATTGGCCATTATACCCACTCCCTTCCCCACGCACAGTGGCGGATCATAGGCATGCCTGGGGGGTGCTAAGCCACCCCAAGGTTTGAAGTTTTTTTATTACTAAGTATATAAAAACAAGAGTGAGTCTATGGTACTATGCATAGCACGGATTAGTCCGTACTACGGAGCTATATTTTCATTTTGAAAATTCTAATGGTCGATCCGAACCGTTCAACGTGATCCCCACATGAATATGTACTTGCAGACTAAATTTTATATTTTTTCGAACTTTTTTACTATATTTTAAGATAGGTAGAAAATCACTTGATCTGAAAATTCTGGACCATCCGAAAACAGTGATTTTCTACCTATCTAAAAAAATAGTAAAAAAATTCTAAAAAATAGAAAATTTAGCCCACAAGTATATTTTCATATGAAAATCATGTTGAACGGTTCGGATCAACCGTTAGGATTTTGAATACGAAAATATTGATCCGTAGTACGGACCAATCCGTGCTATGCATAGTACCATAGACTCACTCTAAAAACAATACTTTATGGTTTATTTTACGTGTATAAGCCCCCCAATAATAATATACAAAGTTATAAGGCTTCAATGTAAAATTTGAAAAACAAAATTAGATATGAATATTATGTTTTTAGTTTGATTTTGATAGACATGACACTTTGTTGGTGTTAGTTATTTATTGTATCATTTTGTGAAATCAAATAGTGAAGGATCTTCTTATCTTGTGTTATATTGTGTTATGTATTTTTTTATTAAAAAAATTAATGATATCATTTAGCCCCTTCTATACTCAAATTCTGGTTCCGCCCCTGCCCACGCAAGCAAAAAAAATAACAGTAATAAATGCAGGCATTGCCGAATTGTAGTATGTACCTTTTTTCATCCAACGTAGTCATATTTTCTTGGTTATTTCTTTAAGGATTTTCTGATGAACCTTCTAAAACGGAAAAATAAAGGAAAAAACTAAAAAGAACAATTACTTGGGAAGCTGCAAATTTGCGAATATCAGTTGGAGAAAAAGATTGACCATTGCAGCTCACTTCTGAAGTACGTGTAGTCAGCATATAGTCACTGTAAACTACTGCTAAGAACGCGGCTGCCACAGGGTGCTGGAGAGCATTCCACTCATCTATCCACACTAAGCCTCCTGAAAAGAAATCAACAGCATAAATAAATCAGTCAAAGGCTGGGTAAATCAAATGATGAAAAGGGAAATTATTTTCACCTGCCAAGGAAATTATATAAAGCACGTCAATGAACTACAGTATGCCTTTTTGAGTTTTTGTTAACATGATAAATCACTTTCTTCTTTAGTACATTGCGTCTGTTATCATACAATATACAGTTAACCTTTATTCAACAAGATTTCTATATTGACCTTGGGAGTAGCTGGCTTTTGCATTTTTTGTTTCTTTCTGTGTGACTGGGGCTCAAAGAAGTTGGTAATATTATATTTTTATAGAACAGTTTGACTGGTATCAACTTATTTTACAATAATGCAGTCAGCATACTTGCTATGCTGGCATATTGGTAATGTAATTTACTTCCTAATTACAATATAGTATTTTAGGTTGTGTATTTTGGTATATTTATTGAACTAAGGCACATAATAAAAAAAGCCATTTTTTGGTTACTTCAATGATTAATCTAAATCTGGAAAAGAAAATGTTAAAATTTAATAAACTTTGGTGAGACTAACCACTTGTCCGGCTAGTAGTGGCAGTTGGTGAATCAGGTAAGAGACCACACACTACAGCCTCGGCTGTTTTCCTGTACATACCGAGGCCATTGTTCTCTGCATTTGAGGCTTCTTTTGAACTAAAGAATTTTACTCTCGACAATAGGACCTGTAATATGCAAAGAAAAGGGTTAAAAAAAAAATTTAGATGTTGCTCATATCGGTTATCAGAAAAACATTTAATTAAGACAAAAAAACAAATTTCATTAAACTCCAATCTGAATATGGAAATTAGCACAAGTTATCAGTATGGCAATAACCGAAAAGGATTTTAATTATATTCTAATTTATTTAAGGAACCAACAAATAAAATCACTCACTGGGTGTTAACAATGCCAAGTACAGCCTGCGATAAATCGTACAGTAAAGAGGATAGCTAATTAAAAAAGTCAACTTGCCTGTGTACCAGCCCGTTTATCATCCCAGCTAAACCATGTTGGACGACCCCAGTCAGCATAAGAATTCCCATTCTTCACCGTTACATAGCTCAAGTACTGGCGATCTCCAGTTGCATGGTACAACCAACTTGCAGCCCATAACAGCTCATCATGATACCCTGTCGAATTATAATACGTCTGGATCTTGGGGTAGGTAACAGTATATGACCCCGGATAAGTGTCCGCAAAAGTGAATAGCTTCTGTGCATGCTGGATGAGAGTACCAGAGTAGTCCTTATCTTTGGATTTGAAGACCAGTGAAGCAGCCGCCATGGCTGCGGCTGCCTCAGCCGCCACCTCACTTCCGGGGTTATTTTTGTCAATTTTTATTAGCGGCCTTTTCTCAGTCATGTCTTCAGGTCTTTCCCAGCATTTGTGATCTGTGTCGGGGTCGCCGACCTGACAAAAAAATGACAACAGTTATGCTAAAAAAAAATACTTCAAATATAAGGTGTTGCAAAGTTATTAAGCGAGGTGTAAAATCAATTGCTGCTACATAAGTGCTTTATCCGGAAAAAAAATTTAATCAAATTTGAAAAACCTAAAGAACCCATGTAACATATTTCGAAATTAACATTGAATTGTTATTACTTAAGAAAGATTACGTTTTCAATATCTGCCTATCTATAATCATTTTCTTTTTTGTCTTTAATTATTATTCACATACAGTGGTTCTGTTCCAAATTCATGTAATATAAGCAATTGACATCGTTCAAAAAGGTAACGAACTAATAATATTTTGCCAACTCAGATTGCTTGTAAACTATCATGAACTTTTCATGCTTAAAGTTTTTTTTTTCTTCTAATCTAAGACCGTACCTGAATGTAAAGCACATTATCAGAAGGATGAGCACTGATGAGAAAATCGGTTATCCACTTAAGCGCATCTAGAGATGGGTCAAGCTGCTTTGCAGCTGCCATCTGATCTCCATACTCCAAAATTGACCATGCCAGCACAGTGGCAGTGAACGCCATAGGAAAGCCAAATTTCATGTGGTCCCCAGCATCGTACATTCCTTTTGAAAGGTCCAAACCCGCTTCCTTCCCATCATCCAAGGCTGAATCACCTCTCCAAGAGATCTTGTTGTTGACTAACTTACCAGCTGTACAAAGAAATTACAATTCTAGTTAGTAACAGCACATATATGATTATATAATAGTGTTGTTTTAAAAGATATTCACAACTAAAACGTTTTTCATGTTCTTATTGTCACATCTCCCTAACTCCCTTTAAGGTTCTATGATTAACTCAAAGCAGATAGCCTTTTATCATGGACAAAATAAATCCACATATATAGATGTGATGATCTGTTTTATATTTATATAGTACAAAGGATTTCAAATCTGCCTTATGCTGATTTTTTATATTTGTTTTACACATGCAATAATTTATTTTATATTTGTTTTTAGTTCAATCAATGACCAGAAGTAATGACTATCCGAGAAGAAAACTTCAAACAAATGAAAAGTTAAATTAATTATTATTTGCAAACCCAAGATTTGCAATAGTGTCACTGACAGGCAGGAACCGCTTACCAGATCTGCAATAGTGTCATTGACAAGTTTTCACTGACTGGCTTCATTTTCTGGATTGTGAAAACTTGTCAGATCTGCCTAGATCTAAAAACATCAATTTGTGTGTTGTGTTCCCCCAATTTAATCACGACTAATACTTGTTTGCATTCTCAGATAAATAAAACAATTAACCAATAAAAAAATCTATAATTAAATTAATTAGAGATCTAAGCTGGTTACAGCAGAAAAGAAAAAAAAAGAGGTAAGTACATTTCTGCACTTGGAAGAACTGGAGAGCAGTGCCAAGTGCATTGGCGTATTTCTGATTTATCGCGCCTGGTGGGCCGGGGACAGGGAGCGGCTCCGACTTGTGGGACCGCTTCTTCATGATAGCCACCACGCCGGCGGTGACCACCAGCGCTGCCACCACCACCACTATCAGCCAACCGCAACATCCCTTCGAGTACTTCGACGCCCCCATTTCGCACTAATCCCAAAGCATTCAACGATAGTCAGATAAATTGATGCTCTGTAATTTGGTTAGATCTTTTGGGAAATGTACGAGAAGTGGTTAAGATTATGGATCTCCAACCGACGGTGGTAGGTGTAAGGCGTGTGAGTGAGATTTGGGAGAGAGAGAGAGAAGCGAGGGAGGGAAATGATTTGTCCGAGCTTTTCTGAGCTGTTGTTCCGTTGCTCTCGCTGCTCAGTGAGGGGTGGTGTGTCGGTTGTAACCAAATTACGGTAATAGCCTCATTGAGGTCATGATCAGTTCGGTAGGGATTGCCTATTTATTTATAAGGATAGCAGAGAGTGTAGCGGGTTTAGAAAAGCATTTCATTGGACTGGATAAACTACTCTTTGTCGACGACCCAACACGAAGAATGCCAAAGAAAATATGATGATACTTCAGAATGAAAATAATGCTGTCTGCTCCATGTAGGAGAATTTGTGGCGGGTGCAACTCTCAGTTGAGAGTTGAGACAAGTTAGCAAATGACAGGATTTATATTAGGTTAGAATCAGTGTTCTAAATAGCGCGCTATAGCGGCAGCGCCGCTATAGCGTTTTTGGATCCTAAACGCTAAGTTATGACATGAAAATACGCTAATTGCGCTACGGCCGCTATAGCGGTAATAGCGGTCCACTATAGCGCATAGCGTGTAGCGCGCTATTTGCGCGCTATGCATATTAGGCTTTTTTAGACAATTTATATGGGCTTAAATAAATATTCATAAAATTTATTTTGTATAGAAAAAAAAAATAGAATGAATCATGATGCTTAAGATATTTTGTATAGAAAAAGATCGATAGTTTATGATATTATTATGGATATTTTGAACCATGGACTTTTGTACTAGTTCAATATGAATATTATAATTTCTTAATTAATTTGGTGTTATTTATTGTTCTATGAAACTTTAGATAATGTTAATATATAGTACAAATATATAATATAATTTTTGTAAAAAAAAAAAAACGCTATTTGGAATAGCTTCCGCTATAGCTACGCTATTCGCTATAGCTTTTTTTGTAGCCTTCCCGCTATGACGCTATAAACGCTATTTAAAACATTGGTTAGGATTCATTAATAATAAATTAACTCAATAATATTGATGATCATAAAAAATAATTTTTAATTTTAAATCAGAGTCAACAGTTAAAATGTTGTACTATATCTATATCATGCACATGCAAAATGATAAATTTGACGTAAATTTTGTTATTCATCAAACGACTTATTATTTACAGCAATTTAATTTTTTTTTTTTTCTTAAATATCAGTTGACAGAAGTTACATAAAATTTGATACACAACTAATTATAACGGCAATAACATGTCTATACATATTTTTCATTTTGATAAAATTATTTTAACTTTATTAAAGAAAAATATTATCGAAGTTATCATGTTATATTATATTTATGTTTGAAAATGTCATGCATCTCAGTTTAGGAGGGCTTGAGGCTGAAGACATCCTGAGCATTAATTGTTTCAATGTCTGAGTAGTGAGTAGTGTTGTTTAGTGTATTGAAAAGGGGCCGGGTCGGGTCGGTCCGGTCCAAACCCGCCCGGTCCCCGGGTTGACTCGGGCACGGGTTAGCCCGGGTCAACGGGTTGAGTCGGGTAGGGGGGGTCGGGTTGGGGTCTGACTCGGCCGATCCTAACCCGGTCTAAACCCGGCGGGTTAGGTCGGGGCGGGTTAGGTCGGGTCGGGGGTCGGTCCGGTCCGGGTAGGTCCGGTCCGGTTCTTTTTTTTTTTTTTTTTTCCTTTTCCTGTTTCTGTTTTTTTTTTCTGTTTTGTTTGGGGGGTTTTTGGGCTTTTGGCTGTTTTATTTTTTGTTTGAACTCAATATATTTTTGTTATAACAAAATCAAATTATGTTAAACCGAATTATTCTAAAACCAAATTAGTTTAAAACCAAATTATTCTAAAACTGAATTATTTTTTATCTTTAAACCCGAATTATTTTAAAACAAAAGTTAATTTAAATACTAAACAACAATCATTAAATACTAAAATTATTGAAAGAAGAGAGAGCTGTTATGTTGAAAGTAATATTATAGGTTCTCCGTTCTCATCTTCTGAACATTTCTAATTTTTGGTCAATTTTTTTAATAAACAATTAATTAAATACTAAATCGTACTAACAGTCAAGTGTGCAATTTAGAATTGAAAATGATAAATGTGTATTTTATAAATTAACATGATTTATGCAATTTTTAGGACTGAAAAAAATGAATTACACTAGATTACTTTGAAATTATGTTGAATTACACTAAATTACGTTAAATTACCCTAAATTACAATAACTTCGCTAATTATGCTGAAATACGGTAAATTACGCTAAAATAGACCGATTCTGTGCCATCTTACATTAATCATAAAAAATAGTAAAAAAATTCCGAAAATAATAAAAACTGGTATTCTACAAGTTCATTATGTAACTAATTTACTGAGCTACCTGGATTGAATGATAGAAATGAAAATCTTAATCGGAAACTTCAACTCAAGTTTTGAGGCTCTTCCCTTTGTTTTTTGGCGATTCTGAATTTCGAAATTTGACTTAGCGGGCACAGACGCATGCGCATTTTCGCAAGCTTTCCGAAAAGTGGTCATTTGCTGAAATCGGACACTTGAGCGCCGTTTTATGACCGTTTGAAGTTTCGTCGTCGTTTTTCGCCTTTTCAGTGAAGATATCGTCTCTATTCATATGTAATTTACCGTATTTTAGCGTAATGTAATGTAATATAATTTAACTTAATATAGTATAATTCAACATAATTTCAAGTAATTAGCGTATTTTAGTATAAATATACTAATATATATAACATGATCATGATAAGATGGACAGGATATGTATATCCATATGTTAATTCAAATTAAAGTTTATAGAATTAACATATCAATTAGCATATGAATATGTTAATTTTAATTAAGATGTCAAATAATATGTATATATGTTAATTCATATTTTTAAAAACGAAGGATACGATACGGCTATTATATATATATATTATTATTTATTATTTATATATTGTATTTAGATAATCATAAAATTTCTAATTAAAGGCTCAAACTATAAAAAAATTAAAGGCTTAATCTAAGAATAGATTAAATATTAAAGTTATTGAAATATATCACAAATTGACAGTGGCCTAGTGGTTAATGGTATTGGTTGTAAGGTTGTTGAGAGAGAGGTCCGGGGTTCGAATCTCGCTGACAACAAAAAATACCCAATTTTTGCGCCGGTGTATGCGCGGCTCACAGGTGCGGGTCCGGTTCACGGTCGCGGCTCACGGGTGCGGGCGTGGTTCAGGAGGTTCGGGTCGGGTCAGCCAACAGAGGCAAAAAAAAAAAAAAACTGAATTAAATCAAAAAATTTCAAATTTGACCGGGTTCACCCGGGTTGGCTCGGGTCCCGCCGGGTTTTCGGCGGGTCCGGGTCGGGTTTGGGAGGGTTTAGGTCGGGTTCGGCCGGGTTTGGGGGGGTTCAGTCGGGTTTTGGATCGGGTTAGGTCGGTTCGGGTCGGGTTTAGGCCGGTCCGGGTCGGGTTCGGGTAGACGGGTTGAAACGGTGGGGGGGAGGTCGGGTTTCGCCCAGAAAACCGCATCCGACCCGTTTTAAACCCGACCCATCCCTTTAGGACGGTTCGGGTCGGGTTCATGGTCGGATCCGGGTCGGTCCGGGTCCGGGTCCCGGGTTTGCGCGGGTCGGGTTGGACCGGGCGGATATAATCAATACACTAGTGTTGTTTGTTCAAGTTGGTGCTATGTTATTTTGAATACTGAAGTTAATTGCCTTGGGTTAATTGTATTGATAGCTGACATCAGTGGGTATTATTGTGGTAGCATATTTAATTTGTTTTGTTTTGTATTTTTTGGAGAAGGTTGTGAAAGACTTGGAATTTATGAGACAGATTAATAATAAGCGAGCAGTTTTAAGATCTGTATCCATTTGTAACGGGTGATGATATAACACAATCAATTTTTTTATTAACACAACAATTTCAAACTTTTTACTTGTATTGTATGGACAAATTTGTCCTTACAATTCTCTCTAGATACCATTTTTTTTTTAAATGCACTTTCTTTATATTAATGGTCATTAATTATTTATTTGATTTCCATAATTAAAGTCTAGTACTCTAGTAAAATCTTGAAAGGAATGTTTCATTTTTCAAGTTTGAAAAGTATAGCTACAAAACTTTACTAAGCAATCATTTCTTGTAGCAAAAAAATAGAAAACAATAAGCTTACTTTTTAGTAACTTTAGTCAACTTAGTTGAATTTGTAATATTGAATACTTCATTTCTTGTATCATATGTCATTTTACTTTTCTTACTTTTAATTGATTATGCATTAGGCTGGTTGTACAAATTTTCCATTGCTGAGTTTAGAAAACAAAATGGTACAAACTACATTGGTGTTATATTATGATGATTAGATAAAAAAAGATACCAGAAACTCTATTAATTGAAAATACACTTCGCATTGACACAAAGATTATCTAATAGGGATCCGACTCCGCTGCTTTTCTTAGAGAAAAGCAGCAACCTCCTTTTCCGATCTGAACCATTCAAATTCGTTGAGATTTGTGTATGAAAAAGTTGTTTTATCGAGATACGTGAATGCAAATTTTTGAATGGTTCGGATCGGAAAAGGAGGTTGCTGCTTTTCTCTAAGAAAAGCAGCAGAGTCGGATCCATCTAATAGAGTTGTTCGATGGAATGATTTTTCCATTTGTAAAGAATGAGCTTTTTAATTTATTATTTTATGTTCTTTGAAAAAATGTTTTAGGAGGAAGTTTCATTTATAAAAATAAAATAAATAACAACTAGTCATTAATATGAAGAAATAAACATGTATCTTATTGGCTGACTATCCATATACAATTTGGGTCTTCTTTACTATTTACTTCCATAATTTCTTACATTAATAATTGTTTATCTTTATTTCCTCGCATGCTTAGTTTATTAAAATAAATTTGTATTTTATGTGATTTTTTATTTGAATTGAAATTAATCGAAATATTTTTGTGTCTGATATTAATTTATTATTTGTCTTGATATTTAGAGACAAAAAAATCTATTATTAAATTACATGACAAATATGACCATATTGAAAAAACATTAATAGTTTTCAAAAAATTATCTAAACATAAATGCTTCACGGTAATATAAACGAATATGTCAAATTAATAAAATTGTGTTAATACTAAAAATAATTATTTTTTTAACTCAACATAAATTAATGAATTAAAGAGTCTATCCTACTACTTCTCTCAACATTATTTTGAATATAAGCTCCATTGTTGAGTTTAAAAAAGCATAAATTATAATTTTTTTCGGTATGTTATTAAAGCATAAGATTTGCTTTTGCTTAGCAGTAATAATTTTATACTTTTATTGTAGTTTTTTTAAGTGGTGTGTTATTTTGAATTTATATATGCGGTTATTAAAAATAAACAAAGCAATTTGAATTTGTTAAGCAAAAAATGATATATTATGTAGTAAAATTTATTTTTATATTTCTCATACCAGCTAAATATATTGAAACTAAAAAGAACCGAAATACATATTTAACAAAAATTAAAATCATTGATGTACAATACAAGCAGAGATGTATGGGTTAATATTCCTTTTTTGTTGTTATTTTAAATTAGATGAAGATCTAACAATAAAAAATATATAGTAACTAATAAATAGTCCTCATGCTAGAAGATTACATAATCACCGAGATAAAAAAATAGCATTTGAAAGTAATATATATAGAGGGTAAAATTGTCTATAAAATTTGAAAATTTGAAGTTGTTGTGTTAATATAAAATGTTATTGTGCTAATATCAGCACCCATTTGTAACATATTGTTCGAATTTTACCTGAATTTGGTTGTGGTTGAGGTAGGTCGTTTTCATATAATTACTTACCATATTTATTCTGATAGTAGAAGTAGTTGTCGTAAATGGCTAAAAGCCCCTTCATATAATATCTTACCAACCTTTCACCGACATTTTTATTAATATTCAAAGTTAAATAGAAATTAATAAATATACCCAGCTCTTCTGGGTTTTGATAAAAATATTCCTACCGGCCATTAAATGGCCGGTTTTGAATTTTTTTGCCTACCGGCCATTAAATGGCCAATACCCTCAATTTTTTTTTTTTAGAGACACTACGAAGAGCAAGATGTTGAAATCTAACACTAAAAATTCGAATTTTTTTTAAATTATTTGTTAGGTTACTTCTTTTGATGTATAATTAGCATATTTATACTAAAATACGCTAAATTACTTAAAATTATGTTAAATTACGCTGGATTACATTAAATTACGCTAAATTACAATAATTTCGCTAATTACGCTGAAATACGGTAAATTACGCTAAACTACGCAAAATTATGCTAAATTAGACCGATTTTGTGTCATCTTTCATGAATCATAAAAAATAGTAAAAATTAGTATTTTACAAGTTCATTATGTAACTAATTTACTGAGCTACTTAGATTGAATAATATAAATGAAAATCTTAATCGGAAACTTCAACTCAAGTTTTGAGGTTTTTTTCTTTGTTTTTTGACAATTTTGAATTTTGAAAAATTGCATAGCTATCACTGACGCATGCATATTTTCGCAAGCTTTCCGAAAAGTAGTCATTTGCTGAAATCGGACACTCGAGCACCGTTTTATGGCCATTTGAAGTTTCGTCGTCGTTTTTCGCCTTCTCAGTGAAGATATTGTCCCTATTCATATGTAATTTAGCGTAATTTAGCGTATTTTAGTGTAATTTAATATAATTTAGCGTAATTTAACATAATTTAGTGTAATTCAGCGTAATTTAACATAATTTCAAGTAATTTAGCGTATTGTAGTATAAATATGATAATTATACATCAAAGAAGTAATCTAACAAATAATTTAAACAAAAAATTCGAATTTTTAACGATAGATTTCAGCATCTTGCTCTTCATAGTGTCTTAAAAAAAAATTGAGAATACCGGCCATTTAATGGCTGATAGGCAAAAAAATTTAAAACTGACCATTAAATGGCCGGTATGGTATTTTTATTGAAACCCGCTGGATATATTTATTAATTTCTATTTAACTTTGGATATTAATAAAAATGTCAGAACCTTTCATATTTATTGTACCGAGAACAGCAGAACACCAACTATGGGTCTTATCAAAGGTTCTATCGTTTGTTATTGTCTTTACCATTTTCAATACTGCTGTGCATCATAGAAGGCAATCTGATACCACCGTCAGAAAAGCAGCAAATCAGGTTCGTCGACATTGCTGGTCAAGATTCCTCGATAATTTTTTAGAATTGTTTTGTCATCAAAGTTAGAATAATACTTATCCTGTCAAGTCAACGATTCGAAATTCGCTGATAGCTATCATTTCTTTAATTAACCAGCATGTTTCACAAGTAAATTAACAATGAATTTTTTTTCTCACACACAGTAACCGCGCCGAACAGGCCCTTAACCTTGATAGTCCAAAAATCTAGCTCTGCCTATGTAATTATCGACCTGTTTATCGACCTATGAATTATGATATAGTCGGAAATTGTTAGAAGCCCTAATCTGAGAAATGTACTGTCAATTTTGAGAGATTCTCTTTATGGATAGGGCCCTGAGCACGAAAAATCTGGCCCGATTACGAGTTCTGAAATTCATTAAACGGTCTTGGTTCAGGGCCTTTGCCTGTTTTACCTTGTTGACGGATCACACCCATTAAACTAAAACCCAACCCGTTAAACATCTCAAGCCATACGTGCCATACCCCCTAATGCACGACACCGCGTTCCCTTAGGTATCCAATATTCAAGCTGCTGATTATTCCTGCTTTGCAGCAAATGCACTATCAAGGGAGGAAAAAAAAAATAACTAAAGTGTCAGAAATATAACAATAGATAAACAGTGCTGATTCATAAAAACAGATATAAACAAACAATAGAATGCTTTAGCTGCTATTGTACGGTTTCAAAACAATTCGCTTCACAGTTATGTATGATTTCGATTTGTATCTTCAAATGAATTTCACAAGTTCCTGCATCCTTCATGAAATCACCCAAAACTACGTCCAAACAACACTACCATGCAACTTTCTAACAGTTCTCCTGAAACTTCGCTCTTCAGGAAAGCTCATTTCACAAACTCATTTTCTAAGAAATTTCCATTCCAAGCCATGAAGTTCTGGATCAAACAAGCCCTTAAGGAATGTTAAATAGGTAGCACTCACCTCCATAATATCCAATTTAGCCTCTACCAGTAAGTTAAGCACAAGTCAGTGTAACAAATATAATACCAATTTCATTCGGAGGCCTGCAGTTGATTTTGCAATAAGACAATGCAAAGCTGAGTAAACAAGCCTATGTGTACCAGCACAAGCTGAATAAACAAATCATTGTCGGTAATTGTGTGCCAGAATTGATTCTCTTATTGCCAGGGTACAATGCTGAAGCTGAATAAATAAACCATGATCCTGCACTTAAGGATATACTGATTTTTGTTATCACATCAACTCCCCAACCTACCACTAAAAACAAACCCCAAAAATAAAGAAAAATAACAATAAGATTGATGAAGACAACACCACCAATATGTACAAAAATCCCAATAAATTAATAAACTGAAAAATAGCAGAATCACTATTGTGATGATGACGATGCTTATATTGATTGAAATTCCAGATACCTGGGAATTTGGTTCAAAGCCTTCCGGCACATGTCATGTTTGATACCATCAACAAGACAAACTCATGACTACTGAAGCCATCAAATGCTTACCAGAAACCCAGAAACCTCTAAAAGTGCTAATCTGCAGCCCAAGAAACCCAGAAACCTCTAAAAGTGCTAACCTCATCTCTATTCGAACACAAAAACACTACTCATTACACCTGTCGAGTGGGCCCAGTTGCCAACCTAACTGTTTGCGGGACCACTACAGATTTACAACAGAGAAGTGCAACCAAAAGTTCAAACACAAAGATCCCTGCACTAATCCACACAAAAATTGTCCATCTCCAGCTCCAAATTATTTTCTTGAGCAAAGGCAAATCAGACTCCAGACTTAAAGAAGCTGAATAAATTTCTGGTATACCTGCCCCAGGCTTAAACTCAGCTCTTTGTTCCAGAATCAATCTTATGCAAGCAGTCGGGTCCATTCCCTCTTTTAGACCCTTCAATTTAATTTTAATTATTTGGGCTTCTGACACGTAACCAGTTACGAGGGGCCAGGTTTTGATAAAGGTCTCCAGTAGGTGCATGTGAGAGCTCTTGAATCTTAACATGCACGGTTGGCTTGTAGTATATATAATTTTTCCATCAGAAGATAAGAACTCTGCTCTGACCTAATCAGAAAAAAGAAATTAATCTATACATAAACCAACAAATACAACAAAAAATTAGAAAATTTGACCTATACAAAACCTTATTCATGCACCTACAAATTGGACAAAACAAAATATAGGTCCTAATGGGCATGTAGTTAAAGTCAAACCTAAAGAAAAATGTTGCTAACAACCTCTTCTGAAGGACTGCACAGATTAAATAAATAGTGCAGCTCTAACTCATAACAATTAAAAATGAGAAAAATATTTAAATTGAAAATGAAAAATAATTTGAATTTCCTATAAAAGGAGCACTACTCTGTAACTTCTTAATGATAATTTGAATGCATTGCGAGAACAATAGAGGCAGTAAATAATATCACCAGCAATGCTTTCAAGTTGTTACTGGTTATGGTTTCCTGAAATCATCTAAAGAATTACTGCGGTAAAAATGATATATGTTATATAAGACCCAACAATTCACCCATAATAAACATCTTTTTGTGAAAGGTTTGTCGGCTTTGCTTCTGTCTTGTTGCTTTTTCTCAACTAGCCTCCAGATAATGGGGCAAATCATAGTATATAAAGATTAACCGAAAAGAAATATACCTGGAAAACCCCAAGTCTCCTGTTATAATCAGACTCAGGCAAGTTCAACAAGACTGTCAATTCGAACTTATGATTTGCCGGTATCACTCTTGTACCACCCCACAACGTGTGGGAGCTTTCAGCACTGGGTACGCCCTTTATTCTTGTACCACCCCACTTCTTGTGAAAATTTAGTACCCCAGTACACGAACTAATCGGCACAAGAGCCTCTGGGCTAGGTTTAGTGTAGTCAAAGATCAACTCCTCCTTTATCTGAACTGGCTTTTCCACTATTTTCCTGACAACCAAGCCGCCTCCCAGAAATGCACCAAGAAACATCCCCATGAGCACCACACACACATAAATAGCCCAAAAGGAGCCCCGAAACAGCCTAACAACCATCCCAGCCTTGTTCATCCCCAATTTATCTCCAATCTTTTTCAAAATTAACGAAACCTTGACCGATATGTATTTTCTGAGGCGCTTTATAAATCCAAAAGGGTCCATGAGAAGTGTGACTGAACAGTGTAAAAGCCATATGGGAAATGTTATGGAGCTGACTATGAGAGAAAATTGGAAAAATATAGCTTTAATTATAAAATTAACGATAAATTCTAGGCTTGGTGCATGTGGTGGTGGTGGTGGTGAAGGTAAATTGATCACGGCCGTCGATCTGGCTTGAGGTTCAGCTTCAATTGTGATTTCAGAGTCCGATACGGTTTCCGGCAGGACCGGAAGAGGATTGATTGTGGCCGTTGGAGAGGTGCCGCCAGTGTCCGAGACAGGATTGTCAATGGGTTCGAAGGGTTCGGTGTCTTCTAGAAAGTCCAGTGCGTCGAAGAAGGAATCAAAATCGGAATCGGAATCGGGGTCAGAGTCGGAATTGGAGGCGGAGGAGGAGACGGAGGATTTGGTTTCCATTGGAGGAGACTGGAGAGGAGGTGGGAAGGGAATGCCGAATGCGTGAGGAGACGCACTGTCAGCGCGATTCGTTATTTGTTTATAAAGATAGCTCTTTCCTTACCGATTACGGGACTGGTTGGAGAAGGAAACGAGGGGGGGAAGCGACGCGGTGGGCTTTTCTAGGCAAATATGGGCCAATGCTGGACCACCAGCTCTAATTTGCACAGACAGTCATTTTTCTGTGAAATTTTGAAAAGAGCTCCTGTAAGGCTGTAATTCTATCGGTTGCGGGAAACCTCTGTATTCAAAAACTAGAAAGGCCTCTCCGTAGCAAGCCCATCCGTAAAGAGAGGCAACGTGACAGGATTTGGATAGGGTCTGCTGACGTGAAGGTGTTCGGCCGGAATGGGTTGTGTCGGATGAATCCGTTATCTCTCGTATTACAGCATTTACATTCCAGCAATTCAAATGAGTTTCTAAATAACTTAATCTCTTTTTAAAAATTAAGGTCTCTAAAATTTCTAACTCTCACATTTTTGAAATTAATTTTAGAGTTTTTATTAAGTCACGTCAGCAACAAATTAAAAAACAGAAATAATTTGAGCAAATTATTTGACAGCATGAAGTTTATAAATAGTTTCTTAATAAGAAACTTTACTGCATAGTTTCTAAATAAAAAACTCGTCCACATTCCTAAAACTAGATTAGAAACTGTCACGTCATATTAGAACCTCTAATATAACTAGAAATGTAGATGCTCTAAGGTTGTAATTAGAAAATCCGAATCATTCTTTTAACTCTGGTCCAAATTTCAAAACATACCCTATATATTTACACTAGGTACCGAATTTCTTTCGGCTCAGTTAGAACTGAATTCAGACCGTTCTTTTCTAATTATACATTCAGATACCTGAGGGGATACATATATTTTGTTCATTAATTGTAGTGAAAAATGTCAATTATTTGTCAACTAAGATAAGACATATAGAAAAGGAAGTAGAATTAGGATGCTTTTAAGCTCGTTAAGTTTTTGGTGAGCTAAACTTCAAAAAATCTATCAAAATTTTTTCAAAGTATGAATCCAAACTGTTGAAACTGTTTTATTTCGCGAATGATGTATTTATATGTCAAATTTATAAATTCAAGAATTAATGTAGTATAAAGTCAAGTTATAAAAAAGTGTAAGCTAATTTTAATACGTTCATTTTTTTTTAACTGTTTTTTTTACTAAACTTACTCGAAAAATTAAATTTAACATGTAAACGCATCATTCATAAAGTAAATTAGTTTCAACAATTTGAATTCGTCATTTAATTTGATGAGCTTAAGAACACCCAAATTCTACTCCAGAAAAAATCCATTTATTTTTTTTATATAAATTGGTACTCTCCCCCTAAATTTAACAGCCACATGGATAATTATTTCGTACATCTTTGCAAAAATATTTAACTGCATTAACATATAAATCTGGGTTCATCGTGTCACGGGCCCGGCCCAAAAGTAAAGATCAACCCAACCAACCATTGTTTATTTTATAAGTAAAATTTTAAAGTAAATTTTTTTTGAAAATTTAATATGCACAAAAAAAATATTTAAATTTTGAATCTACGACCAAAAGATCAAAAATTAATTCTCCAAATCTAACATTATTATTTCACGTTTCAAACACAATATCATATAGACCACTAAATTATTTTTTTTACTCGAATAATATCACTGGTCTTGTAATGAAAAAAATGGGAAAGGAAGATGCTGAGTTTTTTAAAGGTGCACCTCAAGCCACATACAATAAATTAACAATACAAATTTTGTTACTTACACAAAAAAAACTAAAACTATAAAGTCATAGACAGTTTTGTCTTTTAATCATTTCCTTCAAAAGCTATCCTTTTTTCATTCATAATGAATAAATTTCTTTCCTTGCAAGTTAAATTCAACAGAAGTTGCAATTTTGTAAATTACTTCTGCGCTTTTTATGCGGGCCCCACATTAGTATTGATTACTCGCAAGTCAAAACTTGTTAGTTGTTAGCAGGTGGGGAATCTATTAGCTTGGAGAATTTCGTAACGACATATTAAATCGAGCGGTGTAGAATGTGCATGATAATAAATTCAGTGCACACGCCGGTGTATCCACTTTTTACCTAAAAAACTGAGAAGGAGGAGATCGAATAATCTAATTTTATTTTATAAAAAAATAGATTGTGTTGATGTATGTGATAATTATAAACTTTAACGGATCAAGTTATTAATTTTTAATTTATTGGGACTTAAACCTCTTTTCCCTTACTTCCCTCGATCCACCACAGTTTCTGAACTTTTTTTAAGTTAGCATTTTAAAAAATTGAACTTGAAATTAAAGCAGTTAGCATGATGTTGGAAAAATATCGAAACTTAGTAGGAATGCTTGATGTGATCTGATATGGGTAAATTTCGAAGTTAGCATGACATTGAAATTTCTTTGGAACTTAGCATCACATTGGAAATTTAAAGTTGAGGACAGATAATGCTTAATCTTATCTGGGTAAATTTCAGTGCATTTGTGAATTCAGCCCTTGTGAAATACTGAAATTCATTTTTATCAATATATCTGTCGGTGGCAATTTGCCACCGACCATAAAAAAAAAAAGAAATACTGAAATTCAAATAGTATCTTTCAGTGCTCAGACCTAGTTTGCGCATCAGTAAGAGCCGGTGCTCATACTAAAATGTTGAATGACATAATGATTAATCTAATCTAGATAAATTTAAGTGCATTCTTGAATTAAAGAGATACGCCGTGACATCCCCAAATTATTAAGAATGCATTAATTTAACAATATTAACAATTGTAAAGAGTGAGTCTATGGTAGAGCGGTTCATGTGTTATGAACTCATATCTCCGCTTTTAATGATTAAATAATTAATTCAAATTACTCAATATAATTTTTATATCAAAATATACTTAGAAACCAAAAATACCTTCTTTTAGATTTTTTTACTATCTTTTAGATAGGTAAACAATTTATTATTTTTGAATACTCGAGAATTTTTACATCAAGTGATTTTTCTACTTAACTACAAAAATAGTAGAAAAAAAAATCTTAAAATGTAAATTTTGATCTCCAAATATATTTTTATATGAAAGTCTTGTTAAGTGGTTCGGATTAATTGTTTCAACTTAAAAAAAAAACAAAATATAAATATACAGCACAAACCGCTCTATAATATGAATATCACCATAGCCTCACTCATCTTAAAAACAATAATACTTATAATAAAAAATAATAAAATGTTACGTGAGTTTCACCGCTCATTGCATATTTGTCACGGCATTTACAAACGGACCCATTTAACGACAAGTCACAAGTGATAGACATCAACCATTAAATTGACACACAATCAATCTATAACAAGAAGAAAGACAAATAAATTTTTTTATTTTTAAAATAAAATTCTTACAATTTAATTTAATTTTTTTTCAGTATAATTAAAAAAATATTATAAGCTGCTGTCAACATATCCTGCCGTTCTTACCTCCAGTAAAATCTTAAGAAATTAATTAGGTTTTAATTTGCAGCATTCACACGGCTACAGTTCTAAACGATAATAAGCGCAGAAGATAATGGTCCACCTTGACCACTTACGAGCATTAATCAAGTAGTCAATGGTCTTGGCCCCTTGATTAACAACCACAGAACCCATAAATCAAGTCTCAGAATGTGGTGCCAAGCTCATTCAAGGAGCGGTCCACCAAATCCGGTCTACATGTTGAGTCCTGCAGCTCCTGCATTCAGCCTACATTAAATCCAAACTCCTGACCCGAATCGTGTAGCAGATTTCAAGTAGGCTGCCTCATGCCGAAATTTTTATTTATACCATAATAAAAAATAAAAAACCAAAACACTCTCATTGTGAGAGAATTTCACATCTATCCAGGCCGCCAAACTAATCTGCCGCTTCATTCTTGGGGGGCGCAGATTGGCTTGGCGGCTCCTCAAAAGTCCAAAAAAGCACTATAATATTAAATATATTTATGTATTTGAGGGGCTTCCAAACCAATCTGCAGCCTCCAAGAATGGGGTCGCAGATGGGTTTGACGATCCTGGTAGATATGGAATTTACCATATTTTGGGATGTTCTTTTTTAAATGGTATAAATAAAAATTTCTGAGCCTCATGTGTGTATTTTTTATTAAACGGTGCCGGTATATTCATTATTTTTTATATGTTATCTTCGAAAATTAAATTCGAGTCTCCTCGAAGAAAAGAGAAACAAGAGTTTGTGTTATTGCACTAAGTTCACAATTCATGCTTCATGTGTGTTATTCGTTAATTTTGAATTTTCATTGCAAAGATGGAAAATACAACTATGCATGATGTTCGCTTTTAAGTACATATGAAGATCTTAATTTTTGGATTTATCTTTACAACAAGTTTTTGTTGTAATCGTAATTTTGTTTTTAACAAATAAAAGCTTTTCTCTAGAAAACTTATTTTACAAAAAGTTGTGAGGTCTTTCGGACGGTATTTAATAAACAAAATGTCGAGTACATTTTTAATATTTTTGTCTTTCTTTCAAAATAACACAGTTAATAGTGGTGCATTCTCACGATAAGAGTAGAATTGAACCAAAATTAGTCATTGCAATATTTAGTCAATATGCATCGAAAATTATTAATTATTATAGACATTTCTTTTTTATACATATGTCTTTTTTGGGCTAATAATTAGATAATGTATATTCTTTGATTTTCATTTCTCCATCTTGTAGACAATCATTTTCAAACAACCAATTGTTCTAACTATTAAAAAAAAAAATCTAAATTTATTGTTTATTAATTTTTGAAAACTAATAATTGTTCAAAATTGATGTTTGATACAACATGTACACACTAATATGTGTAACGTGTTTATGTCGAATTATGATATTTTACTAGTTATTTCGAGGTCTGAATAATAACCACAAATTTACATGTGAAAATTATTTCAATTATAACGACACGTAACATGTTGTTGTTAACTATATGAAAGTGCATATATGCATTTTTATGAACTATTTGTTTCTTGCTCTGAATGAACTGTTTATTTCTTGTTCAACATAACATGATATACTATCTTTGATTAATTTTGGTTTTGTTCTCATATTTTATAGAGAATAATTTCGAGAGTATTCTTTTCCATCATTATAATTAATTTCTATTAATCTTGTAGTAAACTCATTTTTCATTTGTAAATTGAAGGAGATTTTTCCTACTACTTTTTTAATGTAAACGACTGTAAAGTGGAACTTAATAATTAGTGATAATTGATAAAATACAGCAATAGCTTTTTTCAACTCATCACATGGTTGCTAAAAAATTAATAAAGAATTATATTATAAATCACATCAACCTGACAATTTAAAATAGTTCTTTTATATATAAAAATAAATGTTCTTACCTTAATAACAATATTTATCTTTTGAATTGAATTATTGCAGTACTAGACATTAAGAATGTGCCATACAACAGATTAGGGAATGGAAAGTGAGGAGACCGAAAAAAGAGAAAACACAATAAAAATTTACCTCCTCAACATTCCAATTTAGAGGTAACAACAATCATTTAGGTCATGTTTGGTTGTGGAGTAAGAGGTGGAGTAAACCCTTTACTTCACGCTTAAGGAGCCAAATGAGAAGTAAAATAAAAGGAGTAAGATAGAGTAAGAGGTGAGTTAATCTAGAATAAGTTACTTCACCTCTTCATGTGGATTAACTTACTCCACACTTACTTCACCTGTAGGGCCCGCTATCATAGACTTGGGTTCATTTTCCAACATTTTACTCATTCATAAGGATTAATTTAATCTATGATATAAACTACCAAACAAGATGTAAAAATATAAGGAGTAAGATGGAATAAACAATCTTCTCTCCACAACCAAACATGACCTTAGTTTATACAAGTGAGTTCACCTTCTCTCCCGTCTTCTCCCTTCTTCTTCTCCTCGAATTTACGAATTCCAACATATGTAATCCTCTTCGATTAGTTTCGGTAACATTTCCATTTTTTCTTCCCTGGCCTCCCTTTCCTGATGTGCTTTAGCACATCCCAAGTAGCGGTATGACAATAACCCGATTTTATTTAGAAATAAACAAATCTATTTAAACGAAATAAGCACCTTCAGTGCGGGATTTCTGAAAAGCAACGTGCTACGATGGAGGGTGGAAACATGCCATGAACCTTAAACCTAAATTCTCCGTCGTCCAACAAATAGCATTGCTACGGTGGAGCTGCTTTTCAGAAATACTGCACCGAAAGTGCTTATTTCTTTTAAATGAATTTGTGTATTTCTAAATAAAAAAATCCCCCAATAACCCGCTACATTTTGCGGTACACAGAAATACGCTCGCGGAACCCGTTAAACCGATCTTACGTTTTTCTCATTCATTGCCTACCAAAACAATTACCAGGAACCGCTTTCGCCTGACCTGAGCCTGACCCCTCACGCTCGCATCATAAGTGCTCTCTTTATCTCCGCTCCTTCGCCAAATCTAAGCAAATCCCAATAGATAAAAATTAGCCTTTTTGTATCTTTTGTTCTTCTAAATTTATTTCCCAAAAAGTGCGATCTACTCGTCAATCTACCAATCGCGATCGACCAGATCAGCTAATAAAGGAGGCGATGCGAGGAGGGATGGCGTCGAAACGGCCGTTGAACGCCGCGATCTCATGGGTGAAGCGACAGCCGCCCAAGGTGAAGGCGTTCATGGCCGTGGTGGCGGGCATGGCGACGCTTGTTTTTATTCGATTCATCGTACACGACCACGATAATTTGTTCGTGGCAGCGGAGGCCGCGCATGCGATCGGTATCTTGGTTCTAATTTACAAGCTCACTAAGGAGAAGACTTGCGCTGGTCCGGTTCTACAATCTATCTTTCTTTAATTCTCTTTATTTTGGTTTGATTTGCAATTCTTGTTGGGTACTCAGATAATTGTAGTAGTGTTATTTGCCTGGTTAATTTTTTTTTGTGTGAGCTGTTCTGGTTGACCTGATGGATTCTCCTATAGTCAAATCTTTCAGCAGTTGAATTGAATGTGTCAATTGCTATAGGATATAGTGAAATTTTGGCCAAATTTAGGGGTTTTCCTGCAAAATTCTTTGATTTGAGGTTAGTTACCAACTTTCTTTTTAGGGTTCCATTTGGAGGATTCAGTGCTACTAGAGTCATCATACCTCAAATTTTCTGTCCTTTCATCACAAATATAAACTAGGGTTTTGGATACCAACTATTAATTAATGCACTAGTTCGAGAGGATTTTGGTAAGCTGGGTGTTTCATCCAATCTGTGTTGTGCTTTTACAATCTGTCCTTTCATCACAAATATATTATGTAACGGTTGAAATTAGTTAAGGCTGTTTGATAAGTCCAAAGTTTGGAGTATTTTTGCTGAGACATCAAATTAGCAACTCTTGTTACTCATAGTTGACATTTTTATGGATATGATTAATCTTGTATTTCAGTGCCTGCTGTGACTGTCAAATATTTACTAGTTTGGTCCATGTTGGTTTTGCAGGATTATCTCTAAAGTCACAGGATCTGACGGCTCTATTTCTAGCAGTTAGGCTTTACTGTAGTATAGTCATGGAGTTTGATATTCACACACTTCTCGACAGTTGCACACTTGTGACTACTCTTTGGGTTATTTACATGATTCGGTTTAAGTTAAAGTCAAGCTATATGGAGGATAAAGACAATTTCTCCATCCTCTATGTTGTAAGAGTCTTTCTCTTCCTTGAAACTGAGATCTATGTAGTCCAATTTTGAACTAATAATTCTTTACTTAATTTGTTCTGCTTTTGACTTAATTTTTAGGTAATACCATGTGCAGTGCTAGCCCTACTTATCCATCCGTCGACCTCGCATGTTTTTGTAAACAGAATCTGCTGGGCTTTCTGTGTTTATCTAGAAGCCGTTTCTGTGTTGCCTCAACTTCGCCTCATGCAGAATACAAAGGTACATACTGATCTCTAAGTTCATATTTTTGGGTTTGTTGCTATTAAAAGTGGAAATTTCAAATTTACTTTATCAGTACTTAATTATTGTATCTTCCATTTTTGTATCTCGTATTGCTAGATTGTGGAGCCTTTTACAGCACACTACGTGTTTGCATTGGGTGTGGCAAGGTTTTTGAGCTGTGCACACTGGGTCCTTCAGGTTATCTTCTCCTTCCTATTTAATTTTAAAAAATTATCATCATTTTTACTGAACTCTTACATGGTACTGAGTATATCGTGAATATTATGTTGGTTAATCATGTTAGTATAGTTTCTCTGTTCATAGTATCATTTTTGAAGTGTTAGGAACTTTGACAATGTACTCACTTTGACAGCCTTCATAAAATAGGGCTCAAATTTGGTATCTTGATTTCGTGATATAATGATACACATGAATAATTATAAGATTCTTTAGTGGCTAAATTAAACGATGTTTGATGTATAATCAGCGTTATTTAAAATTCTATGAATGTTATTGCTAGGCTATCTATGCATTTGACAATCACTCTTGACTTACACGTTTCTGCATTGCGGCTTGTTTGACATGATTTGAGGAACACTGTCACTTGTCAGTATTGGATACCTTTTCTATTGTTAATGGAACATCATTGGAACTTGATCCTGTGATTCTTTCCAGAACAGTAAAATGCCTCCATCCAGATTTCTGGAAATACACATTTGGATCAGGAACCTATACAAGTCTTGTATTTTTTTTAAGGTTAAAAAAAATATGTATTATTTTACCAAAATTAGGTTTTGGACACGCGAGGGAGGCTTTTGACAGCTTTGGGGTATGGGCTCTGGCCACCTTTTGTTCTTCTCTCAGAGGTTGTTCAGACTTTCATCCTTGCTGATTTCTGCTATTATTATGTCAAGAGGTAAGAAACTACTAGTTTAACTTCTCATTACAATTATATACAATTGTAAATATATTACTAATTTTGTCATTATGATTGTAGTGTTGTTGGTGGCCAGCTGGTGCTGCGGCTTCCATCTGGAGTTGTGTGAGGAGGAAGGATAATTTATGGAAAGTTAATGCGAAAATTTCATGTAGCTTAAAAGCAACTGTTGACTGTTTGCTCATAGTTTTTTTTTTTCTCTCAAATGCAAGGACAGAGTAATTTTGTTCTCGTTGTACTGAGATTGTAAGTTGACTTATAAATTATGCTCAAGGTTAAAATGCTGATGGATTAGGTTGTTTTTGTATCTCCTGTGTGTTTGTTTTCTGACTGTTGTTCTGGTACTCCAAACGTCCAAAATGTCTTCTGGCAAGTTGAAGCATAATTATCTTTTTGTTAGACTTGAAATCTCTTCTCAAGTTTGGGGTTTGACACGCTCGATGATGCATTACTGTAATAATAATAACGAGCATTATATTTTATAATCATAAGAATTGAAATCAGCTTAGAAGTAATCAAAGAGAAATTTGTGATTTTGCGTTGGATTGGGTGTCCCTGGAGGTTCCCTTATTTCTCCTGTGCTCCAAGAGACCAAGGCTGCCTCAATTGATGGAACATAATGTGGCATGTAGCTTAATACTTGCTTCTTGTTTAGTCAAACGAGGAGTGCCGACTGTGGGAATATGGGATACTTTTGTCCATATCAGAAATTAAATACGCCATTATGATGTTCTAAAGTGACTAGCACTGAAGTTTAGCTTTCAATACAATACACCATTATGGTTATGGATCTCTATCAAACACATCAACTGTGAGTCACTACCACAGATAATATCAATGTGTCTTTACCAAAGTACAGGAGACAGGAGAAGCCTAAAACCATTTCATCACGCCAAATTATTTCAATACGATTCGATATCAGTCTACAGTTACGGTTCACTAGACAGTGCCCTTATTGTGATTGTCACAGGATTTGATCAATTCGGATCCAGTGAAGTAACCCAATCATTGGGTTTTGGATCGAGACCGTGCGATTCGAATCCGTGAAAATCTATCCGTGAAGTGAGCGATGATGAATTCGAATTCCGAGACGATCTCGAACAACGAATTCAAATCGGACGGTCTCAATCCAAAACCAAAGATTGGGTTACTTTAGGGATCCGGACCCGGATTTGATCGCAATGACCATGCATATGCAGCCATGCTTGTTGTATTAAATAATTAAATATCTACTGATAAATGAAATACCATCTTCAGCTCATACACCGTGCTCGGAGGAATTTCTCCTACAATTATTTTTTATCTTTGAATTTGTATTAAGATTTGTCATGGTATCAATCAAACGTGGTAATGATAAAATAAAAGTTTTAATATTCTATTGTTATAAAAATATCACAGAAATTCAACATATAAAGTCTTCCCAAATTCATGGTGTCTAGGGGTGTTCATCGGTTTGGTTCGGTTGAAACCGAACCGAACTAGGCAAACCAAAGTTTTTTTTTTTTTTTTTGAAGGTTAGTGGAAAGGTTCCACTAAGGTATATTTGATTAAAAAAAGTATTTACAAGGGAGTTACTCAGATCAACTGACCTTTGTAACTATTTAATAAATCTAGCATTGCAAACCGAACCGAAGTTATAATTCGGTTTCTAAAATAGAACCGAACCGACCAATTTAGCATTGCAACCGAACCGAACCAAAATAAAGTTTTATTTCGGTTTGTTCGGTTTATTCAGTTCAAACCAAAATATATTAATTTTTTTATTTAAAGCAATTGATTTATAATAAACTAAAGTATATTAAGAAATAAACTGGGTATTAAGAAATAAACCGGGATATTAAGAATTAAACTGAAGTATTTGAAGCAATTGATTAAGAAATAAACCGGGATATTAAGAAATAAACCGGAGCGGTCCGGACCAAATTCATAATATATAAAAGTTCGGTCGGTTCGGTTATTTCGGTTTTGAAAATTTCCAAAAGAACCAAAATTATAATTCGGTTTTAAAAAACAAACCGAACCGAACCATTAAACCGAAAAAACCGAACCGTTTGGTTCAAACTAATTAGGTTCAGTTCAAAACCGACTAAACCGGACCCAATGAACACCCCTAATGGTGTCTTTGCATTAACTCTTACTATCATGTGAGGCAGTGAGCCAGTGAGGGTCTATATTCTCTTTGATTTTTTTAATTTCTTTTATTCTTTCTCTAGTAACCAAAATTATAGCTCCAATCAGACGATTGTAGAACATTATATCGTGCAAACTATGTAAGATAAACTCACAGAGTGTTGCAATTAATTTAGCACTTTTGAATTGAGCCCAGTAAAATTTATTATTTATCATATATCTCAGTATAGCACGATTCTTTTTTTTATGCATGTATATGTGTGCTCAATTTTAGATTTTAGATCTAGTTAATTTATTTTGAAAATTTTTGGATAGATTTCACGGTAATGTCAGTAATATTTTGATATTCTTTTAAAGATTGAAACAAAAAATAATTGCTCAATTTTTTCTTCAACATAATTTTTTGTATAAAAATAGTATGTATGTATTCCATCCAAATCTCATTTTGTAATAGAATCCTCATGTGAACTATTTCGACATTCAAACTTACTCATATAGCTATATTAATTAGGTGTATTTCTATTGGACATAGGTTTATCTTAGTTACTTCAGTTTATTCTTGATAGCTAAATTGAGAATACCTTTTTATTATTTTCTAATAAATATGCCCCTTCATATATACGTGCAAAATATATTTGCTACCTAAAATACACTTTTCATTTATCCCTCCCTGAACAGGTTGATAT
The DNA here is from genome assembly GCA_011114355.1 of Carex littledalei. Classification (NCBI taxonomy): domain Eukaryota; kingdom Viridiplantae; phylum Streptophyta; class Magnoliopsida; order Poales; family Cyperaceae; genus Carex; species Carex littledalei. The sequence continues at coordinate 7,279,688 of CM022099.1, read as the reverse complement.
ATATATATATACGTACTCATGTAGCATGTAGAATGCTTACTCTACTCTGACAACCACATTATTAATTTTAGGGGTTTGAATTTATTGGCAACGAATTAGTTTGACAATTTTGACAACTTTAAAGATAATTTATAATCTTGAAATCTGACAAATAAAATAAACTTATACTTCATACATATCTTGTACATGAAAAACATGAAATTGTAACGGTCCATATTTAATGACATTTGATGAAATATCATATAATATCTATATCGATGAAAATTGATATATAATCAATGTTAAGAAAAACAATATATGCATACATTTCTTAATTTTTTTTATACGATTTGATAAAGCGTTGTCAAAGTTGTCAAGAGATTCTATCCCTTATATATTTTATGTCTACTAAAATCATATTTTGTTGATCATTCAACGTCCATACCATTCACTAATGATACAAACCATTAAGTATACGAGTCAACAAATTTTAAAGAAATAGCAGAAACTTCACAATTTCAGGGACCAAAATTGAGGCATATGATATTCTAAGAATTATTTATGTTATTTACTAAACTTTAATAAATAATTTCTGAGCATATATTGCATGTTAGCTACTTTTGGCATGTCACGGCATCACACAAACGTTCCCGGAACACAACAAATGTATGTATTTAATATTATTAATTTATGCATGGTGGACATTGTTTAATAACTTCTTTTTTTGAAATAAGACATTTATTAATAACTACTGGTAGATAGTTCACTTATTTCCATCGGAAACCTATACATGACAATTTATCGCAATGTCTTATCATTAAGATATTTGAGGAAATTAAGTATCAAATATGAATGCAAGGCTCTGAGACCATCCGAGCAAAATGTATGGATTCTCTCCTCTTGATTAAAATCTTTGGCTATTAATCGAGTCTTGTAACGTTTTAAGAGCCATCGGTATGTCGCTTAATCTTGACCACCCACATACATCCAATAATATTGGTCGAGATTAATTAAAGGAAACTAAGATCGGTTAATCTTGTACATGTCGCTTAATACGCATTAGATTTCAGATTTGGGCATATTAAACCATCCTCTTCTTGGACATAATTTTTTAGAATAGACAATGCACATCACCGACAAGAAAAAATATACTTAATTTGAGGCTTTATTGAAACCTAATTGCCAATCACGTCTCCCGTTGCATTCTCCACCATTGGGCTATGGATGTATGACTTGTAGAAGTTATGATTCGTTTGTAAAACTGTGTGAAGAGGAACAGCACAAATTGATTTCAAAAGAAGATTATGAAATTCTGAAAACCAACCCAAATGCCGAGTATTCCCGCTTTCCTGTTGATCAATTTAATATTAGAAAATGTGATTTCGTTATTTGTTTCGATGCAGCTTGTGGGAGACAAGTTTCATATGGTGTTGTCATAAGAAATTCTACAATGTATTTCGTTCTGAACCGAATTGGAGGTTCCTATCCAAGAAACAATCGTACATCGTACGACACAGAAGCACTAGCTTTAGGATTTGCTATTTGATTAGGACTAGGCAAACAGCTAAGGGAAAGCTATTCATCTTCATAGATTATTTACCGGTTTAATTCCAAATGTTTTAATACGGGAAGTAATATAAGTTGTGGGGAGAATGTTACAATTGACTGTGAGCTGGTCAACAGATGTAGAGTTGCTGCCAGTCTTGTTCCATGGATATATAGAGGAAGGTAAATTGGATAATGCACCAATCTCTTTAGAAAGAAAAACGTGAGGTGGAGGTAATTCATGTGCATAGAGAGTTCAACCAAGTTGCTGACGCAGTTGCAAAGAGAACAATTTCGAGAGATCCATATGTAGAAGAACATATCCCAATTAGAGAAATTCGAGATATATTAAAAAATAATAAATTTTTGTGCAGGGTAATAATATAAAAAGGTACAAAGGAATGAAATTACTGGAAGGACTTTGTAAAAAAAAAGAAAAATATTTTTTTGACAAAATGCCTTGGATTTAAGTGTGAATATTTGTTTTTGGTAAATTGGCTTGGATTTAAGTGCGGGGAGGGGAGGGGAGGCTGATTCAAATGCCTCAAACAATATACAAGATACAAAGTGGTTACAACCTCATAGAATTCTTCCAGTTTTAATTCAATAGACATAGTTAATGTTGTTAAAATGTAAAACTGACTACTGTTACAATTGTTGTTATTATGTTACTATATGATTAGGCCTTAACTATAGTTAGATATTAGTTAGCATAAGGACAACTATTTCCTTTATATAAAGACTGTACTTGTAATCATAATCAACCAGTAAAGAATAAATATTCACGAACTCAACTATTGCTATCTCTAGCGTTTTAAAAACTCTTCAAAAGTATCTCGTAATAATTAGCGCAGGTCACAGAGCAAATGTCATACTTTGACTCAGACCAATACCGCCGCGAGTCCAAGCGAGAGACAGTGGTGGTGTTCAACTGCTTGGCCGGAGACACTATCTGCTCGAAGTGCAGCCTCGTCTTAGAGACTCGCTTCATTGACGAGACCTTCGAGTGATGCACCTTCGCTAATGAATCCAGCAATCACCTCGTGCATGTCGGGAGCCCATCAGAGTTAATTTACAAAAATAACGAAAAAAATAAATAACTACTTTTTTTCTTAAAAAGGACAAGATGTCCGTTTAATTAATTGAAATACGAGTTACATAACTGAGTATAATATAAAACATCCAAATTATTACTTGTCTACTTTAACCCTAAACAAAAAAAACCTTTGGAATGAGGTTTCCGCACGCACACCCGGCTTCATTGACGGAACACTCAACAATTAAATTCTACCCATACCATATGCTGGTACAAGGAGCAACATATAAAGTGTACCAGTCTCAGCTACACATTAGCATCCTTAACCTTTTCTTTTTTAAGCACAAAACTCTTATTTCAATAAGAATTTACTACTAATCAAACACATCTGCATATAACATATATGATACCATACTTAGGCATAGCAGAAGCAAAAACAAACACAGAACTTCTATAACTATCCAAAAGAAAATAGTAACTACATATAACTATCCCGCTTTTGTCAAAATCTTCATGTACAGTAGCATGAACTACTTGCTGAATTGTTTAAAGGATTAGTCTGTTCAATTTTAGGTGCTATCCTATATACCAATCATTTACATGATAACTCTGTTATCTTTTAGATGTGTTGTATTTTATTTGATTATGCGTGCTTGCTACATTTAAAATATTGGAATGATCACTCTGTTATTTCAATTCACTTTAGGAACTGTCCCACATCAATTGTGGCTGCTGTCATTTACATGATAACGCAACGATCTGACAACAAGAAGCCCATTAGAGGTTATAATATTTAAACTTTTTATGTTGTGAAACTATGGCCATCTTTACTTCTTCTATTTTGGTTTTAATTTTTGTAGTTTCTTCTCGAATTTTTTTTTTTTAAGACATAGCTCTGACCACTGGCGTGGGAGAAAATACAATGAGATCTGTTGCCAAGGTGATTGAAGCTAAGCTTTCGCCAAAAAACATTTGTTGATTTTAGACACCCTTAGCAAGAGCACTACAAAATCACCATTTATATAACTCTCACATTTTTTAGAGAGTCCGTTAATTTGTTCATTCAATTTTTTTTTAGATTGAAAGGTAAGGGTCATGATTTTTCCTTTACTAAAGTAATGTAAACTTTTGTTATATATGTGTAGTTTTAGGCTAGTGAATTATTTTAATGGTGCATATGCCTGTGTTTGTCTTTCAATGGTGCATTATCTAAGAGAACACTATGTTTTAATTCTTGAATTATTGTATTTGGTTTAATTGAATCACTCAAGTTTTTTTTATTCAATCTACCCTCTTAACCTTAATCTTCATTAATTTAATTTCATATATGGAGAACGATATGTACATGTGTGTCGCTGACAATGAAGTAATTAAGCATTGGATGTTTTGTCTCGTATGTTTTCCTTAGCTGGATTTTATATACTTTATTTCAACAGGCCATTATTATCCATTTAAACCATTTCTGAATTATTTCTAAAATGTTTTAGAAAGGTGACAGATCAAGCTTGGAAATGTGTTCTTTTGCAATTCTACTAATTTGAAGAATGTGCTTCTTAAAATAAACCGTGACAGATCAAGCTTCATTACAAATGCGAGCTTAATTGCATTACAAAACATCTCAATTATACTTAAATCCACACATTGCAGTCTTCTTATATAGCTTGTGAGCAACAATACTTCTATTTTGTAAGCTTTCAGCTTAAATTGAATTGCCAGCAAATAAGAATTTCATCAATTTTTGGACGTTCTGATGATATTGGAATATGGGGCAATTTTAATTTCAATAATGAAAACTAATTAACTCAGCCAATGTTTTTACTGATGCAAATTACTAGTATGTTCAGTTTCACAAAGATGTTGTGTAAATTAGAGATCACATCCTCAATTACAAACATTCTGACACTGTACTTGTATAAATTAGAGACATTTTCACTAGTGAAAAATCGCCTATCAGAAACGGTTAAAAATCACCTATCAGGAACGGAATCGAGGCGATACTGATAGTACCACTAATCAGGATCGGTCAATTGCCGATACAGATTCACCAATCAGGAACGGTCAATTATTAATGAGCCGATACTAATTCAACAATCAGGAACGGTTCAATATTAATGAGCCGATACTATATATTACAATCAGGAACAGTTCAATGTTAATGAGCCGATACAGGAATGGTTATTTGCTAAATAGCCGATACTAATAAATTACAATCAGGAATGGTTAAAAACATGAGCCGATACTAATATATGAGCCGGTCAACTTTAAGAGCCGTTCCTAATTCAGCCAGCACTATCAGGAACGGCTCTTTAATAATATACCGTTCCTGATAACACACAATCAAGAACGGTCAATTGTAAAGAGCCGTTCCTGATTCGGCCAGCACTATCAAGAACGGTCTATAATTTATGACCGTTCCTGATAACCACAACCAAGGTCAGCTTTTAAATATGTCCGTTCCTGATATGTATCAGTATCTGGCAAATGATAAATCCGACACGGATGGGCCGATACTAATTGTATTTTTTCCACTAGTGTTTATTTATTAAAAACATTTTGAGGCCATTAGGGATAGAGTTATTCTAGGATAAAACAAGGTCAGCTAGTAATTATAACTTTTGAGAATGATTTAGAAATAAGAAAAGTGAAATAAACTCAACACAAAAATAACTTCTATAGTAATTAACTAATCATCAACCAATTACGTTTTGACTTCTTTCGAAGCCATATATACTCTACCGTTAGAAGTTACTTAATAAAATGCTCCGAATGCAAACGTGACACAGTGGCGGTGTTCGACCGCTCTGTTGGAGACATAATATGCACAAAATGTGGCCTTGTCTTAGAGACTCATTCCATCAACGAAACCCCCAACTGGTGCACCTTTCGCCACTCGGGGCTCCAAATTCTATGCTGCTAAGCAAAATGACAAACTAAATTTAATAAGTGAAGAAAATAAGTAATTAATTTTTCTATTTTTCAAACATTTTGTTACGAAGAAAAAAAAGACTTAATAATACGTATATAATTAAGGTACATCACTCTTGATTTTCTCTATTATCTTAGTTAATTATATAAGATTGTTTTGACACATCAACATTATTATGATTATTTATATTATCTTAATTATGTAGGTTTGTTTTGATACATTAAAGTTGAGTTTAGCTCTCTATATATGCTATTGTTACATTGAGATAATTATATATTTTTCATTTGAGAAAGAGGTAGATATTTGTGTGTGTAATCATTCTAATTGTATTTCTTATATCTATCTAACATCATGACAAATAACAAACTTGAGCATGCAAAATAGCTGATTGCATTCATTTTTTTTTTAATATTTCACACGCTTACAGAATGAAGGAATTTTAAGCGTTAAGGTTTGTTGAAATTGATGATGTTTATTCATAAGATATCTTAAAAAGTTTGGGATATTTTTAAGAGAGAAACATACTCTTTATCTTTTACAATTTCTTTAACTAGTTTGCCAGGTATCACAAATTATTTTTGCATCTAATTTGTATTTTGTGGTGTGGTCTTTCATGTCGTATATATGTAATGTTTTATATCTATTTTTTTTTGTTCCTCCGGTACTTTTGCATGAGAAACTTTTGTTGTATAACAATGATTTATGAATGAAATGTTTTGACAAGTAATGCGAGTAACTTCAAATTTTAAGTAACACTGATGTAAAAACAATTTGTTATTTTTCAAGCTTTTGACTTGTGAGAAGATGGTCTTCCAATTTTTTATTTTGATAACCATCACTTTAAACTGTTCGACGATAGAAGAATAAATTATGCTATATTATGCTTAATTCAACTAAATTTTGCTAAATAACTAAATCAAATTATCTATTTAAACAAAAATAATAACTTAATCAAATTAACTATTTAATCAAAATTACCAAATTTATTTAAATTAAAGAATAAATCCTAAATTCTAACTCTAGATCCTAAAACGAAATTCCGACCTACAAAATATAAATAAGTAAATCTACATTATACTAAACAATTGTCTACAATTACACAACTGAACAAAATAAAAAAAATTCTAAACCAAATTCAGCCTAAACAATTCATTTTTGCTATATATGGTAAAACGGATTGGAAAATATATGAATATTTTGAAATATTAAAAAAAAAAATAGAAGTAACTCTGATGGAACCGCTTTCTATTTTTTTAGAATCCGTCGGTTCCCTTTCTTATCTAGTGGAAACAATTTTTTTATTTCTAAAAAAAATAATTTTGGAGTAAAAAACAAACTTTCTTTTATTTTAACAAGGGATTAAATGTGAACAATTTTCTTTTTTTTTTTGAAAAATCCGATAGTAGCTATCAGGTGAATACATCAAGTCTTGAAAGTAGAAAACAACAACAAGCAACAAAATTACAAACAACAATCAAAACTAACAAAGTGATTATCTAACAGAATTTCATCCAAAGTCTTCCTTCTTTCAAAGCTTGTTCTGCCAATATCTCAGGGTTACTTGTGCAGCCTTCAAAAATCTTGCGATTGCGTCCTCGCCACAGGTACCAGCAAACCGCAAAGAAATAGGATCCGATAGCGTTGGTACTCATCCTTCTTTTATTGGAGCTCCAAGTTTTTTCAAAAACGGTTTGTACCGTATTCCCTTGTTGAAGAAAACGATGCCGCAGCCTGGTATTCACCCTTGTCCAAATTCTCTTCGCAAAGCTGCAGTTGAAAAATAGATGAGCAGCTGTTTCCAGTGGGCATCGATCACACATTTCACATCTGAGTTCGCATTGTAGTCCCCTGTGTAGCATCACGTCGTGTGTGAGAAGTCTCCCATGTAGCAGTAGGTATGCAAAGATATGAACTGTGGGTGGTATTTTAAGCCGCCATATGAATCGGTACTGCCATTTTGGTTTATCAGGAGCTATCAACTTTTTGTAGAACGAATTGGCTGAGTATTCATGATCATTAGTCCATGACCATAGTATCCTGTCTTGTATCTGATCTCGTAATTGTATATCATTACAGATGCCTCTTTCGATCGCCATTTGAAGTGAAAAATTCCTTGTACCCCTATCCGGTAACTGTTGCTCAGCTTTCGTGGGGTTAGTCCAGGCATCATACCAGTAGGATATGGCCGAACCTTGCCCTATCTGCCATGTTACCGACCAATCAAAGAATTTCTTATGCCTCATTAGTTGTAACCAGAAGAAAGATCCACTTCTTTTCCAGATATGATGCTCATTGGAGACCGAGGTAAGATCATAAAGTTGCAGGATCGTGTTAGCCCATAAGGAATCTGAGGATCGGTATAGTCGCCACCACCACTTAAGAATTAAAGATTGATTACGAAGCTTGAGGTTTGCACCCCCCAAACCTCCATTCTCCTTGGGAAGACACACGCTGTCCCAATTAATTAGAGATATACCACTCCTTGTTTCAGATTTACCCCACAGAAAGTCTCTTCGAATTTTGTCGATTCTTTTGATTACCCACATGGGCAATAGGAATGAAGACATGAAGTAGATAGGAATAGAGCTGATGACCGAGTTCATTAGTTGCAACCTTCCTCCTCTCGAGATCAAACGTCCTTTCCAGCCCGCCAATTTGGATTCAATTTTCTCAATCAATGGCATGAATAGTTCCTTACCAGGTTTCTTAAGAGTTAATGGCAGTCCCAAATAATTAATCGGGAAATCAGAAAGAGAGCACCCTAAGATTGCCGTAATGACTTGTACCTGAGTGACATCAATGTTAATGGGTATCCAAGTGCTTTTGTCGAAATTAATCGTAAGACCCGAGATAGCTGTGAATAACCGCAATATCACTCTCAGTGTGATAATTGTGGAAGGTCGCGCATCTGCTATGAAGATGGTATCATCGGCATATTGGTGTATGATAACCGAACTTTTCAATTTTCTGGTTAGGTGACCATTAGCCGAATTATTCAGAACCCCTATCATCCTAGTCAGTACATCCACCGCAATATCAAATAACATGGGTGAAAGAGGGTCCCCTTGCCTTAATCCTCTCTTGTGAAAGAAAAAATCAGATTCGCCTCCATTAACCACAATTCTAGATGAAGCTGTAGACAACAGATACTGAATCCATTGAATCCATTTTTGAGGGAAACCTCGTGCTCTCATCAAAACAGTGAGATAATCCCAATTAAGTGAATCAAAGGCTTTCGCGAAGTCGATTTTTATGAAGCAAGCTGAGTTTCCACTATGAGAAATGTGGTGCAACATTTCTCTCGTGGCATTGAAATTTTCAGTGATTTGGCGACCATGAATGAAAGCGGTTTGGTTGGGGGAGATGAGTTGTGGAAGAACCGTTCGCAATCTATTGGCAAGTATCTTCGCAATCAGTTTTGGTATGGCATTCATGACACTAATTGGTCGATAGTCCCCTACTTTGATCGAGTTATCTTTCTTCGGAATCATAATCACATTGGCTTGATTAATGGTCGAGAGGTTCAGAGTTTGGTTGTAGAAAGAATGTATTAGAGCACATACCTCCTCTTGAAAGACGGTCCAGTGATGCTGGAGGAATTCATTAGGTATGCCATCCGGATCCGAAGATTTGTTTTTTGCTAACTGTCTGACGGCTGCCTCAATCTCTTCTTGGGTGAAAGGTTGTTGTAAGAAAGATAGGTCCAGATTTTCTGGGTACAGTGCTGCTGGATTAAAAGGCAATACTGGAGTACTATTACCAATTAATTGCGCCATATGTTCCTTGAAAACATGTCGGATCTGGTCATCATCCGTTATCTCAAGTTCTTCGTGAGTTATGCTAGAAATTCTATTCATACGATGTTTCATAAAGGCCATTAGATGAAAGTATCTTGTGTTTTTATCTCCCGCCTTCAACCACTTACAATGAGATCTATGTTTCCATCGCGATTCGATAATGCTTGCCAAGCTGTATGCTCGTTCCCTTACCTTTAGTCTGAACCGCCTTTCATATTCCTGCAAGTGCCTTTGTTCTTCAATTTGATCAAAGAAGAGTAAAGTTCTTTTGCAGAACTGAAGCTGCTGGTCAATCTCATCAAAATTTGCGCAGTGCCACTCCCTTAGTTTCTGATGAACTATCTGACAGTATTCGGTGAACCTTTGAATGCCCGAACTCGGCAGCAGCCTAACTTCTTGCCAAGTTGATTGAATTATTTGTGAGGCCGCGGGATTGGTTAGCCAAAATAATTCCATTCGGCACTGTTTTCTCTGAGTTTGAGGATTAGTCAAGGATAGTATCAACGGTGTGTGGTCAGAAGTTAACATCTCAAGGGCTTTAAGGGAAACCATGGTTAAGTGGATTGCAATGTCTGGAGAGATAAGAATTCGGTCCAGTTTTGAAAAGGTTGGATCGGGTCTGCAATTGGTCCAAGTAAATCTTCGATTTTCCAAGGGTACATCTATGAGTTGAATGTCGCGAATTAGATCGTTAAACATCTCCATCAATCTGAAATTCCTTTGATTACCCGATCTATCTATTAACCATCTCACCAAATTGAAGTCACCACCCAAAATCCAAGGGTAATGTACTAATGCTGCCATGTTGCGAATTTCATCTATAAAGGCCGGTTTTAAGTCGTCTGTGGATGGACCATAAACATTGGTAATTAACACGAATGCTCCGGAGTTGGTCTGCTGTAATAAGGCCGAGCATGAGTGCCTTGTAGCCCATGAGGAAATTAATTTGTATGTATATTTCCAAGCAATAATGAGTCCTCCAGCTGAATTCTGGGCCTGAACGAAAACGCAATTTTTATCAAAGTATGAAGGGAGAACACCGAGATAATTAAAGCTTATTTCATTCCACTTCGTCTCTTGTAACATACAAACATCACATCTTGATTGGCGAATAGTATTACGAACCACGTCGCATTTTTCTAATCTTCCCAACCCTCTACAGTTCCAAGACAAAACTTTTAATTTTCGAAGTTTGCATAACATTTAAAACTATTAGAAAGCTTCTTGCAACTAGTTCAGTAAGAACTGGATTCTAGACTTCCTCCTCTTCGGAGGTGAGCTCATCTTCCGGATCCGGTTCAAACCGAGACAAATCCGCAGCCTCTTCTTCTGTACCTGGCGAGATGATTGAAATTTGCTCAGTGGCTTGTTTTTGTCTTTGAGCATTGTCAGTTGTGATTATCTCCTCGATATCATGATGCTGGACGCCGCATCCTGTTGCCAATTTTGAGATATGCTCATAGTGCACTTTCACTTCGTAAAAACCTGGGTTAAACAAAACTTCTGCTTGTTCTTTTTCCTTTTCCTTTGTTTTGTTTGCTGCCTTTTTATGCGGACCCGTTTGTGCTGGACCTTGAACTCTTCTCTTATTGCTGGAGGCAGCAATAATCTTCTTAGTTACCTGTGCATTATTGGATATGGGCCTAGTCCATTTATATTTCCTTGTTTGAGTTTCAGTAGCTTGTTGAGTCTCCATATGCAATCTTCTTTCGGCCTGGAAAACCATATGGGCTGGATATGGCCTGCTTTGTTGGGTTGGTATAGGCGCTGCTTGTGGATCAGTGATACCTCTGGCGCCACATTTAATCTTTGGCAAATCTGTTTTGGGAGGTGCAGCAATTTGAGGAATAATTCTTCTTGGGTTCCGAACGACAGCTATATTGGGAGCGAGAGATGCGGGTCTGTTATTGGAAGTTTCTCCTCTGAGTAATATTTTCTTTGGCTGTAATCCCGTGTGGCCTTGATGAGGCTGGTTATGTGGAGCTTGTATGCCATCCGCACCATTTTTTGGTTTGACTGCTGGTGCACCCGCCGCTTGAAATTCTTTTCGGGTTTTGTCCCGTTTTGAATGCAGTATCAATTGAGATCCTGGGGGAGATGAATGGTGGATATGATGGGTGTGTGTTCCACCTTGTGGGTCAGAAAGCACCATTTCTTGACCCGTTTCCTGCGCTGCCACAGAATGTAGTTGCAGGGTATCTGACAACCCGCATGATAATATTTGGGAATGAACTCTTTGGGAATGAGCCTCTTGGGAATTGTTATGAGTTATGGCAGGCGGATCTAGCGCCATATTTGCTTGGGCTGCAGGATCTAATGCGGCCTGTGTTGGTGCCGGTAGGTGTGTTTGTGTTGCGGCCGTCTCGACCGTTGTGGCAAAACGGCGTAGTTCCGGTGGCAGAGATTCTGCCCTTTTTCCTCGGCAGATTGCTCGTAGTACCTGTGAGCTCATTGGTATGATGTCAGACTCATCAGAGTGTCCATTCTCAGAGGATGAGGTTGATGAAGGTGGAGGTGGCTGAGGTCGGTGATAGGTTTTCAGTTGTTTGGGCAACTCTTCGTGGGTATAGATCGGCACCCTATGCCAAGCCAATGGGTAGACGTGAATATTATAAACTAGTCCACCCACATGCATTGCTAGTTCCGGTGGCACCAATGTCAGATCATCTACGCCTACCGCTACCATCCATGACGATATTGAGGAAGGTTTCTCAGGGGCCACTGAGCCTAGAAAAACACCAAACCTGCTGACTGCCTGGATTACATATTTTCTCTTTGAATAACTGAGGGGGTATACCAACCAAAGATATTAGTATTTTGTATGTTGGAATGCTAATGGCCGCATCTTCTAGTGTTGACCACGGCTGAAAGGATAAACCTTCATCCCAAGCTGATTGAGGTGTTGCATTGATGAAAGTGTCGGGGTCTAGGCCTTCGGGGAGAATGATCAGGAAACGCGAGCCACTCAATTCAGATATCTATATTTTCTCTCTAGTAACCAGATTGGTGCGACATGCGTAATCACAAACATTGTCCACACTTAGAACCCATTCGAAGTTGCCGGTATGCAATACTACGGCTTGTTTGAGGCACTGCAATTCAGCAAAGTATTCTTCATCTCTAGGTATGAAACAGTGGAGTCGGTTCGGTCTATCAGGAGGCATCTCTGGGGTTCGGTATGGGAAGGATCCCACTAGAAGTTCATCAAACTTGGGTTCCATTTCGAGTTGTTGGGTCACTCTTGGCGGCAGCCGTGCCGGTGGTGGAGGAGCAACTATGTCTTGCTTGCATTTGGATCCAATATGACCAAAAGACCAGCACTTACCACAGCGTTTAGGATTCCGGCATTTGGCCGCTGAGTGCCCAGTCCGGCAGCATCGGAAGCATCTCCCCTTCCATTCGGGGAAAGTGTGAGAGGGTGGAAATCGTAGCCTGGAGGGGCTGTGGGGGGAAACATAATAGGCTGAGGATGTGGTTGAGGTCGGGGAAGTAGGGCGCAAGGAAGGAGGTGAAGTCTGCTGTCTGACCGGCATGGCAGTGTTTGGGGATTGACGGAGTACCTGAGCGTAGGTAGGCTTGGTGAAGGGTTGGTAGGGAGCGGCTTTCGGTTGAGCAAGGGTAGAGAGTCTCCAGTTAGGGGGGAAGGGTTTTCGTCGCTTCACCTGTTGCCAGTCGCCATGAGAATCGCCAGTCGCCATGAGATGACCCTTCTTCACTTTTAAATTGAAAATGTTGCTCTAAATGTGAACAATTTTCAGCTTATGTTTTCAGCACCAAGGTTTCATATTGTGTGTGATTGATCATTTGATTTATTTGTGTATTTAGAAGTTGTTTAAAATGAATTTTCAAATGTTCTGGGTTTAAATCCTAAATGCTAAATTAATCATTATTATTACTGTTTCGCAAATTGGAATTTTACTCCGGAGACTCTTATCAAATCCTCTCTGTCCAAAACAAAACAAAACAAAAAATAATATTTTTTGTCGTTTAAAATGGATGTCTATAACTGTGTAAAGCCATATCTAATGAATACAGAAGTTATTTCTATGTTCACGAATGCATCAGGTTTTTATATAATTTGATTTCTATACATTTCTATGATCAATTAAATTTAACATTTCAAGTGGCTTTATTTTATATAAACGGCTTTTGTTATGGTTGTTATTACTTTCAAGGATTTCTATTTTCTTTTTCTTATTTAAAAAAAAAAAAAAGAACTATCAACTAGGTTGACGGAGTTACCAATTGGCCATTGAATTCGTATTACTAAGGTAACAGAGTATTTATGTTTGAATCTGGACGGTCCAATCAGAATCCGCGTATGACTACTAAGGCGGCTAGGTGCGTTCCACCTCGAGCCGGACTGGTCCGGATTTCAATCGTACGGCCGTGATCCAAACCGAAATATTATGTTACCTCAGAGGATATGGCTTGTTGGCCATTGGTCTATAAATTCATAAACGGGTTAATCGGCCCTTTTCTCTCTCTACCCTCCCATTTCATTCCCCATTCCTACTACCTCTATTCCGATCCATCGTCTCTTCTCTACCATCTCACCTACCGTCCTCCCCTTACTCTCTCTCTCTGAACCATGTCAGACCAATACTGCCCCGAATGCAAGCGCGCGACGGAGGTGGTGTTTGACCATTCGGCCGGAGACACTGTCTGTTCCGAGTGTGGCCTCGTCTTAGAAGCTCATTCCATCGACGAGACCTCTGAGTGGCGTACCTTCGCCAACGAATCGAGCGATAACGACCCGGTTCGTGTTGGCGGGCCCACCAATCCCCTGCTGACAGATGGCGGTCTCTCCACTGTCATCTCTAAGCCCAACGGGGCTCAGGCCGATTTCCTGTCTTCATCCCTTGGCCGTTGGCAGAACCGCGGCAACAATCCCGATAGATCGTTGATCCTGGCTTTTAGGACGATTGCAAACATGGCTGATCGGTGAGAAACCCTAATTTTGGACCTCTTTGAAGTTTGTACCGTAGTTAAATTGCTATTAGGAGTGGACTGTTTGGGATACATATTTAATTAGGCTTTTTCATTGAGGGAAATCAGAGCTGGTTTGTACTTTCTGCCACCGTTTTTGTAGAATCTGTCTAGTGTTGGCGGGGTTGAGGTGTGCTAATCTGATGTCTGATAGCTTTTCCTGGATACTTTTGAATGAGTGAAATATGTAGGTGTATATATTTACAGAGATGATTAAGTTATATTTGAAAGATATCACCATAACCTCATTGGTTGTCAGAAATCTCAACTCATGAAGGGAAAAACGGTGAGTGGTGAGAAGGAGAAAGAGTGGGAGGTTACAATAAACTAGTAATGTGAGTTAACTGGTGAGTGGTGAGAAGTAGACAAAAGTATTTACTTTTCATATGATCAAGGTCCACCGATTTCTAAATTTGGGGAAAATTTAGAGATCTCAGAAGAAATTTAACCTTTTAAATTTTAACACTGCTCAAGTAGTGATTCTATAAAAAATGTATGCTGAACTGTTGATAAAAGAAGACAATGTGGCGATAGATTACACAATAGTAACACCATGTTCCTAGTTATTGGTGCACATATTTCGGTTCTTGATTCTAAATTTGGGAGTAATTAAGATTTGATATTTTTAGTATCACATACCATTTGGTTATTTAAAGAAAATTCAATGGTCAGTTACTTTCTGACTTTATTTGTGCAAATTAGAATATTGGCTAAACTAGACATACTTTAATGGCTGGTCCGCCTTTACTCAAACAAAGGTGTATAGGTTCTGACCAATGAGAAGCTACCATGATAGTGTATACTTGCGTTTACCAGTGTCCTCTGTAATTCAACTTTGCACCTCTGAGAAGCAACCATGCTAGTATATACTTCGACCTAACGTGCATTTTATAAATTTCATTTGTCTTACAATATTTGTTTTAAAATGCTTAGTATACTAATTCCATGTTTCTTTTTAAAAAATTTCCCAGGCTGGGCCTTGTGAACACTATCAAGGTAGAATGCTTCTTGTCTGTTTTTTTATTATGTATATTTAAGATCCTGTAGGACCCAGGATAGTTTCTATTTTCCGAGGATGTCTTGGGGGTTTTTCAGGTTACACAATCAGGCAATAGGATGTTACTCCAATTTCATTATATTACTTGTTTTCTTTTTCTTTTTTCTTTTTTTTGACATGATACCACAAACAGTCTCTTAAGATTCTGTACCTCTATTTTTTTAAGTCATGACCTCTTTATTTACTTTTTAAAAGGATCGAGCAAATGAAATATACAAAAAGGTGGAGGATCTAAAGTCAATAAGGGGTAGAAACCAGGATGCAATTTTGGCTGCTTGCCTCTACATTGCTTGCCGGCAAGAGGACAAGCCCCGAACTGTCAAGGGTAAATCTTCATGGGTTACAGATTTCTTGAAATTTCTTTCTATATTGCCTAGACAACATCAGTGCACTGAGGCCATCTGAAGTTTTCTATTGGTTTCTGGAAACCTAGATACAATACAAAATAATGTATAAAGACAAGGGTATTTAAGTCTTTTGCAAGCTTGATTGGATCTAATATTTTTTTGTCTCCTTTTCCTGAAACAGAAATATGCTCGGTTGCAAATGGAGCGACAAAGAAGGAGATTGGCAGGGCCAAAGAGTTCATTGTAAAGCAACTGGAAGTAGAGATGGGTCAATCAATGGAGATGGGAACCATTCATGCCGGTGATTTTGTGGTATGCATATCATCATTTTAATTGACATCACTTAAAATGATTTGCACGATTTCAGCATCAAGCTTTCATCATTTTGGTTCTTGTTTTATCTTTTCTGCTTTGGGAATGTAGAATTAAACATCTAATTCTAAGAATGCCCTTGCACAATGTTTCTGCTCCATGGATATCTGAATTTTGTTTTTCCGTCGAGTACAGATACCAATCGGGTTCAGTTTTTTGGGACATCATGTTTTGATAATTGACTTGTAAAATATTGCAGAGACGCTTCTGTTCAAGCCTTGGCATGAATAATAATGCTGTAAAAGCTGTTCAAGAGGCAGTAAAAAGGTCTGAGGAGCTTGATATAAGGTATTGCTTCCACCTATAGAGGATTTTATTTTTTTTGCACACTGTACTTGCAAGGTTGCTGGTTCCGTTCAAAAAATGTAACTGTACTCTGAACCTTGTAATAGCAAGTAAAAAGAGTTGCTGGTTCATTTTCTTCATAGTTTGAACATGCTTTTGCTGATTTCTTTTGGGGGGGCATTTGTGCAGGAGGAGTCCCATATCAATTGCTGCTGCTGTCATTTACATGATAACACAACTTTCTGATGATAAGAAGCCAATGAAAGGTCAGTAAATTTTGTTCAAATATAATTTATACTTCTTTTTATTTTCCATTTTTACTAATTCAAGTACCTACATACAGATATATCCGTGGCTACTGGTGTGGCCGAAGGTACTATTAGAAATTCATACAAGGATCTTCATCCGTATGCTGCTAGACTCATTCCCACCAATTATGTCAAGGAAGAAGATATAAGAAACCTACCCACCCCCTAGATTACAAAAATATCAGGACAAGCCTTTACAAAAGAATTAAAAGAAGCCTGCTTAGGATGTGAGAGAGGATTTTCCTATTTCTGACTTGATTATGCTTTTTAAACATGGATCTCAATGACAAGTCGGTTCAGAACCAACATCTGTAAGATATGCATTTTGACGTGACTAGGAAGGTAGTTAATGTTGTTGATTAAATGTCAAAGAATATTTACATGTAATGTATCGGGACAACAATTTGTATTTTGACCGGCAGCTTGAAGTTGCAATGCAACGAATTTGTCCCCCACTTTTTATAGTTGCAACTTGTAATGATTGTCCATGCATATTCTTTGCATCAGTTGTTTATTGTTACGATTGTCCGTGCATGTTCTTTGCTTCAATTGTTTATTGTTATAAATTGCTCTCACATTCAGTGAATTTGTTCCCTTTATTCTTTGATGGTTGCCAACGTGTAAGATAAAACTCACCATAATTTTATTTTCTCAATAGCTTCATCAGTGAATATGTAATGCATGCGTGTGTGATTAACAGGAACTTTATTGTTCTATTAGAGGTATAGCGAATCCATATCCTTGACGGTACCGTAAAGATTCCCTTTTACAATTAGCTATTTACGGTTTGAGATTAACTCTCAGCTGGTTTGGGATTCGGGCTGACTGAGGGGGCAGTATTATTGGGCTTTGACATTCGTGCCAAGTTAAAAAGAACGGTCCAGATCAAGTAATTGTAAAAGATTCCCTATTACGGTACCGTCGGTGATATGAATTCGAGGTATAGCTGCTTTTAGATGCTTTAAAGGCTTTGTAATTGTTTTGAGTATGGAGATTTTTTCTGGCTACGGTCTTTTATTTTTTATTTTTTTTTGCCGGTCTTAGCATTTGCATTTGATCAGTTGACTGTCAAAGCATTCGGACAGATATCCTCCTAGGTACCTGACTCAAAGCAAATTGCAACAGCCGGCACAGATTAATTCTATTTGGGCCAAACTCAATCCAGTGTTTATTGAGACCGTAGGGGGTCTGTTTTGAGATTCGTGCCATGTTAAATGGGCCGTCCGATCACAATTTGCTTGAATCAGGTAACCTGAGGTGATGTGAATTCCTAAGCATTCGGGCTTTGAAAACAATAGTCAAATAATTATTCAGCTGATTATTCTCCTCTATTTGTTGTTGAAAACTTCACTCTTTACTTGCCCAAGGGGGATAAGAAGGCCAGACAGTTACCTCTTGGTATTCTGTTACATAATAAATCTACTACAAAATTATCAAAATCAGAGTCAACTGACAAGAACAGTCTCAGGCTTCTCCAACATTATTTAGGAAATATTTGCACACAGCACATTGAAGCCTCTTATTATTCATTCTCTTGCTTGATATCAAATCAAACAGTCACTTTCTTGGAGGTCACTGAGTTGACTATTGTTGCAAACTCCGGGCCCTGCAGAGCAGCACGAATTAAAATTGCTTCTCTTACAAGTCATCAATAGCCAACGTGTAAATTTTAGCATATATCTAATCATATATTCTATATCACAATGCAGCAAACAAAAATATTGTAGTTGGCTTCTCTCAGAATTCATTGTGCTTGATTTAGTCCTTAAATTGGATAAAACATTTTTTTCAGAGGTCCTGTAGTCTATATATAGGAAATATCACTTGATCAGGCAGCAAATAGATGCAGTTTGGCATGCTATGGAACCTTAGTTCTGTGAAGGATTTGACAAATATATTTGATTGTATAATGCCAAAACAGTTATTTGTCCTACAAATGGTCTATACCTTTAGTGAAGCACCGCCAACAAGGAACCCATCAATGTCTTCTTGCTTAGCAAGCTCTGCACAGTTGCCTCCATTTACTGAACCTGTAAGTGAGAAAATAAAAAAATAACAAAACCTACTAACCAACTATTGCTACCAAGCCTAAAGCTGAGATAAAATGAAGATATTCATAACTTGATGTACTTGACAAGTTCTTCAACTAAGTCATGGCATATCAAATTTGTATTTCTGAGAGTATGATTATAAAGGAAAATTGCATATGTTTCAGATCTATAACTAATTTTACTAAAATCTATTTGGGCCACGAGAATTTAAAAAAAGAAGAGGCAATTCATTAGATTCTATCACGAGTTTGAACATCTAGCACTTACCCCCGTAGATTATACGAGTAGCAGAAGCCACCTCAGGGGAAACATTAGTTTTCAGCCAATCACGAACAGCCGCGTGTACCTCCTGTGCTTGTTGGGGGGAGGCAACCTTTCCCGTGCCAATAGCCCAGACAGGTTCATATGCAATAACTACATCTTGCCAATTTGTGATGCTATCTGAAACCCAATAAATTTCATTGTCATTTCTCAACTTAAAGAACATAGAGGTCAACAACTAATAGAACTAATATATCATGTACTTAATATCACATTGTATCAACAACCACTGTTCATATCCTACCATCCAAAGTAGTCTTTGCTTGGCAATAGGTATTGGTAGGTAGCTCCACTCTCTTCTCTTTGCTTAAAGTTCGACGCCGGTATTCTTTCTTTATTTAAGCTTAAGATTGTATGTTATTTGGTTTTTTACCTGTCCTCTAATTATGTACTTTTTTTGACGATTTCACTTTAGTTTCACTGAACAGCTTCGGAAGGGGCTAAAGTACAAAGAGACAGCAGGAGCATTTATATTTTATTCTGAAGAACAAGGATTGCAATCTGAAATCCTGGTATTGTTTAGGCATACTACTGATATGCATAGAAGGCATGTTTATTGCTATGTCTTTTTCTTTGAATTTCATTTTGTTAATATTTTTCTTGGCTTAATTGCTATATAATTCCATAATAAGGATAATTTGAGTACTCTTAGTCAAACTTAGGTGCAGTTTAATCTTATAAGCTTAACACAATTATATTTAGTTATATCAGGACTGAATAACACGGTTGGGGTTAATTGGTCTCAGTAGGTTACTGTTGAGCTAAGTGTCAAAATCAAAGATATCCAGTGATGCAGAATTGAATTACACAAATTTGCAAAACTGATGCGGTACTATCTGGTAAGGCATGTGAAATAGAGAGCATAAGTGAAATATTGGATCAGAGTTCATTATTAAATAGAAAAAGCAACCTGCAAAGGCTTTCATTTGCTTGAAACAGACATCAAAAGTTTTGCCAGCTTCTCTTTCCTCTAGAAGCTCTCCTATACATGCTATCAACTTCAAATTCTGACTCAGTGCATATGCTGCTTTCTTCCCAATAAACTGCATATAGAGTTATGGAGCAATAAAGTTTTATCATTCAGTAACAACCTTGCGTCTATTTAAATTTTCACAAATGAAGCTTGACTCTAAACTCCAACCAGGTAAGTACTTCAGACACAAAATGCCAGTACCATGAGTATGATTTCAACAACAAGGAGGCGAACAGGTACCATCTTTAACTATTTAACCAACAGAACTCTCATCCAACCTCAAATCGATCACCAACTATGCAATTGGAGCAACTAAATGCCAACTAAATGCAAAAGGTGAAGGGAAAAAAACAAAAGGCCTAGTTTTGGTTGGATCGACGCTGCCATTGTATCATCAGGTGAATCACTCCCGATTGACTGTACTTCACCTGATCAGTATGTTTCCCAAATTGAGCAATGCTAATTGATTTGTCCAGACAAATCAAACAACAGCAACACACGAATCCAAGAATGCGCGTGCTCACAAACCTGATCATCTTCGCCGATGATGTGCCTTCTTTCAGAATGGCCAAGAATGACCCATTTACAGCCAATATCTAACAACTGCTCTGCACTGCAATATTATAACGGCATGAAATCAAAGCCCGCATGTATGTAACTATAAAAAAGTAAAAGCAAACTAGAAAGTAAAAATTCTAACCTAATCTCTCCTGTATAAGCTCCACCCTTGCCTATCCAAACATTCTGAGCAGATACCTCAATACGGTCAGTTAGTGAATTTTTTACTTGCTCAATGTAAATAAAGGGAGGTGCTACCACAACATCTGCATTGATGCAAAGAAAAAATTGATTGAAACAGATGAGCCTATGGAAACCAAAACAGAACTAAAACAGAAAGTACATTTTGCTAGAAATAGTGACATACAATCATTCTTCTAGAAAACAATTAAGGTCATAATATGAGATGTCAGAAAAGTTGCTAATTTCAACTTTCTCATGGATAATTAACAATTCTCTCGACATGTCCATATGCAGTCAGATTCTGGCATGGATTATTGGCTCACTACAACATCAGTTTTCCAAGTGGCAACCGAATTATAGATATTTGGGATTTGGCACAACCAAATATCTCGATTAAGGCTCGACAGCGAAACAATGTCGTCTGGGCCGCGGGCGTGTGGGCCTTATGGCGGGAGAGGAATAGAAGATTGTTCTCCAATAAGTGCAAATCGGTGCCAATTTTGATAAATGATACAAACCTTGATATTGTTTTTTGGTCAACGGAAGGTTGAATATAGGTTGGAGGGATTAGGGGGACATGAAGGGTCCTATTGCGCTCTTATCGCGGCAATTGCAGCGAGCTAGAGGGCCACGCTAGTTTTTTAAACATATAAATAGGGCGCTTTCCTTTCAGTTGTTTTCATTTCAGGGTTAATTTTACTCGTAATCTTTGGGTTGCTGTATGTTGACTCAAAATTTTGTAAAAAAACTTTTTTATATATATCAATTCAACTGTTGGTGGCACTTCGCCACCAACCCTCAAAAAAAAAAAAATTAACAATTCTCACTGATGCGTGATACACAAATAAAGACGTATGAAAACGGATCAGATTTTGCCAGATTAACATGATTAATAATATTACATTGATCAAAGTATAATTTATATAATCTTACCAACATCACTGTCCAGTGTAGCAGAATTCAAATCAGAGACAAGCTTGCTGATAGACTCCTTCGACCCATTCTAGTGTAAAAAAGAGCATAGTTTTGAGACTAAAGCTTTTCAAGAACGCATCCATGTAAATAAATAAGTTCGAATTCCATCTTGCTGGTACAGCAATCAAAGGATGAAATAGGTAAAACAAAAACTGGATAAGAGTGTACTTACACATTTCCAGTTACCTCCGACAAAAAACTGCAATAAGAGGACAGGGATATAGAGAGAATAAGAAAAATTAATCAGTTGACCAGAAAACAAAGTCAAGCAGAAATTATCAAACTAAGAAGGCAGCGTACAGAGAAAAACACCTTTCCAGATCCAGCCATGGCGACGACAGCTCGGGAGGCCCTGCGACTCTGGTCGAGTCGGAAGTGAACCGCCGCATGGGAAAACGGCTCGGACTTGGTTGGCCCGGCGCGGCGGAGTCCGGCGAAGTGAGGGAGCTGTGATGCTACGGTAGCCGCCGCCGCCATCTTCGATTGCTTGGTTTGTTGTTAGATCGGCGAGGGAGTGAACCTACCAACCACACGGTGTGAGTTTGGTTTAGTGAAAGGAAGAGGTATCCACTCGCTGAGGCGCGAGTGGGTGGGATCGGATAAAAAGAGATGGCGCCTAATCTGCTGACACGTATCTTGTAGAGATTCGAGAGTTCGTTGGGGTACGGTATGGGGCCCTTGGAATGGTCGTGACAGGGACAGGCTAGCTGACAGCACGGGTTTGCGCTCCCAGACAAGTGGGCCATCCAGTTATCTCTGTCTTTGTCTACTATTTTTTGGTATTAAAATCTTCGTCCAACATTACTTGCACCGCAAAAATGTAGTTATCTTTCAAAAAAAAATTCGGAAATTTTATGTATACCCCTCTTAAAATATTAAAATTACTTATTTACCCCTCTAAAGTTCATAATATAATATTTACCCTTCTAAATTTCAAAAACTCACAAATTTACCCATTTTATTATTTTTTTCTATTAAAACTCATTTTGAATTTAAAAAATATCCATTTTACCCTTCATTAACAAAAATAAAAAAATATGTAGCACGTTTCAGAAAAATATAAGTATCTTAATTAGTCTGTTTCGAGAATTAATGAGTCATTTGTCTACTTCTGATACTTACACAAACATATACCTAAGTATAATTGTGTATGTGTCAGGAGAAGAGAAATGACTCATTTATTCTCGAAAATGACCAATTTGTAAACTGACATTTTTCTTAAAGAGTGAGGCTACGGTACTATGCATAGCACAGATTGGGTCCGTGCTACGGCTCAATATTTGAGTTTTCAAAATTCTAACGGTCGAACCAAAACGTTCAACATGATTATAAAATGAATATGTACTTGCAAACCAAATTTTACATTTTTTTCGATTTTTTTTACTATTTTTTTAGATAGATAAAAAATCAATATTTTTGGATGGTCCAGAATTTTCAGATAAAGTGATTTTCTACCTATCTAAAAAAATAGTAAAAAAATTCGAAAAAATGTAAAATTTGGCTTGGAAGTAGATATTCATTTTATAATCATGTTGAACGGTTCGGATCGACTGTTAGGATTTTGAAAACTCAAATATTGAGCCGTAGCACGGACCCAACTGTGCTATGCATAGTACCGTAGCCTCACTCTTTCTTAAATATGCTACATATTTATTATTTTTAATAAATAATAAAATGAGTATTTTACAAATTTAAAATGTGTTTTAATGAAAAAAGATAATAAAATGGGTAAATATATAAATATTTAATATTTAGAATAATAAATATGATATAATTAATTTGAGAGGGGAAAATACGTAATCTTGAAGTTCTCAAGGGATATACATAAAATTTCTCCTTTTTCTGTATCAATTTGGAGTTCTTCTGTACTGGTTGAGTAGAGGAAATATATAAAATTACAGAAAAAATAGCTGTCGAATGGAAGTAAAATTTAATAAAACTGGTTGAATGCTTCTGTAGAGATTTAATTTCAAATTTACATTTATTAAATAAGAAATTTCCGTTTCAATTAGGGGTGTAAACGGTCGGATACGGATCGAATAGTGATCAAACCGTATCCTTATCCATTATAATTTTTCGGATACGAATACGGATAGTCTCGGATACGGATACAGATCGGATATTAAATGGATACGAATACGGATTGGATATCGGACGGATACGAATACGGACATAAATATAATTCGGATAATTAAAAATAAATTACTAAATGTGCATTCTAGTAAACAATAATATCTAAATATAATTTTTTTCATTCATAAATTAGATCTAATATTTTACATAATAAGTTTGTTGGTTATAAAACATATATCATATTATCAAAACAATAGTCACTAATCGTGTCATAGTATTATATTGTTCATCAGAATATATATGTATATGCAGTTTAATAAATTATTAGTATGTATATGTAGTTTAATAAATTAATTTAAGAACAAAGAGTATTTTTATTATCGCTAGAGGTGTAAACGGTCAAATACGAATAGTTACGGATACTTAAAAATCAAATCATATCCTTGATATGTTATAATTTTTCGGATACGGATACGGATCAGATA